>HG995386.1:22500000-23750000 GCA_905333075.3 Atethmia centrago
GAACACCTGGAGCGTCAGTTCCGCCCCAACCCGACCGATGACATCGAACATGTCGCAGTCGAGAAACACCTGGGAGACTATTTCGGCCCGCCGATAGCTCCCGATGAGGACCCTATATTTTTCTCGCCTGGCGCAGTCAGACGCGCCATCCTTAAGACGAAGCCCAGGAAGGCCCCAAGTGCCGACGGTATCTCCAACGCAGTGCTACGCCACTTGCCGCACCTAATGGTTGCGGCGGTAGCGCGCCTGTACACGGCGATACTGCGCACGGGGGCTTTCCCTGCTTCGTGGAAGGAAGGGCGCGTCATTATGCTGCCCAAGGCGGGAAAGAATATACTGAAGCTGGAGAGCTATCGGCCCATCACCCTGTTGCCGACGGTCTCCAAGGTGTTCGAAGCAATCCTGCTGCGACATCTCCAGCCACACATCGCCCCACGCCCGGAACAGTTCGGGTTTAGGGCGGAACACAGCACGACGCTCCAGCTGTTGAGGGTACTGCACCACCTCGCAGCTGCGGCCAACAAGAAGGAGTACTCGGAGGCAGTATTCCTCGACATGGAGAAGGTCTTCGACCGTGTGTGGCACGATGGCTTAACACACAAGCTGGCCACGTCAGACGCGCCCCGTCGTGTAGTAAAATTGGTCTCTAGCTTTCTGTCCCACAGGTGCTTCAGGGTGGTGGTCGACGGCGCGCTGTCTAGCGCGCGCCCAGTGCTGGCAGGTGTGCCGCAGGGCAGCTGTCTGTCGCCGACGTGTTACTCACGTTACACCGACGACATCCCCGCCACTTCCGACGCGACGCTCGCGCTGTATGCCGACGACGCCGCGTATCTTACTACGTCGCTTAATGTGAAGTACGCGGCGGTCAAAATGCAGCGCGCGCTCGATCAACTTCCCGAGTGGCTGTCGAAGTGGCGGCTTTCGGTGAACGTGGGTAAGACGCAGGCGATGGTCACAGGATCAGCGCGCCTCCCGCCACCCTTGAAACTACAAGGAGCCGACATCGATTGGTCGCCCCGGGTCAAATACCTGGGTGTTATCATCGACTGTCGGCTCACTATGGGGCCACATGTCCGCAAGGTCGCTGCGCAGGGTAGGGTCGCTCGCAACCTGCTTAAACCTGTGCTCTCGTCCCGCATCCCGGTGCGCGTCAAACTGGGCGTGTACAAATTGTACGTGCGCCCAATTTTGACGTACGCCGCCCCCGCTTGGTTCGCCCTCACGAGCGAGTCGAGCCGGAAGCTGCTCCGCGTGCAACAGAACATTGCGCTGCGGACCATTGTTGACGCTCCTCGCTTCGTGAGGAACGATGTAATCCAACGGGACCTCGGGATCGAGAGCCTGGATGAGTTTGTGCGGCGCCTCGCGAAGGGGATGTACGCGCGTGCTGACGCGTCTGATTGGCCACATGTCAAGCAGATAGCGCCCTGGCATACGCGCCCCCCTGACGCGAGATCCTTGCCCCGCGACCTGGTAGCGGACGAGTGACCCCATACACCGGACTGGACGCCTCGAGTAAGTCGCACCCAGGTTACACGCGGCTTACTCGACTCAATAGAACTCTACAGATGACATCATACATCTATTGCGTGGCGTGTGCTAAGTTAGCGGGGGCGCAGCGACATCTCCGATGAACCGTCGGGCAGTTGCCCACCAGACACGACACCCGTCTGGTCGGAGGATCCTCCCTTTTCTATGGAGGATGAATGAACTTTACACACTGTTCCTCATGCCTCTATACTGGTGACCCCGAATATGAACGTCAGCGCAGCCTTCGTGCAACTACATCAGCGTGACGTCATCATCATCACTTCCTCAAGCTCTAGAGCGGCGAGTCACACAGCCAGCCAGCACCCACGGCTTCAACGGGTATCCTGACCACCAGCATGCAGCGACCGTGCATACCTGGTCATCATCCTAAGCCTCACCAGCAACCTTGACACAGCACACTGCACTTTCGGCCGGTCAACAAGCAGAGCTCTTCAACGCTCTCCTGGTCGACGCCAGCAGTCAGCCCTCAACCCGGCGCTGTACCACATCCAACTCACTGGAGCATAACGCAGCGCCACCCCGACTCACTGGGGCATCACCGCATACAGTTCCGACCCACCGCGAACTATGCGACAACCGGTTCCGATCCACTGGAACCCCACTTGGCACTGGCAAGCATCGCAAGATACACGACTCAGCCCACTATCGACCTCCGGTCTCCGGAGGAGAGTGATGTGGCGGCATCTACAGCGCCACATACGAACTACGCATCACACTGACGTCACGCAAAATCCTGCATCGCGCAAGCAGAGTCTACCGCGCAACTAGCATATATACAACATCCCGACATCAACCGTCGGGCAGTTGCCCACCAGACATGACACCCGTCTGGTCGGAGGATCCTCCCTTTTCTATGGAGGATGAATGAACTTTACACCCTGTTCCTCATGCCTCTATAACTGTATAAGTCAAATTAAATTTAGTTAAATTTTAATTTATTAGTTACATAATCTACTCATTACAATGTGTGTTTTATGAGTTGTATTGCAATAAGTGGTTAGCTAGCGTCCTTGACTATTGATTATACTATTCTTGCCTGAGCAACCGGCAGCAAGCTCGTCATGCTCCTTTAGATGTCACTGCCTGCGGTAGCGTCGGGGGTCGGGTTGCTTCCTTCCCTCCAATATGGCGATCTTTGCGTTATGCTCGTGAACGGGTGCTGCTTGTGGTGACTGGTTGTCTTGCTGATCATGGTTTTAATTGTTATTAGTAATTGTTTACTTATTTTACTTCGATGGGGCTAGTTTATCATTTCTCACTTCGAGCGACAGCAATAGCCTTATATAAGCGGGCACGCCCTTTATGCCTGGAGGCATTTATTTAGGTATTAAGTTCTATTTACGTTTTTTTATGTTGTAATTTTTATCTGCTTGAGTACAATTTGTTCATTGTTTTGTTGGTATACTGGCGTGTGCTAGCTAACATATGGCAAGTGTGTAATTTAATCTAATGTTTTGTGTGTCGTAATGTTAATTACTTTGCATACGATTTGTATAGAATCAAGTTTATATAACTAAACAGACAGATGTGCTGCTGGGGAGTTTGTTCCACCACTTCTTCTTCCCAGCTAAAGCACTAGGAAGTGGTGAAGGGCGGGCATTTCTGGGGTACTGTCTTATGTAACTTTGACGTTCGAAAAGTGCTGATTTTCAGCCTAGTTTGAATAAATGACTTTTGGTTTTGATTTTGATTTTAAATTTAAGCGTGAAATCAGTGGTAGTAATAACATAATATGGTTGAAACGAAGGGTCAGTTGATGATAAAGGATAAGGACGAGAGGTTTAAATGTTACCTACCAAGTAATGCCCAACACAGCAAGAGAAAAGAATAGTCCTTTTCAGCGGTGAATCTGGTATGGGTAAATCTACATTATTATCTCATTTGGCGGTCCATAGGAAAGTATAGTATCCAACAATGGGGGTTTCAAAAATAAATTTATAAGATCAGTTTAAGCAATTTAGTAAATGGAAAAGCAAAAAAACAAAAATTGACTTGGTAGAAGTTTTCAAGTTCCTTTACGGATCGATTAAAATTAGAGTTTTCATAGACAATGCTCAAGCAACGCAATATATTTTAGAAAAAAATTGCAACTGTTTTGTCATCAATAATGTCAATGAAATACATATAAATAATATCGATGTAAATGTTGTCTACTTCGAAATTGATGTGTTTAACCATTGTTATAACAATAACCGAGTGGTTCTACTTTTTGATGGTTTCGACGAAGTATGTCCTGACTACGCAGATGAAGCAATTCAATTATTAAGCAGTTTAAAGTCTTCTGAAGTTGCGCATACATGGGTAACCACCAGACCATATAATGTTATTAATCAGTTACAGTGTGCTTTAGGGACATTATCATTTAAAATAATGCCATTTAATCTATTAGAACAGAAACAATATTTATAAAAAATATGGACAAGAAATTTTGGTCTAGGTAAAGAATGTCGATATTTATTAAAGAGGTTTGTCTATAATTACTACGTACATCATCAGCCTATAATGTTCCCACTGCTGGGACACAGGCCTCGTCTCTGTGAGAGGGAGTGGGCCGTAATCCACCACGCGGGCCCAGTGCGGGTTGGTAGATGTCACATGTCTTCAAATTTTTGGTTCTAGGACATGCCGGTTTCCTCACGATGTTTTCCTTCACCGTTTTGAGAGCAGTGGTGATGAAATAATTTACACGAAGTAAAGCGCCTGTCCGGGTTCTGTTCGGGTTACTACATGATGATAGACAATACTATAGGTGATAAATCATTTTTGGGTTTCCCGCTTCATATTTATTTGATCGCAGATTATTTTCAAAACTCTTTTGAACTTTATTTTAGTGATTTCAAGCATAGTTTGAAATTGGAATATATTATTTAAAAAACTCCAATTATTTTCAATTTGTGTACATTGTGTGAAGAGTTCATAAAAATTATTTTTTTTTAATATTCACTTTGGCGAGAAAACGTCTTCAACTAACTTCAAGGATCCTGAATTACGAAAACTGTTACAAAAAGAACAAAGA
This sequence comes from Atethmia centrago, assembly GCA_905333075.3. NCBI lineage: Eukaryota > Metazoa > Arthropoda > Insecta > Lepidoptera > Noctuidae > Atethmia > Atethmia centrago. Next base: position 22,504,568 of record HG995386.1, read on the forward strand.
TTTTATACATAGTCACAAGTTAATCAGTGCATACACACTTTTCAAGCAAAGCTTTGTCATGGAATTGTTTTCAGAAAATGATAATCAAGACATATGAATATAATTTAATGGAAAACGTAAAATTAGGAGACGAGAAAACGGGTATTATCGAGTGTGTAATCGATAGTCGTCCCAAGTTTGCGCACTCAACTTTTTGCGATTATTTTGCGACGGAGTTCATTTTCGATATTATAAAATCTGATTCCTGTACTCCTACATTCTGGCGATATTTAATGACTGATATTTTTGTAGCTGATAATAAAAGCGTAATCCGTCGGTTTGTGAACAGTAAAATTTGTGAAGAAGACCTGTTTCGCAAAACTTTCTACACCAAATATGGTAACGAGGTACTAAAAATACTTTTATCTCAGACTTTACTGCAGTTTTTAGTTGCAATCGAAGAAGATTTGGACAATGTTGCAATATTTATATTAAAATGTGCTGAATCAGCTTTAAAGAAAGACAATTTAGACAGTTTAATCAAACAAATAAGAAAAAAAATACGTGGTGTGAGTGTTTACGTTGTGACGCTATGGGAGCCTCTTGTAACGCCTCTTGTAACAAGATTAACATTTTCTCTTTCTAATGAATATTTTGGGGAATACATTCTTAAGCAATAGTGGTCCAGGCTAGTTTATCCTTTCTTTTATCTATCTAATTTTATTTACTATTGTTTGGTTTAATATTTTATTTAAACCATTATAAAACCATTTACGAGTATATTTTCCCTAACAAAAAAGTTTTTAAAGTCTATCGAATTTATACTTGGGTATTGATCGGATAGAATCATGCTAATTTTATTTCCTGTGTCACTGTCTAAACAAGGCCTTATAAAAATAATTCGAACTTTGAGTTTTAGAAGTCGATATATTGGTATTTCTCGTAAAGTGGTTTACCAAAAGTTATAAATATGTTTTTGTCAAACGAGAGCCACCAAATCTACCAATATGTACTATTATACTATTTCAAAAGGGTAAGTAGCGGGACCTAAGTAAGACATAAGTCCAAATTTGTATTTAATTCTAGATTTGTTTTTTTATACAGATTTCACGGTTAGGCTATGAGAACTTAGAATACAAGAGCGAGCTAAACAAGCTCGGGACTTAGAGCACCCCGACTCGGACAGGACGAAGGGGGTGACAGGGCTCAAGTGAGCGAATGAACCTCCGTCATCTCCTTCGTATTAAGTTCATTTTAACCCTGTAGACAGAAATAGTCGTTATGTTTATTTGACCTTGACCTTCGAGGCATTTCACATTGACCTTGAAGATGTCCCTGACCTCCTTATTGCTTGGAAACTAATCTAGACCCGCCACGTGATCTGCCCCACCCTTAATACTCAGACTATTCTACCAATCCCGATAGAAACTTTAGGCGATTATCTTCTCGGCGCCAATGGTTTTGCGCACTGTGTGGTTTTCAAATATACACTAAAATGGGTGTATTCTAATAAAAAAAAATTAACTACTGTAAAATAGCTTTGGGTTAAACTGCAGTGATTCCACGTTGACTATCGTTATTTTCAATTGTAATCTTTATGAGAAATGTATTGAAATATGAAGATGGTGGCGTTAGTTCTTATTTTGGCCCCGTGCCAAAAAAATCTTGTTAATATCAATTTCAGTGCGCACTTGCCCCTAGATAGCTAACGTTCCTGAACTACCATGATAAGCTAACCATTCGACTTTTTGACGTCATTTTTTAAATTTGTTTTTTATTGAAATTTTATTATATTTTAATCAGGTAAATTATATTTGTGGGAAATATGGGATATAAAAATAAGATAATTATTACTAAAAATAAATTTATTTAACTTAAATCACAAATCTTAAATGGCACATGTTTGTTTGAGATCAATAAGGCACTTAAACTTGCAATGTCTAAATTAGGAACTATTATTGAGAAAATTTGATGTTTTCCTTTAGAATTATAAGGAAAAATAATCCAAATCAACGATAATTATTAAATGACAACTGTATGTTTGCCACAATTGGGAACTTTACAACTACGGCAGTATTTTTTGTCCTGCACCTTTTCTTGTAGGAACACAAATTGCAGCTACTTCTTTTCTCCGTGGAGGCATTTCAGGTCTCAAAGGACTTCCAGGACCAGATGGCCCAGGAATTAGACATTGACCTTCAGCGCGTTTCTCATGGTTCAAACCCAACAATCTGGCTTCTGTCATCATCGAGGCATTGTTGGTGTTTCGAGTTGTTCATGCAATTGCTTCATATAGCTTTTTCGTGACAGTGGTTTACCTTCAGATACCATGACATTATGGCAATAGATGATGTAGGAGTTCATACTCCGTATATTCAGCATGTCATAGAACATGCACATGGACCACCGATTAGACTTCCGGTTGCACGACTTATTTGAACAAATAATCGAAAGCTGATGAAGAATTCTCACCGAGTGGGAGATCATCGGAAGGCGGCATTCTATGTTCCTCTTCAATGCCTAAAGGTGGACTTACTTGTGTTCCTGCAATGTCGGAGGGTTCGTCGTGAAAATCACCCTCCACGTCTTCAATCAATAAACCGTCCTCATTCTCAGTATCAGAAAAAAACATAATTTATGCTCACATAATCATCATCATCTAACGCACGAACTATGTCGCCATCTGTGATAATCGATCTCGCAGCCATATTTCACCATCAAAGTAATACCTAACTAAAAAAACAAAGCAACAATTAACAATAAGTACAGGTGTAAAAGTTACGCATAAGCTAACCATTCGTCAAAATAACGAGTATGCAGTACATATCTCAAAAACAAAACTACTTACCGGCTAAACGCTACCACCATGCGACGAAGTCCATCGGATACTAAGTTGGCCCGAAACCGTGAGTGTGTAAGTAAAACAATTAGAAAGAAAGAGGGAAATATTTATTGGATGCTCGTCGTTTTGACGAACGTTAGCTTTGTAGGGTTAAAAATAATTATGGCAAAATGACAAAGAGAACAAATGAATAAAGATCCTACTAATTAAAAAAAAGATTACTCTCGTTGTAATAAATGTGATCTCTTTTGACGTACCTAATATTCTCTTATTATGGATTTGTATTTAATCATAAGTAGGTTCCTTGGTTGTAATTCATTTTATATCGATATAGTCAGAAGTCCAGGGAACAATCCCTAATGCCATGGAACCACGGGTAATTAAAATTACCCATGGACCCGGTAATGGGTCGACCCACCGGGACCACGGGGAACGAGTCAATAGGTACCGCGACGTGAGTAGTTACCAGATTTAAAAAACCGGCCAAGTGTGTATCGTGCTACGCACAATGAAGGGTTCTGTAGTTGGAATGAATTTATCCCAAGAACAAACTTAACATTGTACCTAATTGAAAAACATGTTCGCCCATACATTCCTGCTGCTGCAAATAGAAGTTTGTACGCACAATATTAGGAGGTTTACGATGATATAGATCTTCTGATTATTTTTTCTAAAAATTAGCGCCCGTCCACATGTTGTCGTGGTGGGGTGATTGGGGTTGTGATGCGTGTGATCGGCAATGAAGCCAACAAATGAATCAAAATGTGTTTTTAGGGTTTTTTATGAAAAAACGGAATTCTTTTAAGATCACTCGTGTGTCTGTCCGTTTGTTTATTTGTTTGTTTGTTTCTGTTTGTTCTTTCTATGGACCAGTGTCGCCTGAAATAAATGGTATTATTATGAATGCTTATAAAACTCAGCACATCACCGCGGATGCGCTAAAGCGGGCGCTGCCAAAGACAAGTAAAAATTAGAATTAAAACTTTTTTGGTAATGCCATGAAAATAGCGCGCTCCGTGCATATACATTCCATTAGAAAAAAATAATTAATTTAAACTCCTTGGTTATATTATTGAAACAAAATTGATTTATTTTCTGTAAGTAGGTTTGTACAAACACTTTTACACGTCAATCATATTTTTAAAATAAAGCTAGATGAGGTCAGCGTTTCCTATCTGACTACTCTGAGAAAAAAGGCCGAAACAAACTCAGAGGTCACAGTCTCCTTTAAAGTCCAGACATAATCTTGGTCAGATCATGTGAAGGCCATGTAGATTGGTGTCTGAAATGGTCCTTTTGAGGAAAGAACCACACAGATTGAGTGGACCTGTCCAGTCAGTGCACGCATTTGTCAGTAATCGTGCAGCTCAACTCAGAACTTAAGGAGCTCAACGATTCGACGAACAATACTAAAGAAAGAACATCTGGGTAGGCCGCATAAATTACTCAAACTACCAGACCATGAGTAATACTAAATGAGAAAAAAAAACAACAATGACCCACATAGGTTTCACATTCACAATAATTGAAAACAAAAAAAAAATACTTTACAATTAAATAATAAATTCCAAACAATATATTGAAAAATAATAATTAAAAAATAAGCTCAATGCTTATTTTTTAATTATTATTTTTTTAATATGACGTGTAAAAGTGATTCTTAATCCTATTTACAGAATAAACAATTTCATTTCATTCCATTTCCTGTAGGTTTACCTGTAATCTATGAGTAATGAACTATTTTCTGATCTTTTTTCAAAATTTTAGACCCAGCAGTTTCGGAGATAAGGATGGATAAGGATGGTGGTAAAAGGGTTGGGCAGAGGTGTACCTGTAGTACACATTTCGCCAGTTATGTTTAAGTCCCATATAATAGGGGGCGAGCCTAGGACTGTTATTGAGAAATTCCAGATGGAAAACCCAATAACACTGCCTGACGCGATAATCATAGCCAGGACCTCATGCTGAATGTTAAATAGTCACCAAGATTTCAAGGATAAAACATAATTTGATGGGCTGAATTCGGTGCTGTTCGAGTTCACCGAAAGTCGTATGAGACTGCAACTCATGCTGCGCTTCTGGGACCACAGGAACGCGTACTCAATGGCACACACCTCGCACACCACCAGCGAGTGCAGCAGCCGTGGGTCACTGGGCTTCGCGATCACGTCCTGCACGATGTCCACCATGCGTTTCGCCCACTAGGCCGTCTCGACGAGCGGCCCTCACAGAGGCGCGGCGCGCAGCTTCGGTCTAGCGTCGTGCTACTACCATTTCATTGGCGAACTGCACCACGGCGCGGTTCAACTCGTCGAGTCTCGATATGGCATTATTTAGCGCTTCATCTTTCTTGTGCAGCAACAAACTGAGCTCTTGAAACTGCTCAAACGTGACTAGCGCGGCGGCGTTATTTTTACTCGATTCTGCACCCGGGCTCGTCATCACACGCATGGTATCCATCGCAGTCCTCGCCTCTAGCAGCGCGTCATTCCGGATGCTTTACACGCCCGTGTCGCACAGCTTCAGCAGCAGGTCCGAGTTCACCCACTCCCTGAACTCTCTCGCCTTGGGTATCATTGAAGCCTAAAAAATATATGATCGAAAGTTCTTATCTCGAGTGTGTTGGCATAAGGTCATGAGATGCATTTAGCGTGAGATAGTCCAAGGTTGAATTTTTAATTGTTAAATGCTTAGGTCACCTACAAGAACGATATTGGGGCATATAGATTTACTATTGTCGTAAACATTTATCAGACGTGTCCCTCGAATTTAAGAGTTGGCCTTATGCCGTTGACCTTGCTCGAGTGGGCGTTACCGATGAAAATGCGCCGCGCAGTCCCCGCAAGGCTCTGGTAATAATTAGGCGCTGCGCGAACGATTTCTCGCATCGCACCGAGCGGAGTGGCATACGTGATACTCGTGCGCGATAATTTGGGACCTGTTAGGAATGCGACTCCCCGCCCGCTTCCCTGCACTTCCCCGATGGCGCACGTATTGTACCGTTCACATCACTATTTATTACTAGGGTTTTTAGTCTCGTACTGGCCTACGTCACGTAACGACGCACTCTGAAATTCTTTTAGTTTTCGTTTGTGTTATTGTTTTGTTGTTGTAGTTTTTGTTGTTATAGTTCTTGTTAAGTGTTTTTGTTATCATTATGAAGGGTAAACCTTTGCATAGCGGAGAAAGAAACCTCGTGCTAAAAGTGTTAGAGTTTTTTGAAAACGAAAAACGGAACAAACAGTTTTGTTTACCTGTTGACCAGGCAGTAAAAAGAACATGTATGGCAACGGGAATATCGAAAACCACGTTGATGAGAATAAAAAACGAAGCCAAGCGCTTACAAAATACTTCACCGACACCAGGTACTTCTGCAAGTTCTACGGCAGTAAGTGAAGTGAAATTGTCAACACCGGGCAAAAAACGAAAGCCAAAATATATCCGTATCCAATTGGATAGTTTTGATATATGTGCCTTGCGAAATATCGTAAATAGCTTTTACACAGTCAGGAAAGAAACACCTACCTTAAATAAAATATTATCTGTGGCTAAAAGAGACCTCAATTTTCAAGGGCAAAAAACATATTTAAGAAAAGTTTTAGTAGACAAATTGGGCTACAAATTCAAAAAATGTAAAGATAAAAGACATTTTCTATCTCAAAAACCCGATATTCGAGCTTGGTTAGCAAGGTACCTACGACGTCTTAAGAAAAATTATGACTTGGGTGCGGGGAAAAAAACAGTCATTTATATAGATGAGACGTGGATACATTCCCACTATACAGTGAGCAAATGCTGGCAAAATAACACTGATGCGTCTATAAAAAGAAATCATAATCCCGGTCAAAGATGGATTGTTGTACACGGCGGTGGAGAGAACGGTTTCATGAATGGGGTTGAGCTCATATACAAATGCAAAAGCAACTCGGGAGATTACCATCATGAGATGAATACCGCAAACTTTAAAAAGTGGATTCTTGAAAAGTTAATTCCTAATTTGCAACTTAACAGTATCGTGGTACTAGATAATGCAACGTACCACTCAACTCAAATAGAAAAACCACCCACAAGTGTAGCGACGAAGGGGACTATAAGTCAATGGTTATTAGACCACAATTTGATGAAAGAATGACAAAATCTGAAATGTATCACTTGTTACACCTAAATAAGCCCCCAAAAAAATATTTGATTGACGAACTTTTTAAAGAGCATGGCCACGAAGTAGTTCGTCTACCACCATACATGTGTGACCTCAATCCAATAGAATACATTTGGAATTTGGTCAAGCAAAGAGTAGCCGATAAAAATATCAACCAGTCAGAAAGGGAAATAGAAAAATTAACGAGAGATGCAATTACCAGCATAAGTGAGAGTGACTGGAAAAAAGAAGTCAACCATGTGGACAGGCTTACAGGCTTCGACAAAAGTATTGGGATGATGACCTCTTACAAGAGATGAATGAATCGCAATTAATTGTAATATTATCGGATACCTCTTCGTCAAGTGATTATAGTGAGACTGAGGACGAAGAACAACCTCTAGAAGGCATAAATCCACTAAGTAGTGACGAAGATGAGATAATGTAAATAATAGATAAAATAAATGTATAAACTTAAACATTGTATTTTTATTCATTACCAAACCATAGTCAATACTTTCGGTGATACATAATTAAATACCTAGTGTCCTATTTTATTCAAATAGTGTAAAAAATATTAGATAAAAAGCAGCGTCCTCCCTGAGCAACATAATAAATTAGGTTAAAAAAAACAAAGACGAAGCCGCGGGCGGCTGCTTGTTATGTTTGCTTTTTTGCGGGCGGTACAAACACGCCAATATGACGTCACCGCGCTCAGGTCCCAACTTATCGCGCACCGGTAGTATCTACCTATGCGCACGGCCATAGTATTGGCAAGTAAAGCAGTATTACGTCTTTATAAAAACACAAATTATTTAAAAAACAAAAACCCGACTGCATAAACACATAACTGAAATGAGAAAACAAGCATTATAATCTATAGAATTTTGGTATCACAGGCGGGAGGGACAAACAAAAGTTACACCATATTTCAGGTTATTGGTTTGTCCCGGCCTGCGATACCAAAATTCTATTGATTATAATGCTCGTTTTTCTCATTTCAGTTATGTGTTTATTATGCAATCGGGTTTTTGGTTTTTTAAACAATTTGTTTTATTTGAAGCTTTTTGGTTTTATTAATATATAAGTATGGAATCGACTCATTACTAGCTTTTATTTGATATCAATATTGTTGTAATTTATTTTAAAAAAATACCTTTTCCGTTTTTTTTATTTGCAGATGCAAAATATAAATATTATATAGCCTATGTCCCTCCCTCAATGAAGATGAATCTAACGACACCTCGTAGGTTAAAATCTATGAAGCTGTTGAGGCTACAGAGCGTGCCAAAGAAATAGACATACATACATACCTCCTGGGGCAGTCGGGTAAAAAAAACGGCTGTCTGTGATATCGTAGCTCCCGAACGAATGAACCGATTTTGATTTAGTTTTTGTGTTTGAAAGGTGACGTAGTCCAGAGTATTCTTAGCTTTATTTAATGAAAATCGTTTCATACAAATAACTTGTATGAAGTGAGAATTCTTATGAATAAACTAAAGGGAAAAAAATACACAATAGAGACATTTATTATCAATAACACAATAGAGGCATTTATTAACAGTAAGTCACCAATCATGTTCCAACATGAGAGTAAGAATATTTTCATCACATCTACTCGTAAAGGGTTATTTGATCCCGCATAATTGTGGGACATGTAGGTCATTTTCGCCCATGGGCGGAAAATGTAACTGACTTAGATTTTTGACACTAGCCGCATAGAATGTGGTTTCTAATTTGCCAACGTAAATACGTACGTGTCTAATAGTAACAAACTATAGATTTGCTGCATGAATCTATAGCTTGTTACTGCGCCGCTGAGTTGTAATGCCACCCGGTCGTTTGGAATCTATACCTTGTTGCCACTATACACGAACGAATTTACGTTGGCAAATTCCAAACGAAAGCACTTGTTTCGCGTTCTGGCGAAGAAAGGTACCTAGCATAATGCAAGGTAAGCATATGCAGCTGGTGGGCATATTGTTTACACGTACATACTTATATTTTTTTCAAAACGCTTCATCAATCAATCAACTTACCATATTTTCATTCTTTGTATTCTCCTCTTGTATTTTATTTTCAAATTGCGCTTAAATAGCGTCTTTTTTTGTATACCCACCCATATTGATTTTATAAATAAACATACGTTAACACTCGTAATACAAATATTCCCTATGTATTATTACAACTAACTAACGTCATAGTAAAAACTACTTTAATATTTACACACACACATAACTATTGAAATCAACAAAATAAGTAGGTTACCTACATACTTATTTTGTTGATTTTAATAGTTTGTTTACAATATCTTCTAATGGTTATGTCACCAACAAAAAATGCGGCAAAAAAGTGGTACAGGTCCGCTTAGCACTGCGTCTCGTCCCGCACTGATTTTTTTGGCGACAGAGGGGTTGCTCACGCGATTCAGTGTCGATTTATGTAAAAAATAATGACTAGAATTAACCAGTAAAGTTATTTAAAAAAATAAGCCGAAGATTCCCTAGGATTGTGTTGTATAATATCATGATGACTGTAAAAAAAACCTAGCGATTAATAGTTTAGAAGAAAAAAGGTTTTATATTTCTAAAACAGGGGTTACTTTGCCTGTATATTAATGATATTTAAAATACATTTTTATTTTTTTTAAAGTGAAGGGGACATGTTTTGTATTGTGTAGATTAACATATATTTTTTTTAAGATTATTTCGGTACGGGTTATGGAGAAAAACGGTTTTAATCTTCTTCAGTTCCGCACAATTCACATATACCACGGCCTTAATGAGGGAGAGCGATAGATCGCCACCACAGATAGTCTTTTGTCTAACTGACACACTAGACATTTTTACCCGTAAAGTCTGGCTCCCATACTGTAGCTCGAAGCTTGATTTTGCATAAATAATTATTCCGTCATTTTGGTTACAGTTTGTATTCATATAGTGTAACTCAAAACCGTCCAATAATAGTATATTGTTGATTTTACTGAGCCAACACTCGGTTAAGACAATAATATCAACATCATATTTAACAAATTCAACAGAACTTGAAGGAGCGGAAAATTTTTGTATACACTACGGATGTTTATATGCAATAGATTTATATTATTTTCGGATGTATCTATATAATTTAGACATTCTTCTGGATTGCAAACAAAGGATTTTCTCTGGCTCAGTCAAGATCGTTATTGACGTTAATTAAGTTAGCCATTAAGAGAAGAAAAATAAGAACAATTAAAATAATTTCCAAAAACCGGTAAGAGTACAGGGGGTACAAGAGTCACGTCGGGTTTTTTTTTTTGTGGATGGGAAATCATCAAATAACTTCTCCCGCTCTGGGTGGAGCGGGAGGGTGTGTCAGACTCTTACTGACTAAAACCCACCACGTCGGGTTTGAAATATATTTGTTTTAATAATGGGATTGAAGTCTTAGTGGTTCACGTGTATCGTCACATACCTTTTAATCATCTGATCCTAAAATACCTGTCTCAAAAAGGCTTATTTTTAAGCCTAGGTACGATATTATGATTAAGATCTAATGCCCGCTGTAATTATGTAAGCTGATTTCCACTGAAGAACCGTTAGGTACTGAATAATCATCGGAATGATATTGGGGAGTCCCCCCAAAGTGGACTCCAACCTCCCCTTATAGCCACCCCAAGCCTCGCATTTGAATGCTGGTCTGATTTGGTATCATTTCTGAGTCTGATCGCTGTTAAAACAATACACACACATGTCGACAACATTGAAAAACAATATAAAATGAATATCTGGTAAATCTGAAGCCAACGTGTACGAATACATGTGAGTATTTATGGGAGTGTTTGAAATGTTATTGCAGACAGTGATTTGATGTGTTGTTTTTTTTTTTTTTTGCAAAAGGTAGACGTCAGTGTATGTAATTAAGTAGATAACTAATTGTAAATTTTTTAAAGAACATCTTATTCTTGTATGACACAAATATCGTGCATTTTCGCAGTCAGATATTCAGTTTAGGTATATGAAAATATTTATTATAAATAATATTTATTTAAAAACTGACAAACTTATAATAATTATATGTATAATTATATAAAAAAGGAGGGGAAATAATCACAGGGCACCACAAAATTCGTCCGCATCGCTGGCAACAGAAAAAGTGCCCAAAATGCTGGCAGCATTGCCACGTTGTATGGAAATGCTGATTCTTTGGCCAAAAAATAGGTTAGCCCTCTGGTCACGTGAGGAGTCAAACAACCGCTTGGTGATGTCTCTAAAAACTAAGTGGGCACTTGGACCCCATGGCCCTCGGCTCGAACATATAAGTCCCAATAAGATTGGAGTACTTGCGCCGTTTGAGGTTTTCCGCACGTGCAGCAGCCGCCCCAGTACAGCCCGCCATCCTAGGAAGATGGGATGGCGCAACGGTTTCGACACACGCTGCATCCCACACCAAAGACCTACCCACCTTCCAAGACATTATGATCATCAGTCTGGTCTCACCCCATCGTCGCGTGCCAAGCCATTGGGTTCTAAAACAGCGGGCACCTTGGCGGTGACAAGAGAACGATGGATGATGTCGTTGATGCTGGCGTGCCGTGCTATCCGGCCTGCACTTTTACTGCACGATAGGCTATGGTGTCCGAGGCAGTCGACACCTTCACTGCATTGGCAGCGATGCGGAGCCATGGAAGGAGCACCCAGACGCAGACAAGTAGCGAGCCGGAAGGTGGTGTCACCCAAAGTAGTGCCTATGTTGAGTGACGGTAGCGCCTAAAGCCAGAGGCCCGAGTCCCACTTACCCACAGCCTGCAGGCGGGTACGCTCAGCGGTATTGGTGAACGTATTAATAAGATTATTCCGTACCACCACCTGCAGAGTGGCTCTGGGAAGATGGGTGCACGGTCTCTGGGAAGATACAGATACATGAGAGGATACAGTTTGCCCAGTGAACCCATTCACGGGCCAATCTGTATCCGGGCAAGCCATTTTCCAGGCGTTCACCGCGTTTGTCAAGCACGGCACTTCAGAGTCAACCAGGGCGGGGGCTAAAATTTTCCCGATCAGCTTTTTAGTGCAGTGGACAGAGGACAGGAACGCCGCGTAAGCTAATATTGGTAATTTTGTGGACACCGAGGCCACCAAAACGGATGCGTAGTGAGCCGGGGTCGCGGGAAGGTACTTATGGGTCACCGAGGCCCCCGCAACACAGGCAACAGGAAGGAATACGGGTGGGTTTTAGTCAGTAAGAGGCTGACACACCCTCCCGCTCCGCCCAGAGCGGGAGAAGTTATTTGATGATTGCCCACCCTCAAAAAAAAAAAAAGTGTGGCCTGCAACTACGCTCAGTCGTGCCAGGCCACATTTTAAGTGGAAGTTAGTGTATTGGTCGAATAACTTGGTCAATTTTGTCAAAGAGGTGAGACTGCTTCCATAAAGGGGAAGAGCGTAGAAAATATATAAAATTACAATATCTAACCGGAACAACAGTATCTAATCAAGGTGAACGCCGAATGTAAATAAATTTTGGAGAATCTGTCCGAAATGTCGTTGAAGTTTTTGATTTTTTTGTCGATGAAAGAAGAAAAACTGTCTTTTAAAATTGGGGACCCTACGAGGTGCAGTGAAGTTTTGATTCGTGGGGTTATTGCATTAAATTTCTCTAGGGTCAATTGTCTGTCGGTAATTTCAAAGAGGTAAATTACACATTGTGATGGGTTCAGATTCAGGCCAATGGATTTAAAGTGCTGTTTGAGGAATTTTAAGTCTTTCAAAACGGTGTCTACATCACCTCCTAGCGTTCCATCATCTAAATACCACACGTTAAATTTTGAATTTAGTTTCTGGATAATTAGATGAACAGCCAAGCTTAAAATGACTGGTCCGAGAGGTACCTTGTTGGCATCCTACTACAAATTCCTTAACATTGTCCTGGTATTAGAAGGGTATCTGTAACCACATAAAACCATAAATTTCGGGTAATTTCTTTTTGACTTCAGCCAACAAAGTGTATGTTGACAAAGTTAAAGGCATTAAGTTTAGGTATATTGGTATTGAGATCTTGGAGATATTTCTCTGAGTGGATTAGAATTTGCTTGTCACCTACTTGATTGCGGAACAAAAATATATCCGTTGCTGATCCAGCAAAAGCTATATACAGCTTCTTCGACATAGATGGCCCTTTTTTTGTGGGTGGGAAATTATCAAACAACTTCTCCCGCCCTGGGCGGAGCGGGTGGGTGTGTCAGACTCTTACTGACTAAAACCCACCCGTGCTCCTTCCATTGCAACACTCAGGTGTTGCCAGAGGCCACGGTTTCCCTTTCGGACTTTTCCGCGACCCCGGCAGGCATCGGCCCTAGCGGGCCCCTACAGTTATGCTGACATCTCTTTGGAACTCTGTGGAACACAACGCACCGTCGACCTGGGCCTGGTCCTTATCGGACGGCGAACTACCCATTGCTCACCGTCCGCATGCCCGCACTTACGGTGGCCGGGAATTGACCTGGAATTCCCGGAGCCCAGGGCGTCTCCTGCGGCGGATAGTTATTTGTTTTCTGCTGATTAGGTACGACTCAATTAATTTTAGGATATTGCCCCTAATTTCAAGTTTACTTAATTTTATGAGAAGGATTCTGTGATCTATAAAATCAAACGCCTTCGTCATATCCATGAATAACGCTGTAACTGGGACTTTTTTGTCCATATTTCAATAAATTTCATTTATTAATTCATAAATAGCCATGTTAATATTGTTATGCTTTCTAAACCGTACCCGTAACCTGTTCTTTAGTTAGGATATTGTTTTTGTTTGTAAGAATGAATAAAGGCTGTTATAAATAACTTTTTCAATGATCTTGGAAGATACTGAAACGAGCGCAATAGGTCTATAATTTTTCATAAGTTTTATTCCTGGTGTTAATATTGTGAATATCACTGTTTTTAATTTATAAGTGTATATTTTGCCTAATATATAAGATGTTGGCGAAGATGAATTGAGATGCCACCGTGAGAATACCAATATCTTAAAAAAAATCTATCAGAGAAACTCTGGCACCTAGCTGGTAAACTGCTCGAACAGCTCGTTTTTGAGTGAGAGGCGCTGACTGTACCTATAGCATTCATTCTATGGTTTATTATGGTCTGTTTTATGGAATTTCAGTATTTTTTGGTTCTTGGTTTTGCTTAAATTGAAGAATTCTTGTAAAATTCGTCAAAATTATTATTATTGTAAAAAATTAGTAACTGAGACGTTCTGTTCACATGGTGTTGTTGGTTGCCAGCTTATTATTAGTGATAATAAGCTGGCAACTAATAATAATAATAATAACTTTATTATTTTTATTATTACTACTATTACAAAAATACTTTATGATTAAACACAACATAAAATAATGTATAAAGAATAAAGTCAAGCAGCAGTGTGTAAAATGGAACGTCGTAAAAAAAGGGTAGTTGAGGTGAGTTCATATAATAAAGAAATATAAAAAAAAAATCCTTCGTTTCTTTTAACATTGTGATAAGCGTAATTAATATTTAGCTGAATTTTAAGGCTTATTCTATTTCTATTCATAAATAATCAGGTGCAAAATGGTTATTCTTCTTTGCACATAAACAAGTTCGTCGTGAATTCTATAAACTCAAATCAAATCAAAACAAATCGTGTATTGCAATCCATAATGTACAGTTACAGGTGGTAAATATATTATACATATTTTTTTTTAATAATAGAAACAATTATGGACCCTGTCGGACACAGCAAATTTTTAAAAAAGCAAAGAGGAGGAGGAAGAGCGCTTTATTAATTTTCCTAGTTATTAAGTTAGAATTTTTTTATATCATATTACCTATGTTATATTTATATTTCCATTCATTCACTTATTCTATTAATATTTTATACGCAGGCCTATCTATTTATTCATTTAATTATATTTAATATTGCTTATTTCTTTCCTCACTTTAAAAATTGTACATTATTATTAATTATGTAATTACTCAACGAACGCGATGTCAACGTGGTACGCGAATGTTGTGTGGTATTCGAAAAACAATAAATTATTTCTTCTTCGATGTTGTCTTTTCATCTAACCCTATAAACCCACAGATATTATAACTAATTCAAGGTCATATGTGATTCAACACAAGTACAAAGCAAGTCATCGTTGCCCATCGCTGACTAGCCCCGCCCCACGACCAATCGGGTCACAACAAATTAGAAAGCTAAGTTCACAGTGACGCTGAATCATATACGAAAAAAAAAAACTGAAATATTTTATGACGCAATAAAATTGATAGAAGAAATGATGCGAACACATGATACAAGAAGAAAATATTATGTGGAATTTGAATGATGTCTTGGTGCTCCAAGATTTTCGCAGAACAAAATTCTTTCATAATAAATACAAATGAAGATTCTAGTGACACTGATTAAAAATATTTTATTTTAATTTGAGACAATTAAGTTGATTTTTATCCATCAAACTTAATCTTTTGAAATATAAATTGTTTGAATTTTTACTCAACTGTGAAAACTACTTTTGCCTGCAGTTGCACTGATGACTCACTATTTTACGCAAATATCGTTGTCCGATACGCATGATATGATAAATTTTATTGAGCGCTCGCAAGCACTACGTTCACACCTTTCGTTTGTGATTTAATTTATTTTATTTTCAATAATGTCGAAACTGGTACTTAAATTTGTCGACCGGGAGATGGAGGTGATTTTCAAAGTGGACGAGTTTGGAGAAAAGTGGCTGTTAGCTAATCCGTTCGCCAAGATATTGGATTATAACAAAGAAAATGATGCCCTAAACCACGTTTCATGTCAAAATGTTAAAAATTTTGAAGAAATTCGGTCACGTCGAACCGACGCCGATGTGAACATGACGTCATCATCGTTTCAACCAAAGTGGAAGTTTATCAACATAGCCGGCCTGTTCGAGTTGATTCAAGCATCGCCTATGCCGAAGGCCAAGGAGTTTCAGCAATGGGTGAATTCTGATTTGCTGGTGAAGCTTTGCAACGATGGACAATATAGCACGCAACGTGATGCTTCAAAGGAAGCCAATGAGGGAATGAATGTTGTACATCGTGTGGTCAACGACGGTGCGTCGGCATCCTCGCACGAAATTAGTGACAAGCAATGTATGGAGTTGAAAATGAAGATCATGGAATTAGAATTGGCTAATGTGAAAGCTTTATATGATGCTAAACTTGTCGAAGAGCGTAACCAAAAAGAAAACGCCATCGCTACGTGCGACGCTAGAATTAACGAAGTGAAATACAACTACGAACGACAGATTTCAGAATACAAGGAGCGCGAACTGAAGATGCAACTAGCGATGAGGGACCTCACGTATCAGGCGAACATGAATCTGACGCAGCTCGGTGTTAGCACCTTACTAGCGAAAGACAACATAGCCGAGAACGCACAGATGCGATCCAGTCTGGAGGCGGTGACCGATCGCGTCGTGCCCTCGCTGGCCGACCGTCCCGATAAAGAGGAGTACGTGACCTGCTACGAACGCACAGTGAACGGAAAGCGTCGCATCAGAGTGACGCGTAGCCAACGCAACGAAGTGGATCAGTGTGACAAGTTCATGGAGCGCCAACGCGTAGACCCCTCGAAACGCCACCGCTCGAAGCGGTATGGATGGTTGTTGGACTCTGAGAAGTTTCTTCAGATCAAATGCGCCAACCCGGTGGCGGTGTGGGTCACCATACGAGCCAAACATCCGTACATGTTCTATGGTTTGAAGTACGTGAACAAACTCCGCACTGAGATGGAGATACTGGACGAGGCGGAATTGCGAGCCAAGTACAACAGTGATGTAAAGATGGTGGAGCGCAACCGGTTGAGCGATCGCACCGCAATAGAGCTCTTCAAGAGCCTCGGCTTCGCGGATGAGAACGATGCCGTCGCCAAGTGTCTAACTCCCAGCGTGGAGGCGAAGGAGCGCGTATCGCTGATAGTGCAGAGCGTCATGGACGCCACGAGGGACGAGATCAGGCCGCCGAGCGGCGAGCTGAAGACTTACGAAAATGCATCTGAGTCGTACTCGGCCGAGCAGGTATTTAATTGCATAAACAACAGGAGTATTCAGTTTGTCAACTATAACATAATAAAGTTCTATAACACTACTCCCCCTAATCCGAATGTAATGTTAGCCATAGAGAATGAAAAGCAATAAAAGAAGATGAGTAATGTAATTATCTTTTATTGTCTTACAAAACACTATATTACAAAATCATGTTTTGATTGCGGATGTAGCGATGACGTAATTGGACCATAGTACGATGGAAAATGTGCATACGACACTTCTGAATAGACTCACTTCATTATCAACAGCTCCGTATTAAATAATAATTAAAAATAGTTTCTGTAGATGTTAAGTGCTCTGAAGTAGATAATTATTGAAAGAATAGAATAGAATATAATACTATTTAATATGTACACCATAAAAATTACAGATATAAATGTATAAATTTTACATAGGGTGACATAATGGGCGGTCTTATCGCTAAAAGCGATGTTTAAAGACAACCTTTGGATGGATTAGGGGAAAAGGAGAGACAATACTGCAGGTAGTCTGTGGTATACCATTTACATATATATAATAAATACATAAATACATAAAACATATTAAAATTGTCTATAAAGATATTTATTAATAATCATAAAACTAGTGTTAAGAACAAAAACTGGAGCAAAGAACAAAGAAAAAAAAAATATGTTTAAGGAGAAGGATAGTGTGTTTTGAATAACTAGAATACTCAAACCACATTGTTATCTAGTGACAAACAATGAAGTTATTAACGACCGAAATGCAGATGCTCTAAACTTAAAGAAGCCTGTTTATAATGATAGTCTAAGTGAATTATAGGTTGAAGTGATAATTAATCAGGTGAATAATAAGAAACTACTCAAAGTCAAGCAGTGAAGCCAACACAGTTAGACAACAAAACCTTTTAAACAAAAAATACAAAACAACAAATTATTTTCAATTCACCGCCAATATACAAATAAAAGCCGACCATTAATCGGTATTAGCCCATTAACTGGTATTGCTGTACAACTATGTACTCGTAAATGTCTATCAGCTGCTCCCAAATTACCACGTTTAATTTTTATTTTTTTATACATACTTCCTTGACATAATATCATTATTTGACATTATATACCCACAATTTTGATATCAACCTATTTGTTAATGGCTTTTGTAGTCAGTATATTAATTAAGACTTGTTACACTTGTAATGGCAAACATGTATATTGGGGTATTTTCTTGTTTTCAATAAAAAAAATTGTACTATTATTGTTTTTCATAATCGTCCTCCCTCATAATATTTACTTGCATTGTTATCATTTAAACTAATAACGCTTGTCCTATCAACTTATTAGTCATAATTTATATTTGCCTATTCATTTCTAAAAGTAACACATTACATAATCGACACTTGACATAAGCAACATTTACAGTAATTGAATAACGTTTATTGTTTTGTACAAACAATAATGTCATTAAGGCATTTGGTCTGTCATTAAATGATTTATTACAGGAAACAATCTTTAGACAATAAACAGTTAGTCAAAATCGAAACGGCTAGGTTAGGTTAGGTTAGAACTGTGAGCACACAACGAATATAGGTATTGCAGGCGGGGACAAACCAATAACCTGAAATATGACGTAACTTTTGTTTGTGGCCTGCAATACCAAAATTCTAGTTTATACCTAATGCTTGTTTTCCCCTTTTCAGTTATATGATTTTGCAGTCAGATTTTTTGTTTTTTTTTTTTTAATAATTTGTTGTGTTGGATTGGAATGGGTGGATTACAAATAAGTTCTAGAACTTATTTGTATTTCAAAGCCAACATTGTAGCACCGGTGTCAACTAACCATGAATATGTTTTGCTATTAGAAGATGAATGTAATAGTTCGCATCAGAATTGCAATTCAGCGAGGAAATGCCGCCAGCATCCTCGGTACAATGCACCGAGGGTCTTTTTAGGCTTAACTTAGTTTTAATTTAATTTAGTTAATGTTAATAATCATCTAGTAATTTGGTTATGTAAATAAATAAACTATTTATGTAATAGTTAGTATCAGTTGCGAAAATAACTCTATTATTCACGATAAAACGAAATCTTAAAGTCTTGGTTTTCTGGTCCCGTTAGAATTTAATTGTATCTTTGGGGGGCTTAGCCCTTAGTTACTGCGATCCCTATATTATGTCCTACCTCTACCACGCCATTGTGATCCTCGGCCTCGCTGTGCTTCCCCACGGCTCTGCGGATGCTCCTGTTGGCCCCCACGAGGGTAGCCTCAACGAGCACTGAAATCATTGTTATGACCCCTATTATAATATATCCTGTTATAATTATTATTTTGATAACCTCCACGGTTCTCCTGTTGTCTTCCTCTAGAAGAATACATACATTGGATCTCATCGGAACCCAAACACGGGTTAACTATAGATGTTTCTTCATCCTTCGCACCTTTTATAGCGTTCTTCATCGATTCATAGTTTCTAGCTACAATGATAGTTGAAAGACGGCGGTTTCGCAAGCCATCGGTTAATCTTTTGATAACTAGGACAGTCACACTAGTTATCAAAAGATTAACCGATGGCTTGCGAAACCGCCGTCATGTCTCCTAATTAATAACAAAATATCTAATTCTAAATTCTTATTTCGACATTGTCACACGCCTTTTACAAATACATTAAATCTCAACTTTATGGCCTGACAGCTCGACATGTTACCGTAATTAATAACAAAATATCCTATTTCTTTGGAATTGTGAAATCCATTACATATATATTTTATGGGAAACACTTGGGCACTTTCTATAAATACTAAGAATCATGGAATAACAACACACCATTGCCGCCATTTACAGCCACATCTGGTTATCCTAAATGTGGCCCCAGACCCGACCCTTACATTCAATACAGAAACAATTAAGGAATAAACAAAAAGCGTTTTAAGATGATGGGACAAAAAACTAGGGCCCTGGTTGCGCGTGAGCGCGCGGCTTTTGAGGGGATGGAATGAATAACGGAAAGGAAAGGGCTGATAAGAGTCAATGTGGAGACACGGCAGGGTTCGGACGTGATAGCTTGGCTAGTTAAGTTAGAGAGGAGTTCGTTTAAGACTACGACAAAGAATGGTCGAATTAGGCTTGGCTAGGAGAAATAGAACTAGGTCGATAATAATGACACAATGTCACTGGAGAGATCGCGATAGCGACTGTTATCAGTTTAATACGTTAAATTGTAATAATAAGTGTATATTTAGACTAGGTTATATTAGTCAAGTATAATGTAAGTTGTGTGTAAGGCGCGTGAATCTCAGTGAGTGTATCTGTAAACGATTGGGTGAGTGTTTACTATTATATTCCTCCTTATTCCTTTCTATGACGATCGAGGTATCCTACACTAGCGTTTGGTTCTAGGGACTCGGAGAAAGCCTTCCATTGGGTGTGACATTCACCAAGAGACGGTAGACTACTCTACCAACAGACTATAGACAACCACAACCAAGACATGACACTCACGGCAGTTACACCGCTTATGGATAGCTGAACCGAATTAATACTCGCAACTCGTAAGGGCCAATTTGAGCTATAATGCTACTTTGTAGTTGTCTACGAACACAAACCAACCAAGTGCTAGTGATAATTACCTTATTCTTATGGACTGACTAACTGCAGGATATTTTACATTGCTCTTGATGTATGTACATTTCCAGGGAAGTGGTTAGGCTCCGCAAAGTACCATAAACTGGATTGATAGTTCGTTCTAAGGAACGCTAGGAATTGTGTCTCGTTAAACCACATCCGGCTATCGGGCTCTCACAAATTATTAGCGAGACACGACATTTGGATGCCAGATAGACGTTCCGATGCTTGACATAGTCGCACTGTTGCCGATTACATTGAAAACATCCTCTAAATGGAGAAAAATAAAGGGAGTGAGAAGTGACAATTTGGAATATCCACTTCGGCGTATAGCAGGAGCAATCGTAAAGAATTCTACTACCGACTGACGATGCGGTATGCTAGTGCAAGTTTTGTATTGTGTTTGTAACGGGTGAGCAGGTCATTATAAGGGGTCCATTATATTACGTACATGCGCGCGTACGCACCCAGTGATTACTGGAACGTGTCTCGCTCAATGATAGTCTGTTGAACTTCGTAATACTCTGCCTTAGGATTGAGTAAAACATGACTAGAGCTTAGGAAACGTGGCTTGTTAGAATCGTAGCAGTGTCCTATGCGTTCAAGTCTAAAAATACACGCACGGCGCTGTCAGCTACTGTAAAGCAGCCCCACGTCACTTTTTTTTAGGGTGCGAAATCATCAAATAACTTCTCCCGCTCTGGGCGGAGCGGCTGGGTGTGTCAGACTTTTACTGACTAAAACCCACCCGTATTCTTTCCCCCCTACCTTTGTGCTGACGACATCTCTTTGAGGCACGCGTGGAATACAACGCGCCATCAACTCGGGCCTGGTCCTTACCGGATGGTGAGCTACCCATTGCTCACCGTCCGCAAGCCCGCGCCTACGGTGGCCGGAAATCCGCCCGGGATTCCCGACGCCCAGGGCGTCTCCTGCGGCGGCTAGGGGCGAGAGGGCGCGAAACTTGCCTTTCCCTCAACTGTCCCGCCTCCTCCTTCGCGAGCATTACTGCTTCGCAGAAGGAGGTGACGGCTGCCCATGCCCTCTCGCTCCGTACCATGGCCTGAACCAGGGCCGGACGCGAGAGATCTCTGCCACCGATCGCCTCCACGAGGACACGGCGGTGCTCTGCCCAAGCCGGGCAGACCTCCACCGTATGCTCCATCGTGTCCTCCGGGCGATCCACACAGTGGTGACACCCGGGCGTTTCCTCCCACCTTATCCGACACAGGAACCTCCCGAAGCAGCCGTGTCCGGTGAGGATCTGCGTCAGGCGGAAAGTGAGGACGCCGTGGCGCCTCTCTAGCCACTCCTCAAAGAGGGGACTTAACGCCACAATTGTGGCATGCCCGGCACTGGGTTGCGACAACCGTACTCTCCATGACGCCATGAGATCCCGCCGGAGCTCCGTCCGCTGTGCCGCGATTTCTCGCGGCAGCGGGCTTACGCCCCGGCGTTTCGCCTCCTCGCGCCACTCCCATACGTGCGCGAGGACTTTTGCCTCCAGATCCCATAGCGGCAATCCGGCAAGGAGGCTCGCTGCCTCACAGGAGATCGTGCGGTATCCACGGACCATCCGGATGGCCATGACCCTTTGGGCCGCGCTCAACCGGCGGGCTGGCCGCAGCGCCAGAGAGCGCGCCCATACAGGAGCCCCGTAGAGGGCCATGGACCGCACGACCCCCGCGTAGAGCCTCCGACAGCCCCACGTCACTTGGGGTGGGTCTGTAGTTATTGTACAAAAATCCACTAACGTTACTTAGAGTGACGTGACGAGCGACCACGCATCTACTTTACAAAATAGAAAATGGTCCACAAATCTACAGTCTATTAAGCCTACAACGTTCTCACATTCACATACGAGTATAATACTCGTATTCCCCAACGCAAGCGTTACGAGTCTCGCGGGAAGGTACTTTTGGGTCACCGAGGCCCCCGCAACACAGGCAACAGGAAGGAATACGGGTGGGTTTTAGTCAGTAAGAGTCTGACACACCCTCCCGCTCCGCCCAGAGCGGGAGAAGTTATTTGATGATTTCCCCACCCTCAAAAAAAAAAAAAAAGCGTTACGAGTCACGTTAGCGTTAGCGTTTATGTTCACCGAACAACTCAATCATGTCATTTGGTTTAAATTGTTTTTTTGAGTATTTTATGAATATTTTATAGAGATTATTTTATATTTTATGAATGTGAGAACGTTGTAGGCTTAATAGACTGTAGATTTGTGGACCATTTTCTATTTTGTAAATTAGATGCCTGGTACTTGTTGACAGACCTACACTGTCCCCATTATGTTTACACTGTAAAAATCATTTTTTTTTAAAGTAACCGTGGAGTTTCTTGCGAGCTCTTCTCCATAGGAAACGACCAATTGGAACTGTGCACCTAGCTTCTGACGTTTCATAAGTGCCCATGTAGGTTTATGTGTAATAAAATATTTTGATTTTGATTGAACTGTGTAAGATGCACTATGCTCTTTTCTTTAGAAAGAAATAACAAATAATAATAATAATAATAATAATTCTTTATTTTCAGACATATAGTCCACTTTGTTAGTAACAAATTGACTTATACACTGACATTGATCGCTTTATTTGTATAAAACATAGCGGGCGGTATGTTTTATACAAATAAAGTGATCCAAAATCAACAGTTTTTTTACTAATTTGTTAAATGACAATATTCTAACCTTTCATAATATGGTTCAAACAAATAAAAATGGAAATATATCGCAAAACAACTTACAATAATTGCTCAATTAGCTTATGAAACTACTATCATTAAATAATCGTTACCGTTACATTGCATCGTCTAAATCAGGGATTCCCAAACTATTTTTGGCAAGTGACCCCTTTTCCAAAATGAACTGATACCTCGTACCGCCATAGCCAATTTTTTTTCATCTTGTACGAAGTTGTGCCCGTTTATCGAATTGTTGAGTTTTTTAAAAGTACAACAATGATACTTCCTAATAAAATATTATAATTATTATAATAATATATATATAATAATAATAATAATATATAATAATTATAACAAGTTGACACACGTAACACCACTTATACAGTATCTTGAAAGTTTAAATTAAGAACTTGTGTTAATTAATAGGGATCAATTTTTAGACCTCGTCAACCCCCAAAATCAGTTTTGGTCGATATCGACCACTTTGGGAAGCCCTGCTTTGGACAAAACAGGAAAAAATAAACCCATTAAAAAGTTGGAGTTTCGTTCTTTTGTCTGTATGCCTCTGAATGGAGTTTTTTCTGTAGTACTAGCTAGCTACCTAATGTAATCAAGGTAGAAAACGTGTCACTGTATGTGTATAAAGGAGACATTGGCAGAGTGATTAAAGGAGTTTGGAACCGAGTTCGAGTAGGAAAGAATATTATAATAAATGGAATAATATAAAAAAATGTCCTTAAAATGAGGCTTTACGTAAGTAATGGCGCCCATCCGTCTTTTGACTCAAAAGACCATAATCTTAAGTGTGTGTATAAAGGACAAGGTGGAGGTCTGCCCGGCTTGGGCAGAGCACCGCCGTGTCCTCGTGGAGGCGATCGGCGGTAGAGATCTCTCGCGTCCGGCCCTGGTTCAGGCCATGGTACGGAGCGAGAGGACATGGGCAGCCTTCACCTCCTTCTACGAAGCAATAATGCTCGCGGAGGAGGAGGCGGGACGGTTGAGGGAAAGGCATGTTTCGCGCCCTCTCGCCCCTAGCCGCCGCAGGAGACGCCCTGGGCGTCGGGAATCCCGGGCGGATTTCCGGCCACCGTAGGCGCGGGCTTGCGGACGGTGAGCAATGGGTAGCTCACCGTCCGGTAAGGACCAGGCCCGGGTCGACGGCGCGTAGTATTCCACGCGCGCCTCAAAGAGATGTCGTCAGCACAAAGGTAGGGGTCCACTAGAGCCAATGCCTGCCGGGGTCGCGGGAAGGTACTAAGGTACTAATGGGTCACCGAGGCCCCTGGCAACACAGGCAACGGAAGGAATACGATAGTATCAGTAAGAGTACGAATATACGAATCAGTAAGAGTCTGACACACCCGAGCGGGAGAAGTTATTTGATGATTTCCCATCCAAAAAAAAAAGTGTGTGTATAAAAAAAAACAGCTGGCTTCCAAAAAAAAACACTATAAAGTGAAAAATAACTTTAATTTCGGAAGTCGGTGGCAAAAAACGAACTTGTGCACGTTTATCGACTTGTTGAATTTTTTAAAAGTACAACAATGATACTTCCTACTAAAATATTAGTAATTCTTATAATAAGTTGGTACACGTAACACAACTTATACAGTAGTTTCAAATAAGAAATTGTGTTAATTAGTAGGGGTCGATTTTTAGACCTCGTCGACCCCCAATTTCAGTTTATGTTTATGTCGACCCCTGGAAATTCGATTTCGACCCCAAGGAGTCGATATCGACCACTTTGGGAATCCCTGGTCTACATAAACTTCTGCGCTTTTTTTTTACATTATTTCTACCTACCAATAAATTACACATTTTAGGAATATTGCACAACGTATACAAATACAATAACAGTACAATAGTATAGACATACCTTACATTCATAAAAAAATTACGCGTCACTTTAGATTGCACTTATAATGAACAAACATTGAGTACTTTACTTACCAATATCCTTATCAGGCAATACCTACGCCAAACTAAAATGATAACACCAGCTAATATTGATTTTAATAATAGTTGAACGGACTGTATGTTATAATAATAAACATTTTATCGTCATACAGGAAGTAACAAGTAAAAATGAACATAACTACTAAAGGATTAGAGTTCAATTTCATTAATTTAATACAAAAGTTGACGATAACAATGATCTTCTTGTACCTAAATAAGTACGTTAACACAAGTTAATCAAAATGAACTCAAAATACACATAGTCAAAGATTTTTTTAACAAAACTCATTATCTGTGACTGGCATATAATGCCCTTCTGTGCGAAGTTTACGACGAAATTAATACGAAAATCATTAAGCATATACTAATGAACTTTTTAAAATTATGACATATTTAATTAATTTATCATTCTCACTTGGCATTTTTCCCGAAGCAAAAATATAATATAAAGCTGTCAATTGTTGAGCCACTTTATGAAACCGGCGCAAAATCAGACGTTAACCACTATCGCCCTATAAATTTAATACCTATTATAACAAAAATATTTAAAAAGTGTATGTATAAAAGACTGATTGACTTCTGTAATAAATATAACAATATTAGGAAAGAGCAGGCTTCGAAAAATAACTCCACAACGTTACCCATCTACAGTATTATTAAAAATTAAAATTAAATTAAAATTATTTTATGTCCTTATATCTCATCCAGTACAACAGTGGTCTTCTCAGAGGCGTAAAGACCGTCTAAGAACTTTCTGATGTCCTTGTTTTTAACTGTGGTTGATTGTTGGATAAGGGCAGCTGAGCTGGACACATCCTCCAAGGAGTTTCCTTCGATGATGAGTTCATCCTTCTGCTTGGGCGAGTTGACGACGGTCACACCAGGTGCCATCTTTACCCTCCTGATGTATTTCTCACCAAGGAAATTACGGATTTCAATGATGCTGTTACCCTCAGTTGATGGGGAAATGGGCGTATACGGAGCGCATTTTGTTCTCAACGTGCGAACAGACTGTCCTGACAGCGGCGAGCTCCTTCTTGGAGCCGAACCATTTCTCTACCTTCAAGACTCGAGCATTTACCATGCGAATGTCAACAGCCAAGTGCTTGAAGTTCCTGTTCAACACTCCGCGCGGTCCTTTCACTGTCACCAACCGCGATTTCACGTGTACAGTGAGCCCCTCAGGGATCTTCACTTTTTGATTCACAACTATTTGCTTCATGGTCAAGCCTACTTTCTTTGACACAAGAGCCGGAAAAAATTATAAAAATAGTATTAAAGAATATTAACCATAACTACCTTATTACAGGGCTGTACTTCGATCTATCTAAGGCCTTTGATCTAGTCCCTCACACCTTGTTACTACAGAAATTGGTGGCAACTGGAACTAGAGGCATCATACTTTAATGGGATCTCTTAACTAAGTAATACACAACAACGCGTTACTATGTATTACACACATGGATAGAAATATGACATCTCACTATTCTGAACCCAAATCACATAAACACGGCGTACCACAAGGAAGTGGACTAAGCCCTATTTTATTCATATTGTATGATAAGATCGAACGAGGAATTTCAATTTAAAAAAAAAAAAATTACAACACGTAACCGAAACTTTAATGTGTTTAAGTTTTTATAAGAAATGGATATGATTAGAAAACAGAATCAAAACTTACATGATAATTCACAATGTAGTAAATAAATGCAACAAGTGGATAAATAAGAAAAACAATCTCACGATACAGATGACACCAACGTCATATAAGTCAGCACGCTGTGGTGGTCGCCGATCAAAAAGGGGTGGACCTGTGCCAGCGCGCGCTTTTATAGTCTTAGTACCGATTAGTTCGGTTCATCTCCTACACGGCCTCTCCTGACTATGCGTCGTCCGACGGCATCTGATATATCCGGCAAGGCCTGTGCAGGGGCTTTGACTTCTGCAGCAGCTAAACGGGATGGGCCAGCCTCCACCTGTGCCATGGGTGTGTCGGTAGGGTCATGTGTCATCTCGTCGTCGGGGGAGTGCTGTCTTCTGTCAAATCGGCTTCTGTAAATACATAACGTAATATATGGATACTATGGATATGTCGATTCTATACTACGCTACGGAGTCATGTTTTGGGGTAACTCCTGCAATAAGGACATGATGTTCAAATCGCAAAAAAGATGCATTAGAGCTATTACCGGTATAAAAATAACTGATAGCTGCAAACCTTATTTTGTATTGTTAAAAATAATGACTTTAACTTGCTTGTACATATTTAAGACTGCTTTATTTGTTAAAAAGAACATGCATATATTCAGAAAAGCATCTGAACATCGCTATAAAATGATTAGACAAGTTTATAGACATTAATTATGTGTTCGACCATCAAAGACTGCCTTGATGCATAAAAGCATACTTTGCATGGCCCCAAAACTATTTAATAAATTACCAAATGGAATTAAGGACTTAAATATTAATCAATTTAAAAACAAATTAAGACATCTATTATTGGAAAAATGTTATTATTCTATTGACGAATTCCTTAATGATAAATTGTAAGTTATTTGACATTTATATTTATTTAATTTTGACAATGTATTATTTTCATTTTATCTTTATTTCCATTGATTATATTACTTATATGTAAACTCAATTGTTAATGTTTTGCTAGTTTTTT
This sequence comes from Atethmia centrago, assembly GCA_905333075.3. Lineage (NCBI taxonomy): Eukaryota > Metazoa > Arthropoda > Insecta > Lepidoptera > Noctuidae > Atethmia > Atethmia centrago. The sequence continues at coordinate 22,532,490 of HG995386.1, forward strand.
CTGTCTTAAGTTATGTTGTGTTCCGTTGTAATTATTTTATTTTAATATGTTGATTATTATTTTTTATAATAATGACTAACTATGTGAAAGAGTGTACACCTTTAAGGTTTAAGTGTGTTCACCTTTTTTTGAGGAACTAATTATTTATTATTAAGATCTCATGTAAAATGTACCAAAAATCACACCAATAAATGAATTTGAATTTGAAATTTGAATATGAATATAGTGTTTGAATAGATTAAATATGCTTACAGGTGTAGGCTTTTATATGAATGAGAGCTCATGCTCATATTCATCCGCAATTGCTGACATAGTTTAGTTTTTAATCATGTAAGCAAGCATCCCGCAGTCTACTTGCTGAAAGGAACGTCCCGCAGTCCGTCCTCTACATGAGTTTGGTATCCCGTAGTTTACCAAACATAAAACTTAGGCATCCCGCAATCTGTCTAATATAAGGCATCACTCAATCATGTAGGCAGACATCCCGCAGTCTGTTTGCTTATAGTAACGTCCCGCAGTCCGTCCTCTACATGAGTTTGGTACCCCTCAGTTTACCAAACATAAAACTTAGAGGTCCCGCAGTCTGTCTAATATGAAACATCCCGCAGTATCTTCTATTGCCTTATCACATTTACTTTACTAGATCATTACGAAAACGACCAAGTTTAAAGTAACACTTTACTCACGCTCAAAGAATGCAGCGCAGATATTTGGACACCACTCTCCCTTCCACGGGACCATATATTGGGCTGCAGCCTATGAAATCTTCCCGTACGAGCCGCTCAATAGCAGCTGCAGCTCGTATCGTCCGCTGGGCAGTGTACGGACGACCTTGTAGGGGCCACGCATGGCTGGGATCCAGCTTGCCAGTAGACTGTGAAAACTTAATTACAAAAACCAGGTCATTAATGTTGAACACCCGAGGTGGGCGTCTGTTCCGGTTCACATATTCATCTTGACGGCTCTGATTGCTCCGAAGTAACTCGATAGCGCGGTTTCTGCGTAGCTCTCTTCGTGCCTCACGGTTTGGTTGGGATCCTTCTAGCGCCACATCTCAAACAAGTGACCGAATCACTGAAGTAGTGGCATCTGTTCCAATCATGAGATTCAGCGGCGAAACCTGAGTCGTCTTTTGCTTCGTAATGTTGAGGGTTAATTGCAGCCACCACAGTGCTCCGGACCAGTGACCATCTTGATGACTGGTTAATATGCGGACCATGTAGAGTATGGTTTGTTCGTATCGTTCAACCTGCCCATTTGCGTGCTGCATTTCCAGTGTTATGTAGGGAATGACTGATCCCATTTCTACAATAAACTCTACGAACCTTGAAGAATCAAACATCCGACCCTTATCCGTTACAATTAAACTCGGGGTTCCAAAAAGGAAAACTGCGTTAGTTATAGTACGCATTAGTTCTATTACGTCTTGTCTATAGATGGGATACAGTAGTGCGTATTTAGTAAAGGCGTCTACCATTAGGAGTACGAATTTACAACCGTTAGACTCGGGTAGGGGGCCTAGTACATCAACGTGAATTACGGAGAACGGGATCTTTGGTTTTGCCCATGAGGTAATATTCTGTTGAGGAGCTCTAGGTACACTTTTCTTTGAAATGCAAGTCATGCAGTGATCAATGTACTTTTTTATAAATTGTCTAAGCCCAGGGAACCAAAGTTTTTCATCACAAGATCTAAGGTCTTGTCGAAGCCTATATGATTGTGTTCGTCATGGAAGACGCAGAGGAGACTAAGCCGGTGGCCTTTGGGTATAAAAAAGAGAAATTTGGGCTCCTCACCTTTTGGTGTGTACTTGTAATATCAATCAGTGGATTTGAAAGCGTTGCAGTCAGTCACAACTTTGAAGTGAATACCGATCAAGTAGTGTCTCAAGTTTTGTAGCGCTTTCACAACGGCTAGGGTTTCCAATTAGGAAGAATGGTACCTACTTTCCGCACCCTGTGTGACCTTACTAAAATACGGCACTAATTTCTTATTGTTGTTATCGTGGATTTGTAATAAGATGGCTCCGTAGCCGATACTACTCGCGTTGGTATGGACTTCGGTTGGTAGTTTAGGGTTGAAGATAGCCAATATACACTGGTCAGCAAATAATCCGAGCCACCCGCTACCTAGGAACTCTGATTCGATTTTCTCAAAAAGTATAAAACTTACAACTGTCCGTATTTATGCAAAATGGAACCACACAGCAAACACACACTTTTGAGATATCAAAGGGTTTACAAAAACATGTGCAGCACTGTTAAATGAAGTAAAATTACTATTTCTTTTATTTAAATATGTTGATAAATTACTAAATTTAGTATGTGTATATAATTTTTTGTTGATTACTGGTATACTTTCAAAATAATTAAGAAATCGTGCATGTGGTTCCTTTAAACATTAAGTAATTAATAGGTTTTCTCATATACAAAAAAGAACCACAATCTAGGGATTTGTTGATATAAATGAAACTATGTGATTTATAATCGGGATAAAGCTTTAATTTATCAAAAATACACGTTTATTCGACGTTATCATCAAATTGGATTTCGAAATCCACCGTGTCTAGTCCATCTATGTCGTCTTCTATAGTATTATCACAGTCGAGACCATTATTTATAAAAACTCTGTGCATCTTGTGGTATGAGATGTAATATGGATTGAATATCGGCTAGTTTCCCGGGTGATACTGGCTTCCCTGACGGCCACAAGGAAACTAAATGTTCCATTAAGATTAAAGCTGGTCTGCCACGAACAGGTGCTCTCCCTATATTAACTTCTACAGCATTACCAAAGAAGTCTGTTTTAAAATAAATTGAGTTTGGTGAGTCTCTTTCTATGTATATTTCCCGAGTTTGTAGCCAATTAATACATTCTTTGTTAATACCACGTTTTCTATTAATAATCATTTTTTCAACCTTAGAAGTTCCCAGAAAATCTGATTTTGCCATTACTGTCACTTTAAGAGGGTTCTTTTTCTTGCAATCTTTCATAACTTGTACATAATCATCAGGAGTGTATAATCTCGGATATTTTTACATTGCAGATTCAATGTGGGAAAAATCTCTGTCATTGGGTAGGTAACTATGTCCGGGAATCAAAAACTTTTGTGTTATTTTTTTCAAAGTGGGATGACAATGCAAAAATGCTTTTAACATCAAAACTATCTTTATGTTACGATTTTGTCCGCCACACGAATCGCTCCATAAAATTAGTTCTTCGACATCTTCAGAAATATGCTCGCCTAAGTATTTTAATAGACAAGAGCCGACTTCCTGAGCACCCTTCCCAGCCATTCCTTCTATCCAAACAAAACACCCACTTGAGTTGGTTTTTGCCGAATAAATACCCATATTATACAGCCAAAGCTGTCGTTTATAGTAAATAATTCCAGTAGGTATCTTAGGCATTGGAAGCGTTTTTTGTAGATCAAACGTGAGACATTCTATTTCCTTACATTGAGTAGCCAGAACAAAATCAGCCTTCATTTTATGCCGCGCCTGTTCCCATTTTCGGCAATGTTCTTCGCGTTCTGTATCTATGGCTGTTTTTTCCTCAGCAGTTTTGCAATGAGTTAATTTCGCTTGTAATGTGTCACACTTGTTACACGTGTCTTTTTTAAGAGGCGCTCGTTTAAGATTAAAATATGTGTAAAATAACTTTGTGTACATAGCCTTACTAACCTTTTCAGCTTCTACATGTTCACAGTATAAATCGTACATCTTCTCTAAAGTCATGTCTGGCATAAGATATTCGGTCTCGCGCTCACTTCTTCTATAGTGTGATTTATACTTAGGAAGAGAGTTTATATGACATCTTACTTGGGAAACTAATTCATCGCTGCATTTGTTCTTACCTCCACTTTTCGATCCTCTTCTATCTAAACAATCTTGTGACCTCATTTTAGTCAAAGCAGTATTAACTCTCTTTGTAGAAACACCAAGTGTTTTGACAAATAAATCCCGGCATACTTCGATTTTATCTAATAGATATTTACGAGAGATTTTTTTCTTCATATTGCTATTAGTCATCCTTCTTTTAACGTCGGCTTCTTTGACGCTTGCTGCGATGTACATATTCTGGGTATTGTAATTTTCTAGTTTGTAAAAAGTCTCAAATATTTTCTGTCGATTGTTTGAATCTATTTTTTCCCAGCACTTCGTTTTACAATTACATTTATAATCAATAAATACTTTCGGTTGGACTTCGATGTTTTTATAGTTGTGAAAAGGCTTATTAGAATGTCTGTTTCTCTTTCTTTCCATCCTAGATAGACCACCATACTTAAATTGTCGGCCTTTCTTTGGTCTTCCTTTCGTAGGTACTTCGTTATTAATACTCACTGTGTCATCATCAGAACATGGTATAAACGCTGGTGATTTTGCAGTATTTTCGCCTTCAGAAGCAGACTCTTCTATGATAGTGCGTCTAGACTTACCATTAGGTAGCCTCATTTTCTTGCCACCAGCAACTTTTATATCATCACCATAATCTGATGAATCTGATACATAGTCAGGACTTTTAAAAGGGGACAAGTTTGCAAGTAGGTCTAATATCGGCGAGGAATATTCTTCTAAGCGATCTGGCGAAGTTAAGTTATTGCTTAGAGGTGAAGAAAGCTTCTCTAGAGGCTGTGACGTACTAGGTTCTTCACTACCTTGTGCTATAATAAAAAAAACTTTTATATCTTTACAACAATAACGCGTGGTTCTATAAATATATGGCCACAGTGAAATTATTTTGGTTCTTATAAAGCCGTGTCACCGCTAGGCAGGATTTATGTCGAATGATGTATGTCGCCGAAGACATCGAGCGACAACGTTGCCAGAAGGGTAATGAAACATAGGGCGACATAGGGCAAATGTCACCTAGTGTGAACGCGGCTTTACGGTTCTTCATAAAGTAGTAACACTCGCACGCACGCACGTACGTACGTACGCACGCACGCACACACACTCCCACTCACCCACCCAGTCTTTCATACCTCAGCACTCATCATTACGTAGAAATGTAGGACATATACTTGACTCGGTGGAACGCAGAGCTAAGAGGCTCATTGGCGACGTAAATCTGGTGGATGCCAAGCTTCACAGTTTGGCCCATCGTCGCAAGGTTGCCTGCTTGTCGGTCTTCTATAGATTGTACTTCGGAGAGTGTGCCCAAGAACTCCACGACCTCATTCCACCGGCCCCCTTCTATTATCGGTCATCTAGGCGCACTTCAGGTTACCATCCCTTCCTGGTGGCTATCCCACCAACTCGCACTAAGCGTTTCCAAAATTCTTTTATAATGCGCACAGCAAAGGAATGGAACTCTCTGCCTGCGTCTGTGTTTCCGAACACATATAACCCTAATCTCTTCAAAGTGAGAGTGAACAGGCTTCTTCTGGGTAAGCTCGCTCCATCGTCGACTTTGTTTCTGTCGCCTCTGACATAGACTAAGGTCAAGAGCAAACCCATCACAAATAAAAAAAAATAAAAAATATAAGTATTTCATATTACATACATGCATACACACACACACACACACATCTTTACAATCATAACATCATACATCAGCACACGATACAACGCCGCAGTTCATACGGTGCATTCGTGTGAGCTCGTAGGTAATTTGCTATGCGATTTTGCAGTTATATATGAGAGCCCTTATACCTACTTGTCGAATAATCTTTATAAAATCACTTCACAAACGGAATTAATCAAATGTGGATAATGCGCAGGTACTAGTACTTCTCAGATACATGAAGTAGGTACTAAAATGCATTAAATAAAACTATTTACCTGTTATGGCTTCATTAGTATCTTCGGTGTTTATGTCCAAAGCTTTATTCACCAACAGCCTGCCTCTACGTAACATTTTTACACTTAATTCTAAAGAAATAAACAAAAACAACAGAACTTTCTTTGCAGAGAAAAAAAACGGTCGTCACGCATTCGAACTATTTCGTTGAATGTCGCCTATTTTGACAGATGACGTTTGACGTTTTACTTTGAAACTGAGTTATTGCACTTTGAGTCATACCATCAATGAAATAAAGTAAATATTTCGTTGTTTAAAACGAGAAATATGAAATCAATCATGTCATTTTTGTACCTTTGAGCGATCATAAGTTTCAAAACAATAAGCATAATGGAATCACATGCTAGTGGTTCTACTGTTTAACACTATTTATTTATACATGATAGAACCGAATGTTTGTGGTTCCCCTTTGCAAAACAATATTAGCAACTAAATAATAAGAATTTATTTTACGCATAACGATACCACAGAAATTTGGTTCTATTTTGTGTATAAAAAATAATCGTTAATAATAGAAATATGTGTAATGTATAATGGTACCAAGTATGCGTGGATCTTTTTTGTATAAAATTACATGATAGTACTATCGTTTATTTGTTTGATCAATAGAGTCATGTTGTGCCGTGGTTCCGTTTTGCTTTACAAGTAACGTTTGTTATTGCTGTTGGTTCTGTTCTGCTTTTAATATACCTTGTTTCTAAGGGGAAAATCATGTGGTTCTTTTTTGTATAAGAATTTAGACCACTTTTACATTAGTATTCTTCAAAAAAAGTAAAAAATGAAATTTGTCGAGTGGTTCCATTTTGCATAAATACGGACAACTATCAAAGTTATACCTACAAAAAGTGCGTGTCATGGTGATTAAAATGACTACAAATTAATTCGAAAGTACCGTCAACTCACATTGTAATCAAGCAACAAACACCATGCTAACGATTTGCTCTGTTTTCACCAGAGTTTTAAATTAGCGTTCTTTTTCTCTACAATGAGGGTAGTCGGATATTTCTTATCATTTCTTTAGTTTTTGTTCATCGTTTGCTCAGACGCGCGTGTTTTTGCTAGTTTTTTCGATTAATAATGGATACAACACCTCAGGAAGCAGCTCAAGCTGTATCATTACTTCAAGCAGGCATTGCGCAACGTGAAGTCGCTCGAAGGCTTCGAATCAGCAGATCTTCGGTGCAACGAGTTTACAGACGATACCTAGAGACTGGAGCATTCGATCGCCGTCCAGGTACGGGCAGACCTAGGGCTACATCAGCAGCAGATGATCGTTATATCCACCTTACTGTTCTGCGAAATCGCCACCTCAACGCAGTTCAAGTCCAACAAAATCTGCGTGACGAACGCCAAGTGGTCATAAGTTCAGATACCGTCAGAAAGAGACTTGCTGAACGGAATCTGACCCCAAAAAGAGCTGCAACAGGCCCAGTATTAACGGTAGCACACCGTCGAGCACGACTTGAATTTGCTCGAGAGCATAGGGATTAGACATTAGAGCAGTGGAGTAATGTACTCTTCACTGATGAGACCAGGGTGAGTCTACATGGAAGTGATCGACGTCAGAGAGTATATCGTGACCCTGGAGACCGTTATTCTCAGTGTTGCATCGAGGAAACTGTTGCTTATGGAGGAGGATCTGTAATGGTCTGGGGCGGCATCTCGTTAACAGCTCATACAGCGTTAGTTTTCATCGAACCGACGGGCCGTACACGTGGACTGACTTCTCATCGCTACATTACTGAAATCCTCGCAGACCATGTGGTACCTTACGCAGGATATATCGGGCAGGATATGCAATTGATGCATGATAATGCACGGCCTCATGTTGTTCATGTGGTGACCCAGTATCTACGCGACTTCAGCATTCGTACGATGGACTGGCCAGCTCGAAGCCCAGACTTGAATCCGATAGAACACTTATGGGATGAGCTGAAACGTCGGGTTTGAGCCCGGGTACCTGCTCCAACTAGGCTTCCAGAGCTGCGAATCGCAATTGAAGAGCAGTGGAATACAATTCCTCAAGATTTTATCGTCAGGCTCGTAAGGTCCATGAATACAAGGATGCTGGCAGTTATCCGAGCAAGGGGAGGGAATACGGAATATTGATCAAAAACTTTTTTTTTATTTTATCTTTGTTTTTGGCTTTATTTTTTTTTTTCACTTTATCATTACTAACGATTGTCACGACTGGAAAACGACTCTTCTTTGTAAAATCCTTAATAAACACTGAAATATTGATTAAACCCAATGAGTTTCCTTTCATTTTAATCACCATGAAACGCACTTTCTGTAGGTACAACTTTGATAATTGTAGGTTTTTTAGTTTTTGAGAAAATCGAATTAGAGTGCCTTGTAGCGGGTGGCTCGGTTTATTTGCTGTCCAGTGTAGGTTAGCTAGTCAACCGTGAAATTATTTCTTGGCGGACTTTTTCTTGTTCGGGGCCCCATTTAAACAAAGCGCCTTTTTTGTGAGTAGAGAGATGCAAAACGTTTTCGTTGTGTGACTGTATGTCATGTCTCCTAATTAATGACAAAATATCCTATTCTAAATTTTTATTTTAACATTTTCTCACGATATGAGGCTCTTACAAATTCATTAAATCTCAATTTTATGGTCTGACCGCTCGACATGTTACCGTAATTAATAACATAACATCCTATTTCTTTGGAATTGTGAAACCTCTTAGAAATACATTCCATTTATATTTTATGGGAAACACTCGGGCACTTTCTACAAATTCTAAAAATCATGGAATAACAACGAACAATTGCCGCAATTTACAGCCACATCTGGTCATCCTAAATGTGGCCTGAGACCCGACCCTTACAGTCAATATAGAAACAATTAAGAAATAAACAAAAAGCGTTTTAAGACGATGGTACAAAAAACTAGGGCCCTGGCTGCGCGTGGGCGTGCGGAGTTTTAGGAGATGGAAAGTATGACGAAAAGGGTAGGGCTGAGGGAAGTCGGTGTTGAGCCACCGGGGGGTCTGCCCCGGTGGCCCAACACCGGGTAGGGAAGTTCGTTTAAGACTACGACAAAGAGCGGTCGAGTTAAGCTAGGCTTGTAGAGTTAGAACAAGGTCGGTAATAATGAGACTATATCTCTTTGGAGAGATCGTGATAGCGAGGATATTATCGAATACGTTAAATTGTAATAATTCGTGTAGGTTATATTAGTTCGTAGTATAACGTAAGTTGTGTGTACGTCGCGTGAATCTCAGTGAGTGTATCTCTGAACGATTGGGTGAGTGTTTACTATTCTATTCCTCCTTATTCCTTTCTATGACGATCGAGGTATCCTACACCAGTGCTTGGTTCTAGGGACTTGGAGAAAGCCTTCCATTGGGTGTGACATTTACCAAGAGACGGTAGACTACTTTACCAACAGACTATAGACAACCACAACCAAGACATGACACTCACGGCAGTCACACCGCTTATGGATGGCTGAACCGAAATAATACTCGCAACTCGTTAGGGCCAATTTGAGCTATAATGCTACTTTGTAGTTGTCTACGAACACATACAAACCAAATGCTACTGATGGTTACCTTATCGCTATGGACTGACAAACTGCAGGATATTTTGCATGGCCCTGGATGTATGCACACTCTCCGGGAAATGGGTTAGGCATCACCAAGTTCCATAAACTGGATAGATAGTTCGTTCTAAGAAACGCTAGGAATTGTGTCTCGTTAAACCACATCCGGCTTTCGGGCCTCTCACAAATTATCATTAGCTAGACACGATATTTAGATTCTGAGATAGAAACGCTCCGTTGCTTGACAGAGTCGCACTGTTGCCGATTACATTTAAAGTATCCTCTAAATGGGGAAAAATAAAGGGAGTGAGAAGTGACGATTTGGAATAGCCACTTCGGCGTGTAGCAGGAGCAATCGTAAAGAATTCTACTACCGACTGAGGATGCGGTACGCTTGTGCAAGTTTTGTATTGTCTTTATAACGGGTGAGTAAGCCGTTACAAGGGGTTTATTACATTAGTACGCGCCCAGTGATTACTGGAACGTGTCTCGCTCAACGACAGTTGAATTTCACAGTACTTTGCCTTAGGATTGAGACATGACTAGAGCTTAGGAATCGTAGCAGTGTCCTTAGTGGTCCTATGCGTTCAGGTATAACAATACACGCACGACGCTGTCAGCTGCTGAAAAGCATTCCCACGTCACTTCGGGTGGGCCTATAGTATATTGTAAATAAATCCATTATCGTAACTTAGAGTAAGATACTCGTATTACTCGCGTTGCTGGGGAGTTTGTTGCGTCACTTCTTCTCCCCAGCCCAAACACTAGGAAGTGATGAAGGGTGGGCGCTTTGGGACTGTCTATAGATCTTTAAGAAAGTTGATCCTCAGCTGTAATACTCGTAATTAATAATTCTTGAGTTTCGATTCTCAACTCTTATTATCTAGTTATTCTTGAATGTTATATTCTTTATCTCAGACCAATAATTCGGTTAGCCTGACATGAACACGTGTCTTGCAAATATGCTTGTTGTGCAAAGGGTGAACTTCCAGGGGTTTGGGTGACCTCATCTATCTCATATCGAGTTCAAGGACTGATAGGGACCATGTCTTCTTAAGAGCATGATGCCGACGCAATGCCGCTGGTACCGCCGACTAACAACGTGGCGGCTATGCCACCCCGTTGTTAGACAAGGACGGTTCGCACGGTTGCCGCACGGAAAGCCGCTTCGTCACGTTTATCAGTTCGAAAGAACTACTAGGGACCATGTCTCCAAAAGAGCATGATGCCGACGTAATGCCGCTGAAAAGCCGCTTGTGTTACTTTATGGAAGTATTGCTTTGAGTACTCCAAGTGCAGATTTAAAGTATCGTGTGAGTAATGCCTGACGAAATACCTCGCGTAAGAGTTAGAGCGTAAGAGTTACTCACAAATCTATATATTATTATACTTAGCATCCTTCTATTATTTATTATCTTTCTAAAACCAGATCCAACTTCATAACTATGAATTCCTAAATCTTACTTACTATTTCTTTCAATCCTTTAAGGAAAGGATTGTAAGAAATAGTAAGTAAGATTTACGCGTAAGTCACTTCATCATACTTGGAATTCATTTAATCTCTGTCGGTGGAAGAGTGTCGAGTCTGGAAACGAGCTCTACAGAGCCGCACGGAGGCGCAGTGCGGCGTTTCCTCCAAAGGAGGAACCGACCTAAACAGTCATATTAATAGAAATAGGAAAAACGAAAATTTTATCAGCCTAGGGTAATTTAGGAACAGTCACAGTTGCATAACCCTCAATGTATTTTCGAAAGTATCCGGCCAAGCCCAAGAATTGACGAATTTGTTTGACGTTTGTCGGAGGTGCGTTCAATAATGCTTTTATTTTATGGGGACTTGGCCTAACCTGACCTTGTTTGACTATCCGGCCCAAGTACTCAACTTCAGTAGTTAGAAAGACGCATTTGCGTAAATTTATTGAAAAGCCAGCCTGAGTTAGGACGGTGAGTACTTCACGTAGTAAGTTGATACCTTCGCCAACTGTGGTGCTCATCAATAATACGTCATCGATGTAGACCAGTACCCTACCCGCGTCGATGAATTTACGTAGTGTCTTGTTTATAATGCGTTGGTATACGATCGGGGAGTTGGTAAGACGATATGGCATTTTCAGGTATTCGTAGTGGCCTTCGGGGGTGATGAAGGCGGTGTCGTGAACTGATGATGGACTTATCATAATTTGGTGAAAACCTAGGGCCATATCAAGAGACGCGTAGCGAGTAATACTCTTATCGCCCAGCCGCTCTATATTGTCGTCAATAAGCGGGAGTGGATATGGTTCCCTAACTGTAATTCTATTGAGGGCCCGATAGTCGACGCACATGTGATCGGAGCCGTCCTTTTTCTTTACTAGAATGATCGGGTTTGCGTACTCGGACTCTGACTCGCGTACTTTCAGTTTTTCGGCTAGAGAAAGTTTATACGGACGATAAGCGACCGGTGCATTGGTGGTAACGTTAATATGAATCTCACCCGTGGTTACCGTAGTAAAATCTTTGATTACGTTCATCAAAGTGTCTCGCTCTATACCCTGAAGGGTATACTATGTCAGTGCTATCTACCACGTGAGCTGGTAAATAGCACTGACATAAAGAAGAAGAAAGGTACCTGAAGTGACTTTTCTTACGTACGCGTAAGGTATTGTTTATCTTTAGTACTCACACATGTTATCCCGTCCCGGTTTAGGATGTCCGTACCTATGATTAATGGTGTGACCATAGATTCCACAGGTACGACGACAAAATCAGCTGTAACATTGATGATAATGAATTAACAATTACACACATATTATATTATTATTAGTATATATTTTTATTTTTATTATAATTATATTTTTTATATGTTTTACATATCTCGGGACCATGGGATCCCAGACCTTTGGAAGGCGTACGAGGGGCCGAAGCCAACTCGCAGAGGCCCATTAGACGTTTTAAATGAAATGTGGCACCAACCGACGATTATCTCTGCACTATGTAAGTACATCGAAGGACAACCCCGGTTAGTGTTGGACTAATGCTGAACATGGAATCAAAATATCTTAGTCTATGGGTTTGGGCGGCTAGTGGATTGGTGACCTTGAACTATGGAAGAACTATGTCCTCTGCCTGATCAATGTTACGTAATACACGGATAAAATGGCTGGGGGTGACTTGCACACTCAATAATGGGCCCCCGAAAACGGCCGTTAGCACATAGTGACGTAGCGACAAGAGGACAACACTTCCTGAGGTGTTTGAGGAGTGGAGAGGAATTCCACGGCTTTCAGAACAATCCCAGAGCCCGGAAGATGGCCAAGATCCCTACGAGCACTTACTGGAATACTTGCTTCCTCCGAGCACGTTTAGTCTTGCGAATCTCCACTCAAGCCGGCCAATAAAGGCGAGAATGAGGTGGGAGCTCTGTTCCTCCTCAGAGTTCACTCCAGCTGGCCAATAAAGACAGACAGAGATGAGGAACAAGACTTCTCCCAGAAGATAGGATCCGTGGGGTAGTTACTGCCCAACAGCGTGCCACATGCTGCCCTGCGGGTTCCTGTATCTCTCTTGGTTTCGCTCCTTACCCTATTCCGGCAAAGTAAACTCTACCGGCACAGACCTAGAGTTCAGAGCGCGCAAGCCCTACCTACCTAGGTACTTTGGTATTTATGTATTTAGTTATTTTCTAGTATAGTATAATTTATTAAGTAACACTGTTAATAATTAACACTAAATCCAGTTGAGTATTAGGTTATTAGGTAACTAATACCCTGACATTTCAACTGGTTTATTATATAAACACATTCCGTAAGTTGGTAGGATTTTGTAAAAAGTGTTCAATTTTTTGTCGTGTTATCATAGCCGGTCTGCAAATACGATGAATTGGTGAGTCGTGTGGTGGAATGGGAGTGACAACGTCATAGCTTGTATTGGGGCTCTCATCGCTACCACTTTTGGGACTACTCCAAGTCTCATCATCGCTCATCTAATCATGAGAAGGGCCGGGGGTTACATTGCCATCGGTTGGCTACTTTACTAGATGCCGCCGGTACCACCTGTATCGCCCACCCGTATTGTCTACGACGAAATAAGAACGAGGCTGAGCCACGCGGCCTACGATCCGTGCAGATTAGCGTTTGCCATCGTCAGTGACGAGTACCGGTTGACCGGCCGATAACACTGGTATCGGTTCCGCTCGCCTATCATAACACGTCTTATCGGCCTGCTGCTTACGTAACATCTCTTTGTAGTCACTCTCATTATCTCGACTTGGCTTTAACTTTTCAGCGTGCGATGCTACACGACAATCAACACGCATGCGGCTCGGGTAAGTCGACCGAATCCGCGCTTCATCTAATTGTTAGCCAGATAGAGGAAGCCTGGGCACTTTCATAGGCATTGAAGGTGCCTTCGACAAAACCAGCACCAGCAGCGCCCTCTCCAGACATAGAGTATAACAGGTACTAACGGACTAGATTACAAACATGTTAAACATGTTCGCCTTGAAGATGAGCGACAGTCGGCCATGATAACCAGAGGCTGCCCCCAAGAAGGGGTGCTGGCCCCCCTTCTATGGAATCTGATGAATAACGACCTTATCACCAAACTCAACGCGAACCACTTTTACACAACAGGTTATGCAGACGACCTCGAAATCCTTGTTTCGGGGAAGGTGACGGGAACAATCTGCAACCTTACTCAGCAGGCGCTACGTATCGTAGAAAGATGGTGCAGGGTATTCGACCTATCGGTGACCCCCACCAAAACTGAACTAGTTATGTTTACCATAAACGAGCATTAGGCCCTTTCCGCTTACTAATACAGGTCGATATAGAACTTCAGTTAGCCAACGAAGTCAAGTACCTCGGGGTCATTCTAGACAGACAAGTTAAACTGGAATAGTCACTTAGACAACGAACTAAACAGGGCTTGTGTCACCTTTTGGCAGTGCAAGATAATGATAGGTAAGAAGAGGGGCCTATCCCCAAAAAATATACTATGGCTGTACACAGTGGTTATCTGCCCCTTGACCACCTACGGGACCGTAGTCTGGTGGCCCCGCACCACGCTAGTTACAGTCGCCATGGTGACCACGAGCTGCATGAGGACTACTCCGACTGCAACAGTCGAAGCCATGCTGGGATTACCACCGCTCCACCTGTTCATACAGCAGGAAGCGACGATGGCAGCAGTACGCCTAAAAGCACTAAATCTCTGGGCTTACCCCACACACTACACCCCGCGCTGCTTGAGGGACTCAATAAAGTGTTGCCCTTTACGAAACCAATAAATGACCGGGTACCCAAAAAAAATATCTTTGATAAAAAATACAGAATCCAACTTCACGAGGATCGCCGATGCGAGGGGTTGTGCCCTGCAGAGCTGCCAATCTTCACAGATGGTTCCTAAACAGGTAGTTTCACAGTTGCTGGAATCTTCTCGGAGGACTTCAACCATAACACAGTATTCCAGGCCGAGTGCATGGGTATTCTCTGGCCGCTTCAGCCATCATGGCCAGGGAAGTTAAGGACCACTCGATCCGCATACTCTCAGACAGCATAGCTGTTCTGCAAGCGCGAAACAGTCACACAGTTGACTCTGGGCTAATATACGAGGTCCACCAGTGCCTCAACAACATAACCATTCATTAGATTAAAGGACACAGTGGTTCGCTCGGCAACGATGCAGCCGGTGAACTTGCCAGAAGGGGGACGAGCATGGCACCAGTGGGACCTGAACCTATCGCGCCACTCCCCTTCGGGTACTTACGCACTCTGGTAAGGAAACGCACCAGGGACCAACATCTCAAGCTCTGCTCATCTCTCAGCTGCGCACTGTTACTGCAGCTATAACGGGCCACGGGTCATTTAACCAATACCTCTTTGTCCTAGGAATCACAGACCGTCCGCTGTGCAGGGCCTGCATGGAGGACAACGAGACAGCAGCAAATGTGCTGCTAAACTGCCCGGTGGTCGCCACAGACAGGGCAAAGTACTTCGGTAACCCAGGTACCCTTATGAGATTGTCAGTAAAACCAAGGCGTTGCTGGCCTTCCTTGAGCAGCTGGGGTGGATCGAATAATCGGTTTCCCACCCGTACGCAAAATACTCGCATTGACGTGGAGTTGCGAACACCAACCCGTATTACCTATTAATTTCTTGTAGTTCTGTGTATTTTCTGATTTTTTCGGTGATAGTTTTCAGTATATTATTAGTGTTTGGAACTGTTATACCTGTTATGTATGTGTGTTTGCTTTCTTTATCAACAAGTTATAGATCAGGTCTGTTATATGATAGGTATATTGTATGATCTGTAATTAGGCGGTGCTGTCATAATATAATTTGTAAGTTTGGTTTTCTAATACAACCCAATTGTCACTCCACAAGTGACAACAATGACCTCTTTTAGCAACGAATCGTCTGAAAGCTGCTTGTGACGTTAAATCTGTAACCGTTTCTAGGTGTATGGCTCGGGTAGACATACAGATAAAAACATGAATGTAGCCCCTTGTAGACTTGTACCCACGCCCTTTAGCTGTTCGCAGCTGTAGGGATCCGGCAAAATCGACCCCACTGTGGAAAAAAGGACGATTAGGAGTCACTCTTGGCGCTGGTAACTCACCCATCAGCTGCTGTCTGGTTTTTGCTCTATATATATATGACGCATACTTTACAATTACGAATCAATTCTCTAACAGCTGATTTGAGACCAATTACCCAAACTTGTTACGGATGTATGTCAACATCTTAAGGGAACGTCCATGCAAAGTTTTTTTATGTGGGCTTCATTTATTATACGTCGAGTAACATGTTGTTTACAAGGTATAATAATCGGATGTTTCGCATATTCTGGTATACCCAGTCACTCTCCAACTCTCAGCAGCTCTTTCTTGTCCAAGAAAGGTATAAGACAATAGAACTTCTATTCTTAACTTTTCCGTTCACTTTCAGATCCTTTATTTCGGTTTCACATATAAAGTATTGGTAATATTTTACACACCTTTCTTCAATATCATTATTTTCCCAACTGTTAAATATTTCTGTTTTTCTTCCTCAGGTTTTCAAAAATCTTAAACATTGTGCTAAAGCTCTCTTAATTCTGGACATGGAGAAAAACCTTTCCCAAACAGGTTTTTCTTCTATTGTAATATCAAATGATTTCTTGGCCCTGGCTCAGGCCATGGTATGGAGCGAGAGGGCATGGGCAGCCGTCACCTCCTTCTGCGAAGCAATAATGCTCGCGAAGGACGAGGCGGGACAGTTGAGGGAAAGGCAAATTGTGCGCCCTCTCGCTCCTAGCCGCCGCAGGAGATGCCCTGGGCGTCGGGAATCCCGGGCGGATTTCCAGCCAACGTAGGCGCGGGCTTGCGGACGGTCAGCAATGGGTAGCTCACCGTCCGGTAAGGACTAGGCCCGGGTCGACGGCGCGTTGTATTCCACGCGTGCCTCAAAGAGATGTCGTCAGCACAAATGCAGGGGTCCACTAGGGCCGATGCCTGCCGGGGTCGCGGGAAAGTACTAATGGGTCACAGAGGAACCTGGTCACACAGGCAATAGGAAGGAATACGGGTGGGTTTTAGTCATTAAGAGTCTGACACACCCTCCCGCTCCACCCGGAGCGGGAGAAGTTATTTGATGATTTCCCACCCAAAAAAAAAAAAGCTTATCATTTGTGACTGTTACAGCTATATGTAAGCGGGCACTCCCATTATGCTTGGAGGCTTTTATTTGGGCATTAAGTTCTGTTTACGTTTTTATCTCTGCTTGAGAATTTATTGTTGTTAAGCTACAATCTCTGTATCATAATCTTGGCTGTGATAACTACTGGAGAGAGCCAACCGAACGGGTCAAAGACACTCGCCACATCAGATAATATTAATATATTTGTTACAGGAATCCTGGTTTACTGTCGATTGGCCATAACTTGGAAAGTGTAATTTTGCCTGTCCCAGACAAGTCCAAATATCTTTATGAACTTATCTAATTTAATTTGGAACCTCTGAAAATCAGAAAATTATTAAATATGGAGGTCTTGGCACAGAGTACAACTTTGTGCCTTTTGGCGTCGAGACCCTCGTTCCGTGGGGTCCCAGTTCGCATAAGTTATTTGCAGAAATCGCGAAACGTCTAGTTGATGTAACTGGTGACCGAAAAGCTGACGGCTTTCTCGCGCAACGCATCAGCATTGCAATTCAGCAAGGAAATGCCGCTAGTATCCTCGGTACAGTGCCCCAGTGGTCCTCTTTTAGGCTTAATTTAGTTTTAATTTAATATAGTTAATGTTAATAATCATCTTGTAATTTTGGTTATCCACAAGTAGGATTTGAGTACATATCCCCTGACAATATCCAACCTAAGTGTGTATGCTGAGCAATTATACTGCCCGGTCCTCTTAACAAACCAGATAGTATTATTGTGCCAAAAATATCAGCTCCGAGAAGGATATCATTCCTACCCGGAACATTAAAAATATGATCAGCTAATTTCTTATCTAAAGGCCAGTCGTAACCTCCTATTTCTCTAGAAGGTAGCCTATCAGTAAATGACTTTAATACATACGCCAAAACATTAATAGAGAAATTACTTTTATACCTCGACTTAATATGTAAGCCTACTACGAGTAAATGATTAATACAAAGTTTGTTACCTTCACCAACACCAGAGACCTCACCGCTGATTTGAGTCTTCTTCAGACCTAATAATTCGACTACTCTTGCAGTCACAAACAATACCTCTGAGCCCTGATCAATCAGAGCACGGACGACGTGTGATTGTCCAGTCCTCGATGTCATGTCTATAAATGCTGTTGTCAACAAGATGTGTTGATTAGGTTGTTCTCCTCTTGAAACATGTGCCTTACTAACCTCTTGCTTATTGTTTTGTAAAGACTCGATGTAATAAGGAATGATGCCAGCTTTTGCATATTTTACATGTATTTGATTGTCTATATTTAAATGCGGAATGATTTGGAATGAGACAGTTGAAACATAAGTTGTTTTTCTGTACGAAGCTGTATCTTTCTTCTATCGGATGTTTAGTGAATTCTTTACAGTTAAAAATATAATAGTTTTTTTGGGGATTACGCTCGACTCAAGGCTTCAATGGGGGCCTCATTTAACTTCCCTTGCAGGACGGCTAAGTTGAGCAGCATATGCTGTGAGAAAAATCCGTCAATTTACTGATGTAGATACCGCACGGCTAGTATATTTTAGTTACTTTCATAGTAATATATCGTAAAAATAAAATAGATTCGATGTCTGCAGACATCGAATCTATTTTTATTCTGCAGAAAAGATCCATCAGAGCCATATATGGCCTCCGCAGGTGCGACTCTCTAAGGGAACTGTTTAAAGAAATTAACATCATGACGGTACCTTGTCAATGTACCTATCTATGAAAACATCATGTACCTACGTAAGGATAAATCTACATTTTTTAGTAAAAGAGGTGAAAGACACAATTATATCACTAGAAATAGGGACCAATTAGTTCAACCAGGTTTCAGGCTGGCTAAAGTAGACTCATCTTTCATGGGGTACTGTTAAAAATGTTACAATAAAATACCTCCCCACATACTTCAACTGAATGAAACAAAATCTAAATCTTGTATAAAACGCACACTATGCCGCCAAGCATATTCTAAGCTGGGGGATTACATCGCTGATAAAAATGCTTGGCTCAACGTTGGTCCTGCTCCACAAGGGCGCAAAAACTAATTGATCAGCTATTGAAAATAGTGTTGGAGCTGCTAAAGATTTCAAAAACTCTCTTTGCATTATATAAATTCAATCTCTTAGTATTGTATAGTTGCACAGCACATTGTTATGTGAGTACTATGTACTATAAAGCTGTAATTTACTAGATACATCTTTCATTGACTTGAATGTGCCCTGGCGGCTGGGAGTATGTCGTGCTCACTCTAATGTCTCGCTGATGGTGGCGCATGTGTTGGATCATTTAGCTTTCTTCAAAATGGTTGAGCTGAATGGTAGCACGATTCAGCTCCATGCGCCGTCAGTAGAGACTGGTCATCTCTTAGCTGCCACAGCTTATTTTAATTTTAAAATTGCTATTTTTTTTGTTTTGGTAATCTTTTTATTACGGATGCTTTTACGTTTTGCATCGTTCTCACATGTACAAGTAAAGCCTGTAATTGGTTTATTTGAAATAAATGCTTTGAGTTTGAGTTTTGTTTTTAAGGCAACCAAGCGATTATCCTTTAAAGTTAAAGTTCGCGAGCACATTCGTAAGAAGCTGGCAGTATCAACAAAAACGGTAATGTTTTCCCATTGTTTGTCCTGTTTAGTATATTCGTGTATTTATTTGGTCTTGTATTTATGTAGGTATAAGTGGGTAATTAGGTATATGTAGTATAATATTTAATGTTTTAATAGGTATATGTATGTTTATACTTATATTTTAATAATTATTTATTCCACAGTTTTCGTTAGTGCACCTATCACTGTCTATCTCTGCATCACCCAAAGGCTGACTGGTAGAAAATGCCTATGGCAATTAGTCCGCCTCTGTACATTTGTGTGCTTAAAGTATTAAATAAATAAATCATGTATGATTTCTATCACACATGATTTATTTTTATTTTTATTATCTACTGATAATACGGCCAAAACTGTACCTGGGTAAAATTAAACCGCTAGATTAGATGATCCTGAACCCGACTATGGGATGATCATCACAATATGCATCTCCTTAACAGTGAGTACGGCTAAATGCCAAATAATACTAAAGAGTGCGAAACAAGAGCGTTTTCATGAAAATTCACGCAACCAGTTAGCGCCACTTTGAAAAGAGGTTCAGGTCGTTCATCATTCGTTCATCATTCAGTCACGAGTAATGACACTTTTGACAGGGGCCTGGCCTGACAGTACACAAAGTAGACATCGAAATTACTCAAGAAAAATGACAATCTCTTGTTTTCTTTGTACTTTAGATTCAGAGATTACTTAGATTCCATTGTTTACTTTTACTTGTAAAGGGAGGCTACATAACCGATCTATTTAAATCAGAAGAACATAATAGGCTCCTGCTGAGTACGTAGCCCTAAGAAGATCTTCTTACTTTGAGAGTGTCACAGTGCTACATGGATCTTTTGGCACTCGAATGACGTTGACAAGGGGGCACTGTTGGTAAACATTTTTTGTGCTGTCAATTTGAGAAATGTGTAGAAATATGAAGATGGTGGCGTTAGTTGTTATTTTGGCCACGTGCCAAAAGATTCTTGTACATCTATAGGTACCAACGTGAGTAGTTACCAGGTTTAAAAAA
This sequence comes from Atethmia centrago, assembly GCA_905333075.3. Lineage (NCBI taxonomy): Eukaryota > Metazoa > Arthropoda > Insecta > Lepidoptera > Noctuidae > Atethmia > Atethmia centrago. The sequence goes on from HG995386.1 coordinate 22,553,100, forward strand.
ACCCGGCCAAGTGCGTGTCGGGCCTTATAAGTCCATGGTCGGGCCACGCATAATAAAGGATTCTGTAGTTGGAATGAATTTATCCCAAGAACAAACTTAACATTATACATTGTTGAAAAACATATTCTCCCATACATTCCTACTGCTGCAAATAGAAGTTTGTACGCACAATATTGGGAGATTTACCATGACATTTTATAAGTATAGAACTATTTTGTGTTTTTTTTTTTCTAAAAATTAGCGCACTTGTTGTTGTTGTGGGGTGGTTGTGTTTGTGATACGTGTGATCGGGCCGTAAAGCCAACATATGAATTAAAACGTATTTTTAGGGTTTTGTATGAAAAAACGGAATCTTAATCTGTCTGATGTGTGTCTGTGTCTGATTCGGAGCAAATTGACTATGCAATTTGCTCCGAATCAGATTCAAATTCAAACTCTAAATAATTTATTTTCTCTTCACAAACAATGACATGATAAATATTTAAAACAAGGATAAAACCTACGCGACAAAGTTTGTGAGAGACTGGTTTCTGCACTAGGAAAACCTTTAAAGAAGATCACCAGGGTCCCACCAGACTAGAGTACCTAAATATAATTAGTTATACAGTAAAAGTGAACAAGCTGAGCAGAAATGTGGCAACACTTTCAGAGCAGGTGTTTTTAGGTTACAAATGAGGTAGTCTACCTGCTTTTCATCAGTGGGAAGAAAAGCCGTTGAATATGGATGAGCGACTGAAACCCCGGTAAATATCTTTTCAGCGAGGGATTTACCAATATTAGAAAATAAGTAATTTAACTCATTGACAGATTTTTGAGGGTTTTCAACTTTTGTGAGCTCCTGGGCGCCCGCGGTCTAGGTTTGTCTTTGTCAGTAAAATGTGGTTCGTGTGCACATGCGCACACGGACCACATTTTGCCATCAAATTTTTTTTTAAGTTTAGCAAACTTTAGGTATACAAATTATTGTGCATGGAACTTGCATTCGCAATTTCGCATGTTGTTAATGTAAACGTATTTTAGGAACTTAGAAACTATGAATACCTAGTAAGAAAATTACAAATGGAATGTAAGTATGATCCTAAGAAACATAAACCATCAAAGAATTTGAATCTTTATAAAATGAATGCTTTTCAAAGTTATTTAATGGTATAGATTCATCATCATCTACCTATCCTTTTCCCAATTACGTTGGGGTCGGCTTCCAGTCTAACCGGATGCAGCTGAATACCAGTATTTTACATGGAGCGACTGCCTATCTGACCTCCACAACCCAGTTACTGAGTAATACGATACCCTTTGGTAAGACTGGTTGTCAGACTTTCGGGCTTCTGACGACCCGTATCGACTGTCAAAGATCCACGAATGACAGCCGGGACCAACGGCTTAACGTTCTTTTCGAGGCCCGTATGGGTCTTGGTATGTAAAGATGGTCACCCATCTATACGGACCAACCGCGGCAAGCGTAGCTTAACCTAATCGATTGAACCGTGCGGCTGTTATTATTTAGCAACAAGCCCCCCAATTAATGGTATAGGTTAGTGGTTCATAAATATAATTCACTTCAATTTGTGTTTTATTTTTATGTCAAAGTCAAATTATTTATTTCAAATAGGCACAACATAAAAGGCACTTTTGAACGTCAAAATCGACAAAAAAATAGAATTGATTCTAGTTGCCCCTTTCAAAAGGTAGTTTCGTATGGAGAAGAATGGGCAAGAAACTCCACCGTTACTCTTTAATGTTTTACAAAATGTTGTATAGGTATATTATATAATTATATGTGAAGACGATGCACCTAGAATAAAATTACTATACCAAAATAGGTGAAAAAAGAATTAAAAATGAAGCAATGACAGATACATTAATTATGTGATAAGTAGGTACCTACATGATGCTCACTTATTTACAAACATTGTAAAAGTATACGTTTTCCTAAAAATAATAAATAAAGTAATAGGTCAGTGTGAAGTAATCACAGAATGTAAATTCAACATTGATTTATTATTTGTATCAAATAATAAATTGTACAATTAAAATAGCAACCAGTTTGATTTTGTCTAGACTCTGGATTGCCTTATGGAGCTAAACCAGCATGTTTACAAGTATTCTTATCTTGGATATAATCTTCTAATTTGTAATAATTATGCTTGTTTACAAAGTGTACTTTTAATATGACTATGTTTAAAATGTTCTTTCATTTAATTGCAATATATCACAAGGTATTTTATTGTAACATTTGACACAGGACCCCGTAAAAGATGTATGTACTTTAAATAATCTGAAAAATGGTTGATATATTTTTATCCATTAGATTTAAAGTGATTTTCGCAAGAGGTTGGGGGAAATCCAAAATGAGTAGATGGCAACATTGGTCATGGTCAAATTGTCAAACCATATATATTTCCGACTGAAAGACTTGTATCTATGGTCATGAATAAAAATTATTAAAAAAAATCAAATTGTCAAACGTAGCGTCAGCCGTCAAACATATAATTGGACACCTATGTACGTTTCGGTTTCAGCTGTTGTGTGTGTAAATAGTAATTTAATTATTATAGATCGCTCAGGATCAATAAGACGAAAATAATACTATTTGAAACTACTGCCACAATGTCAGTGAAAGAAAAAGAGTTCTTTGGCCCGCTGACACTTCATCAGAAGAACGAAAATCCTTCAATTTTCAAGAGCGATGAGTTGTTTGAATGTTCTTGTGTTTTGTGCAAAGAAAATTTCATCTTACCGTCTGAAGAGAAGCAGTTACTAACTCATTTGTTTATGGAGCACCGTCTTGTCATAGCTGATGTAAACCAAATCGCAGATTTGAAGGAATACATGCGGTATTGGCGACTGAGATTTAAAGGTTAGTTATTTAAATCACTACTTAGACTTAGTACACTTTTCATCCTACAAAAGCAAATAGTTTGGATGTCAACAAGATTGCAAGATTGGATGTCATAGTACTGGGAAATTAAAGACATAATACTATGCTTGTTTTGGACATAATAATGAGTTTACTGTCATTAATTTCCCAGTACTACATATAGTACCCAATGAGAGCACTCTCATTGGGTACTATATGTAGTACTGGTATTAGGTAAAATGGTGTTCATTAAACTATTTATAGCACTATAATTAGTTTAATAAACACCATTTTACCTAGATTATGTGAGTGGTCTCCACTAAGATTTTTGCTCAATACTTGGTAATCTGTGACTTACCTAACTTTATTTAAAATGAAAGTTATGTGACTTCTGGTATATTGCAAGAATTCATTATAGATACTGGACTTTTTTTTACAAATTTAGATTATGCTTCACCTCTTTATATTTAGTAATAGCTTACGACTAGCATTAAAAACTGATGATACACTAAAGCTGTCTGGATTGGTCCCCAGTTCACTTAACAAACTGTTAAAATGCAGGTTTATGTAGGTACTACAGCTACACCTCTGCCTTACCCTTTCGAGATTACAGGTGTGATGTTATTTTATGATAAGTGAAAGCATGTTGTTCTATCTAGACCAGGGATTCCCAAACTATTTTGGGCAAGAGACCCCTTTTCCAAAATGAACTGATACCTCAGACCCCCATAGCCAATTTTTTTCATATTGTTTGAACTTATGGACGCTCATTGACTTGTTAAGTTTTTAAAAGTACAACAATGATACATCCTACTAAAATATTAGCCATTCTTATAACAAGTTGGTACACGTAACACAACTTGTACAGTATTTTGAAAGTTCCAAATAAGTACTTGTGTTAATTAATAGGGGTCGAATTTTAGACCTCAACAATCCCCAGAATCAGTTTTCGTTTATGTCGACCCCTGGGAGACCGATTTCGACCCCAAGGGGTCGATATCGACCACTTTAGGAATCCCTGATCTACACCAACAAAAAAGTTATATCAAAGTACTTGGTAGATAAATAGTTATTAAATCAGGTATCTACAGGTACATATTTTTTATCAATTTTATTGATTTAATTTCTTTTCCTTAAATTACAGATCATAACCTGGGATTCTTTTGCACAACAATGCTTCTTGACTCTAAACCAGATGGTACAAAGTCTAAAAATGAAGAGTATTATTTACTCAGTGACATTCATCCAGAAGATAAAGAGCTCCGTACTAATCTGCAGCAAACGAGACTAGAGAAGCTGTTAGAAAGACATCAGTTTGAACGAGAAGATAGAAACTATGTGAGAGAATGTCTCTTCTGCCGAAATATATCAACAACAACCAGAGCAAACTACCTCAATCACTTGTATGAAAAGCACAACTTTCACATTGCTAAACCAGATAATCTAATATTCATTGATGAATTAATAAACACAATTGCAACAAAATTGGAGAAATTACAATGCATTTTTTGTGAAGGAAACTTCAAAGATCGGACAATACTCAAAGAGCATATGCGTAAAAAGGGACACAAGAGGATCAATCCAGAGAACAAGGAGTATGACAAATACTTTCTAGTTAATTTTGTTGGTGATAAGCAACAGCACAAACAACACTACAGACTTAATAAAAATCAACATACAAAAAAATCTTCGGAGTTTGAAAATGACTCTAACATAGACAGTGATCCAGAATGGTCAGACTGGACCGATGAGAATGGTTTACTAATTACCTGCCTCATATGTGAACATACAGAAAAAGATTATGACAGCATTCTAGAACACATGGAACATCAACATGAGTTCTCATTCTTGAAGGCTACGGAAGGAATGGACTTCTATCGCAAAGTCAAAATTGTCAACTACATACGTCGTCAGATACACATGAAGCAATGCATGTCATGTGAAACAAAGTTTGATGACTCAAAAAATCTAGAGAAACATTTAAAAGAAATAAAGCATTGGGTTTTGTGTAAGGAAAAGTGGGATCAACCAGAGTACTATTTTCCAACTTATGAAGATGATTTGTTCCTGTGTTTTATTCAAGATGATGATGAGAGTTGGTGGTCAAGTGACGAACAAGATGTTGAGAAACGGAACAGTATGTCGGATAGTATATCTAAGGAAATGGCAATGGCGGTTCTGAATGATTAAATGTGTTACAAATACTAGTAATTGTGGGCTTCTATTACACATACTGAAGGCATGATAAGTGAAAAATGGACTGACTTCAAATAAATTATGTGTTGTCTAGTGCCATTAAATTATTTTTTATGAAAATCAAGCTCTGTCCACATTGAAGCGAGTGAGCGAGCAGGATGTGGGTCGTGACTGCGCGTGTCTATTGTTTTAATGACTAGGAAGTCATGTGACTCTCCACGACAGTTTGAACACCTCCATAGAACTTAGTTGACACATCGGCGCGAGCGAATTTCGTCCCGCATCCCACTCTCTCGCTTCAGTTTGGCCTGACCATAATTACTAAGTTCTTTTTGGATCTGTAAAAATATTAGCAACTGAATGAGTAAAATAACTTTTTTTAAAGGAGTACCAGCATGAAATGTAAAAACGGTAACTTTATTGCAATGTGTTATTTTGGCTTAAAACAATTTTTGTTTTTTTTAAATATTGTTTTTCAAATAACATTTTAAAATTGATGATTTTATAAACCAAAAACTCGATGAGCCAAATTTACGGCCGGGTAGCGTACTGTGTAATATTGCTGTAAATAATACCATTATAGCCAACCTCTGCACACTATTTGATATATTATTTATGTAGCCACTGGCAACTGTAGCTCTATACAAGACGGCCGATGAGTTAAGGCTGGTCTGAACACACTCGCCTCATATCATCATTTGGTTCCTAAAAAATGTTATTGTGCAGCCTTCTGCGCAAAATATGGAACGGCCATGATTCATTGGCCGTATTGTATTCGGTGGGAAACAAACATGTCCAGCTACAGTTGCTGGGTGAAATGAATTGTGGGTACGTCTTTAATTGACATAAATGTGCCCTGGCGGCTGAGAGTATGTCATGTTTACTCAAATGTCTCGCTAGTGGTGGCGTGTGTTATCATAAAGTTCTCTTCAAAATGGTTGAGCCGAATGGTGCTGATCCATGCGTCGTGTCCTGTTCGTGAACGGGCGCCGTCAGTAGGGACTGGTCATTTCTTAGCTGCCACAGCTTATTTTAAATTTTTAATTGTTTTTATCTTTTTATTAAGGACACTTTCGTGCACGTCTTTCTACATTGTTCTCACATGTATAATTTCAACATGAATGATGTAACCAATATCTTAATTTAGAAGTGTGTCCGTGGAGTTTCCTGCCCGTTCTTCTCCATAGGAACCTACTACGCTTTGGAATGGGCAACTAGCTTCATCTTTCTGTCTGACCGACCCTTGACAATTCAAAAGTGCCTGTATTTGGTCTATTTGAAATAAATGCTTAGAGTTTGAGTTTGAATATGTGGCTTTATGATACTCATTAATAAGTTAAGCGCTTGTTAGTCTGTCTTATTATGTATCAAATAATATTACATAGGTACAAACCTTATCTACAAAAGCCAGGGGGGCAACCATCACCTCTAATAGCAGTATTATTTCAATATTACTTCAGCTTGAGAAAGAGATGGAGCTATAAGTCCTGTACAGCTCCATCACTTTCCCACTGTGAAGTAATAATATAATAATACTGCTATATGAGGTGATGGTTGGCCCCCTGTTCACATGATTTGGTGCCAAGTAGTTTAATATTAGTCATTAATAGTTTATTATATGCCTAATACTTGTTGTAAACACAGGGCTGCGGGGTAATTTCGTAAGACACTTATTTTATTTTATTTATTCGGGAAAATAAACAGTTAGATAGAAAAAAACAGATATAAATACACAAAAATTATAAATGTATAACCTACGACATTTTCCACAACATATAAAAAGTTATATATAACAGTGCGCTATTCTAACCTGCTAAAACAGAAAAGTAGTGAACTTGAACATAGACAGGAGACAGGTATGAAAACAACAGAGAAAGAGAGAGGGAGAGAGAATGAGTTAATATTAAACTAACTATTATAATAAAAAATCATTGTGTGGACTTCTAAATTTTTGAGCGAGACAAAAGAAGTTGATGTCTTCAAAGATCTTGTTGTATTGATTGGTAAGGCGGCATAGGGGTGCTCGCAAGTCTGCGTTTGTACGGCAAGAACTTACTGCAAATAGTGGTCTTTCGCGCACCCCACGGCATATCGTTATTCTGGGTACTTAGGTACCTACAGTTATTTACGTTGTTGAGCACATATTTTTTTAACATAAGAATCAATTAATTAGCAATATCATTCAAAATCATTCTGATTGTGACTGAAAGTGTTTTACGCAAATACAGCACCCACGGTTTTATAAATATTTGTACCTTTCAAATGTGTAAAAAACATGTTTGTTACAGTCAAAATATCATCAAAAGCCGAGTTTTATAAAGTTGCCTTTCCACAAGAGATGTGGTAAGCTTCGCAGCGATGGATGTGTGTGTTATTGATCGATAGGATCGTTTGATTTCCATAGCGAAGCTTGGCTTAACCGGTGGAAATAGTAGCAATAGTAGGCACGGGCTTGCGGACGGTGAGCAATGGGTAGCTCACCGTCCGGTAAGGACCAGGCCCGGGTCGACGGCGCGTTGTATTCCACGCGCGCCTCAAAGAGATGTCGTCAGCATAAATGTAGGGTTCCACTAGGGCCGATGCCTGCCGGGGCCGCGGGAAGGTACTAATGGGTCACCGAGGCCCCTGGCAACACACACAACAGGAAGGAATACGGGTGGGTTTTAGTCAGTAAGAGTCTGACACACCCTCCCGCTCCGCCCAGAGCGGGAGAAGTTATTTGATGATTTCCCATCCAAAAAAAAAAAAACCGGTGGAAATGGGTTCAACGAAGTTAATTTCTGTTCCAAAAGTATTTGATGAAAGTGCAAAAACACCTGAACAAGGCTTCAAGGGCCCAACCATCAGCTGTATCAGCAGTATTATTTCAATGTAATATTGATTCAGCGTGAGAAAGAGATGGTGCTATAAGTCCTGTACAGCTTCATCACTTTCCCACTGTGAAGTAATATTATAATAATAAGTACTGCTATAAGAGGTGATGGTTGCCCCCTAGGTGTTTTTGCACTTTTAAGGACTAAAGGGAATTATTAACACATTCATCTGTATTTAGTAGGTTGCAACTTTATATCTTACCACCTTTTTCTACAATTTTTGTATGAATAACATTAATTAAATTGTGAAATGTAAAACATGTTTAGGGTGATTTAAAATTAGAATTTAGTTACACACACGCACCACACACACACCACAAACACACACACATTTTCATCAGGTAGTTTTGGAACAGACCATAAGTATTTTACATACGCTCGCAGCTTAGCTTCATCGCTTTAGCTTATTTTTTAGGTTTTCTTTAGTAAAAATTAACGCCATATTAAAACAAATTCATGTGTACCAAATTTCAACTTAATTGGTCCAGTATATTCGGAGCGAATCGGCTATGACAGACGGACAGACACAAGTGATTCTCTATAAGGGTTCCGTTTTATCCTTTTGAGGTACGGAACCCTAAAATGGTTTTTCATTAGACACTTGAAAGATATAGAGGTTTTTCCACATAATAAGATAATTATCCTTTTCCATAATCGATGATAGGGAAAATTAAGGAGTGCACAAGCATTGTCTTGGTAAAAACCGGCCAAGTGCGTGTCGGAACATCCACAATGAAGGGTTCCGTAGTTGGGAAGTTGGGATGAATTTTAGTTGAAAAACTTGTTCTCTCATACATCGATATATGCCACGGTCAATTCTCCAACTACAAATTTAAGTTGGTCGACTATAACTCGTTAACTTGTAAAGCTTACTTAGCCGTGATAGTTTTCCTTTTAATTTCATTATATGTACTACTGCCATAATTTTTTTCACATCTCCATAAACAACCATTTAGCTGGCAGGAGGGGGGGGACACTTGATTCTAGCAAAAATTTGCTCTGGATGTGTGGATCCTTGAATCGAAAAATGTAACGAAAAACGTCTCCGTGGACCCGCAATATTTTTCAACGGCCTATCCAACGATACCCCATACCATGGGGTAGACGAGAAAAAAAAATATCATTCCCACATTACGTGCAAGAGAGGAACCCTAAAATGCGTGATTAATATGTATACCTATGCCAAATTACAGCTTCTAGTACTAAGCGTCTCTGAGCTACAGTGGGGACAGTCAGACAGACGGACATGGCGAAACTATAATTGTTTATTTACTACGGAACCCTAAAAACGGCAAAGAATTCATGTCTGTTGTATGGGAGCTCCCTTAATTTTTTTTTTTTTTTTTGTATTTGCTGTTATAGCGGCAACAAAACACATCATCTGTGAATTTCAACTGTCTAACTATCACGGTTCATGAGATTCAGCCTGGTGACAGACGGACAGCCGAGTCTTAGTAATATGGTCCCGTTTTTCCCTTTGGGCACGGAACCCTAAAAACGGCCAAGAAAAGTGGATCAAACAACTTAAGCATCTAAGCAACTACCAGTTCAAAAAACAAAATAATTACCTATTCACTGGACAATTAAGATTACGAGGAAACATGGGGTACTGTGTCAAATGTTACAACAAAATACCTTGTGATATATCGCAATTAAATGAAAGAAAATTTAAAACTCATATTAAAAGTACACTTTGTAAACAAGCATGTTACAAATTAGAGGATTATATCAAAGATAAGAGAGCTCCATAGGACAATCTAGAGTCTAGACAAAATCAAACTGATTGCTATGTTAATTGTACCTACAATTTATTATTTAATACAAATAATAAATCAATGTTGAATTTAAATTCTGTGATGAGTGTGTGAGTGTGTTCTCACACACTGACCTATTACGTTACTTATTATTTTTAGGAAAACGTATACTTTTACAGTGTTTGTAAATATGTGAGCATCATGTACCTATCACATAATTATTTTGTCTGTCTGTTTATCTTCATTTTTAATTCTTTTTTTACCTATTTTGGTATAATAATTTTATTCTAGGCACATCGTCTTCACATAATATAATTATATAATGTAGGTACATATACAAAATTTTGTAAAACATTTTAAAAGAGTAACGGTGGAGTTTATTGCCCATTCTTCTCCAAACGAAAGTAGGTACCTTTTGGAAGGGGCAAATAGAATCAATTCTATTTTTTGTAAATGTTAACGATCAAAAGTGCCTTTTATGTCCCTATTTGAAATAAATAATTTGACTTTGACTTTGAACAGAAATCTACTCGGAAGCGTAACATAACACTCACTCACATTCACCATACACACCTCACACACATTAAAACACACCCCACTCACATTCACTACCACCCACATCACAGAACACAGTGTTAATGTATATTTGTAAACCTACCTGTCAATGCATGCCATAACTGTAATTTATTTCTTTTTGTGTTCTGACATCTCCGCTAGGGCCGATGCCTGCCGGGGTCGCGGGAAAGTCCGAAAGGGATACCGTGTCCTTTGGTAACACAAAGGCAACAGAAGAAACACGGGTTGGTTTTAGTCAGTGAGAGTCAGACACGCCCTCCCGCTCCGCCCAGAGCGGGAGGAGTCATTTGATAATTTTATTTTCCATCCAAAAAAAAAAGGCCCACAGATGTTTGTGACTTTGAAGTGTAAATAAAGAAATTATAAATTATTCCCTATTCTCCAACTGCAGTACATATTCTGTAACATACTATAGGTACCTATGTAGCGCTGTTCTTTGCCTAAATAAAGAAAATAAAATAAAAACTTAGAACCTATGTATTTTCCTAACTTCCTAACTAATATTATAAATGCGGAAGTGAGTTTGTTTGTTTATTTGTTACGCTTTCACGCTAAAACTGCTGAACGTATTTGGATGAAATTTTTACTTTTATCCCGGTATTCCCACGGGATCGGGACTAATGTGGGTGAAATCGCGGGGCGCAGCCTAACTAATATTAAAAAAACTAACCTAGCTAGTATTATAAATGCGGAAGTGAGTTTTGTTTATATTTCCAGGACCATCAACTGGAATGGAATCAATGATTTTGGTTGAAGGCAAAATACAGACAGAGAAACAGGAAGATCAAGACACTCGACAAGAGGAATATTTCGGAAAATGACTACATTTCTACGAAATGTAAAAAAGATAATTAGTACAAACAAATTAAAACTATAGAAGGCCAGTTGCACGCTTCTTTTAAACCGCACCGTTGCCTTATCACATAATTTTTCAGCCTATTATTTATAGTCACGTCACACATGCTTCGCAAGGAGGCATTTCCACAGCATTTAGGGCCGATTTTTCAATCACCAGTTAACTTCTATCTGAGGAATAAATATGGCGCTTTGACATATTTTCTATACAAAAGCTGTCAAAACGTCAAACATATTCTTCACATAAAAGTTATCTGGCGATTGAAAAATCGGACCTTATTCTACTTTTATGCTTCTTTTGCCACACCCAAAATTCATTGTCTTCCATGCATAAGGTTAGACACCAGCACACCATTATGAACAGCCAGTCGAGCCTTTTTAGGCATCGACTAGTTGGTTACAGTCGCATGTATAGTACCATTCACTTTATTTCCCGCATTTACTCTCCTTTCCACATCTTCATCAATCTTTCCATCCCTTGTAAACTGACTCCCCAAATATACTAACTTACTCTGGGGGGCGATTCTACTAACAACATTGTTCTAAAATGGCAATTGAACCTCAACTCAATCAGGGTTTTCAAGCGTTTTCATATATTTTTACTTATGAACAACGTATGATTCTTTTTGCTATTGTAGGCATACGTAGGTAGGTACCTACCTAGGTACGCACCGGAATATAAATATATTTGATGTTAGAACTAATATTATACGAAAATTATTGAATACTTATCACATCACACATCATACCGTGATACCTACTGATCCTAAAATTATTTCTTTGTTTCAATGACATGCAACAGTGATCAGCGACTATTGGCATGGCCACCATGCCATGTAGTATAGTAGTTAGTATAGTATTCCATTCCCGCTGTTTATTTTATAGTAAAGTATCCGACATTCAAAATCCGTTTCGTTTTACGCGATTCTAACCGCCCAGACTGTTTCCTTTAAGACGCTGACAACACCTAAACCGCAGTCACTGTCAAATTCCATAGAAAAGAAAGCGAAGCGCGACGACACAACGCTTGTAATTTATTGCAAAATATGAATGTAATTATCTATTTACTCAAAATTGAGTGGAGTAATCGAAAATAAAAAAACAACCAAGTTTTGCATTCAAATAAGACGTTCTTGTTATTAATTAAATACGTAACGTATGTTGATATTTGATACAGATACTTTGGATTAGAACTCAAAGTAAGAGGTTAGTTTAGTTGCGTGTGAGGCGCTTCTTGAGGTAACTAATAAAAGTCGATTGTAGTTCTGATGGTTAAATTTTATTATTTTTTTTTTTTTGGACATGGCTTGAATGCAAGGGTCACGTGGACCTTTCCCTGCTTAGACGGGCTTCGGTGGGGCCAGAAGGGCCTCTCACCTTTACTCAAAGGTTATAAATTTTTTTTTTTTTTTTTGATACGGGCTTTTATGCAGTGGTCCCGCGGGGGACCTCGACTGCTTTACCGGGTGTCGGTGGGGCCAGAAGGGCCTCTCACCTATATAACTTAAAATTAGGCAGCACAGCTAAGGGCATCCCATAGTGGGATTCGAACCTCGGCTTAGGGCGCTACCGGTTACTGAGCAAGCGGGGACTTGTCGTGTTATGTTATTATTATTAGGGAAATTATTTGGATTAACTTGCTCCGCGCGGGCGGGCGGGTTCAAGGGTCGGGGGGAATTCAAGTAGTTTTTGGACATGGCTTGAATGCAAGGGTCACGTGGACCTTTCCCTGCTTAGACGGGCTTCGGTGGGGCCAGAAGGGCCTCTCACCTTTGCTCAAAGGTTATAAATTTTATTTGGAATTATGCCTATTGATATTCGTTTTTATTATATTACAAGTATTTCTTAGCCTACAGTGTTTACGATTTACAACCCACCAATCACAAGAGGGCGCTCGATCCGCCGCGCCGCGGGGCGCGCGGGAGAGGTCGTCCGCGCAGGGCAAGTACTCGCGACACTATAAAACGCGAGAGCGCGCGCGCGTCGATCCTTTTCTCGGGCTGCCGTCGTTGCGTGAAGATCTCTGCGTGTCACCGTGTGTCCACCTCTGCTGCCTCATGATTTTCACGCACGTCGTCAGCCTTGAGTACCAACCGCTCTTTTCAGAGCGTTCTCTTGTTTCTTGCCAGAGTGTCGTGAACGCGTCTTTTTCAAGACGGTCTGTTTCTTGTTTCTTGTCAGAGTGTCAATAACGTAACGGTATGGTTCTTGGTATCTGGTAAGGTTCTTGGTATCTGGTAAGGTTTGTGGTTCCTTGGTACTTGTGTCACTACATTACTCCCCCCTAAGTGAAACGTACGTTCGGTTTCACTGTGCGGCCGGTTCTTGTGACGTAGGTATGTTTCTTACTCGCTGCGGTCGGTGTAGGCGGTTCGGTTGTTGCGTTGTGTTGACCTTGAGTCGGCGTATGCGTCGGAGATGACGACAAGCTTGATGTTTCTGTGTCTTCATTGTACATGTACGCCGGCTTCAATCTGTCGACTGATATAATGGCGGTGCGAAGAGGTAACCGCAACGTAAACAACTTCCCGTCTTCACTGCGTTGTAATACTTCGAACGGGCCGTCGTAAGGTGGTGTGAGTGGGGGGCGCACAGTGTCGTTACGTACGAACACATGCGTACACGTAGCGAGGTCCTTGTACACGAATGTGTTCGTGTTTGATGTGTGCGTTCTTCTTACCGGCGATAGCGAGGTCATTGTTTCGCTCAGCTGTCGAACGAATTCGGCGTCTTCAATTTTCGGCGTTGTAGGCACGAAGAAGTCGGACGGAATACGTAATGTGGTACCGTACGTCATTAGGGCTGCGCTGACGGAGGTGTCTTCACGAAGTGCGGTACGTAGTCCTAGAAGAACTGTGGGTAATTCCTCGCTCCAGCGTGTTGCGGCTGCTCTCGCCATCAGTGCGGCCTTTAGTGAGCGGTGCCATCGCTCGACTTGACCGTTCGCTTGCGGGTGAAATGCAGTGGTGCGAATGCGTGTGATACCGAACTTCTTCATCAGTGATGTGAATAGCGCAGATTCAAACTGTCGTCCTTGATCCGTTGTGAGCCGTAGCGGGCATCCGAAACGTGAAATCCACCCGTCGTACACGGCTTTTGCTACTGTCTCGGCGGTGACGTCATGTGTGGGTATCGCTTCGGGCCACTTGGTGTAACGATCTATCATCGTGACGAGGTATCTGTAGTCACCTGAGGGAGGTAGTGGTCCGACGATGTCAACGTGTATGTGTTCGAAGCGTGCTGATTCTTGAAATTCACTGAGCGGGCTCTTCACGTGTCGTTGAACTTTCGCGCGTTGACAGCTGATACAAGACTTCGCCCACGTAGCTACGTCTTTGTTCATGGAAGGCCAGAAGTATTTTGTTGCGATAATTTTTCTTGACGTTCGAACTCCGGGGTGACTCAAATCGTGTTGCGCTTTGAAGGCGGCAAAACGGTAGGTCGGCGGTACATACGGTCGAATGTTGTTTGTTGACGTTTCGCACAGTATCGGCCGCTGAACTCCAGGTATAGCTATGCGGGTGAACTTGAGTTTGGGGTTGTTCAGACACGACTGCAGTTCGGAGTCGTTTTCATATTCTTGAATAAGTTGGTTGTAGTCAATTGTCGAGTTCAGTAGTTCGATTTCTTCGATTCGTGATAACGCGTCAGCTGCTTCGTTCCTATCGCCGTGAATATACTTTATGATTGAGCAGAACTGGCTTATGTAGTGAAGTTGTCTCTCTCTTCTCGGTGTATCACTGCTGTTCGGCGTTCTTGTCAGTGCGTACGTAAGAGGTTTGTGATCCGTGAATATTGTGAGATCGTTGCCTTCTATTAGCCGACGTAGATGTTGCACAGCGGTGTACATTGCTAATAATTCGCGATCGTACACGCTGTAGCGTCGCTGCGTCTCGCTCATAGTTTTTGAATAGAATGCGAGAGGTTTCCACACGTTGTCGATTTTCTGTTGCAGGACGGCACCGATGCTAGTATTCGATGCGTCGGTAAACAAACACAGCGGTGCGTTGGGTATCGGGTGCGTTAGCGTGGTTGCCTCGAGTATGCTTTGGCGGCATGTCTCAAATGCTTCTTCGGCTTCCGGCGTCCAGGTGATTGGTGATTTGTCGTTCTTTTTGCTATTATGAAGGTATTTGTTGAGTAGGTTTTGATGTTCGGCTTGATGAGGTAGGCAGCTGCGGTAAAAGTTTATCATGCCCAAAAATCTTCGTAGTTCTTGTATTGTTGTTGGTTTTGGATAGTTAAGTATGGCTTCGATGCGATCTTGTGTGGGTTTGATTCCATCCTGCGTAACTTCGTATCCGAGAAACTGTATTTTGTTCGTGCCGAACTCGCATTTTTGAATGTTGAGGGTAATTCCGTACTGTACTTATTCAATCGCTCGAGTACTTGATGTAAGTGGTGCTGATGTTCTTCGTCATTATTCGAGTAGATGAGCAAATCGTCGACGAAACAATATACGATGTTGTCGAGTCCGCGTAGTACTTCATGCATGAATCGTTGGAACGTTTGGCCTGAGTTGCGTAGGCCAAACGGCATGCAGGTAAACTCAAAGAGACCGAATGGTGTTATAATGGCGGTCTTCGCAGCGTCTTCTTCTTCGTTTGGTATGGAATAATAGGCCATTTTCATATCGAGTTTTGAAAAGATTTTCTTCCCGTGTAATTGGTACGTAAAGTCTTGCATTCTCGGAATTGGCTAGCGGTCGGGTATTGTCACAGCGTTTAGTCTTCGGTAGTCTCCGCATACACGTAGTGAGCCATCTTTTTTCTTAACAACGTGTAATGGACTGGCCCATGGGCTTTTCGATGGTTTACAAATACCCATGTCCATCATCTTCTCGAACTCTAGTTTTGCTGCGTTGTACTTGTCGGGAGGAAGTGGGCGTGGCCTTGAGTAAATCGGTTGGCCTGTTGTTTCGATGTGATGTTTCACGTCGTGTTTTGCGGGAGTCTTGAGTGAGATTGGTCGCAAAACGTCTGGATACTGTTTCAATATGTCGTGGTATACGTGGTTGCGGTCGATTAAATAGACGATTTCTTCTGTAGCTTGAATTTTTACGGCGTTTACTGTGATGTTGGTAACGCGGTCGATGAGTTTCCTTTGATGCAAGTCGACTAGTAATTTGTGATGTACGAGGAAGTCTGCGCCCAGTATCGATGTCTTGATGTCGGCGACGACGAATGTCCATTTGAAGCTTCTACGTAAACCTAAGTTGAGTTCGAGTGTACGTTCTCCGTAGGTACGTATCTGTGTGCCGTTTGCTGCGAATAGTTTGTAGGTACTGTCTGCTGGTCTTGCATATTTCGTGTTTCTTGCTGCTAAAACTGATATGTCGGCTCCGGTGTCGACAAGGAACTTTTCTCGATTCTTGGTATCGATGATGCAGAGGCGGTGGCTTCGTTGGCTTACATCGACTTCCGCCACAGTCGACGTACGTTCTAGTTTTCCTTCTTGATTTTCGAACAAGGTGATTCGCATTTGCGTGCGTTGTCACCAAATCGGTAGTGATAATAACACAGCCAATCAGCGTCGCCCGGTTTGCTTGATCCGCGGGAATTTTGACGCGAATTGCTGCGTCGGCGCGAAGATGACGGGTAGCAGTAACGGGAACGAGAGTCGCGCTGTTGTTGGCTGGTGCGTAGCTCGGCGATTTCGAGCGATAACTTTTCTATTCGTTTTGACAGCATTTGTACCTCCAAATTCATGATGGCTGACGGTGAGTGATGATTTCCGCAGCTTGACGTATTTGCTGTGGTGATTGCGGCGACTGATGCTGGTTCGTAGTGCTCCATAATTTTGTCGGCCATTGCAGCTAGGACATCAAGCGTGGATTCCGTGTTCACTGAGATAATGGCGCGAATTTGCGTGGGCAGCTGATTGAGCCACATGACTTTGAGTGCTTCGTCTGACATTAATTTGCCGTTCAAATCGCGCATCTTGCGGAGTAACTGGCTAGGTTTCTGATCGCCGAGTTCGAGTCCAGCGAGTAATTTCTGTAGCTGGCGTTGGTCCGATTCTTGATACGTTGATATTAGCCTGTTCTTCAGTGTGCTGTATTTGCCCGTAGTCGGTGGGCTCAAGATTATGTCGCTGACCTGTTCTATGTCGCTATATCCCAGGAGTGGAACGACGAGGTTGAATTTTTGGTCTTCACTGATTTTGCTGGCGGCTATGGCGGTTTCGAATTGCGCGAACCATAGCCGCGGATTTTGACGATAAAATGGTGGCAAACGCGCAGGCAGCGATACGGCGGCAACGTTGCTGTTGTCTGTTGAGATGCCGTGGGCGTCGCAAAATTCTTCAACTTTTTCCTTCGACATTTCAATCAGAAGGTTGCGTGTTCAAATCACGTCGGGGTCACCAGTTTAGTTGCGTGTGAGGCGCTTCTTGAGGTAACTAATAAAAGTCGATTGTAGTTCTGATGGTTAAATTTTATTTTTTTTTTTTTTTTTTGTGTGGCATCTCGTAGTTGACCTTGAGAGGTCGTGACTACTTAACCGGACTTTCCTGTGGCTGCCTTAAGCGAACTCAAAGCCTCCAGCCAGGGGCGAATTTCTTATATTACTAAGCGACTGCACGCTAAGGGCACCCCCTGTGGGGTACGGACCTCGGCTTAGGGCGTCGCTGGGGGGAGGACAGCAAGATGGGACAGGCTGGATCTGGTTAATATTATTATTATTAATCGGGGAATTTAAAGCTACAGGCTCAGCTGCGGCGCGGGCTGGCACTTCTTCGAGCAAGGGTCGGGGGGGACAATTACGTCGGGGTTTACGCGAGGGACCTCGGCGGCGAGGTCGGAACGTAGGTCGTCGGTGTGTTTTGTGCACTGTACTCGTTGCCCTATTGCTTTCCTGGAGGAGGGTAATGGGGTCATCGGGGTCGGAGAGGGTATGCCTTGGACGGCGAATAGAACTAATGGTGGAGGGCCTATAACTGGCGGCCTGCACAACCAGAGGGTTGCGGTGGGTGGTGGCGGAGTCGAAGAAGCGCTTCGTGATGCGCTTCATGAACTGCTTGATGGTGGGGATTCTAAGATCGAGATGGAGGATCTCGTTTCGAACGAACCAGGGGGCTCCCGTTGCCTTTCGGAGGAAACGGTTTTGGAGGGACTGCATCCTGTGGATGTGGTGGGGTTTAGCGTGTGCGAAGACTGCACAGGCATAAGTCATGATGGGGCGGATGCACGCTGTGTAAATACGCAATTTGCCCTTAAGGGACAATTTGCTGCGCGCATTTAGGACGGAGTGAAGTCTACCGAGAGCGAAAGCGGCACGCGAACGCACCTGCTTGATGTGCTCTGAGAACGAGAGATGGTGGTCAAGGGTCACGCCTAGGTATTTGGCTCGCTTCTCCCAAGGGATAGGCTTGCCGAACATGGTGAGCGGTCGGGGGGCGATGAGGTTTTTACGCTGTTTGGTGAAGAGAACAGCCTGACTTTTGTCGGGATTGACCTCGATTCTCCACTTTCTAAACCAAGCGCCAAGCTTGTTGACCTCGGTCTGGAGAGTGCGAGATATGTGGTCGTGGACTAACCCGGTGTAGTAGATGGCCGTGTCGTCTGCGAACAGAGCCAACTGCGCCTTTCTACTTTTCGGGATGTCGCTGGTGAAGAGAGTGAAAATGAGAGGGGATAGTACAGAGCCCTGAGGGACGCCTGCACGGATAGGGTGAGGGGAGGATAGCGCTCCTTCGATGCGATAGCGGAAGGTGCGGTTCGACAAGAAGTCTCGTAAGATGAGCACGAGACGATCGGGCACACCGAGTTTGTAGAGCTTATATAATAAGCCGTTGTGCCAGACCTTGTCGAACGCTTTCGCTATATCGAAGAATACAGCACCGGTCGTAAGACCACGTTGAAAGCCGTAGCTTATGTGTTCAACGATGCGGTGGACCTGTTGGACGCAAGAATGTTGGGCTCTAAAGCCGAACTGCTGGTCGGGGATGAGGCCCTTTGTTTCCGCAAAATCTCTGAGGCGCTTTAAGATAAGCCTCTCATAGATTTTGCCGAAGACATTGAGCAGACTGATGGGCCGGTAGCTGGTGGGCTCCGTTTTCGGCTTACCGGGCTTCGGTATGCCGATGACGGTGGCCTTCTTCCACTCTTGTGGGAAGATGTTATTGCTCAGGGCTCCATTGAAGATGGTGGCCATGAGCATTATGAGGTGAGCGGGGAACAGTTGGAGCACCCTATTGGTGATTCCGTCTGAGCCGGGGGCTTTGCGAGGTTTTAGACCCTTGATGATATCATGCACTTCGTCTGGAGTGACGGGAGGCAGAGGATAGTCAGGGTCTTCAACGGGCGGGAGGGAGGCTCTACGTTCGACTTCCGCGTCGACCTGGGACAGGTGAGCTTGGTCTACTGGTTGAGAGCTAGGTGAGCATTGAGCCTCAAGACTATCGGCTAGGCATTCTGCCTTGTCGACGTCATCGAAAGCGATGGTCTTGTCGGGGCGCACCAGGGGGGGCATTGAGACGACTTCGTCGGATTTGAGTTTCCTCTGAAGGTCCCAGAACGCTCGGTGAGTGGGCTCTAGCTCGCTCAGCATCTTGTCCCATCCAGCGTCACGCAGCTCCGACAGGCGTGTCTTTACAGATCTCTGTAAATAGCGCATATGGGCTTTGTTCGCGTGGTTGGGAAAGTTACTGTACGCACGGACAGCCGCGTTCTTCTCATTCAACAGTTCGCGTACATCGTCCGGGAGCTTCCAGCGATGGTCGTCCATCGCCGGAACCTCCCTTGAACAGTCGTTCAGGACTGATTGTACGTGCACTGTGAATGAGTCAATCGCGGCTGTCGTGTCAGCGATAGAGTCGAAGTGGTCGGGAATGGAGTCTAGTCGGGGACCTAACGTGGTGGATTTCAGGCAGTCGCTTACTTTCCTCCAGTCTGTAACTAACTTGGTGAGAGGGGGTCTATCAGGGTCATGGAGACCTAGGCGTGGTGCCAGCTTTACAACAACTGGACGGTGGTCGGAGGAGAGTTCGTCAAGCGCCTCTATAGAGTCCAACCGTAGGTTGATACTTTTCAGAAGCGCTATGTCAAGTACGTCGGGGGTTTGGTTAGGGTCGTGGGGAAAGTGAGTGGGAGTCATCGGGGCGATGATGTCGAAGTTGAGGATGGGACATAGGTCAAACAGGTGTCTGCCTCTGGTGGAGATCCTGGTGCTGTTCCAAGCATGATGTTTGGCGTTGAGATCGCCCGCTATGATAACGGAGTCACTCAGGCCAAGTAGGATGGAAAGGTCGTCAGAGAGGGGGGGAAGGGCTAACTCCGATGAGGAACAGGGGGGAACATAGGCCGATACAATGGTGATCGGTTGATGGCCAGTCATGCCTAGCTTGCATATGGACACTTCTAAACGCGAGAGAGGGGGCGGGTCCATTGGGATGCAGTGGAGGGTTGATCTGAAATAAATTAGGGTGCCGCCCCTGTGACATCTAGTCCTGTCATTGCGAACTATGCGATAGTTGGCAATTGACGGGTTTCGACGGCTGGGCTTTAAGAATGTTTCCTGTAATAGGAGAATGTCAATTTGGTGGTCGCGGAGGAAAGCAGCGATTTCATCTCGCTGGTTAATCATGCCATTGGCATTGAAGAAACCTAACTTTAGGGATCGGGGTTTGGTACGTGCTTTTGGATGTAAATCCATTATTTGGGTTTCGCGAAGTTCTCCAGGGCTTGCGTAATCTCTGGATACGCGTGGAAGATACGCTGTATCTGAGCGAGATCGCAGGAATTACGGGCGGCAACGAGCTCGTTGGCCATTTTGCGCGCGCGGGGTGTGAAAAATAACGAAAAAGTCCCAGAGATCACACTGAATGGATCAATTGGGATGGACGGGCCGACCACCGGGGTGGTTGAAGCGGCGACGGGCCGTGGCGCAGCGGTTGCGGCAGCGGCCATGGGAGCGGGGGCGGGTTTCGCGGGTTGGATAGGCGCGGAAACGCGGATGCGGGGGTCCATCAGCGGTCTGATGGGAGGCGGGGTGGGTCTGGGCTGAACCATAGCAGGGAACGCCTGCTGATGGTTCATCGCATTCCATGGGCTAGGCCTTTGCGGGCTTAACCTCAGGGGGAGTTGAGGGAATGTCTGAGATTGGGGGGGGAAGAACCCATATGATGGGCACTCTCTCTGCTGGCGGGCGTCTGCACGCTTCACCAGTTTGGATGAGGACGTCTTGGGGGCCATGCGACAGCCCCGGTAGTTTGCCGGGTGTCCAGCCTCACCGCACAGTACGCAGCTGGGCGGCTCGGTGCACAGAGACCGGTCTTTAGGGCGGGGGCAGTCCGAAGTGCCATGCTCCCCCAGGCACTTGACGCACCTGGGAGTCGCATGGCAGTTCTTCTGCGCATGCCCGTATAACTGGCAACGGTGACATTGCCCGACGACGCCGCTCTTCCGGGGCTTCTCGATGACGAGGCCCGTGAGATGGCAAATAGAGGAAACTTTGTGGATAGGGTGATGCCCTTCGAACGGGGGGCATACGACAAGGATCATGTCGTAAGCCGAGCCCCCCCTGGCGCGGTGCATGCGGTGCACCTCGTCCACGGGGACGCCTTGAGATTCAAGGTCGGCCTTGATGTCGGCTGTGGGGATTTCTTTCGGGATCCTACGGATCACCACGCGGATCTGTCGTTCCTCGGGGAGCGAGTAGGTGTGGTATGACACACCTCTCGCCCGGAGGACTCTGGTTAGGTCCCTGTAATCGCGGGACGTAGGGACTGTAATCTTAATTCCCTGTTGGGTCGCGGTGGCTTTAGAGAAGCCGATTTTTTGTTCGACGCACCATTTGGATACGTCTAACCATCTTGTTTTGTCCTGCAAGATTACAGGAGGGGGAGGGGGGGTCTTTTTTGGGGCCGGAGTGGCCGGAGTGTCCTTAGCGGACGAAGCGGTCGGGGTGGGGATAGCAGCGGAGGGCGCCACAGATACAGGGGGAGTGGGGGCAGAGAGAACCTCCGTGGCGGCTATTTTAGTCGCCTGCGAGGACGTCGCCTTCCTCTGTTTCCTCTTTTTCCCCTTTCCGGAGACGGCCACGAAGCCGTCGTCCTCGGAAGAGGGAGTAGAGTGGGCAGAAGAAGAGTCGACTGACTCTACATCAGAGTAGGAGAAAGGGGTCGGGCACCTCTTGTCTTGCGACAAGGGCTCCTCGATGTCCATGGACACTGAGGGGCTAGGAGGGATCATGGTCGCGGTCGCGGTCGATGCGGGGGTCAGCGCATCGCTGAAATCAGCGATGGAGTCGGTTGATAGCGGCTGGCTAAGAGCCGCAAACCTAGCGCCATATCTGGCGAGGAAGTCTGGGTCCTTGAGGAGGACCTCTTTGAAGAACGCCGCTATTAGGGCGTCCTTCATGGCGGGGGAGAGGGGAATTACGGGGGCGAAATCTTGGAATCTAAATTCCTCCTAACATAGACCTAACGGCCCTAAACCTAACTCCCCGGGTGGATAGGCCCGGGGATGAGTCGCCCTCCCTGTCGGGTGCAGACAGGGAGGTGAGTACCTAATTGTGAGCCCTAAGCTTGTAACCCTTTGCCAGTCTTAATGTGCAAAGGGGCCCTGAACCAGTCTAGCGCGAAGGGTGTAGACACACCCTAGAGACGCTAGGTGAGTAGCTGAAAAGGAAATCAGTGCACCAGAGCCGACTAGGAGATCCCCCAAGGCCGGTTAGCTCTGGGACCCTTCCAATTAACTGCCTAGCCCTGAAGGGGTTCGGCGGGTGTATTGGGACAACAACACCCCACTCGGTTTCGTTGGCACCGTCAGGTATCCACCGAGGACCACGAAACAGTGGATTTAGCCCAGAGGGGGCCTATGAGCTACTCTGACACTTTTTCTGTTAGAGAAATACCTGCCTTGAAAAAGGCACTTTTTGAGATCAATACGGCCGATTAATAAAATTAATCGACCGTGGATCGGTAGTAGTCGGCGACTACTGGGAGTTACGGCAGCGTAACGAGATCCGGAATTCGAGAGCGCCGCAGTGATCGAGTGCAGCGAGCGGGAGCGGCAGCACGTCCGTTCACGGCGGGTGTCGAGCGCGGAATGAAATTTTATTTGGAATTATGCCTATTGATATTCGTTTTTATTATATTACAAGTATTTCTTAGCCTACAGTGTTTACGATTTACAACCCACCAATCACAAGAGGGCGCTCGATCCGCCGCGCCGCGGGGCGCGCGGGAGAGGTCGTCCGCGCAGGGCAAGTACTCGCGACACTATAAAACGCGAGAGCGCGCGCGCGTCGTTCCTTTTCTCGGGCTGCCGTCGTTGCGTGAAGATCTCTGCGTGTCACCGTGTGTCCACCTCTGCTGCCTCATGATTTTCACGCACGTCGTCAGCCTTGAGTACCAACCGCTCTTTTCAGAGCGTTCTCTTGTTTCTTGCCAGAGTGTCGTGAACGCGTCTTTTTCAAGACGGTCTGTTTCTTGTTTCTTGTCAGAGTGTCAATAACGTAACGGTATGGTTCTTGGTATCTGGTAAGGTTCTTGGTATCTGGTAAGGTTTGTGGTTCCTTGGTACTTGTGTCACTACATTAGTTTGCATCGAGATTTTGTTTTCAAAACGTGTTTTGGTAATTTTTTTTCTTAAGCGAAGCCTATTTTGATCAATTGGGTCTTGTCAGCGCCTTAAGAAAATCTGCTAATTTACAATTATTAAAATACATGGAAAATCATTTACTTTTCGTGGTACATATAACGGAAAATAAGTTTTAATGGGTTTATTATTCGCATAAACTGTTATTTAACCATTTTTGTTATAGTAATATTATAAACTTACTAATTGAACTATAGGTAACACTCGTTCATTGCCATTCATTCCCGTAGTGATTGAGTTGGGTTTCGACTTAGTTACAGTCAGTTACAGTTTCAGTTATTGTCATAAAAATTGTAAAATAGATTTATGGGGGACGAACGAGAGCCGAACGAAACCGAACCATTGATGAGACGGTACAGAGCGTATAACTTTGCAAATTAGTAGAATCGGCCTCCTGATTCATACAGCCCATTCCCTCTCAAAATCTTGCCTGCACATCTCATATTTTCTCATCTGTCACTAAAGAAATTAATTGTTTTATTTTGGAATTAAATTTATTGATTTAGATTTTTGGCTTTCCATTTCACTTTATATTGTTTCCATAGCTAAAGAGCTCGTTAGTCGCATCACAGCCACACGGGCCGATCAATTAGGTTAAGCTATTCTTGCCGCGGTTGTTCCGTGGATGGGTGAGCATCTTTACGTACCGAGACTCATCCGTGCCTCGTAAAGTCGCGAAAAAAAAATCTGCTGTTCCCTACATTTATGTTCGCTTAATTCGTCAAAATGTAGGGAACAGCTGATTTTTTTTTCGCTATTTCATGTTTAGTCCAAGTTATTTCATGTTGTGTCCAATATAGTAAAAGTTGTTTATAATGATGAGTACAATGACGAGAGAGGTTGATGGTGTTTAAAATAACACCCTGTTTAAACCAACTTATTCAATGCAAACTATTAAAATAATATAATATATTACAATCTTATTTTATTATCAGAATATTACCTTATTTATGAACACTACATAAAAAAAATTGGATTGTGATAAAAAAATCAGGCAGGACAGTGCACACAATCTGAAACGTGTGGTTACCCTACGTTACGTGCGAACGGTTGCGGGGTCGCGGGGGGTGACGCAAGCTCCTCCCACTCGCTCAAGGTCGCTGGCATTTATCGTCCTCTTAATTAATAAGCAAAAGATTATTTTGTAATTTTTTTTTTTTGTTTTGTAAATAAATGAGGACAACCCAAATATCGATTGTGTACTACTCGTATTAGTTAATATGTACCTAAGTACCTACCAACTATTTCTCCAGATTTATTTTCTCCTGGACTTATGTGGCAAATAGTACGTGAAGTAAGTATAAATCAACACCAAAATTAAAAGAACACGAGTTTGGAAAGGCTTTGGAAAATGCTGTATCTATACGACCCAAATAAACACGGAAATGATACGCCAGTGGCCACAGTAGGTATTTCATACAATAGCTTATTTCATCTGAATTTAACACCTATTGCATGTTTTCCCGACTACGGTGAAGCCAAAAGGCAGGGTTTATTTTTTTGCAGTGTATACGTTAGCATTTAAAATTAGCGCTAAAAAAATAGTTTAGAAAACTGAAATGTTCGACTTGTGTAGCTGACCGTACCTATCGATCTATACTAATATATACGTTTAATAAAATCGTAGCGAAGTCAAAACTGTACATTGAATATAAAAAAAAGTACCTAATTGCTACGAGGTCTTTTTTTTTTTGGGTGGGAAATCATCAATAACTTCTCCCGCTCTGGGCGTAGCGGTAGGGTGCGTCAGACTCTTACCTACTGACTAAAACCCTCCCGTATTCCTTCCGTTGCCTGCGTTGCCAGGGGTTTCGGTAACCCTTTTGGACTGCCACGCGACCCCAGCAGGTATCGGCCCTAGTGGACCCCTACACGCGCCTCAAAGAGATGTCGTCTGCTTGTGCTGACGACATCTCCTTGAGGCGCGCGTGGAATACAACGCGCCGTCGACCCGGGCTTGGTCCTTACCGGACGGTGAGCTACCCGTTGCTCACCGTCCGCAAGCCCGCGCCTACGGTGGCCGGTATTCCGCCCGGGATTCCCGACGCCCAGGGAGTCTCCTGCCGCGGCTAGGGGCGAGAGGGCGCGAAATTTGTCTTGCTATGAGGTCTGGGATCGACTCTAATGCCTAAAATCTTTCAGAATTTTAGTCTGTTTATCTAAATGTATGTTCCAGCATCACGCAAATTCTACCGGATATATTCTGTAAAAATTTTGCGCAGATACTCGTATTCCCTATAAGTCTGGTCAGTCGGTAGGCTATGTATATATTACCACGCTATTTGTTATGGGGGATGAGCAATAGGTAGGTATTGCATTATGTTTGTATTCCTCTATAGTTACAGCAAATGATAAAAAGATGAGCCAAATGGTTAGAAAAGCAGATAGTTACAGATTTAACCTTTTAAATGATTATCATATCGTTATATCTTTAAGGGGCTAAGCAGTCAATCATCATGACATATACAAAGTGGAGTTTAAACCTAACCTTAACCATTGTAGCTATACGAAATCGGTCTCAGGAGACTGTCCTTAACTTTTTGAGACATGATCTACATAAACGATTCAGAAAAAAAAATTGAAAAAAAGTTATGTAGCAATAAAACGGCTGTTTTTACAAAAAAAAAATATGCCAATAGATCCTTTTCTTACGAGGATCCATAAACTCTACTAGACCAACTGAGGTTTGAGTACTAGAGGAGTCAGAAATCGCAAAACATTTTCCCATAGGTACATTTCGTGGGAAATGAGACTCCAACTTACGGTATACAGTTAAAATTAATGTCAAATACGTAGGTCTTAGCTGAACTCTAAAAAATTAAGCTTCTAAGTCAACGCACTTAAAAATACGACCATTTATGCGACATATTTGATACTCACAAACGGATATTTTTTCATTCATCATTGAAAATCTGGTCGAAGCGGGCGGGTGTGTCTGACTCTTACTGACTAAAACCCAGCCGTGTTCCCAGTGGCGTGCAGTGGTTCTCCACAGAGGGTAGGCCACGCATACTGACACCAAAAAAAAAAACTAATTCGCGCAACATCACAGCGCGGCTCTACATACAAGAACTCATCACATTATTCAAGGTTTAAAAAACGATTTTCTAACGATGCAAACAGAAGAAAGATTCGGCTACCTCAAATATCATAACCAAGTGGGTGGGTGATAATTACAGAACACGTCACTTGCAAGATATCCGAAGTCATGAATTATCATATTTTTGGATAAATTCTTGTAATTCGGGCACACATTTACCTTTAGACACAACTTGAATCTTATCATTAAACGACAAGTGCGACTAACCTAACCTAACCAACACATTATCGGCGCAAACTTCACAACAGAACACCATTCTTAGGAAAATAAACAAATAATAACACAACACATAATCTTTACACTACTTTACGTTTCAAAACCAATTACTTATAACTTAATAAGATCTAAAACAGCAAAACATTCAAGATCACATATAAATTACGTGTCACTGTCACATGAAACAAACACTACCTATCAATTAAAATTGTATCACTGTCATACCGTGTCCTTCCACAAAAGGGACTATCATATTTTGCCGGATAACACTGACACACTGGACTGTGTTGCCGAAACTTATTTTCCTAACTCCCCACAAACCAAGCGAAATTTCCCAAATATGAGAAGAAAAATAAAAATTATGAAGTTTTTAATTACTTTTATAGGGCTTTTGCTATTCCTTACAATTTATAATTTTTTGGAAGGTATAAATTCAACAATACCACCCTTTTTTTTTAATTGTCTCTAGTAGTCTGGTAGTCATGAAGGAAACTTCCCCGCAATTCGGGGAATTGTCCAAAAATTGGGAACCCTGGTCTTCAATATTTTTCATTCATTAAATCTTCACTTTACACACAACCAATGAGGACCAAGCTCCTGCCGCCGGAGTTACGCCCCTAATTTAAACCATTTCACTATTGTGTGCCGTTCATACACACGAAAATATACACGAGTGTGCGTAAATTTATGAACGGAATGTAGACGAAACGAATGCTTGCCTTGCGTACGTAAGCTCCGTCGAACTGTAAGTCACGTGGCGTCTGCGACAAGTTGCTATAAGAGTTTTAACAGGAGTTTAACTTTTTTTTTTATATTTTGTGTTATTGTATTACATAGTTAAAATAAATGCATTTGGCGTTGTTGGTAGGGTAGGCTAGGCCTAATTGCCTCTATGGACGGCACGCCCCTGCGTGTTCCTTCCGTTGCCTGTGTTGCCAGGAGCCTCGGTATCCCTTTCGGACTTTCCCACGACCCCGGCAGGCATCGGCTCTAGTGGACCCCTACTCTTGTGCTTACGACATCTCTTTGAGGCGCGCGTGGAACACAACGCGCCTTCGACCCGGGATAATGGCTAGACTATCAGCAAAACTGTCGACGCCGAACAAAATCTCCCCGGAAATCATATGCCTAGCCTTTTCCCAACTACGTTGGAGTCAGCTTCTAGTCTAACCGGATGCAGCTGAATAACAGTATTTTACATGGAGCGACTACCTATCTAACCTCCACAACCCAGTTCCTGGGTAATATGATACCGCTTGGTAAGACTGGCTGGCA
Source organism: Atethmia centrago (assembly GCA_905333075.3). Taxonomy (NCBI): domain Eukaryota; kingdom Metazoa; phylum Arthropoda; class Insecta; order Lepidoptera; family Noctuidae; genus Atethmia; species Atethmia centrago. Next base: position 22,581,406 of record HG995386.1, read on the forward strand.
CTTTTGGGCTTCTGACGACCCGTAACGACTGTCAAAGATCCACGAATGACAGCCGGGACCAACAGCTTAACGTGCTTTCCGAGGCACGGACCAACTGCAACCGCGGCAAGCGTAGCTTAACCTGATCGATCAACCGGCTGTTATTACTTAGCCATAAGCCCTTCCCGAAAATTTGAGCAAAATTGTTTTTTTTTTCCTGGACACCCGGATATTTTTTCATTTTATTGTTGGAATATCAGATTCCAGACTAGAAGCTGACTCCAACGTAGTTGGGAAAAGGCTAGGCAGATGATTTCCGGGGAGATTTTGTTCGGCGTCGACAGTTTTGCTGATAGTCTAGCCATTATCCCGGGTCGAAGGCGCGTTGTGTTCCACGCGCGCCTCAAAGAGATGTCGTAAGCACAAGAGTAGGGGTCCACTAGAGCCGATGCCTGCCGGGGTCGTGGGAAAGTCCGAAAGGGATACCGAGGCTCCTGGCAACACAGGCAACGGAAGGAACACGCAGGGGCGTGCCGTCCATAGAGGCAATTAGGCCTAGCCTACCCTACCAACAACGCCAAATGCATTTATTTTAACTATGTAATACAATAACACAAAATATAAAAAAAAAAAGTTAAACTCCTGTTAAAACTCTTATAGCAACTTGTCGCAGACGCCACGTGACTTACAGTTCGACGGAGCTTACGTACGCAAGGCAAGCATTCGTTTCGTCTACATTCCGTTCATAAATTTACGCACACTCGTGTATATTTTCGTGTGTATGAACGGCACACAATAGTGAAATGGTTTAAATTAGGGGCGTAACTCCGGCGGCAGGAGCTTGGTCCTCATTGGTTGTGTGTAAAGTGAAGATTTAATGAATGAAAAATATTGAAGACCAGGGTTCCCAATTTTTGGACAATTCCCCGAATTGCGGGGAAGTTTCCTTCATGACTACCAGACTACTAGAGACAATTAAAAAAAAAGGGTGGTATTGTTGAATTTATACCTTCCAAAAAATTATAAATTGTAAGGAATAGCAAAAGCCCTATAAAAGTAATTAAAAACTTCATAATTTTTTATTTTTCTTCTCATATTTGGGAAATTTCGCTTGGTTTGTGGGGAGTTAGGAAAATAAGTTTCGGCAACACAGTCCAGTGTGTCAGTGTTATCCGGCAAAATATGATAGTCCCTTTTGTGGAAGGACACGGTATGACAGTGATACAATTTTAATTGATAGGTAGTGTTTGTTTCATGTGACAGTGACACGTAATTTATATGTGATCTTGAATGTTTTGCTGTTTTAGATCTTATTAAGTTATAAGTAATTGGTTTTGAAACGTAAAGTAGTGTAAAGATTATGTGTTGTGTTATTATTTGTTTATTTTCCTAAGAATGGTGTTCTGTTGTGAAGTTTGCGCCGATAATGTGTTGGTTAGGTTAGGTTAGTCGCACTTGTCGTTTAATGATAAGATTCAAGTTGTGTCTAAAGGTAAATGTGTGCCCGAATTACAAGAATTTATCCAAAAATATGATAATTCATGACTTCGGATATCTTGCAAGTGACGTGTTCTGTAATTATCACCCACCCACTTGGTTATGATATTTGAGGTAGCCGAATCTTTCTTCTGTTTGCATCGTTAGAAAATCGTTTTTTAAACCTTGAATAATGTGATGAGTTCTTGTATGTAGAGCCGCGCTGTGATGTTGCGCGAATTAGTTTTTTTTTTTGGTGTCAGTATGCGTGGCCTACCCTCTGTGGAGAACCACTGCACGCCACTGGGAACACGGCTGGGTTTTAGTCAGTAAGAGTCAGACACACCCGCCCGCTTCGACCAGATTTTTTGGGTGGTAAATTATCAAATAATCCCGGTATTTGATAATTTACCACCCAAAAAATAAAAAAAAACCCTAGCCATAATAGGGGCCAAACTACCTATTACGGTTAGTGAGCTCAAAGGGAACATTTTTGCTCGGCAATATTCGATCTAGATTTTCAGTCTTTAAATAAAAGGAAATAGAGGGGTGGCAATGACTTCAAAGTACCTAGTTTAAAAATCTTCCACGGACTCTTTGCTTTCCAAAGCAATAACAAACAAAAAGTATGAAAAAATAAAATATGTTTTCCGTGTTTGGTAAATTATCAAATACTCCCGGTATTTGATAATTTACCACCCAAAAAATAAAAAAAACCCTAGCCATAATAGGGGCCAAACTACCTATGACGGTTAGTGAGCTCAAAGGGAACATTTTTGCTCGGCAATATTCGATCTAGATTTTCAGTCTTTAAATAAAAGGAAATAGAGGGGTGGCAATGACTTCAAAGTACCTAGTTTAAAAATCTTCCACGGACTCTTTGCTTTCCAAAGCAATAACAAACAAAAAGTATGAAAAAATAAAATATGCTTTCCGTGTTTGGTAAACTATCAAATACTCCCGGTACCTATTTGATAATTTACCACCCAAAAAATAAAAAATACCCTAGCCATAATAGGGGCCAAACTACCTATTACGGTTAGTGAGCTCAAAGGGAACATTTTTGCTCGGCAATATTCGATCTAGATTTTCAGTCTTTAAATAAAAGGAAATAGAGGGGTGGCAATGACTTCAAAGTACCTACCTAGTTTAAAAATCTTCCACTTACCCTTTGCTTTCCAAAGCAATAACAAACAAAAGTATGAAAAAATAAAATATGTTTTCCGTGTTTGAACTCCAATTTTACCAAATAATCTCGCGAAAAGTACTTGTTGCACTGTTCTAGGACAAGGCGGTTTCCTCACGATGTTTTCCTTTACCGAGCAGCAGAGAGCAGTGGTGATGAAATAAAATACACAAAATAAAGCGCTTGCTTGGGTTAGGTTGGTTAGGTTAATTAGTGTTGTAACAGAGCCTCGCCTCCGTAAGTGAGGAACTTTGGCAAGAAATCGTACCTCTGCCTCCGTAAGTTTTTTGCGGAGTTATAACAGAGGCTTGTTTACGTTACGGCAACGCGTGAGGAGCTAGGCGACGCAAAGCGCCGCCGCGCGGTAATTTCTTGCACACGAAATTAGGGCGACGAACCGTTTACAAAAATTGTTTTATGATCGGCGACGATGAAACCGTTTTACGTCCTGCCGGGCTACTATGACAGACGCGAGAACGTTCTCTTGCTCGATTTGTCGAAATTTGTCTACGATTCTGACGTCATCCTAATGCCTAACATGAAAGCCGCTGAGCTCGAGTAAACTCGAGAAAGGCACTTTGGCAGGTCTTTATCTCGCGACGAGAGACCGATGTAGCAAATGAATACAATATGTTATTCCAAAGTTTTAAGTTTTCACTTCTGTTGCCAGTCCCTATGAATGGACTAGTTTTTTTGTATTATGATTTTGTCTACTCTTCTCGTCGTCAAAATCGAGGACGACTAAATGACAGAAGAACCGGAGATTATATCGTGTTGAATTGTCAAAATTCGAGATAACTGAGGTGGTGATGTTAGGGCTTGTCGAGAAAAGATCAAGTTTGACAGAACGAGTCGAGTATTTTGTATGGCAGCGCTGTCAAAAATAGACAAGAATTACTCACGCGAGAGTGAGTAAATTGTCGTGTGTGTCATGTTAGCCCTGCTGGGTTCAAACAGTCTTCGTTGCAAAAAACGTCGATTACCTACTTGGTGCGATTTTTTATTTTACGCCTAAGAAAATACAGTCGAGTACGCAATGATTCAACTATGTATCTATCACACTCCTCACGTCGTTGTCCATAACGTTCGGCGTTCGTTTACAAAACAGACCTTACAACAAAAAGTGAACTTTTTGTCAATGAAATATAGTCGATAATGTATTAGGTACCAGGTGTCAATGCTGTAGTTCGTGATGCGGCGATCAAACCCGTTGATTGTTGTAAGAAACAGCAACTATTTCACTCGACGAAAACGCAATTCAATTCCATGTTGGATAAGTTTCGTACTTTAGGCCGTTTCGTCCGTTAAAAATTCGACAACGCCACTACACGAAATGGTCAGAAATGTGTTTGTGCAGCGGGCAACTTGGAAGGAGTGGGGGGTTTAGTCACATGATACATGTGACTAAGCCGCAAAACTGTTGTTCATCAAATATAATTTGCCTTTTCTTAGTTTTGATTACCAGTAAAGTTTACAATATTTATTAATAATACATAGTACCTAAAACTTAACTGGTATTGTACTATGATGTACCTACCTATTTTGAGTAAAGACTTTTTGAAAATGATTAGGTAGATTTTATTTCATTAAAAACATTACCCTCCTTCTGGGGCAGTCAGGTAATAAATGAGTATTTACCTTTACCCCACCACCGCTTCCACCTCCGTTAACCTCCGCGTCCACGGAGGCCAAGTTTTTTACCACCGCATCCGCCTCTGCTTCCGCTAAAAAGACATCCGTTGCAACTCTAGTTAGAACCCACGACCTAACTCGTAAGTTGAGGCCGATACCACTGGGCCACCAATGCTGTACCTACTGTACAGTGTACCTAGTATAAAGTGTACAAAAACTACAAAAAAAAAGTTGGGTTTCACGGTACACCCGCCCAATGTGAAACATCGCAATTGATGGCAAGGAAAGAAACAAATGACGGCGGAGAGGATGCCGTGACGGCATGGCACCTCATGCCGTTTGCCGTCATGGCATACGAGTCGGTTTTATACCCAAAGCTATGGATGTTTCACACATATTTTTTTCAATATTAGCCATAGAGATTATCTACGTAATTTATCACGAAAAAAATACCTTATCTTTAATAATCTTTGGCCTCATTTGTGTAAAAGTTATTGGATTATCCCCCACCGTCTACCTCATTCATTTCCGTATGCGAGCCTCGAAAATAATTTTCACCTCGGGTACCTATAATTATTTATTCATTTCCACCATTTTAACGAATGTATCGTACATTGGCAATTTCTTTTATGTTGTATTTTTGTTGTGAACATTTTTCTTATTGATGGTTCCCACGCACACCGAAATAACTCGATCAACACCACCAACAAATGTCCTCAAGTTAAACACTCACATTGAAATGTGAGCTACAAATAGTGTTATGCCACATACGAACTACGCATCACACTGACGTCACGCAAAATCCTGCATCGCGCAAGCAGAGTTTACCGCGCAACTAGCATATATACAACATCCCGACATCAACCGTCGGGCAGTTGCCCACCAGACACGACACCCGTCTGGTCGGAGGATCCTCCCTTTTCTATGGAGGATGAGTGAACTTTACACCCTGTTCCTCATGCCTCCATATAACTTTTTCAAAATAAAGTGGCTGTACTTATCTAGTTGATGATCGTGTGGAACTGTGGAGGACGCATTGTCCTACCTTCACCAGAAGAAATGTTGTACAATTCTGTGCTGAGGGTCACGCAATATTATAAAAGCTCATTTCAGCCGAAAGATGTCCACTGCTGGACATAGGCTTCCCCCAAGCGTCGCCAATTTGATCGGTTCTGTGCTTCTCGCATTCAGCGGATTCCTGCGGTCTTCACAAGATCATCGGTGCATCTTGTGGGAGGCCTTTCAACGCTACGTCTTTCGGTACGCGGACGCTACTAAAGAACCTTGTAGGCGCCATCGATCATCTATTCTCCCCACTACCACAATTCAGTGATCGTAGAGCTGCAAATACACAATACATGCCTGTTCGCCCGGAGGACACGGTGGAGCATACGGTGGAAATCTGCCCGGCCTGGGCAGAGCACCGCCGTGTCCTCATGGAGGCGATCGGCGGCATGGATCTGTCGCGTCCGGCCCTGGTTCAGGCCATGGTACGGGGCGAGAGGGCATGGGCAGCCGTCACCTCCTTCTGCGAAGCAGTAATGCTCGCGAAGCTGGACGGGACGGTTGAGGGAAAGGCAAATTTCGCGTCCTCTCGCCCCTAGCCGCCGCAGGAGACGCCCTGGGCGTCGGGAATCTCGGGCGGATTTCCGGCCACCGAAAGCGCGGGCTTGCGGATGGTGAGCAATGGATCGCTCACCGTCCGGTAAGGAGCAGGCCTGGGTCGACGGCGCGTTGTATTCCATGCGCGCCTCAAAGAGATGTCGTCAGCACAAGTATAGGGGTCCACTTAAGCCGATGCCTGCCGGGGTCGCGGTAAGCGACTAAAGGGTTACCGAGGCCCCTGGCAACACAGGAAACGGAAGGAATACGGGTGGGTTTTAGTAAGTAAGAGTCTGACACACCCTCCCGCTCCGCCCAGAGCGGGAGAAGTTATTTGATGAATTCCCACCCAAAAAAAAATGCCTGTTAACTTGCACAAAAGTAGGTATGCAATAAGTAGCTTGCATTTGCATGTCATTGTGCCTATACCATTTCTGATTGGTGAATGACACAATGGCATGCAAGATACTCTACTTGTATACTTACTTTTGTGCAATTTACCTACTTGCATTGTGTATTTACGGAATAAGAAAGCGGCGCGCGGGGGAGGGGTCAAAACGTTGGATAAATAGTAAATTTACAAGTGCCGCGGTTTACGCTCACTGGCAGTTATATTTTAATCTGTGGTTATGATATTTTTTACTGCCTGGGTACACCTCTTGTTTTTCTCTTGTTAGTTAAACAATACATTCCTCCCATGGGCATGTGACCGCCCGTATTTATCTGAATTCATGAAAAATTATCGAGGAGGCAGTAAAAAAATACATAACCACAGACTAAAATATATCTGCCAGTGAGCGTAAACCGCGGCACTTGTAAATTTACTATTTATCCAACAGTTTTGACCCCGCGCACGCCGCTTTCTTAGTCCGTAAATACAGAATGCAAGTAGGTAACTTGCACAAAAGAAGGTATACTCGTACAAGTAGAGAACCTTGCCACTTGGGTGGCATTGTATAAAAGTTTATTAAAAACGTTTGTTTCAAGAAATCTTACTCGTTCATTAATTTTAAACACCTGTCCTAATAAAAACCGTGGTGTACTTTTGGACAATCGAGTTATTTTTGTTCAAACCCTTTGGTACGGAACCTTAATTAAGTAAGTTCGTGATTACTGTTCATAAAAAAAATATTTGTCTTTATTTCGCTTCTATTTTAATTTAAGGAAAGATAATAATTTTCCTGTTTCCTTAAAAATGAATTATGTATGTTTCATTATTCCTTGCCTGAAAAATACAGTGCCCATATTATAATTTATTCACTTCGCCATTTTACCTACATAACCTATCTAACTGTACCTTATATTAGGTAAAAATCTCACCGTGAAAACTTGAAGTTGAAGTGAGCTGTATTTATTTGGTCTTATATATAGGTACATGCCGGAAATACTTTAGTCACTCGTTTGACTAATCGGAACGCCAGCGACACCAAGCGGCGCTCGACAGTGTCTACAACATAACGCTTGACCGGGGTTAAGTACAGTTTGTCGGAGGCGGTCTCGAATTGAATACGTTTAGAAACTGAAACGCGTTCCGTATAGCTGTGTCGTGTACCTACAGTGTGTGAATAGCCAGTGTGTTTATTTGATCGTAAATTAGAATTTGATTTAATCTGCAAACGGTTTTTCTATTGTGCAACAACCAACACTTCCCATTGTACGCCCACAGTAGTTAAAATATGGCTGACTAGATGCGCCCCGCGGTTTCACCCGCATAAGTTTTGACCCCGTAAGTATATCGGGATAAAAAGTATCATATGTGTTATTCCTGGTTATAAATTATCTGTGTGCCAAATTTCATCCAAATCCGTTCAGTACGTTTTGCGTGAAAGAGTAACAAACATCCATCCATCCATCCATACTTACAAACTTTCGCATTTATAATATTAGTAGGATGATAACGAGAGGGATCTCATATATATAATTAGGTACCTAAGTATATATATATATATATATATATATATATATATATATATATTTACAGTTTTTAATAGGTATATATATCCATATATTTAAATAAATATTTATTCCACAATTTTCTTTATTGCCCCTACCACTTTCTTCTCACTTGTCTCTGCATCACACAAAGGCTGACTGGTACAAAATGCCTATGGCTTTAGTCCGCCTCTGTAAATTTGTGTGCTTCCTCATAATCAGCCTATAATGTTCCCACTGCTGGGAAACAGGCCTCCTCTCTTCGAGAGGGTGTGGGCTGTAGTAATCCACCACGCGGGCCCAGTTCGGGTTGGTAGATGTCGCATGTCTTCGAATTTTTGGTTCTAGGACATGGCGGTTTCCTCACGATGTGTTGCTTCACCACTCCACCACTGTGATGAAATACTTTACACAAAGTAAAGCGCCTGCCTGGGTTCGAACCTACGACCTAAGTAAGTCACGCTCGTTACCGCTGGGCCATCACTGCTCTCCTTTGTGTGCTTAAAGTATTAAATAAATAAATAAATAATGAATTTTGAATCACCAATTCTGACTGAGAAATTCCTAATGAAATAAACCGTAAAGCACAATAACAAAAAAAAAAAAAACAAAAGATCAATATACATTACGAAACTAGTTGAGCAAAATTAGTTTCGTGACATAAGTTTCACGGGTAGTTTCACGTGTAAACAGATAATGCCATCATGCATGCATTGGTTTTATGAAACCAAATTAGTTTCGGGACCCGCACGAGTTTTTGTCATGTAACTAGTTTAATTGGGAAAACGTGGTATAAGTTTCAAACGTATGTTGCGAAAGTGTATATATGTATGTGCTGAGCGGACGTGTGTATCTTGTTGTTGCGTCAGAGTTCTACGTCGCAAATGGAAAATCAACGCTGGAATGCTGATAAAAATATAATAATAATAACCCCACCGCCGTAACTCTACGTTGAGGTCATGGTGGGGCTTGCGCGCTCCGAACTCTAGGTCTGTGCCGGTAGAGTTTACTTTGCCGGAACAGGTCTAGGGTAAGGAGCCAGACCAAGAGAGATACAGAAACCCGTAGGGCAGCATGTGGCGAGCTGTTGGGCAGTAGCGACCCCACGGACCCTATCTCCTGGGAGAATTCTTGTTCCTCATCTCTGGCTTGCCTTTATTGGCCGGCTCGAGTGAACAATATTGACGAGGAACAGAGCTCCCACCTCATTCTTGCCATTATTGGCTGGCTTGAGTGGAGATTCGCAAGAGCAAACGTGCTCGGAGGAAAGAAGTATTCCAGTTTGTGCTGGTAGGGATCTTGACCATCTTCCGGGCTCTGGGATTGTTCTGATAGCTACGGAATACCTCTCCACTTCTCAAGCACCTCAGGACATGTTGCCCCCTTGTCGCTACGTCACTATGTGCTAGCGACGGTTTCTGGGGCCCATTATTGAGCGTGCAAGTCACTCCCTTTTTTTTTGGGTGGGAAATCATCAAATAACTTCTCCCGTTCTGTGTCAGACTCTTACTGACTAAAACCCACCCGTATTCCTTCCTGTTGCCTGTGTTGCGGGGGCCTCAGTGACCCATAAGTACCTTCCCGCGACCCCGGCAGGCATTGGCCCTAGTGGACCCCTACCTTTGTGCTGATGACATCTCTTTGAGGCGCGGGTCCTTACCGGACGGTGAGCTACCCATTGCTCACCGTCCGCAAGCCCGCACCTACGGTGGCCGGAAATCCGGCCGGGATTCCCGACGCCCAGGGCATCTCCTGCGGCGGCTAGAGGCGAGAGGGCGCGAAATTTGCCTTTCCCTCAACCGTCCCGCCTCCTCCTTTGCGAGCATTACTGCTTCGCAGAAGGAGGTGACGGCTGCTCATGCCCTCTCGCTCCGTACCATGGCCTGAACCAGGGCCGGACGCGAGAGATCTCTGCCGCCGATCGCCTCCACGAGGACACGGCGGTGCTCTGCCCAAGCCGGGCAGACCTACACCGTATGCTCCACCGTGTCCTCCGGGCGATCCACACAGTGGTGACACCCGGGCGTTTCCTCCCGTCTTATCCGACACGCAAGTCACCCCCTGCCATTTTATCCTGGTATTACAAAACACTGATCAGGCAGGGGACATAGTCCTTCCATAGTTTTAGGTTACTAACTCACTATAGCCACTCAAACCTATAGCCCATTATGTTTTGGTTCCATGTTTTGCAATAGTCCTGCACCAACCTGGGATTGTCCTTGAGTGGATTTGCATAGTGCATATAGGTATAATCGGTGGTTGGTGCCTCAACAAATTGTCTAAGGGGCCTCTGCGAGTTGACTTCGGCCCCTCGTACGCCTTCCAAAGGTCTGAGACCCCAGGGTCCCGAGATATGTCAAAGACATATTTTTGTTTTTTTAAAGTCTCAACGGTGTTACAGATTTACTCGTACATTTACATTTACAACATACAGAAGTAGTGTCTTAAATATAAGTCTCCTCGCTCCCAAACTAGGTTTATACCTGTGACTTGGGAGTCAGTGACAAGGGCAGGAAAATGATATATATACATATATCATCATCAGTTTCCTGCCCATGTTATTTGGGGTAGGCGCAACTCTTTATCTTCTTCCATCCACCCCTGTTAGCCGTCATGCTTTTTTTTTTTTTTTTTATTTGTGATGGGTCATGTCTTACAAACATGTAGTAGGTACAATATTTTTTGTATCATCAATAGTTTTTGTAGCGCACGCCAAATATTTTTTTCGCCAAATGGTTGGGTTTGTTGTGTTAAAAAATTTGGAATACTTGGAAATTGCAATATTGTATTGCAATTTTCGTAGGGATCTCCATTTTTTTTGTAAATTGGATTCAGCTCATGTTAGTTGCGGATAATGTAGCTTTCTACCGGTGAAATATTTTGTTTATATCGAAAAATTATTTTTTGAGTTTGTCCATTACAAAAAATCATACAATCTAATCTTTTCTCTCTACAATATTCGTTTAGATAACCATGTGTGCAACAACATTATGCATTGCAAAAACAAGCTTCGAAGCCGATGATACCATGGTCTGTGGTTTTCAGGACACAAAATTCCAAATTAATAAATGAATTCTAAAAAATAAATAACCAAAATTCTTAATGTCGTGAAATATTTGTTTTACATGCATGAAAGTAGTTTTGAGGGGCTTGTGGCTAAGTAATAACAGCCGCACGGGTCGATCGATCAGGATAAGCTACGCTTGCCGCGGTTGGTCCGTGGATGGGTGACCATCTTTACATATCAAGACCCATCCGTGCCTCGGAAAGCACGTTAAGCCGCTGGTCCCGGCTGTCATATGTAGATCTTTTACAGTCGTTACGGGTCGTCAGGAGCTCGAAAGTCTGACAACCAAGGGCTATCGTGTTACCCAGTAACTGTTGTGGAGGTCAGGTAGGCAGTCCCTCCATGTAAAATACCGGTATTCAGCTGTACCTATCCGGTAGGACTGGAAGCCGACCCCAACATAGTTGGGAAAAGGCTAGGCAGATGATGATGCATGAAAGTAGTTTTGTAATTCGGCTTAACAGTTTACCCAATGGGGATCGAACCCAGGTTTCCACAGGGCACTCGTATGTAGATAGTTCGTCCATTACGGGAATCGAGTCGAAATGTATAACTACAAGATAGGTATCTAGGATTGAAGGACAAACTTTTTTTTTTTTTTGGTTGGGAAGTCATCAAATAACTTCTCCCGTTCTGGGCGGAGTGGGAGGGTGTGTCAGTCTCTTACTGACTAAAACCCACCCGTATTCCTTCCTGTTGCCTGTGTTGCGGGGGCTTCGGTGACCCATAAGTACCTTCTCGCGACCCCGGCAGGCATTGGCCCTAGTGGACCTCTACTTTTGTGCTGACATCTCTTTGAGGGAAGGACAAACTTAACGTTGTAGTTAAAAAAAAATCTCTTTTACATCGATAGACGCTACGGTCAATTCTCCAACTGCAAATGTAAGTTAGTTATAGCAAAAAAAAATGTGATAAAACTACAAATAAACGATTGTCGGACTTTTTGATTTACTTTTGTTCTTGCCAAATTTCATGATTCTAGGTCAACGGGAATTACCCTATACAGATTTGATTTATTTGCGAATATCAAAAACAAGTCGCATAAATGGCCGTATTTTTTATTGCGTTGACTTAGAAACTTGTTTTTTTTTAGAGTTACAACTTGCTCACATTTAGTAATAATTTGAACATTATTTATACTAATATTTATGTTACAATTTAATTTAAAAGAATGTCCATGGAGTTTCTTGCCCGTTCTTCTCCATCTGCCTGTAAATGGTTTAATTGAAATAAATGCTTTGAGTTTGAGTTTGACCGTAGACCTGCGTATTTCATATCAAAGTAGCTTTTCGTATATGTATGCGTGACTGTGTTGTTCTTCTATATTTCGCATCGGATTATGCCGCGGTTTTCACCATCGCTTAAACAATTTATTTCGGAAGGTTAATGTGTATCATACCTACCACATATTAACCTATTGACCGCCACATCAAAAAAGCAAAGACGTGCCCTCGGCGCCAAGCTACGAATAATTCCTTAAAACCTGTGATGTAGTCGTGACCGTGGTGTGCTGGGCACATTTTGGTCTCTCATCTTAATACATGACTGTGGCGTTCAAAAGGCAAAACTTACATACGAGTATAACGGCTCGTGCAGACTAGCGCAATATCACGGCCGCGACAAGCAGTAATATGCCTGTCGCGCCCGCAATATTGCCCCAGTCTGCACGAGCCTTAATAAAGAAATCCCAATGTTCTGTCAAGTAATAAAAACCGTGCGAAGCAGGGGCGGGTCACTAGTTAAACTACAGATTAATTTCAAAGAAGATCGACGCGGCGTACAAAGCATTACACTGTGGCGGCATCTACATTGCCACACGCGAACTACCCATCACACTGACGTCACACAAAATCCTGCATCACGCCGAGTTTACGACCAGCATAATATACAAGGTATAAATTTAAAACCTAAAACCTCTTAAGGGGTCATTGTCAGCCGTCAGCTCCTTTTGCGATGCAGTAATGCTCGCGAAGGCGGAGGCGAGACGACTGAGGGAGAGGCAAATTTCTCGCCCTCACGCCCCTAGCCTCCGCAGGAGATGCCCTGGGCGTCCGGAATCCCACGTGGATTTTCGGGCCACCGTAGCCGCGGGCTTGCGGACGGTGAGCAATGGGTAAGCAAGCCAGGGACCTCGGCGCGTTGTGTTCCACGCACGCTTCAAAGAGATGTCGTCAGCACAAGTGTAGGGGTCCACTAGGGCCGATGCCTGCCGGAGTCGAGAGAAAGTCCGAACGGGATACCGAGGCCCCTGGCAACACAGGCAACGGAAGGAACACGGGTGGGTTTTAGTCAGTAGGAGTCTGACACACCCTCCCGCTCCGTCCAGAGCGGGAGAAATTATTTGATAATTTCCTACCCAAAAAAAAAAGATGTCATTATGAACAATTTTTACTATGGGGCCAAATTTGAAATCTAAAAAAAAATCAGTTGTACGGAACATAAATGTAGGCATTTATATTCCATAACTCGTCAAAATGTGGGGAACAGCAGATTTTTTTAAATTGCATATTATTCTCAACAACGCGTCATAAAACGTCGGGCAGTAGCCCATCAGACACGACACCCGTCTGATCAGAGGATCCTCCCTTTTCTATGGAGGATGAGTGAACTTTACACCCTATTCCTCATGCCTCTATAGATTTGTCAAGAATCACGTTTTATTTGATTCACCCCGTACCACTTCAACACTAATGGAATAAAGAGATTCTCCAACAAACTCTGATTTCCTGTGCATAATGAAGATTGTGTTTCATTCCGTGACGTCATTCCGAAAGCAGCATTAAATTCGGCAACGTTTTTACAAAATCCTTTTGGCAACGAGTTTCAGATGAATAAATAGAAAATCGAATGCCAGAATAGGCAAAACAACTTTTGTTTCTTTAAGCGGATCTTCAACTTCAAGGACGCGTCACGTTTGGGCACATCGTTACATGAGAGAGAAGAGAGATATAAAAAAAAAATGTGTTTATTATCTTAAATCTATACAATTAAGATGCCGGGGCTTATCAGAAAGTAATACCTACCGTATATACTCGACGATACTTGTGATGAGATAAACCTCGCTCTTCCTCGATTAATTAACAATTGTTTCGTTGTGGTAATTAGGTATAAGTTACACATTTTTTTTTATAAAACCAATAAAAAGAAAAATGAATAAGAAGAAAAATGAAAATCGTGTTTATGGCAGTGTGTGAAAACTACTGTGTTTTGAATAAATGTGTGTTTATACGTGTGTTTATGACTGTGTGAATGTATATATTGTGTGTATGTGTGTGTGTGTGTGTGTGTAAGAGTGGTTGCGTGTGTATGTGTGAATGAGTGTGGTGGTGTGTTGGAGTGTGTGTGTATGGATAAGGGTGTTTTGGAGTGTGTGTGTGTGTGTGTGTTGGAGTGTGTGTATGTGTGTGTGTGTCAGTATGCATGACGTTCAACCCAAAGTCGCCAAAATGTCTTCCACGGCATCATAATTAAGAGTGAAGAGCCATTCAGTCAATGTCTTCTTACACTCGTACAGCTGCATAGGGTAAATGTTAAGTATGCGATTTACTTTATTATAGACGCGTGGGGCTTGAGTTACATTTTGACGACTAGCAAAAATTTAACGTGCTGAGTATGTAAGGGCTACTATATTACACTGTCTTTTTTTAAGTTTGGCATGGCTAAAGGGTAGAATTTTGTAATATCTTAGTACCATGTGTAGTATTTTCTAACGGAGAGCAGCTTAGAGCTTGCGTATAGAGTTTCAGTAGGGAACCTGTAGGGCTTACAGTACATGACCTTAATCAAGGATCTCTGTGCCCTCTCTAGATCTATAAAATACGACTTAGCTGCTCCACCCCATACCGAGATACAATATATGATTACAGATTGGGCCAGTGTGATATAGATTTTATTCTGTAGTTCTGCATTCATTACATGTCTCAAAGATTTGAAAACCCATATGAGTTTTCTTACCCTCGCTATAGTTAGTTCGAGGTGTGGGTACCAGCTTAACTCTTTCTCTCTCTGTCTCTTACACTAAATCTCTTTTATTCTTTATGTTTTAAAAAAACATACTTCTATCACGTGTACGGTGATACACGCACAATTTATTTTTAGCCAAGATCTTTTGTCGTGAGCTATAGTCCATTCAGCCATGGTTTTGTAGAACCATTCAGTGCTTCGAGTTACTTTTAAGCCTGGCATTTGTAAAAAAGGCTTGTAAAAGAACGGATTTTTGACCTTTAAGACCTACCTATATCAAAGTAGTTTATTAATCCTTTATTTATAAACAATTGGTGTTGTTTTTGAATTTTGCCACTAAAATAGTGCTTCTTTTAAGGGTTAATATAAGTTTTGAAATGAGAAAATTAACGCCAACAGACAGATAGGAAATAGCGTTTGCATAACTATATTACGTACGTACCTACTGACCGTAATTTTTTATGAGGCGAATACAATTTTAGGGTTCCGTACGGGGTTTTGAGTGAATCTTGCGCTACTGTACAGGGTGTCCCGTAAAAAATGGGTACCTTGGAAATACTCGTAGCATATAATAGACCTTAGGCAGTTCTAAAAAAATACAAAAAAAGTATATATAGGATCCCAAGTAGTAAGTACCTAAGATTGTTAACTAACTTTTTTACCTTATTTTACATTCTTCTTCACCACGACCAACAAATAAATGAATTCCATCGGTTATTTGTTGTTATAATATTATACATTGACTATGCCACAGAGAGATTTGATATTTTAATATGATCAAAAATTTTGTTTCATAAGTGTTGCAGTATGAAACAATTTTTTTGAAAACCTTATGGCCGTTGGGCCATAAGGTCTATTAAGTGTATGCTATTTCAAGGTTATCCATTATTTACGGGACACCCTGTATGATTGGTACCTAACGATATCTGAACTTAAAACCAGGTAGGTACAGTACGTATTAAATCCGGTAGATAGGTAGGTAGGTACTTTTGTTATGACATCATCATCTGCCTAACCTTTTCCCAACTACGTTGGGGTCGGCTTCCAGTCTTACCGGATGCAGCTGAATACCAGTATTTTACATGGAGCGACTGCCTATCTGACCTCCACAACCCAGTTACTGGATAACACGATACCCCTTGGTAAGACTGATTGTGAGACTTTTGGGCTTCTGACGACCTGTAACGACTGTCAAAGATCCACGAATAGCAGCAGGGACCAACGGCTTAACGCGCTCTCCGAGGGTCTTGGTAAGTAAAGATGGTCACCCATCCACGAATCAACCGCGGCAAGCGTAGCTTAACCTGAACGATTGACCGGTGCGGCTGTTATTATTTTGCCACTTTTGTTATGACACATTTCGTTAATTCAAACCAAGTTATTTTTTCATGTTCGGGTCAACACATTCGATTCGGCAATACTACACATTGACATATAGGTATTCTGCTTTCATTCGGCTCTAGCCGATCCGCAAACTCCGTTCGGCATTTAGGCTTTGCTGAATCATGTTTGGGCCAATTCGAGCTAAGCTGAGCGGCTGAGTGGCGTAGTGTGGGACGACCCCCAGCTAGATGGACCGGCGACCTTAAAAAGGTGGCTGGGACGGACTGGATGCGGAAGGCGGAGGACAGGGTGTTGTGGCGCAGCCTGGGAGAGGCCCATGTCCAGCAGTGGACTGTTATAGGCTGAGTTGATTGAGTAGGTTTTTCCCGAACATAAGATCTACATAATATAAATAAATATAGGTATTCGATTTTCCCGCCCGGCTGTGCCGATTCATACCTTACCAACTTATCATACCTCTATAGATAGCAATTACTTTGATGTACGCCCTGAGTATACCTAATTAACAACAGCGTCTCTCTGTGATTGGATATCCTTACTTGCTCTTTGGCAGAATTCCAGAGGGTCACAAAATCAAAATCAAAATATTTTATTTCACATAAACCTACATGGGCACTTATGAAACTTCAGAAGCTAGGTGCACGGTTCCAATTGGTCGTTTCCTATGGAGAAGAGCCGGAAAGAAACTTCGCGGTTACTCTTTTTAAAATAATTGGCTTTTACAATGTTTTCAAATCACAGTGTTAACTCACTTAACATATTGTTCTCTGTATGAATTGTCTGTAGTCAGTCTATATTAAATTAAATTAAAGTAGGTCTACATTGTTGTATTGGGTGTCACATGTAAAAACAGATGTAAGTATAAATAACAAATAAATAAATTACTTAGGGTGGATTTCACCAATAAAACTGAACGCGATCACCTCATCGAAACAGCTCTCGACGCCATCCATTATGCGTAAGAAAATAGCTTCTCTGATGCGCCGAATTTGGGGGACCGCCAACGGAATCCTAAGGATGATTTCTGAGGGGCCAGAGACTGCACATCTAGCTTCAAGATGACACTATTTGTTTAATTTTTTGACATGAGTGATTTTATTATTTGAATTTTATGAATGTTAACTAACATAATCTTAAGACACAAATTCTATATTGCTTCTTATTTTCTTATGTAGCGTCTACCCCATTACAGATTCCGGTACTGTAAGCGCTCCCAGCACTTGCAGTAGGTAAGTACATAAGGGTAATTCTAATTACATGCCGAAGGATGCGTCACTGCGACACCTCGTGATCATAGTTTAGCTCGCTACATCTATGTCACTCCATGTAAAAATGTAAAACAATTGCATGCTAATAGGCACGCACGCACATGCCGAAGTGTGCCTCACTGCGATACATCGCGGGCTGCTTGGGGGTTTAGCTCGATGCGTACGTGAAAACAAAATATTTTGTTTTTACATCGCGGTCTACGGCAAGCATCGATGTGATCTGACTCGTGATTGGTCAAATCAGTTCGCCTTAGCTTATAGTATCTGCTTCACTCTCGTCCCACTTCCGTTCGATTGCAATTTACTTGTGTGAATTTAATTATGGACAAGGAGGTGCTAATTGATTTTTAATATTCCTGCTTTGGGATACTTAAGTGGGAGAAAAAAGCCACAACGGATCGTCCTTCAATTGTAGAAAAACGTGATGATATTCACCCAACTTTTGCCTCATTTGATTCACTGGATGTGCTGGACACTATGCTGTCGAACAGGCGCACTAGCAAGTAGCCACCATTTTGCACTTGCTGACATGAATTCATCGACATACCACGTTCATCTGGATTAGGTAGACTACAGCACAAATAAACGACTGATCGTACACATCATATTAAAAAAAAAAATTAAAAATAAGCTAGATGGAGTCGACATTTCCTATCTGACTACCCCTGAAATGAAATGGCGAAACAAACTCAAGGGTCAAAGTCTCTTTTAAAGTCCAGACATAATCTTGGTCAGATCATGTGAGGACCATGTCTGAAATGGTCTTTTGAGGAAAGAACCACACAAATTTGATTGCCAGTCAGTGTAAGCTTTGTCAGTAATCATGTAGCTCAACTCTGAATTTAAGGAGCTCAACGACTCGAAGAACAATACCAAGGAAAGGGTACATTTGGGTAGGCCGCATAAAGTACTCAAAATGCCAGACTATCACTAAAACAGAGAAAAAAAAATTAAAAGAAATAAATAAAAATGACCCACACAATGCTCACATTAACAATATTTAAAGTAATATAATACTTTTCAAGGTACATATATTATATCGCACTGCGCATCGCGTCGGGCCCGTGATATCGCGCCAGTCTACACGAGCCTTCAGTCGTTCCTCACGAGTGTCGAACAATGACCACGTCGAACCATTGCATCGTCAGGTAGTGGATCTGACGCTGCAACAGTTCGAAACAACTAGAGACGTGACGCAAAGCGTTTGAATGCCGCGTACAACGTCAAGACGCCGACGTCGACGTATGAAAGAGACCACAACAGTACATTTCTATATGTAAGCGGCCCACGGGGTTTATAGGAGACCATAGCCTTAAAAAAACTGCTCGCTAACCTAATGATTTCACTTTTTTTCTTAAAAATTAATTAGGGATAAAATAAAGTGAGCTAGTAATATTTTTTTAATGTTCTTTCATTCAACTTCGTTTCAAAGAAAAAAATAAATGCCTACTTAAACTCATCGTCACGGCGTCAACATTGTAAAGTGCAAGACCATTATCACTGAACCGATGTATAAAAAGCTATTAAAGTGATGTACTCGTAGACCTTTTGTTAAACTCTTTTTGAACTTAATTCTTTGGAAACCTTTATCTATTACGGTTTCACATTTATTTTGAAGAAACACGTCGAAGGTTCTGAATGAAAAATCGGGGTTATTTATCACGATATAAAAGCGTTCCTAAGTAGGTACCTACTTACTTATTACATTATTGAAACTTATATTACATACATACATAGAGAACATCACGCCTTGTTTCCCCGAAGGGTTGGGCAGCTGAGGTGTGCCTGTAGTACACCCACACTTCGCCAGTTATGTTCAAGTCCCATGTAATAGGGGGCGAGCCTATTGCCATCAACCGGGCACAAAGCCAGACTATATATTGCTATTAAGAAATTCCAGATAGAAAAACCCAATAGCACTTTGCCCGACCCGGGAATCGAACACAGGACCTCATGCTCAGCAGTAGCGCTTGTGACCACTAGACCATCGAGGCAGACATAAAGAGAGGCAAACTTATATTGAAACTGTTATAATATGAGATAAGTTTTTATTTACATAACCAAATTACAAGATGATTATTAACATTAACTAAATTAAATCTAAAAAAGGCCCTCGGGGCATTGTACCGAGGATGCTGGCGGTATTTCCTGGTTGAATTGCAATGCTGATGCGTTGCGCGAGAAAGCCGCCAGCTTTTCGGTCACCAGTTACATCAACTAGACGTTTCGCGATTTCCGCAAACAACTTATGCGCACTGGGACCCCACGGACCGAGGGTCTCGACGCCAAAGGGCACAAAGTTGTACTTTCTGCCAAGGCTTCCATATTAATTAACTTTCAGATTATCGGCATTTTCAGCCGCTGCACCCGCTTTAGAAGTAGTCCGTTGATATATTATATTGTTATATTGACCTTATATTTGGAACATCGAACAACACACATAGTCAGCCTATAATGTCCCCACTGCTGGGACACAGGCCTCCTCTATGTGAGAGGGAGTGAGCTGTAATCCACCACGCGGGCCCAGTGCGGGTTGGTGGTGCGGATGTCACATGTCTTCGAATTTTTTGGTTCTAGGACATGCCGGTTTCCTCACGATGTTTTCCTTCACCGTTTTGAGAGCAGTGGTGATGAAATAATTTACACAAAGTAAAGCAAGTAAGCAAGTAAGTTTAAGGCTCGCACTCGGAAGTTTATCGGTTGGAGTGTGGGGTGAGGCGGGGGGGGGGGGGGGGGGGGGCTTAGCTCACCCCGTCTCTTCAACCTATACATGAACCAACTAATCGTTGAGCTCAGTAGCATCAATATCGGATGTCATGTTGACGGGGTATGCAATAATAATATTAGCTATACTGATGATATGGTGTTGCTGAGCCCATCGATCGGTGCTCTGAGGCAACTGATCGCTTTATGCGAATCTTACGCGGGCTAAAATAATATAATGTCACAAAAGGCGAAATTTTGGTTTTTAAGACTGGAAGTGTGACATATTATGATATTCCAAATGTCTTTCTGTGTGGAGAATCTCTGCGAAGGGTAGACCATTTTAAATACCTAGGCCACTGGGTCACCGAAGATCTTAAAGACAATTGTGACATTGAGAGGGAACGTAGGTCGCTGGCTGTTCGTTGTAACATGCTGGCCCGCAGCCCAGGTTTGCGCGATGTACGAAGCCCGTTAAAGTTATGCTTTTTAAAGCTTACTGCCAGTCCTTCTACACGTGCAGCCTGTGGGTCAGTTTCACTCAGCGAGCATACTTGGGGCTGCCATGGCGTTGCAGTGCCTCAGGGATGTTTTTGGACACGAACATTGATGGTTTTGCTGCCATTATTAGAAAAAGAGCCTCCCTGATGACGCGTCTGCGCGGCAGTATCAACGTTCTCAGTGTGTTCGCAGATCGGTGGGATTCACCGTTATTGCAGAGGTGGATGCAACTCCACGCTGTAGTGTAGCTGTATGTTTTAGTTTTAGTTGTATATTTCTGTACCTACTAACACTAGTAGTTAAGAAAATTGTTACTAACCCTATGGACTTTGTCTGAAATAAAAGATTTATTAGTATTATGAATTATTAAACCGCCTGTCTGGTTTCGAACCTACGACTTACAACTCGTAAGTCGCGGCGGTTACCATTGGTCCACCACTACTCTCATCTTCATCATCATCGAACAACAATTAACTAATAATTATTATTTTGCATGCAATTGATATATTATGTATATGCTGTAAACTTTATACCATGTTTAAGGCAAATAAAGAATTATCTTATCTTATCTATTGCTAACCGACTTCAAATAAAGGAGGAGGTAATTCCGCGAGTTTTTTCTTTCGTGTGTGTACACCGATTTCTTCGTGATTACTGGACCGATTTACGTGATTATAATTAAGTTTGCGGGTAGCAATAAAATAATTTAATCCACTTTGTGTATGTTCATGACGTTATTATAAGTTCCTGTCATTGTTGTTTACACAACAAGTAGTGGTAGGTATATGAATTTGTGTGGGGGTAGGTATTACTACCAAAAAGTGAAATAAAGAATCATATAAAAAAAAACCGGCCAAGTGCGTGTTGGACCACGCACAATGAAGGGTAGTTATTTGGGACGGATTTATTCCAAAAGTAAATTTTACAATGTAGTTGTTAAACCTGTTCTCCCATACATCGATATATGCCACGGTCAATTCTCCAACTGCAAATTTAAGTTGGTCGACTATAACTCGTTAACTTGTAAAGCCTACCTAGGCGTGATAGTTTTTCTTATTCGCAACAAATAGTTTTCCAATCAATGCACACTTTTGTTAATCGTTACATAATACTTCTGTAAATGACTGTAAAATACACTGGCCTGCAAAACTAAGTATCACACTTTTAAAATTGCAATAACTTTTTAAGTACACAAGATATACCTTCGAAACAAAAAGGATTCGAACAATAGTTTCATTTTGTACATAAAAACTTCATAGTCGGTAACCTTATTTTAAGAAATGACTGAAAAAAACTTTAAAATCAAATATAATCCTTTTCGAATTTCAATTTTACCATTAATTTTTTGTTTCTATTTTGTTTTCAATTTTTTTCTTGATCGTTGAGTCTTGTTAGAAAAGCTAAGTTAGACAACAGCACATAAACTTATTTATCACGCCTCTTTCACCTGAAGAATGTGCTAGGATCATGACTTTTCTGAAACTAGGCATAAGTATGCGTCGTACTGCAAGAATGGTGGGTGTAACGTTACGAACGGTCCAGAAGGTGAAGCGAAGGTACGAAGAGACTAGAAACCATTTCAGGAAACCTGGTAATGGCAGACCCAGGTGTACTAGTGCCTTAGAAGACCGTTATATTGTTTCCACTGCGTTGAGAAATCGCCACCTAAATGCAGTTGAAGTCCAGCAACAGCTTCTTCAGACCCAAAGGGACTACATTAGTGACAGTACAGTGAAAAGAAGACTGGCTGAAACAAACCTGAAACCCCGAAGACCAGCGGGTGGCCCCAAACTCGAGAGAGAGCATCGAGTAGCGAGACTGCGATACGCCCGTGAACACATATGTACAGTGGGATCAAGAAGAATGGTCAAGAATTTTGTTTACAGATGAGTCTCAATTCTCACTTTACACTTCTGATGGAAGGCGAAGTGTCTACAGGCGACCTGGTGAGCGATACCTTCAAGCCTGCTTTTCAGAAAGAGTCCAGTACGGTGGAGGCAGTGTACATGTATGGGCTGGCATATCTTCAGAAGGTCGCACAGAGTTAGTGGCCATAGAAAATGGCACTCTGACTGGGGAAAGATATGCCCAGGAGATTCTCAATGAGTATACAGGGCCATATTTAGTAAATATGGGTGATGGAACGATGTTGATGCATGATAATGCCCGGCCACACACGGCTCGGGTCGTGCAAGACTATATTCAGGAGGTTGGTATCAGCGTGATGGCTTGGCCATCAAGAAGTCCAACCCGATTGAGAACGCCTGGGATGAGCTAGGGAGGCTAGTCAGAAGCCGCTGACCACCACTAACCACCCTCAGGGCACTAAAACAGGCCCTGACAGAAGAATGGGAGAATATTCCCTAACATCGGCTCCGAAACCTCGTGTTCAGTATACCAAATCGACTCAAAGCTGTAAGCAGAGCCCGAGGAGGCAATACCAGATATTAAAAAATGAATAACATGTAAAACATACTTGTAAATGTTAATTGAGTTTTATGACACTAAGTTAGAAATTGCCATTTTTATTGTTTTATCTTGTTTTAGATTATAAATGTTACTAATGTATAATTTACTATAGTTTCAAAGAAAGCTGATAAAAATTGCTATAAAACGTTTTTTAATTTTAAATCTCTAACTTCTACAGTTAAGAAAAAAAAAACATTTAAAGTGTAGTACTTAGTTTTGCAGGCCAGTGTATCTGTCTTCCAAGAATCTGCCAAAAAAAGAATCCGCCGTAAAAATAATCTGCCCAAACCAGAATCTGTCCTAAACCGAATAATCCGAGAGAATGGGTTTGTGGGAAACTTTCGGCCCATCAATGGATGAAAGAAATTTTGTTACAGTTTTAGGACTCCGGGAGGCATTCGATAGATTTCAATCACTCGTTTAGTTCGCGTCACTAATAACGCAGGGTGTGCGTCAATAATGATGAACCCAGGTTTACCCATTCAAATCGCTACAATGTTGAAGTAAACTTGGCACATTTAGATACTAATAACTACGGAAATAATAACTTCCTTGAAAGTTAAGTAATCTCGTAAAGAAAACCAGTTCAGTGGAGACTGCGCCGAGTGCTTAGGCTGATGGAGGGTGACACATCGTGCAGTAATGGTCCCTCGAGCGTAGACCGAGGCGTACTGCCTTAAAAACGCCACCACGCGCATACCTTAGCACCACGTCACCACAGATCACGTCAGACGCGGCTGGTGGTACGTAAATCCTGGTCTGGTTATGTGTAGCCGGTGGGTTGGACCAACTCTTGCCTTTCTAAATGAATAGTTGTATAAATAGACTAGGGAAAATTATACGCCGAAGTCGGCATGGGGATTGCTTCTTACGGACAGGGCATCACAGCATCACTTTATGAAATTATACCCGAGGTGGCTTCATAATTGTTATATTATTTTTCATAAAGCGACTCTATGCGACTGACATGCCGCAAACCGAATTTTTACAACATAATCAGCCTATAATGTTCCCACTGCTGGGACACAGGCCTCCTCTCTGTGAGAGAGAGTGGGCCGCAATCCAACATGCAGGCCCAGTGCGAATTGGTAGATATCTTAAATGTCTTCTAAATTTGGTTCTAGGACATGTCGGTTTCCTCACGATGTTTTCCTTCACCGTTTTGAGAGCAGTGGTGATGAAATAATTTTCACAAAGTGCCTGTCAGGGTTCGAACCTTGAACTTGTAAGTCACGGCCGTTTTATCCACGCCACTGGGCGACCGATGCTCACGAGTTGCTTCATTTACATCCATCTAATTATTATTTAAATAATTAAATTACAGCAATTATTTATTTTTAGGGTTCCGTACCTCAAAAGGAAAAACGAAACCCTTGTCTATCTGTCCGTCTGTCACAGCCGATTTGCTCAGAATCTACTGAACCGATTAAGTTGAAATTTGGTACACATATGAATTTCTGTGACCCGAGCATGGACGTGTCAAACATCCACCACACCGAAGTTATTTTTGGTGGAGCAACGTTTGCAAATATTAGTCGGCAACAATGGACAACAAAAAGTTATTAAGTTTTACTAAAGTTACAGAAAGGAAAGTTACTTAATGTTGTCAATGGTTATCGTGCATCATGTTGCCCTACAAAAAGTTTGGTGTGGATGCATCTTAACGTAAATAAATGAATTTTGAATATGGGGGTCACTTTTGTGGTGCAAATTACAAAATTTAATAACTAGTTGAGTAAACTGTATCGTGTTACGTATCAAATGAAAGGGCTTGTTGTAAGGATATTTTTTTTATAATTTTAACATAAATACTTTTTAAATTATTTCAGAAATTAGATGAAAATTGACCATCCCTCCTTATCTCCCAAACTACTGAACCTAAAATTTAAACGAAAATATAGGTAATAGTTCCTTTACTTATACAAGGTGTTGTTTTGGATCTGCAAAAAAAATTAAGAGGTAATTATGTCAGTGATTCTCGAATCAACAATAAAATGGGCAGGTATTTTTTTTTATTTTATTCTTATTTACGTAAATCGGTAAGTGTGAACTCCCCTTTTTAAAAAGCGGCCAGTCTGTACGTGTCCTTAAACTGCGCTTTCACACACACACAAACAAACGCAAACGACATTTCTTTCATAGATCTTAGATAGGGTTATTAAGAGAGTTATTCTGATAAACAATAAAATTTAAAAATCTAAAATAAAAAGTATTAAGTATTGATTATTGACTTGGTATCGTATTGTTATATGATTATTTACGAGTTTCATAACAACCTCCTGAAATGTTTTGCTGGTTCAAAACTGCACCTTGTATATTACAGTAAAACCTATATGAAGTCTTAAAATAACATGACAATTTTCTCAATACTGTGCGCACAAACTTACATTTGCAGTTGGAATGTATGGTGGTACATGTATTTCAACAATAATGTTAAGTTTATTCTTAAGATAAATTCATCCCAACTACGTAATGAACTACTACTTTTCATTGCGCGTGGTCCGACACGCAGTTGTCCGGTTTTTTTTCTAAATAGATACTCATTAAATTATAAATTACTATCGAAAGTAAGCCGTAGGTAGATTTTGAACGCAATACTTTGGTAATTAACAGAAGAACAAGGCTATAGGGCATTACCAAGGAAATGGTGAAGGCCAATATTACTATAATATTTTTTTTGTTTCAAAATACGGTACTTCGACACTGAGATTTTTTTTGGAGTTGTCTTTATATACGTGACTTAATATGAGTAAAAATTGAGAATCAAACAGAAAAAAAATCGTATGACAAAACAAAGAATTCTGAGTCGAATTATGTAAAAGAGTGAATTTCGTAAAAAGTGCAATTTACTCTTTCTATTTTGCTGCCGTCGCGTCGTAGGTACTTTCTACACGGAACGTCATTTTTGTCTATTCTTCCGTAGACAAAACAGTGTTAGAGTTAGCTCAAGTTAGCCTGCAGGTGTGCTACGCTCCTTACATACTCCTTTTACTTCGTTTACGTTCATACATCTGGTCATACACGCACGACCTTTTTGGTGAAGAACATCACCAATGAGGTGACTATATGTCTTTCTGGAGCGTCCCCTCGCAGCGTTTCCACTCACATCTGCCTTGTAACCTATACCTTTTGTTAGTCGCGTTTCATTCATCCTCTCAACATGACCAAACCATCTAAGCATACTCTTTTCAAATTTTGGTCACTACATAAGTAGGTACTTATATTTAAATATCTTTGGTTCCTACTCAATTGAGGTGCTAATGCCACAAAACCCGGTCGGTCGAATAGAAACACTTTAGCGACATCAATAGCAAGACCATTCAAACAATTTATAGAATCAGTTTTGCTTATACAAAATACGTGAAAGATATCATAAAATAGAAGTATGTACCTACCTACAGAAGAGATATTGTTTATGTCGGTTCTATTCAGTCAGAATTGGCGACAATCCAAATTATTCTAGGCCTGAATATTGTATATTAACATTTTGATATTGTATATTGACACATTCTTATTATTTGGTTTTACTTCTCATTCTCTAAAAGTTCGTCTTTATGTTGTGCGTAAGCGACATAAAATTGCTTTTTATGCTCTAGTGCATAAAGTATTATTTTTCCAAGCCAAAAATAATCAGGCCCAAGAGTCACACGCACAATAAAACGTCGCAAATTAAAGTTATTTTAGTTAATTTGCTTTAATTTATATAATTTCCGCGTGTTCTATCGTTAACTTAATCAAACCAGATAAAATTGCTGTCATTTATGATTTAAATACGCAAAGAAACGTTTTTATGACTTGCCAGTATGAAGTACCCAAGTCGAATGACAAACGTTGAAAAACAATGTTTCGTGGCGGGAATTAGCTATTCTCTTCTTCAATTTTGCAACATTTTTGAACAGTGAAAAGTGATTAAACTAAAAAATGGAATAGAGATTTATGTCTGTTTCATTTTCTCGCGATCGAAGTGAAAAGCAGAGTGTATAACTCGGGCATAAACGACCCATTTTACCCCGTGACGTTTGTATCCGATATAATCGAGGGGTACAATGTACTATACTACAATCTATAACTACTTGTACAATCTTCTATTTCAGTCTGTGTGTCGACATGATGAATTTAAAAGTCCCTACAATCATATGCTTTTCTCGTTATGTACCCAATGGATGGTCATCCACGAATCGACCGCGGCAAGCGTAAATAGGTATTTAAACCTTCGATCGACCGGTGCTGCTGTTATTATTTAGCCACGACCCCTCAAGAAAGACTGAACAGTAAGTAGTAAAAATCAAATCATCTCCTAATGAGCATTGTCTAGCCGAATTTATTTTTACTGGCCTTTGCCAGCGACTTCCCTGCAGGTCGGAAATTCCCACTGGACCATAATAGCAGAATAAAAAGTATCCTATGCCCTAACTCAGGACATGGTCTAGCTGTTGAAGTTAGAACCCTGAAGGTAGAAAAGAAGAAAGAAACAAAATACTTTTATTTGGGGTAAAACATGACGCAAAGAACAAAAAAACACAAAATTAAACAAGTTTAGGGAAAGTAAGCAACACATCCACGCGCAATCGCCATTACCCAGCATAAAGACTCGTGCAGACTGGGGCGATATCGCGGGCGTGACAGGCATATTGCTGCCTGTCGCGCCCCCGATATCGCGCTAGTCTGTATGAGTCTTAATGTGCGACCCTATGGGAGACAGCCACAGCCCTGGTAGAACTGATGATGTACCTACCTATGAACTTGTGCCTCGAATATACAGCTAATTCAACGAATTATTGATTAAGTACATACTAACTTTATAATATTCATGCTACGTGGCCATATAGTGAACTAACGAAGCCAGGTATGTGGACCCAAGAGGCTCTAAGTCAAACACGAACTCCAGTCTTAACCACGGTGTATACAACGTATAATAGGTATATTATACGTTGTATACACATTGGAGCTAGATGGACCGACGACCTTCAAAAGGTCGCTGGAACAGACTGGATGCGGGAGGCGGAGCTTTACTTTGTGTAAATTATTTCATCACCACTGCTCTCAAAACGTCGTGAGGAAACCGGCATGCCCTAGAACCAAAAATTCGAAGACATGTGACATCTACCAACCCGCACTGGGCCCGCGTGGTGGATTACGGCCCACTCCCTCTCACAGAGAGGACGCCTGTGTCTCAGCAGTGGGAACATTATAGGCTGATTATGTATCATTTACAATACAATTAGTTCGAGGCCGGAACTAAGAATGAATGACAACACTATTTGACAGTTGTCCCTTCTCGATTTGCATTTGCCCGTCAGAAAATTTTGCACTTATTTTAAACTACTTTAACTACTTATTATAAGCTACTTTCGGAAGAGCCCGTATCTTCGTTGACGGACTTAGAGAGTAGACCCCCAGATTTCAACGAATTTTTAAACATTAATTTTATTCGCCTCCTCGCAGGCAGGGATAGCCGGGCGAAAGGCAAAACAAGATCTTTCTACAAGATGTGGTACTTAGTGGAATAAAAATAGATCAGATCGAATGTGGGTACTTATACTAATTTTTTAACTTCTACACGGCAGCTTCGCGAGGTACCTGTGTCAGATAAGGCGGGAGGAAACGCCCGGGTGTCACCACTGTGTGGATCGCCCGGAGGACATGGTGAAGCATACGGTGGAGGTCTGCCCGGCTTGGGCACAGCACCGCCGTGTCCTCGTAGAGGCGATCGGCAACAGAGATCTCTCGCGTCCGGCCCTGGTTTAAGCCATGGTACGGAGCAGCTGTCACCTCCTTCTGCGAAGCAGTAATGCTCGCAAAGGAGGAGGCGGGATGGTTGACGGAAAGGCAAATTTCGCGCCCTCTCGCCCCTAGCCGCCGCAGGAGACGCCCTGGGCGTCGGGAATCCCGGGCGGATTTCCGGCCACCGTAGGCGCGGGCTTGCGGAAGGTGAGCAATGGGTAGCTCACCGTCCGGTAAGGACCAGGCCCGGGTCGACGACGCGTTGTATCCCAAGCGCGCCTCAAAGAGATGTAGTCAGCACAAGTGTAGGGGTCCACTAGGGCCGATGCCTGCCGGGGTCGCGGGAAGGTACTAAAGGGTCACCGAGGCCCCTGGCAACACAGGCAACAGGAAGAAATATGGGTGGGTTTTAGTCAGTAAGAGTCTGACACACCCTCCCGCTCCGCCCAGAGCGGGAGAAGTTATTTGATGATTTCCAATAAAAAAAAGGGTATCATGTTACCCAGTAATTGGGTTGTGGAGGTCAGATAGGCAATCGCTCCATGTAAAATACTGGTATTCAGCTGCATCTGGTTAGACTGGAAGCCGACCCCAACGTAGTTGGGAAAAGGCTAGGCAGATGATTTGCTAACACTTAAGAAAATACATAAAGAAGTAACGTTTTCTATAAAATCTTATTAGTTAAAAGTGTGGAGTTCTATCCAAAAGGACATTCTATTTTGTGGTATAATATTTTGAACAGATTTCAAAATATTTTCTTTTTGTCTTTGGAAATGTGTGGTGAACTGGTGAAGTTCTCTTCTTCGTTGGCGGTAAAACTTGAGTTTTCTGGATTTTATTTCCAATTATTCTCATAGTAATGAGATCTTTATCAAATTCAGTTCTGTACGTCAGACAAAACTGCCTCTATTGACTTCTACTTGGACCATTTCACTAATCTATGGACGTGGGTTAATTCGTAAAAATTTATACTATGTCATTCAATCTTCCCAGTCATAAAAATCTTCTACAATTAGTCATCTCCTTGGGCTTCACGTTTTTTCCTGCAGTACTATCTGCTTGAGAAAAGTCTGCAAAATCGTAAATTTTATTTTCGCGCGCTTCATTGACAACTCGTCCCTATGGTGGAAGCTTTCGGCTGACATGAAGGTGTGGCCTGGTTTGAAGTATTTTATAACAATCTTGTCGGCGTTAATATCATTTAAAAATAACTAAAACTATACACAAACTATAAAAAAAAAATATATAATAGGGCGTCTAAAAATTCATCCACATCGCTGTCGACTGGTAATGTACCCAAGAGACTGGCGGCATTGCCACGTTGTATGGCAATGCTTAGCCTCCGGCCAAGGTAAAACCCAGCCCTTGGATCACGGGAAGTGTCAACCAGCCCAGCCCAGAACGGGAGATTGATTGATTTGATTGATGATTTCCCACCCAAAAAAAAAAAAGGCACGCAGCAAGCTCAGCCGTAGATTGAGTTGAATCCGCTTCCACTATCGCCTTCAATTCGTTGTTGTCGACAATGGTCACCGGCCGACCGCGAGGCTCGTTATTCAACTCAAAATTTCCAAATTTAAAACGATTGGACAAATAATGGACCGAGTTTATGCAAGCAGTGTTAGGCCCGTACACGTCATTAATGTTTCGTGTTGTTTGCGCAGCGGTATTTCCACGTAGGAACTCATATTCTAGAATTGTACGAATTTTCAGTTTATCCATGGCGCCTTAAACTACCAGAATTTCACAAAAACAAAAAACTATCTAAAAACAAGTGACTTAATTTGATTAAATTAACACGGCTTTCGAATAAAATTTGTTTGAATTACGAATTGCGCGCCAATCCAGTATAGATAATTAAATCTGAAAAAAACTTATTATTAACTGGTAAAGACTTATTATTATTGGTATACCTCATACCCTCTCGATTTAAAAACTGAGATAGCAAAAACTTTTTTAAGGGTTGTTTTAAATAAGACACCGCTATTTGGCTTAGCTCATTGGATGCGTATTTATTTAAGCTATCCGATGCCATACAAATCTACTTTACGATTTTTTTTGAGATACCGCTTTTGAGCTTAGCACGGCAGTATCCCCCTTCAGTTGACATCCTAGACATCCTAGTCCGGGATGTCAACTGAGGCCCCTGCCAACACAGGCAACGGAAGGAACACGGTGGGTTTTAGTCAGTAAGAGTCTGACACACCTTCCTGCTCCGCCCAGAGCGGGAGAAGTTATTTGATAAATCCCATCCAAAAAAAAGCACTGCAGTATAGGCGAACATGACGCTCAAACAAAAAAAAATCTTATTGGACAGAAGCTGCCTACTAAACTAGTAGTAAAACTAGTTTCTAAAATAAAATAAAATGACAGAAAAGGAATAGAATACAGGTTAGTGAAGGGCATTGTGAACAATAATAATATAATAAACAAAAATATCTTAGTTGAATAATTAATGACAGACCTAAAGTCTATTGGAATCCTTGTTTCCAGTTGATGTTATTTCCACCTTAAGCCAAATTAAGTTTTTTTCAGTCTTCTTATTTTCGAGTCGATGGAATATGTACTACCTATATATTATTATTGTTTCATAGTCAACTACACTATTTAAAAAATCATAAGAGAAAATAAGGTTGCAGCGCAAACTGAACTTTATGTGCAGATATTAAAGTATTTTTTCCAAATATGGGATAAAGGCCCTAAACGATGTCAGCAGGACCCCCGAAAGCTACGAATTTGCGAGAGGGTAGCACTATAGTTGTTGCGTTTTAACATGGCAATAGCGGTCATTGCCCTTTCCTTACGTCTCTCCGTAGGAACCCAAACAACTTACAAAAGTGACGAATAAAAAATACATTTAGGTAGGTACCTCCTTTAATATCTGTTTCCCTAATTGGAGCCGGCATGAACAATAATGGTTATGAATGTGCCGTATCATTTATATTTCTCTCTGATACATTCGCACGAAACCCGGCCGGTATTGTTTTGAAAGATAAAGGATAATGATCCACTTTGCATGAAAAGTTACTTGGAAGTTCAACGGTCCAAACCTTGAACTGTATCATTAAATAAAACTGTAAACAGTTTTATTTCTGGTAATATTTCGACTTTTGAGTTATAGACACAACTCAATTTTTAACCGACTTCCAAAAAGGAGTAGGTTATATATTCGTCTGTATGTTTGTTTCATTGTATGTATGTTCACCGATTTCTCCGTCAATTATGAAAATTATGAAAAATTTCATTTTAAATTATGAAAATTATTTTTGTTTGAAAGAGTATACTCCCGAGGTGGTTCCATTGATTGTCACCAAGTCAGAATCTGATTAGGGGATCGCATGAAAATCGAAGGAAATCCTGAAATTTTATAGGCACACCTATATCGCTTTGAGTATTTTTTTAAATAGTAACTCGTGCATTATTTTGCTCTCGAAAAGCACCATTTGGTGAAGTGGAACTGATTATGAAGACCACAGATAGGCATCGGCAATCGGCAATCGAGCACTACTTAATAAAAGTATTTAACGGGTTGCGATGCGATTAGGTACTTTAATATGGTTGCTAAGCAATTTATGTACGACACAATGCATGGTGGGTGGCAGTTCTCCTGGTCCTTACCAGGGGAACTGCTCAATAATTAACGTCCCTGCATCGGGCAATATTTTGTAAAAGGATGAGCAGATGACATTAGGCTATTGTATCTTAAATAAATTACAAACTGACCCACTAAAAAGTGATAAATAAATTTAATTTCGGGTATCTGTGGCAAAAAAACTAAAATACATATCCAAAGACACCGACTGCATTTGTACAAATTACGTTTGAGTCCCGGTCTGCGAAAACCGATGTTATTTGGTTATGATGTTATGGTCTTACGTACGACATTTTTAATTGTCGTTTTTGTCGTAGTTGGATTTCAGATTTTTAACTGAAATCCAAAAAAAATAACGCTCATGGCCTTTTAAGGAAACCTCCAGACGACTGGTTGACACTTCCCGTGACCCAAGTGCTGGCTTTTACCTTGGCCAGAGGTTAAGCATTGCCATACAACGTGGCAATGCCGCCAGTCTCTTGGGTACATTACCAGTCGACAGCGATGTGGATGAATTTTTCGACGACCTATTTTAGTTTGTGTATAGTTTTAGTTATTTTTATTAATGAATTAGATATCCTAATTGTTTTTTTTTATGTACAAATCAATATTAATAATTACAATGTCGAAATTAAAATTATAAATAGTGTAAAATAATAAATACATAATATGTTTTTTAACTTTCTTTTTATTTTAATTATTTTGGGGTTAGGGATAATTGTTTTTTTGTGGTAACAGAAGCCTTCATGTTATGGTACCACTTAACATCTGATATAAACCACCACTATGAATTTTATGTGACATCACAGAGCCTATGACCCGCGGAACAACATGACAATAACTTCCAATGATATCGCGTTTGAGGGTTATGAGGCACCAGATGAACATACATACATAACCTGCTAACATCACAATCCTCCTTTGGCTTTGCCGTAGTCGGATAAAAAGGTATTGCATCGGTATTATTATCTACATATTTAATTTATTATTATAAAACGCAACGTCTCTCTCTGTGTTTCGACTGGCGATCAATATGTGTATGTATGGCTTGTAATTCAAACGATTTGACATTAATTTTTATTTTGTATTAATTAATTTTCCTAATTGTATTTTCAGTTTATTCAATTATAATTTCTTATTTATGTAAATTTATGAATAATATTATTTGCATGCCCATGTGACGGTAGAACATGGAGGCCTTTACAATAAAACATATATGTAGGTACCTACTAATTGTACCAATAAATGATTTAATCTGATTTGATTTAAAAGAACATAAAACGTAAGCATGAAATAATCAACGTCAAAATACTATCCAGTTCTTTCTTTTCCAAAACCCTATTTCTGTCCTTTTCGGTCTTCACGTCAAAGTTCAGGGGTATAGAATATTGATGAATGAAATGTATCGGAAACAAACCAGAGATAAACAATGATGGTCCGTAAGTTTGTTTCTCTTTGGACCTTGCCTTCATCAATCTTGCTTGAAAAGCAATGTTGCCAAGTGTTATTTTCTGTTGGATTTGGTTTTAAAAATAATAATTTCCTTCTACCTCTGTCTTCCCTTCGGGGATTACAGGCGTGAAGAATATGTATTTCCTTCTTTTTTTGGTGACTGGGACCTTCGCTCGCTGGCGCCAGTGTACGGCATGACTACATTTGGCAACGATGCTGCGGTATCCTTAGTCATGCCGCGACGTCGTTAGGCATTATCATTGAAATTTCAATTTTATTGTCATTCTATCTTATCATCTAGTTATATTTCAAATTGTCACATACTCGTAAAAATCCCTTGCCGTGTGGTTTAATGTTTGTGTTACGACAATAAATTTATTTTGCACACATTGTATAGAACCAAGTTTTTCTAACTGGACAGAGCTGTGCTGCTGGGGTGTTTGTTGCGCCAGTTGCAAGAAGTGACCAATGAAGTGACTGAGTGAGACAGTCCCCCAAAACGCCCGCCCTTCACCACTGTGAATGGCTGGCGTTTTGGGGGAATGTCTTATACAGGGTTACTGGTAACTCGACGAATTCCTTGCAGGACGTCATAGCAGGGTTAAAATGCAACAAATTAAGCCACCAAATGTTCTACCGAAATTCAGTAGTTTTTGAATTAGTTAAGAGTTTTAGTTTTTTTATGAAAAATCCCAGATTAAATCATTTGAAACCAATTTAAAAATGATTTACGGCGCGACTGTACTGAAATTTAAGTTATTATCATAGTTGACGCCGTAGCAGACCTTTGTTAATAATTAAAAGTTCAATAATGCCTAAAACTTTGGCAAATATCACTAACCAAACATTATTTTTTTTGTAATTTTTGCTATTACTTCATAAAAAATGTAGTCTAGTGCAAAAAAAAATACTACACGTGGTGTACAAATTACTAGGAAAATATCCTTGTCTTATCAGTTATTCAGAAAGGTATGATTGTCAATACTTTTGCATGTGTGCCAGGGAAGAGAAGAGTTTTATGGGGGGCAGGTAAAATTGCGAGACGGTCAACCTATTGTTTCGTATTCGTATTATTCGTAGTTTTTACCTGCGCTTGAACTCCAACCACTCGGGGAGCTTTGTGATTGGTCGCTATTGTTCTCTCGGCATGACAGGGGGTGCGATTTTGCAAAATTTGGTCGTCAGCGTTAGTTAGTTTCAACTCTACGTCGCGCAAGCTCGTGTTTTGTTACTGGCTATTTCCCTAACTGTTGCTGCGTATCTTGCTCTTGTGCTGTGCTGTGCCTTCATAAGCGCTGACTATGGCTGCATATTCTAATCCTGAATACGCTGACATAATGTACTGTTACGGACTTTGTGACGGTAACGCTGCTGAGGCGCGGCGAGAATATCAACTTCGCTTTCCCAACCACCGACTCCCCCACGTTAGCGTCTTCGGATCGACTTATCGGCGAATATCTGAAACTGGCAGCGTCCAAAGAAGCAGGCAAGTTGACACTGGTCGTTCCCGGAGATACACGGCTGAGGACGAGGAGCTTATTCTTCAACGTTTTATTGACGATCCTAACACATCGACAAACATCGTAGCGCGTGAGCTTGGTATGTCACAGTGGAAAGTCTGGTCTGTAGTTCACTTGTCAGGCCGACATACCAACCAGTCCAGTCATTAGAAGAAGGAGATCCGCCGAGACGGCTTGAATTTTGTCGTTTTATGCTAAGTGCCGACGCCTACAGCGAAAACTTTTTAAAAAACATTCTGTGGATCGATGAGTCATGTTTTGATCGTGATGGTATCACAAATTACCACAACTTGCATTACTGGGCACCGAAAGCAGAAGCAAACTGAAACCAACCGCATCCCAGCGAAGGTTCTCGCTTAATGTTTGGATGGGTATTATTGACGACAAATTAATTGGCCCACATTTTTTACCCCGAACACTAAATGGGGAACTTTATGAAGATTTCCTCAGAAATCATTTATCAGCACTGCTCACGGATGTACCGGAAGAAAGAAGAGCAAACATGATTTACCAACATGACGGATGTCCAGCCCACTTCCGAATCACAATTCGACAATTGCTGGATAAAAACTATCCAAACCGATGGATAGGGCGCGGTGGGCCGATTTCGTGGCCTGCACGAAGCCCTGATCTGACGCCGCTAGACTTTTACGTCTGGGGTCATATGAAAGATCTAGTTTATGTGACCCCAGTAAATTCAATTGAAGAACTAAGGGAGAGAATTACAAATGCGGTGGACCAGATGAGGGCAACAATCACCTCAAGAATAACAAAAACCGAAGTAAGGAAGCGAATAAGAACATGTATTCGAAACCGAGGGCAGCACATCGAACAAGACGTGTGAAATGTGTGTAATTAAAGTTTTTAATATTGATTAAAAAGAATAATAATGTTCACGATTTTGTTTTTGATTTTTCGAATAATCACCTTTTTGTGAAACGCACGCCTGTACTAAATCAAAAACGATTTTCATAATGTAGTCCATGATTTTGTATTAACAAAAACCTTTATCCAAAAAGGTATGAACCTTTTTGGATAGCTGATAAGACAAGGATATTTTCTTAGTAATTTGTACACCAGGTGTAGTATTTTTTTTTGCACTAGACTACATTTTTTATGAAGTAATAGCAAAAATTACAAAAAATTAAATGTTTTGTTAGTGATATTTGCCAAAGTTTTAGGCATTATTGAACTTTTAATTATTAAAAAAGGTCTGCTACGGCGTCAACTATGATAATAACTTAAATTTCAGTACAGTCGAGCCGTAAATCATTTTTAAATTGGTTTCAAATGGTTTAATCTGGGATTTTTCATTAAAAAACTAAAACTCTTAACTAATTCAAAAACTACTGAATTTCGGTAGAACATTTGGTGGCTTAATTTGTTTCATTTTAACCCTACTATGACGACCTGCAAGGAATACGTCGAGTTACCAGTAACCCTGTATAGTTTTGACGTTCGAAAAGTGCTGATTCTCAGCCCTCTTTAGTAAATGAGTGTTGATTTATCCTTCTGTTCGGGGGGGTCTGGATTTATGCTTTTGCGGTTGCACAACGACATGCTTTGCTTTGCTTTGCTTGGTAGTATAGATACAGGCCTATCCTGCCGCTTCCTTCAGAGGTGGTAGGGTGGCGGGGTCTTGAGGGAGAGCGCTACAGTCGTGTAGATCCTCAAGGCAAGTCTGGCGGATGCACCTTCCCGAGGTTGCCACCCCGTTTCTTGGTCTAGTTCCTTAAGAACTAGACGTAACAAAAACCACCAGGCGTCATCACTTCCTCTCCCCAATTCCCCTAACCCCATTCTCTCCCGTCTTTCACTCTCCTGCCCCAAATCGAATAATCCCTCCTTACCCCATCCTATCCACATCCTTGTTTCCACTCCTCCATCTGTCCAATTTCCACTCCTAACCGTGACCCCTTTGTGATTGGGTGGTTGCGGGCTCGACTGTCACTAAAACCAGCTGATGGCGAGTAGGAGAAATTAGTCACCTGCGCTAGGACCTGCGCAGTTGAGCGCCGTGAGCGGGGATGAAGGAGTCCTGGGGGGTTGAGCCGAGCGGCTCTGGCTGTAATGTGCCCGTAAGGCAACACGCCCTCTTTGGTCCGAATTTCAAGCGAAACGGTGGCCCTACCCAATAGCCAGGGGTAGGGAAATGGTCATAGTGTCCCGTCAGAGGGCCACAGGCGAGGTGCGTGAGGTCCGCTGAGGTCGTCCTCGGACGGCTGAAGCGGTAGGTAAAGGTCATGCTGACGGTGTAAGTGAGGGTTGATCAGTTCGTTTGGGGGTGGGCCTTTCGACCCCCTACGCCAACCCGATCGAGCACCCGATGTCGCACTGTAAGCCAGCCTTGCGCCCCTATATCTCTCTGGTAGTCCTAACGTTCGCGCTTTTTCATAGTGTGACGTTCCCAGGTGCGGGCTCCATGGAGGGTGGGAGCCAGAGAGATGAATCCAAAACCAATTTTTAACATGGATCAAAATAGGCCAGTTAAAAAAACAGACACCGGAGTGGAGGCGAAAGCCAATGAGACTCCGAAGGGAGGTGCTAGCACTTCTCTCGCCCCTGGTGGCCTTGCGGCTAACGCTGCGGGTACCAGCGCGGGCGTAGGTCTGGCTGTGGCGAGAACCACAGCTAAGACCAAAACAAAAAAGTCCCAAAAAAAACAAAGGACGTCGGCGCTGATTGGGACCAGTACCGACCCTCCCCATACCAAGGTGACGATCCCGGTGCTGGGTAACACCGGCACCAGGGGTCCAGCCAAACACCCTCCTCCTCCTGAGGCTCTTCTAGCCTCCTCCCACCAGACGGCCGTCACCGGTCAAACGGAGACCACCAGCTGCACAGAGGATGCGTTTTCGCATGCCTGGCAAGTGCAGAAACGCAAGGGCAAGGGTAAATGCACTCAACAAGCCCGCCGCCCTTGCACTGACCCTTCAGGTCCATCAACTGCTGCAGTTAAAGGCAAGCAGAGGGACGGAGTGACGAGGAAGGAGCGACGCCAAGCCCGCTGGAGGCCAGGTAAGGGCTCCCGCAACAAACAGGCCACAGCCGCTAGTATGGTCAAAACAACAAGCGGCCAACTAAGTTTCTCCGCTGGTAAGAGGTCACAGGCAGAGGCCGGCACAAGCCGTCCAGCGCCAAGTCAACCGCCAACCAGTGTCCCGGCTGCTGGCAATAAAAATAAACAGCGACCCGATTGGAAGGATCATGCCGCGGCCAAGCGAGCTCTCAACGAGACATTGACACCTCGGGGGGAGCATAAGCGGCCGCGTCTTGACCAATCCAAACGGGTCGACCAGCGAAGCTACGCCCAAGCTGCCAGGTCGACCCTAGACGTCGCGATCACCTGCGACCGCACGGGAATCCTCAGCAAGGACGTATCGGACCAGGTACTCGCTGCTATCCAGAAGCAGATCATTCTCGAGGCCTGCTCCCCTAAGCAAGACACTCCAGGACCGACCTTCAACGCCAAGCCGCTGTTCGCCGGAGGTGTCCTTAAACTGTGGTGCGGTAACGACCACACCTTAGCCTGGCTAAGGAAGACAGTCTCCGACCTGTCTCTCCCAACTAGCATCCCGCTAGTTGTCAAGAGCCAATTGGAGATCCTGAAGCGAGCACGATGTGGCGTCGTGATTCCAGACGAGCAGGGAGTCTTCGGAGAGCCGACCAATATTGGGCGCGCTCTCAGCTATCAAAACCCCTGGGTCGACATAAAGAGGTGGGTACTTCTGCATGCCGACAAACAGGCCGCAGCATGGTTTGTGGTAGTTGGTGTCCCTATGGACCAAATCCCGATCCTGATGTAGGCCGGACGCCGTCTCTCAATTGGACTGGGGACGGTGTACGTGAAGTTCCGGGGTCGGAACGGCAGGTTCACCGATGTCCCTCAGGGATGGGACCCTACTACAAAGACCATCTGCGAGGCGCCGACGCAGCTGCCCCAGACACCAGCAAGGGAGACAACTCCCCCGCCAAACATCCCGGAAGCATCAGCGGCTGAACCTGCTGCAGCAGGGTCGGCCGACTGTGCCGCCGCCTCCGAGGGCGCCGTCCCTCCACCGGGTGAGGACCTGGATGACATGCTCTTGTCGCCGGCTTCGGGCCCGGGAGGGGACGGCTTCGACGAGGGCGACTTGTTTGCCGGGCTTAAACTTGGGGGGGACGAAGAGGGTTCGACCAGCGATGGCGTCCCTTTCGTCAACTTGTAAAGTCCTGCAGGCAAACCTCCACCACAGTCAGACCGCGACGGCTCAGCTTCGCAAGTGGCTGGAGGCGCAACACACGGCCATTGCCTTGATCCAAGAGCCGTGGATTAGGGCGGGCCGCATACAAGGACTTTCCAATCTTGGCGGTAAGCTCCTGGTAACCACAGATCACGCACACCCTAGAGCGTGCATCTATGTCACAGGTAACCTTAAAACACATCTTTTAACTGACTTCTGTTGCAGAGATGTCTCTGCAGCTAAGCTGCTAATACAGCGTGACGACAACACGGAGATGACGATCGTTTTCGCCTCGGCCTACATGCCCGAGGCGGAGGCGCCGCCTCCGCACGACCTCGCCCGCCTCGTGAGCCATTGCGAGGGATGTGGGTTTGAGGTCGTGGTAGGGGCCGACACCAACGCTCACCATCAACTGTGGGGTATGGACACGCAAAACGAGAGGGGTAAGGCCTTGGTTGAATACTTGTTCTCGACTAACCTATCCCTACTAAACACTGGCTCCGAACCAACATTCGTAACCAGGCGTAGCCGAACAATCATAGATCTCACTCTGGCAACAGAGGGCGCGGCGGAAATCACTGCTGGGTGGCAGGTCTCCAACGAGGCCTCCTGCTCTGATCACAGGTGGATCCGCTTCGACATCCAGGTCTGTGTTTCTCCAACTCTACCACGGCGCAATCCGCGAAACACGGATCGTGCCACCTACACACGCAACCTTGAATCCAAGTTTGCGACAATAAGCGATCCGGTGACGTTTGCGGACACGATACAGATTGAGGTACAAGTGAGCTATCTTACTAAAACAATGATAGATAGCTACCAAACTGCCTGCCCAGAGACCACCCCGCGCAGCACACCGGGCAACCAACCATGGTGGGGCGCTGATCTAGAACGCAAGCGCGGCAAGGTAAGGGCAGCTCTGAACAGAGCCATGAACACATGTGCGGATGAGGACTGGGATAATTACTACGCAGCCAAGTCCAGTTACAAAAAATGCATTAGATTCAGGAGTACCGCGGGATGGCGCAAATTCTGTGGTAGCATTGAATCTTGCCAGCAAGCTAACAGGGTAAGAAAGGTACTGGCGCAACAGAAATCTCCTGGGCCCACTACCCTCCGCAAACCTGATAACACACTCACTTCCTCGCCAGAAGAAACGAGACGCGTCCTTATCGAGACTCACTTCCCTGGATGTGTCTTCACGCAGGTAATCGACTGGCAAGATGTAATTCAAACGCCATCAGACAACGATTGGAATTACGCACGCAGGGTGATCACGTTGGAGAAACTCCAATGGGCCATCCGGAGCTTCCATCCTTTTAAGGCAGCTGGTCCTGATGGAGTGTTCCCCGCCCTACTACAATGGGGCGGAACCTCTGTCGCAATAAGACTGGTGCCACTAATGAGAGCGTGTCTGGCCTTTAGATACGTTCCCAAGGGATGGAGGGAAGTGAAAGTCATATTCATCCCTAAGCCAGGTAAGGGGGACTACACAAACGCCAAATCCCATCGACCAATCAGCCTGACCTCCTTTCTACTAAAGACTCTGGAAAGGCTGTGTGATAGGGAGTTGAGGGATGGCGCTCTGAAAACCATACCGCTGCACGGCAACCAACATGCATACAGCTCGGGTAAGTCGACCGAATCCGCTCTTCATCTAGTGGTTAGACAGATAGAGGAAGAGATTCATCAGAAGGGCACCTGCCTGGGCACTTTCATAGACATCGAAGGAGCCTTCGACAAAACAAACTTCTCCAGCATCAGCAGCGCCCTCTCCAGACATGGAGTAGAACAGGTACTAACGGACTGGATTACAAACATGTTAAGCAAACGTGTGGTTCGCCTTGAGGATGAGCGACAGCTGGCCATGATAGCCAGAGGCTGCCCCCAGGGAGGGGTGCTGTCCCCCCTTTTATGGAATCTGGTGATAAACGATCTCATCACCAAACTCAACGCGAACCACTATTACACAATAGGTTATGCAGACGACCTTGCAATCCTTGTTTCGGGGAAAGTAACGGGAACAATCTGCAACCTCACTCAGCAGGCACTACGTATCGTAGAAAAATGGTGTAGGGATTTCGACCTATCGGTGAACCCCACCAAAACTGAACTAGTTATGTTCACCCATAAACGAGCATTAGGCCCTTTCCGCCTACCAATACTGTTCGACACAGAACTTCAGTTAGCCAACGAAGTCAAGTACCTCGGGGTCATTCTAGACAGTAAGTTAAACTGGAGTAGTCACTTAGACAACAAAATAAACAGGGCTTGCATCACCTTTTGGCAGTGCAAGAAAATGATAGGTAAGAAGTGGGGCCTATCCCCCAAAATTATACTATGGCTGTACACGGCGGTAATCCGCCCCATGATCTCCTACGGGGCCGTGGTCTGGTGGCCCCGCACCCAGCTAGTCACAGCCTCCAATAAACTACAACGCATGCAAAGACTTGCCTGCATGGCGACCACGGGCTGCATGAGGACAACTCCGACTGCAGCAATCGAAGCCATGCTGGGACTGCCGCCGCTCCACCTGTTCATACAGCAGGAAGCGACGATGGCGGCAGTACGCCTAAATACACTGAATCTCTGGGGCAAGAGAGACACACTACACACCGCGCTGCTTGAGGGACTCAATAAAGAGTTCCCCATCACGAAAGCAATAAATGACCAGGTACCCAAACAATTTATATTTGATAAGAAATACAAGATCCAACTCCACGAGGATCGCCGATGCGAAGGGCTGCGCCCCGCAGAGCTGCGCATCTTCACAGATGGATCCAAAACAGGTAGTGGCACAGGTGCTGGAATCTTCTCGGAGGACTTCAACATACGCATAGCCACACCATTGGGGGTCCATAACACAGTGTTCCAGGCCGAGTGCTTAGGTATTTCTCTGGCCGCCTCAGCCATCATGGCCAGGGAAGTTAAGGACCACTCAATCCGCATACTCTCAGACAGCATGGCTGTCCTGCAAGCGCTAAACAGTCACACAGTTGACTCTGGGCTAATATACGAGTGCCATCAGCGCCTCAACCAGGTGGGTAGCCTCAACAACATAACCATTCAATGGATTAAAGGACACAGCGGTTCGCTAGGCAACGATGCAGCCGATGAACTTGCCAGGAGGGGGTCGAGCATGGCACCAGTGGGACCTGAACCCATCG
The DNA here is from genome assembly GCA_905333075.3 of Atethmia centrago. Lineage (NCBI taxonomy): Eukaryota > Metazoa > Arthropoda > Insecta > Lepidoptera > Noctuidae > Atethmia > Atethmia centrago. The sequence continues at coordinate 22,624,206 of HG995386.1, forward strand.
TGCCACTTCCCTTCGGGTACCTACGCACTCTGGTAAGGAAACGCACCAGAGATAAACATCTCAAACTATGGTCGGACCAAGGTGAGTGCAGGCAGGCCAAGGAAGCTCTCCCTACAATTGATGGTCGCCTCACGAAACGGGTTCTCCGACTAACTAAACTACAGCTGCGCACTGTTACAGCAGCTATAACAGGCCACGGGTCATTTAACAAACACCTCTTTGTCATAGGAGTCACAGACAGTCCGCTGTGCAGGGCCTGCATGACGGACGACGAGACAGCAGCACATGTGTTACTAAACTGCCCGGTCGTCGCCACATACAGGGCAAAGTACTTCGGTAACCCAGGTACCCTCCGTGAGATGGTCAGTAACACCAAGGCGTTGCTGGCCTTCCTTGAGGAGCTGGGGTGGATCGAATAATCGATTTCCCGCCCGTACGCAAAATACGCGCATTGACGTGGAGTTGCGGACACCAGCCCGTTTTACCTATTTACCTATTTATATCCTTCTGTTCCGCGTGAAAAGGGATCGAATTAAGGCTCGCGCAGACTAGCGTGATATTGCGAGTGCGACAAGCATATTATTATTGCTTCCTGTCGCGATATCGCCCCAGTCTATGGGATCCTTTAGCTGTTTTCAGTTTATAAAATAACATTACTTACGTACCTATGTTTAAATAAATTAATAGATAAAAAGTAAATTATTATTATTATTAAATACATTCGTTAGATTGTTAAATAAAACAAAAATTTGTACTTTCTCAAAGGCACCTAAAAGAGCCTTTCCCAGGACAATATTAAAGTTGGACAAAGGTCTGAAGCACTTAAAAGTTCATTATCTCCAATAATCACCGCAAAGGCTCTATTGTTTCTCATCAGCTCGAAATAGTTAATGATTTTACCAGCTTGGACGGTTTTTGCACTAGTTCTATTTCAATTTTCAAAAGCACACAAACCAATTTATCTTCGCCAACAAGCCCCTTTTGTTTACATCAATATTTGCTTGAAATAAAACAAACTACAAAACCGAGTTGAGTCTGACAAGTTTGTCTAACTACCTTGTCTGTCAATTAATGCTGGCTTGCTAGTTGGTGTATTATTGGTTTAGGATCAGTCAATACTTTCACAATGTAGGTATACGCTTGCTATTATTGAGAAAACCAAAGTATTGATTAACGTATTGTAGGTTACTCGTATAAAGCTGGCTTCTCACGGTGCGTAATATTGCGGACGGACGCGGACCATCGTCCCGCACCGTCGCACCATGGGTAGAGTGTCGTCTGTGGTAGCGCATACACGTCCGTCGCGGTGATTCCGATCCACGGCGAGTCGGTAACTTCAAAGGTGCGGTGCGAGCTCTCTTTACAAGTTCTCTTTCACTTTGCATTTTGGAATGAAAATGAATCTAATCTCAAGACCCACACCGAGGGGTGCGTGCAGAAAACCTCCTCGTGTGCCTGATTGCTGCTGGTTCCCTTCGAATACGTTCGGGGGAAAGAGCAGTCGTCGGGCCGGTGCATCCTGGGCACGGCCAATAGTCTCTCCATGTTTCGGAGAGGGTATTGACCGTGGCGAATTTCTGCGTGGCGGGGAGCTTCATGCTCGATCGTCGGTCGTCCACTCCCCTCTCTGCTTAAGAGAGCTGCGTGGTAAGTCGAGTGGGCGAAGAGTGGCGGTGCTTGCTGTGCACTTACCTTGCCAGCGAGCAAGCAGCGGGAGAATGATTCTTCTGTCTGCAACCGTCGAAATCGTAATCCGTAAAGAGACCACAGTCATGTTTTGTGGCTTGGAACGGGACGAGGATCTTGGCTTGATCGCCCGGATCGCGAGGAAGATAACCTCTATAAAAAATCCTCTAATATCAAGTTTTGGTGCGCGGCGAGGATATGAATGGCTGAGGAGTAGTGTCATCTGCAACTTCCGAGTTGTAGGTGGCGCATCAGTCGTTAGCGCACCCCCAGCCAGGGTACCAGTGGACCCCCTGGTTGGGTTATAAATGTACACTTGCCTAGGGACAGGGGGTGAACCTAGGTGTACTTTTTACATCCCCCACACTCGTGGGATCAAATATGGAAGGAAAAACAAAAAAAAACAAAACTCAAGTGGAGGAGAGTGATGCGGGGTCGGAGTCCGACGCCGCATCTAGCGCAAAGAGCTCAGGTCGGAGCTCGGAGCGGAAACAGGTGGACGAGAGGAGCCGAGAGTTCAGACGAACCTCGAAGCGCCCCAACTCGGGGTCGTCCTCCGACGAGGTTGTCGGTCGGAGAAAAAAAATCCACTGCAGCCGGCGGGGTGGGGCCCGAGGAGGAAAAGGGGTGGATAGGGGGCCCTCCACCAGGGAGGTTGGCGAGCCGAGCCGAGCCTGCCCAGCCGAGAAGGCCCAGCGAGCCGAGAGGCTCGCAAAGGCAGTGCAGGGCTCAGAGGCTCCTGGTGGTGGGCCGGACGCCGTTGGCGGCCCCAATTCGGAGCATGTGGCCGGGTTTGCGGAGGTGGTGCTAGCCCTGATCAAGGGGGTGGCCGTGAAGAGGCTCAAGTCCTCTAAGGACCAGGCCATATCCGCGGCCACGGCCTCGATTGTGGCAGCAGCGGACGCCCTTCACCTAGGGCCTCCTTCAGACGGCATGTCGGAGATGCGGGCGGAGGTCGCCCGCCTGACAGCCGCCATGGAGCTTCTCAAAAAGGAGAATGAGGAGCTCCGAGCGGACCTGGCTGGGCTCAGAAGAGCCGACTCCCAAGTGTAGCCGAAGGGGGGGGCAGCAGCATGGGCAGGGGCGGCCCGTGCCTGCTGAAGACCGGGTTTTGACCCTGGTGCGGCAGGAGATGCCTCCTTGCGGAGTCGTTTCTCCGATCTAGAGGCCATAGTCCTGCGCCTCCCATTAGCGGCGAGCCAGCCGGCCTCGGACCAGCGCAAAGCCCCGTCGTATTCTGCCGCCACAGCTGCCACGGCCAAACCGGGGTCGTCGGGGCAGCCAAAGGGCGGGGCGAATGCGCGGGCCGCGAAGGCTCCATCCCCAGAGGCGAGGACTCCGGCCCCGGCGGTGAGGGCCCCAGCCCTGGCGGCGAGGGCTCCGGTGGCGAGACGGCCGCCCCCGCCTCCTAAATCTCTTCCGGCCGATGCCGAATGGCAGGTAAACGGAGAGAAGAGGAAGGCGATCGGTCCTGGGGCCGCATCTGTGGGACATCGGATACGACTGGGTGCTGCGCGCCGACCTCCCTAGCGGCGTCAGCGTAGTGTGCTACGCTGACGACACGTTGGTCCTGGCGCAGGGGAGGTCGCACCAGGCGGCGGCCGAATTAGCGGCACGCGGGGTTGCGACAATCGTCGAAAGGATCCGGCAATTGGGACTCGAGGTGGCCCTGCACAAGTCCGAGGCCATGTGTTTTCATGGTCCTCGGAACGCGTCACCGTTGGGGTCCCAAATAACGGTAGGAGGGGTTTCTATCGGCGTCGAGTCGACGATGAAGTACCTGGGACTTGTCGTCGACAGCCGGTGGAACTTCGTGGAGCATTTCCGACGTTTGACTTCCAAACTGGAGCGGGCGGGTGCTGCATTGAAGCGGCTCCTGCCCAATCTAGGGGGTCCAAACGCCTCCTGCCGGGGTAGAGACGCGGGGGTCGTGCGGTCCATGGCCCTCTACGGGGCTCCTGTATGGGCGCGCTCTCTGGCGCTGCGGCCAGCCCGCCGGTTGAGCGCGGCCCAAAGGGTCATGGCCATCCGGATGGTCCGGGGATACCGCACGGTCTCCTGTGAGGCAGCGAGCCTCCTTGCCGGATTGCCGCCATGGGATCTGGAGGCAAAAGTCCTCGCGCACGTATGGGAGTGGCGCGAGGAGGCGAACCGCCGGGGCGTTAGTCCGCTGCCCTGAGAAATCGCGGAACAGCGGACGGAGCTCCGGTGGGATCTCATGGCGTCATGGAAAGTACGGTTGTCGCAACCCAGTGCTGGGCACGCCACGATTGCGGCGATAAGTCCCCTCTTTGAGGAGTGGCTGGAGAGGCGCCACTGCGTCCTCACCTTCCGCCTGACGCAGGTCCTCACCGGACACGGCAGCTTCTGGAGGTTCCTGTGTCGGATAAGGCGGGAGGAAACGTCCGGGTGTCACCACTGTGTGGATCGCCCGGAGGACACGGTGGAGCATACGGTGGAGGTCTGCCCGGCTTGGGCAGAGCACCGCCGTGTCCTCGTGGAGGCGATCGGCGGCAGAGACCTCTCGCGTCCGGCCCTGGTTCAGGCCATGGTACGGAGCGAGAGGGCATGGGCAGCCGTCACCTCCTTCTGCGAAGCAGTAATGCTCGCGAAGGAGGAGGCGGGACGGTTGAGGGAAAGGCACGTTTCGCGCCCTCTCGCCCCTAGCCGCCGCAGGAGACGCCCTGGGCGTCGGGAGTCTCGGGAGGATTTCCAGCCACCGTAGGCGCGGGCTTGCGGACGGTGAGCAATGGGTAGCTCACCGTCCGGTAAGGACCAGGCCCGGGTCGACGGCACGTCGTATTCCACGCGTCAAAGAGATGTCGTCAGCACAAAGTAGGGGTCCACTAGGGCCGATGCCTGCCGGGGTCGCGGGAAGGTACTTATGGGTCACCGAGGCCCCTGGCAACATGGGCAATGGAAGGAATACGGGTGGGTTTTAGTCAGTAAGAGTCTGACACACCCTCCCTCTCCACCCAGAGCGGAGAAGTTATTCGATGATTTCCCACCCAAAAAAAAAAAGACCCACACCGACCGTCATGCACCGTTGGAAGGCCCTTGGTGTGGGGTGCGTGGCTGTCCGTGGTTGTCGGCCGTGCGTGCGTGATAATCTACAATATCATGGACTGTGGGAAGCCGCCTTTATATTTATCTAATTCGGGATCCTGCCGTTTTGCCGAAAAAAAATTGCCAATATTTCACTACCCAAACAAATTTTAGCAACCTTTTTTATAACAATGCAATGTTTGGAATGATTTTAGCACGCATATTTTCATTTGGTCAACGTTTTACTTGGCAGAATGTTATCAAGGATAATATAATTTAGCCATTTGGTCTTTAATCAAATTTTTTATTACAGCAAACAATCTTTAGACAATAAACGTTAGCGAAACTTTATGTGTTTGAATTTGTCTAAAACAAGTCAAAATGGTTACTTATGGAACGAGTTAGAGTAGGCTATTTATTTAATAAAAATGGTTAGGTTAGGTTAAAACTGTGATCTGCTACGCCAGAAACGAATGGATTATATAGAAAAAAATAATGAAAACAAGAGATTATTTTTAGCAGGCTATCGAGAACCGAACTAGTTAGACGAGGTAGAAATTTTATTTTACGTAAAATGAGTTATCCAACTGAAATATTTTTTACATAAAAATTGGTAAAAGTACTAGTTGGTAAACATGTTATTGTTTAAACGTTCACTGCAACATTAGGTTTGAGTTACAATTATTTGTGAAGAGATTTTTTGCCAAGTAATAATTTGGCAAATGAAATTATGCGGAAAATTGTTTGGGAAGTGATAATTTGGTAATTTCATGACCTATCTAATTCGTAATTTAACAAATAATAAGATGATTATTAACATTAACTAAATTAAATTAAAACTAAGTTAAGCCTAAAATAGGCCCTCGAAAATATGTATTAATTAAAATATATATTTAAAATATCGAATAGCACTACACAACACACATCTTACCAATAACTACTTAATATAATATTAACATAATAATTATTCATTTAAAAACATTTAACCCTCGGCATGCCTTGTGGGGTTTTGAATTTTATCAGCTAAAACTCTCAGTAGCTGGGCGTTATGAACCCCCTTGAAGCGTTTCACCCGCTACTTCAGTCCAGAGTATGCTCCGGTGGTGGAAAAACATGCAAAAAGTACGCACGGGTTTCACAGAACCGACCAGGCATACGGCGTCAAAACTTTTATGTAAGCGTATCATTTTATCGTGTTCTTGTTGTACCTATGTTAATTTTTCTCTCTAATGGGTATTAGTAACTTATTACAGATAGTTCTTAAGACAAGTGGTAAGAGAAATCTGACCACGCCGGCTGCCCGGGGAGAAAACCAAGCGAGCGTCTATTTCGAAGGTATAAAATAATATTGTTGTAGTGGAAGACAGTTGTTTGGATTCTAAAATTGACGCCTGACTCCTACAGTCAAGCTATTACATAACATCAAGCCTATATTTGCGGAGGGTGAATTATATTGGTACTTGTGGAGGGTAGGCAGAGGAGTGTACTATACGCCTCTGCGTAGGCAGAGGCCCGATGAAGTCACGAGGCTTCATTATTTTATTATTAACCAATTTCGAGGACCATTTTCGGAAATCTTTCGGAATGTCTGTTGTTCTGATAAGTATTTTATGTTGTAAAAGAAAAAATGGTCTATTTATTTGTTAAAAAACGTCACCCCAGATTAGTTAGAGAAAGGAGTGGTTGCCTTATAATATTTCTTAAGTAAAAACTAAAAGTTTGCACACAATACAACAAAATAACTCAACTCAGCCTATAACAGCCCACTGCTGGACATAGGCCTATCCCAGGCTGTGCCACAACACCCTGTCCTCCACCTTCCGCATCCAGTCTGTCCCAGCCACCTTTTCAAGGTCGTCGGTACATCTAGCTAATGACTACGAATTGCAATATTAATGTTGGACTAATGGACCGTTAAATTGGAATTACGGGCGTTAAATTTTAATAGGTCAACAACTATTCAAATTGAATGCCTGAAATGCCAATTTAAAGGTACTGTAGGCGCTAATGGCACTTCGTGCAACAAAAAATGTGACAGGTTGCCCCGTTTGACACTTTTAAAAATAAATAACCTATAAAATCGAGCCTAATGTTGCTTTCTGCAACAATTTAATGGAAGATTAAAAGTTAAAGTTTGTTTCTGCAACTGGCTGTTAGTCGATAATCGATAGTCATCATCATAATTTATAAGTATCGATTGACTCGACCGCCATCACTAATTTATTGTTGTATTAGCTTATTCCCGCGACTTCGCCCGCGTGGATGTCGAAAAATATCCCACGGGAACGTACTGCCGTGATAAAAAGTATCCTAAACCAAAGTGTCCATGACCAGTGCATGGTCTACCCATGTGCCAAATTTCATCCGAATCCATTCAGTATTTGGATGACATTTTTTTTAGCGTGAAAGTTTAACAAACAAACTCACTTTCGCATTAATAATATTAGTTAGGTTTACTAGCTGCGCTCCGCCGTTTCTCCCGCATATTCTCGATCTCGTGGGAAGGATGGAATAAAAGGTATCCTTCTACATAAAAAAAACACCTAGACAAAGATCGTTAGAAACGAAAGACAAAATGGCAGATTGTAGAAGCATTTCTACGGTGCGATGATATAATAAATTACCTAAAAGTTGGAGAGAGCTTAATAATGTACAATTGAAGAAAAGACTAAAATCATTTTTAACTGGCAAAGCATATTATAACATTAATGAATTTCTGACAGAACAATTTACTGTGACATAGATTTTGACATTATAATTTTATTTATTACTTCTTTAATTCACAGACTTGTATTAAACTATGACGTTATATTTTATTATTATTTTTATATTGCTATGTAAAATTTTGACATTTATTAATCATTTTGCTAAATTAAATTAAAATGAATGTTACTGAAAATAATTATTTAAGGTGAACACAATTTTTGTAATTCAAAACATTTGCACGCCATAGTGTGGCAAACATGTCAGAACAATTATTATTATATAATATCATCTTATATGCATTTTTATATTATTGTATGTAAACACATGTTTGAGCAAATAAATATATCTTATCTTATCTTATGTACATTGAGTATTTTTGAAAAAAAGTAATTGCTACGAAGTCTTTTTTTTTTTGGTTGGGAAATCATCAAACAAATTCTCTCGCTCTGGGCGGAGCGGGAGGGTGTGTCAGACTCCTACTGACTAAAACCCACCCGTATTCCTTCCGTTGCCTGTGTTGCCAGGGGCCTCGCTAACCCTTTAATACCTTCCGCGACCCCGGCAGGCATCGGCCCTAGTGGACCTCTACACTTGTGCTGACGACATTTCTTTGAGGCGCGCGTGGAACACAACGCGCCGTCGACCCGGGCCTGGTCCTTACCGGTCGGTGAGCTTCCCATTGCTCACCGTTCGCATTTGTCTGAATGTATATTCCAGCATCACGCAAATTCTACCGGATAGATTCTATTCAAATTTTGCATATTCCCTATAGGTTTGGTCAGTCGGTAGGCTATATTATCACGCTATTTGCTATGGGGGATGAGCAATATTCCATTATTTTTCTATACCTCTATACTCTTACTCTTTATCTCTCTTCTCTTTATAATATATGTTAATGACCTTTTAAATGCGATTTCAACTCCAATGACACTCTTTGCTGACGACAGCACCGTTGCAATTAAGTGTAATGACAGGGCATCCTATGAGCATGATCTAAGCAGTACCCTAAATGCAATCATTAAATGGCTAGAAATTAATAATCTGAAGGAAAATATAGGAAAAACTAAAATAATTCACTTTAAACAGCGTGTGAATGCAATTATGCCTCAGATTAACTATATGGGTGAACCTGTTTCTGAAGTGCAAACAACAAAATTTCTTGGTCTTACTGTGGATGACAAATTAAAATGGAAACCCCACATTGGCACACTATGGAAAAGAATTAATAAATCAGTGTATGCGCTACATGAATTAAAACGGATTTCAAATATCAGTACCTTGTTAACTGCGTATCATGGTTTAGTTGCTTCAGTCCTGAGGTATGGTGTAATTTTTTGGGGAAACTCGACTGACATTGACTTAATTTTTAAAGCACAAATGCGGTACATAAGGGCTATGTTTGGGCTTCAAATAATTGAAACCTGTAAACCGTTTTTCCAGGAGTACAAAATTCTAACTCTTCCAAGCCTATATATTTACGAGGTCTCAATGTTTGTTAGGGTCAATCAAAACTTGTTAACATTGGCCTCAGAAGTCAATTGGCCACAACGTGACGCACTTCGCCTCCGTGTGCGCCGAACCTTTAGTACTTTAATGCACAAAAGTGTGTTTCGCATGGCTACTGAATTTTTCAATAAATTATCTAAACAAATAAGGACTATGAATACAGCCTTATTTAAGAAACATCTAAAGAGCCTTCTATATAATAAATGTTACTATAACTTGAATGAGTACTTGAACGATAATTTTTCCAAATTCAAGACCACACAGTGTCACAGGGACATCAAGTAAAGTGCGTCTTGAACTACGCACAATGAGGGGTTCCGTAGTTGGGATGAATTTATCCTAAAAACAAACTTAACGACTTTAAGGGCCCTGACGACGGGGAATGCTGTTGCCCAGGGTGGGGTCGTCTTGGCGGTGTCTCTAGACATCGCCAATGCCTTCAATACCCTGCCCTGGAGTTGCATCAGGGAGGCACTCCGGTATCACCGGATGCCGACCTACCTCTGTCGTGTGGTCGAGGCCTATTTGACGGACAGGGCCGTCATCTACCCCGGTCACCAGGGAGTGTGGAACCGGCAAGAGATGTCGTGCGGTGTCCCACAGGGATCGGTCCTGGGGCCGCATCTGTGGGACATCGGATACGACTGGGTGCTGCGCGCCGACCTCCCTAGCGGCGTCAGCGTAGTGTGCTACGCTGACGACACGTTGGTCCTGGCGCAGGGGAGGTCGCACCAGGCGGCGGCCGAATTAGCGGCACGCGGGGTTGCGACAATCGTCGAAAGGATCCGGCAATTGGGACTCGAGGTGGCCCTGCACAAGTCCGAGGCCATGTGTTTTCATGGTCCTCGGAACGCGCCACCGTTGGGGTCCCAAATAACGGTAGGAGGGGTTTCTATCGGCGTCGAGTCGACGATGAAGTACCTGGGACTCGTCCTCGACAGCCGGTGGAACTTCGTGGAGCATTTCCGACGTTTGGCTCCCAAACTTGAGCGGGCGGGCGCTGCATTGAAGCGGCTCCTGCCCAATCTAGGGGGTCCAAACGCCTCCTGCCGGAGGCTCTACGCGGGGGTCGTGCGGTCCATGGCCCTCTACGGGGCTCCTGTATGGGCGCGCTCTCTGGCGCTGCGGCCAGCCCGCCGGTTGAGCGCGGCCCAAAGGGTCATGGCCATCCGGATGGTCCGAGGATACCGCACGGTCTCCTGTGAGGCAGCGAGCCTCCTTGCCGGATTGCCGCCATGGGATCTGGAGGCAAAAGTCCTCGCGCACGTATGGGAGTGGCGCGAGGAGGCGAAACGCCGGGGCGTAAGTCCGTTGCCGCGAGAAATCGCGGCTCAGCGGACGGAGCTCCGGCGGGATCTCATGGCGTCATGGAAAGTACGGTTGTCGCAACCCAGTGCTGGGCACGCCACGATTTCGGCGATAAGTCCCCTCTTTGAGGAGTGGCTGGAGAGGCGCCACGGCGTCCTCACCTTCCGCCTGACGCAGGTCCTCACCGGACACGGCAGCTTCGGGAGGTTCCTGTGTCGGATAAGGCGGGAGGAAACGTCCGGGTGTCACCACTGTGTGGATCGCCCGGAGGACACGGTGGAGCATACGGTGGAGGTCTGCCCGGCTTGGGCAGAGCACCGCCGTGTCCTCGTGGAGGCGATCGGCGGCAGAGACCTCTCGCGTCCGGCCCTGGTTCAGGCCATGGTACGGAGCGAGAGGGCATGGGCAGCCGTCACCTCCTTCTGCGAAGCAGTAATGCTCGCTAAGGAGGAGGCGGGACGGTTGAGGGAAAGGCAAGTTTCGCGCCCTCTCGCCCCTAGCCGCCGCAGGAGACGCCCAGGGCGTCGGGAATCCCGGGCGGATTTCCGGCCACCGTAGGCGCGGGCTTGCGGACGGTGAGCAATGGGTAGCTCACCGTCCGGTAAGGACCAGGCCCGGGTCGACGGCGCGTCGTATTCCACGCGCGCCTCAAAGAGATGTCATCAGCACAAAGTAGGGGTCCACTAGGGCCGATGCCTGCCGGGGTCGCGGGAAGGTACTTATGGGTCACCGAGGCCCCCGCAACACAGGCAACAGGAAGGAATACGGGTGGGTTTTAGTCAGTAAGAGTCTGACACACCCTCCCGCTCCGCCCAGAGCGGGAGAAGTTATTTGATGATTTCCCACCCTCAAAAAAAAAAAAAAAAAAAAAAGGGAGCGGTTCACTAACATGGAGCTGGGCGGAGTGGAGAGGAGCGGACCGTGAATTGGCCAACCACAGTGCTCGAAATCTGCGTATTAGAACAACTGTGCATGTATTTTTAAATAATTAATCTGTTATGAGGCCTACAGGAGCTAAACGCAAGTTTTATAATGCCTAAAAGTATATGATCCACTGCAGTAAAAAAAATCAGATAAATATATGATATTCTTCAGGATATATCCTAGGTAGATAGTGTGTTGAAAACATAATATAACTAATCTGATACGATAGAAAAAAATCACGAAACTACCTCTAAAAAATTATTTTAACGCGTAAAAATCATACTAATATACATGCAATCATTCTGATTATTTATCAGATTATTCTACAAGCAACATATTAGCATAACATTGTTTTAATTTTTTGATCTAATCAATGAATTTATTGTAAATCGTATATTCTTATTTCCGAGCATAAGACGTACGCATGTGTGCGTAAACGCCTGTGTACCGACAGTGCCGGCCATAGACTAGTGCCGGCCGAGGCCTGATGCTATACAGACGTGTCGTTATTTTCGCCGCATTATTTACGCCCCGATTGTTTAATGTTTTTGTAAAGTTTTGTTTGTGAATTCATTGTTTCATGTTTTCTTTGCGTAAATATTTTTATTTCGTGTAGATATAAAATACGTTAAGTTAAAATAGCGTAATAAAGTAGTTTGTTATAAAATTGTATCATTTGTAAAAGAAAAATCAACAAAAAAAAGAAAGGGAAAGAAAAAAAAATGAGAAAGAAATGGAATGTCATGGGAAAGAAAGTGAAACACGTTGCGAGGATTAACAATGCGTTCATATAAATCAAATGCCGAAATTAAAAGGTAAGATAGAGCATTTTATTATTACTAAATATTTAATTTTATAACCTTAAAACTATGAATTTTGGAAACGTCTAAGTAAGTGCAATCAGTTCATATGGTCTGTATTTTCGCTACCTCTTTCAAATGTTACAGTAGCGTATTTAAAAGAAGTGTGGATTTACGTTTTATTATTTAGAATTTTGTTTTTTATTTAAACTACTACGATGTACACATATTTATTAAATACATTTCTATAATTATTAAGTATATAAATTAAAAAGAAATCCTTTAAAATCGAATTATTTTTTACAGGAGAAAAACGGTCGAAAATATCAACACGAAAGTTATTCCAATACGTAAGTACCTCCACCTTATATAAGCTATAATAACAATAAATAGAAGCTAAAAATACCAAATGTTTTTGTTTTTTCAGAAAAGACCTCGGCTTATTTGATAATAGGCATGACGAAATAACTGGTTCATCTAAAAATTGCGATGTTATTTGTCACAAGTAAGAATTTAATTTTATTGATTTTGTTTATAATACATAGGCACTATAATTATGTACCTACTTATGAATTTTAGGTACCTACCTAATCTTTTACTTGCAGCTTAACAATTTTTCAAAGTGAAATACCAAAATAAACAAATTTAATTACCTATCTTGTTGTTCTTCATAGAACTACAATATTTAGAATTGACATTTCTACGTAATTTATAATCTTCAATATTTTTATAGATTGAAAACAGAGGTGTCACAGAAAAATCACGATTATGAAGTTATTGATAAAAGTACATATTCATCTAAGGATGTACTAGAAGAAGCCTTTAGTAGACAGGTAATATTTATAACATCACCTTGCCACAAACACGTTTAGATTTGTTTCAATTGGTTTTAAAAATAATAATGGAATTTTAGGTGGATTGTAAGGCAATATCGTGAAAACCGAGAAACAGATGGGTTAAATTAAAGATTATTATGGAAAACTTAAATTATTATAGAAGAATATTTTTCCGCAAACACATTTTACTTAGATTGATTACTTAGAATTCTTGTAGGTTTAAGGCGCTGACAAGACCCAATTGATCAAAATTGGCTTCTGTTGTGTGTATAGTTTGTGGTAGCGGAAAAAATATATGTCAATTTTGAACATATTTCCCAGAACTTGGTTGTTACCAAAACACGTTTTGACAAAAAATCTCGATACAAACTAACGTTAAACTAACCTCTTACCTTGAGTTCTAATCCAAAATATCTGTATTAAATATCAACACATGTTATATATTTAATTAATAACAAGAACGTCTTATTTGAATGCAGAACTTGGTTGTTTTTTATTTTCGATTACTCAACTCAATTTTCAGTAAATAGATAATTGCTTCATATATTGCAATAAATTACAAGCGTTGTGTCGATCGCGCTTCTCTTTCTTTTCTATGCAATCTGACAGTGACCGCGGTTTAGGTGTTGTCAGCGTCTTAATATTTCAATGTTTTATACCAATAAAAAGGTATCATATCTATCAAGAAATTATATTTGTATTCATTTCTTTTTCAGATGGAAAACTATAGGTACTCCTGAAAAGAACATCTAAATTGGACATAGGATTATTAACGTTTCCCATGTTTTGGAAAAGTTATATGAGATCTCAAATCACGGATCATTAGATAGAAACCTAACAAAAAGCTTGAAATTAAATTTCACATAACCTTAACCTGAAAAAGAGCGTATAACTAAATGTCACATAATGTTAACCTGAAAAAGAGCTTAAAACTAAATATCACATAATGTTAACCTGAAAAAGAGATTAAAACTAAATGTCACATAATGTTAACCTGAAAAAGAGCTTAAAACTAAAGTGTATTATGATGTAAATCTGAAAACCCCTTAGTGCTTAGTGTAAACCATAAAGATGTATAAAGGGAGCCACTTGGTTTTTTTTTTTTGTAATAAAAATGTTTTTAGTTTAATTGAATCAGTTTTATTTAAAAATAGCCGTTGCCCGCGATCCAGGATGAAAAGTAGCCTATGTCCTTCTCCAGATCATGGTCTGCCCATGTCCCAAATTTCATCTAAGTCCGTTTAGCTGTTTCAGCGTAAAAGCATACTCGTAAGAAACAAAACTCATTTTCGCATTTATAATATTAGTTAGGAACACATCATTAATTTTTCAAGTAACACAAAAAACAAATAAAAATTATTTAATTGTCCTATCTATTTTTTGTTAGGTCTATGTATATCTTACTTGCGCGTCGTTGCTGCGCCATCTATTAGAATACTCGGGCGTAACCTCGCTATGCCGTTAGTTATATGGGCGTCGTCGTTAGATGGCGTTCACGTCGATTGTGTAAATGTGTGCGTGCGTTTTTCAAGGACACTTAGGTCTTGTAGTCCTCTTAATGTAGTGTAATAATTCTAGGAATGACATTAAAATACTTTATTATTTTATTACTTAAATAAATAATCAATCTGTTTTAAATATAACTTTAATAAGAACATTCCATTAATTTAATATCTTAAAATATTTTAATCTAATTTTATATACTAGGTCAATCTTGATTGTACTCGTATACAATTTGCATGCCTTACGGTCGAATCACTTGAAACATGTACATTTAATTTTAATACCACCATTGTAACAGTGTTTTCTGCAAAAAATAAATGATTTGATTTGATTTGATTTGATATAGTTTACAGCAAATTATAAAAAGACGAGACAAACGGTTAGAAAATTGCGGATAGTTACAGATTCAACCGTTTAAATTATTATATCACGGTATATCTTTATGGGGCATACAGGGTGGATTTTTGAGATGGGGCAGCTTAACCGTTGTAGCTACACGAAATCGGTCTTAAGAGACTGTCCTTAACTTTGTGAGATATTTTGATCTGAATACACAGATTTTGACAAAAATGTACAGTCAGCAAGAAAATAGGCAACTTTCACAAAATTAACAACGCTAAATAGCGTTCTTACTTCTACTTTCGACTTTCTTCTTGAGAGTGTGAATTTGAACAAAATGTAAATTACACTGACAAACAACCGTGAGTTGTTTCATACTGAAGTTCGTTGGCTATCAAGAGGCAATTGTCTGAGTCGATTTTACAACCTGTTTGACTTTGAGATAGAGTTCTTGGAAACAAAATCAACAAGCAGCATCAGATTCATCCTTCACATTAGTTTTTTATATTAGAATCGATTATGTTTGTTTTATTTTGAATAAAAGATACTTTGTCTGAATACTATAAAGTTGCGTTTCAATAATCATTCTCATTGGCAGATGTAGCCCGTAAGATTTAACTTTAGACCTGAGCGCCGTTGTGTAGTACCTACTGCGCTCAGGTCTCAAGTTAACTCTTGCGGGTTATAGTAAAATTATCGTTTAGAATGAATGTTTAATCTCCGCTAATATAGCTCACAATAATTAATTTAATTTGAAGTTATAGTGGTTTTTAAGTAGGTGAAAAAATGTGGGCGCTAAAAAATAATTTATTCTCAAAGTGGGCAGTAGACAAAATAAGTTTGGGAACCCCTGGTGTAGATAAAAGTTGTTATCCCACTTATACTAAAAGCACTCGAAACTTAAACGATTTATATCCCTCGTCAGTCGTCATACAAAACTGTCGCTAACACTGCTTCAGTCGAGTTCCATAATACCAAACACCTAACCCAAAAGGAACAAGTAAGAAATACTTACGTCAATTAGGGGGGTCCTAAACAAAGCGCTCGTCGCGGTCAATTTAGTATTAGATAGTATGGATGATTTTAATGATTAGGGATACTTCTGTAAATACCTGTTACAGTCGTGAATCATAATTTTGATCAACATACAACCTGACACCTGCAAATCATATAAAATTTTGTCGCGGGCTTCCCGCTGGTGCTTTTGCCTTAAAAGGTTTTTTCTTGTAAATCATACAATTGACAAAATTTGAGTTTTTTGTAAACGCTTAAAGACAAAATTAATAGTAAAATGTGCTGTTTCGTTTTCTTAATAATGAATTTGATGCAGGTATCGTAGTGTCTTTCTGCCAGTATTGTACTAGACTGCCAGAACAAAAAAAAAACATAGGCAGACATGGGGACCGCCGACTGAGATTAGACATTAGCATGTCGGTGACGTGAACCCATAAGTTTTTCCTCGACCAAAAATTGCACAACGCGCATGTAGAAGTTTTCATTTAAACTAACATAAATTATTAATCCCACTCACTATAAAGCAAGAAGGGTTACAGAATCAGCTCCTCATGAAACGAAATACAATGTCATGCTGGAGCGAGTGCAGAATAAATTTACAAGACACTTGTATTTTAAACTTCATGGGGTTTACCCATTTTAACCGCGGATGTATCCTACACTGTTTGTTCTGGGTATGGTAGGATACAACGAACTCAGAGTGCGCCGGGAATTTACACTGGCGGCGTATGTGCTAAAGCTCCTACGTGGAGTAGCTCATAACCCGGGTGTGCTGCGTCACCTGAAGCTATGCGTGCCTGACCGGTGAGTGCGGAGGCGGCGGTGACCGCCACTGCCTGCTGCCAAAACCAACCTGAAAACACCCCTCACCCGCACAATAAGTGTACTAAACGAAGTACATGAGAGAATTGACATTTTTTCGTGCAACATGAGTGAATTCGCAAGAGTTTTGTTGAAATTTGTTAGTTATATTTAAATATTAATATTCTGTGTTAAGTGTGATTTATATTTTAGTTTGATAATATGTACGTACATTACATTCTGTAGTACGACTACATATTGTGTTTTTAATCGTTTAGTGTTGCTCTTGTATTGTTAAAGTTTAGTTTTTTATTTTT
The DNA here is from genome assembly GCA_905333075.3 of Atethmia centrago. Classification (NCBI taxonomy): domain Eukaryota; kingdom Metazoa; phylum Arthropoda; class Insecta; order Lepidoptera; family Noctuidae; genus Atethmia; species Atethmia centrago. Next base: position 22,640,991 of record HG995386.1, read on the forward strand.
TTATTTTAAGTTTTAGACGTAAGTTGATGTTTCAAGTATTTGGTGTGTGGTTGCAAACCCACTATTGCATTGGGGTCATCCTGTACACAAAGTGTGTGTAAGTTTTAAAAATAAATAAATAATATTAAGTATTTTGGACTTCCAATGGTCTAATCTTCATCTATATCTTTATAATTATCATAAAAAAATAAGTAAAAATCTTTTTAAACACAAGCTTTTTTTGAACTCATAATTAGCCTATAATGTTCCCACTGCTGGGACACAGGCCTCCTCTCTGTGAGAGGGAGTGGCCGTAATCCACCACGCGGGCCCAGTGCGGGTTGGTAGATGTCAGATTGTTTTTTGAACTAAGAAGTACTAAATAAAAATTACGTTAACATAGAACTTTAATATTTTCTTAAAAGCTTGAGGCGTGAACGTCCTTCGTACACTTTAAGATAATCCTCAAGCTTTTAAGAAAATATTAAAGTTCTATGTTAACGTACGTTTTATTTTGTACTTTTAGAATTAGAATTTGATAAAATATCTGTTCTATCACCTTTACTTGTAAGGTACTTGTCAAGACAAATCCAAAGAATCCAACACAACAGCGCTATCTTTGAAAGTAAAGGTTCATGTGGCCACCTTCCGGCACTATCATTAGACCCTGGACCTTGGCTTATAGTTTTTGTCAAGACATAAGTCATGGTCGAGGAGTTTCTATGGCCACCTTCCGGCTCCATTATCAGACCCTGAACACCATCTTATGTAATAGCACTTGTTAATACATATCCACTGAAACTAATCACGATGGGGCTATCTGGTGTAATTGAAATTTTCGTGACTGTACTGTTGATGGTTGAGAAGTTCCCTCAACTGAAGCCAATCCTGGATGTAGTAGCCAGGTCATGGTGGAGTTTAGAACGGACTATCATAATTAAATGCGTATATAAAAATGTATGTCTGTACTGTGTACCGTTGAGGAGTTCCCTCGTGTGGAGCCAATCTTGAGTGCAGCAGCCAGGTCATGGTGAACTTTAGAACGGACTATCATAATTAAAGCGCATATAAAATTTCGCGTCTGTACTGTATACCTTTGAGGAGTTCCATTGTCTGGAGCCAATCCTGGGTGCAGCAGCTAGGTCATAATGGACTTTATAATGAACTATCATAATTAATTCATATATAGAATTTCGTGTCTGTACTGTTGATCGTTGAGGAGTTCCCTCGTCTGGAGTCAATTCTGGGTACAGCAGCCAGGTCAAGGTAAACTTTAAAACGTATCACGTATCATATTTATAAATAAAGCGTATATAGAAATTCGTGTCTCTACTGTTGACCCTTAAGGAGTTCCCTCTTCTGAAGCCAATCCTAGGTGTAGAATCAGGTCATGCTTGTCATAAAAATGTAATGTTTTTTAAACTAAACCAACATGTAAAAATTTCAGCTCAATCAGTTGAAGATATGTGCTTCAAACTTCAGTTGCAAGATTCCACCCGGACAAACATACGGACATACTCGTACATTGGAAGTTAAATACTCGTAAAGCTTGTAATCATTAAAGTCAGTTTTCGTGTCTGTCTGTGACCGCGTTGTTCTTTTAAACTACGCAGCGGATTTCGATCCGGTAATCACCATCATTTAAAAAATGTATTCCGGAAGGTATAACTCATTAATATTAATTTTACATTTGGTAAAGTAATCTCGATGTTTTGTCAAGCCATGAAAACCGTGTGAAGAACAAAAATAATGGGAATAATAAAATTGAAGGCGGTTTTGTCTGAGTTTGTCGGAACAGGATGTAATATCAGTTTGGTCTCTTTTGTTCATGAAAAGTTTAAATAAACTTTGTTCAAAAAGCCTTACGGCACGCGGCACGGACGAGATGAGGATGTGAATTTTCAAATTATATACATAGATGGATAAAAACGCTTCGTACTATACTGTTTTCGGCACTTCATTTCCAGGGCAGCAACGCAACTGTGGCGTGCTTTTTTTTTGTATGGCATCTCGTAGTTGACCTTGAGAGGTCGTAACTACTTAACCAGACTATTCTGTGGCTGCCTTAAGCGAACTCAAAGCCTCCAGTCAGGGGCGAATTTCTTACATTATTAAGCGACTGCACGCTAAGGGCACCCTGTGGGATACAAACCTCGGCTTAGGGCGTCGCTGGAGGAGGACACCAAGGTGGAACGGACTGGATTAGAACTGGATGATTATTATTATTATTATCAGGGGAAATTAACTTTGTCGAGCAAGGGTCGGGAGACAATGATTAGGTTAAGCTTGGGAATGAAAGACTGCAAACCTGTTTCTGTTCACACTGAAGACCATAACAGGAAGTCAAATAATGTGAATATTAATATTCAGAACAATTCTATTTTGACATGAGTAAAGCTACTAGTTAAGATAATTCATGCAAATTTCTATTAATCCCATAATATTAATTAAATTTAAAATTGCTTACACTCTGTTATTAAAAATTAAATATGATATATACTAAAGAAGGGTCGCTATGTTAGGTACTTCATAAAACAGTTCACACCAACGACTCCGGAGAGTCTTATAAAACAACAGAAATGTGGGTATTTACAGCACACTCTTTTGGCATATCTTCAGTTCCCTGCACATTGAGTGGCAGAGAAATTGCGAGCTTCTGGTATCGCCATTCTTGCCTTGAAAAAGTTAATTTTTGATTTCTATCTCGGAGACAGTGAATCCTAACAAAGCTTGAGTGATAGATAAATTTCCTGAGTCAATTCTAAATTTCAATCAGGAGACATTTACATAGCCTTTCTTTTGAGGACCGCTACCAATCCGACCGCAGGCAGGTTAGTAATAATATCAACACTCCTAAAAAACAGATTTTTTGCTTGCCGTCAGTTGAAAATTTGATGCTTGTCGTCAGAAAAATATTTGAGAAGGGTAGACCAGGACAAATGGAAAAAGGTTGCTTCTCTAGTTTGCCAAGAGTTAACATTAAAATTACTAATTAAAAATGTTTGCTTTATATCTACCATGATATTTGTTGATTTTGGTTTACAATAACAGGTGGGGCTAAGATTGCTTGAAATGTCTTTAAACAGACTAAGATATAGGACAGGCCTCCAGCAAACATAAGCAGTGCTATTCTGTAATAATAACATAGTGAAAACTTAAGTGAAGTGAGCTTAAAGTGAGCTGTCAATAGTGTCATCCCTGGCATAAGGCGGAATTAGATCTCACTTCACGTTAACTTCACCTAAGGTTTCACGGTGAGATTTGTACAGAAAAGACCGGCTGGAATGTGGTAGCCTTTGGAAGGCTGACTGGAGAATAGTTCATCACATGAAATTAAACTGGAAGAGCCACTAGGCTTACAGAATGATTACTTTTGTAAAGTAGTAAAAAAACAAATCATCATCATTTTCCTGCCCTTGTCCCATGTTATTTGGGGTCGGCGCAACACGTTATCTTCTTCCATCCTCCCCTGTCGGCCGTCATGCTATCATTCACTCCCTTCTCTTTCATATCATCCCTCACACAATCCATCCATCTATTCTTTGGCCTTCCTCTCCCTCTCCACCCATCAACATTCATATTCATCACTCTTTTAGTCACATGCGTTTCATCCCTCCTCATCACATGCCCATACCAAGCCAAAAGATTTCCTTTCAACTTTTCTGTCACTGGCGCTACTTTCAAACTGCCCCTTATATATTAATTTCTTACTTTATCCATTTTCGTTACTCCACACATCCATCTCAACATTCTCATCTCCGCTGCATGCATATTGAATACTACTATTGTATATTTTGTTATGTACTAAGCAAGCTCTAGACGATGATAGTATGCTATCAGTAGTAAACTTTTTATGAAAAACAAAAAACCTTTTTCATGAACCATGTCTCCCCATTATATTGTTTAAATTTTCACCAGCCTATGTTACCCAGGATAACGCAACGCTTCTAACGATACCACATACATACATTGATATCGGTTAAGACGTTTAGAAGTTATGGTCTAGCTAGAAGAATGAATGGTGTGAAGTTATGGTCCTTTTTTTGGGCAGTCGTATAAAATGCTGCCTCTCAAGAGAATTTAGAATGATTAGCCTATTCCCACAGATGAGACAAAGGTCTCCTCTCTGTGTGAGGGGAAGAGGATTTATAATATGGTATAAATATTATGAAAAACTTGCTTGCTCTTGAGTTCTTTTGAAGAATTCTATGATAAGTGACATAAGTGAAACTTAACAAAGATTTTGCGAACTTCTGGCACGGTGTAAGAACATTTATAAGGTAAAGGCGGAGGAATTTGGTGAGTTTTACGTGTTATTTTCTTAATAAAGGTAAAATCTAAAGATGCTTTCTTCAAACAAATGCTATGTGTTTTTCATAACATCATAATTATTTTGTCTTAATGCAACCAGTTTTATCAGTTCTATTCTGATCGGGTGTTTGGTGGTGTGCGTTAATTCCAGGTCATGTTGTAGAACTCAAAAAAAAAAACGTTTTTGTCTGGAAAGTCGGTTTACGGACTATAATTTTACGTGATAACGAGAGAGAGATGCGTCACAAGCCGAACGCTTAGGCCGATCGTGCCTCTCTATCGCTAGTTCCACGCTCTCGCTTGCACGCTCGGCTCAGGCGGAACGTGACACTTTTTCGCAGCCGGCGTTCATCGATTTATAAGACGTTATCACGTCAAAAACCCTTAAAGCGTTATGAATGCTGATTGTAAGATTTCATGTAAGTGTGCAATTAAGATAACAATAAACAAATAATTATGGGTAGGTTACTGCAATGAATCTCCATGGCTACCCTTTTAAAACAAAGCTTTGTTTGCAAAATCAGCTAGGCCCTTGTCCCACCGTACGAGAAAGCGACCAGCTATCAACGATTTTCTCGCTCAAGAAACGTACAAAAGATATTATAGATGCCGTGCAAGTAAATAAGATACTATACAGGTTGGATTTTTGAGATGGGGCAGTAAGGACAGGTACCTTAACCGTTACCGTTACCTTTTTATGGAAAAGAGTGGTTCAAATTGCGGTAAATGATAGCTGATTAAACGGTGTACCGATCCCTTAACGTTGGACCACTATTTACGTCACAGTCAGTATATTAAAGTTGATCGCTGACTGTTCACAGGACCGGCGAGTACTCGTTTCTCGACAAGAGCTATCAAAGAGAGTACTCGCTCAGGGACGCTCGCTTGGCGGGCAGAACGTTTGGTACGAGATTCTAGTTCGGTACATACGCATACCAGCAGGCTTAGCATGACGCTATCTATTGCTACTCAACTAGAATAGAAATCGTTTTTCTACATTTCTCGGTAGAAAACTGTCAACGGTCTACACGGTAACGTCATTTTTGTCTACTCTTCTGGCGGCAAAGCTGTTCTCTACGGTTTTCGTGCTAGGCCCGCTGCAAGTAATCACTCGTTGCTGTCGCATACTTGCTGCTCGTTGCCTGCCAGTTGTTCTAGCTCTACTCGCTTCTGGTTAATCGGCGGTGGCAGTGGGACAGGTGCCCTATACAACTGACTATTAGTTCTCCCACTTTTACACGAAGGTAATCCATTTTCGTCAGTCTACGTACGATTAAGTAGTGGGTACCTACGTGATAAGCAACTCGTTGTGTTTCTCTGCAATTAAAAGATTGCAAAGAAAATAACAGCATCATGCTATCCCTAAAAAGGTTGATGTTTTAGAAATATACCTACTAATGTTTTGTCAGCTTTTAGTAGAGCCTATGATGTTATATCATAGTATTGGCAGGCCGAGTATTGTTCGTCCGTCAGTCCACTAGACAGTACACTGGCATTGCGTAACACGCTAACAGTAGCAATTGCCTTCATTTTGTCATTTCAACAACAATCAGTGCGTTATTTACGTTTATGAGCAGATACATTTTTCGAACGTATGAACAATGGATTAGCAATATCCTTTAAATATAATTCAGATTGTGATTGAAAGTGTGTTACACAATTAGGGGGCTGGTAATAATTTTCTAATGAAAAACTCAGCAGCTGGTCCCACACCGGACGCTCCAAATTTGAATAGCCGGATCCACACCAGACGATCCAAAATGGATCGCCAATTCCTGCGATCCGCGATTCGGGAGCATGAGGCATGGATCATGGATCGTGTCGTCTGACGAACTTAACTTTTCTTGCGATCCCGCTGCGTCGCACCGACACGCTCCAACCGATCCACACTGATCCGCCTAAGTACCTATAGCACAGTTGAACTTTCGGTCGCTATGGAGTCACACGTGCAGCAACGACGTTGAATTGCTGTGGCAGCAACAACCTACATTCTTCTTAAATATTTACGCATTTATGTTCCTTGTAAAGGGGTATTAGACGACGACTTTCAAAATTTTCCATAATGTGTGATCGCGCGCTCCACACACAAACTTCTACACCGAGCGCGCCGAGAGACTGAGGCGCCTGTGTGCTATTAACAAAAACCGACAACTGACGGATCGCTCGCGGCAAGGAGCGCGCGCTCCTGCCGCGCGGTTTGAATCGCGCGAGGCAAGTCTACATCAAACGCTCCCATGGAGCGCGCTCCTGCCGCCCGCGATCGGAGTGTGTTGGATCGTCTGGTGTGGATCCACGGCTATTCCGCGCTGCACGATCCACGATCACGGAGCGCCGATCGTGGATCGGAGATTCTTTCGTGCGATACGTACGTATCAGAAAACCCGTGATCCTGCCGCGCGCTCTAGTGCCGATCCACGTTTTAGCTAGATTAAGTTCAGTTGAACACACACTCGATATGGAGCCGTACGTAACGGCACTGTCGTCACTCTGCAGTGGCAGCTGTTACCTATATTCTGCTTTATAAATGGATATTAAAAGGCGATTTTGAGCATTATCTACGTATATATTGCCCGGTCACCTGATTCACACACAACCATCCACACCGAGTGTACAAAGCGACTGAGTGGCCTTTGAGCGCTGTCAAAAAACGTTCCGCGCTCCACCGGGTGTGCTCGGATCGTGCGCGGCACGTCCACACCGACCACGTATTTGGATCGCGCTCTTGCCGCGCCCGATTGGAGCGCACTTGATCGTCCGGTGTGGACCCAGCTAATAACATTTCCCGACCCGGAGATCGCACTCACCACGCCAAATGTGTCACTTGATCATCTAGGTGCAAATCCCTCAGATAGATACCTACATTTAAGGACTTCCACGAATGAAGAGCGGGAGGCAAATTTTAGCCAGGAAGCATTCGAGATAAACTCAAATAATATTAATCGCATAAATCAAGAAAGTCTCAAAGTAAAATTAACTTTGAGTAAGACGGCCTTAATCTTGAGAGATATTTTTATAAATAAGATATAAATTTAACTTTGAATTAGTTTAGGCACCTTCATACAATTTCGTAACTGGAGAGTTTATCCGGCAAAATGATATTTGCTGCCAATAGGCAATTCTCGAGAAAGTGCAAATCTTCGGCATGACTGTCAACCTTGTGATATTAAATTTCTGAATCAGAATCAGAAATCATTTATTTGCCATGAATGTGGGTACAAAATAGGATGTAAACATTATAAAAGCAGTTGCAGAAGTAAAAACATATTTATATCTTCTAATTAGACAAACAAAAAAACAAACAAACAAAGAAAAAAACATAAAAGTACAGTTATGTGAACATACAGACATCAGAAACAACTAAAACTAAACATCAAAATCAACAATATTTATTCCGTATTTTACCAATTATTGATTAAATTGAATTATTTTGCCTACATTAACAAGGTACATAATGAAATTTGAAATAAAATATAATAATTTAATATAACATTATAAACTTTTAACATTCAAAAAATCTTGTACAGAATAGTAACATTTATCTATTAGTATGGATGTTAGCCTCTTTTTAAATATACTTAACGACTCTTCTTTATAGGCATGAGGTATTTTGTTATAGATAGCTGGCCCCATTGATAGAAAGCTTTTTTCTTAAGGGGACTACAGGACCTAAACGCAAATTTTGTAAGTTTTATAATGCCTAAAAGTATATGATTCATTGCAGTAAACAAAATCAAAAAAATATATGATATTCTTCAGGATATATGCTAGGTAGATAGTGTATTGAAAACATAATACAATTAATTTTATACGATAGAAAAAAAATCACGATACCTCTACAAAGGCACCGCTTATAGCGCTACACGCGGTGTCTTTGTGTCGCGTCGCGTCGCGCGACAAGTCGCGCCTGTATGTAGGAGCCTTTAGACAAGTGTTTGCGATACAACAGCCCACACATTCATTAGCGCGTGATGGCGCTAAGCAGTAGGCACTTATCGCCATCACGCGTTTAACAATGATGACACTGACAGCTCTTGAACGCAGTGTAGATATTCTGATCACGTTTAGTTTTGTTGGTGAATTTCGCCCTTAGTACAGATCCCCTAATAAAAATTGGTACCTACTATCGTTATTCCTAAGTACCAATTTCCCGTACCATCACTACGGACAATTGCCAAATTATCTTGGTCGGCTAGTAGGTAGGTAGATAGGACACTTGGAAAATTGAACTTTTGCCTCGAAAGCTAAATTATTCTTAATGAGATTAATTAATGGAAGCGATGAAGTTTCTTCCGTGTTCGTGTATAAATTAAACTTTGTTCTACATATCGTCCCCGTAGAGCGAAAAGTCGTAAGTCAAAAATTACCAAAATGAGATACAACGCCTCAAAGAAAAAAACGTGACTTTCATTTGACATAAGATATTTATGAATTTATGTTTTTATATGACTGTTATTTGAGTCAGGCTTATGTTTTAATATAAAAAAAATAAAAGAAAATCATTTGTTTTAAAGATAATTAGAAAAACGAAAGTACATATTTATTTTTTACCCTTGAATCATTTAGTTTCGAAGTAAGTTAGTGATTTTTCGATCTGAGTTAGTGATATTTCGCCCATCTTTAAACTAATTTGATAGAATTTATATTAATTTTGTTTTATTGAACTTCTTTCTGAGAGCAACATAATAATATTCTAAAAATAATGACTAAGTATTTTATCGCTCCTGGTGGTCATAATTGTGGATAAGAAAATCATTAAAATATAACTAAGTTTACATAAGTATTGTGTCTTGCTGATTTAAGGTAGTCATAAAACAATTAAGTAACTTAGGTAATTGTTCACCAAACTTTAAGCTTCAACTTGTCAATATGACGTCTTTTCGCACAAGCTAAACTGAAAACTATATACATAACTTATTGAAATAATTGTTAGATAGAAATTTGCAAAAAATTACTGAGTTTGATGGCATTTAAAACCATTTTGATCATTTTTGGACTTAGTGACTTTTCGTTCTACGGGGACGATAGAGTGATTATTTGGGTACTAAAACTTGACTGTGTGTCTTAACGAAGTCATCAAAACTTCCTTGTCAACAAGACTGCAAATTAAAATGGAAGAATGTTAAAGAGATTATTTAAATAACTTCTGAACTAATCTCTAAGCAATGTAGGGACGACAATACAACAATAAATGAAAACACTGGCAATACTAATGCCTTAATCACACGAACCGAGTAAATGGGCGAGACAGTGCTCTTGGCCGAGTGCTAGGTACGTGTAAGCACATCACCGAGCACTCGGCCGAGTTAAAGGGCGAGACTGTCACTCGGACCCTGTTCTATTTACTAGACCAAGTGCCCAACCCCGCGCTTCCCGCAGTGACTCGCTTGCCCACTCGGCAGGTGTAAACATGCACTCGGCAAACATGCTCATACTCGCTACTCGGCAAACATGTCGCTTAAAGTACGCTACCATTTCCCGCGATGGGCGTGTTATCAAGGAATTAGGCCTTGATCACACGTACAAAGTAGATGCGCGAGGCCGCGAGGTAACAAATTGATACTACGCCGAGATAGTTGGGTGGATTAATGAGTCTTTCTTTTTAACTTGGCACAGAGCCAGTCAGTCAGTTTACAAAAATCGCGAAATGGTATCGTGCTGCAAGCGACTTGAGTGAGCAGAGTGGTGTGTACGTGTGAGTGGGCTAGTGAGTCAGTGCGGGGAAGAGCGGGGGTGGGCACTCTGTCTAGTAAATAGAACAGGGTCCGACGGACTGTCTCGCCTTTGAACTCGACCGAGCACTTGGTGATGTGCTTACACGTACCGAGCACTTGGACAAGAGCACTGTCTCGCCCATTTACTCGGTATGTGTGATCAAGGTATTGCTATTGTCAGTGTTTTCATTTATTGTCGCATTGTCATCCCACATTGTATAGAGATGAGTTCAGAAGTAATTTAAATAATCTCTTTAACTTTCTTCCACTTTAATTTGGAGTCTTGTTGACAAGGAGTTTTGATGTCTTCGTCTTAAGACACACAGTCAAGTTTTAGTAAGTACCCAAATAAACATTTGGAACAAAGTTGAATTTATACACGAACACGGAAGAAACTTCACCGTTTCCATTAATTAATCTCATCCATATTATAGTCGGTACGTGTGATCAAAAGGCAAAATACATAGGAGTATTTTGAAACTTTTCAAATAAACCCTAATATCGAATTAAAAGAAGTGTTTCTTTCAAACTAACTAAAAAGTAGTGATGCGCGGACTATGGATTTTACCAATCTTTTTTTTTTTTTGGGTGGGAAATCATCAAATAACTTCTCCCGCTCTGGACGGAGCGGGAGGGTGTGTCAGACTCTTACTGACTAAAACCCACCCGTATTCCTTCCTGTTGCCTGTGTTGCCAGGGGCCTCGGTGACCCATAAGTACCTTCCCGCGAATCTCTTTGATTCTATCTTTGCCAATCTTGGACTAGCGATACTGACTAAACTATTGGATATACGAAGTCTAATTTGTTGTCGTATTGTCGTCTCCTACTTGTATGTAAAAAGTTCTGGTTAGTCCCACAGTGATCTAAGTAGATTACGAAAACTAGTATTTAAATATGTTATCCTATTCTTAATCATCATTAAATATATTAAAACAGGACGGAGGTCAACGAGAAAAACAAACATTTACTCACAGACGCTTACGCGTATACGAATAGCACTATACAATTTTTAACTTGAATTCAAACACTTTTCTTTCTAACTGTACCTTCCACTGTTTACGTAGAATCTAAGAATTTAGGGCATAGCGACACTTTATACTAGGAATTTTACGAGTCAGGCATAGCGGGACTAGAGCATAGAGGGACTAACCGAAAAGTTCGTCTCTATCTGTCCGTCGTTTAGTAGGTTAACTTAAGGACACGGCTACCACCAGTGTCCATCGGTTTTAACCACTTTCCTAGGTGAGCAGTGGTAGCCCAGTGTTATCGGCCCCGATTTACGAGATGTAGATCGTGGTTTCGAACCCAAGAAGGTACTTTACTTTTTGTAATTTATTTCATCACCACTGCTATCAAAACGGTGAAGGGAAAGATCGTGAGGAAACCGGCATGTCTTAGAACTAAACATGTGACACATCTACCAACCCGCACTGAAACCGCGTGGTGGATTATGGCCCACTCCTTCTCATAGAGAGGCCTGTGTCCCAGCAGTGGGAACATTAAAGGCTAGTTATGGTTTTGCACCTAGGCATGATATGAAAAGCTCGTCAGTAGTAAGGTTATGAAGTATCTCAACTCAATACCTTAATTCAAGAATACTTCGAAAAAGCAATCATATTATTTGTGACAAAAGTAAGAAATACAAGGATTCCTTTCGTCAAACAAAAAAAAAGAATTGAAAAATAAATGAAAGGGCTAAAGTGATTAATCGCTACTTCAGAGAGCTAACGCTATTAATTAAAATTTCACAATTTCAATTAACGTAAGGCTCATGGAAGAGTTGAGTTGTAGTTCTAGAAATTATTATTATTATTTAATTATTTAAAACACAGTTATTATAATACGTTTACAGACTCATCCGAGGCGATGTTATAAATCACAGATTTACAAAAAATAAAATAACCTGTAAGCAAAATTACAAATAATTAAATAGGTACCACTAAAACAACTTTATTATATTCATGACTACGTTTATCAATTATTATTTGTGAATCTCGGCAGGTTTTGCCCAAATATATCCTCCGATTCTATTAACAATACGTATACGTACGTAGAAATGGAACAATAATAAGTTTATTATTCGAAAACGCAAATGGAATGAATACATGGGAATAGTGCTACGAAACTAGGTAGTTTCGTAAAACTATTCCCATGTTTTCATTCCATTTTCGTTTTCATATACGCATCGTCATATCACTAGTATAGTAGGTACGCTTCGAATGATAACTACAAACTAATCCAAAATGTAAAAATGTAATAGGCAACAGCAATTTTAATCACAAATTTGAAAATTTACTAGGCAACAGCAATTTTTGCTGGTAACACTGACTTCAGTGTGTGCCCGCCGGGTCTATGGCGTAAAACTGTGTGTAATTTTCAATAAATAATTAATTAAAAAAAACCACCTCTTTTCTTTGAATTAGTGCTGCATGAAAACTCCTTCAAAAGGTTATGGGCCCAGTACTAACCCAGATTATACTGAGCATTTTGACTTAGTATTAGTGAGTATTTTCACTTTACCGTGATTTACCTTTGAACAGTCAAAGGTAAATCACGGTAAATCGAAAATTCTTGTGGTCAAGCAAGGAAGCTAAAAGGGAAAAGATGGACGCCGAGATTTTTAGATCAAATCCTCAATCTAACACTATTAGGTCGGAAGAGATTAACAACTTACTGACGAGGAAATTCCAGATCTAGGTTATATTGAAGGCAATCAACGTTTTTGTAGTACTATATGGATCGTACAAAATATGTCCGGAAGAAGACGACAAAGCCAAACAAAAATTGCTACAAGCCGACGCTAAGGCGCAAGGCAAGTTTGTAACTCGCATGTCACCATCAGTGATTACACATACAAAATTGCGTAACAGCACAAGAAATGTTGACAAAAGTAACGACAGTATATGTACAAAACTCCGATGTATCATTGCACCCATTTTTTTTTTTTGGATGGGAAATCATCAAATAATTTCTCCCGCTGTGGGCGGAGCGGGAGGGTGCGTCAGACTCTTACTAACTAAAACCCACCCGTATTACTTCCGTTGCCTGTGTTGCGGGGGCCTCGGTGACCGATTAGTACCTTCCCGCGACCCCGGCAGGCATCGGCCCTAGTGGACCACTACATTTGTGCTAAAGACATCTCTTTGAAGCGCGTGGAATACAACGCGCCCGGTGTGTCGAATGTCGACCCGGGCCTGGTCTTTACCGGACGGTGAGCTACGCATTTCTCACTGTCCGCAAGCCCGCGCCTACGGTGCCCGGATATCCGCCCGGGATTCCCGACGCCCAGGGCGTCTCCTGCGGCGGCTAGGGGCGAGAGGGCGCGAAATTTGCCTTTCCCTTAACCGTCCCGCCTCCTCCTTCGCGAGCATTACTGCTTCGCAGAAGGAGGTGACGGCTGCCCATGCCCTCTCGCTCCATACCATGGCCTGAACCAGGGCCGGACGCGAGAGATCTCTGCCGCCGATCACCTCCACGAGGACACGGCAGTGCTCTGCCCAAGCTGGGCAGACCTCCACCATATGCTCCACCGTGTCCCCCGGGTGATCCACACAGTGGTGACACGCGGGCGTTTCCTCCCGCCTTATCCGACACAGGAACCTCCCGAAGCTGCCGTATCCGGTGAGGACCTGCGTCAGGCGGAAGGTGATGACGCCGTGGCACCTCTCTAGCCACTCCTTAAAGAGGGGTCTTATCGCCGCAATCGTGGCGTGCCCAGCACTGGGTTGCGACAACCGTACTCTCCGTGTCGCTATGAGATCCCGCCGGAGCTCCGTCCACTGTGCCGCGATTTCTCGCGGCAGTGGAGTTACGCCCCGGCGTTTCGCCTCCTCGCGCCACTCCCATACGTGCGCGAGGACTTTTGACTCCAGATCCCATGGCGGCAATCCGGCAAGGAGGCTCGTTGCCTCACAGGAGACCGTGCGGTATCCCCGAACCATCTGAATGGCCATGACCCTTTGGGCCGCGCTCAACCAGCGGGCTGGCCACAGCGCCAGAGACCGTGCCCATACAGGAGCCCCCTAGAGGGCCATGGACCGCACGAGCCCCACCAAGAGCCTCCGGCAGGAGGCGATTGGACCCCCTAGATTGGGCAGGAGCCGCTTCAATGCAGCGCCTGCCCACTCCAGTTTGGGAGCCAAACGTCGGAAATGCTCCACGAAGTTCCACCGGCTATCGAGGAACCAGGTACTTCTTCGTCGACTCGACGCCGATGGAAACCCCTCCTACCGTTATTTGGGACCCCAACGGTGGCGCGTTCCAAGGACCATGAAAACACATTGCCTCCGACTTCTGCAGGGCCACCTTGAGTCCCAATTGCCGGATCCTTTCGACGATTGTCGCAACCCCACGTGCCGCTACTGAACCTCCCTTGCACCAGGACCAACGTGTCATCAGCGTAGCACACTACGCTGACGCCGCTAGGGAGGTCGGCGTGCAGCACCCAGTCGTATCCGATGTCCCACAGATGTGGCCCCAGGACCGATCCCTGTGGGACACCGCACGACATCTCTTGCCGGTTCCACACTCCCTGGTGACCGGGGTAGATGACGGCCCTGTCCGTCAGATAGGCCTCGACCACACGACAGAGGTAGGTCGGCATCCGGCTGTACCGGAGTGCCTCCCTGATGCAATTCCAGGGCAGGGTATTAATGGCATTGGTGATGTCTAGAGACACCGCCAAGACGACCCCACCCTGGGTAACAGCATTCGACGTCGTCAGGGCTCGCACGCGCATGATGACGTCCACCGTAGAGCACCCCCAGCGGAAACCAAACTGGCTCTCCGCCAAATCCGGCCCCACTCGTACCAGCTGGCCGACGAGGCGGTCTGCAATGAATTTTTCAAAGAGCTGGGCCACCTCGTCGAGCAGCACGATGGGCCGATAAGTGGACGGAGAGTCCACAGGGCGCCCTGCCTTCTTTATGAGGATCAGTTTTCCCGTCTTCCAACGAAGCGGGAACTGGCCCCTCTCCAAGCATGCGCTTAGGAGGTCCTTAAGTCGAGGCCCGAGAGCCTCCAATGCCAGGACCAAGGTCTTCCCAGGTAAGCCGTCGGGTCCTGGGGCGTATTTTTGGCATTAAGCCTGCGTACTGCCACTCTCATTTCTACCTCGGTTACCTCCGGAGCATTGTCGTCGTCGGCGTCGTCAGCGGTGTGGTCCGTATCGGGCACCGTAGTAGGTGGAGCCATGGGCGGAGAGGTGTGTTCCCCTCGCGAAGGGAACAGAGCGCTCACCACGTCCTCCACAAGCTGAGGCCGAAGACTCTGCGTCAGCGAGGGAGCCCATGGGCGGAGTTTATTCCGCACCACTTTGTACGGGCGTCCCCACGGGTCCCTGTCCAGAGTCCCCAGCGACTCCTCATGGGCCAATCCCCTGGCCCGCAGGATATCCGCTTGGGGGGCGGTTTTCGCCGCTCTGTACCCCTCGTACAGCTCCGCCTAAATGGCTTCCGTATCCGGAGGTTTGATACGGAGCCTGCGGTGCCTGGTGTACCGGCGTCGCGCAGCCACGCACGCAGTGCGCAGAGCCGTCAGCTCCTGCGACTACCAGTACACCTGGCGCGAGGCACGTCCAGGCTGGACCCGGGGCATTGCCACGTCACATATGTCAGACATGGCCTCCCGGAACCACTCCGCCTCGTTGTTGATGTCGGCAGGCCTGTCCGGTGGCGACACCCAGGCCTGCACGGTCGAGGCTTCCAGGAGGAGCTCCCGGTCCAGCTGCTTCAGCGCCCACCGCGGACCACTCGGGGCCCGTCGGACTGGCGCGTTCGAGGTCTAGGCGTAGACGTCAAACCGGATATACCGGTGATCGAAATAGGTCTCCACCCCCTCCATGACGCGCCAGTCAACTACACGCGGCGACAGAGCGGGGTTGGCGAACGAGATGTCCACCACTGATTCACCCCGCATCCGCACACACGTGGGGACTTAACCCCGGTTTACGACGACCCGGCCTGTCTCCAGAGCCCAGTCCTCCACCATCCTGCCCCGTGTGTCCGTTAACCGGGAACCCCAAGCCAATTGACCACAGCGCCATGCTCTGGAGCAACAGATCCTGAGCGGTGGCGCAGTGGTTGATGTTCGCCTGGAGGTGGCGTAATGGGGCCATTATTGGCACTCCATGTTGGCGTTGGCCTCCTCCCGAGGGTCCTGCCGCGGTGGCTATGGTGGCGACGACTGCGGTGGTGGAAGCGGCAGCGGCTGCAGTGGCAGTGGCGGCGGCTGCGACGGTGACGTCGGTGGCGGAAGGCTTGCCCTTGGCCTTGGCTTTGGCGGGTGGGGCACAGGCCTTGCCCCCCATCCGGTGCTCGGCCGGCTTGCCAGCCGCCCCACATACGGCACAGTGCGGCGCATTTCGCTGAGTAACGACCAGGAGGCCAAGTCTACTCATTTATAAACGTTGCAATCGCCTGGCCATTGTGAGTTTTGACAGATTTCGTATGTCGAATCTGTCAAAAACTCGCAATGGCAAGACCATTGCTACGTTTATAAATTAATAGACTTAGGCCCCTGTTCTTTCACTGTCACTGTTTAATTGTTCTTGTTATAGTTGTGTGTTTGTTACAAAAGAAGTTATTTTCCCACTCTGCAATCGGCATTTTGTTTTTGTTTTGATTGTTTGTATATGCCAGTGTCGTTAGTTTGACAAGCTTGTTAAACTTTTTGGGTTGAATAGGAGGCTTTTTGCTACTTTGTATGTGTGTATTTTATGTAATTTTTTGGTAATGTGCGTTTTGTTTGTGCAGAAAAAAAATCTTTCATAATTGAGTAGAGAAATAAACAAAGTACATCCAGAAACTGTGTTAAGTGTGGAAAACTAGAAGATATTAAAGCTGACTGTAAATTCAAATATAACAGTGTGAAAGTTTTTCTAAAAAGTGTAAAAACATAGACGTTAAATTGAAAATGATTGGTTCAAAAAAGAAAAAGCAATACCCCGGCAAAAGTTCGATTAACCCGAAACTCGGTGCTCATACTTTTGAAAAAAAAAAAGAATTATGAGTATGGGCAGTAGACAAAATAAATTTGGGAACCCCTGGTGTAGATAAAAGTTGTTATCCCACTTATACTAAAAGCACTCGAAACTTAAACGATAGATATCCCTCGTCAGTCGTCATACAAAACTGTCGCTAACACTGCTTCAGTCGAGTTCCATAATACCAAACACCTAACCCAAAAGGAACAAGTAAGAAATACTTACGTCAATTAGGGGGGTCCTAAACAAAGCGTTCGTCGCGGTCATTTTGTTCGGCGAACCCGAACGAGTGGTCGCGTCGACAACAATTTAGTATTAGATAGTATGGATGATTTTAATGATTAGGGATACTTCTGTAAATACCTGTTACAGTCGTGAATCATAATTTTGATCAACATACAACCTGACACCTGCAAATCATATAAAATTTTGTCGCGGGCTTCCCGCTGGTGCTTTTGCCTTAAAAGGTTTTTTCTTGTAAATCATACAATTGACAAAATTTGAGTTTTTTGTAAACGCTTAAAGACAAAATTAATAGTAAAATGTGCTGTTTCGTTTTCTTAATAATGAATTTGATGCAGGTATCGTAGTGTCTTTCTGCCAGTATTGTACTAGACTGCCAGAACAAAAAAAAAACATAGGCAGACATGGGGACCGCCGACTGAGATTAGACATTAGCATGTCGGTGACGTGAACCCATAAGTTTTTCCTCGACCAAAAATTGCACAACGCGCATGTAGAAGTTTTCATTTAAACTAACATAAATTATTAATCCCACTCACTATAAAGCAAGAAGGGTTACAGAATCAGCTCCTCATGAAACGAAATACAATGTCATGCTGGAGCGAGTGCAGAATAAATTTACAAGACACTTGTATTTTGAACTTCATGGGGTTTACCCATTTTAACCGCTGATGTATCCTACACTGTTTGTTCTGGGTATGGTAGGATACAACGAACTCAGAGTGCGCCGGGAATTTACACTGGCGGCGTATGTGCTAAAGCTCCTACGTGGAGTAGCTCATAACCCGGGTGTGCTGCGTCACCTGAAGCTATGCGTGCCTGACCGGTGAGTGCGGAGGCGGCGGTGACCGCCACTGCCTGCTGCCAAAACCAACCTGAAAACACCCCTCACCCGCACAATAAGTGTACTAAACGAAGTGCATGAGAGAATTGACATTTTTTCGTGCAACATGAGTGAATTCGCAAGAGTTTTGTTGAAATTTGTTAGTTATATTTAAATATTAATATTCTGTGTTAAGTGTGATTTATATTTTAGTTTGATAATATGTACGTACATTACATTCTGTAGTACGACTACAGATTGTGTTTTTAATCGTTTAGTGTTGCTCTTGTATTGTTAAAGTTTAGTTTTTTTTATTTTTTTATTTTAAGTTTTAGACGTAAGTTGATGTTTCAAGTATTTGGTGGAGTTTAGAACGGACTATCATAATTAAATGCGTATATAAAAATGTATGTCTGTACTGTGTACCGTTGAGGATTTCCCTCGTGTGGAGCCAATCTTCAGTGCAGCAGCCAGGTCATGGTGAACTTTAGAACGGACTATCATAATTAAAGCGCATATAAAACTTCGCGTCTGTACTGTATACCTTTGAGGAGTTCCATTGTCTGGAGCCAATCCTGGGTGCAGCAGCTAGGTCATAATGGACTTTATAATGAACTATCATAATTAATGCATATATAGAATTTCGTGTCTGTACTGTTGATCGTTGAGGAGTTCCCTCGTCTGGAGTCAATTCTGGGTACAGCAGCCAGGTCAAGGTAAACTTTAAAACGTATCACGTATCATATGTATAAATAAAGCGTATATAGAATTTCGTGTCTGTACTGTTGACCCTCGAGGAGTTCCCTCTTCTGAAGCCAATCCTAGGTGTAGAATCAGGTCATGCTTGTCATAAAAATGTAATGTTTTTGAAACTAAACCAACATGTAAAAATTTCAGCTCAATCGGTTGAAGATATGTGCTTCAAACTTCAGTTGCAAGATTCCACCCGGACAAACATACGTACATACTCGTACATTGGAAGTTAAATACTCGTAAATCTTGTAATAATTAAAGTCAGTTTTCGTGTTTGTCTGTGACCGCGTTGTTTTTTTAAACTACGCAACGGATTTCGATGCGGTAATCACCATCATTTAAAGAATGTATTCCGGAAGGTATGTGTATAACTCATTAATATTAATCTTACATTTGGTAAAGAAATCTCGATGTTTTGTCAAGCCATGAAAACCGTGTGAAGAACAAAAATAATGGGAATAATAAAATTGAAGGCGGTTTTGTCTGAGTTTGTCGGAACAGGATGTAATATCAGTTTGGTCTCTTTTGTTCATGAAAAGTTTAAATAAGCTTTGTTCAAAAAGCCTTACGGCACGCGGCACGGACGAGATGAGGATGTGAATTTTCAAATTATATACATAGATGGATAAAAACGCTTCGTACTATACTGTTTTCGGCACTTCATTTCCAGGGCAGCAACGCAACTGTGGCGTGCTTTTTTTTTTGTATGGCATCTCGTAGTTGACCTTGAGAGGTCGTAACTACTTAACCAGACTATCCTGTGGCTGCCTTAAGCGAACTCAAAGCCTCCAGTCAGGGGCGAATTTCTTACATTATTAAGCGACTGCACGCTAAGGGCACCCTGTGGGATACAAACCTCGGCTTAGGGCGTCGCTGGAGGAGGACACCAAGGTGGAACGGACTGGATTAGAACTGGATGATTATTATTATTATTATCAGGGGAAATTAACTTTGTCGAGCAAGAGTCGGGAGACAATGATTAGGTTAAGCTTGGGAATGAAAGACTGCAAACCTGTTTCTGTTCACACTGAAGACCATAACAGGAAGTCAAATAATGTGAATATTAATATTCAGAACAATTCTATTTTGACATGAGTAAAGCTACTAGTTAAGATAATTCATGCAAATTTCTATTAATCCCATAATATTAATTAAATTTAAAATTGCTTACACTCTGTTATTAAAAATTAAATATGATATATACTAAAGAAGGGTCGCTATGTTAGGTACTTCATAAAACAGTTCACACCAACGACTCCGGAGAGTCTTATAAAACAACAGAAATGTGGGTATTTACAGCACACTCTTTTGGCATATCTTCAGTTCCCTGCACATTGAGTGGCAGAGAAATTGCGAGCTTCTGGTATCGCCATTCTTGCCTTGAAAAAGTTAATTTTTGATTTCTATCTCGGAGACAGTGAATCCTAACAAAGCTTGAGTGATAGATAAATTTCCTGAGTCAATTCTAAATTTCAATCAGGAGATAGAACATTTACATAGCCTTTCTTTTGAGGACCGCTACCAATCCGACCGCAGGCAGGTTAGTAATAATATCAACACTCCTAAAAAACAGATTTTTTGCTTGCCGTCAGTTGAAAATTTGATGCTTGTCGTCAGAAAAATATTTGAGAAGGGTAGACCAGGACAAATGGAAAAAGGTTGCTTCTCTAGTTTGCCAAGAGTTAACATTAAAATTACTAATTAAAAATGTTTGCTTTATATCTACCATGATATTTGTTGATTTTGGTTTACAATAACAGGTGGGGCTAAGATTGCTTGAAATGTCTTTAAACAGACTAAGATATAGGACAGGCCTCCAGCAAACATAAGCAGTGCTATTCTGTAATAATAACATAGTGAAAACTTAAGTGAAGTGAGCTTAAAGTGAGCTGTCAATAGTGTCATCCCTGGCATAAGGCGGAATTAGATCTCACTTCACGTTACCTTCACCTAAGGTTTCACGGTGAGATTTGTACAGAAAAGACCGGCTGGAATGTGGTAGCCTTTGGAAGGCTGACTGGAGAATAGTTCATCACATGAAATTAAACTGGAAGAGCCACTAGGCTAACAGAATGATTACTTTTGTAAAGTAGTAAAAAAACAAATCATCATCATTTTCCTGCCCTTGTCCCATGTTATTTGGGGTCGGCGCAACACGTTATCTTCTTCCATCCTCCCCTGTCGGCCGTCATGCTATCATTCACTCCCTTCTCTTTCATATCATCCCTCACACAATCCATCCATCTATTCTTTGGCCTTCCTCTCCCTCTCCACCCATCAACATTCATATTCATCACTCTTTTAGTCACATGCGTTTCATCCCTCCTCATCACATGGCCATACCAAGCCAAAAGATTTCCTTTCAACTTTTCTGTCACTGGCGCTACTTTCAAACTGCCCCTTATATATTAATTTCTTACTTTATCCATTTTCGTTACTCCACACATCCATCTCAACATTCTCATCTCCGCTGCATGCATATTGAATACTACTATTGTATATTTTGTTATGTACTAAGCAAGCTCTAGACGATGATAGTATGCTATCAGTAGTAAACTTTTTATGAAAAACAAAAAACCTTTTTCATGAACCATGTCTCCCCATTATATTGTTTAAATTTTCACCAGCCTATGTTACCCAGGATAACGCAACGCTTCTAACGATACCACATACATACATTGATATCGGTTAAGACGTTTAGAAGTTATGGTCTAGCTAGAAGAATGAATGGTGAAGTTATGGTCCTTTTTTTGGGCAGTCGTATAAAATGCTGCCTCTCAAGAGAATTTAGAATGATTAGCCTATTCCCACAGATGAGACAAAGGTCTCCTCTCTGTGTGAGGGGAAGAGGATTTATAATATGGTATAAATATTATGAAAAACTTGCTTGCTCTTGAGTTCTTTTGAAGAATTCTATGATAAGTGACATAAGTGAAACTTAACAAAGATTTTGCGAACTTCTGGCACGGTGTAAGAACATTTATAAGGTAATGGCGGAGGAATTTGGAGAGTTTTACGTGTTATTTTCTTAATAAAGGTAAAATCTAAAGATGCTTTCTTCAAACAAATGCTATGTGTTTTTCATAACATCATAATTATTTTGTCTTAATGCAACCAGTTTTATCAGTTCTATTCTGATCGGGTGTTTGGTGGTGTGCGTTAATTCCAGGTCATGTTGTAGAACTCAAAAAAAAAACGTTTTTGTCTGGAAAGTCGGTTTACGAACTATAATTTTACGTGATAACGAGAGAGAGATGCGTCACAAGCCGAACGCTTAGGCCGATCGTGCCTCTCTATCGCTAGTTCCACGCTCTCGCTTGCACGCTCGGCTCAGGCGGAACGTGACACTTTTTCGCAGCCGGCGTTCATCGATTTATAAGACGTTATCACGTCAAAAACCCTTAAAGCGTTATGAATGCTGATTGTAAGATTTCATGTAAGTGTGCAATTAAGATAACAATAAACAAATAATTATGGGTAGGTTACTGCAATGAATCTCCATGGCTACCCTTTTAAAACAAAGCTTTGTTTGCAAAATCAGCTAGGCCCTTGTCCCACCGTACGAGAAAGCGACCAGCTATCAACGATTTTCTCGCTCAAGAAACGTACAAAAGATATTATAGATGCCGTGCAAGTAAATAAGATACTATACAGGTTGGATTTTTGAGATGGGGCAGTAAGGACAGGTACCTTAACCGTTACCGTTACCTTTTTATGGAAAAGAGTGGTTCAAATTGCGGTAAATGATAGCTGATTAAACGGTGTACCGATCCCTTAACGTTGGACCACTATTTACGTCACAGTCAGTATATTAAAGTGGATCGCTGACTGTTCACAGGACCGGCGAGTACTCGTTTCTCGACAAGAGCTATCAAAGAGAGTACTCGCTCAGGGACGCTCGCTTGGCGGGCAGAACGTTTGGTACGAGATTCTAGTTCGGTACATACGCATACCAGCAGGCTTAGCATGACGCTATCTATTGCTACTCAACTAGAATAGAAATCGTTTTTCTACATTTCTCGGTAGAAAACTGTCAACGGTCTACACGGTAACGTCATTTTTGTCTACTCTTCTGGCGGCAAAGCTGTTCTCTACGGTTTTCGTGCTAGGCCCGCTGCAAGTAATCACTCGTTGCCGTCGCATACTTGCTGCTCGTTGCCTGCCAGTTGTTCTAGCTCTACTCGCTTCTGGTTAATCGGCGGTGGCAGTGGGACAGGTGCCCTATACAACTGACTATTAGTTCTCCCACTTTTACACGAAGGTAATCCATTTTCGTCAGTCTACGTACGATTAAGTAGTGGGTACCTACGTGATAAGCAACTCGTTGTGTTTCTCTGCAATTAAAAGATTGCAAAGAAAATAACAGCATCATGCTATCCCTAAAAAGGTTGATGTTTTAGAAATATACCTACTAATGTTTTGTCAGCTTTTAGTAGAGCCTATGATGTTATATCATAGTATTGGCAGGCCGAGTATTGTTCGTCCGTCAGTCCACTAGACAGTACACTGGCATTGCGTAACACGCTAACAGTAGCAATTGCCTTCATTTTGTCATTTCAACAACAATCAGTGCGTTATTTACGTTTATGAGCAGATACATTTTTCGAACGTATGAACAATGGATTAGCAATATCCTTTAAATATAATTCAGATTGTGATTGAAAGTGTGTTACACAATTAGGGGGCTGGTAATAATTTTCTAATGAAAAACTCAGCAGCTGGTCCCACACCGGACGCTCCAAATTTGAATAGCCGGATCCACACCAGACGATCCAAAATGGATCGCCAATTCCTGCGATCCGCGATTCGGGAGCATGAGGCATGGATCATGGATCGTGTCGTCTGACGAACTTAACTTTTCTTGCGATCCCGCTGCGTCGCACCGACACGCTCCAACCGATCCACACTGATCCGCCTAAGTACCTATAGCACAGTTGAACTTTCGGTCGCTATGGAGTCACACGTGCAGCAACGACGTTGAATTGCTGTGGCAGCAACAACCTACATTCTTCTTAAATATTTACGCATTTATGTTCCTTGTAAAGGGGTATTAGACGACGACTTTCAAAATTTTCCATAATGTGTGATCGCGCGCTCCACACACAAACTTCTACACCGAGCGCGCCGAGAGACTGAGGCGCCTGTGTGCTATTAACAAAAACCGACAACTGACGGATCGCTCGCGGCAAGGAGCGCGCGCTCCTGCCGCGCGGTTTGAATCGCGCGAGGCAAGTCTACATCAAACGCTCCCATGGAGCGCGCTCCTGCCGCCCGCGATCGGAGTGTGTTGGATCGTCTGGTGTGGATCCCCGGCTATTCAGCGCTGCACGATCCACGATCACGGAGCGCCGATCGTGGATCGGAGATTCTTTCGTGCGATACGTACGTATCAGAAAACCCGTGATCCTGCCGCGCACTCTAGTGCCGATCCACGTTTTAGCTAGATTAAGTTCAGTTGAACACACACTCGATATGGAGCCGTACGTAACGGCACTGTCGTCACTCTGCAGTGGCAGCTGTTACCTATATTCTGCTTTATAAATGGATATTAAAAGGCGATTTTGAGCATTATCTACGTATATATTGCCCGGTCACCTGATTCACACACAACCATCCACACCGAGTGTACAAAACGACTGAGGGGCCTTTGAGCGCTGTCAAAAAACGTTCCGCGCTCCACCGGGTGTGCTCGGATCGTGCGCGGCACGTCCACACCGACCACGTATTTGGATCGCGCTCTTGCCGCGCCCGATTGGAGCGCACTTGATCGTCCGGTGTGGACCCAGCTAATAACATTTCCCGACCCGGAGATCGCACTCACCACGCCAAACGTGTCACTTGATCATCTAGGTGCAAATCCCTCAGATAGATACCTATATTTAAGGACTTCCACGAATGAAGAGCGGGAGGCAAATTTTAGCCAGGAAGCATTCGAGATAAACTCAAATAATATTCATCGCATAAATCAAGAAAGTCTCAAAGTAAAATTAACTTTGAGTAAGACGGCCTTAATCTTGAGAGATATTTTTATAAATAAGATATAAATTTAACTTTGAATTAGTTTAGGCACCTTCATACAATTTCGTAACTGGAGAGTTTATCCGGCAAAATGATATGCGCGTGATGGCGCTAAGTAGGCACTTAGCGCCATCACGCGTTTAACAATGATGACACTGACAGCTCTTGAACGCAGTGTAGATATTCTGATCACGTTTAGTTTTGTTGGTGAATTTCGCCCTTAGTACAGATCCCCTAATAAAAATTGGTACCTACTAACGTTATTCCTAAGTACCAATTTCCCGTACCATCACTACTGACAATTGCCAAATTATCTTGGTCGGCTAGTAGGTACGTAGATAGGACACTTGGTAAATTGAACTTTTGCCTCGAAAGCTAAATTATTCTTAATGAGATTAATTAATGGAAGCGATGAAGTTTCTTCCGTGTTCGTGTATAAATTAAACTTTGTTCTACGTATCGTTCCCGTAGAGCGAAAAGTCATTAAGTCAAAAATTACCAAAATGAGATACAACGCCTCAAAAAAAAAACGTGACTTTCATTTGACATAAGATATTTATGAATTTATGTTTTTATATCACTGTTATTAGAGTCAGGCTTATGTTTTAATATAAAAAAAAAATAAAAGAAAATCATTTGTTTTAAAGATAATTAGAAAAACGAAAGTATTTATTTTTTACCCTCGAATCATGTAGTTTCGAAGTAAGTTAGTGATTTTTCGATCTGAGTTAGTGATATTTCGCCCATCTTTAAACTAATTTGATAGAATTTATATTAATTTTGTTTTATTGTAACTTCTTTCTAAGAGCAACATAATAATATTCTAAAAATAATGACTAAGTATTTTATCGCTCCTAGTAGTCATAATTGTGGATAAGAAAATCATTAAAATATAATTAAATTTACATAAATATTGTGTCTTGCTGATTTAAGGTAGTCATAAAACAATTAAGTAACTTTGGTAATTGTTCCCCAAACTTTAAGCTTCAACTTGTCAATATGACGTGTTTTCGCACAAGCTAACTGAAAACTATATACATAACTTATTGAAATAATTGTTAGATAGAAATTTGCAAAAAATTACTGAGTTTGATGGCATTTAAAACCATTTTGATAATTTTTGGACTTAGTGACTTTTCGTTCTACGGGGACGATAGAGTGATTATTTGGGTACTAAAACTTGACTGTGTGTCTTAACGAAGTCATCAAAACTTCTTTGTCAACAAGACTGCAAATTAAAATGGAAGAATGTTAAAGAGATTATTTAAATAACTTCTGAACTAATCTCTAAACAATGTAGGGACGACAATACAACAATAAATGAAAATACTGGCAATACTAATGCCTTAATCACACGTACCGAGTAAATGGGCGAGACAGTGCTCTTGGCCGAGTGCTAGGTACGCGTAAGCAAATCACCGAGCACTCGGCCGAGTTAAAGGGCGAGACTGTCACTCGGACCCTGTTCTATTTACTAGACCAAGTGCCCAACCCCGCGCTTTCCGCAGTGACTCGCTTGCCCACTCGGCAGGTATAAACATGCACTCGGCAAACATGCTCATACTCGCTACTCGGCAAACATGTCGCTTAAAGTACGCTACCATTTCCCGCGATGGGCGTGTTATCAAGGAATTAGGCCTTGATCACACGTACAAAGTAGATGCGCGAGGCCGCGAGGTAACAAAATGATACTACGCCGAGATAGTTGGGTGGATTAATGAGTCTTTCTTTTTAACTTGGCACAGAGCCAGTCAGTCAGTTTACAAAAATCGCGAAACGGTATCGTGCTGCAAGCGACTTGAGTGAGCAGAGTGGTGTGTACGTGTGAGTGGGCTAGCGAGTCAGTGCGGGGAAGAGCGGGGCTGGGCACTCTGTCTAGTAAATAGAACAGGGTCCGACGGACTGTCTCGCCTTTGAACTCGACCGAGCGCTTGGTGATGTGCTTACACGTACCGAGCACTGTCTCGCCCATTTACTCGGTACGTGTGATCAAGGTATTGCTGTTGCCAGTTTTTTCATTTATTGTCGCATTGTCATCCCACATTGTATAGAGATGAGTTCAGAAGTAATTTAAATAATCTCTTTAACTTTCTTCCACTTTAATTTGCAGTCTTGTTGACAAGGAGTTTTGATGTCTTCGTCTTAAGACACACAGTCAAGTTTTAGTAAGTACCCAAATAATCATTTGGAACAAAGTTGAATTTATACACGAACACGGAAGAAACTTCACCGTTTCCATTAATTAATCTCATCCATATTATACTCGGTACGTGTGATCAAAAGGCAAAATACATAGGAGTATTTTGAAACTTTTCAAATAAACCCTAATATCGAATTAAAAGAAGTGTTTCTTTCAAACTAACTAAAAAATAGTGATGCGCGGACTATGGATTTTGCCAATCTTGGACTAGCGATACTGACTAAACTATTGGATATACGAAGTCTAATTTGTTGTCGTATTGTCGTCTCCAACTTGTATGTAAAAAGTTCCGGTTAGTCCCACAATGGTCTAAGTAGATTAAGAAAACCTATATTTAAATATGTTATCCTATTCTTAATCATCATTAAATATATTAAAACAGGACGGAGGTCAACGAGACAAGCAAAAATTTACTTACAGACGCTGACGCGTATACGAATAGCGCTATATTTTTTTTTACTTGAATTCAAACACTTTTCTTTCCAACTGTACCTTCCACTGTTTACGTAGAATCTAAGAATTTGGTGCATAGCGACACTTTATAGTAGGAATTTTACGAGTCAGGCATAGCGGGACTTGAGCATAGAGGGACTAACCGAAAAGTTCATCTCTATCTGTCCGTCGTTTAGTAGGTTAACTTAAGGACACGGCTACCACCAGCGTCCATCGGTTTTAACCACTTTCCTAGGTGAGCAGTGGTAGCCCAATCTTATCGGCCCCGACTTACGAGTTGTAGATCGTGGGTTCGAACCCAAGAAGGTACTTTCCTTTTTGTAATTTATTTCATCACCACTGCTATCAAAATGGCGAAGTGAAAGATCGTGAGGAAACCGGCATGTCTTAGAACTAAACATGTGACACATCTACCAACCCGCACTGAAACCGCGTGGTGGATTATGGCCCACTCCTTCTCATAGAGAGGCCTGTGTCCCAGCAGTGGGAACATTAAAGGCTAGTTATGGTTTTACACCTAGGTATGATATGAAAAGCTCGTCAGTAGTAAGGTTATGAAGTATCTCAACTCAACACCTTAATTCAAGAATACTTCGAAAAAGCAATCATATTATTTGTGACAAAAATAAGAAATACAAGGATTCCTTTCGACAAACAAAAAAAAAAGAATTGAAAAATAAATGAAAGGGCTAAAAGTGATTAATCGCTACTTCAGAGAGCTAACGCTATTAATTAAAATTTCACAATTTCAATTAACGTAAGGCTCATGAAAGAGTTGAGTTGTAGTTCTAGAAATTATTATTATTATTTAATTATTTAAAACACAGTTATTATAATACGTTTACAGACTCATCCAAGGCGATGTTATAAATTTTACAAAAAATGAAATAACCTGTAAGCAAAATTACAAAATAATTAAATAGGTACCACTAAAACAACTTTATTATATTCATGACTACGTTTATCAATTATTATTTGTGAATCTGGGCAGGTTTTGCCCAAATATATCCTCCGATTCTATTAACAATACGTATACGTACGTAGAAATGGAACAATAATAAGGTTATTATTCGAAAACGCAAATGTAATGAATACATGGGAATAGTGCTACGAAACTAGGTAGTTTCGTAAAATTATTCCCATGTTTTCATTCCATTTTCGTTTTCATATACGCATCGTCATAGCACTAGTATAGTAGGTACACTTCGAATGATAACTACAAACTAATCCAAAATGTAAAAATGTAATAGGCAACAGCAATTTTAATCACAAATTTGAAAATTTACTAGGCAACAGCAATTTTTGCTGGTAACACTGACTTCAGTGTATGCCCGCCGGGTCTATGGCGTAAAACTGTGTGTAATTTTCAATAAATAATAATTAAAAAAAACCACCTCTTTTCTTTGAATTAGTGCTGCATGAAAACTCCTTCAAAAGATTATGGGCCCAGTACTAACCCAGATTATACTGAACATTTTGACTTAGTGAGTATTTTCACTTTAGCGTGATTTACCTTTGAACAGTCAAAGGTAAATCACGGTAAATCGAAAATTCTTGTGGTCAAGCAAGGAAGCTAAAAGGGAAAAGATGGAC
The DNA here is from genome assembly GCA_905333075.3 of Atethmia centrago. NCBI lineage: Eukaryota > Metazoa > Arthropoda > Insecta > Lepidoptera > Noctuidae > Atethmia > Atethmia centrago. The sequence continues at coordinate 22,670,058 of HG995386.1, forward strand.
GCCGAGATTTTTAGATCAAATCCTCAATCTAACACTATTAGGTCGGAAGAGATTGACAACTTACTGACGAGGAAATTCCAGATCTAGGTTATATTGAAGGCAATCAACGTTTTTGTAGTACTATATGGATCGTACAAAATATGTCCGGAAGAGGCGACAAAGCCAAACAAAAATTGCTACAAACCGACGCTAAGGCGCAAGGCAAGCTTGTAACTCGCATGTCACCATCAGTGATTACACATACAAAATTACGTAACAGCACAAGAAATGTTGACAAAAGTAACGACAGTGTATGTACAAAACTCCGATGTATCATTGCACCCATTTTTTTTTTTGGATTGGAAATCATCAAATAATTTCTCCCGCTGTGGGCGGAGCGGGAGGGTGCGTCAGACTCTTACTGACTAAAGCCCACCCGTATTACTTCCGTTGCCTGTGTTGCGGGGGCCTCGGTGACCGATTAGTACCTTCCCGCGACCCCGGCTGGCATCGGCCCTAGTGGACCACTACATTTGTGCTGACGACATCTCTTTGAAGCGCGTGGAATACAACGCGCTGTCGACCCGGGCCTGGTCCTTACCGGACGGTGAGCTACGCATTGCTCACCGTCCGCAAGCCCGCGCCTACGGTGGCCGGAAATCTGCCCGAGATTCCCGACGCCCAGAGCGTCTCCTGCGGCGGCTAGGGGCGAGAGGGCGCGAAATTTGCCTTTCCCTTAACCGTCCCGCCTCACCTTAGCGAGCATTACTGCTTCGCAGAAGGAGGTGACGGCTGCCCATGCCCTCTCGCTCCATACCATGGCCTGAACCAGGGCCGGACGCGAGAGATCTCTGCTGCCGATCGCCTCCACGAGGACACGGCAGTGCTCTGCCCAAGCGGGGCAGACCTCCACCATATGCTCCACCGTGTCCCCCGGGCGATCCACACAGTGGTGACACGCGGGCGTTTCCTCCCGCCTTATCCGACACAGGAACCTCCCGAAGCTGCCGTATCCGGGGAGGACCTGCGTCAGGCGGAAGGTGAGGACGCCGTGGCACCTCTCTAGCTACTCCTCAAAGAGGGGTCTAATCGCCGCAATCGTGGCGTGCCCAACACTGGGTTGCGACAACCATACTCTCAGTGTCGCCATGAGATCCCGCCGGAGCTCCGTCCACTGTGCCGCGATTTCTCGCGACAGTGGAGTTACGCCCCGGCGTTTCGCCTCCTCGCGCCACTCCCATACGTCCGCGAGGACTTTTGCCTCCAGATCCCATGGCGGCAATCCGGCAAGGAGGCTCGCTGCCTCACAGGAAACCGTGCGGTATCTCCGGACCATCCGAATGGCCATGACCCTTTGGGCCGCGCTCAACCAGCGGGCTGGCCACAGTGCCAGAGACCGTGCCCATACAGGAGCCCCCTAGAGGGCCATGGACCGCACGACTCCCACCAAGAGCCTCCGGCAGGAGGCGATTGGACCCCCTAGATTGGGCAGGAGCCGCTTCAATGCAGCGCCTCCCCACTCCAGTTTGGGAGCCAAACGTCGGAAATGCTCCACGAAGTTCCACCGGCTATCGAGGGACCAGGTACTTCTTCGTCGACTCGACGCCGATGGAAACCCCTCCTACCGTTATTTGGGACCCCAACGGTGACGCGTTCCAAGGAGCATGAAAACACATTGCCTCCGACTTGTGCAGGGCCACCTTGAGTCCCAATTGCCGGATCCTTTCGACGATTGTCGCAACCCCACGTGCCGCTACTGAACCTCCCTTGCGCCAGGACCAACGTGTCGTCAGCGTAGCACACTACGCTGACGCCGCTAAGGAGTTTGGCGCGCAGCACCCAGTCGTATCCGATGTCCCACAGATGCGGCCCCAGGACCGATCCCTGTGGGACACCGCACGACATCTCTTGCCGGTTCCACACTCCCTGGTGACCGGGGTAGATGACAGCCCTGTCCGTCAGATAGGCCTCGACCACACGACAGAGGTAGGTCGGCATCCGGCTGTACCGGAGTGCCTCCCTGATGCAACTCCAGGGCAGGGTATTAAAGGCATTGGTGATGTCTAGAGACACCGCCAAGACGACCCCACCCTGGGTAACAGCATTCCACGTCGTCAGGGCTCGCACGCGCATGATGGCGTCCACCGTAGAGCACCCCCAGCGGAAATCAAACTGGCTCTCCGCCAAATCCGGCCCCACTCGCACCAGCTGGCCGACGAAGCGGTCTGCAATGAATTTTTCAAAGAGCTGGGCCACCTCGTCGAGCACGATGGGCTGATAAGTAGACGGAGAGTCCGCAGGGCGCCCTGCCTTCTTTATGAGGACCAGTTTTCCCGTCTTCCAACGAAGCGGGAACTGGCCCCTCTCCAAGCATGCCCTTAGGAGGTCCTTAAGTCGAGGCCCGAGAGCTTCCAATGCCAGGACCAAGGTCTTCCCAGGTAAGCCGTCGGGTCCTGGGGCGTATTTTTGGCATGAAGCCTGCGTACTGCCACTCTCATTTTTACCTCGGTTACCTCCGGAGCATTGTCGTCGTCGGCGTCGTCAGCGGTGTGGTCCGCATCGGGCACCGTAGTAGGCGGAGCCATGGGCGGAGAGGTGTGTTCCCCTCGCGAAGGGAACAGAGCGCTCACCACGTCCTCCACAAGCTGAGGCCGAAGACTCTGCGTCAGCGAGGGAGCCCATGGGCGGAGTTTATTCCGCACCACTTTGTACGGGCGTCCCCACGGGTCCCTGTCCAGAGTCCCCAGCGACTCCTCGTGGGCCAATCCCCTGGCCCGCAGGATATCCGCTTGGGGGGCGGTTTTCGCCGCTCTGTACCCCTCGTACAGCTCCGCATAAATGGCTTCCGTATCCGGAGGTTTGATACGGAGCCTGGGGTGCCTGGTGTACCGGCGTCGCGCAGCCACGCACGCAGTGCGCAGAGCCGTTCGCTCCTGCGACCACCAGTACACATGGCGCGAGGCACGTCCAGGCTGGACCCGGGGCATTGCCAAGTCACATAATATGTCGGACATGGCCTCCCGGAACCACTCAGCCTCGTCGTTGATGTCAGCAGGCCTATCCGGTGGTGACACCCAGGCCTGCACGGTCGAGGCTTCCAGGAGGAGCTCCCGGTCCAGCTGCTTCAGCACCCACCGCGGACCACTCGGGGCCCGTCGGACTGGCGCGTTCGAGGTCTAGGCTTAGACGTCAAACCGGATATACCGGTGATCTGAATAGGTCTCCACCCCCTCCATGACGCGCCAGTCAACTACACGCGGCAACAGAGCGGGGTTGGCGAACGAGATTTCCACCACTGATTCACCCCGCATCCGCACACACGTGGGGACTTAACCCCGGTTTAGGACGACCCGGCCTGTCTCCAGAGCCCAGTCCTCCACCATCCTGCCCCGTGTGTCCATTAACCGGGAAGAAAGTTCGGTTCGGAAGAAAGTAGACCCCTACCACGACAATCTCCCCAAACCGTGCTGCTACGCAGCCCCGTCCTCTCTTGACGGCTTCGAGGGACGGAGTACCGGTGACGGCCGACGAAATTAGGGTCACTGAGTCGCTAGGTCCTCCACCCAGTCATCCCTGGGTGGGACAAAGTACAGCTCAGCGACCACGGCGATGTTAATCGACCACTGCTCCATGCTCTGGAGCAACAGATCCTGAGCGGTGGCGCAGTGGTTGATGTTGTTGATGGCTGGTCCTTTCCTCTAATATGGCGAGGGGGTAATGGCTGATTTTCGCGTTATGCTCGTGAACGGGTGCTGCTTGTGGTGAGTGGTCGTCTTGCTGACCATTGTTTTGTTTTGTTATTAGTAATTAATTGTTTATTTATTTTACTTTGATGGTCCTAGTTCATCATTTGTGACTGTTACAGCTATAGCTATATGTAAGCGGGCACGCCTTTTATGCTTGGAGGCTTTTATTTGGGCATTAAGTTTTGTTTACGTTTTTATCTCTGCTTCAGAATTAATAGTTTTCGGTGTTTTCCTTTTCTTTTTTTTTGTTGGTATGGTGGTGTGCTAGCTGACATATGGCTAATAATTTAATGTTTTATGTTGCACGTAATGTAAATTGTTTTGCATACTGTTGTATGTAATCCATTTTTTTTTCCTCTAACTGAACAGACAGCTGTGCTGCTGGGGAGTTTGTTGACCACTTCTTCTTCCCAGCTAAAGCACTAGGAAGTGATGAAGGGTGGGCGTTTTGGGGGACTGTCTTATGTAATTTTGACGTTCGAAAAGTGCTGATTCTCAGCCTAGTTTGCGTTGGCCTCCTCCCGAATCGAGGGTCCTGCCGCGGTGGCTATGGCAGCGACGACTGCGGTGGTGGAAGCGGCAGCGGCTGCAGTGGCAGTGGCGGCAGCTGCGGCGGTGACGTCGGTGGCGGAGGGCTTGCCCTTGGCCTTGGCTTTGGCGGGTGGGGCACAGGCCTTGCCCCCCATCCGGTGCTCGGCCGGCTTGCCAGCCGCCCCACATACGGCACAGTGCGGCGCATTTCGCTGAGCAACGACCAGGAGGCCAAGTCTACTCATTTATAAACGTTGCAATCGCCTGGCCATTGTGAGTTTTGACAGATTTCGTATGTCGAATCTGTCAAAAACTCACAATGGCAAGACCATTGCTACGTTTATAAATTAATAGACTTAGGCCCCTGTTCTTTCACTGTCACTGTTTAATTGTTCTTGTTATAGTTGTGTGTTTGTTACAAAAGTAGTTATGTTCCCACTCTGCAATCGGCATTTTGTTTTTGTTTTGATTGTTTGTATATGCCAGTGTCGTTAGTTTGACAAGCTTGTTAAACTTTGTGGGTTGAATACGAGGCTTTTTGCTACTTTGTGTGTGTGTATTTTATGTATTTTTTTGGTAAAATGCGTTTTGTTTGTGCAGAAAAAAAATCTTCCATAATTGAGGAGTAGAGAAATAAACAAAGTACATCCAAAAACTGTGTTAAGTGTGGAAAACTAGAAGATATTAAAGCTGACTGTAAATTCAAATATAACAGTGTGAAAGTTTTTCTAAAAAGTGTAAAAACATAAACGTTAAATTGAAAATTATTGGTTCAAAAAAGAAAAAACAATACCCCGGGAAAAAGTCCGTTTAACCTGAAACTCGGTGCTCATACTTTTGAAAAAAAAAAGAATTATGAGCATATGGGGTTTTCTAGAATTGACGAAAACGGGGTAATTAAATTTTAGGGGAGAATTTTTCAGAGTGCTTTGAATAACTCAAAAGCTGGTATAAATAAATTAATGTTTAAGAACAAAAACGTACAAAAAATAAACAGCACAAAATTTCTTGGACTACAAATAGACTCGAACATGACACGTATATTGAACAAGTATATACAAAACTGAGTCGGTATTCATATATCATTTAAAAAGTAATTACTACGAGGTGTGGGAACGAGTCTGATGCCGAAAATATAGTTTTTAGAATTTTCGTCCGTTTGTCTTGATGTATGTTCCAGATTGGTGCTAAAATGCCTTAACAGATTTTAATGAAATTTGGCACACCTATAGTTCATAACTTGGATTAACAAATAAGGTACTTTCAATCCAGGTAGTAAGTTTTCGTGAGATTTTTTCCGAGATCCTCGCGGGCGAACCCGCGGGCAAAAAGCTAGTTCAAGATAAAATAAACTTAATCCTATCTACAAGGCGCAACTGGTCGCTCGTGGCTTCGAACAAAATAATTGTTACAACAATACCCATTCACCTGTGACAAAGCTGCTCAGAAAAAACAACTAGTATCAGAACTAATCAGAACAACTAATATCAACTGCTCAGAAAAAACAATAGTCAAATCGACGTAACTGGAGCTATGATTTTACCTAATAACAAAATATATTATGTAGATTAAAAAAGCCAATTTATGGTCTTAAGAACACACTTGTCGCCGGCTCGAACTCGTTGATGTGCGTGGTCAAAATGCATGCTATTTCATCCAACATCATGTGCGAAAGGGACGAACACTGTGATGAGCAGTAAGAAGCTAGTGCGCGCACGGATACACACTCCCGTATACAGTCTACCAACGCTAATGACGCATACATGCGCGATTTCATTGAAGGTCGGACGGCGACGACGCGCCTACATCGCATACGATAAAATTAAAAGTATATTATTTTTTAAATCGGATATTGTTGGTCCTTTTTTTGGGCAGTCGTGTAACAAGGCGGCTTTCTTCAAGATCAAAGGAGCGAACATTCTGTACCTACGTAACATTTTGGCGCGGTGATGATGATGGACATGCTTGAATTCAAACATAAACCTACCTAAGTATGACAAAATTACATGATAGTCACTGTGTGCATCTCATATTTTATGGTACAGTTAGGTAGGGTCAAACGACTTAGTTGAAAATTTAGTAGGTACGTGCATAGTGAACTTATTCTAATACTAGATCCTGCCCGCGACATCATCCGCGTGAAATTTCTTGTTCCCCCGCCGCCGCCGCCGCCGCCCGCGCTATTACTTCGTTTTCGCTTATCTTTCTTTCCGACTTTTTTTCTTTTTGCTCGGCTCCTAAGGGTCATAGCGTGATTTTGAATAGCCTATAACCTTCAAATCCGACTGGTAGTTCCAGAGATACATACAAACTTACAAATAAATTTTACTCTTTATACATAATACCTATTAGTATACATAATACAAATTAGAGGATTATATCCAAGATGAGAATGCTTGGAAACATGCTGGTCCAGCTCTATAGGACAATCTAGAGTCTAGACAAAGTCAAACTGGTTGCTATTTTAATTGTACAATTTATTATTTGATACAAATAATAAATCAATGTTGAATTTAAATTCTGTGATAACTTTAACTCACACACTGACCTATTACTTTATTTATTATTTTTAGCAAAACGTATACTTTTACTATGTTTGTAAATATGTGAGCATCATGTACCTATCACATAACTAATTTATCTGCCATTGCTTTATTTTTCATTCTTTTTTACCTATTTTGGTATAGTAATTTTATTCTAGGTGCATCGTCTTCACGTATAATTTTAAAATGTACAAAATTTTGATAAACATTTTAAAAGCGTAACGGTGGAGTTTCTTGCCCATTCTTCTCCATACGAAACTACCTTTTGGAAGGGCAACTAGAATCAATTCTATTTTTTTTTGTAAATTTTGACGTTCAAAAGTGCCTTTTATGTGCCTATTTGAAATAAATAATTTGACTTTGACTTATAGATAGATAATACGTACGTACGCCCGGCTACACATCAAGCTATACACTTCCAGTTTACGCTGATCTCGCAATGTACGGAAATCCTATACATTGCGAGATCAGCTTATACTGTATAGCTTGATGTATAGCCGTGTGTACCTACCAAGCGTTCGGAAAAGAAAAGGGCGACACACCGGCAGCGTGTAATTACACGAACCATTTCGAGTTTCTTTTGACCATTCATAATTCAAAAACCGGCCAAGTGCGTATCGGACCACGCACAATGAAGGGTTCCGTAATTGAGAAGTTGGTTTGAATTTATCCCAAAAACAAACTTAGTATTGCAGTTGCAAAACATGTTCTCCCATACATCGATATATCCCACAATCAATTCTCCAACTGCAAATTTAAGTTGGTCGACTATTACTCGTTAACTTGTAAAGCCTACTTAGCTGTGATAGTTTTCCTTTTAATTTGATTATAATATATGTACTACTGTCATTAGATTTTTCACATCTCCATTAACAACCATTTAGCTGGCAAGGGGGGGTCTTGACTCTAACAAAAATTTGCCTTTTCCTTGAATCGAAAAGTGGTGTTCACAGACCCGTAATATTTTTGAACGGCCTATCCAACGATACCCCACACCATGGGATAGACGAGAAAAAAAATATCATCCCATACCTACGTGCAAGGGAGGTGGCCTAAAAACATATTTTCAAGATTTTATTTTACTAATTTGTCGGCGTGATTAATGTGTATACCTATGCCAAATTACAGCTTTCTAGTACTAAGCGCCTCTGAGCTACAGTGGGGACAGACACACGGACATGGCGAAACTATAAGGGTTCCTTGTTTACTACGGAACCCTGAAAACCACTACACCTGCATATTTGCAATTTTGCATGTCTAATAACTAATAAGGCACCCTTGAACAGCCAGAAACCCTAATGACGCACGATGCTGACAACCCCGTACGTCAGTTATACCGAACTTGGACTGCTTTTTAGCTGACTTCTAAAAAGGAGGAGGTTATGGATTCGTCGATGTTTTTACCGATTTATTTGAGATTTCTATTCTATATAAAAACCGACTTCAAATAACACAACACATTATCATATCATTAGAATAGCTTGGAGCCGGCTTCTGAAACTTTTATTTTATTGCAATCTGTACTTGACATTTTTTTTTGTACTATTTAGTGTTGTGTTTTTAGAAGTTGGTTTTAAAAAAATAGTTTTTCTCATTTATGTTTTTGGTGGGTTTTTATTAGGTACCTATTAAGTTAAAAAGTTAGGTACATCCAGCACCCCCGTGAATTGTAGAAAATATAATGATATATAATAATAAGAGTCAAGAAAACATTCCACTTACCCATTATTTCTTGTACTTGCACTACTGAAGGATCACTTCACTGACGCAATAAGTCCAAATACAAACGCCAAGTAAATCAATCAATTGACTGCCGGGGTCGCGGGAAAGTCCGAAAGGGATACCATGGCCTCTGGCAACACACAAGCAACGGAAGGAATACGAGTGGGTTTTAGTCAGTATGAATCTGACACACCATCCCGCTCCGCCCAGAGCGAGTGAAGTTATGTGATAATTTCCTACCCAAAAAAAAAAATGCGCTATTGTAGCTAGTATATTGCTAAATTCAATACCAAATCATTAATCAATGACCTTTGTCACTACGCGAGTTCAATAATCGCGTGTTGAAGTACCAATAATACTCGCATTCGTCACGCGTTTGGTACCTACGAGCGTACGATGTATCAAAATCAAAATCCAAATTTCAATGTTAATATGATACACGACAAATTCAAGGAATATACACATGCGAAGTCAATCGTGAAAGGTATCAAAATCGGAATCCAAAATCAAGCCAGTGGTCAATGTTGTAAACAGATACGATAGATAGCACACAAGTAGTCTAGTCAGTAACAATCACAGCACGCGTGACGTAAGCAATAGCCGACTCACAAGCCGACCGGCGCGCGGGAGTGTGCGTGCGCCTCCCCTCCGCACACCGCGCGGGGAGGTATATTCCAGTGAAATGCACGATGATTTATAACGAAAACGCCCGTGTAAAATTTTATGAACAGACCTTTGGGCGTATTGATATAATGAAAAAACTACTTATTATATCTACTCAAAATAAAATTATTTGAACTTTTGAATAAATTATCTATCCCTGTATGGTTTTTATTTTGCCATTTTTATACTACATAAGTTATTTATTTACGCTCAAAGATGAGTTAAAATTAGCGTTGAAATATGGAAGTTTCGACGCTCATAACTTCCAAACCAATATTTTTTTTCCAATTCTGCTTCCATACAGGGCTAGATAATGACGAGACAAATTGATATTATTTTTAGTTTTGAACCTACATCGTCAAACAGAGGAGTAATGACCACACTACGTTTGTATGGAAAAATGACCGACTAGTGTAACCTTAAGAAGCCACTTAGATATTGGAACATTAAATTTAATTACTTTATTGAAAAAACAATATTTGAGGGATCTAAAAATGATCCAAGTTTATATATTAAAAGAAAAGTTATTAACTATATGTTTGTACTATAAATTGTTTGCTTTATTTTAGAAATAACAAAAGTCAATTAAATTCATTTAAAAACGCTTTCTATGAGAACTTTAAAATGAAAGATTTGGGTTTAGCAAGTAACTATTTGGGGATAAACATTAAACAGGATCTTAAGAATTGTGTAACTATAATATATCAAAAGAAATATTTGCAAAAATTATAAGATAGTTATCAAATGTCAGAATGTAAAAATGTATCAACACCTATTGACCAGAACTTTAATTTTGATTTGTTAAACAGGGATGAACCCGAATCTGTAGAGATAGAAAAATATTATAGAAGTTTAATAGAGAGTTTGCGTGTAATACTCGACCTGACTTGTCTGTAGCAATGAGTTTCTTGAGTAGGTAGATATTTACATTAAGCAAATAGGGTCTTTTATCAATGTTTAAAGCAAAGCAAATCAAAAGTCCCTTTAATATACTTAACAGCAATTATATAATATAATTACATATATTATATTATTAAATATAATTACATATAGTATATTACATTAAGTATATAATTATATATATTATATTATATTATTTGTGTAATAAGAATATAAATTTACAAGGTTATAGTGATGCAGATTGGACAGGAGATGCCAGGGACAGAAAGTCTACTTCCTTACCAGACGGTGAGCTACCCATTGCTCACCGTTCGCAAGCCCGCGCCTACGGTGGCCGGAAATCCGCCCGGGATTCCCGACGCCCTGGGCGTCTCCTACGGCGGCTAGGGGCGAGAGGGCGCGAAACTTGCCTTTCCCTCAACCGTCCCGCCTCCTCCTTCGCGAGCATTACTGCTTCGCAGAAGGAGGTGACGGCTGCCCATGCCCTCTCGCTCCGTACCATGGCCTGAACCAGGGCCGGACGCGAGAGGTCTCTGCCGCCGATCGCCTCCACGAGGACACGGCGGTGCTCTGCCCAAGCCGGGCAGACCTCCACCGTATGCTCCACTGTGTCCTCCGGGTGATCCACACAATGATGACACCCGGACGTTTCCTCCCGCCTTATCCGACACAAGGACCTCCCGAAACTGCCATGTCCGGTGAGGACCTGCGTCAGGCGGAAGGTGAGGACGCCGCGGCACCTCTCTAGCCACTCCTCAAAGAGGGGACTTATCGCCGCAATCGTGGCGTGCCCAGCACTGGGTTGCGACAACCGTACTTTCCATGACGCCATGAGATCCCGCCGGAGCTCCGTCCGCTGTGCCGCGATTTCTCGCGGCAGCGGACTTACGCCCCGGTGTTTCGCCTCCTCGCGCCACTCCCATACGAGCGCGAGGACTTTTGCCTCCAGATCCCATGGCGGCAATCCGGCAAGGAGGCTCGCTGCCTTACAGGAGACCGTGCGGTATCCCCGGACCATCCGGATGGCCATGACCTTTTGGGCCGCGCTCAACCGGCGGGCTGGCCGCAGCGCCAGAGAGCGCGCCTATACAGGAGCCCCGTAGAGGGCAGTCACTATCATCTTGTGAAGCTGAATATGTAGCATTAGTTTTAGCTGTTTCAGAAGCAATGTGGTTAAAAATTATTATTAGATTTTGATAATGAAATAACTTGTAATATCTTTACTGCCCCGTTGGTCTAGTGGTCGCAAGCGCTACTGCTGAGCATGAGGTCCTGGGTTCGATTCCCGGGTCGGGCAAAGTGTTATTGGGTTTTCTATCCGGAATTTTTCAGTAACAGCCCGCAGTCTGGATTTGTGCCCGGTTGATGGCAAAGCTCGCCCCCTATTACATGGCACTTAAACATAACTGGCGAAATGTGGGTGTACTACAGGTACACCTCTGTCAAACCCTTCAGGAAAACAAAGCGTGATGTTATGTCATGTTTGTGTAATATCTTTGAGGACAACCAGAGTATCGTTGAAATTGTTGAAAATAATGATAGTAACAAGAGATCAAAACATATGGACGATAGTGCCGATTCCCTTATTCACAAACCAACCTAAATTGACCAGAGGGCTGGCCTTTTTCTAGCCCAAAGAATCAGCATTGCCATCCAACGTGGCAATGCTGCCAGCCTTTTGGGCACTTTTCCCACACATGCCCAGTGAGCTCTTCCGCCTTTTGTTTGTATATACTTTTAGTAAAGATAGGATATCATTTTGTTATTTTTATTAATTAATTATATAATTCTGAATACACATAAATTTAAGTTCAGTGCATCTTTTTCTTTCTATTTCATTAAGAAAAGGACAGAAGATAAATTATAGTTTAGTCCTGTCAAATTAATCACCGCTTGACGTAAATTGACGTAATTTTAGTAGGCAAGTTTTTAATCACGTCTAAACTTGTATGGAGTAGTGACAGGCGCTGATTAATTTGACAGGACTAAACTAAAATGTATCTTCTGTCTTAATGAAATAGAAAGAAAGAGATGCACTGAACTTAAATTTAGGTGTATTCAGAATTATATAATTCAGCAAAATATTTGTTCAGTAAATTAAGAGATTTGATTTTGTATTGAGTTTAATAGAGTATGTCAATAAATTTCAAGAGTGACGTTTAATTAAGGGGATGTAGTACCTACTTATTTTTTATAAATATTGTGAGTAAGTGATAAGATGTGTTATCGATAAAACGTCAGTATCATGTTAGAGGGAAGTCCGTTTCTAATTTGTTAAGTGGTAGCCAAACATGTTAGGGACTTAAAGATTTTTGTTATTGATAAATAAAATGACTGTTTTTTTTTTTTTTGGTGGGAAGTCATCAAATAACTTCTCCCGCTCTGGGCGGAGCGGGAGGGTGTGTCAGACTCTTACTGACTAAAACCCACCCGTATTCCTTCCTGTTGCCTGTGTTGCCAGGGGCCTCGGTGACCCATAAGTACCTTCCCGCGACAAAACGACAAAATGACTGTTGAGGGGGTGTGTAAAAATTAAATAGGCAACAGCAATTTTTATTTAATTTTAACACTGGTAACACTTTCTTCGGTGTGTGCTCGTCAATGGCGTAGGACTGTGAGTAATTTTCAATAAAGAATTGATAACATAAAACCGCCTCTTTTCTTCAAGTTAGTCCTTGCATGAAAACTCCTGTAAACACAAACACAAACATTTTGACAATTCAACAATATTATTTGCGTTAGCCCGCGTCCTAACCAAAATGATCGTTCGCGCGAATACGCGATCGTAGCGTTAAATAATATTATGTCACTCAATTGTTCGAAAACTCGGGTGATGCCCTCTGTCAAGGCGACCACGCGTTCGGGTTCGTCGAACAAAATGAACGCGACGATCGTATATTCACGTGACGATCACGTTGGTTAGGACGCGGCCTTCAAAAACCGGAAGGCGCCCTCTGTCGGCGCGATCAAGGGTTCGGGGTCGCCGCACAAAACTCATGCGACGTTCGCGTGTTCACGCGACAATCTCTTTGTTAAGGACTTAGTCTTATTTACGTTGTCGAGTATGGAATACCAATTTCCTTCAAAATCCTTTGTACCTACGGTGAGAAAGTGTGTTACACAATTGGGGTGCCGTTTGTACTACAAATATTTGTTTCCTACCCGCGGGCCGCGACCAATGATTGAAAAAACCGGCCTTGCGTGAGTCGGCCCCGCACACGAAGGGTTCCGTACTGTGGGACATGTTTACCGCCAGTCTGCAAGCATCAATCGACCGCGCGCGAGGAGCGCGCGGCACACACTGAGCAAGGTACGGCGCGGAGCCTCTGGCAATGGAATGCGACTTACTCGCATCAAAGCTGATGAGAAACTATTCGCCGCACAGTGGCGCTACAAGTATTTATAGTCGGCGCACTCCGAACGCCAGGAGACCAGGAACCTTGCATCTCATTGGCTAATCAATTTTGAGTATGACTTCCAACAGCAACTACGTCCACAACCCATTTTGTAAATATAGGAACTAGGATTTTGACAATAAATATTCCCATTTTGAATCTCAATCGTTTGTGTTATTGTACTCAAAGATACCGGAACTAAAGTGTGGAAGAAGCCCCACAATTGGTGACCCCGAGGAAAAAATGTCACAAGAGAACACCACTAGTGAAGGAAGCAATCCCATGAAGATGGACTCCGACTTAGCTGCCATATCGGTTCAGTCCAGATTATTACCATTCTGGCGGGAGATTCCACGAGCCTGGTTTATCCAATTTGAAGCTGTCGTGGACCCCTTGAAGACTTCGGACGACCAGAAATTCCGCTATGTGTTACAACAACTGCAAAGCACCGATCTTCAACAGTTAACCGACATTCTATACAATCCACCCACCAAGGATAAATATAATGCTGTGAAGAATCGTCTGCTCACCGTATACGACAAATCTGACGTCAAGAACTTCCAGAAGCTAATCAGCGGTCTAGAGTTGGGTGATCAAAAACCCACACAACTGCTACGCAAGATGAGAGAGCTAGGAAGCGGCATGATCACAGATGAAGGATTGAAAATCGAGTGGCTCAATCACCTACCCACACAGATGCGTGTTGTGCTGTCGGTCAACACGGAATCAACCCTAGACACCCTCGCTGCAATGGCCGATAAGATGGCAGAATACGCCGAACCAGCAACGGTTGCCGCAGTGTCCACAACCACGCAAGATACCGTGACGTCAACACAGCTAGAAATACTTTCGAAACAAATGGAGAAACTATGCCTAGAAGTGGCTGAGCTACGCGGACGTACAAGGGAGCGCCACAGACCACATTTCACGCCGTTCAGATCACGGTCACGGTCACAGTCTCGCCGGAATAGCAACAAGACGTCTGTCAAACCCGGCGATCCAACGTGGGAGTGTAGATACCATTTTCGTTTCGGTGATAAGGCAAAACGTTGCGAGTCACCGTGTTGTAGGCGAAACAAGAATCACACGACGTTAAACTAGCTACGACATCGACTGTGGCGGAAGTCGACGTCCCCAGCACCACCAACCGCCTATGTGTCTTCGATCGCGACACTCGACAGCGTTTCCTCATAGACACCGGCGCCGAAATTTCCGTGTTGGCTGCAACAAACAAAAGAAAAATGAAAACATCAAGCGCCTACACATTATACGCTGCAACCAATACACCGATCAACACTTACGGTGAAAAAACGCTAAGGCTAAATCTTGGCTTACGACGCAGCTTTCTATGGACATTCATCATAGCAGACGTGAAGACCTCGATCATAGGGGCTGATTTTCTACGACATTTCAAGCTCCTGGTCGACCTCCATAAAAAGAAGCTCGTCGATAATGTTACCGACATATCAATTGACACCATTGAAGTTGCAACAAATGAACAATCTATACATGTCATTAGCACCACCCAAGCGTACTATGACATTTTGAAGTTATTCCCGGAGGTGCTGCGACCTATGTCTTTGAAGGAACCAGCGAAACATGATGTAGTGCACCATATTGAGACCACGAGCGATCCAGTCTTCGCACGAGCCCGTCCCTTGCCCCCCGACAAATATAAGGCTGCTAAGGAGGAGTTCGACCACATGCTGGAACTCGGAATATGCAGGCCATCAAAGAGCCCGTGGGCAAGCCCGCTGCATATTGTCAAGAAGAAGGATGGAGGCCTAAGGGTATGCGGCGACTACCGACGATTAAATTCAGTGACACATCCAGACCGCTATCCTATACCACGAATACAAGATTTCACGTACCAGCTGCACAATATGAAGATATTCTCGAAGCTGGACCTTAAAATGGCCTACTATTGGATCCCAATTGCAGAGGAAGACGCCCAGAAAACAGCAATTATAACACCGTTTGGGCTGTTTGAATTCACATGCATGACGTTTGGCTTACGCAACGCTAGTCAAACGTTTCAAAGGTTTATGCATCAAGTACTGCGTGGCATAGACAACTGCTTCTGTTACGTCGACGACATATTGCTGTATTCAAACAACGAAGAGAGCCACAGACAACTTCTACGGCAAGTACTAGAGCGCCTAAAGAATTACGGCGTCATGCTAAAGGTAGAGAAATGTGAATTCGGCAAGGACCAGATTGATTTTCTCGGCTACGAAGTATCAGGCAACGGGATCAGGCCCACTGAAGAGAGAACCAAAGCAATATCAAGTTACCCCAAACCCAACACAATAGCTGATTTACGACGTTTTCTGGGCATGATAAATTTTTATCGCAGCTGCTTACCCCGTCAAGCCGAACAACAGAATGAGCTAAATAAATATCTACACAACCAGAAACGCAACGATAAAACGCACATCGAGTGGACACCACAGGCAGAGCTGGCTTTTGAAAAGTGCCGCCAAAGCATTTTGGAAGCCACACAACTGATCCACCCATTACCAGGAAGCCCCCTTGCCTTGATGACAGACGCTTCAGATTACAGCCTTGGCGCTGTTTTACAGCAGAGAATAAAAAACGAATGGAAACCTCTCGCTTATTACTCAAAAGCGATGAGTATGACTCAGCAACGCTACAGCGTATACGACCGCGAGTTGTTAGCGATCTATACAGCTGTCAAGCACTTCAGGAATCTCATAGAAGGAGGCAATGTCACAGTGTATACAGACCATAAGCCACTAGTGAATGCACTAACACGTCCACCGAGTAGCAGCGACACTCCGCGTCGAGAACGGCAATTACATTTTATTAGTCAATTTTGCACCAGCATCAAGTACGTGCGAGGCGAAGATAACTCGGTGGCAGACGCATTATCACGCATAGAAGACATACAATGCCCTTCTCTCATCGACTACGTAACTTTAGTCAGCGAACAAGAAAAAGATCCTGTGTTGAAACAGCTCAGAAATCAACCAAACCTAAAGTTTACCAACGTCACAATGCCTGGGATAAACCAGCCAATCACGTGCGAGACATCTACCGGAACGCCCTGACCGTACTTACCGACTACGTATCGTTTTGAGGCATTCAAAGCTCAACACGATTTGTGTCATCCTGGCGTAAAATCCACCAGGAAACAGATGTGCTCAAAATTTTTCTGGCCCAACATGAACAAAGAAATTAACAACTGGACCAGGGCATGTATCAGCTGTCAGCGAGCGAAGATTCACCGTCACGTCGTAACCCCACTGAGTGAGTTCCCACCGTCGGCGCGTTTTGAACATATCCACGTGGACATAGTGGGACCACTGCGATTATCTAATGACCGACGATACTGTGTGACTATTATTGATCGTTGTACCCGTTGGCCAGAAGCCGTTCCTGTACAAGAGATCACTGCTGAGGAAGTCGCAAAAGCCCTCTACGAAAATTGGATTGCCAGATTTGGTTGCCCACTAAGAATATCAACCGATCAAGGACGGCAATTTGAATCATCATTGTTCCGGTCACTAATGAAGAAGTTCGGGATATCACGAATACGGACCACGGCGTATCATCCCCAATCCAATGGTATGATCGAGCGGTGGCACAGAACATTGAAGGCAGCACTCATGGCGCGAGGCACTACACAGTGGACAGAAGAGCTTCCAACTGTACTGTTAGGATTACGCACGGCGTTGCGAATCCACAACGATTTAAGCCCAGCAATGATGACGTATGGCACTACGCTACGCTTACCATCAGATTTCATCGTGCCAACCAAGTCAAACATTGACGAGAACGACTATATACGCCGCCTTACAGAAACCATGGCATCATTAAAAAGTGCGCCTCGATCAAGCAACAGTCGAACAGAGCCATTCATACATCACGATCTCACCACGTGCACACATGTTTTCGTGCGCAACGACACAGTTCGTTCCCCGTTAACACCGCCGTACGAAGGTCCCTACGAAGTAATCAAACGCTATGACAAGTGTTACAAAATTAAGTTGCCGCTACGCACATCGGTAGTATCAATGGATAGGCTCAAGCCTGCCTACATATTCAACGAGTCTGAAGATGTGGATCATCGCACCCCTGATCAAGCAGTCCAGCCATACATCACAAGATCTGGAAGAACCGTAAAGCCCGTTGTTCGCTTCGCTTAAGGGGGAGTGATGTGGGACATGTTTACCGCCAGTCTGCAAGCATCAATCGACCGCGCGCGAGGAGCGCGCGGCACACACTGAGCAAGGTACGGCGCGGAGCCTCTGGCAATGGAATGCGACTTACTCGCATCAAAGCTGATGAGAAACTATTCGCCGCACAGTGGCGCTACAAGTATTTATAGTCGGCGCACTCCGAACGCCAGGAGACCAGGAACCTTGCATCTCATTGGCTAATCAATTTTGAGTATGACTTCCAACAGCAACTACGTCCACAACCCATTTTGTAAATATAGGAACTAGGATTTTGACAATAAATATTCCCATTTTGAATCTCAATCGTTTGTGTTATTGTACTCAAAGATACCGGAACTAAAGTGTGGAAGAAGCCCCACAGTACCATATCGCACAAGATTTAAACCAAGAATATTTTTCATCTTAAATTTATACATATTTAACCAAAATAACTTAGATTTCAATTATGGTATGGGATTCATAAGGTATTTTATTTCAATATGGGCAACTTTTACGGCCCACTATTCTTCACCTTTGAGGATAATTTTAATAAATAAAATTTATATTTGTACTCTACAAGACAATGGCAACCCAAAAGAATTCATTATTTCAAAATCAAAAGTTTATTGCTTATAAATGTATAAAAATTGTATATGACACACTTTAATTTTTAACCAGAATTTTTATTATTTGTTGTTATAGCGGCAACAGAAACACACAATCTGTGATTATTTCAACTATCTACCTATTACGGTTCATGAGATACAGCTTGCTGACAGACAGACGGACGGGACGGACGGACAGCGGAGTCTTAATAATAGGTTTCCGTTTTGCCACCTTTTGGGTACGGAACCCTAAAAATAAGGAAGTCGGTTGTTTTTTTTTTTGTAAAAAGTTTTTATATTTCACTTTTTAGTGGGTCAGTTTGTAATTTATCTAAGTTACAATAGCCTAATGTCAACTGCTCATCACCTTTTACAAAATAGGGTAAACTCCACGTAACGTCACTCGATTTAACGACAAACTCTCTAAAGCGTCGAAATCAATCGACTTTGGTTGGTTTAGCTTGTCTACCATACAATGATACACTCTACATAGCATCACACTCACTCTCAATAACGACAACAATTGAGTAATAAAAAGTTAAGTTGCTAAAATTAGTAAAAACTGCGCAGCTGCGTACGTTTTTTTGTTGCTTTGTTATCCTAGCCCGCAATAAACTCTACTGTCGGCATCATATATACCGAACTTTCTAAGAAATTCATTCTTTTGTTTACAAATTCGGA
Organism: Atethmia centrago; assembly: GCA_905333075.3. Classification (NCBI taxonomy): domain Eukaryota; kingdom Metazoa; phylum Arthropoda; class Insecta; order Lepidoptera; family Noctuidae; genus Atethmia; species Atethmia centrago. The sequence continues at coordinate 22,689,004 of HG995386.1, forward strand.
TTGCTTGCACGTGTAGACTGTTTTTGACCATGACTAACAAGAAGGAGTCATGGATCATCTATACCTTATCTATGTATCATTATTCTCAGTTGCTTACAAACTTTCAAGCTGTAAATATGGCTAGCAAAATAAAATCATTGTGTATTGACGAAAAAGTCTACTAAAAAGTTTACTGATACGCGCAATAGAAACGGGAGAAAAGATAAGTGATGTTGGCAAACGCTTTGGATTAAGTCGCTCTACCGTGTCTACAATATGGAAAACATTTATTTTTCTAATTCTGATTTTTCTTCTCTCCATTTAACAACGACTCTCTATAACGCCATAAAATGCACAGTCCCTTCAGTGTCGTTATATAGAGTTTACACTGTATTGCTTTTCTTGATGCAGGGACGTTAATTGTTGAGGAGTTCTCCTGGTAGGAACCAGGAGAAAATATCGTTAAATATCATCTTATTAAGTAGTTTAGGTGGCCATCCGTGGTCTTCATCATCAATTCCACTCCACCAAATGTGCAAATAGTGCAGAGAAGTGGTGGTCTAGTGGTAACGGCCATGACTTACGAGTTGTAGGGCGTTTTCGGGCACTGCTCTCAAAACGGTGAAGGAAAACATCGTGAGGAAATCGGCATGACCTAGAACCAAAAATTCGAAGACATGTGACATCTGCCAAACCGCACTGGGCTCGCGTGGTGGATTACGGCCAACTTCCCTCTCACAGAGAGGAGGCCTGTGTCCCAGCAATGGGGACATTGTAGGCTGATTATGTAAATAGTGCTTTCCGAGAGCAAATACACAAGTTACTAAAAAAAATACCTAAATCGCTTGTGTGCCTTTAAAATTTGAGGATTTCCCTCGATTTCCATGGGGTCCCCTCATCAGATTATGACTTGGTGAATGGGATCACCTCGGGAGCATACCCTTTCAAACAAAAAAATATTGTTTTAAATCAGTTCATAATTGATGGAGAAATCGGCGAACACACAAAAATTATACGGTCGAATTGAGAAACCTCCTTTTTGAAGTCGGCTAAAAAACGAGCGTGGTCCAACCAAGTTCCTTATGCGATACTCGCGGGCGCTTACAGACTCGTATACATATAATAGAATGAGACAGAGAGAGAGAGAGAGAAAGTCGCATGGAGGGGGTATTACGCTTTTTCCAAGTGAACGTTACGTAACGAGTCCTAGATTTTCTACTGTCAAGTCCTACCACAAGCCGCGTTTAGGAACATCGTTAAGTTCGTTTCAAAAGTCCAAAAATAAAACTTGAACATGATTACTTATTCCAAGCACACGATTCTAATCATACCAAATAAATATTTACGGGGGACCGTTATTACAGTTTAATTTTCAAACTGTTCCGATAATCGAATTTCAATTTTATTAAGTGTTCGCTCGATATTAAACCAATGTTGAACTTTATTTCAATAGAATAAGTTGCGTTTTAGAATACCTCTAGATTCCTAGACAAGATTATTCTGGAGACAATTGGACCCTTATCTTAGAAATGTCAATTGCAAACGCGAATTGAATAACGATTGTAATAAATAAATTAAGATTAATTCATTAGAAATAGAAGGTTTTACTTGAAAGCGCGTTTGCTTAGCTGTTTTTATTCTTATAGGGTAATCAAAGTGGGAAGGTTCACTTTACACTTTTAGAGCGTGTACGCACGAACGAATAAGAACATGGTGAACACGACCAACGAACACTTTGTTCGCATGTGCGTACCACTATCGAGGATCAAACACTATGTTCAGCAAACATGTTCGTGGCGATCCAATTTAATTTTCTGTGTAGACGGTGTTTGGAGAAATTTGATGCGAAATTTTCACACCGAACTCAAGGGGTGGGCGCGTGGGGACGCGGGTACTTCGGTTCTCAGCCACTTATCCAACAGTGTACCACTTCCAACGTGAATCCATGGCTACTAATGAGAGCGGGGGCGGTTGAGCACAAATACAAGTCGAACTGTGTTCGTATGATGTCCGTGTTCACTTTGCCAATTTACGTCCACATGTTCGAACCAAATGTTCCGTGTCCGATGTTTGTGTTCACCGTGTTTTGTTCATTTGTGCGTATACGCCTTTATAACACACTGTCATAAAACAGGGTCTGTTTGCAGGGCAGTTTAACATGGCAGCAATAGTTGAACCGCATCGGGTTCATAATCACTTATCAGGTAGCGTATTATGTGTTCTAAATTTGGTTTTCTACTAGTTCACATCTCAATGCCTGAAGTCTTCTCAATGCCTGAAGTTTCTGATCTGTTCTTCAATTAAACGACAATATTGGCAGCTTCTGCCCAAAACCGCTTCTCCAAATCAGCTTGGAAAAGTAAACATCTTTTTCTCTCCACAGTGCTTTGGTTTGACCTTTCAGTAAGTCCATTTTGTTCCGGTGTACAGGGATAAGGCTTCCGGCCTTCACTTTCAAGAAATCTTCAGTCTTTTGCTGCATGAGGTATACTTTCACATCCGTTGTCAATTCTTAAGAATTCGATTTTCTCGTTTTGATTATTTGTACCAATCAATATGAATTCATTAAGCTCACTGCTTCACATTTAGCTTTTAAGAAATCGATGAAAATCATTATGCTTTAATTGTGTCCGTCAAGATGGAGGGATTGGATTTCAAATCAGCCAACATAAAAGTTTAATACTGTAAATCTACTATTTGCTACTTATTCACATGTGACCTAAATTAGCCTAGGCTGGTAAAATTTTCGTTTTTCCTAATTAATGTTAGTATTAGTGTTAAGATCGGCCTCCCCGCAATAATTTTAGCTACCTCAATGTATACGTAATTCTTTAACAAAATACTTGATCCCTCTATTTGATGTCAAAATGGAGGGACCAGGGGTTAACCATCACCTCTTATAGCAGTATTATTTCAATATTACTTCAGCGTGAGAAAGAGATGGAGCTATAAGTCCTGTATAGCTCCATCACTTTCCCACTGTGAAGTAATATTATAATAATACTGATAAAAGAGGCGATGGTTACCGCCCAGATACGCGGGTAGGAGGAGTATCCTATCTACTCGTATATGGTATTACAATACCTTAATTCTACTTTATAAATATGAAATTGAATTGTCCCTTACATGAATCGTTTGAGAAATATCGACCATAAACGTTGGTCCCTCCATAATTACGGTTCAACAATTTGGTCAGGCATGATAATGTATCAGCTGTTCCAAATATTTTGTCCATGACATGTGAAAATAAATGTATGAGTTCGGGAAAATTAATACTACAATAACAATTTTAATGAAAGATGTCATATTGTATTTATTTAAGTACACAGTTTATGTATTCATACACTTTTTAGGCATAAAAAGGTATGAAGGCTTTTTGCTAAAAAATGCACATCTGACAAAGCGTGTTGAAAAATAATACGGTCACTAACTAAAGTATATATTTTAAACAAAATGTAGTAAGTTCAACTGCCTTGTTGATCTAGTGGTCGCAAGCACTACTGCTGAGCAAGATAATACACTATCGTGCCATATGTCAACCCCGTCTTGCCTTTTACCATTGTAACATTAACACTTATAATTAAGGCGCTGACAAGACCCAATTGACTAAAATAGGCTTCTCTTAAGAAAAAAAAAATGCCAAATCTGTATAGTTTGTGGTAGCGGGAAAAATATATGTTAATTTTGAACATATTTCCCAGAACTTGGTTGTCACCAAATCACGTTTTGAAAAAAAATCTCGATACAAACTAACGTTAAACTAACCTCTTACCTTGAGTTCTAATCCAAAATATCTGTATTAAATATCAACATACGTAACGTATTTAATTAATAACAGGAGCGTCTTATTTGAATGCAGAACTTGGTTGTTTTTTATTTTCGATTACTCAACTCAATTTTGAGTAAATAGATAATTGCTTCATATTTTGCAGTAAATTGCAAGCGTTGTGTCATCGCGCTTCTCTTTCTTTTCTATGAAAACTGACAGTGACCGCGGTTTAGGTGTTGTCAGCGTCTTAACACAAAACAGTTAAACAATATATGAAACACTTTGTGGTTAAGATAGAAATCACCGATGAAGGACTGTTTTTAAATGACATAACTTTTTGGCATCTTCTGGGGGGTAACCATCACCTCATAAAGCAGTATTATTTCAATATTACTTAGCGTGAGAAAGAGATGGAGCTATAAGTCCTGTATAGCTCCATCACTTTCCCACTGTGAAGTAATATTATAATACACACGCACGCATAATATACACGCATTATTAACACTTTGATTCTTTTCAGTGCGGACTCATGGGAAGAAGTTTATAACTACGCTCAAGTCGGGTTTAATACGGTAAATGATTTTAAATTCCAGTAAAACCAAGTATATAGCCTTAACTTTAAGGAACAGCCCACAGTCATCTCTCCAACCATTCTCCATTCTCGCTTACACCTGTTCATCCCCTCATAACAGTGATTGTTCTTGTTCTAAGTTGCAGAAGGTCGACGATATTAAGTACTTGGGGGTCATCTTGGATTCAAAATTAATCTTTGCTGCACATATAAATTGTCTCACCACCAGAATACGAAAATTTATCTTCGTGGTTAAAACTCTTCGGGATATCCTTAACTCCAAGCAACTACTATCTGTTTATTGTGCATTATGCCAATCGCTCCTGACATATTGCATCACTTCATGGGGTGGAACGTTTAAAACTAACCTTTTAGTACTTGAAAGGGCTCAAAGGGCAGTCCTTAAAGTTGCATTATTCCTTCCTTTCCGTCATCCCACTGTAGAAGTTTATAAGTCCTCTAAAGTCCTCTCAATTCGGCAGCTTTTTATTCTCCATGTTGCTTCGAAACAACGATCTCTTGTTCCTGTTATAAACACCCATCAAAATTCTGACATGAGAAGCAGAAGAAGGAATGTATGCCAATCTAAATCAGTAAAAACCAAATTTGCCCGCAATTTCTTCTCTTTTCTCGGCCCATTTTTATACAACAGACTGAATGATTTACTTTCAATTCATACCCTGAACAAAACAAGTTTTAAAAGAAAAATAACTGACTGGCTTATTACCTTAGATTATACCCAAGTTGAAGATCTTTTTAAAACCATGTCCTAACACAATCTTCCGTTTGCAATGCACAATTACCCCACACCACACCCACGCACTCCACATTGCACACACCACACACATTTACTTACATCTTCCCTTGCATGTATTCTTAATTACATTATTTTCACTATTTTTATTTTAATTTTTGTAAATCAATTTTTATGAACAATATTGCAAAATTATAATGTATGAGATTTTTATTTGAAGAATGTTCTATGCGAATCAGACCGTATCCAGTACAACAATAAAAAATGCAAAATTTTATTTTAGGGGGCCTGGTGACCTAACATACAGGTTTTCTAAAAAACTTAGTTTAGGCTCCAGCCTTCCACAAATTAATTAGAAAATTGTATCTGTAGACTTTTACTGACATTCTCTGTAATTTGTGGTAAGTAATAAATAAATTATTATTATTATTATCTTTTATTTCACTATTTACACATTATAATTTTATTTTTAAATATTAGGATATAAAATATATATAAAAACATTTAAAAATATAAAAAAATGGTAGCCCACCGGTATCGGGAACAGGGTCCAAGCTACCGGCGGTCAGGGCTCCAGAGAGAGGAACCTCCTGACAATGCGAGCCGTGTCCAGAAGTACCGCTTTCTGAATCAAGCCCTTAATCCAACCGTCCAACGTGAGCCTCTTTAGGTGTTGGTCGAGGCTCTTGGCAATTAAGCCATTGGCTGATACGACTATCGGCACAATGATTGCTGAATCCACATCCCACATATCGACAACCTCGCGAGCCAAGTCAAGATACTTGATCTGTTTATCTTTCTCGGCTTTCACGAGATTCCCGTCATGAGGGACTGTTATGTCAACAATCATTGCGCGCCGCTCTGTTCGATCCACCACCACTATGTCAGGCTTATTGGCAACAATAGTCCTGTCAGTGATGATGGATCGATCCCAGTACAATGTGATATTTCCATTGTCGAGAACTGGGTCGGGCACATACCTGTAGTACGGCACTTCAGATTCTACAAGGCTGTATTTCAGAGCAAGTTGCTGATGGATAATCCTGGCTACAAGGTTGTGTCATACTCTTCGTTAGCTAGACGAGAACACCCGGAGATAATGTGTCGGATTGATTCTCCCGGACGGTGGCATGCCCGACACACGTCAACCGTGCCGTCCTTCACAATAAATCCGGTAATTCTTCGTCATGATAACTTCGTCCATAATTGCACAGACAAAACCTTCGGTTTCCCCAAAGAGGTCACCAAAACGTAGCCAGGCTACGGACGCTTGGAAATCTACTTCGGGTTCATGTAGGGCCCCGAAAAAGCGTCCGTGAAGTTCCTTACTCTGCCATACCTCCCTGCGATCGTTAGTGTCAAGCACTACAAGCTTGCGCCAGTTCTCTTTAGCCAAGGAGAGTGGGGTGAGGCCCTTGTCCACCGCGACCACATCTCGATGCATCCCCACGTTGGCTTCTAGGAAATATTCCCTGAGACTGCATACCTCGCGATTGTGGAGGGTCTTAGCGTTTAAAAAGCCTCGACCTCCACACTTTCGCGGGGTATACAGTCTCATTACCGACGACCGTGGGTGATGCATTCGATATGCAGTCAGCAGCGTACGGATCCTCCTATTCAGGGCGTCGAGTTCAGTCTGAGTCCATTTGTGTATGCCGAAAGAGTACATCAAAACGGGCATGACCCAACCGTTGAAGGCGCCCACCTTGTTTCCGCCTGATAGAAGACTATTAAATACTGTCTTCAGGCGGCCAAAAAAGCGCTCCTTCAACGATTGCTTCACGTCAGTAACATTGATGCCCAACGCTTCCGACATACCCAAATACTTGTAGGTTTCGGATGCGGAGAGGGCTCTAAGGTTTATGGAATCCGAGAGTTGGGTCCCACGGATTTCACAATCTTCCCTCGCTTTACATGCATGACCGCACTTTTATCCACTCCAAATTCCATCCTGATGGCGCTACTGAAAGTTTCAGTTATTTTCAGTAGCTCCATCAGTTGCAAATTATTAGAAGCAAAGAGTTTTAGGTCATCCATGTAGAGGAGGTGAGATATAACTTGACCACCTCTCCTCAACCGATAGCCTAGACCTGAATCCTCCAGCAGTGTGATAGGAGGATTCAAGGCTAAGCAGAACCAAAGCGGACTCAAACTATCGCCCTGAAATATGCCTCGCTCAATCCTTATCGGCTCGCTATTCCTCTGGATATTTCGACATCCTGGATAGCGAAGGACCGTCCTCCATTGCCCCATACATGACATCAGGAAGGTGCGCAGAGTGGCATCTACTTTATATAACTCCAGCACCCTCATGAGCCATGTATGTGGCACCGTGTCATAGGCCTTCTTATAATCTATCCAACATGTCGACAGATACTTTCTGGAACGACGAACCTGTTGGCTAATGGCCATATCAATGAGGAGTAGCTCCTTAGTACCGCGGGACCCGTTCTTACATCCATTCTGAGAGGCAGACATGATGGAGTTAGTGTTTTTATGTTTGTTAATTTTAGCTCTCAAAATAGATGTAAGAACTGACCAGAAGAAAGACCGTCGGTAAACACGTGATCGGCCTATAATTTTTGGGTTCCGCGGTGCTATCTGATTTATGGAGCAGGTGGGTAACTCCTGTCGTTAGAAATTGGGGTAGCGAACCAGACTCCAAAGCAGTCTGGTACTGAGCCGCCAAGCGAACGTGCGACCTTAGAAACCATTTGAGCCAGAAATTGTGCAGCCCGTCCGGCCCTGGGGACTTCCAGTTAGGTAACGGACGGACTGCACGCGCTACATCTTGGGGGCAGATAGTAATAGCCCCCATTTCTGGTATTGGATCGCAGGCTCGCTTGACTTCTCGAGCCCAATCACCTTCGGTGTGACTGACAGGCACCGACCAGATACTGCGCCAGAAAGAAAATATTGCAGCATCATCCGGCAGGCGCGTGTCAGTCACACCTTGGTCCCGTCGCTCCCAACCCCTATAAATCCACCTTTCATCGCTCTGGAAGGTGCGATTCTGAGTGTATCGTTCTACTCGCCGCTTATACCTACGAATACGGTTCGCCCATGCATATACTTTCTGCTTCAGGAAGTCGATGCGCTCTGTGACACGGGAAATATAGTCCTGAGGGCTGATATCAGTCCCTGAGAACGACCGTCTCACAAAGCGCATCACTCTAGGGCGAGTATTGCCGTCCCTAAAGCAGATTAGTTTGCCGATAAGCACTCTGGCCTCACCAATACGACGCTCAATTCTGCACTGCCAAACTGGTACGGTTATTATTATTATTATTATTACTTGCTTGACATTTTTTATCAAATTGCCAAAAATTGGGTGTGCTATATTATAGGAGTGAACGTTAACCCCCCTGAACCCTCCTTTAGGCCACGTGTGCCCTACAATACGTTCAGATTGTAAAAACACTTCCGCCACCGTTGGCTATCAATGTTATTTTACTTTATCTTTTACTAATATTTTTCCCAGTGACCACTCAAGAAACTCTTAGCATATTTGTATTAAATTTCCTTCCGTGAAAAGAAAAGCATAAAGGAAAATATTTTGTTAAGGTGAGGTTTTCTTTTGGTATTTTGTCCTTTGACAATCTCTTTGTGATCAGATCCGTAATATCAACCAAAACGGCTTGTGATGCCAAAGGTTCTTAAGGAATAATAATCTGATTTAGATGTCACGACAAAAAGTCAAAAACAGATAGGTAATATTATATTATGTGTGGGAATACCCAGACTTTTATGAGTTTTTGAAATATAGACACATCAGGACGCACGTCAGTGTTAATAAAACCAGTATAAGCTGGCCTCTATTAAGGTGGTTTTGAAATCCTGTGTGTAACTGAACATTGGTTAAAAGTCCACCAGTTCATGTTCAGCTTTAACAACCACCAGGTTGCCAGCTCGTTCAGCAGAGTTAATATGATACGTGGTGGCTCTCTAATAATTACTCGTAACAATATGAAATTTAAAGAACGTAAGGATGTTCATTGCAATGAGCGTGTACAGGCCCCCATGTGCTTCATATGATATTTTCTGGAAATATATGGAAGAAGTATTTTTAAAGACTTGTAACAGTAATAAAACACTTATAGTCTGTGGAGATTTCAACATTAATATATTGGAAAAATCTGCTGCAGTAAATAACTTTATAACTTTATTAAAGTCCTATAGTTTGTACAATACATTCTTTGAGCCAACTAGAATAACTGCCGCTAGCGCTACCTGTATTGACAATATTTTTACACATTTAAGACCTTCTAGACATTCAATTATAAATGAGTTGGCCTCTGATCACTGTGGCCAGTTGGTTACTTTCCCTCAGAAAATAATCAGAGTTCAAAGAAAACTTGTGAGTTTTATTACTGTTAACAAAAGTTGCTTAGAACAATTTAAAAATAATCTAATGGAAAAACTACCGGGTTTGCCTTATCACACTGACCCGGATCAAGCATAACTTTACTATTTAACCTCATCAATTGTGAATTTAGGAAGATATTCACCTCAAAAACATTGCCTGTTTATGATCGCGTTATATTTAGTGACTGGGCAATACCAGGTATTTACAAAAGTAGGTTGAGGTTATATGAATTGTATCATGAAAAAACATATAACCATGATGAAACTTTTAAAGAATTTGTTAAGAATTATTCTAAAACTTTTAAAAGAGCCTGTTCCTCAGCAAAAGCCATACACATTAAAAATAAAATAAAATCTTCTGGAAATAAAATTAAAACAACTTGGAATATTATTAATTCTGAAACGGGAAGAACGACAGTACGGAATCGTGACTTCCATCTAAAAATCGATGATGTATATATTAAGGCAGACGTGGAGGTGGCAACAGAGTTTTAAAACTTCTTCATTAATATTCCCTTTTTAACAACCAAAACTCTTTCATCGTCGTCCGCCACTTCTGCTTACTCAATACTAAAAGAATGTGTACCAGAATGTGATAAACACTTTAAATTCACAGTTGTTAGCCCTAAAGACATTTTGGAATCTTTTAAAGAACTTGATGTAAAAAAAAACTGCTGATCTTTGTACAATGTCTTTAATAATTGATGGTATTACACCCTTTTTAGCAATTGTTTTTAACTCTTGTTTTGCATCTGGTATATTTCCTGATCTGATGAAACTTAGCAAAGTGATTCCACTGTTCAAATCTGGCAGCACAACTGATCCCACGAATTTTCGGCCTATTTCAATATTACCTACCTACATTGAGCAAAATCTTTGAAAAAATAATTTTAAAACAAATGTTAGGACATTTCAATTCATATAATTTATTTCATCTGAAACAGTTTGGTTTTACGAAGGGTCGTTCAACTACAGACGCGGGCTGCTGAAGAGCATTTTCGAGGCTTGGGAGGACTCGCAGGATGTTCTTGGCATTTTCTGCGACTTGTCTAAGGCCTTCGATTGCGTCCATCATGATACACTCATCAGGAAATTGCATCACTATGGTATTAGGGACAGGGTTCTCAACCTTCTGACTTCCTATCTGAATAATAGAACCCATCAAAAACATAAATGTGAAATGAGAGAGCCAAATTCAATATTATGATATATGCCTTGGTAACAACCAAGGCATATATCGTAGCCTAGGATACGAATATATAGGCGAAGGCTATAATACGAATTTTATTCCGAAAATTTGGCTTGCTGTTAGAAACTAGCCATCGAACATAATAATTCGTATATGAAAACTAGCCAAGTCAGACCTTAGGTTACAATATATTATCCTAAGTTATAAGAAGAAATGATATTCTATGTTGTTATAAATACATTTCAGGACTGACCATTAAACTTGGCACCCATTTAGATCTCACTTCTTTTGTCGTTGAAGTCAACAACCAAGGCATATATCATAATATTGAACTTGGCTCTCTCATTTCACATGTATTTTTTTGATGGGATATCATTACTTTTTGTACATCAATTATTAGTAGGTACTTATTTATAACAAAATTAATACCTACCAAATAGTTTTTGTTAAACTACTGTATTTTCCTACGTTTACGGGGTATAATTGTCTTTTTTGTGTTATTTTCTATATTTTCTTGTACCTTACAAATTATTAAAATTAAAATTAATTAATTAAGATAACAAGTAATTTATTACTTTGAAAATTACCTGTTATCTATTGAATTCTCAAGAAAAACAATTTGTTACCTTTTGTTACCATTTGTTAGTTCTCATTCTCAAACTCATTCAGAGTAAAGTATACATACCTACTTATAACTATTATAACTATACTAAAATTATTATTAATTTTTGATTTTGGACTATTGCCTATACCATAGTACTTACTAAAAGAAATTGTAATAATAATATAACCACAAATATATGTATAAGTATTTTTTAAGAAAACCTATGAATTTCGTAGCAAGAATCGCAACCATATAGGTCAAATATCGAGAGACAACCGGACAGCAACACGGCGCTCGCGCTTATGAGCGCGGCTGCCACTTGCCAGGACACGTTCGCATGAAGGTTTTATCGCACCGCTACCAGCACTCCGCTGCTCCGACGTCGCACCACGCGCCGTGTACCGAAATGCCTATATTATTTAATAATTATTTTTAATGAATGATCTTACACTATTGATGTGCGCTAAATATTGAAACAATAATTAATACTAAATTCCAGTTAATAACGTAATAAATACGAAAGTCGACTATACTCTTACTTATAAGTACTGAAACGGAAATATTTAGATAAAAAAAAAATGAAGGGTAGTATTCAACCCGTTATATCCGTGAAGACCTTAAAATCCACATAAAGACCGGTTGTCCTAAGTTTTGATTGCTGATTGCTGATTCTTACGTTATTACAGTTACAGGCACTAAGTATAAGTTAAGTGTTCTTGATAGAATCAATAAAGTGAAAAATTATAATAAAATGATAAAAAATACCAGTTTCTGATTTATTCCTTTGTATTTACCGAATTAACTATCTGCATGCCAAATTTGAACTTTCTAGGTCATCTGGAACTGGGTTAGAGTTTTGATCTATAGGTCAGTCAGTGACAAAAATGACGTTTTTGGGACGTTAATATCTAAATAACCGCCTGAGATGTGTTTATGACAGAATCATGCCTACATTCCATACATTGATTGACCTGTCACTTGATTTGTTTTACAGGTCGCGTCTATCTACAACTAGTGTTGTATAAAAACAACTATTGTTTATAATAACACAATAACTGATCAACTTTTCATTTAGAGGTCAGGGCAAAATGCTATTAAGCAAATACGTTTTTGAGGTTATAACAGCTGTCAGATAAGGTTTGACAGCTGTTATAACCTCAAAAACTATTCGTATCACTCAAAAATAAATCCCTCTTCAATGTAATATCATCATCAAATCGGCGCGTGGTCGCAAACAGCAGTTATATTCTCGTAATATCCCGCCGATGCTGAGTTTTAAAGACTTCACGTGTGATGTTATGCCATCCTTGTTTTCTAGGTACACGACACTTTGTGCAAGTTAGACCAATTTAGGTATAGTTCATTGAAGTATCGGTCGTCGAAGCGGACCAGACTCCAGAAGTCGGCTTGACACACGGCGCTTTTAGCCATCGAACTCAGTCTGGTAGACAGACAACGGGAATAATCATACCAGCCTATTACCTTTCAATGCTGGGTAAACGATCATTGATCACCACGCTTGCTCAAGACGGGTTGGTGATTTCTGACTTTTATTGATTACGATATAAGTCCAGGTTTCCTCACGATGTTTTCCTTGACTGATGTCCAAGATAAACTTACTCACTTATAATAAGTACCTACGCATTGAAAAAGACACATTGGTACTTAACCGGATTTGAACTCACAGCCTCGTGCATGAGAGGCGAGGTGTTAACCTCTGAGCCATCTCGACATAAGAGATACCGAAAAGAGCTGCCTACCTACATGTTTTTGGCAAGGACAGGGAAATTAAATAATAAACAGGATTTGATTTATTATTATTTATTCAATATCTTCTCGTACAACCACTTCATCTAAAAATGCAGCTGGAGCCATAATATTAGTTTCATGCCTGGCCCAACCTAAGTACCTCACCACCGTCATAACATGCTCTAATAAGCTGATGCTATCTCTGAATCCCCTGTCTAAAATAAATATGTATGTGTATCTTGAAAGTACCGAGTGTCAGTGGGGAATTTTCATTGCTGAACAAAGAAGACATTATTTCCACATCAATTGTGGTAGGTTTGTATGGGCCAAAACAATCTAAAATGTAATCACAGGCTACTATTTAAAATGGCTTTAACAGATTTCTGTATTTGTGTAAAGAATATGTGTCTTTTTGAAACATATAATTGCCCTTTTTATTTAAAAAAATGTATGTTCCATCACACATCACAATACATTGTTCGTTATTTTCATTATAAATTCCATTTGGGATCATGAGATTGTGTTCTATCAATTGTTCTCTCGTCAAGTGGTTTATTCCGAGGTTACATGGAAAAAAATCTTGTAGTAGTATCTCTCGTGCTGTTTGCATTAACCTCTAGTGTAGTGCGAGGAACTTCTAGTAATGTGGATATTCTTAAGTCAGAATCACCTTTCCGCACACAGGGGTATATTAGTATACCCCTGTGTTTTTCCAACAGTCTGCAGGATCTGCGGTCACTATGGGCATTCCGCAGGGTTCAATTCTAGGTCCATTCTTGTTTCTAATTTAATAATTTTTTAATGACTTACCTTATCACATAACGTATAATCACAAAATTTTATTGTTCGCAGATGATATTTCCCTCATTTTTAAAATCCTACGACTGCTGGTCAACTTTGAAAATGTTAACGATGCACTCTCTAAAGTTGTTCATTGGTTTAATGTAAATAATCTTCTCCTGAACGAAAAAAGACTAAACTCATTAAATTTTCAACGCCAAATGTCAGGCAGCTAACTACCAATGTTGAACTTAATGGAATAGAGTAGGACCCTGTTGAGTCAACAGTTTATCTTGGAATAACTATTGACGCTAAATTACAATGGCGCCCTCACATAGAAAAATTGTCAGGAAGGCTAAGTTCGGCCGCCTTTTTTTTTTGGATGGGAAATCATCAAATAACTTCTCCCGCTCTGGGCGGAGCGGGAGGGTGTGTCAGACTCTTACTGTCTAAAACCCACCCGTATTCCTTCCTGTTGCTTGTGTTGCCAGGGGCCTCGGTGACCCATTAGTACCTACCCGCGACCCCGGCAGGCATCGGCCATAGTGGACCCCTACATTTGTGCTGACGACATCTCTTTGAGGCGCGCGTGGAATACAACGCGCCGTCGAGCCGGGCCTGGTCCTTACCGGACGGTGAGCTACCCATTGCTCACCGTCCGCAAGCCCGCGCCTACGGTGGCCGGAAATCCGCCCGGGATTCCCGACGCCCAGGGCATCTCCTGCGGCGGCTAGGGGCAAGAGGGTGCAAAATTTGCCTTTCCCTCAACCGTCCCGCCTCCTCCTTTGCGAGCATTACTGCTTCGCAGAAGGAGGTTACGGCTGCCCATGCCCTCTCGCTCCGTACCATGGCCTGAACCAGAGCCGGACGCGAGAGATCTCTGCCGCCGATCGCCTCCACGAGGACACGGCGGTGCTCTGCCCAAGCCGGGCAGACCTCCACCGTATGCTCCACCGTATCCTCCGGGCGATCCACACAGTGGTGACACCCGGGCGTTTCCTCCCGCCTTATCCGACACAGGAACCTTCCGAAGCTGCCGTGTCCGGTGAGGACCTGTGTCAGGCGGAATGTGAGGACGCCGTGGCGCCTCTCTAGCCACGTCGCCATGAGATCCCACCGGAGCTCCGTCCGCTGTGCCGCGATTTCTCGCGGCAGCGGAGTTACGCCCCAGCGTTTCGCCTCCTCGCGCCACTCCCATACGTGCACGAGGACAAGTTCGGCCGCCTATGCTGTTAAAAAAATTCGACAGATAACCGATGTAGATACGGCCAGAATTTTTTATTTTAATTATTTTCATGGTCTTATGTCATATGGGATTCTTCTCTGGGGAACCTGTGCGGATATTAATACCGTCTTTGTTTTACAAAAAAGGGCAGTTCGAGCCATTTACAACCTAGGTCCAAGAGATTCCCTTCGAGAAAAATTCAAAGAAATGGATATTCTGACTGTAGGTAGCCTCTCAATATATATTTGATAATCTTATGAATGTACACAAAAATATATCAAATTTGAAGAAAATGTTTATTCCTGGTATTTAAACTGTGGATATCGGAATATCCACAGTTTAAATACCAGGAATACACATAATCTTGCTGTACTTGACACTCGCCTCCACAGAGTAATCAACTCGTTCATGGGTCAATGTATACGCTTTTACAACAAACTTCCTATTGCTATTCGAAATGTACTTATTAAGCGATATAAAAGCTGTATTAAAACCAAACTTTGTAAAAAAGGGTACCGTAAACTGGGGTGTATTGCAACTACTGGGGTGAAAGACAACAGTTTTAAGAAAAAAGTTTGTCATCATAACGGCAACATTTACCATTCTCTATAGTAAATTTGTATATTAAACCAATTATTGCCATATACAAATTTACTATAGAGAATGGTAAATGTTGCCGTTATGATGAATAATTTCTGAATAATTAGAAGAGAAAAAAGCTTGGAAATGAGCTGCTCGCTCTGATAAGCCTTGTGATAAAACCGTAAAACTTGGTATTTTAATTATGCAAAATCATCATTGGTCATAGGAAATGTCGACTCCATCTAGCTTATTTTTTAATATTTTTTTTTTCTAATATGTCGTGTAAAAGTGATTCTTATATCCTATTTACAGAATAAACAATTTCATTTCATTTCATTTCATTTGGTGGATCCACGAAGTTCAAATTTTCTTACGTTTTTTGCAATTTGCACGTGTTAGTCTTAGGTTGTATCTTGATCAAAATATGATACATCATAAAAAATCATTGAGAGAGAGGCGTAGGATGAATTGTCCATACAAACCTAATACCTAAATCATTTGCAATTTGAGCATATTGCTACCAATTATGCTGATATTTGGATTACGGCTGTATTTGTCTAGGTTCCCGTAACTTTTTTTCCAAAAAACTTACCTGAAATGAAGTTTAAGCGAATTGCATTTCGCACATTTTTACAGCGTCAATGATATGTTTTCATATTTTTTGCCTATATTATAAACAAATTTTTTATAATATCCTTTCAGCCGAATCATAACTTATATTATCAAGTTACAAATTGGAAAAAAAATAACTTTTCATTCATATTTTTTTTTTGGTATTAAGGAACACATCCAAATGTATCATACATTTTCATTAGCTAGTAGTGCTTACGCGTCAAGCAAATGTCAATGTGTGCGTGGTCATACTGTTCACGGTAGCTGCGTGTATACGGGCACTCACACTAGCGCAACTTGCTTGTAAGTTGTACACGCCGCCCTCCGTCGGCGGGCCGGGGGGGTTGGGTGGGGTTTGTAAGTTCGTTCGTGGTGTTTGTTGTCAGTGTAGACGATTACTTTACTCAGCTGTGCGTGCGTACTCATTTGTTTGCTAAATTGTATTGTAATATTTATGACACTATTGATCTACCGCTATCTACTTGGATTTTGATTTGCCTTGTGATTTGGTGTCGAGTAATTCACATTTTTACGACCTTTGTTCTCATAAAGATTTAATGTACAACTAGGACTAGATTACATGGCAAGGTAATAGATCTAGAGCATAAGCATAAAGGTCCTTAATCTAGTTAGTGGGTGCCGTACTGTTAGGTACAAAATAGATAGGTTACAAAATAACCTGTGTTTAGTTAGGAGAAGGAGTTCTCTAATGCTGCGGTCCCACGGCCTGCTTTCTCACCGGCCAGATCGCGCCGGGCTAGGCCGACAGGCCAGGGGAACCGTCGATACAATGAGGCGTGTGGTGGGAATGCTTGGCATTGACCGTTACATGCCTCGACAGGAGGGGTCGCGCATCAGGCCGTGACAGTCCATGGGACCCCGGCTTATGCGGCTTGCGCGGCTTGAGGTAGAAGTAAACTGCCAAAAAATAAATCGTCACGCAAAAAAGCGTTCATACTTGCGACTTTCTTCTTCTAATTCACACTTTCTCTCTCTCTCTCTCTCACTCTATAGAGTGTGTGAATTTGGCAAAATGTAAATCCAAGATGGCGGCTGTGAGAAAGGACTTCGTTCCTGACGGTAGAGATGGGTAACTCATGAGAGATAGATACAAAAGATATGAATCATTCCGTTTCCATCAATCACTCTTTGTATCCGTTCACATCCGAATGTATCACTGTATCTCATTCAATCACAATGTCTTGGTCTATCTGTGTCGCGAATTCGCGACCACTTAACGCACGTTGCACTCATAAACAAAATTAATAACTTCTCCCGCTCTGGGTGGACGCTCTGGTGGAGGGAGGGTGTGTCAGACTCTTACTGACTAAAACACACCCGTATTCCTTCCATTACCTGTGTTGCGGAGGCCTCGGTGACCCATTAGTACCTTCCCGCGACCCCGGCAGGCATCGGCCCTAACGGACCCTTACATTGTGCTGACGACATCTTTTTGAGGCGCGCGTCGAATACGACGCGCCGTTGACCCGGGCCTGGTCCTTACCGGACGGTGAGCTACCCATTGCTCACCGTCCGCAAGCCCGCGCCTACGGTGGCCGGAAATCCGCCCGGGATTCCCGATGCCCAGGGCGTCTCCTGCGGCGGCTAGGGGCGAGAGGGCGCGAAACTTGCCTTTCCCTCAACCGTCCCGCCTCCTCCTTCGCGAGCATTACTGCTTCACAGAAGGAGGTGATGGCTGCCCATGCTCTCTCGCTCCGTACCATGGCCTGGACCAGGGTTGGACGCGAGAGATCTCTGCTGCCGATCGTCTCAATGAGGACTCGGCGGTGCTCTGCCCAAGCCGGGCAGACCTCCACCGTATGCTCCACCGTATCCTCCGGGCGATCCACACAGTGGTGACACCCGGGCGTTTCCTCCCGCCTTATCCGACACAGGAACCTTCCGAAGCTGCCGTGTCCGGTGAGGACCTGTGTCAGGCGGAATGTGAGGACGCCGTGGCGCCTCTCTAGCCACTCCTCAAAGAGGGGACTTATCGCCACAATTGTGGCGTGCCCAGCATTGGGTTGCGACAACCGTACTCTCCATGACGCTATGAGATCCCACCGCAGCTCCGTCCGCTGTGCCGCGATTTCTCGTGGCAGCGGACTTAGGCCCCGGCGTTTCGCCTCCTCACGCCACTCCCATACGTGCGCGAGGACTTTTGCCTCCAGATCCCATGGCGGCAATCCGGCAAGGAGGCTCTCTGCCTCACAGGAGACCGTGCGGTATCCCCGGACCATCCGGATGGCCATGACCCTTTGGGCCGCGCTCAACCGGCGGGCTGGCCGCAGCGCCAAAGAGCGCGCCCCCCGTAGAGGGCCATGGACCACACGACCCCCGCATAGAGCCTCCGGCAGGAGGCGTTTGGACCCCTCAGATTGGGCAGGAGCCGCTTCAATGTAGCGCCCGCCCGCTCCAGTTTGGGAGCCAAACGGCTGAAATGCTCCACGAAGTTTCACCGGCTGGGCTGGGAGGACGAGTCCCAGGTACTTCATCGTCGACTCGACGCCGATGGAATCCCCTCCTACCGTTATTTGGGACCCCAACGGTGGCGCGTTCCTGGGACTATGAAAACACATGGTCTCGGACTTGCGCAGGGCCACCTCGAGTCCCAAACCGTTCGACCAACTTACCTGTGCAATTATTGGTGGCGCTGTTCGTCACCAAAAATATAAAAGATAAACAAAAACCGATCTTATATCCCATTCAAAATGTTAGTTCCAAAAACGTCTATTTCACAGATAAGTTTGCCAAAATGTACCTCGCCTGGGACGGCCGGCCACTCCAAGACCAATTCAAGGAAGATATTGGAAATCGATCGATTATTTATCGATTTATTTACAACTCAGACTGAGTGAGCAATGTACTGCGTGTCGTGCGCGCGAGCGTGAGCTACTGCTACATATGGATATAAAGATACATAAGAGTGATACATATCCCAGTGATCGAAAGATACATTTCAATATTTTCTTTTTAGTGATACAATTTATATACAGAAGACTGAGGAGTATAACCTGCCTCTCTGCTTAGCGTTTGTGGACTACGAAAAAGCCTTCGATTCGATCGAGACATGGGCTGTATTGCAGTCTCTTCAACGGTGCCAGATCGACTATCGATACATCGAGGTGCTTAAGTGTCTGTACGAAAAAGCCACTATGTCAGTCCTACTCCAAGACCGGACCTCAAAACCTATCCTTCTGCAGCGAGGTGTGAGGCAGGGAGACGTTATCTCTCCGAAACTGTTTACCGCACTGGAAGATGTCTTCGAGGTTCTGGACTGGAAAGGGCCAGGCATCAACATCAATGGCGAGTACATCAATTACCTTCGGTTTGCCGACGATATAGTTGTCATGGCTGAGACTATGGAGGACCTCAGTACAATGCTCTATGACCTCAGTAGAGCTTCCGAAAGAGTGGGTCTTAAAATGAACATGGACAAGACAAAGATCATGTCAAATCTTGTTACACCCACTCTCACGAAAATCGGAGACGCTACGCTCGAAGTTGTGGACGAGTATGTTTATCTAGGACAAACTGTCCAGTTAGTTAGGTCCAACTTCGAGAAAGAGGTCAATCGTCGAATCCGACTCGGCTGGGCAGCGTTCGGGAAGCTACGCAATATCTGGTATGTGGGACGAGAGTCCAGGGCAATGGAGAGGGCTATGCTTGGAGTTTCCCTACGTGATCGTATCAGTAATGAAGAGATCCGTAGGCGAACCAAGGTCACTGACATAGCCCGAAGAATTGCCAAACTTAAGTGGCAGTGGGCAGGGCACATTGCTCGCAGAACAGATGGCCGATGGGGCCGAAAGGTTCTGGAATGGCGACCGCGTACCGGAAGACGTAGCGTTGGAAAGTCTCCTACAAGGTGGACCAATGACCTTGTGAAGCACAAAACCGGTCGAAGTGGCGGTGCTTGCGGGAGGCTTATGTCCAGCAGTGGACGTCTTTCGGCTGAAATGATGATGATGATGATGATGATGATGATACAATTTGCCCATGTCTACCTGACGGGGGTCCCTGACCGCATACATTTTACTTTCTTGGTCTAAGTTTAATACGACTAGGTAATTACTTTAGTATATTTTGTATAAATTAGTATTTACCTACCTATCCTTAGATAACACTAGACCTAAATAAATCTAAATGTGTTTAAATCTATATCCAGAGAAACGAGTATCCGTTTCATCACTAATATTAATCGGTAGGTACCTACTTATAGCTCTAGAGGGCCTCAGCGAGTGATGACTGACGATACTACAGTACAGCAGTAAAGGGGAGCAGTTAGCATAATTTTTTTTTTTTTGAGGGTGGGAAATCATCAAATAACTTCTCCCGCTCTGGGCGGAGCGGGAGGGTGTGTCAGACTCTTACTGACTAAAACCCACCCGTATTCCTTCCTGTTGCCTGTATTGCGGGGGCCTCGGTGACCCATAAGTACCTTCCCGCGACCCCGGCAGGATATAGCATAATCAACCTATAATGTTCCCACTGCTGGGACACAGGCCTCCTCTCGGCTAGAGGAGCAGTAAAAAGTCTAAATTATACACACGGCCGAAACGAGCTGCTAACTTCGGTAATATGCATGATAACAGTAACTAAAAATCACTAATATTATGTATTTTTTTAATAAAACTTGAGTCATATATTACAAAACGCGCATTTATTTTTTTATTAAGAGTGAGATCGATAATTATTTTGATAAAATAAAACTACAAAATACGGCAATCCGCCATGATATGTAGAACACCAATCAGAGCGACTGACGTCACTTTTAGTTACTTTTTGTTTACTTCTGTAAACAAACGAACTGGCGTCACTGGAGTGCAAAAGTGGAGTCCACTGTTCCTCGACCTGGCATAAATTCAAACTGGTTCGGGGTAATCTCACTCTCCTCTCGCAGTCTTTTCTCTATTACTTTCTCCTATAGCTTCATACTATGTGACATAAGCTTTATCCCTCTATAGTTGTTGCAGTCCTGGACATCACCTTTATTCTTGAAGATGGGCACTAGCGAACTATTGCACCATTCTTGTGCGATCCCTCCTTCATGCAACAACTAATTGAAGCATAAAGTCAGCCACATACATCCATCTTCTTTTGAACACTTTTAATGCTTCGGTTTTATTTACGATTCAATTTTGTTTTTTGGAAACAACAAAAATAGCTTATTTGTTGTTTTTAATGATGTGTTACCACACTGAGGAACCACACACCATCTACCTTATACCTTTCGAATTCGTATTAAATAACACAAAATAAATAAATTACACAATGCGTGTATAGCGTTTACGTTGTGATTACACAAACGTGACGTCACAAGCGACGCCATGACACTAACAAGCCTTTTGGTGCGGATTTTAAATTTAAAAATTGAAATATTATTTTTTTACTGCTAAAGCTTTAATTCGTGCAAAAATATGTTATTCATTGTAAATAATTTACATTTTCGAGCAATAAAAGATAGTTTTTAAAAATTTGTCACCATGCCTATTCCCGAGAATGCGCGAGAATTCCCCGGTTGACGCGTGACCTATTTTTTGCTTATATCTAGTTTGTACGTTACATAATTGACACAGTGTTCATTAATAAATATTTTATTATCAGGCATCATAGGCCCATAACGTGTTAGTATTACAAGTAACTTAAAAACTATGTTAGTAACAAATTAGGCGCACAACAAAATCAAAAAGAAAGCTTCCACTTACACGAAGGTTTATCAAGCCCTATGTTTGACATGTAGCTTTATTCATAAAATACCTTCAGAATGCTATTTATTGTTGCTTCCTCTCACTCTGCGTATTATTGACACCACTTTCTTGCGCATGATCGCGAAATAATCACCAGTGTGCGCATTAGCAAACATCTGTGACGCACTACAGTACGGAGAAAGCCTCAACAGCACCCTGAAGTCATTGTTGTATTGAATGCCCAGGTTGTTGTCAGTTTTTGGGTAGGTATGATTAGCCCACAGGTTGCTGGTGTAAAATATGTGACAAAACGCTTTTAAAAGTGTTATTTTAACCGATACTGAACAACCAGCAAACCAGCCAGCCACAATGTTTCCTCTCACAGCCATCGCCCTGCACTCCCTTTTCATATCTGAGTCATCTTTAAGATCCTCCGTAACAATATGGCCTAAATATTTAAATAGTGTTATATATAAGCCCATGCTGATCCGCGTAACCCTCACAAATAGCGAGCAATTTTCTTATTCCACCGATTGTGGGGCTCAGCAGCACCATATCGTCTGCGTAGCTTAGATTATTTAAGCTAACTCCGTCTATATGGCATCCGACATGTGTGCTGCTGAACTCAACAAGCAAGTTGTTAATATGAATATTAAACCGTCTCGGGGACGTAAGATCTCCCTGCCTAACCACATTTGAGTTTATATGGGTTGGACAATGCATTTGACCATTTGGAAAAATTCCTCTGCTTTTCATACCGGAAAGATAATGTTGATACTAATGCAGCTGACATTCCCGCTTCCCGAAACAAGCATACACTGGTGTTTTTCTCCGTACCTATAATATTTGACAATTTAGTATTATTAATTATTATTTAGTATTATTATTTATGCATTATTATTGTATTTAGTAGTATTTTTGTAGGGCTTTTGGCTAAATAAAAACAGCCGCACGGGTCAATCGATCAGGTTAAGCTACGCTTGCCGCGGTTGGTCCGTGGATGGGTGACCATCTTTACATACCAAGACCCCTCCGTGCCTCGGACAGCACGTTAAGCCGTTGGTCCCGGCTGTCATTCGTGGATCTTTGACAGTCGTTACGGGTCGTCAGAAGCCCGAAAGTCTGACAACCAGTCTTACCAAGGGGTATCGTGATACCCAGTAACTGGGTTGTGGAGGTCAGATAGGCAGTCGCTTCATGTAAAATACTGGTATTCAGCTGCATCCGGTAAGACTGGAAGCCGAAGTTGGGAAAAGGCTAGGCAGATGATGATAATATTTGACAATTTACTTCAACGTTATGCTTTGACCCAATTCTCGCTACTGGACAGAAATCATTCGCATTACGGTCCAGTACAGTACACAAGTGAGTCGTGTTTTGTAGGATGAACGGGCTGCAACCCAATAGTGTGAATAAACTGATTAAGCTAATCATAATGGCTATTTTATAAGAGACGGATGAGGAAATTTGTATGATTAAAAAAAACAAGTTATGGATACGAATATGGATCCAAAGAAGAGATAAACTAGGAGCTACTAATTTTCTTCTGAAGGAATTAGCATCGGAAGATCCCAAAGAATACTTCGATAGTTTGAGAATGTCCGAATGTTGTGTGAATTTTCTTTTAACAAAAATACACTCTCAAATTCAGCGTAAAGATACCCTTTTGAGAAGTGCGATTCCTGCAATTACAAAATTACAAGCAGTTCTATACTTTCTTGCTACTATATGTAGTTTATGGACACTCACACATATTTAGACCCTGAAAATCAACTATTTCCGAATTCATCATCGAAATTTGTGAAGCAATCTATGAATCATTAATGGAATTTATCAAGGTAAGTATAATATAACTGTAACAGATTTATTATGAAACATTTATTTATTACGGGAATCTATTTTACCATTTTTAGGTATAACTTTCATTACACGTATTTTGTTTGCTCCCATCACTTTTGATTATCAACATTAGCCTTCTGCAATGCCGTGAAAATTAAGTTATTTGATGTAATTGTAACATTACTCTGCGTTTTATTATTGTTTATATGGCCAGATGGAAACATATTTGAGGAAAGCTGATAATCCACAACGTGTTCAGAATGATGTGTAGGTAAAATGTACGAGGAAATATATTCAGTTGCTTGCTCTTCCAAATTATAGTTACTGGTGTCATTAGTGGTGTGCGATGCGCGTTCGGAAACGGACGCGTTTGCGCTGCAGAGCACGAATATTTTATTCGCGTTTTGCTCAGCGGTAACGACTGCCCAATTTTGTTCGCAATGGCTACAAAGCAGCTCATTGCCAACGAGCTTTTGGCATTCGTCAAGCATGCCATCGACTACATGGACGAGGTCAGCATCTTGCAGATCTGCAAGTCCTCCTTCAAGGAGGAAGAGGTATGCAGTGCTAAGTTGCTGTTATTTCAATCACTCGACCAAATCGGAATGCCATCTCAGCATACGACGACTGTGGCGTTTTGGTAATTATGTGTTGTGCAGACGCGTTTTGAATGTGCTGACGTCGAATTCTATATATGTAAAGTTGAATGTGCTCTTGTGCTTCTAATGCCAATAGTAAGGGCAAAGATTTCAGTTGAAGACCGACGTGTTTACCGAAGACCTCAAACTCATTTTCTTCGACTGTAGAGTTAGTAGTATCAGCTATTTCTTTTAATTGGCCAACCATGCTCGAGAGTTGGGTGATTTTCCTCTTTTTTGTCGGAGGTGGGGGAGATGTAGGTTCACGAAAAGTATCCACTAAAGTACTATTTTGCTCAGTATCTGTATCATCAGTGTGTGAACTTGTAATGACGTCATTCAACCAGATATGACCTATAGCTAAATTTAAAATAAAATATTAAGGTATAGATAGCGCACAAGCTTGGCTTGCTTTGCATCTGCAAACAGAAGAAAGATTCGGCCACCTCAAATATCATAACCATAACCAAGTGGGTGGGTGAACACGTCACTTGATTGTTGCATAATTTTGAGAATTCAAATGACGAGTACGAGATGAATTATCATATGTCTGGATTAATTCTCGTACGAGTAATTCGGGCACAAATCTACCTTTAGATAGAAATTGAATCTTATCATTAAATGATAATTGCGAAAACTTACTGCTTTTCACTTCTAACAAACACACATTATCGGCGCAAACTTCACAACAGAACACCATTCTTAGGTATTTAATAATAAACACAACAAATAATATTTACACTACTGTACGTTTCAAAACGAATTACTTATAAATTAATAAGATATAAAAAAGCAAAACATTGAAGATCGGATATAAATTGTCACATGAAACAATATGGCTTCTCTAAAAAAATATAATTACTAATTTGTCGATAAAAACACTACCTATTAAAATTGCATCATTGTCATACCGTGTTCTTCTACAAAAGGGACTACCAAATTTTGCCGGATACAAAGTCCAGGGTTGCCGATAGGTACTTATTTTCCTAACTCCCCAAAAATCAATGCGAAATTTCCCAAACATGGGAAATTTCGCTTTCGGAATATGAAGTTTTTAATTATTTTTATAGGGCTTTTGCTATTCCTTACAATTTATCATTTTTTGGAATTCGACAATACTGCCCTGTTTTTTAATTGTCTCTAGTAGTCATTAAGGAAACTATCGTGTCCGTGTGTAGTCTGTTTCTCAAATTCCCCGCAATTCGGGAATTGTCTTAAAATTGGGAACCCTGGTCATCAATACTTTTCATTCATTAAATCTTGACTTTACACACAGCCAATCACAACACGCGGTGGCCAGCTCCAGTGGCAGTAGTTACGCCCATAATTTAAACCATGACAACCATATGTGCCGTTCATACACACGAAAATATACACCAGTGTGCGTAAATTTATCAATGGGATTTAGGCTGGTTGTGCGTGTGCCTGCCTAATAGTGCGTACCGAGCTCCGTCGAACTGTGAGTTACGTCACATGGGTGCGACAAGTTGCTATAAGTGTTATTACAGGAGTTTAACTTTTTTTATACATTTTGTATTATTTTATTACGTAGTTAAAATAAATGCATTTGGCGTTGTTGGTAGGGTAGGCTAAGCCTAATTGCCTCCATGGACGGCACGCCCCTGCTTTATACACAATAAAGTGAATCAAATTATTAATAATCTTGACAAACATACCAATTGGGCTGTTTTAATGGTTTACTTTTCAGAAAAAATATATTAAAACAATATCCAAGTCATAGTTCCAAACCTTTAAAGTACATGCATAGGATTTTTTTCCGTGCGATCTCACCGATACGGAGTATGATCGCATTTAACGAAAAAGTAACGCGAGCATTGAATATATGATTGAGTACCTAACTACTAATAAAAATAAACCTAATTACTAATAAATATTCTTCCGAGTCTTATGAATTAACAGTAAGCTATCTATCCACTCACACAACGGCTGCACACCGCGTCCCCGCTAGTATACTTTTGTCAAACAGAGATAGCAATATTCCGAACGAATTTTGCACTCCTATCTCGACTTGCAGTTGCGAGCGATGCTCACCGGCCCCATAATACGTCTCTATTAGTTATATTTGTTCCATAATATGGAACAAAGTTAAAAAAAGTAATAGTTCATATTATGAACTTATTTTTAAACTAATATGTACCTATTAACGATTCTAATGATTACAATTCTATAATTAGGTACGAGGGGGCGTTTTTAAGTTCGCGGAATGGAGGGTGAGAAGTGAAAATAAAAATATTAAATTATTTTTCTTTTTCAATATATTCACCTGCTACCTTATACATTTTTCAGATTTTTCAATTAGCTTATGTATATCTTCATAAAAAAATGTTTTGTCTTTGTCAGAAAAATAAGCTGAAACCGCGTCCTTCACTTCTTCATCAGTTGAAAATTTGAAAAGTGCCTTTTTTGTGCCACTGCATAGAGTCCTGTTTCGACTCAGGTTCATAATGATGAACCCAAGTTTCATATCCAGTATCAATTCGAATTATTAATCTGGGAATTTAAAACTACAGGCTCAGCGGCGCGGGCTGGCGCTTTGTCGACCAAGGGTCGGGGGGGGGATGATCCATTGACTAATATTGAGTGGCTGAAGTTGTGGCCATCCCGATAATGACCTATTGTTATCACCTCCCCCCGTTCCGCGAACTTAAAAAAGTACCCTCGTACATATTTGATAGGGTCGCAAATCATATTTTGATCAAGATACAACCTGACACTGACCTGCAAAATGCAAAAAAAACGAAATCAAATTTGAATTTCGCGCACTGAGCACGCGTGGTAGATTATAGACCGTTCCTTCTCGAAGAGAGGAGGCCTGTGTCCCAGCAGTGGGAACATTAGGTATAGACTGATTATGCACGCTGGGCCAGCTCAAGGCGTAACCACAAACATAGTATAAAGCGGGGAAGTAGGCTATCTCCGGCCCAAGCAAGGGTCGGGAAGTTGTATTTTTTACTTGTATTGTCTGGGTACAGGGTTTGTGAAGTCGGTTTTACCTAAACGATGATGAAAAAAAAAAAACATCGTAATACAACATAAAAAAACTAACGCCTGCCTCTTAGACTATAATCAAATTTTTGTTCTGTTGTTATGATTCGAACTTTGCTCTATTTATCTGATTCACAATTAGTCAATTACTTATTTTTAATTACGATTTTATAACTGTAAGTAGGTACTTAGTTACTATACCTACAATACTGAGAAATTTGGCATGACTAAACGTAAACAAAGCAATAGCGGCAAATCAATTGACAGATCAAAAGTACCTAATACATTCTAGTGGGAAAGTAGGCCTACCTACTTCCTCTGTCTGATAGAAAACTAATACAACAAAAAATAAGTAAGTAAGTAGGCATCATCAAGTAAAAATTATATGCATAAGTGACTTGCTTACCTTTCCTGTTCAATAGGTAATCTGAACAGAGACAATTCTGGAATCGATGAATTATTAAGACACCCAAACACACAGCAATACGTTCTCCTACGATTATCACACATTTTTCATTAATTTAGCGGTGCCGAAAAGCCGTGACGCGCAAACCTCGTGCGGTGTTAGCCCCGACTGGAGCACTGAGAAACGGGTCGAGATTTTGTTTAAGTGTGCGTGCGGCGACGCTTAGATACTTTGGCGCACACCTATAAGTCGCGCGTGGTGCGTTTGTATGAAGATAACTTACTTCCCCTCTCTTTATACTATGCCACAGATGTGCGTGCGGTCTACTATACCAGATTATGTACGTAAAGTTCGTCCGTCCACCTATTTCTGCCCTATGCGTGCTAATGCAATTATTCAAGAACATGATTCCTTGAATAATTTCTGAATTAGGTAGGTACGTGTCACCACAGATAATATAATCGTACGTAGTGTCACGTACCACCCACCCCAATGTGTGTGTGGGGTCACCTCACACACATAATCACACATACCTAACTCACATATACATACCTACACAAAACACACACATTTGAATAAGCTGATGTAAAATATTAGACTTCTATAATTCTCTCTCTCTTTTCTATTAATGTATTTTTTTTTTATTATATCGATATTAAATACTGGGATATTTTTTATGTATGCTGAAAAACGTCCACTGCTGGACATAGATCTCCCCCAAGCACCGCCACTTAACCGGTTTTGTACTTCCAGCGAATTCCTACGGCCTTCGCAAGGACATCGGGCCACCTTAGAAGGCCTTCCAACGCTACGTCTTCCGGTACGCGGTCGCCACTCCAGAACCTTCACCCCATCGGTCATCTGTTCTGCGAGCAATGTGCCCTGCCCACTGCCACTTAAGTTTGGCAATTCGGGCTTTGTCGGTAACCTTGGTTCGCCTGCAGATCTCTTCATTTCTAATTCGATCACGTAGGGAAACTCCAAGCATAGCCCTTTCCATTGCCCTTTGACTTTTAGCCTTCTAATAAGGCCCATAAAGCCCAGAATGTCAATCAAAGTTGCGGAAGAGTGGTGTGTCCTAATGCAGGCATTTTATTTGCTAAATAGGACACTTCTATTACTAGTTATGTAGTACAAAGTCATTTGGTTTAAATAGGTTTTTATTATTTTATTTTACATAGATTCTTTTATATTTTGTGAATGTGAGAACGTCGTAGGCTTAATAATGACTATTTATTTTCTGTTAAGTACGTGGTACTTCTTGACAGGCCTACACTGTCCCCCCATACCGTAAAACGGGGTGAATAGGGATGCAGGGGTGAATTGGGATGAAATTTTAAAATGGATTTTAAGGTTGAAATAATATAGTTTGTGGCCAAAAAGAACTCTATGTGTTTACTGTATAATAAATTAATGACTAACTTTCCTTGTTGGCAGCAAACTGTATGATTTCAACGTTAAAATCCATTTTAAAGTTTCGTCCCAATTCACCCGTGCATCCCTATTCACCCCGTTTTACGGTACCTATTAACACTGTAATTTGACACACTAAAAACATTGTAAAAGACAATTACTTTTAAAAGAGTAACCTTGGAGTTTCTTGCCAGCTCTTCTCCATATAAAACGACCAATTGGAACCGTGCACATAGCTTCTGACGTTTCATAAGTGCCCATGTAGGTTTATGTGAAATAGAATATTTTGATTTTGATTTGTTTTTAAAGCTAGCTAAAGAAAATAAACTATTTGTATTTTTGTAATGTGTAAGGTATAAAGGGTAAAAACACAAAAGGTTGGTGAACACAATTAAAACATTTTAATATATATTATATCTATAGTTCACACAGTCATAATTACATAAAGTTAAATTAAATTTTGTAGCTTGACCGAAAATATTTTGTTTTCATGCAGGTAACACTGCGTGGAAAAATCTTTCAATCATTTTATTAGCCGTTTAAACTTATGCCATGACTTCAAAATATTAATAAGATTTGTAAGTGATTTTAAATAGGTACTAAATATAAAATTGAAAGTATGTTATAAAATAAAATTGTAATTGTATGTAAAGTGTACTTTTAAACCATAGTCATGAAGTTTAAAAGTATCTCATTTGACAGTTACCGAAAAAGTACTGGTATTGTAACGGAACGGAATGGAAATATGATATTTAGGGCGTCGCGTTAAGTTAGTTCTCTTCGAAACTCAGAACCTAAAGGTTGTCATCAAGAAGACTAAAGTCTATACTGCATGTCGATTCTGTTAAAACCTCACCGTGAAAACTCGCGTGGAGTGAGCTGTCAGTGTCATCCCACTGATGCTAGGGAATGCATTACATTTGTAATCATAATCGAGATTTTAATAATATTTTTATGCTGATTCTATTGATCATTTTATATTATTTCAAAACTAGTATTTAAGTGTTGAAACGTTACTATTTAGGTTTTTTTAAATAAAATAGTAAAACAGAAATTCAGTCAGAAACTCAATTTTGTTTTTTTTATTCCAAAAGGTTTGGTAATTTTCGCAGCCGCCATCTTGGTTTTTAGATTTGACCTCACTATCGGCTTTAACACCCCCCAAAACCATGAAAACGACACCCATGATAAAAAATGTTAATATTTTCGCAGCCACCATCTTGCTTTTTAATTTTGACCACATTATCGGCTTTAGCACCCCCGAAAACCATGAAAACAACACCCATGATGTAAAATCTGAACATTTTCGCAGCCGCCATCTTGTTTTTTAATTTTGACCACATTATCGGCTTTAGCACCCCCGAAAACCATGAAAACGACACCCATGATGAAAAATCTGAACATTTTCACAGCAGCCATCTTACTTTTTAGATTTGACCTCAGAATCGGCTGAAACACCCCTGAAAACCATAAAAACGACACCCATGATGAAAAATGTTTGAAGCTGCTATTTTATATTTTGATATAAAGGTGGTAAAACCAAAGTTTTGTTTGTCGCGCATTTAAAAATAATAAAAGGCAAATTTAAAAAAAAATACTCAACTTGGCCTCACGCGCAAACGCGGCGTGATCTTATCACTTCACCCGATTCTCGTAACCATAGTAACCACCCGCGCCGAAGTGAATCGGCTAGGTGAAGTGAGTCAGTAAGCGCGACGCGTGAGTGTCGTGATCTTACCATTTCACTCGATTCTCGTTGCCATAGCAACACCACTTCACTTGGGCTGAGTGAAGTGAGCTTACCCGCCCGCCGGCCGGTGCGCGCGCTGCGCGAGTGTCAGTTGAACTGTTGAATTTTGTTATAGTATTGATGATGGTGATTTTATGAATATTATTTTATTATTGGCAACGCGAAAATAAAATATTAGAAATGTACTTATTAAATAACCCGCACGTTTTTTATTCAAATGGCTTATGTACACAGACTCACACATCGTTTAGTTAGGTTTCCACATAGTTTGTGAGGGGATAAATTCTATGGACCGTCAGCCAGGCACACTTTTAGCACTAGATCACTTGACACACTCGGTTAATTCTTCTTATGAATATTTTGGGTTAATAACAACGCTGAATAACGTCGCACAGTCTTTACTCGACTCAATCCACTATCGCTTCTTCAAAACACATCGCGGTTGGGTCATGGGATTGCGTTTATTTAATCAGTTAAAACACATCGCGATTGGGACATGGGATTGCGTTTATCTAATCAGTTAACTGATTATGATCAATAGAATTACCATAAATATATTAAAAAATCTCGATTATGATTGTAAATGTAATCCTTGGTCCATCCCTAGTATCAGGTGGGATGACACTGACAGTTCACTCCACGGCCACTTCACTTAAGTTTTCACGGTGAGAAGGTTACAGAATAGCACTGCTGATTATATTGAGTACATACCTAATTTAATAGTTCGTTAAATATTCCTATATCCCAAGTTTGTATATGTGCATGAATAGAAATACAGAAATATTTGTACTGAAAAGGCGTATCATTTCACTTAAATCACACTTTTTTTCACACACAATCTATGGACCTGCCATGTTTTAGTTCACTGATTTAAAATATTATTTAAAAAAAAATTTGGTTGAGGCTGCCAAGTCTGCCTTTGTACTTTTATTGTGCACAAAGATGTAACGGCTCAAGATACCTATACTTTACTAGACGTGGTCATCGTGTTAGTGGTACAGCAGCTTCAATATCATCAGGATTGTGCCGGAATATAGCAGTTAGTTGTGGCCGTTGTACAACAGCGGCTCCCCTGACACCATCCGTCATCTGAAGTCAGCCGTCACGAAACCATCGATTCGATGCTCTGCTAGAGTGACAGTCACCAGCCAGTGTCATTCTTGAGAGGCTGACAACAGCTAAACCGCGGTCACTGTCGGACTGCATAGAAAAGAAAGAGAAGCGCGATGACACAACGCTAGTAATTTATTGCAAAATATGAAGGGTAAAATAAAATATTATAAGATAATATATTATTTATAAATAATATATTATCTATTTACAAAAAAAATCTATTGATGGATAAAAAAAATAAAACACGATTATGCTAATTAATTTGCTTGTAGAATAATCTGACAGTAAATCTGAATGATTGCTTGTTTAATAGTATGGTTTTTAATCGTTAAAAGATATTTTAAGAGGTGTCTTCGTGATTTTTAGGGTTCCGTACCCAAAGGATAAAAAGGGTAAAAGGTATTACTAATACTCCGCTGTCTGTCTGTCGTCTGTCTGTCCGTCTGTCAGTCTGTCACCAGGCTGTATCTCATAAACCGTGATAGTTAGACAGTTTAAATTTTCACTGATGATGTATTTCTGTTGCCGCTAACAAATACTAAAAAACAGAATACAATTAATATGGGGGCTTCCATACAACAGACATTTTTTTTTTTTGCCGTTTTTATAGATAATGGTACGGAACCCTTCGTGCGCGAGTCCGACTCGCACTTGGGCGGTTTTGTTCTATAGTATCAAATTAGTTGTATTATGTTTTCAATACACTACCTACCTAGTATATATCCTGAAGAAGATCATATATTTTTATCTGATTTTGTTTACTGCAGTGGATCATATACTTTTAGGCATTATAAAACTTATAAAACTTGCGTTTAGCTCCTGTAGTCCCCTTAACCGACCTTTTCGGTGATTCCAGTAACTTCGTAACTAAATTAGACGGCTGAGCCGCCAAATAAATAAACACGCAGTGAATAATAATTTATTCGTAACCGATAATTAAATCAACGAAAGCTGCCAACTGGATGAGGTTATTCATTCATGAAGAAAATATTACAGTATGGTTAGTTATAAATATAATAATTTTTTTTTTTTTTTATCCAAATAATACACAGACACAGTTCGAAACGAAGTGGCAGAAATACAATAGCATAAAAATATAGCTTGTGCACAGAAGATTTAGGTCTAGAAAAAAAAAAGTCTATGCATACAAAAAATAATGAACCCTGTCTCTTTAACTAGGACCTGTATGGTACTTAAATGAAAATGAATTAAGTGTAGGAAATAATAAATTGCAGCATTTATAACCTGCATGAACTTAAATGTACCTACTATGTAAATTATCATAATTGACATAATAGACATCACGTGACATAATAGACATTAGAACCGTGGGGACGCCCATACAAAGTGGTGCGAGACAAACTCCGCCCATGGGCTCCCCCGCTGACGCAGATTCTCCGGCCTCAGCTTGTGGAGGACGTGGTGAGCGCTTTGTTCCCTTTGAGAGGGGAACACACCTCCCCGCCAAGGATACCACACACCGCTTACTGCGGTGCCCGATGTGGACCACACCGCCGACGAAAACGACGACGATGTTCCGGAGGTGACCGAGGTAGAGATGATCCGGATGTGGCGGTACGCAGG
This sequence comes from Atethmia centrago, assembly GCA_905333075.3. NCBI lineage: Eukaryota > Metazoa > Arthropoda > Insecta > Lepidoptera > Noctuidae > Atethmia > Atethmia centrago. The sequence goes on from HG995386.1 coordinate 22,722,622, forward strand.
CTGAATGCCAAAAATACCGCCCCAGGGCCCGACGGCTCACATAGAAAAGCCTGGGACCTGGCCTTGGAGGCTCTCGGTCCTCGACTAAGGGGGCTCCTAAGCGCATGCTTGGAGAGGGGCCAGTTCCCGCTTCGTTGGAAGACAGGGAAACTGGTCCTTTTAAAGAAGCCAGAGCACCCTGCGTACTCTTCGTCCACTTATCGGCCCATCGTGCTGCTCGATGAGGTGGGAAAACTCTTTGAAAGAGTCATTGCAAACAGACAGATTGGTGCGGGTGGGGCCGGATTTGGCGGAGAGCCAGTTTGGTTTCTGAAAAGGGTGGGGGGGGGGGGGGGGGGGGGTTACGGTGGACGCCACCATGCGCGTGTGGGCCCTCACGACGGGAAATGCTGTAGCCCAGGGTGGGGTCCTCTTGGCGGTGTCGCTAGACATCGCCAATACCTTCAATACCCTGCCCTGGAGTTGCATCAGGGAAGCACTCTGGTACCACCGGATGCCGACCTACCTCTGTCGTGTAGTCGAAGCCTATCTGATGGATAGGGCCGTCATCTACGTCACCAGGGAGTGTGGAACCGGCAAGAGCTGTCGTGCGGTGTTCCACAGGGATCGGTCCTGGGGCCGCATCTGTGGGATATCGGATACGACTGGGTGCTGCGCGCCGACCTCCCTAGCGGCGTCAGCATGGTCTGCTACGCTGACGACACGTTGGTCCTGGCGCAGGGGAGGTCGTACCAGATGGCGCAAGTGGCACGCGGGTTTGCAACAATCGTCGACAGGATCCAGCAATTGGGACTTGAGGTGGCCCTGCACAAGTCACTGAACGCGCCACTGTCGAGGTTCCAAATAAAGGTAGGAGGGGTTCACATCAGCGTTGAGTTGACGATGAAGTACCTGGAACTCGTCCTCCATAGCCGGTGGAACTGCGTGGAGCATTTGCGACGTTTGGCTCCTAAACTGGAGTGGGCCGGGGCTGCTTTGAAGCGGCTCCTGCCCAATCTAGGGGGCCCAAACGCCTCCTGCCGGAGGCTCTACGTGGGGGTCGTGCGGTCCATGGCCTTTTACGGGGCACCTGTGTGGGCGCGTTAACTGGCGCGGCGGCCAGCCCGACAGTTGAGCGCGGCCAAAGGTCATGGCCATCTGGCTGGTCCGGGGATAACGAACGGTCTCCGGTGAGGCGTTGAGCCTTTTTGCGGGATTGTTACCATGGAATCTGGACGCAAAAGTCCTCGCGTACGTATGGGAGTGGCGCGAGGAGGCGAAACGCCGGGGCGTAACTCCGCTGCCGCGAGAAATCACGGCACAGCGGACAGAGCTCTGGCGGGATCTGATTGCGTCATATGGAGAATGCAATTGTCGCAACCCAGTGCTGGGCACGCCACAATTGCGGCGATAAGTAACCTCTTTGAGGAGTGGCACAGGTCCTCACCAGACGCGGCAGCTTCAGGTGGTTCCTGGGTCGGATAAGGCGGGAGGAAACGCCCGTAACGTTATTTGGCAGCGTGAAACTCTATCTAGAATAATTCTAGACGTATAAATAATCAAAGAGGCGAGCTTATACGGCGGGGCAATTGCGTAACACAAATATAAAATGACAATTGATCGCAATGGGTTTCATTTTGACAGTTCACCCGCGTCCATTGCGTTGTTGAGCCGACGAATTTTTCAAACCTACGAAGCCATGGATTTGCAATATCCTTCAATACTCTCGGATTGTCATTAAAACTGTATTACGCAATTAGGGTGCAATTGTTGTTGCCAATGCGTGCGGCCTCCTGCACCACCGAAAACTTTCTACTAAGTAATCAAGTGTGAACACATCAGAACGCGGACGTTTTGAGTGTTTATTACAACAGACGAGGATATGATGGCAGTAAATCCACTGGTACTCGTCCAAGGGCTCACAAGTTGAGGGTACAGTTATAAATAAATCAACTGGAGTAATATTCCTAGACCCTAGACACTAGAGAAGAACATTTTCTGTTAGAGTTTGAAGTATCAAAGTTTTGGGAGCATACATCTTGAAACAAGATTGAATATTGGTATATTGCAATATACAAAATATATATTGCAAAATATTAAATGTAAACTTAAGCAATATTACTTAAGTAATATGTAGGAATGACTGTAACTACGTCTATTTAAGCAGTTTGCCCCTTTTAAGAGTCTATAATAATACCCCAAGAGAGCAGTGGTGGCCCAGTGGTAACGGCCGCGACTTACGAGCTGCAGGTCGTAGTCGTAGGTTCGAACCTAGACAGGCGCTTTACTTTGTGTAATTTATTTGATCACCACTGCTCTCAAAACGTTGAAGGAAAACATCGTGAGGAAACCGGCATTTCCTAGAAGCAAAACATCAAAGACATGTGACATCTACCAACCCGCACTGGGCCCGCGTGGTGGATTACGGCCCACTCCCTCTCAAAGAGAGGAGGCTTGTGTCCCAGCAGTGGGAACATTATAGGCTGATTTTGTATCCCCTCAAATTCTAAAGCAATTTGCTAAGGCACAGAACAGACGATACCTACCTACTGTGTTCTATTAAAATGTTTAGTTTTACGAGTATATTCGAAATTTTTTAGTGTTTGATATTGTCACCAAGAATAACACAGTAAATTTTGTAAATTATTCATAATTACTGTGCTTGTATTTTATTTGTTCGGACATAAATATAATTATGTCAGAACAAATAAAATAGAACAGAGTTCTAGGAAAAGTTAGTAATGATAAATTATTTTCACGAAAGCTTCAGAGTCAGCTTGATGAATTTACACGATGAAGGAACGAATGGCTGCTTGAATTAAATTGTGTCTGTCTGCAGCGAAATTGGGATGATAAATACTTGAATAAACTCAGAAGTTAGTTAAGCAATTACCATCTTTTATGATTATTAACAAAACTTTTGTGTCAAACAAATTAATTATTATTTACAAAAAGTTGGTCTCTTGTATTGCGTAGTGTAATGAAAATGAAACGGCTGCGGCGGGGCATCGAACCCCAGACGCTATGTTGTAGAGAAATAAAACGATTTCTTTACCACAGAACTCATACTAATTTAGCATTAACAGATACATGAAAATCTAAAAATAAGTAAAAAGGGTGCGATAAAAAATATATTAGTCGTTTTGTTACTTGTAGTAGTCGTGGAAGTCAATTGTTTTTTATTTTTAAAAGAAAAGAGGGTTTATGAGAAAAACTTATAATACATCGATATGTGGGATTTTGGTTACATTTTTAGGGTTCCGTAGTCAATACGGAACCCTCATAGTTTCGCCATGTCCGTCTGTCTGACTGTCCCCACTTTAGCTCAGAGACGCTTAAAACTAGAAAGCTGTAATTTGGCATAGGTATACATATTAATCACGCCGACAAAATGGTAAAATAAAGTCTTGAAATAAAAAAAAAATAGGGTAACTCCCTTGCACGTAATGTGGGGAAGATATTTTTTTTTCTCGTCTGTCCCATGGTGTGGGGTATTTTTGGATAAACCGTTCAAAAATATTGTGGATCTGTGAACACCATTTTTTGATTCAAGGACGCGCTTGAGTAATATGAAGCATTAAAGTGCAAATTTTTGTTAGAGTCAAGTGTGGGGCCTCCCTGCCAGCCAAATGGTTGTTTATGGAGATGTGAAAAACATCATGGCAGTAGTACATATAATGAAATTAAAAGGAAAACTGTCACAGCTAAGTGGGCTTTAGGGGGAAGTCCCCTAGTGGCGGACACTTAAGGTTTTTTAGAAATAAAATAAAAAATATTTTAAGGAATGTTTATTTATTTATGACTTACAATAGATAACTAAGTTAGAAATCAAATTAAACTAAAAAAAACACAACCTCTGCTTAAAAATAATTAACACCATTAATCAGACTTCGGTAACAAAAAATGTAATTTATAAAAGTGGCACCTAGTACCGGACGGATATTTGTGCCATACCAAAAGCACTGGACATCTCAGAATAGCTTGCATCGATCACATATGTAGCCATCTCCAGCCTCTGGGACGTCTGCACATGCTTCATGTGCCCACCCAAGACAGGATGAGCTCTGGATCCAGTCTTCCTCAGTGTCTTCTAAGCAAACCACGCAAATTGTTGTGTTTGTGTTAGATATTTCAGTTAATGGTTCCACTTTATTTCCATATTTTTCTTTGGGCTCCACGTCTTTCGCTTCTTTTCCTTTGGGTTTAATTCCTTTGGTTTGCTTTCCTTTGCCTACAATTGCTGCTTTAAACTTAGATCCTAATTCCTTCTTTTTGTCTCTCATGTTCTTTTCATTTTCTTTTTCTTCTGCCACTTTTTTGTACGGCGTTTCTTCTTCTCCTCGTTTTAGCGCCTTTATTTTGTCATATACAGTGCTTTTAGGAATATTGTATCGCATTGCAGCTTGTCTTACACTCAGTTCTTTGGAAAAAAAATATCGATAGCAGTTTGTAAGCTTTCCACCGTTTCTAAGCCCACGATCCTTTCTTTTTCTTCTCTTCCATTTCAATGCTATTCATTCTTCTATGTTCTAAAACAAAATTCAACAATTAGAATAAATAACGTTAATTCTCACGAGAAATATCAATATGTTTACTGTCCGGTGCTAAGGGATGACTTAGTGTCCGGTACTAAGGGACAGATGATTTCGTGCATTAGGTGGTACCTACTATAATTAGTTAAAAAATCTAATAATATTCTATCAGTTTACGGGTAACAATTAAGTACTACTTTTATTTTTGAATACCATTAAAATGTAAATGCAGAAATGTGCCAGAATTACTTACATCGATTTTTACGTGACGCCGTGATTTCCCGCCAAAAGCAGCAAACGCCCGCTCCCGCCGAGGCCTTGCGCGTCACTCGCGAGCCACGGCGCGTGATCCTGTTGCTGTGTGCCCCCCGCGCCCCTTTCACTTGTACTTTGAATCGAACCGGTTTATACTTGCTTGAATAGTACGAGTGTCCGGCGGTAGGTGCCGTCCGGCGCTACGGGACTTCCCCTACAAGTTATCGAGTAATAGTCGACCAACTTAAATTTGTCGCCCCTATCAGAATACCAGCGCTGCGACACTTATTTCTTAAGTACTGCTGCATTATCCTGAGATGGGAGCCTTTTGGCCTCGTACAGGACTTTTTGTTTTTATTTTAATTTTACTTTTTGTTTTTTTTTTTATGTTTCTATGAGTGTTTTTTTTTTAGTTTAATGTGTGATCTCCTGTGCGAGTCCCAATAAATACTTTTTCTTTCTTTCTATCTTTATTTTCAGTTGGAGAATGGACCAATGGAATGTGACATTATATCGATGTATGGGAGAACATTATTTTCAACTATAATGTTAATTTTGCTTTTGGGATAAATTCATCCCAACATTCCCAACTATGGAACCCTTCATTGTATGCGTGGTCCGACAAGCACTCCTGGCCGGCTTTTTAACCTCTTGACCGCCACGTCAAAAAAGCAAAGACGTGCCCACGGCGCCAAGCTACGAATTACTCCTTAAAATCTGTCATGTAATCGTGGCCGTGGCGTGCTGGACACATTTTGGTCTAAAAGGTCAAATACGCTTCGGGAAGCTTCGGAATGATTGCAATCGGCCGTTGGTCCGCATCGCTATTTACGTAGATTGTATTTCGAAAAAAGGATGAACATAAGTTTTCCAGTATAAATCACCAAGTATAATTATATTTTTAATAAAGAAGGAATTACGTTAAACTAATATGCGAATATTTATAACTACGATAATCCGATATACAGGGTATTAGGCAGACGGTTGAACATAAGAAAATGGCAGATCCGTGGGGCCGTCTGCTACGTGGGCCCATTAACAAGACCCTAGGCCACACGCATTTTTTTATTTTTTTTTACTCGTAAGTCGTCGTTGCTGAAATTTCAAACGTTAATAATTTATTTTAAAATAACAAAACTGGCATATTTTTTTATTTTCATCTAGAATGTAGAATCTTATTTAGATAGATATCTCGTATTTGACGCAGATGGTTAATGGAAAGTTAAATAAGATCCCTTAACTAAAATATACCGCAAGCCCGACTTTGAACTGCGTTTAAAAAAGAACTAAGAGTGATAGAGCAGTTCTAATTCTAGGAAAACATCTTTGGTTCATGCCCGTTCTAACGGTATGCAACATGCACAATTTTTTTTTTTTAATATTTTGTGGCGGCCATCTACATCGCCACATGCGAACTACGCAGCAAACTGACTTCACGCAAAATCCTGCATCGCGCAAGCAGAGTTTACCGCACAACTAGCATATATACAACATCCCGACATCAACCGTCGGGCAGTTAGCCCACCAGATACGACACCCATTTGGTCGGAGGATCCTTCCTTTTCTACGGAGGATGAGTGATGTTCCTCATGCCTTTATAATAGTAATTCGTCAACTATAACTGCCCGGGCCTATTTACCGGAATACATTTGCGAAAAGTGATATTTCGAGTAGTTAGTAGTTTGTAGCAGCACCCCAGCTTTCATTGTTAAGAATGGTGCATTTATTCGATTTATCAACCTTTCGACTAAGAACCATGGTTCCCACCCAATGACTTGTTTAATTCTTTTTGTTCCCACCCCACACGTAGAAGTCAATCGGGGTGAGGTCTGGTGACCGCACAACTGCTTGTCCAATAATCAGCCCTCACCGGCTTGTTTGACGCCAGCCTATGATACTTCATTGCAACAGGATCTGATGGTTCCCCTAGTAAAACAAAATTTAGGTAAAAACTCATAACTGTGTTCAAACCCAAATAAAAAATGATATTGTGATATTTAGTGATGAAGTTGGGAAAGACATAGGCCAGTTATTATCAAATATGTGCAATGGAAAGTCAGTTACCAATTATTGTATGCGTGGCTTAAGTTATGTTGAGATAGTGGCAAAGATTATATTAGTTTAAATTTCCACCAGAATACAACTTTGGTATTGTTGATTAGTGACAGAGGAAATGTGAATCAGAACAGTCTGCTTCATTACTTGTGAGCTAGACAGACAGATTGTTATGTTTATATTACCCTTTAGTAACAGTTTGCCACAGAGAGAAAATAATTTGAGGCACAAATTAGATAATATGACATTAAACAATAATATTTGTCATATCATTGACATTAACAAGTATGTATTATTTATTTATATATACTTTATTGTACACCAGATTATACATTACAAAAAAAATAAAAATGGGCTGCCTTATCGCTTACTGCGATCTCTTCCAGGCAACCTTGGAATGGATAGTGATTTTCTGGACATAAAAGTGGGTTGTCTTTGGTGCTTTGGTGCAAATAAAAAGTGTATAAGTACAATATAATATAAGAGATACATACAGCAACGAAAGTAAATGAAGACTGTAGTTAGTTTAATACAGCTAACAACGAGAACAAAATCACAACGACAAGTAATGATAATTATTCATGAACTGTAACAACATTGTTTTTTTATGTATTACAAAACCTAGGTTAAAAAGCCACCAGTTCATATTTAATTTCAATATTCACCAGGTTGGTAGTTCTTTATGCAGAGAAAATGCAATACATGATGGCTCATTGATCCTGTTAACAAAACAACTTAATTTTAAAGAACTTATGGATATCGTGACCCTCTCTGTTGAGCGGACTATTATATAGAAATAGCTTGTGTGGAGTTGGAGCGGCTTGTTGTATTGAGCTTATACCGGCCTCAATTTATGATTGCATTGAGAGTATCATGGATGATGTGTTACAAAATATGGTAAATTAAGAAAAAATAAACATACATGGAAACAAACTTATATTTGGTTATTTTGTAAATTTCAATTTTAATTACCTTTTATAACATATGACTTAATTTGACATTTTTAATTGTTTTGTATGCCTTTGTATGGCTGAGCATAGAGCACTTTAATTGTACTGAAGATCCTGTAACCACCTATGTATCACAAATAAAAGCCTATTCTATTCTATGTGGTGATTTTAATGACAATTTATTAGAGGACTCATCGCAGTGCCTAACAATTAAAAAAATATTTTAGTCATATAACCTAAATCATTTATTTTTAGAGCCTACTAGAATAACCGCCACCTTAGATATATGTTTAGATAATATATTTACTATTATATTACCTATCACAAAAAAAAAGTCAAATAGATTCTGACCACTGTGGGCAACTGATTACATATAGTAAGCAATAAATAAAAGTGGCTAAGAGAGATATAACTGTAGTGCCAAAAACTGCCGGTCGCTTGGAAAGCTTTAAAATCAAGCTAAATAGTAATTTAGCCTACTTGCCTTATAGTGATGATCTTAATGAACTGTACAATTCCTTTTTATCTATGTATTGTAAAGAACTTAATTCAACATTTACACCCAAGCAGATCTCAGCTAATGGTTCTGTAACCTTCAGTGAATGGGCAACTAAAGGGTTAATACAATGCTTCCAAGCTGGAGATGTGTTCATACGAGATAGAGGTTTTAGGGACTCATTGTCACTTTCAGAAAGTTGTGGTTATCACGTTCATGTACCTTTGTCTCCAGAAGATGGTGAATCTCAGTTGACAACAAGGGACGCTAATACCTATAGCAGTTATCTTGTGCCGATGGGTAGAAGAGGTCGTAAATGGCATTTTTAAAACTGCCTTTGAAATATTTCACCAAAACTATTTTAACATGGCTTCCACACACGTAATGGTAGAACTAGCTGTGGCTACTACTTTAATAAATAAATTCCACACAAGAATAAGGTATAGGGATGATGCGGCTCAAATTCTTGAAATAGTAAATAGAAATATGGAAACAGTGAATGATCTATCTGAATATGTTAGGCAACGCAACTTAAATAGAGCTAAGGCAGACTTTAGAAACATTAATGTGAATTCAGAAAATGTTAGAGAATTCCCAATCCTAACGTACAGTGATTTAATATTAATTGCTTGTGGCACACACCAATTAAAACAAGCACGGTCCTATTAAGGAGAACATATTCGATTTAATGGTTGTTATCAGATTGAAGTTCGCAATGACCAGAGGAGCGGTATTATGGAAGGAATAAACTTCAGGCCAAATTGCTCCTTACCAGGGCTAGAATCGCAAGTCAACATATCAGTCGCAAAGTATATTTTGTATATACCTATATATAAATTAGTGGCAATGATTCTGGTCTAAATGCAATTCAAAAATATTGTTGCAACTGTGTCGTCGGCCGTCGAACTGTAGGATGCTGTGCCCATGTGATATTTACACACCTCCTGCTTAATTCTTGGACGATGTGTGGCGGCATCTACAGCGTCACATATGAACTACGCATCACACTGACGTCACGCAAAATCCTGCATCGCGCAAGCAGAGTTTACCGCGCAAGTAGCATATATACAACATCCCGACATCAACCGTCGGGCAGTTGTCCACCAGACACGACACCCATCTGGTCGGAGGATCCTCCCTTTTCTATGGAGGATGAGTGAACTTTACACCCTGTTCTTCATGCCTCTATACTGGTGACCCTGAGTATGAACGTCAGCGCAGCCTTCGTGCAACTACTTCAGCGTGACGTCATCATCATCACTTCCTCGAGCTCTCGAGCGGCAAGTCACACAGCCAGCCAGAACCCACGGCTTCAACGGGTATCCTGACCACCAGCATGCAGCGACCGGCGCATACCTGGTCATCACCCTAAGCCTCATCAGCAACCTTGGCACAGCACACTGCACTTTCGGCCGGTCAACAAGCAGAGCTCTTCAACGCTCTCTTGGTCGACGCCAGCAGTCAGCCCTCTACCCGGCGCTGTGTACCACATCCGACTCACTGGAGCATAACGCAGTGCCACCCCAACTCACTGGGGCATCACCGCAGACAGTTCCGACCCACCGCAAACTATGCGACAACCGGTTCCGACCCACTGGAACCCCACCTGGCACTGGCAAGCATCGCAAGATACACGACTCAGCCCACTATCGACCTCCAGTCCCCGGAGGGGAGTGATGTGGCGGCATCTACAGCGTCACATACGAACTACGCATCACATTGACGTCACGCAAAATCCTGCATCGCACAAGCAGAGTTTACCGCGCAACTAGCATATATACAACATTCCGACATCAACCGTCGGGCAGTTGCCCACCAGACACGACACCCGTCTGGTCGGAGGATCCTCCCTTTTCTATGGAGGTTGATTGAACTTTACACCCTGTTCCTCATGCCTCTATAGATGTACTAATTGTATATGATATAAATTATGAATAAGATCATAAAATATCAAATTGAAATGATTGTAAAACAATTATTGTGTTTTTGAAGAATAAAACTATTATAACTTAAAAACCCCAAAACATCTTTTTTAAACCAATTTCTTGACCAGTTCGTTATTTAAATTGTATAAATTATCTCATCCATATTCTTTAAAATGTATACACTCGAGGCCGACGTGTCTATGGACGGTGGGCAATCCCCTTTGGCCCACGGATATACCACGACCTGCATGTCGATTCTGTAAAAATCTCACCGTGAAAACTCGCGTGGAGTGAGCTGTCAGTGTCATCCCACTGATGCTTGGGAGTGACCAAGCATTACATTTATAATCATAATCAAAATTTTAATAATATTTTATGCTAATTCTATTGATCATTTTATATTATTTCAAAACTAGTATTTAAGTTTTGAAACGTTACTATTTAGGGTTTTTTTTATTCCAAAAGGTTTAGTAATTTTCGCAGCCGCCATCTTGCTTTTTAGATGTGACCTCACTATCGGCTTTAACACCCCCGAAAACCATGAAAACGACACCCATGATGGAAAATCTGAACATTTTCGCAGTCGTCATCTTGCTTTTTAGATTTGACCTGACTATCGGCTTTAACACCTTCGAAAACGACACGACACCCATGATGAAAAATCTGAATATTTCCGCAGACGCCATCTTGTTTTACATTTGACCTGAGTATTGGCTGTGACACCCCCGAAAACCATGAAAACGACACCCATCATTAAAAATGTTTGTAGCCGCCGTTTTGGATTTTGATATAAAAGTGGTAAAACCAAATTTTTGTTTGTCGCGCATTTAAAAATAAAAAACGGTAAAGTTAAAAAAAAAAACTCAACTTGATCTTAATAACAGCGCCTCACGCGCAAGCGCGGCGTGATCGTATCACTTCACCCGATTCTCGTAACCATAGTAACCACCCGCGCCGAAGTGAATTGGCTAGGTGAAGTGAGTCGGTAAGCACGACGCGCGAGTGTCGTGATCTTATCACTTCACTCGATTCTCGTTGCCATAACAACATCACTTCACTTGGGCTGGATGAAGTGAGCCTAGCCGCCCGCCGCCGGCCGGTGCGCGCGGTGCGCGAGTGTCAGTTGAACTGTTGAGTTTTGTTATAGTATTGATGACGGTGATTTTATGAATATTTTTTTATTATTGGCAACGCGTAGGTCGGTATAATTTTACCTACGTATTGTTTTTTTAGTCAAACGGCTTATGTACACAGACACAAATATCGTTTAGTTAGGTTTCCACATAGTTTGTGAGGGGATAAAATCTATGGTTCGTTAGCCAGGCACACTTTTAGCACTCAATCACTTACACGCTTGGTTATAAAGAAAGAAAGAATGAAAGAAAGAATGAAAAATATTTTATTTGGGACACGCAGAAATACAAAAAGTAAAAACAAGGAGCATTTAAAACTAAACTTCGAATAAACAAAAAACAACAAAGAAAATCAATAAAAACGACTTGTGCGACGCCAAAAAGGCTCCTATCGCATAACTATCATCTAACGATTATCTCTTCTTATTGAATAGATTTGGGTTAATAACAACGCTGAATAACGTCGCACAGTCTTCAGTCAACTCAATCCACTATCGCTTCTTCAAAACAGATCGCGGTTGGGTCGCGGGATTGCGTTTATTTAATCAGTTAACTGATTATGATCAATATAATTAGCATAAAAATATTATTAAAATCTCGATTATGATTGTAAATGTAATCCTTGGTCCATCCCTAGTATCAGGTGGGATTACACTGACAGTTCACTCCACGTTCATTTCACTTAAGTTGTCACGGTGAGAAGGTTACAGAATAGCACTGCTGGGTTAGGACAGAGGACAACTTTTTATCCAGCACCCTAATTGTAATACACTATCAATCACTATCTGAATGTTTTTCAAGTATATTGCTAATCCATTGCTTCATATGTTCAAAAAATTTGTCTGCTCGGCAGCGTAAATAACGCAATGAATGTTGGTGAACTGTCAAAATGTAACCCATTACGTACTACTGATAGTGTGTTACGTATTTACCCCGCCGGTATTACTTTCAAGTGGGACAATTTCCCCGCGGGCGAATCTGCGGGCCAAATGCTAGTGACAAAATCAAAGACATTAAAATTTAATGTCTTAAATCACTTTGTAGTACTTAAATAAATAATATGAAACAAAGTAACACTCTAATTTAATTTAAGAAAAAGAAAAGATAAAAACAAATTAAAAACTTATCAGTATCCTAAACCAAAATAGTTGAACCTAATCCGACTGAAGTCTTACACTCAAATCTTGATCCCTAATCGTCCTATTAATTCAAACTTTTCTGAATACAACCTCTGTCCATTAAATTGCAAATTATCTTTTTAATTCGAAGCATTCTTCAAACATTTGATGTAAAAATAAAATAGGGATCAACCTTAGGTTCGAATCTAAAGAAAGTTTGTGATTTAAATTCGAATTATTAACAAGCAGCGTAATATTTTATTTAAAGGTTTGTTTTTAAATCTACGACTGTGGAATCGATTCCCTTTTTCTTAAAAAAAAAAATGAGCTGCTCCTTACATTTTGTCGAGTTATAGGAACATAGGAAACAGCTGACTTTTTATTTGCGATTTCAGGTTAGGTCCTATAGTAAAAGTTGTTAACAATGACTCCCTAAGAGGTTTTTTGGTTTTACATTTACCATCTTTGATATGAAAATCTTGAAGATGCAACTTCCCAAATAAGTAGGTACCTACTTGTGTTACAATTTTCTTTAGAAATGAATACGTTGACGATGATTAATAATTAAATTTTCATTTGTTATTTTCTTAGATGGCAGGAAAATACGTAAAAAAGCTCACTTTATCAGGAAATGGAATGTCTGATACCATTACGGTGGTAAGGACTCTAAAATATTATTTCCTGAATATTATGTATACTAAAGCCAACGAGACGAGATACATTTCATGCTTTGGGATTCAAAACTTCAACTTAATTGTGTATAGTTCAGTTTCCATTGCAACTAAAATTATTGGACTCTAAAATATTATTTCCTGAATATTATTTATACTAAAGCCAACGAAACGAGATACATTTCATGCTTTGGGATTAAAAACTTCAACTTAATTGCGAATAGTTCAGTTTCCATTGCAACTAAAATAATTTTATGACGTTTAGCAATATTTTTTTCATTCAAAAATCAACTTAGATAACTTGAGTTTAAAGTTGATATTTGTATAAGTTGCAATTTTATGTATTTATCTCGTATTTATTTAGTATAGGGAGTTCACCAGAGTTCCAGTTCCAGTTTAATGTATTGTTTAAGTTATAATAGGTGTAATTTACTAGTACAGGAATATTTGGCAAAACTCAAATATGCAAACGCGGAAAAACTAATAGACATTTATAAATAGAATTTCTATCTACCTAGGTACCTACTCTAATATAAGTCCCTTCCCTTACTTATTTAATAATAATAACTTTATCTACTTTAATGTTATTCGTTTATTTATTTAAACATAATAAATGTCTTACCTATTTATTTTAAATAGTTACTCTTTAAAGAAAATAGTATATCCTCTTTTTAATTTAGCTTTTAATACATTTATTGTTCTCTTCTTTTTAAATGTTTGATGTAAATTGATGGCCTGAAACACAGGTTTTCATAAACCTAGATTAGACAGGTCTACATTACAGTTAAATTACTATTTTTCTCGGGTGTAATTAATGTAAATCATAATTTTGCTTTGGACCTGAATAAATTTTATTATTTTATATTTTTTTTATTTCACAGTCTGGCGACGCTCATGGCGATGACCGTAGGTGGACTTCCAGACCAGTGGCTTTGCAGACCTTCGAGAGCTTCTTTATTTTTACTCGACTGTGGTAACCCCCAAAAAGGAGGGTAATTGTTTTGAATTAGGTACGAGTGTATGAGGACCTATTTTTTTTTTGGATGGGAAATTATCAAATAATTTCTCCCGCTCTGGGTGGAGTTGGAGGGTGTGTCAGACTCTTACTGACTAAAACCCACTCGTGTTTCTTCCGTTGCCTGTGTTGCCAAGAGCCACGGTATCCCTTTCGGACTTTCCCGCGACCCCGGCAGTATGTATGAGGGCCTGGGTTCGATTCCCTGATCGGGTAAAGTGATATTAGGTTTTTTCATCTGGAATTTCTCAATAGCAGCCCGGAGTCGGGATTTGTGCCCGGTTTATCGCAAAAGGTTTGCTCCCCATTACTTGCGACTTAAACATAGCTGACAGAACTGTGGCTTTTCTATAGGTACACCTGTGCTTAATCCTTCGGAGAATGCAGGCGTGTGGTTATGTCTGTTGGTTAGAGCACTAAATTATTATTTTCTGAATTTAGGGAGTTTACAATCGAGCGACGCGAGGCTCATTACAAAGACTGTATGTAGACCTCACCGGTGGGGTCTCTGCCGATCGTTGGCAATGTGCAGTATCACCCGTCGGAGAGCACCTTTATTTTACCTGACTGCGGCGACCCCCAAAAAGAGGGTGATGTTTTTGACTTAGTTGGTACGAGCGTGTTTTGAAAAAGTTTGACATCTATAATTATACTGTGATTTGTATTCATCTCGTGTTTCGTAACTTGTATTAAGGAAGAACCCGAAGGATTTTATTTTTGTTTTTTATAAAAATGAGTTGTTCGATTCGGAGTCAAACAATAGAAAATCAATTGTGTCTCATTACCTGTCCTTGACCAATTAATCCTCTGGTCGGATGAAGGGTTGTCTCAACAACCCTTAAAAACCTTAAAAACCTCAGTTTTTCATCAGGAATTCTTTAGTACTAACAGCCTGTCGTTTGTATTTTGTTAAATTGACTTGTGTAATATGGGTGTACTAAATACCTTCACACCCCTTTTTTTTGGGTGGGAAATCATCAAATAACTTCTCCCGCTCTGGGCGGAGCGGGAGGGTGTGTCAGACTCTTACTGACTAAAACCCACCCGTATTCCTTCCTGTTGCCTGTGTTGCCAGGGGACTCGGTGACCCATAAGTACCTTCCCGCGACCCCGGCAGGCATCGGCCCTAGTGGACCCCTACATTTGTGCTGACATCTCTTTGAGGCGCGCGTGGAATACGACGCGCCGTCGACCCGGGCCTGGTCCTAACCGGACGGTGAGCTACTCATTGCTCACCGTCCGCAAGCCCACGCCTACGGTGGCTGGAAATCCGCCCGAGATTCCCGACGCCCAGGGCGTCTCCTGTGGCGGCTAGGGGCGAGAGGGCGCGAAACGTGCCTTTCCCTCAACCGTCCCGCCTCCTCCTTCGCGAGCATTACTGCTTCGCAGAAGGAGGTGACGGCTGCCCATGCCCTCTCGCTCCGTACCATGGCCTGAACCAGGGCCGGACGCGAGAGGTCTCTGCCGCCGATCGCCTCCACGAGGACACGGCGGTGCTCTGCCCAAGCCGGGCAGACCTTCACCGTATGCTCCACCGTGTCTCCCGGGCGATCCACACAGTGGTGACACCCGGGCGTTACCTCCCGCCTTATCCGACACAGGAAGCTCCCGAAGCTGCCGTGTCCCGTCAGGACCTGCGTCAGGCGGAAGGTGAGTACGCCGTGGCGTCTCTCTAGCCACTCCTCATAGACGGGACTTATTGCCGAAATTGTGGCGTGCCCAGCACTGGGTTGCGACAATCGCACTCTACATGTCGCCATGAGATCCCGCCGGAGCTCACTCCGCGATTTCTCGCGGCAGCGGAGTTACGCCCCGGCATTTCGCCTCCTCGTGCCACTCCCATACGTGCGTGAGGACTTCTCACCCTGCCTTGGATTATGGAGACCTCACTCTCTCCATTCAGGGAATAAAGGAATCATAACGTTAAAACGCCCGCGTTAAGCGCGTGGCCCGTAGCTAAATGATAATAGCCGCACGGGTCAATCGATCAGGTTAAGCTAAGCTTGCCGCAGTTGGCCCATGGATGGGTGACCATCTTTACAAACCAAGACACCTCCGTGCCTCGGAAAGCACTTTAAGCCGTTGGTCCCGGCTGTCATACGTGGATCTTTACAGTTGTTACGGGTCGTCAGAAGCCCGACAGTCTGAACACTAGTCTTACTAAAAAGGTATCGTATTACCCAGTAACTGGGTTGTGTCAGTCAGATAGGCAGTCGTTCCGTGTAAATTACTGGTATTTAGCTGCATCCGGTTATACAGGAAGCTGACGTCAACATGGTTGGGAAAAGGCTAGACAGATGGTGATGATGACAGGACGAAATAATAATAATTTTGTACCTAAACTTTATTCTAATTTGCTGATTGTACCTAAAGTGCCGTAAAACGGGGTGAATAGCAGGGGTGAATCGGGACGAAACTTTAAAATGGATATTGGTGCCGATTCCCTTGTTCACAAACTAAACTAAATTTAAGTTCAGTGCATCTTTTTCTTTATATTTCATTAAGAAAAGGACAAAAGATAAATTTTAGTTTAGTCCTGTCAAATTAACCAGCGCTTGACGTAAATTGACGTAATTATAGTAGGCAAGTTTTTAATCACGTCTAAACTTGTATGGAGTAGTGACAGGCGCTAATTAATTTGACAGGACTAAACTAAAATGTATATTCTGTCCTTTTCTTAATGAAATAGAAAGAAATAGATGCACTAAACTTAAACAGTTTAGTTTGTGAACAAGGGAATTGGCACCATTATCGTTGAAATAACACAGTTTGCTGCCAACAAGGAAAGTTAATCGTTAATTATTATATAGTAAACACATTAGAGTCCTTTTTGGCAACAATCTAATATAAACGATATTAGATTGTTGCTAAAAAGGACTCCAAATTTCAATGTTAAAATCCATTTTAAAGTTTCGTCCCGATTCATTAAATATCTATTTCATTAATTTGTAGTTGTTCCTGATATTAATTGTTGTTGTAAACAATATCTCTTATTAATTATCCCCTTAGGGCTCGAATATCGATTTTATTATGGTAATCATTTAGTTGGTCCCGAATTTTTGTACATAAGGTTTATCTTGAAATTAGGTCAGGTGTATAATACTTGACACCTGTACTACATAATAAAATATAACATCACGCCTGAATTGCCCGATGGGTTAGACAGAGATGTACTTATCGTGCAAATTTCTTCAGATAAGTTTAAGTCCCATGTAAGAGGGGGCGAGCCGATTACCATCAACCACCCAAAACTCCAGAATCCGGGTTGCTACTGAGAAGTTCCAGATGGAAAAACCCAATCACACATTGCCGGACCCGAGAATCAAACCTCATGCTCAGCAGGACCACTTGCGACCACTGGATAAACAACGCAGTCACTCCTCTACCCCTATTATTTCCTGAGAAAGTGGGTCTTGACAGACGGACAACAAAGTAATCATAATAAAAAGGAAAATACGGGACCCTTAAATATGAGGGGGCTTTATTGTGATACGTAACCATAAGATAGAACTAAGCTTGTAAGTTTAAGTATCCTTTCAACAATTAATTCGGGAGGTTCCTATGTCGGATAAGGCTCGAAGAAACGCCCGGATGTCACCACTGTATGGATCGCCCGGAGGACACGGTGGAGGTCTGCCCGGCTTGGGAAGAGCACCGCCGTGACCTCGTGGAGGCAATCGGCGGCAGAGATCTTCCGCATCCGGCTGGTTCAGGCCATGGTACGCAGCGAGAGGGCATGGGCAGCCGTCACCTACTTCTGCGAAGCAGTAATGCTCGCGAAAGAGGAGGTAGGACGGTTGAGGGAAAGGCAAATTTCGTGCCCTCTCGCCCCTAGCCACCGCAGGAGACGCTCTGGGCGTCGGGAATCCCGGGCGGATTTACGGCCACCGTAGGCACGGGCTTGCGAGGTGAGCAATGGGTAGCTTGCCGTCCGATAAGGACCAGGCCCGCGTCGACGGCGCGTTATGATCCACGCGCGCCTCAAAGAGATGTCAGCACAAGTGTAGGGGTCCGCAACGGAAAGAATACGGGTGGGTTTTAGTCAGTATGAGTCAGACACATCCTCCCGTTCCGCCCAGAGCAGGAGAAGTTATTTGATAATTTCCCACCGAAAAAAAAAAAACTCTAACCCTTGTCATGTCAAATCAATCAACTCTACTGTCAAAAAGGTTGAGGACTATATGAGAAAAATGCTACCTAATAAGTTTATTTAACATAAAACAAGATAGTACTTAAATACTTAAATGTTTTACTGAATCCCACACACAGGCAATATAAATAAAATTAGTGACAGGCATTTATTAACATGCATCCAAGTATTGAAAGAATTCTTTCTTACTAAATTATAACCTCAAAATCTTTGTTTTCTCTTTCAATAATTGTTTTGTGCAAGTGGTCCGGCATTAAACTTTGTCTTCATGAGCATATACATGTTATTTAGAATACGCAAAGTAATTTTCCTTCTCTGTTGGTTCTGGGGCGAAAGATGTATGGATGCAGAACAATCTCCTTTGGAACATGGGTAGACTATGAGCTGGGTTAAGACAAGGTATACTTTTTATCCCGATATTCTCACGGGATCGAGACATGCGGGTGAAACCGCAAGGGGCTAGTCTCAAAATAAAGCTGTCAAAATGTCAACGTCTTAATGAATAACACAGATGAATAAATAATACATAAACAATAAGGCTTGCTATTATTGATCAAAGCTTGCATGGCGGATGACAGCTCACCAAACTCCAACCTCTAAACATGATTACAAAATCATTACATTTCTGTCAATCGTTTGGAGCTGTTGTCATAGACAAAATGACATTTTTAATATAACGCTTTTTAGTTTATTGTAATCGGTAAAATGACAAGACAGTCTTGGCCTGGTCAAGGTAATATAATTTAAGGCTCGTGCAGACAGACGCGACCCGACACCGGTAGCACAATATCCATGAAGTTTTCATAGAAATCGTTCCACCAGAGTCGCGTCGCGCCGTCGCGACCGGCCTTTCTGCACGAGCCTTTATTGAAAAATAACAGAAAACCCCATAAACGGTCATTGTAATCATCATTATGAACAACTTTGACTCCGGGACCCTGAGATTGCAATAGAAAATAACCCTTGCATACATTTTGTTGAGTCATGCGATCATAAATACGGAGCAGCAGAGTTTTTTCGTGATTTCAGGGTTGGTTCAATATTTAACGTCGTTCATAATGATGCCTGAGTACTGACCCCTTAAGAGGTTTTCAATTATTTCAATAACGCAGTATTCATACAGGTTGGTGATTTAGTCACCTGTATCCGTCAAGGGGGTTATTCTACTCATCATACTAAACAACTTTCGCTATGAAACTCATAATTATCTCATTTTTTACGAATCATAGCGTAAGTGTCACAGGTAGAATCATCCCCTTGACGGATGCAGGTGACTAAATCGCCAACCTGTATGAATACTGCGTTATTTAAATAATTGAAAACCTCTTAAGGGGTCATTGTCTTGCCGGGGTCGCGGGATAGTCCGAAAGGGATACCGAGGCCCCTCGCAAAACAGGCAACAGGAAGGAATACGGGTGGGTTTTAGTCAGTAAGAGTCTGACACACCCTTCCGCTCCGCTCAGAGCGGGAGACTGACGGATGCAGGTGACTAAATCGCCAACCTGTATGAATACTGCGTTATTTAAATATTTGAAAATTTCTTAAGGGGTCATTTTCTTGCCGGGGTCGCGGGATAGCCCGAAAGGGATACCGAGGCCCCTCGCAAAACAGGCAACAGGAAGGAATACGGGTGGGTTTTAGTCAGTAAGAGTCTGACACACCCTTCCGCTCCGCCCAGAGCGGGAGAAATTATTTGATAATATCCCAGTCAAAAAAAAAAAAATGGCTTCATTGTACTCACGCATCATTATGAACGACGTTTACTATTGAACCAACCCCGAAATTACGAAAAAAATACGGTGTAATAGAAGAGCGAAAAAAAAATTGGCGTAGATTTCGCAATTTTCTTTTCACAAAAATATCATTATTGATTTGTAAAAGCGATAGCACCGAAACTTTCAATATTCAGAAACTTTTAATTTCAGAATTCATAGTGCCACATCACTAAACCATAGACAATTTCAATCGGCCATTGTTGTTTACATCTTTGGCAAGTTTGAAAAAAAAATGAGTTGATGCAAATTGCATCGCTTACAACATACTACTATGTGATTGGTTACGTGGTGTACCTGGGTCGTTTTCAAATTTAGGGCCCAAAAAATAGGAATTTTATGAATTTAAATTATGTGATATTTTTATATATGATGTATTATCGTATGATATTTTCGTATTTTTTAGTATTTAGGTGCGTTCAGTAATTAAAAAAACCACATGAGAATCAATGATCGCATGTGGTAAGAGGCTGGGCGTAGCAGGGTATTCATCCCAGGTGTTAACATCATGACGGTACCTTATCAATATATCTATGAAAACATCATGTACGTAAGGAAAAATCTACATCCTTTTAGTAAAAGAGGTGAAAGACACAATCAAATTATATCACTAGAAATAGGGACTAATTAGTTCAACCAGGTTTCAGGCTGGCTGTAGATTCATCTTTCATTGGGTACTGTTTAAAATGTTACAATAAAATACCTCTCCACTTATTTCAACTGAATGAAACAAAATTTAAATCTTGTATAAAACGCACACTATGCAGCCAAGCATATTATAAGTTGGGGGATTATATCGCTGATAAAATGCTTGGCTCAAGGCTGGTCCTGCTCCACAAGGGCGCAAAAACTAATTGATTAGCATTTGAAAATAGTGTTGGAGCTGCTGAAGATTTCGAAAACTATGTTTGCATTGTATAAATTCAATGTCTTAGTATTACATAGTTCCACAGTATATTGTTATGTGAGTACTATGTACCACTATAAAGCTGCCATTTACTGGGTACAACTTTCATTGACTTGAATGTGCCCTGGCGGCTGGGAGTATGTCGTGCTCACTCAATATCCTGCTGACGGTGGCGCGTGTGTTAGCTCCCTTCAAAATGGTGAATAAAAGAAAGCTGAATGGTGCTAATCCATGCGTCATGTTCGTGAACGGGCGCCGTCACTACTGGCCGCCGCACGACGTCACCTAAGGGATGACCAGTCTCTATAGACTGGTCATCCCTTAGGTGCCACGGCTTATTTTAACTACAGATTATTGATCAATTCGACCAAGTCACGATTATTAATAATAATGTATAAATAATAATAAATAATATTAATAAATAAATTAATTTTATTTTATTTATTTATTTTATTAATGTAAAACATTCTTACGTGAAATATGACAACGTCACATTTTCTTAGCTTTAAATATAAATGATTGCTTTGAATGAAATGAATTGCTCGTATTTATCATTGAAACTTAGATACCGACACACATCGAGAGTGTAGTGTTAGTATTTCATAATATCATATCTTCGAAACTATGCATTTTTGGACCACATATTCTAAAACTTTTTGTATTATTTTTACTTATAGAATATAACCCCAGAGTTATGGGTTTTATCTTTTTATTACGGACGCTTTTACGTTTTGCAACGTTCTCACATATATAATTTAAAAATAAATGATGTAAACAATATTTTGTAATCATAATAATGTTGATTTAAAAGAGTGTCCATGGAGTTTCTTGCCCCTTCTCCATAGGTACCTGCTACGCTTTGGAATGGGCAACTAGCTTCATCTTTCTGACTGACCGACCCCTTGATAATTCAAAAGTGCCTGTAATTGGTTTATTTGAAATAATTGTTTTGAGTTTGAGCAACACATTTGGGTTTTATTATTACGCCTAATAAGATAACAAATATCTTATATGTATGTTTTATGTATGTCTGTAAGTATACGTACATACATACATAATACATACATACATACAGGCATGCAAAAACATTAACCTCTTTCTGGGGCAGTCAACAGGTTCTACTTCTCAACAATAATTCATTAAACTCAACTCTCAAAAACACAGACGGACGTATTCGCTAGCGCAAAGCTACTACGTCGGAACTCCGATCAAATGTCAAAAATGTGGCCGAGATGTGATCGATAAATCAAAATCATTAGTAAAAAAATCGATTTTGTGTCAATTAGAAATAATAAATCGTTTTGGTGTACTGGTTTTACTTAATTGTTACTGTTATTCAACAAAAAAGAAAACAAAACTATAAATATCATTTGTGAATTGTTTTTCATGCAAACGTTATAGTTCTAGCACTGAGTGCATTTTTATACCTGTCGAGTGCCCGGCATGCGAGTAAATAGAACAGGGTCCGAGTGACTGTCTCGTCCTTTGTCGAACTTGGTCGTGCCCTCGGAAGATGTGTTTACACGTACCGAGTACACGGCCGAGAGCACTGTTTCGCTCATCCACTCGGTACGTGCGATCAAGGCATTAATGATGCCTGAAATCTAACGTAGTAATTTGGTACTGATTTTATTTGTACCAAACTTTTTATATTTATTCTGTAGCGTGCGTACACCTCAACAAACTTCGCAGTACCAACTGTATTTGCTGTTACAAAACTCATCTACCAAGCAGAAACAACTTTCTTGCTGAAGAATAAGGACCAAATTTCGATAGCTATTGTTTTGGAGAATTTAAACACAAGATTGTTCTATTTAGAGTATTAGGTTCAGTCTTATAAGTTCTAAACTAGTTAATAGTTGATATAGAATAACAGCAAGTAGTATTAAGTGGTAATTAAAATTAGTGAAGTTAGGTGTGAACCGCACTTTTCTTTGTTTAACAAGTTCATGGATATTAAGAAAATAATGTGGTCTAGTTTGTTGTTTATTTATTTATTTATTTATAAGCAACTTATGTTTACAATTCTCAACACACATATAATGTAGGTTGGTCAATATTTTTTTTAAATACAATTCAATTAAATTATTATAAAACTAGACTAAATTATATAATATTAGACAAAATTAGACAAAGGGCTTTGAAGGTTTTGGCCCTAACATCAGCCACCATTTTGATATTTTTTTCAAATCGCGGTGCACGATAAATGTATGTCATGACATTACATATGTATTTGGATAGGGGACACTTATACAAACATAAAACGTAAGATAACATAACATCCTAAAGCGTCACGTTTCTGAGATATTCAAAGATGCAAATAACAATTGTTAAAATGAATTTATTTATTTATTTTGAAGTTACTTCATGTTGATTATATAATTTACAGTTAATCTTAATCAGACAAAGAAAGAAAACAAATATTATAATACTAATAATTTATTTTGTTCACTAAAATCTTTTTTAATACAATCGGAACATAAGAATATGAGATAAATGTGTTGAATTACAATGATAATTTTATAGATTGAATACACCTAGTGCTGTGGAGCAAAGCCGCTGACATTCAAAATATATTTGTTCTTCAAAAACGAGATGTTCGAGCAATTTACCAGCTAGGTGCCAAAGTTTTTCTGAGAGATTTTTTTAAAGACATTGGTATTCTCACGGTGGCATCACAGTTCATCTTCGCCAACATCTTATATATTAGGCAAAATATACACTTATACATTAAAAACAGTGATATTCACAATATTAACACCAGAAATAAAGACAAATTACGTGCTCCATTTCACCGGCTTCACAAGGTTCATAACTCGTTTGTTGGGCTTGGTATTACTTTTTATAACAAGTTACCCTCTTCTTTGCTAGATTTGCCTTTTAATGCGTTTAAAACTAAAGTAAAATCCAAACTTTGTTCAAGGGCATACTATTCTATCAACGACTACTTAAATGATAAGAATTGTTGGTCGCTGTGATTAACTCAAGACAATGTTTATGTTCTTTCTCCAGAATTAGCCTACCTAGTGACAGGTTATATGAGTTCATATAATTGTTTATTTTATTTGACTGTATAAGTCAATTTATTTTAAATTTTATTTTCGTTTATTATTGACATAATCTTCTTATTACAATGTTTTTTGTTGAGTTGTATTGCAATATGTGGTTAGCTAGCGACCTCGATAACTGATTATATTATTCTTACAACCGGCAGCAAGTTCGTCATGCTCCCTTAGTTGTCACTGCTTGCGGTAGCGTCGGGGGTCGGGTTACCTCCTTCCCTCTAATATGGCGAGGGGGGTAATGGCTGATTTTTGCGTTATGCTCGTGAACGGGTGCTGCTTGTGGTGACTGGTCGTCTTGCTGACCATTGTTTTGTTTTGTTATTAGTAATTAATTGTTTATTTATTTTACTTTGATGGTCCTATTTCATCATTTGTGACTGTTACAGCTATAGCTATATGTAAGCGGGCACGCCTTTTATGCGTTCTGTTTACGTTTTTATCTCTGCTTGAGAATTAATAGTTTTCGGTGTTTTCCTTTTCTTTTTTTTTTGTTGGTATAGTGGTATGCTAGCTGACATATGGCTAATAATTTAATGTTTTATGTTGCACGTAATGTAAATTGTTTTGTATACTGTTGTAAAGAATCCATTTTTTTCCCCTCTAACTGAACAGACAGCTGTGCTGCTGGGGAGTTTGTTGACCACTTCTTCTTCCCAGCTAAAGCACTAGGAAGTGGTGAAGGGTGGGCGTTTTGGGGGACTGTCTTATGTAATTTTGACGTTCGAAAAGTGCTGATTCTCAGCCTAGTTTGAATAAATGACTTTGATTTTGATTTTTGATTTTTGAGTGGATAAAACATAAGATTTATTAATCATATTCGGTATAAATACATATCATCCAAGAAGGCAGCTGGAGGCTCAATAGGATATTCTTGGTATCGCGCCCATGCCATGTACCATATACACATCACATGGGAGCAACATCCAAGTTTTCGTTTTCCTACAATGCATTACAATAGTAGGAAACTATTTTATTCCTGCCTTCCAAAGAATTATCGAGCAAGATATAGACAAAATAAGTTCTATTGTTTTGGTGTCTAGAGTGGATTCTGGCTCTTAAAAGCCAAGGATCAGGAACGACAATGTTGTATTGACTCAAGTCGTAGTTTATGTCAACTTCTTCGCACAATTCAATAAAAAATATACCGTTTTCCTTAATATGTTCCCCATAATAACTGCGAGCTTGGGTGACTTGGTACGGTCCCAATGATATTACTAACAACTGATCGTATGTGAGATTTGGGAATTGTTCGACTCCTCCTCCAGCGTCAGTAGCCCGAAAATTGGCTCGACGGAAGTTTAAATTATTTTGAATCACAAACTCACATAAATGGTTTGGGGCATCATGCTTCAAATATATTTCATTTATAAATTGCTCAACGAGCTGATGGTCTTTCAGTCGTTTCCCGAACGCATTTATTAAAGCACAAGCAATTCTTACTTCTTTGTATAAGTGTGGTGCCGCAATGTTGAAAAACTGCGATCTTAGTTGTGTAAATTGATTTTTTAATCGACCATTAATAGTTTCCACTACCCACCGGCATAAAGTTACTTTTCTAGATTCGTTTGCCTGTTGGGTCGGCAGCTGACGTTCATTTTCATCTTTCGTTTGTGGCATATAAGATTCGTATCCACACGAACTTATACCTTCCATCACATCACGGAATCCTAGATCTTGTATGAATACATCTCCCTTCTCAAAGAACCAATGATAAGGATTGTCTTCGTGCTCTCTTATCAATTCTTCTTCTTCTTCTTCAAAAATGACAAGTGTTTCTGCTACAACAGTTTTATCATTTCTGACATTTGTGCGCTATTAAAAAGCTCTTGTCTTGGACGACAATGTGTTGGAAAATCATTCCACAGTGCTTCAGACCCAGCATGGACTTCACAAACACGAGTTCCACGTGGGATGTATATATTATATTTAGACAGAATATTTCATTTTATAGTAATGTTAATCCTACGCAGATTCTGTCTTTGGTGGCATCCTGCTATAACACAATTTGAGGCACTATATGTGACTCGTGTGAAATCAGGTACTGGAAATTTAGGTACATTTACTGGTGGTATTACTTCTACCAAAGGAGTAACTTGAGCCTCAGCCTTTTTTTTCCATGGACATATAGGGAGCGCGAAGCTCCTCGGGACTGTTTTCAAGTGGATCAGAAGGTGGATCTTCTTGTGCTATTTGCTCAGGTGAGGGCATATAAACACCACTGATTGCATCTTCTTGCCTTGCCAAATCGTCTGCCTCTTGTTCTTGAGCTACCCTTTGAGCGATAACAAAACGGTCAGCGCGTTGCAGACAAGGTCGGCAAATTCGGTCTTCCGCCAAAATCTGTTGTAAAAAATATATTTCAAATACTAATTGACATAAAAACGAACATCTAATAAATAACAATAGGCGTAATACTATAGTGTCAGTAATAACCATTGGGTCATAAAACATTGTTATCAGTCTCTCTCGCTCACATTCATGGAGCTTATGCAGGTAGCCACAGAAATGTTAATATAGTGAAGATTTTCTAGAACTATCAGCGTCGGCGCAGATCGTTTACCTCTGCTTGTAATTAGTTCACGCGTGCAGATAATCATGCACAAGACGAGCATAATGATTATTATTACGATGAAATAGCGTTGGAAACTACCGAAATAGTCCTTGACTTGGTGAAAACTACCGGCTATCCTTTTTCTTTTAATATACTTATACGATATTTACATTTATATGCAGGTAGCCAATATTACCTAAACACACTTTAAAGAAAACTGGTTTATTTTTATGTTTCGCATGTTTTCTTTGTGAATATGTACAGATTGTTTATAAAATACCACGAGAATTTTGATTACGACGTAGAAATACTACAAAACGATGTAGCACGACTAGGGCTTTCAAATACCGAATTATTTCAATACCGGTATCAATACCGGTATTGGAAAAGTCAATACCGTGATCCCGGTATCAATACCGGTAGTCCGGTATTGAACGTAAGTTCAATTAGGACAATAATAAAACCAATAAAATACGCCTTTTTTTATATTTTCAAATGTCTTTATAGTTCTTATTTATTGAAAATAATAAAATAAATACGTTATACATACATAGCTTTCTTAATTCTTATATAATAATTTGGTATTGGTTGATTATTTAGGTAGGACTAGGAATTAGGAACATAATGAAAACTTAAACTTAATCTACTCTTTTTGCAGGAAGGCATTTTACATAGACTTTGTTTGTACAATATCAAAAAAATATAAATTTATTATTATTACCTAAATGTCATCATGTCTCATGTAAAAATCAATATAGGTATTATTATTTATAGAAATGTAAGTAAGTAAAGCTAAACTAGCTAGTAGCAATCATTTGGTAATCATTTTAGTAACCTTCTTAATAATAAAGTTATAAAAAAAAAACAAAATATCTAAAACTAAACAAGTAACAAAATAAATCAGGAATCAACATAGGTATCATTATTTGTAGAAATGCAAGTAAGTTAAGTATAGCTTAACTAGCTAAGTAGCTAAAGTAAGTAGTGAGAGTAGAAAACAAGTGTGAAAATAAGATCACAAAATTTTCAGATCTAATGTTTGTAATACCGTGATCACGGGATCCCGGAATACCGGTATTGAAAGCCCTAAGCACGACATATACGAGTAAAACTAATATGTTGACAAGTCTCATGGTATTTTAGAATGAATATACATACTCATATTAACCATATGCAAGACATACATAATCGGCTCTTTATCTGTCAAACAAACGTACTAACCTGGCGGTCCTGAAATAGGTGGCGTGCATAGTTTGTGATGCTTGGATGACTGGCTATAAAGTCTTCAGTCAGCAAACAAGACTGTACAGGACGTGAAGATCTTCGCCGTGGGCCAGGCACAGTGCTTTTCCCACAAAAGTAGCATGTTCTAGCGCCAACATGCCTTGACATTTTGTCAAGAAACAATTTCAATCACAACAGTAAAAAAGATAACGAAAACAAAACAATAAAGATAACGAAAACCAAACAGTAATAACAATAATTAAAAACAACTCAACAAAACAGTATCAAATCTATTGCAATTTCCTGCATAGACAGGAGAACGCGTGCACACAGTGGACGTCAAAGTGGAAAACTGCAGGGCGTCGTAACGGGTAAGTCGTCGCGGGGCGTCCTCATTCGGCGGGGGGTACACATATTTTTGTCTCTTTCACTCATAACTAAAATATTACATAAACATGATGCAATTATGTTTTCATAGTTCAATATGCTTACCTGAAGAGAAAAAGAACAAAAAATCCATGTTTCTTCAAGATTCAGTTTTGACTTATATTTCGATGAATAACCCCGAAACCTGACGCTTTAGGATATTATGTTAAATTACATTTTTTGTTTGTATAAGTGTCCTCTATCTAAATATATAACTTTCGCTATCCGCGCACCGCGATCCTGAAAAAAAAAATGGCGGCCGTCGTTAGGGCCACCCTCCATACAAAAATCTTCAAACCCCTTAGACGATATTAGATAGAATTAGAATGAAATGGAAAAAGTAAATGGAATCGCCATAAAGCCCTTTTCTGTCACTTGCTACGCTGGGAAGTTAAAACACATTTTTTCTTATCTGATTAAGTTTGTAGAAGACTCAAAATAATAACCTGGAACTTTTGGGCTTCATTGCATTGGTTATTTTTACTAGAAACCCTGTCCTATGTTTGACCCTAAATATAACTCAAAACTAAGTCGTTTATCGTATTTTTTAATGTCATTATACGAGTAGCTGGTCACATATTGAAAGCATTTGTTTGATATTACAGTCAGGTTATGCTCGCTGGTTAAACATTTTCCTGATTGAACTTTCATAATATTTCTTAGGATACCTTCAGGACGGTAACATACTTTAAACAAAGCTACAGAGGGATACGCTAATCCACCAGTCTTTAAGACATATTAATTGGTGAAAATAAACATTTTGCATAATGCCGTTCCCCATAGAAAAAAATAAAGGTTATGTCTAATAAAATTTGTCATTATTGTCAGGTAAAAAAGTAAATTGTTTGGTTGGCATAACATCATCCTCATAGATTTCGTGTCATAATTCAAACCGACTTAATTTTTAATAGAAATATAATAAATAGCGATGTATTTACACGTGAAAACTAATTCCAGCATTATTTTTATGCAAATTTGATTAATTTATACACCACTTCACTGCACAAGAAAGGCATTTTTAAATATTTAACACGCAAAAACCGGTAAATAATAGTCGACCACCGCAGTTGCCTACTGTGGACGAACTAAAAGCGTGAGCGGCGCAATCGGTAAGCCCCGCCCACCGCGGCGCAATCCGCTTTGGGTCATTTTTTAAAGCTAGGAATGCTTCCATGTTTTTTCCGTTCACTGGTTACTTCTGAAATTAAAGAATTTATTTAACATTTCAGTTTTACTAAATTAAATTATGAACTAAAATTATGCAGGTACTACATAATTATATACTAAAGCATACCTGAAATTAAAGAAACGACATTTAGAGTATTTTAGTGCACCTATGTCGTCTCTCCTTCTAATAAATTTCAAATAATAAAATCTTTAACAACTAAACATTATTATTGTATTTTTCATGTCATCTTGACATCTCTACCTTTTTCTAGTTGACATCCGTACTGTCCGTATCCGTACTGTCATAAAAAACTTTTTAGTATTGAGCAAAAAGTATTGATATTTACGTGGAACGTTAATATAACGCAATAAAACACAATTACAATATCAATATATGCAGCAGGTCAAATACTCATTAGAGGTCATCCATTATTCTGCATTCAAGAATCCCTGGGGTATCAGTTCAAACAGTCGAAAATATTTAAAAAAACCGGCCAAGTGCGTGTCCGACCACGCACAGGGTTCCGTAGTTGGGAATGTTGGGATGAAATTATCCTAAAAACAAACTTAACATTGTGGTTGAAAAACATTTCCTCCCATGCATCGATATACGTCACGGTCAATTCTCCAACTGCAAATTTAAGTTGGTCGGCTAATACTCGTTAACTTGTAAAGCCTACTTAGCTGTGCTAGTTTTCCTTTTAATTTGATGAGATGTGAAAAAATATCATTATATATTACACTTGACTCTAACAAAAATCAGCACTTTAAAGTTTAATATTACGCAAACGGATCCTTGAATGGAAAAATGGTGTTCACAGAGCCGCAATATTTTTGAACGGCCTATCCAACGATACCGCGTGATTAACATGTATACCTATGTCATATTACAGCTTTCCAGTTCTGAGCGTCTCTGAGCTACAGCGGAGACGACAGACAGACAGACGGACATGGCGAATCTATAAGGGTTCCTTGTTTCTTACGGAACCCTAAAACGGACACGGTGAAGTTTAAGTAGAGGTCATCCATAGGTCAAACACTCTAAAATATTTGGTAAAGGTCAAGTTTAATTAGCAGTCATCCATTAATATGTACTCAAGACTCCCGGGGGGTGTTGACACAAGAGTGGGTGAAAATGTCATTAGTTATGACCTAGGACGTCTAGTTTTTGAGTTATTTGCTAAAAACTCAAAAGGAGATTCCAAGTTAGGACGCAACTTACATTTCACTTGTCTGAATTCATAGATGACATAATTGTATATTTAGGCACGTGACCGAAATCGGAACTATGACTGTGGCCGCATTGTCGCGCAGATTCGAGTCTAGTTTTCACAATAAAACTACATGCTCGATCTTCGACGAACTATATTGGTCACATTGTTAAAAACTTCGGTTAAAAGACGCGGGGATTTAAATGATAGATTAATTTTCGTACGGAGTAAAAATGTACTACTTAGGTTATGGACAAGCGTGGCTTAAGTGCGGGTTCAGGTCTTAGTATGCTATAAAGATAATCCCGACGCGTATCTCTAAACACCCATTCGTGATGTATATCAGAAACAACCTACGGAACCACAACAATCCAGACCCCAGAGAATATTGATAATCCGTTATCTGCACTAGACCGGCCGGAAATCGAACCCGTTTGTCACAAAGCATATACATGTATATTGTGTTTTATTGCACCGCAGCTGCGATGCCGCAGGATAGGTACAAATAGTTCGTTCAGCAGGCAGGGGCGTGCCGTCCAAAGAGGCAATTAGGCCTAGCCTACCCTACCAACAACGCCAAATGCATTTATTTTAACTATGTAATACAATAATACAAAATATAAAAAAAAGTTAAACCCCTGTTATAACACTTATGGCAACTTGTCGCAGCCGCCGTGTGACGTAACTCACAGTTCGACGGAGCTCGGTACGGTACGCGCTATTTATTAGGCAAGCACTCGGCTAGCCTATATCCCATTGATAAATTTATACATACTGGTGTATATTTTCGTGTGTATGAACGGCACACAATATTGTCATGGTTTAAATTATGGGCGTAACTACAGCGGCTGGAGCTGGCCAACGCGTGCAGTCATTGGCTGTGTGTAAAGTCAAGATTTAATGAATGAAAAGTATTGAAGACCAGGGTTCCCAATTTTTGGAAAATTCCCCGAATTGCGGGGAATTTGAGAAACAGACTACACACAGACACGATAGTTTCCTTAATGACTACTAGAGACAATTAAAAAACAGGGTGGTATTGTCGAATTTATACCTTCCACAAAAAATATAAATAGTAAAGAATAGCAAAAGCCCTATAAAAATAATTAAACTTCATTTTTTTTTCTCCTCATATTTTGACTTTCGAAAAGTGCTGATTTTCAGAGTTCAGTTTGAATAAATGACTTTTGATTTGATTTGATTTGTGAAGTTTCACTTGGTTTTTGGGGAGTTAGGAAATTAAGTTTCAACAACCCGGGACTGTATTATCCGGCAAAATATGGTAAAAGAAAGAACACGGTATGACAATGATACAATTTTAATGGGTAGTGTTTTTTATCGACAAATTAAATCAAATCAAATCAAATCTTTTTATTGTGGGCATAGGTTATACATACAGATGTTAGGTAAATTATAGATCCATTATGTCCTGCCTAGTAGGCATACAATAATAAATTATGTCAACATGCAGTATAAATAATTTAGATATCACATATAAGGCAAATAAAAAATATTTAGTGACAGTAGTATTGGTGACAGATTGTAGCAGGTATTAATTATTAAGAAAATCTTGGATCGTGTAGTAGGCTTTGTCAATTAAAAAAATACGCAATTTGTATTTGAATAGTGGGAGTTCCTTGGTGTTTAAAATGTCTTCAGGTATTTTATTGTAAATTTTAGATGCCATTCCAAAAAAACTTTTGTCCAGACGAGCAGTTCTATGTGGTATACTAGATATTTTAAGTGTATACCTTTTTGATTTTAGTTCACCAAATAGATTTTTATTTATTTTAACAAATACTGTAACTTCATAGATATAAGCTGATGGAAAGATCAAAATTTTAAACTCTTTAAAGTATGGATCGCAAGATTCAGCAGTGCTATTCTGTAAACTTCTCACCGTGAAAACTTAAGTGAAGTGTACGTGGAGTGAACTGTCAGTGTCATTTCACCTGATACTAGGGATGGACCACATGGATTACATTTACAATCATAATCGAGATTTTAATAATAAGTTTATGATAATTATAATGATCATAATCAGTTAACAGATTAAATAAACGCAATCCCATGACCCAACCGCGATGTGTTTTGAAGAAGCGATAGTGGATTGAGTCGACTAAAGACTGTGCGACGTTATTCAGCGTTGTTATTAACCCAAATCTATTCAATAAGAATAGATAACCGAGTGTGCCAAGTGATCGAGTGAGAAAGTTTTCCTGGCTGACGGATCATAGAATTTATCCCGATAACGATGTTTGAGTATGTGTACATAAGCCATTTGAATAAAAAACATGCGTATTATTTAATATGTACTTAGCTAATATTTTATTATAGGTAGGTAAATTTAAACCGACCTACGCGTTACCAATAATAAAATAATATTCATAAAATCACCGTCATCAATACTATAACAAAATTCAACAGTTCAACTGAAATTCGCGCAGCGCGCGCACCGCGGCCGGCGGACGGCTAGGCTCACTCCATCCAGCCCAAGTGAAGTGATGTTGCTATGGCAACGAGAATCGAGTGAAGTGATAAGATGACGACACTAGCGCGTCGCGCTTACCGATTCACTTCGGCGCGGGTGGTTACTATGGTTACGAGAATCGGGTGAACTGATAAGATCACGCCGCGCATGCGCGTGAGGCGCTGTTATTAATATCAAATTGAGTTTTTTTTTAATTAGCCATTTTTTTTTTAAATGCGCGACATTCAAAAATTTGGTTTTACCACCTTTATATCAAAATCCAAAACGGCGGCTACAATCATTTTTCATCATGGGTGTCGTTTTCATAGTTTTCGGGGGTGTTACAGCCGATAGTGGAGTCAAATAAATAAAGCAAGATGGCGGCTGCGAAAATATTCAGATTTTTCATCATGGGTATCGTTTTCATGGTTTTCGGGGGTGTTAAAGCCGATAGTGTGGTCAAAATTAAAAAGCAAGATGGCGGCTGCAAAAATGTTTAGATTTTTCATAATGGGTGTCGTTTTCATGGTTTTGGGGGGTGTTAAATCCAATAGTGAGGTAAAAATTTAAAAGTAAGATGGCGGCTACGAAAATTTTCAGATTTTTCATCATGGGTATCGTTTTCATGGTTTTCGGGGGTGTTAAAGCCAATAGTGTGATCAAAATAAAAAAGCAAGATGGCGGCTGCGAAAATGTTCAGATTTTTCATCATGGGTTTCGTTTTCATGGTTTTGGGGGGTGTTAAATCCGATAGTGAGGTCAAAATTTAAAAGCAAGATGGCGGTTACGTAAATGTTCAGATTTTTCATCATGGGTATCGTTTTCATGGGTTTTGGGGGTGTTAAAGCCGATAGTGAGGTCAAATCTAAAGAGCAAGATGGTGGCTGTGAAAATTACCAAACGTATTGGAATAAAATAAACCAAATTGAGTTTCTGAATGAATTTCTGTTTTGTTATTTTATTTAAAAAAATCCCTTAATAGTAACGTTTCAACACTTAAATACTTGTTTTGAAATAATATAAAATGATCAATAGAATAAGTATAAAAATTAAAAATATTATTAATATCTCGATTATGATTATAAATGTAATGCTGGGTCACTCCCTAGCAACAGTGGGATGACACTGATAGCTCACTCTACGCGAGTTTTCACGGTGAGATTTTTACAGAATCGACATGCAGGAACAAAGATACCAGCAATTGCGCGAACGCATCTTTTTTGCGCTTTAAACACTGATTCTTTATTTGCGGCGTTGCCCCAGAATATAATAGTGT
The DNA here is from genome assembly GCA_905333075.3 of Atethmia centrago. NCBI lineage: Eukaryota > Metazoa > Arthropoda > Insecta > Lepidoptera > Noctuidae > Atethmia > Atethmia centrago. Next base: position 22,756,970 of record HG995386.1, read on the forward strand.
ATTTGATAGACAGTTAATAGAGCTGATTGATCGACATTTTTAGACAATTTGTATAGAGCATATGAGTACTGGTTCAGTTTACTGCATACTGCGTCAATGTGTGTTAATTAGAAGCCATGTTGTTTCATGTGACACGCAATTTAAATCCGATCTTGAACGTTTTGCTTTTTTTAAATCTTATTAAGTTATAAGTCATTCGTTTTGAAACGTGAAGTAGTGTAAATATTATTTGATGTGTTATTATTTATTTATTTACCTAAGAATGGTGTTCTGTTGTGAAGTTTGCGCCGATAATGTGTTTGCTAGAAGTTAAAAGCAGTAAGTTTTCGCAATTGTCGTTTAATGATAAGATTCAAGTTATATCTAAAGGTAGATGTAGGCACGAATTACGAGAATTAATCCAAAAATATGATAATACATGACTTCGGATATCTTGTAAGTGACGTGTTCTGTAATATTATCACCACTTGGTTATGATATTTGAGGTGACCGAATCTTTCTTCTGTTTGCATCGTCAGAAAATCGTGTTTTGAACCTTGAATAATGTGGTGAGTTCTTGTATTTAACTTTTGTTTTTATAGGATTACTTTCAATGATTTTTTTCCAAATATTATAAATCAATAATACACTATAATATACTTTGAGGGTCATCATATATGTAGAGCGACGCTGTGATGTTGCGCGAATTTGTTTTTTTTTTTTGGTGTCAGTATGCGTGGCCTACCCTCTGCGGAGAACCACTGCACGCCACTGCCAGCAGGTATGTTTATTTTGTAGATAAGGACAAAATAATCAAAATTTTTCTTAAGTACCCATTTACATAAGTAGTACATAATTATTAATTCGGAAACAGCACGCGTAGCATGACCACCATAGAAAGAGGTTTTCTTGGGATAGAAAAGGTTCTTCCGAAATAGTTTACATCAAAAAGGACCTACACAAAGATCGTCAGAAACGAAATACAAAATGACAGATTGTAGAAGGATTTCTACGATGCGATGGGATGTCAAAAATAAAGAAACGAAATGTCACACACCCGGTCCATTTATAAAAAAGTAATCTGTGCGCCCGGTCGTCTACCATGTCGAAAAGTACTAATAGTAGTTCATGTAAAAATTGTGGGTTTGTGTATATTAAAAGAAAACGAGGAACTATTTTTCTGCGTGGACATCAAAACTATGCCAGAAGAAAACATTAAAGTGTTTTCACAGTTTGGACATGCATAAATCGAAAGATATGCAAAGGGCTTATGAAAATAAAAGTAAGTACCTACCTACTTTTTTTTTTACCACAAATATTCCGTCAAGTATAATATAAATAGCAAATTGCATTGTTCAACATTTTTTAATAATGTCGTGCCAGGCTACAGGCGCTCCCCTCCACGCTCTATAACGCCGTCCACCAAAGACCAGTTGCGCTTGAGACGCTCTCACGTAGTATACATTAAGTATAACGGGTCAGGGACAATTGGTCATTGCCGTAGCTGGTTTACGATATAAACGCAACGATACAAATTAAACATGGACATTATTTTAATATGTTTTTTTGCAACTGAAATAAGTTTTATCTCGAACATACTTGGCGCATTGGAACTTGGGGAATATATTCGCGACATGCAATTTTCAACAATCCATTTTTGTAACAACGTATGCTTGTTTCCAATGGACCTATTTCGATGGTTTTTTTTTGTGTGTTTAAGTTGGATAGTTTGGATTTAAAATTGGACCAGATAGATGGCACTGCGATTAGATTTCAGGATTTTTTTTTAGTTTCAGGCTGGAACCACATCTGTCGGGTCTGCTAGTTATGTGTATTTTTAATTTTTTCATTTTAGGTTCATCGAACTTTAGAAGAATGCGCTCATACCTCAATATGCTAGCCAAATTTTGCTAAACACCTAATTGATGAATCGCTCGACAAATTGAAACAACAAACCCATCAAATACAATACAATAGCGTGGCATTATTTAAAAATTCAAAATTTTGATAGGATTAAGAGCTCCTTATACCGACATTGAAATATTGCAGCAAAAGTGTCAAAGATGCAATATAAAAACGTACAAAAAACCGAGGTGCCATTTGGCTATAAAAAAATTATATTAGTCGATTTTTTAGACGGCAACAAACAAATTTTGGTATTTTCTGCACTAAAATCGAGGCAAACCATGAGTGAATTGACAGAATTTTATGGTTATGGCATTATCAGAAGTGGTCCTACTCCATTTGCTGAAGTATACACGATACACGGAGATACAGGTAGCACCTTCGACCACACAAATATTATACCTTTGGTATATGCTTTGTTAAGTGACCGGACTACTTACGTCATCTTGTTTAGATATCCCAAATACCTAATTGGAGCCCTACGATATTCGCGGCTATTGCTATAGTCTTTCCGTTGGCCATTATAAAAGGATATTATTTTCACTATAATAAAGCTATTTTGAAGAAAGGCAAAGACCGACTGAGTCCAAGAATAATGCGGCTGGTAGGACTCTATCCTGATCTACCAGTATTGCCCGAAGAAAAAATAATTTTAGATGGATGGGCTTACAATTATAAGAGATACGGGATGGTTCGCGACGATATACAGATCAAAAAATTCGTCAAATACATGGAGAAACACTGGTTACTCGATGATTTCATAAAAGTGTGGTGGGTATATATGGAGATACTCATCGAACTATAAACTTTTTGGAAGGGTGGCATAATAAATTGAAGGGTGTTGGAAAAAAAAGTACCGAATTTGATGCAACTATTACACGCGCTTATAGAAGATTCCTCTCTTTATACTGTGCGTAATATTCAAAAGAAAAATAATTTAGCGCCAAAAAGAAAACGTGCTTGGAACACTGTACTTAATGATGAATTCATACAAGAAACACAACTCGAATTACTAGAAGGTTCTGTGACAGTTGGTCACGTTCTAGAGATTTTGCGGCATTGAAAAATATTATTCTGCGATTTAATATTGTGATTATAGGACAGACTCATTTTGGAGCAGACATTTGAATAATAGATGTTAAGGTTGATTGTGATATTTTTAAATTACTGTCTAGTCCAACAGAAAATGTAGAATAGTTCAAAAATAAATTTGATAGAAAATATAATTCTATTGTATTTACGAAAATATTATACCTACCTAAACCGGTACTCGTATAAATTTAATGTTGTTAAGTAAACATAAGAAAACAGTAGAATTTATAATTAAAACATTACTATTTTGGATTTCAATGGTTTTATTTAATCTGTAATTGAACAGGTTCTGGAATTCTTTGGGACATTTTTGTACCGATAAGTAACCTTTGTGAAAGCTGGCTTCTGCCCGCGATTTCCGTACGTCCGACATTTCCCTTGTCACTTTGCAATAGCGTAGTTTTTTAATCAGATCAAATATAGTATATAGTTAACTCCAGAGATTACCTCTAACAAACAAACAATTTTACCTCTTTATGATATTATTTAACTAGATGCGCCCCGCGGTTTCACCCGCATAAGTGATCATTGGTTGTCATTGGTTGTCATCTGCCAGTGGCGCAACAGAGTAAATATTACGTAATCGACAGGATTGTCAAAATTATATGGGTTGATTACGAGGCTTTTAGCTACTTTGTATAATGTGTCTATTTTACGTTTTATAATGTGCGTTTTGTTTGTGCAGAATAAACAATTTTTCTTTTTTTCTTTCTTTAACTCACTTTCGCATTTATAATATTAGTTAGGATTAGGATTAGGCATCCCGCGACTTCGTTCGTTAGGAAGTCGCAAGGCCAACACATTTTTATAAAACTTCCGTGTATACTACGTTTTGTAGGTCTCAGCAAACAACATAATTATACAGAGTCAGGACTGGTGACGCGGGAACAGGCGACGTGACGTACAGTTGTCCGTGTGAGAAGCAGCTCGTCCTGACGTCGACACTCGCACCCTTCAGTAGCAAATTCCTTTATCTTTTTAGAATTTGCGGTAAATTATAAAAGTACGGACATAATGCAATATTGCTCATCCCTCATAACAAATAGCGTAATAATTTATAGTCTATAGACTGGCCAGTCTTATAGTAGCTATGCAAAATGTTAACAGAATCTATCCGGTAATAATTGCGTGATACTGGAACATACATTCAGGCAACGTTAAACAGACAAATATTCTAAAACCGATATTTTTGGCATTAGAATCGTTCCCAGATCTCGTAGTAATTACTTTTTTTCTAAAATATTCACTGTACAGTTTTGACTTAGCTACGATTTTATTATAAATGTATAGATTGTGAATTTTAGATGTGTAGGCAAACATGGAACAAACTCAGTAGTTAATTAACTAATGGACGTGAAATCGCGTCTACGCTGCGTGATTATAGGGACCACCCCGCACGGAATAGCCGCGCGCACTTAATCCAATCCAGTCTGACCCATGCTGTCCTCCCGCAGCGACGCCCTTAGCCGAGGTCCGTACCCAACAGGGGGTGCCCTTAGCGTGTAGTTGCATAGATTACGCTCTGCCTAAAGGCCTTAATTTATTGAGGCACCCACAGCAAAGTCCGATTAAGCAGACGACAACCTCCTAGATTGACATGCGATATGCCATTTCTATTTAATCAATATTTTAATTACCTGTAATAGGTATTTGCACACCTGTTTACTGTGGATATGGTATAAAGAACTTTTTTTATATACCTAACCTAATCAATTTCTGTCACGGATCGCCTTCAAAGCCGTCAGTTTCTATACGTCATTTGTATCGCAGTGCGAGTAAACGGCGACACGTTTGGAATGTATGGAAATTGTTGACAATGCCGTCTCTAGCAGCGGCCACTGAGGCGCCTCCGTGCTCTGTGATACGAACATTCATTATGTCGTACATACATAAACTCACGCTTTCCTATGAGGATAGGCAGAAACTACAGAACACCACCTGCTACGACCCTTAATACTCCATACTCTTTTTGCTTCGTTTATGTTCATACATCTGTAGCTCTACCATGAGTTTACGCAGCCAAAACTCGGTAGCGCCACGGTTAATAATATATAAGAAATTTTGTACAGCGCCCCTAGCGATCAAAGAAAGAATTAAAATTCATACCAAGCGCAATATAGATTTCGAAAGGTAAGAAACCTAACGTAATATATTCCTACCAGAAGCATAAAAAACGATATTACTTTCAAACTACTCAAGATATTTTCATGATTTTTTTTGTATAAACAGAATATGTTATGATCTATAATGCTATTTGTGATTTTTTTCAAATATTTATATTTTCGATACCAAAAATAAATATTCCGAAAACGAATGGCGGCGCGGTGTGAGCTCGATGCAGATTTGTATGGCCAAGGTCAGCGGCAATTACCCGACCCTTAATGTTATGACTAGAGATCGGATATTCGGATGCATATTCACGTAAAGTTGAGATGTTAGCGAATGTGGAATGCGCTTTTGTATCGAAAAAATCCCGCGGTTCCGGGATCAACAAGGTTTCTGACTATTGAATCAGATTAGTATTATAATCTACATAATATAACTTACTTTTAAATGTTGGCTTATATGGAATGCACTATAGTAAAAAAAAAAACCCGCGATTACGGAATCGACAAATTTTGTGTTTTTCCTGACTATATAAGCGGATGCATAATATCTACCTACCTAATATTGTAAAGTAGGTAGGTAAATACCAAACTGCCGTAGCAAACAACGTTAATATAAGATAACGGACATTGAAAACATGCGACAAATCGAAATGGAAGATTGTACTCATCATTATGAACAACTTTTACTAAGGGACCAAAGCTACAATCCCAAAAAAAAACTGCTGTCCCCTACATTTATGTTCGCAATACCTCATCAAAATGTAGGAAAAGCAGATTTTTTTTTTGGGATTACAGCTTTGGTCCCTTAGTAAAAGTTGTTAATAATGATGTATACAATGTCCCATTTCAGTTTGTCGCAAGTTTTCAATTTCAACCTGTATATTATATTTAGAATAATTGATGTAGGTACCTATTGAAACAAATAGTTAAAAAATATTGTGCTTAATGAAATTCTGTTAAATTCCTGTCCTCTCCACAGAGCGGAAAAAACAGTATATGTTAGCACCATTATATTAATAGAAAACGACAATAGGCATTTTGCGAGTTTGTGAGTGGGACGGCAAACTATAGGTACCTGCTTATGCGCAAGTAGCTACCCCGACAAATAGTTCTCTTAGTTTATTTAATTACAATAATTGCATTCGTCGCTGTGCTTGCCATGCGTTCGGGTGTTTTTTTTTTTTTTGTTTTAACTAACACACACCACCCCTCCTCTTACACCCCACATATACATATTTAAGAACTCGCTTCTTTATTATACACCCGACTAGCTAGCTATGCATTCCCGGTGTTCCTGGCATCCCGTGTTTTTTTTTTACAAATAAAAATATTTTAATAAGCCGCTTCCATACTTTCACAGCTAAAATTTAACTTTAGGTAAATATGCATCCGAATATCCGATCTCTGGTTATGACAATGGAAAAACAAAAAGTAGGTATTATTTGATTGAATTCTCTCGTTTTGTCATGAACTGGGTATATGAGAGGCGGATACCATTTAACTTTTGACATGAACTGGGTATATGAGAGGCGGATACCATTTAACTTTTGACATGAACTGGGTATATGAGAGGCGGATACCATTTAACTTCTGGGGGACTGTCTTGTGTAATTTTGACGTTCGAAAAGTGCTGATTCTCAGCCTAGTTTGAATAAATGACTTTTGATTTTGATTTAGCTTTCTTTCTATTTCTTCCGGCCCTTGTCCCATGTTAACTACTTGGGGTCGGCACAACACGTTTTTAAACAAGGCAAACTTTATACATGATTAAATTGAATTTATTGGTGAAAGTTCACAGTTATGTGCATCGGAGGGTATCGATATTTTTATCATAAGAAAAAAAAAGAAAATAAACTCATAATTTTAAGTAACAAGCTGCGGCAAGAATTTAGAAAGTACTTCTCAAGTTTATGTCCCATCTGCTAGTGTCACAAATGTTCGTTCACCGGCACGTGACGATCTGAACAACGCAATAATAAACGTGGCCACCTATTGGCGGTATAAGCAACATGGACAAACGTCGTCAAACGAAAAGAAGAAGTTTAAAAAATCTTTTTTGTAATCACTACCTATTCGATACCTTATCGCGCCTGTAAAGTATAGCTAACTAATTTAATTTGAGCTTGTATACCTTGACCTTGACCTTTGACCTTGTATAAGTACCAATAGGTATAGGATTAATTAATAAACTGATCCAAATATGAACATGAAATCGCAATCTCGTCAAGGGTTCGAAAAAGGTCAATAAGGTACTATCGTCCGAACTTATGCATATTAAATTCCTTGGACGGTCTGTCTTCATTTATTATATTGGGTAAGGTCATGAATGCTCACGTATTACGACCTCACCGCTAGATAAAAATACTTTGCCGATCCAATATTTGGAAATAATATCTATTATTATTATGATGGGAAAGATTGGGACGGGTTGAAGTCGAAGGAGATTCGTTTAATTAGTCTTAAATAGTGTTGTTGAAGTTGTAATTGAATTGACGTCCAAACGAAAAAAACTATCTGTTTGCAGTAGACTCCGGCCGACAATATATATTTTTTCGGCCGAATATTGATAAATATACAATTGGGCCTGATTTCCATTTTCGGCTGAAAACCGAAAACGAAACTGAACCGATACCGAAAAAAATGTTATTATTGTATTTTTTTTTATTGCTAAATGAGCTTGCTCTAGATCACGCACCTCGATTTCGCCTGGAGAAAAGCGATGGGTGAAGTCTACAATGGAACGAGCAAGCCCCGAAGATGCCTGTTCACTCTTGTTTTGAAGGCGGACGGTTTATATGTGGAAGGGAACACAAGCGCAGTGCTGGTCACGCCACGATTGCGGCGATAAGTCCCCTCTTTGAGGAGTGGCTAGAGAGGCGCCACGGCGTCCTCACCTTCCGCCTGACGCAGGTCCTCACCGGACACGGCAGCTTCGGGAGGTTCCTGTGTCGGATAAGGCGCGAGGAAACGCCCGGGTGTCACCACTGTGTGGATCGCCCGGAGGACACGGTGGAGCATACGGTGGAGGTCTGCCCGGCTTGGGCAGAGCTACGCCGTGTCCTCGTGGAAGCGATCGGCGGCAGAGATCTCTCGCGTCCAGCCCTGGTTCAGGCCATGGTACGGAGCGAGAGGGCATGGGCAGCCGTCACCTCATTCTGCGAAGCAGTAATGCTCGCGAAGAGGGAAAGGCAAATTTCGCGCCCTCTCGCCCCTAGCCGCCGCAGGAGACGCCCAGGGCGTCGGGAATCCCGGGGGATTTCCGGCCACTGTAGGCGCGGGCTTGCGGACAGTGAGCAATGGGTAGCTTACCGTCCGGTAAGAACCAGGCCCGGATCGACGGCGCGTTGTATTCCACGCGCGCCTCAAAGAGATGTCGTCAGCACAAGCGTAGGGGTCCACTAGGGCCGACGCCTGCCGGGGTCGCGAGAAGGTACCAAAGGGTTACCGAGGCCCATGGCAACACAGGCAACTGAAGGAATACGGGTGGGTTTTAGTCAGTAAGAGTCTGACACACCCTCCCGCTTCGCCTAGAGCGGGAGAAGTTATTTGATGATTTCCCACCCAAAAAAAAAAAAGGCAGGGAGGCACTTTGGCCGAGCGCATAATAAATGTGGAGAAACGGTGAGTATGATTAGTCGGTATTTTGACCAAGTGCGGATGGTACCCTGCAGTACGTCTGGTCCGCTAGTGAAAAGAAGATGGTTATGGATCTCCTGCGCACGCTCTCCGAAGGATAGTCTGTAGAATCTGTCAGTTTGTTGTAGGTTTTTCTTTGGTACAAGTAAAATAATTGCAGTGTAAATCTTCTAATCATTATTTTTAACCGTTTAAGCTTAACTCACATGACACTTTATACTTTTCTCAATGACAATAATTAATTATAATCAAACAGTCTGGTGTACCTATATGTGAGAAAAAGCATGTTTTTCTTCGTTTTCACAGTTATTGTACATTTAGATAATGTAAAAATCGATTTCGTCTGAATAAGTGAATTAAAAGTATTGATTTGCCGTCACATTTTTTTGCGCGTCCCGTAGGTATGTATAATTACTGCTACGAAAAATGCAGCATCAAATAGTTGCCACGGACGTGCAGTTGACTGTTCTTACATTTTATTGCGACGTTCCATTAATTTGGACACCGCAGTTGCATAATGTAAATTATCGCAATTAATTGCATACTTTTGTATAGAATCAAGATTTTCTAACTGGACAGACAGCTGTGCTGCTGGGGAGTTTCTTGCGCCAGTTCTTCTTCCCAGCTAAAGTACTAGGAAGTGGTGCAGGGCAGGCGTTTTAGGGGACTGAAAAAAGAAAGAAAGTACGTTTATTTATATAATTTTGACGTTCGAAAAATGTGATTCTCGGCCTATTTTGAATACATAACTTTTCATTTAATATCGCAGCATCATGCTAAGAAAGGAGCCTTTTTGGCCTCGCACAGGTCTTCTATTTTGTTTTTGTTTTCACTATTATGTTATTTTTTTTTATGTTTTCATGCTTTTGATAGTTTTATGTCCTTTTTTACCCGACTGCCTCAGGAGGGTAATGTTTTTCGAGAGTATGTATATACATATATACATACTCTCGAAAAACATATATACTACTATATGTCTATTTCTTTGGCACGCTCTGTAGCCTAAACGGCTTGATGGATTTTAACGTATGAGATGTCGTTAGATTCGTCTTAATTGTGGGAGTGACATAGGCTTTATAATATTTATAAATTGCATCTGCAAATACAAAAAAAAAGGAGGGGAAGTTTTTTTTTAAATTAATTGCAACTATATTGGTATCAAATAAAAGCTAGTAATGAGTTATTTTCAAATATATATATTAATAAATCTAAAAAACTTGAAATAAAATAAATTATTTAAAAAACAAAAAACCCGACTGCAAAAATACATAACTGAAAAGGGAAAAACAAGCATTATAATCTATATAATTTTGGTCTTGCAGGCGGGGACAGTCGAATAACCTGAAATATGGTGAACTTTTGATTTTGTGTGTCGATACCAAAATTATATACACTTCTGGACACATCTATTGGCCCACCTTAGAGTTTAGGTTTCGATGGCCCCTACCGAAATATGATTGCTAGATTGAACAAAAACTGTTGATGCAGTTTTAAACCTGATACATTTTACCATCTTTTTCGATCGTATTGTTTTAAATTTGAATTCAGAATACCATACGACATGGAGCTACGCCTAACAAGTCGGATATGCGCCTTGTTAAAGGCAATTGATTTTTGAATAAAAAACATGTTTTATCAAATAAAGGTTTAATTTAATAACGCGTGTTGCCTCCATGGGCATCTACCACAGCTCTCATATGATTAGGCATAGAGTTTATCAACCGCTCTATGAAATTTTGAGGGATCATCTCCCATTCCTCTTCTATGGCAGTTTTCAACTCCTGCATCGTGTGGGCAACTGGCTGACGAGCCCTAACACGTCTTTTTAGCTCGTCCCACATGTGCTCAATGGGGTTCATGTCTGGGCTTCTGGCTGGCCAGTCCATAACTGTGATGTTCACATCCCGAAGATATTCCCTGACGATGCCGGCCGCATGGGCTCTTGCATTATCATGCATAAAAAGGAAATTTGAACCCACATAGTCCGCGTATGGTATCACGTGAGGTTCTAAGCACTCACGAATGTACCTTTCAGCATTTAATGTTGGCAGCCGTGGTCCTGTAACAACCTCAAGTTGAGTTTTGCCGCTCGCGGATATACCGCCCCAGACAGTCCATGAGCCACCGCCATAAGCAACCCTCTCTTCAAAGCAGCATTGTGCGAAACGCTCTCCCTTACGTCGGTAGACTGTTCGAACTGTTCGGAGAGGGTCTCCGAACAGTTCGAGCGCTCACAGATACTCCGTGGAAGTCGCGAAGTTGGTTTTGTATCTCAATGGAGGTAAGGTGACGATTTCTCAAGCTGGTCGTCACGATGAATCGATCCTGCCTTTCAGTTGTGACCCGAGATCGTGGCCTTCCTTGGCGACGAACAAAGCCGCCAGTCTCTAGGTACCTCCGATAAACATTTCGGACCGCAGATCGACTTAAATTAAGTTGAGCACTCACGTTTCTTTGGCTGTGTCCGGCCTGAATAAGTGCCACAGCTTGGGCGGCGACTTCAGGTGAAGTATCCATAGATTATTGATAGAACCTCACCTTAATGTTAAGAATAAGTAATGTTTGTTGCAAAACCAAAGATATCAATCACTTTTTCAAGAATTAAATCCAAGTAAACCAATAAAACCAAGTTTTCTTAGTATTCGATTGTTTGATATCAACAAACAGGCTCCAAATTGTCTTTTGTTTCTTTAAATTGTGTGTTCGAAATTCAAAAAAAGACTATTGAATGAAATTGTGAATGTGCCAGGTTCAAAACTGCATAAAAACTTTTTGCTCGACTTAATATAAAATTTTAGCTAGGACCAAACGAAACTGAAAATACAAGGTGGGCCAATAGATGTGTCCAGAAGTGTAGATTATAATGCTTGTTTTTCCCTTTTCAGTTATGTGTTTTTGCAGTCGGGTTTTTTGTTTTTTAAATAATTTATTTTTTTACTGTTGTGTTTCCTGTGCGTGTCCGAAATGAATATTATATTTTTTTCTTTTTTTCTTTCTTTCATTTTGATTTTGATTAACTTATTCAACTTTCCAGAAAACACTTACAAACATGTTTTTACAACTAAAAAACTACGTAAAATACAAAAAAAAATGTCATTTGTCACAATATTTCAATTAGTTAACACAGTATGAAACACTGTTGCCACCCAAAACGAAAAAAACAACAATATTATGAAAATCCGGTGCTTCCTACTTGATTGACGGTCGTTTAGGTTTTAATTTAACGTTGACACTTTAGCTCCAACTTTTTAAATTTACGATGATGGATAGCGATGTCGTAACGCGGTGTTGCGCGATTTTTTGGACTATCATGGTGGAGCTAAATAATTGTAGGAAACGTTGGTGGTTTATATTCAGCAAAAAAAGTATATTCCGTATTCAAATCCTTGTTTCCAATTGATGTTATTTCAACTTATTTCAAAACAAATTTCAACTTTATATTCGTAAATTACCGTTGATTTGACTACTACCTAGCTACCTACCCTGAACTTACGAGTGGGCGTTAATGTTATTTTTCCAAAAACTCATATTTGTTTTCATGTTTGGAAACTAATTTGTGAACGATATGAATTGTTAAGAAGATAGACATAGACAAAAGGCACGACAAGCAGTAGCAGTTTGAAATTCCTGTAGAAAAGATAATTAATACACTACGACTGGTGTGTTACTGGCAGGAGTTGAAAACTTCTAAATATTCTTAAAGTTTTCAGCTTAAGTAACGAAGGTCTATTCCAAATGTATCTGGTGATAATGTAAACAAATGGATCAAAAATTGTACCTTCTTTTTCTTAATGGTCTCTCAAACGTGCCACTTACAAATGATTGCTTTGATTTGATTAATTGAATACTTAAACCCGAAATTGTAATTTTAAATCACCTTAAAGTAGTTTTTCATTAGACAATAAATTGAGGTTAATTTTATAAACTGAATTTATATCATTAAAGATTTTTAAATAAGAATTTTGTAATATTATTCAAACAATAATTGCTGGAAAAAGTGTGGAAATATATTGTTGAAACCTTCTAAATACAGATAAATTTATTACTAATTCCCTTTATGAACTGATTGCGAAAGAATTTAACCTTAACACGGTTAAGTAGTTTACATTTTATAAGATACATTTGACACAGTCATTACCTTACTAAGAGCAGTGGTGGGCCAGTGGCAAAGGCCGTGACTTAAGAGTTGTAGGTCATGGTTTTGTACCCATTCACTTTGTGTACATTATTTCATCACCACTGCTCTCAAAACTGTGAAGGAAAACATCGTGAGGTCCTAGAATCAAAAATTTGAAGACATGTGACATCTATCAACCCGCACTGGGCCCGCGTGTGTTACGGCCCACTCCCTCGCACCGAGAGGAGGCCTGTGACCCAGCAGTGGGAACATTATAGACTGATATTACCTTACTGTAAGCCGTAAGGGGAATTGCTGTGGTTATATAAACTGGCACACTTCACCATGGCATAATTTACAATAAATTACCGGAGATTTTAAGGGAGCTCATATATAAATATTTTTTAAAGTTACACTGCGTAGATGGTTAATTAGGGAGAATTGTATTAAAGTTTACAAGAATTTCTGCAAAATAAAGAAAAAAAAGTTTCCTATAGTTTTGCGGTGTGTGGTTAAAAGTTTTAATTTTTCATTGATTTTTTGTTAAGAAAAGAAAAATGTCATTGTCAGGATTTAAGATTTGTCATGTGTCTATATTTACTGTAACTTTAACATTCCAAAATTCTATTGGAGCATAGGTAGTGTTCTTTATATTACTTAGTAAATAAGTACTTATTAGGTATTAATATAAAATTAATGTGCATGCCGTATACAAGCAAAATATGGACTGAACATTAAACCCCCATTTTTTACAACTAACATAACACCTATATTCGCAAATAAATGATTGTTAATATTATTCTTATAAAACTTCTCGAAAGAACCTACATTAAGTAAAAGTAAAACTAAAGGGATTATTGCTATCTTTCAAAGTACCTACATATTTATTTAGCTTTTTACAATTTTCAGCTTCGCAGTAGATGAAATCTTATTCCAGCGTTCAAAACCCTCTTTTAGCTACTCTTTAGATTTTCAAATTAAAATATTCTCATCAAGCTATTTAAATACCGTTGCTACTTCGCAAGGATGCTTACAGAATCAAAATTTTTTATCCAACCAGTTTTTGCTTCCTTCATTTTGTAGGTAAAAAGTTAATTGGTTCGTCCCTTCCTGTCATGGATTGAATACGTTAATCGGCCCCGAAAGTAATTAAAGGGTTCATAAAGAATGAAGCGGGGGCGCCTTGCGGACTCCCCGTCCACTTATCGGCCCATCGTGCTGCTCGACGAGGTGGGCATGCTCTTTTAAAGAGTCATTGCAGACCACCTTGTGGCCCTGTGGCCCAGGGTGGGGTCGTCTTGGCGGTGTCTCTAGACATCGCCAATGCCTTCAATACCCTGCCCTGGAGTTGCATCATGGAGGCACTCCAGTACCACCAGAAACCGATCTACCTTTATCGTGTGGTCGAGGCTTATCTGACGGACAGGACCGTCATCCACCCCGGTCACCAGGGAGTGTGGAACCGGCACGGCAAGAGATGTCGTGCGGTGTCTCACAGGGATCGGTCCTGGGACCGCATCTGTGGGACATCGGATACGACTGGGTTTTGCGCGCCGACCTCCCTAGTGGCGTAAGCATAGTATGCTACGCTGACGACATGTTGGTCTTGGTGCAGGGGAAGTCACACCAGGTGGCGGCCGAAGTAGCGACACGCGGGGTTGCAACAATCGTCCACAGGATCCGGCAATTGGGACTCGAGGCGGCCCTGCACAAGTCCGAGGCCATGTGTTTTCATGGTCCACGGAACGCGCCACCGTCAGGGTCCCAAATAACGGTAGGAGGGATTTGCATCCGCGTCGAGTTAACAATGAAGCACCTGGGACTCGTCCTGGACAGCCGGTGGAACTTCGTGGAGTATTTCCATCGTTTGGCTCCCAGACTGGACCGGGCCGGGGCTGCCTTGAAGCGGCTCCTGCTCCATCTAGGGGGCCCAAACACCTCCTGCCAGAGGTTCTACGCGAGAGTCATGCGGTTCATGGCCCTTTACGGGACACCGGTGTGGGCGCGTTCCTTGGCGACGCGTCCCAAAGGGTCATGGCCATTCGGCTGGTCCGGGGATATCGCATGGTCTCCGGTGAAGCGGCGAGCCTCCTTGCTGGATTACTGCCATGGGATCTGGAGGCAAAAGTCCTCGCGCAGGTATAGGAGTGGCGCGAGGAGGCGAAACGCCGGGGCATAACTCCGCTGTCGCCAGAAATCACGGCACAGTGGACAGAGCTCCGGCGGGATCTCATGGCGACATGGAGTGTACAATTGTCACAACCCAGTGCCCAGTACACGCCACAATTGCGGCAATAAGTAGGTTTCTGTGTCGTATAAGGCGGGAGGAAACGCCCGGGTGTCACCACTGTATGGATCGCCCGGAGGACACAGTGGAGTATACGGTCCACGGCAGTGCTCTACCCAAGCTCGGCAGACCTCCAGGTTTGCCGGGCTTGGGTAAAGCACTGCCGTGACCTCATGGAGGCGATCGGCGGCGGAGATCTCTCGCACCCGGCCCTGGTCCAGGCCATGGTACGGAGCGAGAGGGCATGAGAAGCCGTCACCTTCTTCTGCGAAGCAGTAATGCTTACGAAGGAGGAGGTGGAATGGGTGAGGGAGAGGCAAATATCAAGCTCTCACGCCCCTAGCCGCCGCAGGAGACGCCCTGGGCGTCGGGAATCCTAGGCGGATTTCCGGCCACCGTAGGCGCGGGCTTGCGGATGGTGAGCAATGGGTAGCTCTCCGTCCAATAAGGACTAGGCCCGGGTCGACGGCGCGTTGTTTTCCACACGCACAGTTCATAATGCTCTAAATAGTGACACCTTTACGTCTGCAGTACAACGTGCAAACCTGCGGGCTACCATATTCGCACGCACAGAAAGAGCCCTCCGTTCCCTTTCAATGTCCGTATTGTCTCTAAGGTCAGTGGTGACCACGTGACCTAGATATTTAAATTGTTCCATTCGCTCAAGAGGAACACCGTTTAGCCGTATGGGAGGCACATCAAGATGGTATTTGGTAAGTACAATCAAAAACAATGTACTGACTTTTCTGAACTTTATACAATAACCCATGTTCAATTGCATAACGCTCACCTGTGGTCAACATTGTCCTAATACCGCCAACTGACGCGCTCAGCAGCACCATGTCGTCCGCGTTACTTAAATTATTGACACAGATACTGTCAACATGACAACCGACATGATGACCGTTAAGCGCCTCAATCAGGGTATTCATATATAAATTGAAGAGGGCAGGGAGGTCAACCCTCCCTATCTCACTGTGGAATGAGACAGGGAGGGTTGACTCCAATTGATATAGCTCCGACAGTACACCTGCCCACCGAACATTGTTGACCTGGTTTCCATACCAATGCTTGAAGATACTTATAAGCTCGATAGGCAAGCTTAGCTACAAGTTTCTTCCATAATATATCGTCGGAAACCAGATCAAAAGCCCTAGATAAATCGAGGAAGCAACCGAAAACAGGTGTTGTTCTTTTTCGTTTAATTATGTATCAAGCAGAACATCAAGGACCTTAGCGACTGTGGTCGCTAGAAAAATAAGTCTATAGTTCCCCTTATCCGAAAGATCACCTGTTTTAGTTTTAACAATAGGAACCACAATCATCCTCATTAGGTCGGAAGGCAAGTATGAATGACTAATACATAAATTGTACAGCAGTGCCAAAACCCTCGGTAAGCGATGACCGGCGTATTGTAAATGCTCGATATTGAGCCCGTCATGACCAGAGGACTTACCTCTAGTCGTAGACCCAATGACCTTGCCCACATCCTTGGCCCTGAAGCGTGTGCCTACCTCGCCACAACGGGGCTCAGCATCCGGCATCACACAAGAGCACCCTAGCGGTGATTTTAATACAAAATGACTTTTAAAAAGGTCCGCAATATCCTTTTTATCACTAACACCATTCACACTAACAGGCAGGCCTGGCCGAATATTCAACTTATTAGAGCTTTTCCAAAAGCCGCGAAAATCACGCTTTGAATGCTTGGAGGCAATTATGTCTCCTATCTTTATTTGTTCCTCGTGGTTCTGACACCATTTAAGCCGCGACTTATGGCCAGTCTCTTATACATAAAAACTTTTTTTCGCAATACTTTCTGAGTGGCCTGGAATATATAAATAATATTTATATGTATAAAACTAGTTAGGCAACGCCCATTGCATTTTAACCTAGGACTTTTATGAAATGAGCTGTCCACTATTTCATGTTATCAAATTTATAGAACAATGTTAATACCTAAGTCCATTCAGATAGCATGCATATAATTAATTATGGCTTTTACGTATCCTGTAAGAACTTATAACTTTTCCGGAATAACAAATCATAAGGATATGATATTGTTTATTTACTTGGGGAAATAAACGGTTACATTATTACAGTATTAGGTACACAGAATTTGTGAGCTACAGAGTGAGTAAATGTATAAACCCACGACATGTTCCACATATTGTAAAGAAAAGTTATAAAACCAATGCGACGTGTGCTTACAATTTGATAGATAACTTCAATAAAATTACCTATTGTGTTAATGATAAAAGTAAAAACTAAAAAAGCACGTAAATAAAAAAAAATTATAAAGATATAGTCAGAAATATAAAGAGTTAAAAAAATTACGGAGCAATATCCAAAATAGTTACACGAAAAAGGCTTCAAAATGTACCCATTGCAAAAGCGAGGATGTCAATACTTTGAAAGGGATTAATTATTATATTGATCAGTAAGACGACGTAGGGGTGCTCGTAAGCCTGCGTTCGTACGACTAGAAGAGAGTATAATGAGTATAAAAGTAGGTACCATAGTAACAATTGATACTCCGTACTACACTAGGCAAACTCAAGGTCAAGGTCAAAACTAAGCTTTACTAGCATGACTTGCTATTCCACAGCCATTATTCATACACGACAACGCTTTCTGTGGCTATAATTATAATCATCTAGAATGTACGAGGTTTAGACGAACTATCTCATAAGTGTGTCATTCTGTAAAGATCTTTGTTCAAAAACACCATTTTTCATCGCCAATTACAAACGAATGATGAAGCGGTTTTTCTTGTCAGGGAAAATGTTTCAGGTGGCAAAAATATTTTGTTTCGCGACCAACATAGATAGATTAAAATTTCATTTTGTGAAAGGGTAGTTTTTTTCTTCTTTGTCTGTAGATTAAGCATCAAGACGATGTACAAAGGGGTCTGTAAATGCTTGCCACCTTAAAGTTTATAGCTACGAGTAGACCATTACTACATAATAGAACATAACATTTTAGAAATGCTGACATCAACGAATTTAATTGTGACATTGAAGGATAATAAAGACATGTGTGGATTTTAATGTTATTGACAATTAAATGAAATTGGTAATTAAATTAAATTATTAGGTAGTTATTAGTGACGTATATTAATTCATTTATTTTTATCATGGACATTATTTAAATTTTGAACTTGTATGAATGTAAATAATATCAACGTAGGTAGGAAATGAGATTGTTTTGAAGAAATTTAATTGTGTTTTTAATTGTTACTATTTCATTATTCGCTTAAATGTACATTTGTAAAATATTCAGACACAATGGAAATTGTTATTGAATAAATAAATGAAATATTTTTGCATGCACACATCTACATATGTCACAAGGTCGATGGTATATGTGATTTGATTAGGTAAGTATAGAGCAAAGATTTTTTTTTATTTACGTGTCGTCTAGAATAGATATAGAACACCTTTTTTGTAAAAAAAAAACGATAATATTAACTGGCTTATACGGACATTAACCAAACGAGGTCGAACTTATTACTAAAAAAACCGGACAACTGCGTGTCGGACCACGCACAATGAAGGGTTCCGTAGTTGGGAAGTTGGGATGAATTTATTCCAAAAACAAACTTAACATTGTAGTTGAAAAACATGTTCTCCCATACATCGATATATGCCAAGGACAATTCTCCAACTGTAAATTTAAGTTGGTCGACTATTACTCGTTAACTTGTAAAGCCCACATAGCTGTGATAGTTTTTCTTTTAATTTCATTATAATTATGTACTACTGCCATGAATTTTTTCACACCTCCATAAACTCGTACAACCATTTAGCTGGCAGGGGACTCTTACAAAAATTAGCGCTTCAATGCTTAATATTAGGCAAGCGGATCCTTGAATCGAAAAGTGGTGTTCAAACACACGCAATATTTTTGGACGGCCTATCCAACGATACCCCACCAAACCGTAGGGTAGACGAGAAAAAAAAAAATATTTTCTAGATTTTATTTTAGTACTTTGTCGGCGTCATTAATAATGTATACGTATGCCAAATTACCGCTGTCTAGTACTAAGCGTCTCTGAGCTTCAGCGGGGACAGATAGACAGACTGACGGACATGGCAAAACTATAAGGGTTCCTTGTTTACTACGGAACCCTAAAAACTGGCCAAGTGCTAGCATCATCATCAGCAGATATGAACCCGATTGAAAACTGTGGGACATAATGGTTCAACTTTGGAACAGAACGAAAGAATCCCTGAAGCTCTTAGATCACATTGTGCACGGATATCAGAGGGACAGATTTATGCGCACGCCTTGTCGCATCTATGCTTGCCGCCATAGCTGCTGATGGAGACTATACTAGTTATTTAAGGGGACTACAGGACCTAAACGCAACTTTTATAAGTTTTATAATGCCTTAAAGTATATGATCCACTGCAGTAAACGAAATCAGAAAAATATATGATATTCTTAAGGATATTTGCTAGGTAGATAGTGTGTTGAAAACATAATATAACTAATTTGATACGATAGAAAAATATCACGAAGGTACCTACCTCTTAAAATTTATTTTAACGAATAAAAACCATACTAATAAATGCAATCATTCAGATTTTTTGTCAGATTATTCTACAAGCAACATATTAGCATAATAGTGTTTTATTTTTTTTGTACAATCTATAGCTTTTTTGTAAATCGATAATTGCTTCATACTTTGCAATAAATTATCAGCGTTGTGTCATCGCGCTTCTCTTTCTTTTCTATGCAGTCCGACAGAGACCATGCTTTAGGTGTTGTCGGCCTCTTAAACTATAAATTGTTGATAAAATTTCAATCATAAATTTCCTTAAAATAAAAAATGTTTTGAAATTCTATTTGATTATTTCTTCCTGTATTTTTATTAATAAGTTCGACCTCGCTTGGTTAGTATTATAGGCCAGTAAATACTTTATCGTTTTAATTTCCAAAAAAGGTTTTCGATATCTATCCTAGACGATGTGTAAATAAAAAAATCTATGCTTTATACTTATTAAAATCACATGTGATCGACCTTGTGACATATGTAGATGTGTGCATACAATTATAAACCTTAGGGTGGGAAGTATTTTCAGACTGCGACTGTAAATCGTCTTGAGGCTTAATCTACAGACAAAGAAGAAAAAAAACTACCCTTTCACAAAATTAAATTTTAATCGACCAATGTTGGTCGATTAAACCTAGTCCTATCGAATGACGTGGACGGGAAACAAATGTGGGTAGTAAAAATGTTATTACAGAATTTATGCTTGACTTAACTTGCTTGAGGAGCAATGGTGGGCCAGTGGTAACGGGCGCGACTTACGAGTTGTAGGTCGTAGGTTCGCACCCTGACAGGCGCTTTACTTTGTGTGAATTATTTCATCACCACTGCTCTCAAAACGGTGAAGGAAAACATCGTGAGGAAACCGGCACGTCCTAGAACCAACAATTTGAAGACATGTGACATCTACCAACCCGCACTGGGCCCGCGTGGTGGATTCTCTCACAGACAGGAGGCCTGCGTCCTAGCAGTGGGAACAATATAGGGTGATTGCATTATTATTATTAACTTGCTTGAAACGCGTTTGACTTTACTTAAAAATGTTGACATGATTATCACAACTTAGTTAAAGTTCGGCAGTTACTTTCAAAAAGGCACCTGAGGTGTGATGGTAGTGATTTTAAAAACACCCTTATCCACCCTTACCCTTACCCTTATCCTTACCCTTATCCTTTATCTCTGTCCTTAGACTGAGATGGCAATTTTTCCCTGTCTTAACAGGGTTAAGTATTACGAGCCAAAGATCCCATTGATTCTAATACATACGTACATAAACTCACGCCTTCTTCCCATGGTGGCAGGCAGAAACTACGTGAACGCCATCTACTACGCTCCTAACATACTCCTTTTGCTTCGTTTGCATTCATACATCAGGGGGGCAACCACGGCCTCTTAAGGTTCTCATTATTATTTTAATATTACATCAGTGTGAGAATGAGATGAAGCTATACAGGCTCCATCTCTTTCCCATTGTGAGGCAATATTAAAATAATACTGCTATAAGAGGCGATGGTTGCCCCTCTGGTTACACACGCACGCCGTTTTCAAGTAGTACGCACCTGACATTTCTGAAGAAAATCACCAATTAAGTCACTATAAATGTCCTCCAAGGGCGTCCCCTTCCAGCGTTTCCACTGACATCTGTAAATACCTTTTGTTAGTCGCCTTTCATTCATCCTCTCAACGTGACCAAACCATTAGATGGTTTGGTCACGTTGAGAGGCATCTTTGAAGACATGTTACTTGACATCTTACTTACAAGCTGCTTACAGTGCCCTTCGTGTCCAATACAACAACGCGTTTAGGGCAGTGTTGGGGCTTCCCCGCTTCTGCAGCCCCTCGGGCATGTTTGCGGAAGGGGGCACCAACTGTTTCCACGCCACCATGCACAAGCGGTGCGCGACCTTGGTGCGGAGGGTGCGGGCTAGCTCCAACACTGTCTTGGTGATGATTGCTCACCGACTGGATTGTCCCCTACGTTAGCCATTGTTGTAGCAGGCATATTGCTGGTGCTTGAATTGTCATTTTATGTAACTGTGTAATGATGAAGTATTATGGATATTATAATTTAAGTTTTTATTTTTTTCCTTCAGACATAACTTCATTTATTTAATTTAATTCATTGTTCTATTTAATTACTTTTTATTTTTATTTTGTTGGGTGCTTTTGACATTAATTGGTTTGATTTGGCATTAATCTGCTACTCATATTGTTACGTCATTTTATTAACCTTACTTATTTATGAGTCACTCAACTTTTCATTACTTATTTAATTGCACAAGTGACATTTGTGAAATTGACATTCTTAATTGTGATATTTAATATGGGTCAAGAAGCTGAAATAAATGAATTTTATTTTATTTTATTTTTTAAGCATACTCTTTTAAATTTTAGTTTGTGAACCTAATATCTTTTCTATAAATTAATATTACAATTCGCACGCTGAGAATAAAAGTGACTCAAGTCGAAATTGAACTGATTGAACAAGAACTGATTGCGTCCCTTTCATTCCGGCGCAGGGAGAGTGAAATGCTCAAAGACAAAGGGACCGAAAATACCTCTATCCCTCTCAGACCATAAACGGGCTGTTTTTTAATATAAGTCTGATAGAGTGTACTTTTTTGAGTCATTTTGTATATTTAACTCATTTTACTAAAATTTTGAGATAGGTCACTTTCGTTCTCAGCGTGCGAATTATAGTCGATTTTCGTGTCAGTCTGTGTGACCTCGCTGTTCTTATAATCTACGCAATGGATTTTGATGCAGGTTTCACCATCATTTAGGGAATTTATTTGGGAAGGTTTATATTTTTTCTACACACACATACATATAGTCACGCCTTATTCCCATGGGGAAGGGATTCGTTTAATACATTTAATAATACATGTACATAATATTATAATACCTGCCTCACCTGCCTGTCTGCCTGCCTCATTGGTCTAATGGTCGCAAGTGCTACTGCTAACCATGAGGTCCAATTCCCGGGTTTAATTCCCGGGTCGGGCAAAAGCGTTATTGGATTTTTCCATCTGGAATTTCTCAGTAGCAGCTCGAGTCCGGATTTGTGCCCGGTTTATGGCAATAGGCTCTCCCACTATTATATGGGACTTAAACATAAATGGCGAAATGTGGGTGTACCTACAATAGGTACACCTCTGCCTAACCCTTCGGGGAATACAGGCGTCATCTTATGTTATGTAATATAATAAAGAAATCTCTATGTTTATTCAATTCGTCAAAACGTACGAAGCAGGGGCGGGTAGGTAGTATAACAACATGAAAAAAAAAACAATTTACCATTTCGTTTCAAGGGTAACGTTCAAATAGCTCATTTATTTAAATGTTTAAAACAGACACTTGACATTATTGAATTTAATCAACTAGATATACATGTAAATCACATTACTTTAAGTTTAAATATTTGACTTGAACAATTATTTTCTGAGCTCATGAATTTACTTTCTAAGGCTTGTCGCACTTTGCGCTTGTTTTCTTGGGAATTGTAGTCGTATTCGTGAATTCTTTTTCATTTGTATTCGTCGTCGATAACGCACGAAAGGTCTTGGTACTCCAACTAGTTATCTACTTAACTAGGTACATAGTAATAATAAAAATATATTATAGGGGTTGGGAGCGACCGGACCGAGGTTTGACTGACACGCACCTGCCGGATGATGGTGCCATGTGTTCTTTCTGGCGCAGTATGTGGTCGGTGCTTGTCAGTCACACCGAAGGTGATTGGGATTGGGCTCGAGAAGTCGAGCGAGCCTGCGATCCAATACCAGAAATGGGGGCTATTAGCATCTGCTCCCAAGATGTAGCTCGTGCAGTCCATCCGTTACCTAACTGGAAGCCCCAGGGCCGGACGAGCTGCACAACTTCTGGCTCAAATGGTTTTTAAGGTCACACGTTCGCTTGGCGACTCAGTACCAGACTGCTTTGGAGTCTGGTTCGATACCCCAGTTCCTAACGATAGGAGTCCTGCCTGCTCCATAAATAAATGATTTTTATTTCTGTAAGTAGGTTTGTACAAACACTTTTACATGTCAAACATATTTTTAAAATTAAGTTAGATGAGCTCGGAGTTTCCTATCTGACTACTCTGAGAAGAAAGGCCGAAACAAACTCAGAGGTCACAGTCTCTTTTAAAGTAATCATAATCTAATAATCATAATAATCTATCATAATCTTGGTCAGACCATGTCAAGGCCATGTAGATTGGTGTCTGAAATGGTCCTTTTGAGGAAAGAACCACAAAAATTGAATGGACCTGTCCAGTCAGTGCACACATTTGTCAGTAATCGTGCAACTCAACTCAGAACTTAAGGAGCTCAACGATGCGACGAACGAACATTTGGATACCAAAGAAAAACATTTGGGTATCAAAAAAGTTTTGTTTTTATACCTAAATGTTCCTATAATTTTTATGTGCCTATAATTTTTGGATTTAGCAGTGCTACTTGATTAGGTAACACCAAAAAATTATCGGCCGATCACGTATTTACGTGACGGTTTATAAAGTTCTTACATCCATTTTGAGAGCTAAAATTAACAAACATATAGACACCAACTCCATCAATCTGCCTCTCAAAATTAATGTAGGAACGGGTCCCGCGGCACTAAGGAGCTACTCCTCATTGATATGGCCATTAGCCAACAGGTTCGACGTTCCCGAAAGGATCTGTCGATATGTTGGATGGATTATAAGAAGGATAGGCTTTCTTATAATCTAAAGATAAGATAATAAGAAGGCCTATGACTCGGTGCCACATACATGGCTCACGAGGGTGCTAGAGTTGTATAAAGTAGATGCAACTCTGCGCACCTTCCTGATGTCACGTATGGGGATGGAGGATGGAGGATGGTCCTTCGTTATCCAGGATGTCGAAATATCCAGAAGAATAGCGAGCCGATAAGGATAGAGCTAGGCATATTTCAGGGCGATAGTTTGAGTCCACTTTGGTTCTGCTTGGCCTAGAATCCTCTAAGCACACTGCTGGAGGATTCAGGTCTAGGCTATCGGTTGAGGAGAGGTGGTCATATCTCACCTCCTCTACATGAATGACCTAAAATTCTTTGCCTCTAATAATTTGCAACTGATGGAGCTACTGAAAATAACTGAAACTTTCAGTAGCGCCATCAGGATGGAATTTCGAGTGGATAAATATGCGGTCATGCTTGTAAAGTGAGGGAGATTGTGGAATCCATCCGAAACCTACAAGTATTTGGGAATGTCGGAAGCGTTGGGCATCAATGTTAGTGACATGAAGCAATCGTTGAAGGAGCACTTTTTGGCCGCCTGAAGAAAGTATTTAATCTATCAGGTGGAAACAAGGTGCGCGCCTTCAACGGTTGGGTCATGGTTTTGATGTACTCTTTCGGCATACTCAAATGGACTCAGACCGAAGTCGACGCCCTGGATAAGAGGGTCCTTATGCTGCCGACTGCATATCGAATGCATCACCCACGGTCATCGGTAATGAGACTGTATATCCCGCGAAAGTTTGGAGGTTGAGGCTTCTTAAACGCTAAGACCCTCCACAATCGGGAAGAATGCAGTCTCAGGGAATATTTCCTAGAAGCCGACGTGGGTATGCATCGAGATGTGGTCGCGGTGGACAAGAGCCTTACCCCACTCTCCTTGGCTAAAGAGAACTGGCGCAAGCGTCCGTGAAGCTCCTTAATCTGCCATATCTCCCTGCGATCGTTAGTGTCAAGTTGTAGTGCTTGACACAAACGATCGCAGGGAGGTACGGCAGAGTAAGGAGCTTCACGGATGCTTTTGCCGGGCCCTACATGAACCCGATGTAGATTTCCTAGCGTCTGTAGCCTAGCTACGTTTCGGTGACCTCTTAGGGGAAATCGAAGGTTTTGTGCAATTATGGACGAAGTTATCATGACGAAGAATTACCGGAGATTTATTGTGAAGTACGGCTAGATTGACGAGTGTCGGGCATGCCACCGTCCGGGAGAATCAATCCGGCACATTATCCCCGGGTTTTCTCGTCTAGCTAACTAATAGTTCAAAGACATAACCTTGTAGCCAAGATTATCCATCAGTAACTTGCTCTGAAGTACAGCCTTGTGGAATCGGAAGTACTACAGGTATGTGCCCGACGCAGTTCTCGAAAATGGAAATATCACATTGTACTGAGATCGATCCATCATCATTGACAGGACTATTGTTGCCAATAAGCCTGATATAGTGGTGGTAGATCGAATAGAGTGGCACGCAATGATTATTGACATAACAGTCCGTCATGACGAGAACCTCGTGAAAGCCGAGAAAGATAAACAAATCAAGTATCTTGACTTGGCTCGCGAGGTTGTCGATATGTGGGATGTGGATTCAGCAATTATTGTACTTATAGTCGTATCAGCCAATGGCTTGATTGCCAAGAGCTTCGACCAACACCTAAGGAGGCTCTCGTTGGACAGCTGGATTAAGGACGTGTCCAGAAGTACCGCTCTCTGAATCAATTCAGAGAGCGATACTGCTGGACACGGCTCGCATTGTTAGGAGGTTCCTCTTTTATATAATCTCTTAATATTTGAAAATATAATTTTATGTGTATATAGTAAAATAAAAGAAAATAATAATAATCAATTTATTTATTTCCTTAAATTTTATAGACTTAATTAACAAGTGGGTATAATTATTACTACGAGTAGCTAGTTGTAGGAGGTAAGTACCTACAGAGCAAATAGTCTAGGCTGCAGAAATCTGTAAATAATAACTTATGAGCCCTGCCTCTTAAACTAGGGTTACCTGTATCTTAAGAGACAAGGTTCATACAGTAAGACTAATACAACTTGTGAGTAGTGTCAATCTACCAAGTGATTATAAAATTTAGCTTAGTTTATAATTAAAATAAAGAAAGGAAAACAGCTTAAGGCTTGCATAGGGCGAAGTGAATTTTTGACCTACTTTTTTAAGGTTTGATATAGGCATATCAGTAGTAGAAACATATCATAATATTATTATATGCAAGCATTTGACACAAGAATTGAGTGGTTTTCAAACAAAAACTTTTTTTTCTTTGGGTCATTACAATCTATCCAATGTGCGGCTACCTTACATTTAATATCTACTACCACGGTTTATTATTTTATGAACGTCTCAGTTTCTTTATCGACTGCAACCATTTCATCTTAAATACTTATTCGAATATTATTATTTTTTGGAGGAAATAGTAATTGGAGACGTTTTAGTAATGAAAAGGATTTATGATAGATCATTAAGCCAAAAAATCGTTGTGAGTTCCAAAATCAGAGATTCTCTGTAACTTCTAGTGTCAGAATAATAATAATAATAATAACCCCACCGCCGTATTTCTACGTTGACGTCGTGATGGGGCTTGCGCGCTTCGAACCCTAGGTCTGTGCTGGAATAGGTCTAGAGTAAGGAGTCAGACCAAGAGAGATACAGAAACCCGCACGGCAGCATGTGGCGAGCTGTTGGGCAGTAGCGATCTCACGGATCCCACCTACTGGGAGAAGTCTTGTTCCTTATATATGGCGTGCCTTTATTGGCCGGCTGGAATGAACACTGACGAGGAACAGAGCTCCCACCTCATTCTTAGCAAGAGCAAACGTGATCGGAGGAAGAAAGTATTCCAGTAAGTGCTGGTCTTGACCACTCGAGCCGCTAACCCAAGCCCCAGGTTTGTTAGCGTAGAATTCGTAGAAGCTGAAAATAACCACGACCATAGTTCCACTTATAGTGGACATACTGTAACTGCTACTTGTAGCACCAAAACTCCTTGCTGCTCCGTCTACGAAGCAGCAGCAACATCATCCTATTGCTATTGATGCCCGTATTGACTTTCCTTTCCAAAATCAGGGGATAACGACAGCAATAGGCATCGGTTAGGTATAGCTACTAATAACACTAATGGATCACTATTGGATCTTGACCATCTTTCAGTTTCTGGGATTGTTCTAATAGCCGTGGAATACCTCTCCACTCCTCAAGCACTTCAGGACATATTGCCCCCTTGTTGGTACTTCACTTAGTGCTAGCGGCCGTTTTCGGGGGCCCATTATTGAGTGTGCAAGTCACTCCCTGCCATTTTAGGCGTGTATTTTATGTAAAACATTGTTCAGGCAGGGGCCATAGTCTTTCAATAGTCTTACGAAACCAATCCACTATAGCCACCAAAACCCCTAGCCCAATATGTTTTGTTCTCATGTTCTGCAACAGTCTGGTTGTTCTTGGGTGCACTTGCATAGAACAAAAAGGGATAATCCTCGGTTGGTGCCTCATTCCATTACTATGATCCAATAGGGCCTCTGTGCGTTGACTTCGGCCCCTCGCACGCCTTCCAAAGGACCGGGACTCCATGGTCCCGAGATATGTAAGCACATAAAAATAAATAATAATCATAACAATAATATCTTTATTCAACAAGCAACAATACTCAGTTGTGTTAGTAACGATATTCCTTACCCCTATGTTAGTATGCCTATTCTAATCACTCAACCTAAAACCATGAATACATGTGAATTACTGCCACATGCCAAACACCGAGGTGGAAAGCTTGCAGCAGCGACTCACATATATACAACCGAGTCTGCTCGCCACACAGCGCAGAATAAGGTTGGGGCTGCCCCGCATGTGGCGCACCAGTGAAGCGCATCGTTTTCTCATCGTTGTATATAAAAGTCGACTCGAGCTTCAGCAAACATCCCTGACGCACTACAGAAGCGGAGCAACCCCATCAATATCCTGAACGCACTATATTATATTACTGAACGCAAAGGACGGTGTACGATTTCTGCATATAATTTGCCCTCGGACGGGCACGTGTAAAAAGAAGTGCAGTATGCACGAAACAAGGTTATTTTCATATTTGCTCTAACCGACAGCGCCAATCGCTCTCGCTCAATATCGTCATCGTCCTTCATGCCCACGGTCAAGACATGACCAAGGTATTCAAACTTGTATACCCGTGTGAGCGGTGTTTCATTCATATGGACTGGAGGTATAGTTTCCGGACACCGTCCACCGCCGGCACCAAAGACCATGACTTCACTCTTACACGCATTGTAGACCAAACTATGAAGCTTGGCATAGTCTTCACAGATGGCCACCAACCTCCTAAGGCCACAAACCCAGGCGCTCAGCAGAGCCATATCATCAACAACTACGACAGTAACTAATATTGTTCACACGCACCTTATCGATGTAACAGCCGACTCGCTCTTTGCTAGGCGTCTCAATCAGCTCATTGATATATATATATATTAAAGAGCGTAGGCGAGCTGTCCGAGGAGCCATATGGATTGGAGTGCGGCGTGAAGTAGGGGGTCTCTCTCACGCCGCACTCCAATCCATACGGCTCCAACAAAGTCCCAGCCCATCGAACCTAATTGATCTGGCCTCCATACCAGCTTTTCAAAATGCATATCAGTTCAGTTGGAACTCGAGATTTATCAAGCTTACTCCAAAGAATACTGTAAGATACCAGATCAATTGCTCTAGATACATCGTGGAAGCACGCGTATATAGGTGTTTTCTAGTCTGTGTAGTACTTGACAGCCCACTTTAGACACAGGATGGCACTCTCAGTAGACAGCCCAGCTCGGAATCCGAACTTTTTGTCGTACAGTTTAATGTGATTATTAACTTGTCTATTAAGCAGGCGATCAGGCACTTTCGCTATCACCGTAGCCAGGGAAATAGGCCTATAGTTTTCATGACCTGGAGACTTTCCTCTAGACATGGTGGTGAAGACAGCCTTGATCTCCTTGGCTGTAAATCTAGTTTGAGGATCATTATGATCTGGAGCATCAGGCACAGACCAGCTGGGTTCCAGTGGTGATTTTATTTTAAACTGTTCCTTAAAGAGGTAAGCAATGTCTACAGGATTATTCACACCGTTAACCGATACAGGGAGGCCAGGCCTACTCCTCATCCTGTTCGTGTGCCGCCAAAAGGAGCGATAATCCTTGTTTGAATGATGTGCGGCCAAAATATCCACTTTTATCTGCTCTTGGTGTTTATGACACCACTTCAGACGAGATTTAAATATCTTTCTAGCCCTACACATGTCAGCAAACACTCCTGTGTTTGACATGTTTAGGGAAAGTGTATGTGTGCGTCTGAAGTGGTGTCAGACACACCAAAATCAGATGTCTGTAGACGGTTTACCACAATCCTGCCACACAGTAAACTTTAGCCTGGCGTCCTTGTATGCATCACTAACATGCCTGTTCCAGCCTGCCACAACCATCTTTTGCCTGTGTCTGCTGCTCCCACGACCCACCACAGCTGATTCCGATAAAGCTCGTACAGTATACATAAATTGTCCATTGTGTTGCGATTTTATTGCAACATTTTCCGAACTCTTCGGGGAAGTCAATAAACCTAAGTCTCTCATGACAAGCCCTAGTATAAGATTGTATTTGTTTAAAACTTCTCTCCCCATACAGTAATATTACTCTATATAATTAAAATGACACTGCTTAGGACAAATCTTATCAAATACACATTCGATTACTAGTAGATATTTGTTTTATTAATAATCCGACCACAATACCGCATAAATGACCCGCGCGATAACAGAGTCACGAGCTGTTTTTGTGACCACACGATGGTCTGGCCACATATGTGTACTATGTGCGTCGCTTATAAAAGTATATGTGACCTAGCTACCTTTGTAGAAAACAAGAATAGGAAGGTCAGCCGCATGCACAGTGACTGCTGGGCAACAGTCCCCACACAGTGGGTGCCTGAGGATGAACGGTGTCGCAGAGGTCGGACCAGGAAGAGGTGGCGAGGCGACCTAGACGCATATTGCAAGGGCTGTAACGAGGAGGCTCTGGAAAAGGATGCCTAGAAGGATTTGGAGGAAGCCTTTGATCAGCAGTATAGGCTAACTTAAAAATAATTGGAACCGTAGACTATCCAGAGCACGAAGACGCCTTGGCGGCCGCTGCTTAAAATTCTCTAGAGAGCAGTGTAATTTAGATGTACTGCATAGATTATTGCTTAGTTCTGATCTTCTGATTACGGGTATAAGGACGAAACCAAATAAAATATAAATATAGATAATGAAGAAGCAATCGAAATGCTTCTTTCTGCCGAGCCCAATACCAACAGTGGAAGTTCTTCAGAGGAATCTGCGGAGGAAACGACTGACGAAGAGATTTGATAAGATTTTAATAATTCGTGTTTTTATAGAATTTTTTTTTTATTTTAAAAATACAAACTGCTTATAATTTCAAATGTTTTTTTAAAGACTTATACGTGGGACACTCAGAAAGTTTTGTAAAAAATTAAAAAAAATGTTCTTTCGGTAAATAAAAATATATTTTTTTTAATTTTTAACATTTTTTTTAAACACATTTCTTTTTAATTTTTATTTTATTTTACACAGAACATTTTTTTTTAATTTTTATTTTATTTTATTAAATATTTTTAAAGTACTCTCCACTAGCCTCTATACAAAGTTTCATGCGTCTGAACCAGTTTTCGAAACACTTTTTCCATTCCACCGCAGACACCTTGTTTACAGCCTGCTCGAACGCTGACAGCGCATCTTCCAGCGACGAAAATTGTTTCCCTTAGAGCTGATTTTTTATTTTCGGGAATAAAAAGTGACTTCTTTTGACGGTGCTAGGTCAGGGCTGTAAGGAGGGTGACTCAGGAGTTTGACCAGCGTGCTGTCCAGGTGAGACAGGTGCGTGTAGAGCGGTGGTGGCCCAGTGGTAACAGCCGCGACTTACGAATTGTAGGTCGCGGCTTCGAACCCAGACAGGCGCTTTACTTTGTGTAAATTATTTCATCACCACTGCTCTCAAAACGGTGAAGGAAAACATCGTGAGGAAACCGGCATGTCCTAGAACCAAAAATTCGAAGACATGTGACATCTACCAACCCGCACTGGGCCCGCGTGGTGGATTACGGCCCACTCCCTCTCACAGAGAGGAGGCCTGTGTCCCAGCAGTGGGAACATTATAGGCTGATTATGTATGTTATGTATGCTATCCAGGAAGTCCTTCGTTTCGAGCGTGGTGTGCGAAGGCGCGTTGTGGTGGAGCAGTAGCCCGCGGAGCCCTGTGTTTGGTCGCTTGTTGCAAACAAGCAAACATTTGGTACCATTCAGCGTTGATGCTTCTTTGGTTCCGTAAAGGAATTGACACCAAGTAGCCAGTCAAATTGAAAAGCTCGCGATCAAAATCTTCCCCCCGCTTCTAGATCGCTCCATTTTGGAAGGCGTTGATTCGTTTTGAAGCACCCAAACCGTCGACTGGTGCTTCGTTTCTGGATCGTATTGATAAATCCAAGAATCATCACCTGTAATAATGTCTTAAACACGCCGAGATGAGCCTGCTTCAAATTTGTTTATCATATCACGGCACCATTTCACCCGGGCTTGCTTCTGAGCATCGGAGAGGTTGTGCGGCACCCAGCGTGAAACTATCCCCCTCACGTTAATATGCACGTGTAGAATTTCGTGAAGGCTTCCCGATCCAACCTGCATTATGTGCTGAATCTCTTGATACGTAACTCGCCTATTGTCATGGATTACATTTTTCACTGCTAGCACGTTTTCTTCCGTAACAGCCGTCAAAGGGCGACCACTTCTTTCTTCAGCCCCAAAGTTAGTCAACCGCGCTAGAATTCGTTATACCAACGATACACGGTTGCTTTAGAAGGGCTTTCATCCATGAATGCCATTTGAAGTCTATCGTACGATTCGTCCGGTTTCAGGCGACACTTGAAATCGTAAAAAAACATAGCGCGAAAAGTTCCCGGCGCACATCCATATTTAATGAGACACTGAGACACAGACAATGGAGGGAAATTTTGAAATTGGAACGTACCTATTTTTACTTACAAATAATCATACATTTTCAAAATAGATTAAAACTGGCCAGTCTCTCATACATAAAAACTTGTTTCGCTTACTACTAATACTTTCTGAGTGACCTGGTACTTTAGACCAAAACTCGAATTCCTGAATCACTTTATCCTGAATGAATATGTACTCCTAAAAGCTTTTACAAATATAAAATATATAAAAACCAAATTAAATACATAAAAGGAATAAAATATGGCCGCAAATTGGCATGATACCGCCTATGTGCGCCATTTACTCGCATTATGACACCAATGACGTATAGAAACTGACGGACTTTACAGCGGCCCGTGACAGAAGTAACGCGCTCAACGCACTTTTGGCATCGTAAATTTTATTCATTCAGTTTCATTTATTTCGTGAACACAGGGTACATAAAGGTGTTATAATACAAAAGATCCGAGCTGTGTCCCGCCAAAAGGCATACGAAATATCAAAAGTTTTTTTCTTTTTAAATAAATACATACATTTTAGAAAATCAAAATCAATCACTTAAAATGTCAAATTAAATAAAGTAAAAAAAATAACCAAAAAAAAAGTACAAATTAAAAATAATGTCACTAATTCATTAATACAATAATAATCAAAATTAACAAAATTATTTAGAGCGTTACATAACTTAAGAACAGATTGGACTTAGTTAACAGGTATTATAATTATTTGTCATTTAAATATTCATCAACAGAACAATACACCTTGTTATTTAACAATTTGAATAGATTTCTTTTAAATTCGTTAATGTTAATACTTGAGATAACTTGTCCTGTTAACTTATTATATAGTTTTTGAGCCATTGCATAAAAGCTGTTGCTATAAAATTGTGTTTTTGTTGGAACAAAAACACAATTTTATAGCAACAACTTTACGTTACACCTACAACTTTTTTGAGCGGCTGCCGTTAATCCTGCCGTCTCTGGACGCTGCCTGAAAATTATGAATTTGAAAAGAAAAGTAATATTCGATTCGAACCCGCATCCTTGTGCTTGAGAAGCGGGCGCATTAACCTCTGGGCCATTGCTTAATCCAATTTGCAACTAGCGTCTGTCGATTTCCGACGAATGTTTCAAAAACAAGTAAAAATCGAGCACTCAAACGGTATTTACAGCCCGCATGTGCTTTGTATAAATCGGGCTATTTGCACTTTGAATTTAATCTCTTTTGCACCCAATCCAATGGTCAGCGAAACAGTCGACTATCACATCACATTTTAAATCTTAACGATTGAGTTAAATATTAAATTAATTAAATTGGAACAGAAGTAAAATTAAAGAATATTTAACACTTAAAGGACCATGCAAAAAAATGTATGGGCAGTGTCCCATCCCATCAACAGACATGGGACAAGTTTCAATATCATTATTACGTCCCATGAAAAGTCAGTACCAATTTTTAGTTCGGAATTCGACGGGGTTTTTTTTTTAAAAAGACTTTTGACAAAAAAAAGTATTTTTATTTTAAAATAAAAAAATTACATTTTAGACGATAATTACAAAAAGCAATTGTTCAACTAGACATTTTAAGTATTAATAACACAAAAACAATTGTGCAAGTAGACACTTAATAACAACAGAACTATTATCCAGACAAAAATAACGTTATATTATTCATCTATTATAATAGTCGATAACATTGCCGCTGGTAGATTAAAGTCGATATGTCGACCTTTGCCCATATACCATATAATTGATATTATATGGGCACAACTTCCGACCGTACGCGCCCCTGTTAGGCATGTGCAATACCACTGTTCAATAGCACGTCTGCCAGTTTCACTTCGGTTTATTAATATGTAACAATAATAAACGCGCGATCTAACGTGTCGAGATTGTATTCGTCCTCTAATTAACCAGACATTATCTTTTCGAATATTATACCTTGGCAAATCAGTTAGCTGGTTTTCTCGAAATAATTCAATATAATAAATTCCATTCCGAATATGTTCCGCACAGTAGGATTTTGCAAGTTTTATATGGTAGGTCTCCAAGGCGAATAAAATGATATCATCATCAGTCAGTTCTGGAAAGTCCTCAAGATGTGGCATGGTGGCCTCCATCGTCACAAAGTTAACTCTTTGTCCGTTAAGATTTTTGCCTTCGACATAATTTTTCAAAAGGTTAGGTTGATGAACCTTAGTTTGAATTATTTCAAAGAACTCCGGCGCAAGCCTGTGGTCTGTAGCAACACGGTAATTAGCATTTATTAATGATGCTGCTATGCGGAAATCGACAAACATGTTTGGCAAAGCTCGGTTAAAATAAGTTTGTTTTAATAACTTAAAACGGTTTTTGAATTTGCCGTTAACCGCCTCCACAATCCATCTACACACAGTCACCAACCGAGAATCATTTGCCTTTTCTGTTGATAGCTGGGTCGCGTTCCTGTCCTTGGTAGGTGGCATGTGAGGTTCATAGCCAAGGGACTCAATATCATTAATACTGTCCCTGAAGCCCCTGTCCAAAATAAAGACGTCCTCTCTGTGTAGTAACCAATGTAGTAAGTGCTCCTCGTCATTCATTATGTTCTGCATAATAGTTGCATCTGATGTTGTTGCAGGAAAAGGGCCTATGACATCTATGATATATCCATCGCTGCTTACTAAAATAAATGGTTTCAATAAATTGCAAAACTTGTGGAGGCTATAAGTTTTTCTTTGAAATAAATAATTAGTGCTTTTTTCAATATATACATATGTGCCATCTGCGATAATAATTAACTTGGTGTTGTTTTCATTTCCAAAAATATGTTTGGGCAAAAATAGATTTCTCTCTAGAAGCTCATCTCTAGAAATATGACCTATACCAAGATGTCTTGGTACATATTGACCTGTCAAGCATTGTCGCGCTATTTTTAGGCGATATTCAAACACTTGACGTGTTACGCCGAAAAGCGTAGCTAGTCGCTCGTTAGGTTCTCCAGTTCGTATTTTCGTTAAATAAGCTCCGAGAACTGATCGGGGATGTCTGCATTTTTCTGCGAGCGATGGCGTTTCTTCCAAAATGACGTTGAACTGCTCTAAAGTGAATCCAGTCCAAAACATAAGTTCACTATTATTCAGTGAAGATAATGTTTCAAAATCGAATCTTGTCCTATTGTTGATTGCTTCAATTAACATGTTTGTCATGTTACTAAAAAATGAAGCATTAAAATAATGTGTAACATTTACATTATCCAGTAACTCTTCAAAATCATAGTTATTTAAATGTTCTTCACATATTCGCGAACTCGGTGGAATATATAATCGATAATGACATACCAAATGTAGCTTGATAGACACAGGAACTCGTCGTAGATTTTCATGTCTACATTGCCTATACATACAGAGCCGTGAAGTGTTCGGTGCACGTACGTAATCGCGAACATAGAAACGAGTATCATCCTCTGGATTGTCCTGAGGATCATTGGGGGCTTCAGCAACATTGGGGGCTTCAGCAACATTGGGGGCTTCAGCAACATTGGGAGCCTCAGCAACATTGGGGGCTTCAGCAACATTGCGGGCTTCAGCAACATTGGGGGGTTCTTGATTGTCAGCATCTAAAATTATTTATTTATTTATTACTAGCTGTCCCGGCGAAGCTAGACTGTACTTAGTGATGAAATAATTTATTTTGATAAGGATTAATAGCACAGATGTAATTACCTTCTACAATGGGAGCGTTCTCAAGACGTAGTTGTCCACCGTCATTATTATTGGCTCTCTGCCAGCATCTATGGCATACTGCCATTACGTTATTGAATACTACCTGAAAAGGGAATAAATGAAGATATCAGCATATGTGTGTTTTTGTAATAAGCAGAAGTATTTTTTCTGTGTTATATTGATTATATCGGTGTTATATGTGTGCTTGTCAGTTGTCTAGAACTCGGAACACAATCTACACTCACTTTTGGACTAGACTATAAAAATATTAAGGTGAGATTAAATAATTATGCAGGTAAAAATATCTCATTCCTCATAGGAATTATGGCCGGACGATTGAGTCGTTCCTAACGTAAGCTATACTTTAAGTGCTATATTTCTATTCAAGCAATTCTAAAATGTATCATATAGTATCGTAGCAATGTTCTATCTGCTTATATATTCTAACTACATGACACTTATTCTTATTCATTATACGTATTCTACATAATATCTAAAAGTTATCGATATATGTATAATAAATCAGTAAATAAATACAA
The DNA here is from genome assembly GCA_905333075.3 of Atethmia centrago. Classification (NCBI taxonomy): domain Eukaryota; kingdom Metazoa; phylum Arthropoda; class Insecta; order Lepidoptera; family Noctuidae; genus Atethmia; species Atethmia centrago. The sequence continues at coordinate 22,793,691 of HG995386.1, forward strand.
TGACTGTGACTTACTTGTGTCAATCCATTTTGCAAAATGTAGGCCGCTAACTCAGGACTACTATGAAGCAATGTTTCTTGTAATATATGTCGTCTCTGTCTTAAAACAGATCTAGGACACATTACACATTGGCGTCCAGTCTCCATATTTATAAATCACAGTCCATTAAACGTGCCGGGGTCATCGAGTAGCAATCAAAAGGTCCAATAAACAAGCAGAGGTTAGTAATAGTCGCAAACAATCCGATAACGCACAAATAAACAACGCGAACACAGCAGAACGTACTAGCCACGACTGAGGGAGGTGCGCGGGCGCAGGCGTCGAAAGGGTGCGGTCGGGGTAACGGAGCAAGGAGGGAGGGTAAAGTACGTCTTACGGCTGTTCTCTCTCGAGTTTTTTTTAGTTAAATAGTACATTTTTAATTCGATTCTTAATACTTAATAAAACTGTATAAGTATAACATATTTTTTTTATTGCACGATAACCCCATATCCTACAGTGATGTCGCCATAGTAAAAAATAATCATAATGTCGAGATGTATTTAATGAGATATGTTTGGCATCTGTTGATGATATGGGACGATTTTTTGCATAGTCCTTTAAGAATATTTAAATTTATTTAATTAACTCTTAGCAGCTATTATTATATTATTGTATTACTCGACATTGTTTATGTAACTCTAATGTTTATGTGTAATTTTGAAATTTAAATTAATTTGTTGTTGATTATTTTAATGTAACGTGTTTTTATTATTTTATTTTTATATAATGTATGGACTGTCTGAAATAAATTAATTATTATTATTATTTATTAAATATGAAATTCTGAAATTTAATGTATCGAATAATTTTGTTCCAATTTAGCAGAAGTGGCAGTGTAATCGACTTTGGTCGCTGATCGTAGCAAAAACATTGACACCTTATTTATAAACGTTGCTTAAGGCGCTGACAAGAGGCAAATGATCTGAAATGAAATGTTGCCAAATTTATATAGTTTGTAGTAGTGGAAAAAATATTATGTTAATCTTGAACACATTTCTCAGAAATTGCTCGTTACCAAAACACATTTAAAAAAAAAAAAATAGCTGATACAAATGAACGGTAAAACTAACCTTATACCTTCAGTTGGTGGGTAACTTAAAAATGATTCAAAAAGTTTTGCAAAGTGTACCGTGTGACATATCAAACAAAAGGGCTGGTTGTAAGGGTCTCAAATATTTTTTTTTAGAATTTTAAAATAAATAGTTTTAAAGTTATTTAAGAAAATAGCTGAACATTGACCATTCCCCCCTTATCTTCAAAACTACTGATTGTGAGCCTAAAACTTTGAAAAATATACTACTTTACTTATAGATTACAGGAAAACCTATAAAAAGCCTATGGTGTTAAAATAGCATGGTAAATCTCTCAATATTTTGCCTAAAAACTTATATTTGGAATGTGTGGGAGAACATGTTTTTTAACTACAATGTTAAGTTTGTTCTTGGGATAAATTATCCTGAGGATTAAAAACATAACATATTCATTGTACGGCACCCTTATCACGCGAGTTCAACTCGCAATTGTCCGGTTTTTTTCTCATTTGACGCACCCACCGTTGAGTAATATGGACTGGGTTATATAATTCTCGTATTGTATTGTACTTACCTAATCTTGTATCCAAAGGAACAACGTGGAAGTCATTCATGAGTATGTGCTTAAAGGAGCTTTAAGGTATTACGGTGGAAGCCGTATACGTGTTGTCCAATTTTACTTGGACAAACAAGCATAAAATAAAAACAACCGGCTTCCAAAAAAAAAACTTTAATTTTAAGTGAAAAATATCTTTAATTTCGGAAGTTGATGTCTTTGGATCTGTATTTTAGTTTTTGTCACCGACTTCCGAAATTAAAGATATTTTTTACTTTGTAGTTCATGTTTTTTTTTTTAGAAGCCGGTTGTTTTTTTTTTTTTGTAAAAATGTTTTTTTTTTCACTTCTTGGTTGTGGTACCTACCCCACACCAATTCGTATACCACTACTTGCTATGTAAACAACAGTGACGGGAAGTATTATTATATCATCAAGATACACAAAGTCGAATAAATGCGTGTTGTCGAAGCTACGAGTAGCTCAAAGACTTCCCAAGCAATTTGTGTGGTGCTAATTACAGCAGACTTGCCGAAGTCTGCTGTAATTGCCACCACAAAAATAATTAATAATACTAATATTAGTAATAATACTAATATTAAAGTTAGCTGTAGCAATTTAAGACGTGAAGGAGATGTTGTGACTTTAATATAAATATTTTGGAAAATAATTCAAATAGCCTACTTCTATTTTCTGTTATTAAGCCTCTTCAAATCATTAAATCTGTCATTTTTTTTTTCTGGAATCAACGCGTATAACTTCGGCTACTGCAACATGTATTGTCAATGTTTTTTGTTGCTGCGACTCTTTAGATACAGCCATTGTAAATTATCTCTCTCCTGATCACAGCGGTCAAACCGTTACTTTTGAAATGAAATGAAATGACGATGAAATGACTTTTATTTCTGTAAGTAGGATTGTACAAACCCTTTTACACGTCAAACATATTAAAAAAAAAAAAAAACTAGGCCGAAACAAACTCAGAGGTCACAGTTTCTTATAAAGTCCAGACATAATCTTGGTCAAATCATGTGAAGAGCATATGTAGGTTGGTGTCTGAAATAGTCTTTTGAGGAAAGAACCACACAGATTTGAGTGACCTATCCAGTCAGTGCAGACATTTGTCAGTAACCGAGAAGCTCAACTCAGAACTTAAGGAGTTCAACGACTGGACGAACAAAACTAAAGAAAGGACATTTGGGTAGGCCGCTTAAAGTACTCAAACTGCCAGAATGATAATCTGGCAGTTTGAGTACTTTATGCGGAAAAACTAACTGAGAAAAAGAAAACGAAATAATATATTTATGATCCACATAGTCCTCACATACATGTAAATAAAAATAAAAATGTCAATATTAACTCTTAAGACACTTTATAAATAGTTTTAGTACAAAAGAAGTTTGTTGCTTGGAGTAGCTTAAGTAATCCCAAGCCTTTTTGTCGTCCAAGTAATCTTGAACTTTATAGAAACCTTTTTGACAGAGTTTCTGTTTAATAAACGATTTAAATTTATTGAAGCTCAGTTCTTTAACATGGCTTAGGAGTTTGTTGTAGAAATGTATACTTTGGCACTTTAATGAATTACTAATTTTTTGGAGCCTAGTCTTGGGCACAATAACTAAGTCTTTGTTTCTAGTATTTATGTTATGAATGTCGCTGTGTTTAGAATGTAGATTAATAATATTCTTTTTCACATAAATCAGGTTCTCATATAGGTACATTGAGATGCGACTGTCAATATGTTTTTATCCTTAAACTTATCCCTGCTTAGAACTTAGGTTATAAATTACTCGAATTACTCGTTTCTGCAGCATAAATATAGCCTGAATATCGGCTGCATTTCCCCACAGAAAAATGCTGTACGACATTACACACTATGGAAATAACTAAACTATACTAATCGAGCTGCTTCTACATAAGTCAAATAACGGATTTTATAGACCGCGTAGGCTGCAGAGCTAAGCTGCTTTGAAAATTTGGTTATTTTTGGCTTCGAGTCCAAAGTAATACCTAAGAACACAGTGGTGTCCACATGATCCAATTCCGCCCCATTTAGTAGTACAAAACTTTGTACTAGTAAATGGTGGTTTTGAGTCCAACACACCATTGCAAAAAGTGCAGATACAAACTAGACCAATAACATCGCGTAATTTAAATACATTTAATAGCACATAAATTGGCAAGGCAAGTGCTCGGGGCCTAAATATGAACAATGGATTTTGTATGAAGAATTCTTTTCATTAGCGCAAACCGAGTTCAATAATTATTTTAAGAAGAAAACTAAAACTATTTGCCCCAAGTCTTTATTCAGTGACTGGGTAACTAGAGGTATCAGAAAAAGTAGAGAAAAAATATCTGAACTGTGTGGCTTCAAGACATATATAAACATGGAAACTACTAAAAGTTTCCATGTTTATATGTCTTAAAGCCGTAGTAAGTATGTTGCTACTTATTCTAAAACTTCAAAAAATATCTGCAAAACATTAGCAATAAGGTTAAATCAGCAGACAATAAAATAAAGACAGTTTTTAAAATTATAAACAATGAAACGAGGAACAAAAAATATAATACTGATTACACACTTACCAAATGCATTAAGTTTACGCTACCTCACGTTAGGCAGGTGAAAACTAATGTATTGATAAAGGGCGAAGAATTGAACCCTGAAGATAGCACAGTATTCTTGGGCTTAACTTTGGATGCTAAGCTTCAGTGGGGTCCACATATAGATAAATTGTCGAAAAAGCTAAGCTCCGCAGCATACGCTGTTAGAAAAATTCGTAATTTAACTGTTATAGAGACAGCCCGTTTAGTGTACTTTAGCTATTTTCATAGTGTAATGTCGTACGGTATTCTGTTGTGGGGAAATGCCGCTGACATTCAGACTACCTTTGTTTTGCAGAAAAGAGCTGTTCGGTCAATTTATAGATTAAGTCCGGGACACTCTCTCAGAGAGAAATTTAAGGAAATTAATGTAATGACTGTGCCCTCCCAGTATATTTTTGAAAATCTTTTATATGCCCATAAAAATATAAAATTGTTTAAAAAATACAGTGATATCCATAATATAAATACTAGGAACAAACACAAATATGTTGTACCTACAACAAGGCTCAAGAAAATAGGTGGCTCATTCAGATGTCAATGTATACGTTTTTATAATAAACTTCCAAGCCACGTTCAAGATCTAAGCCTTAATAAATTCAAATCATTTATTAAAAGTAAGTTGTGCCAGAAAGCCTTTTATACTATTAAAGATTATATTGAGGACAAAAAGGCTTGGGATTAAGCTGCTCCAATTATTGCATACTGAAACTTTTATTTTATTTATATACCATTTTGACATATATACTTTGTGGAGTTCAATATACTGTTTGGAACTTAATATTTACTTGTTAAGTATTATATTGTTTTCAATTATTGTGAATGTGAAGCCTATGTGGGTCATTATTGTTTTTTTTTTTTTTTTCTCATTTACTATTAATCATGGTCTGGCAGTTTGAGTAATTTATGCGGCCTACCCAAATGTTCTTTCTTTGGTATTGTTCGTCGAATCGTTGAGCTCCTTAAGTTCTGAGTTGAGCAGCACGATTACTGACAAATGCGTGCACTGACTGGACAGGTCCACTCCATCTGTGTGGTTCTTTCCTCAAAAGGACCATTTCAGACTCCAATCTACATGGCCTTCACATGATCTGACCAAGATTATGTCTGGACTTTAAAAGAGACTGTGACCTCTGAGTTTGTTTCGGCCTTTCTTCTCAGAGTAGTCAGATAGGAAACGCCGACCTCATCTAGCTTTATTTTAAAAATATGATTGACGTGTAAAAGTGTTTGTACAAACCTACTTACAGAAAATAAATCATTTATCATTTATCATTTATCACTGGAAATTTCCCAAGGTCTTTTGGGTTCAAGGGTTAGCGATAACATCGATGTTGCTCAAGAATTTGCAACTTTCTTTACAAATATTCCAATTAAAACTACAGAAACTTTAAATTCCTGGCCCTCACTTGCTTATTATGTTTCAGCCTGCCCTGTGGAATTAACCGTGGTCGTTGTAAAAGCTTTTAAGCAACTTAAGATCAAAAAATTACCGAAGATCTGTGGAGCATGTCTACTAAAGATTGTCAATCCATTATTGAGACAATTGCTCTCAAATCTAGCTTTAATGTTTAATTTGTGTGTAGATCAAGGGGTAGTTCCGGTTAGTCCCAGTTTAATGAAGTAAAGTAAAGTAAAGGTATTCCACTTTTCAAATCCGGTGAAACTAAGACACTTGTAATTATAGACCCGTATCGCTTTCACCGGTTTACAGCAAGGTGTTTGAAAAAGTAATGTTAATTCAAATGCTCAATCATTTTAATTGTAATATCATCCTACACGATCAAAAATATGGTTTCACCAAAGGACGTTGTACAACTGATGCGGGTGTCACATTATTGAAACACACCTTTAATGCATGGTAAGTGGCACAAGATGGAATAAGATAGATAGATAGATAGAATACTCTTTATTATGTACACCATAAAAATTACAGATACAAATGTTGAAATTTTACAAGGGGTGACACAATGGGCGGTCTTATCGCTAAAAGCGATCTTTTACAGACAACCTTTGGATGGATTAAAGGGGGAGGAGAGACAATACTGCAGGTAGTCAGTGGTGTACCAGTTACATATACAATAAATACATATAATACATAAAGCATATACTATACATAACATATATCATACATACATACATACATACATACATATGTATGCCATAAACATGAAACAAAATCAAGAACTAATATAACTATAAGTAATGATGATGTTTAGGGAGAGAGAAAGTGTTTTTTTACCTGAATTTTAAAAGTGGACAAAGTTTGTGCACGCCTTATCGACATGGGTAAGGCATTCCATAACCGTACTGCTTGAACTGTAAAAGATTTGTCATAAAAGCTGGTGGAATGCATCGGCATCTCTAGTCTTAAGTTTTCCGATGACATCATATGCGATATGAATATTAGTTAAGCATCTTTTGCGACCTATCGTAGGCATTAGATTGCGTGAATCACGAAACACTGCTTTTGAAACTTGAGCATTACGAATTGGGTAAACTTGCGCTTAGCTAAGTAAAATCATAATAAAAACTGTAAAAGGTTTGTTGCAGATCACAACAAACCATTTAGAGTTTTAATTATTTTTCGATAGTTTTTATTTGTAGTTTTTATTATTTTTCGATAATCTATCTAGCGCGATTATATTCTCGCTAGATAGATTATATACTAACGATGTTCATAATCATATGGTACACCGATTTGTCGTGATGGTTTGTAAGTTTACTTAGTATAGAGAAACACGTTCACCTAAGGTGCAATAAGTAGTTTAGTTTATTTAATTGACGAGAAAGTAAGAGTACCAGAATGGAAGGTTACTGGTATACAACCTCTTACAGTACATGCGTATTTGTTTAAATTGTGAATATATTATAACTATCATATTATTAATGACCAATTAATAAAATCATCATTACTGCAGACAATTGGTAGCATTTGAAAACCCTGAGGGTATCTTTTAATAAGAAACAAGAAAGCTTTAAACTTAGATTTTTACACTCGATATTGTATCAAGTCCAAAGAGTCTAAACTTAGTTTACAACTTGGAGTGCTTGAAAACTTTAACGTGAACTGAGTTTTAACACAAAACTATAATAAAACTGCAAATATCGTGTTGAAAGTGGTCGCACATACGAGTATGTATGACGAAAGATGCGTGGGGCCTAACTTCGTTAACTTCCAGTTAGTATGCTCCACGCCCTTACGTATCATCAGTAGTGTGTAGGGCTTGTGGGTAAGGCTGATTTTTAGGGTTCCGCAGTAAACAAGGAACCCTTATAGTTTCGCCATGTCCGTCCGACTGTCTGTCTGTTCCCACTGTAGCTCAGAGACGCTTAGTACTAGAAGGCTGTAATTTGGCATAGGTATATATAGTAATTGGGCCGACAAAGTTATACAATAAAATCTTGAAAAAAAAATTTTTAGGGTGCCGCCCTTGCACGTAATGTGCGGATGATATTTTTTTTTTCTCGGCTGTCCCATAGTGTGGGGTATCGTTGGATAGGCCGTTGATGGGCCGGCCAAAAATATTGTGGGTCTGTGAACACCATTTTTCACTTCAAGGATCAGTTTGCGTAATATTAAGCTTTAAAGTGCTCATTTTTGTTAGTCAAGTGTGGCCCTTGACTCTAACAAAAATGTGATCTAAGAGTTTCCGGGTTTCTTATGTTCTAACAGTTCCAACGTTGAACCATTATGCCCCACAGTGTTCAATCGGGTTCATATCTGCTGACCGAGCAGACTATTGAATTTCGAATCAGGGATCCGTTTGCGGAATATTAACCTTTAAAGTGCTATTTTTGTTACCTAAAATGAAATTAAAGGGAAAACTATAACAGCTAAGTAGGCTTTACAAGTTGATGAGTAATAGTCGACCAACTTAAATTTGCAGTTGGAGAATTGACCATGACGTATATCGATGTATGGGAGTACATATTTTTTACTACAATGTTAAGTTTGTTTTGGGATAAATTCATCCCAACTTCCCAAATACTCTTCATTACCAAAACATTTTGGTAAGTCTTACCAAAATATTTTGTAAGTAAATTGTACTAAATACTAAAATAATTTCCTCATCAATACCAAATTTATGTGTTTTAAGTTAATGCTAACGCAACTCCGGCCCCCAAGATACAGGCGCCTTACCTAATTATGTTAAAAAAAACTTGTTACTGATGATATCCATTAATGTTAAGTATGGTTAGGAAAATGCCTGTAACAATAGTTTAATAAATTTATTCTTATTTCAGAATTGAAATTATAATAATGAAATACTTTTTATTGAATCGAAAAAACATTGTATCTTAAATTTGTCACAATTGCCTTTGTTCTTGTTCAACATTGTTTTTAAATTTACATAAAAATAATGATGAGTCAAGAGAAGTTTCTTTTGAAACATAATTTTATGTAAATATTAAACATTTACAATTTGGTACAAAACTCTATTGAGCTTTGTGCCATATTGTAAATATTTTGTACACAAACATGTCTGTTGTCTGTTACCTTTATGTAGATATTATAGAAACAAGTATAGAATAAATTTCGTACTATTTCAAAACAGTGGGATATCACCTTGCATAAGGTAATATTAAATTAACTGACACAAATACACTGAACTGATGGATATCTAAACTAAATTCGGGGTCAACGGTTGCTATTAGTCAGTAGAGCACGAGGTCCTGGGTTCGATTCCCGGGTCGGGCAAAGTGTTATTTGGGTTTTCTTTCTGGTATTTCGCAGTAGCAGCCCAGAGTCTGATGGCGCGTTGTGTTCCACGCGCGCCTCAAAGAGATGTCAGCACAATTGTAGGGTTTCACTAGGGCCGATGCCTGCCGGGGTCGCGGAAAAGTACGAAGGGTAACCCCTACTTTAATACCCGAGGCTCCTGGCAACACAGGTAACGAAAGGAACACGGGTGGGTTTTAGTTAGTAAGAGTCTGACACACCCTTCCGCTCCGCCACCCAAAAAAAAAGAAAGCAATAAAAATAAAAAAATAAAAGCCCGAAGTCTGGATCTGTGCTCGGTTGATGGCAATAGGCTCGCCCCCTGTTTAAAAAAAATAGTTTTTGTTATCGTCCTTCGATATAGGTACCATCATGACTGTGAAGTTGAGCTACATAATTTAATTCACCTTCTGATGGCATACCGTCCACCGAAATGTTGATATTGGTGCTGATTCACTTGTTCACAAACTAAACTAAAAAGTTCAGTGCATCTTTTTCTTTCTATTTTATTAAGAAAAGGACAGAAGATAAATTTCAGTTTAGTCCTGTCAAATTAATCAGCGCTTGACGTAAATTGACGAAATTTTAGTAGGCAAGTTTTTAATCACGTCTAAACTTGTATGGAGTAGTGACAGGCGCTCCCGCGCTGATTAATTTGACAGGACTAAATTAAAATTTATCTTCTGTCCTTTTCTTAATGAAATAGAAAGAAAAAGATGCACTGAACTTAAGTTTAGTTTAGTTTGTGAACAAGTGAATCGGCACCAATTTTACATAATTTTTGTCGTACTTAATCCTTTTTCAATAAAATAATATGAAAGGATAAATTGGAAATATAAATTAACCTGGCGCTCAGCTCAATTTCTAGGCGGAAGATCAGTTCACTTCCTTGTGGTTTTGACAAACACTCATGAGGATTTACGCTGCTGATGACGCTCTAAAAAATAATAAAATTTTAGGTCGGCGCCGGTTCTAAATAACTGGAAGGTGTTTTAATTCATCTAGGACAAACGTCTCATGTCTAAAGTTCTGACAGGGGCTTTGTGTCTTTATTTTTTAGTTTCGTAATTTACTCAAAGTTTATATTGCTGTGTCTGTGTTTTGAGTTCCTGTGACGAATAATATATAGCATTAAATTTTAGTCATTTTAATGTCTTCTTTAAATTTTACAACTTTTTGTAAAATATAATAATTATGTTTAAGTACTTACCTACTGAAGGTATTATTTTTTTCTAAGACAGTGATGGTTGCGCATCACTGTCATAGAAGTTTTAGAAACATCTGCCTCATTTCTCAGTTCTTTTTATTTCCATTTTAAAATCCCTTTTGTACACAAATATCTTTTTTCTTCAGAAAAACTCAACAAAAAAAAATATTTTGCTTTTTAAAAATAATTTATAAGCACATTTTATAGGCCAAATCAATTTCTTAGCCCCAAATATACCTTTGTTTTAAAACCCACGTTAAAATTAATACGTAGTGTCTTTTGTCTTTGTCATACATTGTGATGTCATGGGCTATAGAAAGGAAATTGTGTTGTAATGACACCAAAACTATACAGGGTGAAAGAAATGAACACAAAGAAAATTAGATAAAGATATTTTGGCAAATCATTTTTAAAGCAATTTTTTCATAGATTTTTCTTTTCCTCAGCTTTTATAGATTTTCTTAAAAGCTGTTTTGCGGGAACGAAATGTCGAACTGTTACGCAACAAAACCAGGGCACATTTAAGTCTTGTAAGCTGTTGTTAGTAATAGTAAATTAGGGTGAATTTCACAAATAAAACTGAACGGGGTCAATACATCATCGCGTTCAAGAGCTGTCAATGTAATATTCCGCAACAATGACGACAATGCCAGCTTTTGAACGCGGTTAAGATTTGTGTTGATCGCGTTCAGTATCATTGGCGCAATTCACCCTAAATCATAGCCATAGCACTTGATAGGGCTTTAAAAATAAAAGGTTTTCTTATTTATATTTGTTAGATTTTTCGTTTGAAAACGAGGGTTTTATAAGTTGTAACGCAATTTCTCTAAAATAAAATTAATTCTCCGAAAACCTGTCATATCCAATATACCCTGGCAAACTTTACGTATTTCTGGCATTCATTTCAGCCACCCTGTATAAGTTAAGCGCCAAGTAATGGCTCATGCAATTAACGTCCTTCCAATTTTGAAATGAAATATGACATTGAAGAAATTCAATGTCATCTTGTTTATTGATGTCATCGCAAGCACTTTGGAAATAAGTTTGCATCCTGACGAGGAGGTGACTAGCTATCAACGATGTTCTCTCTCAAGAAACGTACAAAAGGTAAGGTAAGCTCCCGTGTAAGTAATGGAGATACTCGTACATACATTAATAGTTAATTGCTGACTGTTTTTCACACCGCCGGGCGGCGAGTACTCGTTCGTCGCAGCGACAAGAGCTGTCAAAGAGATTGGTTGCTCAGCGACGCTCGCTTGGCGGATAAGACACTCGCTGAGAGACTCACGCCTAGTATATTACGCATACCAGCAAGTAATCGCTCGTCGCCGTCGCGCACTCGTTGCCCATTGCTCACCAACTCGTGTTTAGTTGCTAGCTCTACTCTCTTCTCGTTATTCGCCGATAGTGGGACAGGTGCCTTAGACAGCGTGCACACCAGAGTCAAGAAGACGTAACAATTGTATTGTTTAAAAACAGTTTTTCTGTAGATTTTTGCCATCTTTGTCGACATTTTCATAAAACAATTTCTTAATTACATTTTTCAACCCTCAATCCTCACCATGAATCGGTCAAACAATTTAAAACCCACGAAACAAAATCAATTTGGTGAACTGAAAAGAATTTGAATGCCCGGCCTTAAAAATATTTGCTAGCACTTAATGGAGGGTGTGGGATATTTGTGTAACTTTTTAGGGCAACCCCTTATTGTATTAGGGAAATGCCTGCGTTGTTCGTTTGTTTTGTGACTCGAACTTGGAGGTTGTGACGTGTTTTGTCGAGCTGCTGGATTTGTTCGTAATTAGCGTGGCCTTTTTTCTAATGAGTTTAAATACTGAAAAATGGGTCGACGTCGCGTTTCTTTTGTTTACAATTACCTTAGATTCAGTTTGACAATATATTTGTTAAATTTGACGGAGCTTTTATCTTATAGGTAGGTACTTCTGAGCTCCGTTTGAGTTCGATACTATTCTGGCTCACCTACATAAAAAAACGTGAGTTTAACCATTAACTTTAGTAAAATTCCTGAAGGCCAATTCCCAAAATTGAAAACGTTCAATTTCATCTCAGCGACAAATACTGGCACTGAGATTAGACAGGGAACGTTTTTAAAAATATGGGAATCGCCTCACGTGTAATGTCTCATAGAGAATATACCATCAGTGAAAATGAAACATTATATTAATAACGACTTTTGCTGTCCTACATAGTTGGTTGTCGACATCCCTGTCTAGATGAGGAAAGCTTTTAAGGGTTTTCGTAGATAGTTTTCGGTATAGTGATTTAAGATGCTTCATACTGTGTGGGTGTCTTACACTACGCGACTGCAATGCCCTGACGTCAGAAGGTTTCTCTGTCCAGGAGTGGGCAGAGAAGAGGGCGGCGTTGGCTCACGTCACGTCGATGTAAGAGACAGCAGAGGCATTTTCCAGCGCCTCACGCTCAGCAAAAGGGCTGTCCTGGCCTCTTACGGCATGCGGGAGGAATGCCCCAGCGCCGGAGACCTCCCTGCTCACGAGTGGTCGGCTGCGGCGTTTTACGACACGCGGCTAGAGTGTCCCCGACATCAGAGGCCACCCAGAGATGTAGGTGAGAGGGCCGGAGGCAACGAAGGGCGAGGGTCACAGAATTCACAAACGTTTGTTTTTAAAATAATTATATGAAGTAGATTCTGTTGGTACACATGGTCTCATAATCGACTTATACCGAATTAAAACTGAGCTAAATTGAGGAAAAACTCAAGCAAAATTGCCGAAAATTGAGGTCAATCTGAAACTTTGCTCGGTCTGCCGGCCGCGATTGTCGGCCAGAACCAATAAAAACGGCTTACAGAGAGAACCTTGCATTATCACACTAATTTTACAGTGTAGACCTGGTCTTATCATGTTAGCTTTATAGTACATAAACAGAAAACTGGCAGATGACAGTTTGAGATGAAAAATTTCAAAGAATAATAATATTCTAAAATTATTACAAAAAGAAAAATCTTATAATATAAACTTAGAATATAGAAATAACTAGAATCCGCGTTCAACTGTCATTGCAAGCCGCACGCTGTGTCCAAAATCAAGACAAGCGTCCCGTGCCCGCCTCACTTCCCACCCGCGTAATGTTGCTAGCTCGGACATTATGAATCCGTTTTGGGGTAAACGTTGTGAGTATTGGTAAGATAATATACATAATAAAATCACAATTGGTCTTTTCATAGATACATAATTTCACACCCCCCCCCCCCCCCCCCCCGCCCCCTAGAAATCCTAATAGTCTAACATAGTACCTATTATGAATGTTATGCAATTCTAACAAAATCATATATACATACAGGTTGCATTGATAACCTGTTTTCAAGTCGGGTTTTTTTAAAGTTGTTATTAATTTAACACTACAACGAATAATTGCCCTCAGTAGGTAATAAAAAGAAGGGAAAATCAAAACTCTTATACTGGCAACACTAACAATATGGTTGCATCATTCTCTATGACAATTACAAAATGAACAATTTATTCAGTAATTAAATAAGACGATATTTAAATGCGCTATTTACACGTGAAATGTGATCTCATCCTGTTTATGTTTTAGCCCCGCTGCATTTTTACAGGTATGAACGGCACAAGACGGCATAATTAAATAAAATTGCACACCGGTAAAACACGTTACGCGATACGACGTTCACAGAGTAACTGATCGGCTGCGCGTTAAACTACTCTATTTAGGAGTAGTTTTTGACGCTTCAGTAGAAGGCGTGTTGCGGCTTCTGGTACTTTCTATATTCTAAGAATATAAAATACAGTTTTGGATGTAAAAACTGTCAACTGTCAAAAATATGTAAAATGTGAGTGAATATGGAAAATGTGAGTGAAACGAATGTCACACGATTTCGTACTTAAAAACATAGTTTTCCACCGAATTAGAACAAGAACTTTTTAAATGACAAATAAATAAATACAATAAAATATGTGGTTTTGTGTAGCAAAATACCACACCCCTTTTACTCAGTAGAACCTTTTATCGATCTGGTTTTAATCTAAAATGTTCATACTACCTAAGACAATCGCATTATAAATTTGAAATAGGTCAGGGAAATTAATTATTTCTCAAATTAACACACTACGGCAATTTGCTGTCAAAATAAGTCTAAATAAATATTAAATTTTGTATATAAAATCAAATGAACCTCTGTAACACTTTTTTTGTTAGGTAGATACTCAATGTTTCATCGTCAGTCTTAAGCCTGAAGAAAGTATGAAGAAAAGCCATTTCATTTCAGTCATCGAAATAAAAAGGCCAAAATACAAAATAATAATATTATTACCTACTTAAAATAATTATCAAATATTTATTTATATTGTTTACCTTGTCATTTGACAGTAACTAACTACAATACGTATTTCGTGAATTCGTATACTAAACGAAATTACTAAGTATAATTCCCTCTCTTTCCCTAATCTATACTGTGAAAAAGAGAGGTGCCAATATTTATAGCTAGTTATCGTGTTGACGGATATCATAGCCCTGGCAATTTTTGAATAGCCGCTATCTGGCTAGTTAAGCTGACCTAGCGTAGCAGAGTTAAAACAGAATAAGCTGCCAGCTTATACCGATTTTGTCACACTTGACACCCGGCCTACTGCGTACGGTCTTCGTGCAACTACATACATTACCCACGTATTAGTAATAATTATTATACATTTTAAGTATCAAACTCAAACTCAAAGCATTTATTTCAATTAAACCATTTACAGGCACTTTTGAATTGTCAAGGAGTCGGTCAGTTAGAAATATGACGCTAGTTGCCCATTCCAAAGCGTAGTTGGTACCTATGGAGAAGAACGGGCAAGAAACTCCATGGATGTCGATGCGATGCGATGTCAGCTTATACTGGAAACATAGGGATAGCTGGATTATGTCGTCGTTTGTACAATCTCTGACGTTGGTATACTTATGAACGTTGTCATATACAGAAAAAATCCCCTTTTTTACCGGAATATGGGAAAGCCAAAGTGATTTTGACTACCTTTTGCTAACGAAGCCGTTTTTCGGACCTTCGTTAGAATCGTATCAACCGACATTTTTTACAGGAAGCACTCGTCAACGCCTTTCTCGACCGACCTTTTTATTTTGCATGACAAATTGACAACCCGTTAGCGCCATTTTTAAGGTCTTTGTTAAAGCAAGATTATGCAAACGGCCTTTTGTGTTGTAAGGAACAACACAAAAGGCTGCATAATCTTACACAGTCTCATTATATCCCTAGGGAGTAATTAATCAAGCCGCTTTACACGCAATTAGTCAGCTGATATGCCTAATTATGTTAATATGTATGACGATCATTTACACGGAGCGATAGCACGGAAAGTTGAATTAATTTGTGATGCTCAAGGCTCTAGTAGACTCTAAAGCTACGCTAGAACAAAGATTAAATCATTAGATTTGCCCTAACCTTACCTACTTATGTCGCGCGAAAAGTGTGAATTCTGAGAAAATTTTGCTCACACATCCCTTTTAAGGCATTCCATGGCGACTATGACATTGTGTGTGTCAGAGATGTTAAAACGAATCAGAAACGTGACCATCTTTTGACGCGGTAGGGCGATTGGTATCGGTTTAAATCTTTGCGCCGGACTATCTGCAATTTCACCGAATTTTAAATCCGATAATTGCCGAGAATCCTTTGATTCTTGCAGAAAGCCAACAATTGAATAAAATGAAAGAGTCAAATCTCAGTTACAAATAAGATATAATAAAAACACCGAGCAGAACAAAAATCTCTCTTATCATGCGAAACAATAATAAAAGTTATCCTCATACATTTTATACATTATTTTCTTTATTGAAGCACAAAAAAAAAATATTTGTGGCAAAAGAAACGAATCACATGGGGATTACTTCGAAGCGGCTACGTATCAAAATGAAGTCTTGGCGCACCTTCAGAAAATAAATTGAAAATTGTTTCTGAGAAAAAGATAGTTCAGGATTTGGTACAAAACTGCAGAGGAGACAGAATTTAGGCTATCGTCTTTGGCAATTTCAGATAGATTGAAGACGTCCACGCCTTCAATCTACTCGTATGTACTATAATTGAGGGGTCTAAATGCAAATCCGCCACTATCCCTTTTCTGAAAATGTGCACAGCAGTTAAAAAACATTCCGTGGCAATAAATCTTTAAATAAAAAACTAATATCTATAATATAAATAAATAATAAAATAAGTAATGAATCTTCAAATTTTAGGAGATATCTTCTAGGTTTATAAAAAATATAGTTTTTTCCAGGTCATAATTAATTTAATAACAATAGCATTAATAGTTGATGCATAAAATTTAATTGAAAAGTGGATAGAGGCGATTTTGCACCTCTACCCTGGATAGAGGCGTTTTTGGACCTCTATCCTAGATAGGTTTTGGACTTCATTCATAGGAACAGAGGTGGTTTTGCACGTAATAAGCATAAAAAACACTAGGACAGCCACGATGGCTGCTGTTCGGTGATCGGTCGAAACGGCGGTTTTACATTTTAGCAACTCGTTTTGAATCTCACTTGTTATTATTTCTGGCTTTTTGTATGCGATAGAGGTGGTTATGACCGTAACTGATTTTACAGAACCATGGATAATGTGAATGAGTGCCACCAGACACAATTTATTTTTATTTTGTATTATTAGACAGAGGCAGATTTGCACTAAGAAAAATTACTCTGTAGCGATGTAATAAGACTCGTTTTGGCAAGAATTTCATGAACCCAAATAAACTTTTAAATTAATTTTCTACCTTCAGATCAAAATACTTGCGGTGTTCTCTTTTAGAAGTATTTTCAACAAAACCGGTATTAAAAAAAAACATGGAAACTTTCAGGGCGCGTTGCCTTAATGTTTTAATAAAATTAGTACTGTAGTACAATAAATAGTGAGGCAGTAAGGTCGCTTAGGCCACAGCCATACAGGTGAGTGTTTCTCTTAATATTAACTTGCTTATGTACGACAGTCACGGTCAATTTTGAATGATTTACTTCATTCAAATTTGACCGTGAATATTGTGTTGTGTTGCACTCTTATATCATTACTGTAAAGTATAAATTAGAATGATTGATGATGATGATGAAAACTCTCCGCAATCATTCTAATTTTTACCTTACTGTACCGAGATAAGAGTTACATTGAAATGAATGAATGATGTTTTTACGTCGATCGTGAATGTCCTAGTTTAGAGCTACGATGCGTGCTTGGGAACACGTTCCTCGCGAACCAACGAATGGTTTTACTATTGGAATGGCAACGTTTTACAGGTGAATCGCACATCGGCAGCGTGTCAACAACGTGCAGGACGGGTCAATATATGCAAATCACCTAGCATCCAAACTGTACGGTTCAAGCTGCGCTTAGGGAATGCAATCTCGATCTAGAGCGAGATCTCGAGCCTTTTTGAAGTGAAATCTTCTTTAAGCGCGTTCAGTGATTTTTGGTAGGTGAAAAACTTATAGATTCGCGTAACCAACATGTTAACAGTCTGTCTGTAGCTAAGCGTATGACGTGTTGCGCTTGGCAAATAGTGATAATGCCTTCACTATTTGCCAAGCGCAACACGTCATACACACGTCTAATTTAATTTATAATTAATAATTTAAAATTACAAATTATGAAATTAAATAAGTCTGTGTCGACATTTGATGTCATAATTTCACGAGATCTCGCCTGATTTCCGGGCTAGATCTCGAAGGGCTAATCTCGACACCTGAGTTAGACTGCGATATCTCGAGTTGTAAATCTCGACTCGAGATTACATTTCCTAGCTACGCGCAAAAATAGTTATATATATTGTATTCTAGTCTTTTACACTTATTATTATACATTTCTTTTACCCTTTTATATATCGATTAAACTAAACGATCACCATTACAATAAATATGACCATTTTATTACACAAAATGACAGCTAGCACATGTCAGATTACTCCAGTGAATTAATCCTTAAGAATATCATATATTTTTATAATTTATAAAATATGCGTTTAGGTCCTGTAGTGGGGACTACAGGACCTAAGCGCAAATTTTATAAATTTTATAATGCCTTAAAGTATATGATCCACTGCAGTAAACAAAATCAGAAAAATATATGATATTCTTAAGGATTAATTCACTGGAGTAATCTGACAGGATATATGCTAGGTAGATAATGTGTTGAAAACATAATATAATTAATTTGATACGATAGAAAAAAATCACGAAGATACCTCTAAAAATTTCTTTTATCGATTAAAAACCATACTAATATACATGCAATCATTCTGATTTTTTGTCAGATTATTCTACAAGCA
This sequence comes from Atethmia centrago, assembly GCA_905333075.3. Taxonomy (NCBI): domain Eukaryota; kingdom Metazoa; phylum Arthropoda; class Insecta; order Lepidoptera; family Noctuidae; genus Atethmia; species Atethmia centrago. Next base: position 22,812,162 of record HG995386.1, read on the forward strand.
ACATATTAGCATAATAGTGTTTTATTTTTTTAATATAATCTATAGCTTTTTTGTAAATCGATAATTGCTTCATATTTTGCAATAAATTACCAGCGTTGTGTCATCGCGCTTCTCTTTCTTTTCTATGCAGTCCGACAGTGACCGCGCTTTAGGTGTGGTCGGCCTCTTAATAATTCGACTTGAGATGTGTGTCTTCGGCCTTAGAAAACAGCACTTCTAGTCTCGTAAAAACGTTAAAAGGATTATGTTACATCGAAATTTACGTTCAATTAATTTGGAACTACGTATTTTACCTTAAACTTTTATTTATTTAGAGGAAACATGGAACCTTTATGAAGGTTTTAGTAGCGCGGGGTTTTTCACACGTAGCTAATGCATTAATGCCTTCAAATTTTTGCGGTTGTTTTCGGATTTCACTACCTTCTAGGATGTTGTACCCAGAAGAGGACGCATTGTCCTTGTTAGCGCTTTTCGAGTCTCATTATCATTCAGACAAAAGAAAACCGGCCAACTGCGTATCAGACCTCAAGAACAAACTTAACATTTTAGTTGAAAAACATGTTCTCTCCCATACATTCCAACTGCAAAATATGTAAGTTAGTCGACTATTACTCGTTAAGTTAACGTAAAGCCTAGTGATAGTGTTAGTGGTGTGTGATAGTTTTCCTTATAATTTCGTTATACATATTATTATATGCTATTGCCGTAATTTTTTTCACATAACCAAATACAACCATTTAGTTGGCAAGCCCACCCCCCTTTTCTTTTTTTTTTTTTGAGGGTGGGAAATCATCAAATAACTTCTCCCGCTCTGGGCGGAGCGGGAGGGTGTGTCAGACTCTTACTGACTAAAACCCACCCGTATTCCTTCCTGTTGCCTGTGTTGCGGGGGCCTCGGTGACGCATAAGTACCTTCCCGTGACCTCGGCAGGCATCGGCCCTAGTGGACCCCTACCTATGTGCTGACGACATCTCTTTGAGGCGCGCGTGGAATACAACGCGCCGTCGACTCGAGCCTGGTCCTTGCCGGACGGTGCCCGCGCCTACGGTGGCCGGAAATCCACCCGGGATTCCCGACGCCCAGGGCGTCTCCTGCAGCGGCTAGGGGCGAGAGGGCGCGAAACTTGCCTTTCCCTCAACCGTCCCGCCTCCTCCTTCGCGAGCATTACTGCTTCGCAGAAGGAGGTGACGGCTGCCCATGCCCTCTCGCTTCGTACCATAGCCTGAACCAGGGCCGGACGCGAGAGGTCTCTGCCGCCGATCGCCTCCACGAGGACACGGCGGTGCTCTGCCCAAGCCGGGCAAACCTCCACCGTATGCTCCGCCATGTCCTCCGGGTGATCCACACAGTGGTGACACCCGGACGTTTCCTCCCACCTTATCCGACACATGAACCTCCCGAAATTGCCGTGTCCGGTGAGGACCTGCGTCAGGCGGCAGGTGAGGACGACGTGGCGCCTCTCTAGCCACTCCTAAAAGAGGGGACTTATCGCCTCAATCGTGGCGTGCCCACCCCCCCCCCCCTTGCCAACTAAATGGTTGTGTTTGGATGGATGCATGAGGATACTTGACTCTAACAAAAATTTGCGCTTTAAAGCTTAATATTTCGCAAACGGATCCCTGGATCGAAAAATGGTTTACACAGAACCGCAATATTTTTGAAAGGCCTTTCGAACGACACCCCACAGGCCTACACTGTACTCCCATACCTATTAGCATTGCAATTTGAATACATTGTAAAAGCCAATTATTTTTAAAAGAGTAACCGTGGAGGCTATAGCTATTGATAAATGATAATTATAAATGATTTATTTTCTGTAAGTAGGTTTGTACAAACACTTTTACACGTCAATCATATTTTAAAATAAAGCTAGATGAGGTCGGCGTTTCCTATCTGACTACTCTGAGAAGAAAGGCCGAAACAAACTCAGAGGTCACAGTCTCCTTTAAAGTCCAGACATAATCTTGGTCAGATCATGTGAAGGCCATGTAGATTGGTGTCTGAAATGGTCCTTTAAGGAATGAAAAACACACATTGAGTATGAGATATTGCCGGCTCTTCTCCATAGGAAACGACAAATTGGAACCGTGCACCTAGCTTCTGACGTTTCATAAATGCCCATGTACATTTTTGTGAAATAAAATATTTTGATTTTTATTTGGATAGACGAGAAAAAAAATACGTCCCCAATTTACGTGTAGGAGCAGTAAGTACCCTATAAAAATTATTTGAATATTTTTATGTTACGACTTTGTCAGTGTTAATAATATGTATGCCCATGCCAAATTACAGCTTTCTAGTAGTAAGAGTCTCTGAGCTAAGCCGCGGACAGACAGACAGACGGACATGGCAAAACTATAAGGGTTCCTTGTTGACTACAGAACCCTAAAAAGCAAAATTTGTTTTGGCTCATAAACTTCTACGAGCTCACGGACTCTCAATCGAGCTGATGACTCAATCATATTTTGTAGGTAACCCATATTGCCTCACTCCGGAATTATCAATGGAATGGAGGCTTAGGAACAGGGTGTAAAGTTCACTCATCCTCCATAGAAAAGGGAGGATCCTCCGATCAGACGGATGTCGTATCTGGTGGGCAACTGCCCAACTGATAATGTCAGGATATGCAAGTTGCGCGGTAAACTTTGCTTGCGCGATGCAGGATTTTACGTGACGTCAGTGTGTTGCGTAGTTCGCATGTGGCGATGTAGATGCCGCCACACTTACTTATAAGACAACCTAGTATGTAAATCATCCAAACAGTCTGTTAATCATCTCTGAATTATCTTATCTCGCATCGGAAGCGTCGGTTTGCACTTTCCAAATCAGTGGGCATTACTTGATAATATATAATTGTCTCGGGTCTGCATCTATGGTCTATACGTATTGTGTTCTGTGTATTATGCTGTGAGATAGTAGTGTTTAAACCTCAAGGATGTTATGATTACAAATTCATTGGTGGACATGAAACTCTGCACGTAATTTCTGTGTTTAGTTTCCAAATTGACGTACCTACGTGAGGGAATTCTGTGGAAAAACAACAATACAACTATTTTGTTTGGGGCTAACTGGCTTTTATGATTGCGTGACCAGGGACTGCAGTCTCGACATGTCATAGATAGCGATCGCTTTACGACCGAATTCCTACCTAATGGGGTCCGAAGTCCTAATGACCAGTGATAGGAATAGGTAGTGCCTATTAGCCTAAACTTCGAAGAACAGAGACAAGAAACGGAGACTTCCTTAGGACTAAATTATTTCCGGCACATCTGTCTCGAAATTTCGAGACAACACTTAAATACATTTTAAAAAATGTGTTATTTGGAATAAGTAATTCGTCTATATTTATCTAAAGTTTGTCTATAAATGTGATAGTTTGTATGGATGTCCATTACTCAATGCCACTGAAAATGCTGATTTTGGTAGTGATATAGATTAAGGTATAAAATAATAATAATAATAAAATAATAATAGCACATATGCTACTTCCTATTAAAAAAAAAGTATAGTTCCCATGGGATACAAAAACAATAGTACACGCGGGAAAAGCCGCGGGCATTAACTAGTTAAAAAAAAAAAACGTAAGAGTCCTTTCACACCACCGATATTGTCTGGCGATTTTTGGAGATTTCTATGCAAAAAAAAAACGAAAGAAAAAATGCTCAAAAATCGCCGGTCGATATCGCTCTAGGTTCATTAAATAATTAATGGGCTCTAAAGGAAAAATAAAACACATAGAATATTGTTGTAACAAATATATGTATATTTCTATTATTTTAAAATATGACGTAATTGGAAACCATGAAACAAAATGTAAAGAAGGAAAGATTTAAGAAACAAATTTATGTTTATCTATCTTCAAATATCTATGTCATATTTATTTTACTGACGTTGAGGGATGCAATTTTTACTCAAATCAAAGTAATAAAAGTAAGTAATAAAGTAAATTAACCTTTGAAGTTTACAAATTAATATTTGAAGCATTTAGGACAATCAGTTTTAATACTGAACTACTAACTGTTCGGTTTTGATAAAGAACTTGATGCATCAAAAATTGCTAAGAATTTGAAAATCTTTATTTGTGTTACAAATACCATAAAAAATAAAGAACGATTTTAATTTAATCATCGTGATTCGATTCGTCAAGTTCAGTATCAGAACCGAAATTTTCTTTGTCAGATGAGTCATCTAAGTTAAAATACACAATCATAATTTTTTCTATATTTTCAACTGTCAGGCGATTTCTTTTTATGTTAAGAATCCATTTATAAGTTGAAAATGACCTTTCAACATCAACTGAGGTTAAAGGCGCGTACATATAGTATGATCGCTCATCTTTTCCTGCTGTTATCGCTTCACATATGTCTCTAATTTTATCTAAACCGGGATTTCTGTCCATGACATTTACGAGTTTATTTTTTATAAGCTCAGATGAACAGCAGCTAAGCACAGTTCTCACGTGATCAAATATTTCAAAGGATTCCGTTAGAGTTAAATTCGATTTTTGTAATTTCTTTAATCCAATTTGTATATCTTTAAAATATTCCTCAATGTAGTCCAAGTCCGATTTCAAGTTTTCCTTTTGAAGAACATTTTTGGCACACCTAAATAGATAGCGCGTCGGAACTTCTTAAAAGATTTACAATTGTTTTAATTTGATCATAATATTTTGCATAATATGACACTGCCTCCAACCAAGTACCCCATCTTGTAATAACGGGTTCTGGAGGAAGCGGCATGTGGGGAAAGGTGTTTTTTAACAAGCGCACTCTATTAGGTGATTTTAAAAATATTTTTTTTACGTTTGAAATTAATTCATCTACATCTGAGTATTCGTATCGTATTTTTTCTGCCACGAGATTCAGTGCATGTGCTAAGCAAGTGACGTGTATCATGTTGGGCAAATAATTTTTCAGCACACGTCCCGCTTTTAGCATATATGCTACACTATCAGTGCATAATACAGCAACGTCTCCTACTTTGGATTCATACAAATCGCACCACATATTTTCAAAGCAGTCTATTACAAATTGGGCAATTGTGCTCCCATTAACAATTTCTAGTACTATGCAAGCAACTAAAAATGGTTTTTGTGTGATCGCATTTAAAGGTTTTACAAGTAAATGTACCATGTATCTGCCTAAAAAATCAATTGTCTCGTCTAAAGATACCCACAGCTTTTGATTTGCAATTTGTTCATAAATCGAGTCAATTTTAGTTTTAAAAATCTTATCTAAATAAACTTTTCTCAGCAATGATTGCTCAGGAAGCTTTTGTCGATTTGTACAATTGCAGCAAATATATTTATGGAAGAATTTTTTGAAAGCGGGGTTGTTTACTTGAATCCAAGGTATATTACATAATATGAGAAATTGTACTAGGTCCAAATAAAATTCTTCATTTGGTTTTTTACTTGTCCCTTTGTGTTTCGGACCTTTAACGTGCCTCTTGACACTACTAAGTTTAGCTGTTATACTGCACTTAGAACAGTAAATCAAATTACTGGCCGGGTCGTAATATAATTCAGGATGAAGTCCAATCCAACTTTGTACTGTTGCTTTCTTAGGCTTGTTCGCCATCTCCAATCTTACTGGTCTCCAAAAAGATATACGATGGCAAGTACCTAAAATAAAATAAAATTTTAAGTTTTCCATGCCTCAAAAGGAATAACGAACCTTTATAGATACAGGGAGGTGGAAAGGAAAGCGGGAGAGGTACGCGCATTCCAGCTAGGTGCATCGATTGTACCGATTTAAAGATTTTATTCTTTCATTTTACGCTCTAATAAAGAAAAACGGTTAGATAATATGAACACGCGTAACATCATTGTTATTGAATTTTTTTTTCGCATTTTAGTCAATGCGCAAAAGACATATTCCTTTTTGGTTCAAATATTAAAAGAACCGGCCAGAAAAATAATATATTTTGATAGAATTCGTCCACCTTAGCAATTCTTTATGACACCAAAGATATAACATTACTATGCTTGGTAGTATTGAAGTTCACTTTTATATTTGAACCAAAAGTTAAATGCGTATGTTTTTTTTCTTTAACTACGTTTCATACACAATAATTATCTTAAAAACTCCACTAAAAAATATCAAGTTCATACAATTGCATATCAATCTAGACAGTCAAATTGCTAGTTTAAGATAAAATAATATATACATTAATGTTCTTCTTTATATCTAACTTACTGTTTGTTTCCCTACAAGAAATAAAATAAATAACTTTAGCCAAAACATTAAAAAGTAATAAATGTTGACTTACCGTATTATTTGATGTAGACAGACAGGAACAATGTTATTGCAGCAAATCGTAATCCATAAATTCAAGCCAAAGTAGTCGTATTAAGAAGATCCAATGAACCAAAAAACGAGCGAGGGTGAAAAACAATATTCACAAAAACAATACAGGAAGATGCGCACTTAACAAACCGAAGTACAGGATTGAAGTGAAGGTAACCTGCGCGCACGCGGGGCGGTAAGGAGTAGGGGGGGAGGGGGTATGTAGACCCTCCCCGCGCCGCACAGGTATGCGACCATGGCGGTTACCTTTTGTAATTTCTAAGAATAGATAACGAAACGCGCTGCCGTAAAATGTGATAATGTGATACCATTATTATGCAATTATTTTAATATCATGCACATTTTTAAATATACTTTAGAAATATATTTCATTAAGATGAAAGAAAAAAAGGTATTTGTATTTTCATTTGTAACTAAATATTTGCACATCATGTATAACGGTAGAATGTAAAGGGAAGGGAAATGTATGTCTCATTAATATTAAGATCATACCACTTTGTATACCTACATTCTGGCAAATAAATGAATTATTTATTTATTTTAAATACCGATAAAATCAAAATCAAAGCATTTATTTCAAATAGACCATTTACGGGCACTTTTGAATAGTCAAATGTCGGTCAGTCCAAGAAAAGTGAAGCTAAATTGCACGTTCCAAAGAGTAGGTCTCTATGGAGAAGAACGTGCAAGAAACTCCATGGACACTCTTTTAAATCATATTATGTGTTACATATAATGCCTTTTTTACACTTGAACTTTAGAAATCTCATTAAACGTAGCCGAGAGTGAGCTAGAAAGAAGATATTTACTTCGAAACGTGTACGGCTTCTTATTCAAACATTGTGATTCATTGTGTATTACGATCAACAAGTCATTTACAAAATGTTCTCCAAAAAAAAATTCAGAAAATTTTATGGTTGTAACGACTGTGTATGTTATTTATTATGATATATCTAGTCGCAAACTTTAGGTAAATATAGACGAATTACTTATTCCAAATAACATTTTTTTTAAATGTATTTATGTGTTGTCTCGAAATTTCGGGACAGATGTCTCGGAAAAAAAGTTAGTCCTAAGGAAGTCTCCGTTTCTTGTCTCTGGTCTTCGAAGTTTAGGCAAATAGGCACTACCTATTCCTATCACTGCTAATGACCCTAGAGACGGTCAAACTTGCTTGACAAGAATGTGATGTTTTTGTGCTTGTCAAGCAATTTTATTTATTTATTTGTTATTTATTTTACACACAATTATAACACCTTTAAAGATTCATCCAAGGCGATACAATAAGTCACAATGTCTAACAAGGTTTACAAAAAAATAAAATGACTTGTAAGGAAAAATATAAATAATTAAATAATAATAAAAACAACGCCTTTCGTTATAGGTATACTTTTTTTTTGGGTGGGAAATCATCAAATCACTGTTCCCGCTCTGGAGCGAGAGGGTGTGACAAACTCTTACTGACTAAAACCCTCCCGTATTCCTTCCGTTGCCTGTGTTGCAGGGCCGGCAGGCATCGGCCCTAGTGGAACCCTACACTTGTGCTGACGACATCTCTTTGAGGCGCGCGTGGAACACAACGCGCCGTTGACCCGGGCTTAGGAACACTACTGCCATATTTTTTTTTCACATATCCACAAACAACCATTTAGCTTCCACAAACAAAAATTTGCACATTAAAGCTTAATATTACACATACGGATCCCAAAAATGGTTTTCACAGACCCACAATATTTTTGAACGACCTATGCAGTGATACCTGACACCATGGGATAGACGAGAAAAAAAATATCATCCCCACTTTACGTGTAAGGGGTAAACAAAATATTTTTCAAGATTTTATTTAACCACTTTGTAGGCGTTATTAACATGTATAACTATGCCAAATAAGAGCTTTCTAGTACTAAGCCATGTCGGTCTGTCTGTCTGTACAGACAAACGGACATGGCGAAACTATAAGGTTCCTTGTCGAGTACGGAACCCTAAAAGTGGCAATGACTGCTATTGCCATGCAAAAACACGACAATTATATTACCTTTTGCATCAGAACAAGTGTCAACTTAAAATAATTAGAAAAGTAGGTACTTACCCACCATATTAAATTCAGTGAAGTAAATCGACAACAAAACAAGCAAAAATCTCAGTAGGGATACAATAAAGAAGGACTTCACAATTTCGGGTCGAAAAAATCGGTAACTTTTCTACCATTAAGTGCTTACTTTACATATCACAAATACGCTGTATAACAAAAACAATATAAATGAAAAATCATCATTTGCCTAGCTTTTCCCAACTATGTTTCGGTCGGCTTTCAGGCTGACAAACAAGAGTGTCGCTATTCTATCCAACTCTGTGCGAGAAAAGGTATTTTCCCAGCAATGGGAAAATTTAATAGGACATCCGAAAAATCCTGGGACTACATATCCATCATCATCTGCCTAGCCTTTCGGTCGGCTTCCAGTCTTACCGGATGCAGCCAAATACCAGTATTTTACATGGGCGACTGCTTACTAACCTCCACAACTCAGTTACTAGGTAACACAATAACCTCTGGTAAGACTTTGGGGCTTCTGACTAATCGTAACGACTGTCAAAGATGTACGAATGACAGCCGGGACCAATGACTTTATAATGGATGGTCACCGATCCACGGACCGACATCGACAAGCATAGCTTGACCTTCAAGCGACCCGTGCAGCTGTTATTACTTAAAGTCGAATTATTATTAATTCATTGAGGTAAACTGACATGATTGTGCTAGCTGTCACTTTGTGTAATAAAATAGTCATATTTATTGTTGTGCAGTACGGGGCACATTTGTGTGCTGGGTTGGTGAAGAATACAGCTGTTTTCCTTGTAGATCTTCTTTATTTCAGAGCGTTCTTCTTTCTTACTGCTATTTCCCGCCGACTGTGTCGACACCCAAAAAGGCTACGGAATTTATTCAAAACAATGTAGGCCCTGTGATTGGTCAGCCAATCAGATCACAGGACTTTTAGCCAATGAGCGCGAAGTGGATGTCGGCGCAGTAAGCTTAACTATGACGAAACTTTACCGTAACGAGAGCTATACGACAATTTTCTCGTTTTTCCTTATGTTTTCTTATTTTAATGTACTATAATTTTATGTTTTTAGTCTCTACAACTAATAAACTATACAAGAAAAATATAAAACAGGATATAAAACATAACCAAATAGGCAATCTAATACTAAACACTTAAACTCGGTAAAGTATAATGAAAACTATATAAAAAAAATAATAACGTAAACTATTATGTACTGTCCTATCAGTTCGTGTTATCACTATACACTTTTACTGTTCACTTGTCCCGCACAATTGTATTTTAGACTTGAATGAATCGCACATCGGCAGGATGTCAACAACATGCAGGACGCATACATATGCAAATCACCTAGCATACAAACTGTACGGTTCAAGCTGCGCTTAGGGACTGCAATCTCGATCTAGAGCAAGATCTCGAGCCTTTTTGAAGTGAAACCTTCTTTAAGCGCGTTCAGTGATTTTTGGTAGGTGAAAAACTTATAGATTCGCTTCACCGACATGTTAGCAGTCTATCTGTAGCTATGAGTATGACGTGTTGCGCTTGGCAAACAGAAAAACTTGATTTTAAATTAATAATTTAAAATCACAAATTATAAAATTAAATAAGTCTGTGTCGACATTTGATGTCATAATTTCACGAGATCTCGCCTGATTGCCGAGCGAGATATCGAAAGGCTAATCTCGACACCAGAGTTACGCAATATCTCGAGTTGCCAATCTCGACACTAGATTACATTTTCTAGCTACGCGCAAAAATAATTATATATATATTGTATTTATTGTATTCTAGTCTTTTACACTTATTATTATACATTTATTTTACACTTATATCAATCGATTAAACTAAACGATCACCATTACAATAATTATGACCATTTTATTACACAAAGTGACATCTAGCACTCTTGTCAAATTAATCCAGCGAATTGATGCATTATCATAAACATCACAACAATTTATCATATTGTAAAAGCTTCCACAGTACAGCGTATAAATCAAATAAGCTTAAAGTATGTGACCCACTTGCGAGCTATGTTGAGTGACGTCGCGTCGTTGCGATAGACGTTGATTAATTATAATGCATGCGGGTTCCGCTTCCCTTATTAGTAACGGTACTGCGCTTGAGTTTACGTTAAAATCAGTGGAGCACAAAGCTTTGTTGTTTTTGTATTGATTGAGATGACGTAACGTTCCGAATTGCAAAACCATGCATGAAATCGGAATTGATTTACTTATAACAGAGGAAAGGAAAGGAAAGGAAGAAGGGTGACTCAATGCTTTATGAGTTCCAAGTTATTTGTACTCGCGGGAGGGTACTAAAGGGTCACCGAGGCCCCTGGCAACACAGGCAACAGGAAGGAATACGGGTGGGTTTTTAGTCAAAGAGTCTGACACACCCTCCCGCGCCCAGAGCGGGAGAAGTTATTTGATGATTTCCCATCCAAAAAAAAAAGTTATTTGTACTTTCAACGGCACTTGCCCTACGAAAACTGCCTTTACCGGTACTACGGCGCTGTCAATGTCAAACTCATACGACTGACGACTGTTGACTGTACTTATGAGAATTACATCAAAATCAAAAGTCATTTATTCAACCTAGGCTGAGAATCAGCACTTTTCGAACGTCAAAATTACATAAGTCAGTCGTCCAAAAACGCCCACCCTTCACCACTTCCTAGTGCTTTAGCTGGAAAGAAGAAGTGTTGCAACAAACTTCCCATTAAACATTATATTACATATTACATACCATAACATTACGCCTGTATTCCTCGGAGGGTTAGGCAGAGGCATACCTAGTACTAAAGTACACCCTCATTTCGACAGGTATGTTTCTATCTGAAATATTACTGCAGGTTTTCCAATACAGTCAAGGAAAACAAGAGTGTTGCTATTCTATACTTCTCTGTGCAAGGAGGTCTTTACCCAGCAGGGGGAAAATTTTGTAGGACATCCAAAAAATCCTGGGACTACATATTCATCATCATCTGCCTAGCCTTTTCCCAACTATGTTGGGGTCAGCTTCCAGTCTTACTGGATACAGCTAAATACCAGTATTTTACATGGAGCGACTGCCTATCTGACCTCCACAACCCAGTTACTGGGTAACACAATACCCCTTGTTAAGACTGGTTGTCAGACTTTCGAGCTTCTGACGACCCGTAACGACTGTCAAAGATCTACAAATGACAGCCGGGAACAACGGCTTAACGTGCTTTCCGAGGCACTGATGGGGTCTTGGTACGTAAAGATAGTCACCCATCCTCGGACCAACCGCGGCAAGCGTAGCTTAACCTGATCGACCCGTGCGGCTGTTATTACTTAGCCACAAGCCCGCCTTTTTTTTTTTTGGATGGGAAATCATCAAATAACTTCTACTGTTCTGAGCGGAGCGGGAGGGTGTGTCAGACTCTTACTGACTAAAACCCACCCGTTGTGCTTCATGTTGCCTGTGTTGCCAGGGGTCTCGGTGACCCATTAGTACCTTCCCGCGACCCCGGCAGGGTCTACATATTAAAGATTTAAAAATGTCGTGATGGCCCGGTGGTTACGGCCAAATCCGGGCAACTAACTAATCTTGGACTTTACAGACATCGGTAAAGGAAAAGGAACGTGAGGAAACCTGAACTTATAGGTAACTAGATGCGCCCCGCGGTTTCACCCGCATAAGTTTTGACCCCGTGGGTATATCGGGATAAAAAGTATCCTATGTGTTATTCCTGGTTATAAACTATATGTGTGCCAAATTTCATTTAAATCCGTTCAGTACTTTTTGCGTGAAAGAGTAACAAACATCCATCCATCCATTCTTACAAACTTTCGCATTTATAATAATTATTACTAGAATAGACTAGATAGATGCGCCCCGCGGTTTCACCCGCATAAGTTTTGACCCCGTGGGTATATCGGGATAAAAGTATCCTATGTGTTATTTCTGGTTATAAACTATCTGTGTGCCAAATTTCATCCAAATCCGTTCAGTACTTTTTGCGTGAAAGAGTAACAAACATCCATCCATCCATTCTTACAAACTTTCGCATTTTTATAATATTAGTAGGATATAGTAGGATATCAGTTATATCACCCCATCTTGAGTGGTGATGGTCAATGCTCGTGCCTTCTCTGTAGGAGAAGAAGTCTTTACCCTGCAATGGGATTATAATAGGCTGGTATAATTATTATTATTATAAAAATCGTCTTACTCGGAAATATCGTATCTACAAAAGTAATATTGTAAAACATAATTATAATAGTGCCGTTTGCAAAATCGTGTATGAAATAAAAGTGTTTTGCACGTGCGATTCTTATTATCGATACCAATATTTAAATAATATTCAAGGATGGATATTATTCAAGTTAAGATATAAAAAATACTTTTGAGTAGATTCCTTCTACCTTCAAGATGCCGCGCGGCGTCGAATCGACCTCACTGAAAACGTTTTTGTTTATAACTTCTAATATTTTCATCACAACTCTTTCTCGTCTCAAGTAGCCTCTTCTAGTTCACTACAAATAAAACGAGATATTTATCCCCCCTCTTCTCCTGCCCCGTGTTGTACAAATAGTGGTAAATAGCCTCTGTTTTAGTCACGGCGGCGTTGGCGTCGAAAGGACTACGCGCCCGTCGTCACTTAGTAGTTAGGTACTTTATTATCACTAAATCTTTTATTTTATAATTTTGTTTTCTAATTATAAAGATTTGAGTTGCCAAATTGTTTAATAATCCAAAGATAAATGTTTAAGTTTCCAATTTTTTTAATTTTTATTTGTTCATAATTATTATATAAGTTTATGTTGTCAAATTGTAAACCAGTCCAAAGAAAATGAGACTTTCTAATAAATTATAATGTTAACTATTTAAATTAAAATACTTTTCCATTACTAAATATTTTCCTGATAATATTAAGGTGACTGTTTTAATCTTAATTAAAAACGATTCTATAATTATTTGGTGTTTTAAATCCCTTAAAAGTCCAATTGGTATTTTAGGTTACGCTCGACCGCTACGGTTACAAATGGCCGCGCGCCTGCACACAATACAATGTTCATGTACATGTGGACAGGAGACGTTTTTATTAAAAAACTTCAACTATTTTCATTGCCAAAAAATATGTACGCAGAGGTTACATTTTTTAATGATGAAAGCTGGAATTTGTAAAAAATGATTCCCACAACGTTAATTTAATTTTATCTGGCCCGATACGGTGTTGAAAAGGACCCACAGGGTTTAATCTGGCTTCAAAATGTTTCCCATGACCCGTTTTATCGCGGTATATCTGTAATTCCGGGCCGTAAACGTGACAGTAGAATACGTTACGTTTAATTTGTTATATCTTGATTAACTGTCAGTCTTGATGACCAGAAATGTTTTGTAAAGTCAGGGAAATTCATTGTAAAGCAAATTAAAAAACTACGTCAATTTGCCGTGTTATAGGTAGCCATTTCTGACACCCATCAAAGAATGACCGTTGTGTCTTGAAAATACGGACAATTTAAGTTGATAGTCAATTCGTTTAACAATGAATGTTCTTGACTTTACATATTTACGACATAAATCTAAACAACCAAGTGTCAAACTATAAAAGCTACCCCTTCTGCTACTGCTGCTGCGGCTTGACCTCTATTACCTGAGACTTCATCATCTGCCTAACCTTTTGCCAACTATATTGGGGTCGGCTTCCAGTCTTGCCGGATAAAATTCAAAAAAAAAAATAAAAAAAACAAAATATTTTTATTTCACATAAACCTACATGGGCACTTATGAAACGTCAAAGGTAGGTACACGGTTCCAATTGGTCGTAACCTATGGAGAAGAGCCGGCAAGAAACTCCACGGTTACTCTTTTAAAAATAATTGGCTTTTACAATGTTTTCAAATTACACAAATTAGGTATGGGAGAACAGTGTAGGCCTGTCGAGAAGTACTTAACAAAAAAAGAGAAAAGGAAACGGTCTAAAGAAAAAAAGATCTAGTTTATTAAGCCTACAACGTTCTCACATTCACAACGTACACAAGAATCCATGTAAAATAATATTAATAATATTAAGTCTGAAATATAAATTGTAGGTATATAATGCTGAATACCAGTATTTTACATGGAGCGACTGCCTATCTGACCTCCACAACCCAGTTACTGGATAACACGATACCCCTTGGTAAGACTGGTTGTCAGACTTTCGAGCTTCTGACGACCCGTAACGACTGTCAAAGATCTACAAATGACAGCCGGGACCAACGGCTTAACGTGCTGTCCGAGGCACGTAAGGTATCTTGGTATGTAAAGATGGTCACCCATCCACGGACCAACCGCGGCAAGCGTAGATTAACCTGATCGATCGACCAGTGCGGCTGTTATTACTTAGCCACGAGCCCCTGAGACTTATAAAATATAATTGAAACGCTGCCCGTGTACGTATTAAAATAGAAATATTTTATTTCACCAACAGAGTTGTATAATTTCAAATAATGAAAAAATTATGTCAAAAAATTAAATTAAAATAAACATCGTAATTTACTTCGTATTTTCGTTTTTTTGTAATAGACATTAACATAGTTATGCCGTTAAAAACTAACCAAATAAAAATATTTTATTTCACATAAACCTACATGGGCACTTATGAAAGTCAGAAGCTAGGTGCACGGTTCCAATGGAGAACAATCCTATGGAGAAGAGCCAGCAAGAAACTATACGGTTACTCTTCTAAAAATAATTGGCTTTTAAAATGTTTTCTAAGTTAAGTGTAAATAGGACAGTGTAGGCCTGTCAACAAGTAGGTACCCACCTACTTAACAAAATAGAAAATGTTCAACAAATCTCTCAGTCTCAGTCTATTAAGCCTACAACGTTTTTACATTCACACATTATAAAATAATCTATGATATAAATAAAATAACGGAAATAAAAACCTCTATAAACGAAATGACATGAATTCCATTACAACTGTAACAAACCTGAATTAATACCCTGTCCACAAAAGGCACTATTAATAGTTGAAGATAGAATTGTAGGTATATTATGTCAAATGATGAAATGACTCAAGAAATATAGTATATAAAAAAATTAAATTAAACATCTTAATTTGGGAGCAGATAATAGACATTTACATAGTTATGCCGTTAATGAGGTACCAGGAAAGCCACATGTGCAGAAAGAATTATTGCCAAACTTCCTTCTTTTCAACGTAGTCTTTAATCTTATAAATTATATTTTTTTGTTAGGGACTCGTTTGATGTGGGTTTTGAACTTTCCATCGCTAAGTTTTGTAACTGACTTTGGCAACTTGTTATAAATGCGGATACTGTTGATAAGAAATGATTTGCTTGTTTTCGTTTATCTAAATTTGGGTATCACAATTTCATGTTTACTACATGTAGGTATTTATATTATGGAAATCGCTTCTTAATTAGAGAAGTCCTACGTTTTTGCGAAAATACAAAATACTATCTAAGATATAAAGAGAAGGCAGAGTTCGACTTATTAGACTCCTCTTCCTAAGCCCCAAGGGAATAAAGACCTATTGTTATGTTGTATCAACAAATTCGTGATCGGAAGTAAAGGAGATCGTGCAAACAAATGTTATCCAAAACGTGGTTCTTTGTTCAAACTAGCCATCATTATGCAAACTAAATAGACGCAAGGAATTATATAACATAACATCACAACTGCAGTAATTCTCAAAAAAATTTAGTGAATTTCTTCAACTATGATTTACGTGTTACCTAATTTTGGTGGAAAATTTTGTTTCTATTTTTTAATAATATAGTATTTACATATCAAATTGGAGATTTCCATGAAAAATTCAAAATATAAAAATTCTGGTATTTTTTTTATTTCAGCTAATCAAAGTACTGGCCCAAATTATCTATACAATTTTGAGACGAAAAGGGACAAGATTACGCGGAACAAAAGCGATTCGTCGGATACGTGGTGCGCTCGCCGTTGACGTCCGGAAAACAACTGACGTTCAACATGGCCGCGCTGACCATTGCCTCGACGCTCCGCCAGACTGACAGTTGTCAGTCAAATCTCGTTCCAACGTATCTCAATAGATGGCGCTAGCAATGCGCCGTCATATATTTTCCTAATACTTGTATCAAAATAATAATCTTTTGAATTGAAATATTTCCTGCAAAGTTTTGCTAAGTAACGATACCTGTGGTGTGATTTCAAATATTATCAGTTATTTTTTTAACGTATCAAATTAGTTGTATTATGTTTCCAACACACGATCTGTCTAGCATAAATATCCTGAAGAATATCATATATTTTTCTGATTTTGTTTACTGCAGTGGATCATATACTTTTAGGCATTAAAAAACTTACAAAATTTACGTTTAGGTCCTGTAGTCCCCTTAAATACATTTTGGAGATTTATCTTTGATAATTTTACCGTTATCCAACGTACCAAAATAATAGAATTTTTATTTGAACACCATCCGTCGACTATTCAAACCAGCGAGCATATCGCACCTTTAGAATTATAGAGACCTAATTCGAAATTTTAAGATTTCAACTTTGACTCATAAAACTACCTTGCATGCAAGGTAGTTTTATGAGTCAAAGTTGAAATCTTAGTCTCGTTTAGAATTATAGAGACCTAATTCGAAATTTTAAGATTACCTTGCATGCAAGGTAGTTTTATGAGTCAAAGTTGAAATCTTAAAATTTCGAATTAGGTCTCTATAATTCTAAAGGTGCGATATCATCGCCTTTTCTATGTGGGTACCTCTCCCTTCGAGAGGTTCAGTATCCGATCTCCCACAAACTGGAAGACCACGTTCTTCTCGAGGTGCAGACAATATTCAACGAGTGCAGGCAATTACATCACGAAGGATTATTGGGCCCTATTTTTTTGAAGATGACGACGCGCCACAGGCAACGGAAGGAACACGGGTGTGATTTAGTCAGTCTTACACACCCTCCCACTCCTGGCGGAGCGGGAGGGTGTGTCAGTTGTGGGTGTGAGGTGTGGGTGTTATTTGATAATTTCCAAAAATAAAATAAAATGCGGTAACTGTGGGTGGCTTTAGATATCGGAATATGAGTGATTTTTTAACGCCAGTTCTTTTTGACTATCCCAAAATTCTAACAAGATGAAGCCACAGCGCATACGGCTCGAGCACCGTGACAATAACGTCTAAAGACAGAATTTCGGTGAGCATTTAATCTCGAGAATTTCAACATTTCACTGGCCCGCACGTTCCTCGGATTTAACAGCGCCAGATTATTTTTTCTGGGGTTATTTAACTTCTCCCGCTCTGGACGGAGTGGGAGTGTGTCTCAGACTCTTACCGACTAAAAATCACCCGTATTATTTCCGTTGCCTGTGTTGCCAGGGGCCTCAGTAACGCTTTTGTACCTTCCCGCGACCCCGGCAGGCATCGGCCCTAGTGCACCACTACACTTGTGCTGACGACATGTCTTTGAGACGCTACGTACGTCTAGTCTCTTTAAAAAAAAATAACTTTATTGTACGTTTGGTTTAACATAATTTTCAGCAGCGCCGCCTAAAAATTACGCTTGAGAAAATCATTAAATTAGGCTGAGATGTAATTATTATTACATCTCAGCCTAACTTAATGATTTTCTCAACACGCCCACATTTCGCCGGTTAAAGTAATACTATGATTTTAGGTAGTTGTAGAAGTAGGTACATATTATTTAAGTAAATAGCATTTTCCAATGTTACTCACAAAACTTAGGGTGAATTTCACTTATTACACTGCACGTGATCAGCACATCTAAATCGCGTTCAAGAGCTGTCAGTGTGAATATTCTACAACAATGAGTTTTATTTTGGTATTTCCAGGTTTCAATCACGTAGGAAATACCAGCGCCATCTACTTTTAAAAACATTGCCCAAATAATTGTCGTGTAAAAGTGTTTTAGGCCGGCTCCAGACGTTGGCCCCAATGCCGCTCGTCTCAACGTATGGATCTAGAAAATCGCATTCTTACATAAATAAACTATATTTCATTTCATCATTATTTAAATGACGATGACACAAACAGCTCTTGAACTCAATTCACATGTGCTTATCGAGATCAATTTCATTGGTAAAATTAGCCCGATTTATAGCTCGTGATACCACCGGGAAAAAATCTTATAACTATTTGAACACCAGCTTTTACTCGCAACTTCGTTCGCATAGAAGATGTAAAATTGCTCGAATCGGCGCCAGTATAAAATGTTGGCATCTCGTTTTAAGCCAGACCATAATCTACATTAGTGAAAAATTTAATCCAAATCCGTTTAGCGGTGAAAGCGTGATCCAGTAACAAACATACGAAAAAACTGTTCTTTTCTTTAAGCAAACGACTGTGGATATTAAAGTAATAAGTGATCGCACAAAATAATCGGATAATAACATTGCGAATGATTATTTTGCAAATGTGCTTGACATTACATGAACACGTGTTTCAAAATGATAACAGCCCTCGGGCTGCTGTCATTATCTATATCGGTAAGGCACCCGTCTCACCACCCCATAGAAAATACTATTTTCTAGCTCATGAAACTTACAAGCAAAAAAATAAACAAACGACTTCCAATAAAAACACTACACTGTAAAATAGTTTATATTTTTCACTATTTGGTTGTGGTACCTCATCATCATCAGCCTACAGCGGTCCACTGCTGGACATGGGCCTCTGCACGCCATTTAGCTCGATTCTCGGAAACTCTCATCCAGCTGCTACCAGCCACCCTGCGAAAATCATCGCTCCACCTAGCCTGAGGGCGTTTGGCAATTCGCGGTCTCCACAGTGGTAACTATTCCACACAAATTATCCACTATTTGCTATGTAAATAACAATGACAGGAAATTATTCTTATAATGTGGTGGCATCAACATCGGCACATGCGAACTAAGCAACACACTGATGTCACGCAAAATCCTGCATCGTGCAAGCAGAGTTTACCACGCAACTAGCATATATACAACATACTGACATCAACCGTCGGGCAATTGCCCACCAGACAGGACACGCATCTAGACGGATGATCCTTTTTTTTTCTATGGAGGATGAGTGAACTTTACACCCTGTTCCTCATGTCTCTATGTATAGTAACATAATTAACATACACTAAGTTTGAAAAAATACGTATTATTGAAGCTAACTCAAAAACTATCCTAACAAATTTATAGGGGTCCACCGCGAAAGCTTCTTCTACCAAATAAAAAAGAATTGTCAAACTCGGTCCACAACTGACGAAAATATCGATGAACATGATATAAAAAGCGACAAGAGTTATCAAAGAGAGTACTCGATCAGCGATGCTTGCTTGGCGGGCAGAACCAAGTGTTCTGCCCGCACTGAGAGCTTCACGCTTGTTACATACGTACACCAACAAGTAACCACTTGTCACCGTCGCGTCGCGACTGCTCGTTGCTCGCCAACTCGTTTTTAGTTGCTAGTTCTTCTCGCTTCTTGTTACAGGTTTGTGGGTCAGGTGCCTAAGAGATAATCATCCTCATTTTCTCAAAACCCCGCCGTTTACGGCTCACACGTGCTTACAGCTAATTTCTTATGAAAGCTATTCCATATTTATTCATTTGGTTTCGGTTGGCTGATTCCCTTCGGCCGACAGAAAACGGGACTAATCTATATAAATTATTTTGATACACAAAATTTACCGAATGTTTTCAAAAGGTATTTTACAAGGCAGATGTTGGTGGAAACGAGAGGGGCTTGCTAAATAATAACAGCCGCACGGGTCAATCGACCAGGTGAAGCTACGCTTGCCGCGGTTGGTCTGTAGATGGGTGACCATCTTTACTTACCACAAGACCCTCCGTGCCTCAGAAAGCACGTTAAGTCGTTGGTCCCCGCTGTCATTCATGGATAATTACAGTCGTTACGGGTCGTCAGAAGCCCGAAAGTGTGACAGTCTCACCAAGAGGCATCGTATGACCCAGTGACTGGGTTGTGGAGGTCAGATAGGCAGTCGCTCCATGTAAAATACTGGTCCTCGGCTGTATCCGGTAAGACTAGAAGCCGACCCCAACGTAGTTGGGAAAAGGCTAGGCTGATGATGATGTGAGTGGAAACGTCAGGAGGGGGACGCCCTTGGACGACGTGTGTGAATGA
The DNA here is from genome assembly GCA_905333075.3 of Atethmia centrago. NCBI lineage: Eukaryota > Metazoa > Arthropoda > Insecta > Lepidoptera > Noctuidae > Atethmia > Atethmia centrago. Next base: position 22,832,623 of record HG995386.1, read on the forward strand.
CCAGCACCCTATGCGAAATATTAACTATAGTCTTCATTTATTTTTGTAGCTTATACATTTAATATGTATATGTGTATCAATTTTAGCATATTGTATTTATTTATTTTTTACACCAAAGACAGCCCCACTTTATGTCCAGGCACATCACTGTCCATCCCATGGTTGCCTGGAAGAGATCGCAGAAAGCGATAAGGCCGCCCATTGTATATCTTGTAGTGTTTGATTTATATTTTGTCATGTATTTTTGTGGTGTACAATAAAGTATATATAAATAAATAAATTAATAAATACTTTCAATCACAATCCGAGAGTTTTGAAGAATAGTGCTAATCCATTGCTTCATAGGTTTGAAAAAACGGGTTCTCTGCCCTTTCGCCGAAAATTGTTTGCCAGAATTTACAGTTACCAACTGTACGTGTGGTCTGCTTTTCATAATGACACTATTTAAAATGCCAACTTTCAAGTAGCAGAATGTTTAATGTGACCTAACCTAACTGTTTCCTTTTACAAAAGCGATTCGCTTCTGGCACATCGCCGGTTGCTACCGCGGCACACTCGCTTCGCTCGGTCAGCTCGTGCGTTGTTTGTCATACTCTAACCTAACCTAACCTATCGTAACCTATGTGTGGCCTAGTGAAATATTTGACAAATGATAAATATCCCAAACGTTTTGTGTCATTATAATAATCAGCTTAACAATAATTCTACACTGAAAAAAATGCAGACTAACTAATGCAGATACACTTTCTCTTAGTTGGCATTAAAATGTTTAAAATTATCATGTATATATTTACTGTAAACAAGATAGTATATTTGCTAGAACAAATTCATTTTATTTATATCGACAAATTCGCACATGTACAAAATAATCAACGGTCTTTGTTACATCAATCATGCTTAATTTGAATTTATTTCTTCACTTTTATAAATCAAATAATAATGTAAGTTCATGGTAACAAGCAACTTGTTAGCATTATATCATTTATATCATAGTTTTTAACAATGAGCATGGTTGAAGAAATAGCCTGCTTAGTTAAATCAAACATAACAAGTGGTCGCATCTAATAACGCTTTGTAATGTCAACAAAACGTGATGTTTCCCGCGCTTCTCCCGCACCACACTTGCTCAAATTGCTCATAAACTAGCCGAACTTGTCAAAACGCGTACGTGTTGTGTTACTTAAGTGACAATTTTTAATTTTGTATTTACATATTTTAAATACTGGTGAGTGGTATTAACACTATTGAACAAATGGACGAGGTGGCCGAATTATTAAAGACATGGGAGCTACGAGCTACCCGATCTCATCTCAAAATTTGCAGGTAAGATAAATCATGCAGTAACCTTAGTACTACTCGTGCGCGATAAGTTGGGACCTGCTAGGAATGCGACTCCCCGCCCGCTTCCCCTGCACTTCCCCGATGGCTCCCGTATTGTACCGTTCGCATCACTATTTTTACTAGGGTTTTTAGTCTCGTACTGGCCTACGTCAGCATAAGTGAGAGTGACTGGAAAAAAGAAGTCAACCATGTGGACAGGCTTCGACAAAAGTATTAGGATGATGACCTCTTACAAGAGACGAATGAATCGCAATTAATTGTAAATTTATCGGATACCTCTTCGTCAAGTGATTATAGTGAGACTGAGGACGAAGAACAACCTCTAGAAGGCATAAATCCACTAAGTAGTGACGAAGATGAGATAATGTAAATAATAGATAAAATAAATGTATAAACTTAAACATTGTATTTTTATTCATTACAAAACCATAGTCAACACTTTCGGTGATACATAATTAAATACATAGTGTCCTATTTTAAATAGTATAAAAAAGATTAGATAAAAAGCAGCGTCCTCCCTAAGTAACATAATAAATTAGGTTAAAAAAAACAAAGACGAAGCCGCGGGCGGCTGCCTGTTATGTTCGCTTTTTTGCGGGCGGTACAAACACGCCAATATGACGTCACCGCGCTCAGGTCCCAACTTATCGCGCACGGGTAGTACTTATGTATAATAGTGAATGCTATTTGTAAGTATTGGTAGTTAGGTAATTTGCAACGCACCATTGATTTTGAACGTTGTCTAATATAAATACTTTGCGCACTGCAAAATACGCTGCTGGTGCCGATTAGGTATATCTCTAATAGTTTCATATTCAATCACTATATTGCGTAGGTACCTATCTTCTAGCGACATTGCGGTCAAAAGTTAATCTGTAACCTATGAAGAAAAACTTTTATACCTTGTACTTGTTTTGAAATTGACTAATTAGGTACACCAGTTCATGATACATTTACATTGTTAATATAGAGCAGGCGATTAACATCCAAGCCTTATCGGCGTTGACCCCAGACGACGTCAAAGACATTATCCCTCAAACAGGGCCAAGGGTCCTGTTTATGAGGTGCTGGAGAGTTTGGAAGGCTGAATTTTTATGCATCAACAATACATCTTTACCGGTAAGTATACATGATTAAATAGCTACAGTTGTAAATATAGGGACCTATATATTATTTTAAATTGGCATTATAAGTGATAAACTCCATCAAACTATTTTCTATAGTGCAAAGTATTCTTTTAATTTACTCATTTTGTTCACTTTTAAGCATTCATGTTTACAAACAAACATCATAAAACCTCGATGTTATACTTACATTTATTTGTTATAGTACCTACCTAACAAAATATGTATTTTACCCTACAGTGACTTATTGACCTTATTTTTGCTTGCAGAATCTAGATTTATCGGATTTTGAATTTGGACGGGACCCACAAAACGTATCTATTGTGGAGGAGAAAGAAAATATGCCCACTAGTAATGTGGCAAATTTTATAATTCTGGAAGAAAATGTGAAAAGTACAGAAGTCGATCAAAGAACTCAGAGAGGGGTATGTTTATTTTTAGCTTTTATGTTTCAATCACCAAATTGGTAATTTAGCTGCATATTTTAGGAGATGAACAACTTGAATTAATGGCACAAAAATAAACTAAGTAGAAAGAGTGACATTTAACAATATGTAATGAAAAAGTATTAAAATAAAATAGGAATTTACCTTTTTAATTTATACTTACTTACATAGTAAAGAGCAGATAAATTACATTTGTAAAACTAAACAAACTAAATGTGAACTAAAACTACATAAATATTAAAATATGTACATTGACTATGCATCAAATAGGAATACATATGTATAAGTATTCCTATTTGATGCATAGTCAATGTATAATCAATCCGTACTACATACTATTATACCTACTATCCTACTTAATTATAAATTCAATACAAGCTCACATCTGTCTGTCTGGTGCACTATCATAGCTAAACTGCTGAACCAGTTATAATAAAATTTGGCATGCACTCATTCCACGTGAATGAAGTTGCAGGTCAACATAAAAATACATGTAAAAATCTAACTAGCATTTATTACCTTATGTACTGCACCTACCATTACTGAACCTAAAAAACTGCAATTGTAAAATAATAATACTTATTATTATTTTACAATTGTGTCTTTGGTCCCGTGGAGTTTGGGACGGATGCTTGTGTGGGACGCTACCTGTGTAGACACACTGGCACCGTCCCACCTCCAACGGACTACTTCTAAAGCGGGTGCAGCGGCAGAAAATGCCGAAAATCTGAAAGTTATTAAATATGGAGGCCTTGGCAGAGAGTACAACTTTGTGCCCTTTGGCGTCGAGACCCTCGGTCCGTGGGGTCCCAGTGCGCATAAGTTATTTGCGGAAATCGCGAAACGTCTAGTTGATGTAACTGGTGACCGAAAAGCTGGCGGCTTTCTCGCGCAACGCATCAGCATTGCAATTCAGCGAGGAAATGCCGCCAGCATCCTCGGTACAATGCCCCGAGGGCCTTTTTTAAGCCTAACTTAGTTTTAATTTAATTTAGTTAATGTTAATAATCATCTTGTAATTTGGTTATGTAAATAAATGATATTATAATACTTATTGAAGTTACCTCAACTCCCTGGTACATTAATTAACATATCCTCTTGATTTATTTTGAACCTTTTTAATTCTTAAATGTTTATTTCTCTGAATTTACTGGACAGACAGACATAGTTGTATTTCTGAAAGTTTTATTTTTTTCAGTTACTTGAAAATATATTGCTAAAGTCACTCGAGACATCTTCACTGTTAATATATAAAGGTGGAACTCTTGATGGAGATGGTACCAGAAATTTATTGGCTTCCACAGTTGCCAGAGAAATATTAAATGAACACACAAACTCACCAATTGTGGGACCAATATATTTTAAGTGGGCAAATTTGATAAAAGAACTTTTCCCTGGTGAAAGGAATGTAATAGGTGGCCTATTACATTCCTGCATGTACAACTGCCTCTGGTGCAGTTCTTGAAGCGCGAGGTAAGCTTGTACACCAAATCTTGAATAAAAGAAGACGTTTACAGCAGTTAGGGGCTCTGACAACTAAAGGAAAGAGAAAGACACCTAAAATAAAGGCTGGAAATAAAGAAATTTCCATCCATTTATTAAATAAACAAACAAAATAACTAAGAAGTCTGTACGAGATTGTATTCCTTAATGTACCTAAATAATGAGGTCAAACGTCACGGGCAACTGTTCTTGACCTCAAGATGTTGAGAATTCTTCCGCGTGGCCGAGAACGAGACAAGCGAACTACTGTTGACTCCGTAAGTGAATAATGTCAGCGTCGGTGTCAGTGTATGTGTCAGTGTCGGTGTCAGTGTCAGTCTCAGTGTCGGTGTAGGTGTCATATTCGGTGTCAGTGTCGGTGTCGGTGTCAGTGTCAGCGACGGTGTCAGTGTGTATGTGTCAGTGTCGGTGTCAGTGTTAGTCTCGGTGTCGGTGTAGGTGTCAGTTTCGGTGTCAGTGTCAGTGTCGGTGTCGGTGTCAGTGTCAGCGTCGGTGTCAGTGTCAGTGTCAGTGTCAGTCTCGGTGTCGGTGTAGGTGTCAGTTTCGGTGTCAGTATCGGTGTCGGTGTCAGTGTCAGCGTCGGTGTCAGTGTATGTGTCAGTGTCGGTGTCAGTGTCAGTCTCGGTGTCGGTTTCAGTGTCAGCGTCGGTGCCAGTTTATGTGTCAGTGTCGGTGTCAGTGTCAGCGTCGGTGTCAGTGTATGTGTCAGTGTCGGTGTCAGTGTCAGTCTCGGTGTCGGTGTAGGTGTCAGTTTCGGTATCAGTGTAGGTGTCAGTGTCGGTGTCGATGTAGGTGTCAAGTTTCGGTGTCAGTATCGGTGACGGTGTCAGTGTCAGCGTCGGTGTCAGTGTACGTGTCAGTGTCGGTGTCAGTGTAGGTGTCAGTTTCAGTGTCAGTGTCGGTGTCAGTGTCGGTGTCAGTGTCAGCCTCGGTGTCGGTGTAGGTGTCAGTTTCGGTGTCAGTGTAGGTATCAGTTTCGGTGTCAGTGTAGGTGTCAGTGTCGGTGTCGGTGTCACTGTCAGCGTCGGTGTCAGTGTATGTGCCAGTGTCAGTGTCAGTGTCAGTGTCAGTGTCAGTCTCGGTGTCGGTGAAGGTGACGGTGTCAGTATATGTGTCAGTGTCGGTGTCGATGTAGGTGTCAAGTTTCGGTGTCAGTGTCGGTGACGGTGTCAGTGTCAGCGTCGGTGTCAGTGTACGTGTCAGTTTCGGTGTCAGTGTAGGTGTCAGTTTCGGTGTCAGTATCGGTGTCGGTGTTATTGTCAGCGTCGGTGTCAGTGTATGTGTCAGTGTCGGTGTCAGTGTCAGTCTCGGTGTCGGTGTAGGTGTCAGTTTCGGTGTCGGTGTAGATGTCAGTTTCAGTGTCAGTGTCGGTATTGGTGTCAGAGTCAGCGTCGGTGTCAGTGTCAATCTAGGTGTCGGTGTAGGTGTCAGTTTCGGTGTCAGTATCAGTGTCATTCTTGGTGTCGGTGTAGGTGTCAGTTTCGTTTTCGGTGTAGGTGTCAGTCTCGGTGTCGATGTAGGTGTCAGTGTCAGTGTCAGTGTCAGTCTCGGTGTCGGTGTATGTGTCAGTGTCGGTGTCAGTGTCAGCGTCGGTGTCAGTGTATGTGTCAGTGTCAGAGTCAGTCTCGGTATCGGTTTAGGTGTCAGTTTCGGTGTCGGTGTCAGTGTATGTGTCGGTGTCAGTGTCGGTATCAGTGTCGGTGTTGGTGTCAGTGTCAGCGTCGGTGTCAGTTTCGATGTCAGTGTCTGTGTCAGTTTAGGTGTCAGTGTCGGTGACGGTGTCAGTAGCAGCGTCGCTGTCAGTGAATGTGTTGGTGTCAGTGTCAGTCTCAGTGTCGGTGTAGGTGTCAGTTTCGGTGTCAGTGTTGGTGTCGGTGTCAGTGTCGGTGTCAGTGTAGGTGTCAGTTTCAGTGTCAGTGTCGGTGTCAGTGTCAGCCTCGGTCTCGGTGTAGGTGTCAGTTTCGGTGTCAGTGTAGGTATCAGTTTCGGTGTCAGTGTAGGTGTCAGTGTCGGTGTCGATGTAGGTGTCAAGTTTCGGTGTCAGTGTCGGTGACGGTATCAGCGTCAGTGTCAGTGTACGTGTCAGTGTCGGTGTCAGTGTCAGTCTCGGTGTCAGTTTAGGTGTCAGTTTCAGTGTCAGTGTCGGTGTCAGTGTCAGCCTCGGTGTCGGTGTAGGTGTCAGTCTCGTTGCGGTGTAGGTGTCAGTGTCGGTGTCGATGTAGGTGTCAGTGTCGGTGTCAGTGTCAGTCTCGGTGTTGGTGTATGTATAGGTGTCAGTTTCGGTGTCGATGTCAGTTTCACTGTCAGTGTCGGTGTTGGTGTCAGTGTCAGCGTCGGTGTCAGTGTCAGTCTCGGTGTCGGTGTAGGTGTCAGTTTCGGTGTCAGTGTCGGTGTCGGTGTCAGTGTCAGCGTCGGTGTCAGTTTCGATGTTAGTGTCGGTGTCAGCGTCGGTATCAGTTTCGATGTCATTGTCGGTGTCAGTTTTGGTGTCAGTGTCGGTGATGGTGTCAGTGTCAGCGTCGGTGTCAGTGTATGTGTCCGTGTCAATGTCAGTGTCAGTTTCGGTGTCGGTGACGGTGTCAGTAGCAGCGTCGGTGTCAGTGTCAGTCTCGGTGGCGGTGTATGTGTCAGTTTTGGTGTCGGTGTAGGTGTCAAGTTTCGGTGTCAGAGTCGGTGTCGGTATCAGTGTCAGCGTCGGTGTCAGTGTACGTGTCAGTGTCGGTGTCAGTGTCAGTCTCGGTGTCAGTGTAGGTGTCAGTTTCAGTGTCAGTGTCGGTGTCAGTGAACGTGTCAATGACACCGACACTGACACGTTCACTGACACTGCCGCTGACACTGACACCAACACCGACACTGACACCGAAACTGACACCGACACCGAGACTGACACTGACACCAACACTGACACATACACTGATACCGACGCTGACACCGACAATGACATCGAAACTGATACCGACGCTGACACCGACACTAACATCGAAACTGACACCGACGCTGACACTGACACCGACACCGACACTGACACCGAAACTGACACCTACACCGACACCGAGACTAACACTGACACCGACGCTGACACTGACACCAACACCGACACTGACACTGAAACTGACATCGACACCGAAACTGACACCGAAACTGACACCTACACAGACAACGAGACTAACACTGACAACGACACTGAAACTGACACCTACACCGACACCTAGACTGACACTGACACCGACGCTGACACTGACACCAACACCGACACTGACAGTGAAACTGACATCGACACCGAAACTGACACCTACACCGCCACCGAGACTGACACTGACACCATCACATATACTGACAGCGACGCTGCTACTGACACCGTCACCGGCACCGAAACTGACACCGACGCTGACACTGACACCAAGACCGACACTGACACCGAAACTGACACCTACATCGAAACCGAGACTGACACTGACACCGACAATGACACATACACTGACACCAACGCTGACAATAACACAGACACCGACACTGACAGTGAAACTGACATCGACACCGAAACTGACACCTACACCGCCACCGAGACTGACACTGACACTGACACTGACACCATCACCGGCACCGAAACTGAAACCGACGCTGACACTGACACCAAGACCGACACTGACACCGAAACTGACACCTACACCGAAACCGAGACTGACACTGACACCGACACTGGCACAGACGCTGACACCGACACTGACATCGAAACTGACACCGACGCTGACACTGACACCGACACCAACACTGACACCGAAACTGACACCTACACCGACACCGAGACTGACACTGACACCGACACATACACTGACACCGAAACTGACACCTACACCGACACCGAGACTGACACTGACACCGACGCTGACACTGACACCGACACCAACACTGACACCGAAACTGACACCTACACCGACACCTAGACTGACACTGACACCGACGCTGACACTGACACCAACACCGACACTGACAGTGAAACTGACTTCGACACCGAAACTGACACCTACACCGCCACCGAGACTGACACTGACACCGACACTGACACTGAAACTTGACACCTACATCGACACCGACACTGACACTTACACTGACACCGAAACTGACACCTACACTGACACAGACACTGACACTGACATCGACAATGACACCTACACCGACTTCGAGACTGACACTGACACCAACTGACACTGAAACTGACACCGACACTGACACTGTAACTTACACCTACACTGACACCGAGACTGACACTGACATCGACACTGACACATACACTGACACCGACGCTGACACTCACACCGTCACCGACACTGACACCGAAACTTGACACCTACATCGACACCGAGACTGACACTGACACTGACACTGACACATACACTGACACCGACGCTGACAATAACACCGACACCGACACTGACACCGAAACTGACACCGACACCGAGACTGACACTGACACCGACACTGACACGTACACTGACACCGACGCTGACACCGACAATGACATCGAAACTGATACCGACGCTGACACCGACACTAACATCGAAACTGACACCGACGCTGACACTGACACCGACACCGACACTGACACCGAAACTGACACCTACACCGACACCGAGACTAACACTGACACCGACGCTGACACTGACACCAACACCGACACTGACAGTGAAACTGACATCGACACCGAAACTGACACCGAAACTGACACCTACACAGACAACGAGACTAAAACTGACAACGACACTGAAACTGACACCTACACCGACACCTAGACTGACACTGACACCAACGCTGACACTGACACCAACACCGACACTGACAGTGAAACTGACATCGACACCGAAACTGACACCTACACCGCCACCGAGACTGACACTGACACCATCACATATACTGACAGCGACGCTGCTACTGACACCGTCACCGGCACCGAAACTGACACCGACGCTGACACTGACACCAAGACCGACACTGACACCGAAACTGACACCTACATCGAAACCGAGACTGACACTGACACCGACAATGACACATACACTGACACCAACGCTGACAATAACACAGACACCGAAACTGACAGTGAAACTGACATCGACACCGAAACTGACACCTACACCGCCACCGAGACTGACACTGACACTGACACTGACACCATCACCGGCACCGAAACTGAAACCGACGCTGACACTGACACCAAGACCGACACTGACACCGAAACTGACACCTACACCGAAACCGAGACTGACACTGACACCGACACTGACACAGACGCTGACACCGACACTGACATCGAAACTGACACCGACGCTGACACTGACACCGACACCAACACTGACACCGAAACTGACACCTACACCGACACCGAGACTGACACTGACACCGACACATACACTGACACCGAAACTGACACCTACACCGACACCGAGACTGACACTGACACCGACGCTGACACTGACACCGACACCAACACTGACACCGAAACTGACACCTACACCGACACCTAGACTGACACTGACACCGACGCTGACACTGACACCAACACCGACACTGACAGTGAAACTGACATCGACACCGAAACTGACTCCTACACCGCCACCGAGACTGACACTGACACCGACACTGACACCTACATCGACACCGACACTGACACTTACACTGACACCGAAACTGACACCTACACTGACACAGACACTGACACTGACATCGACAATGACACCTACACCGACTTCGAGACTGACACTGACACCAACTGACACTGAAACTGACACCGACACTGACACTGTAACTTACACCTACACTGACACCGAGACTGACACTGACATCGACACTGACACATACACTGACACCGACGCTGACACTGACACCGTCACCGACACTGACACCGAAACTTGACACCTACATCGACACCGAGACTGACACTGACACTGACACTGACACATACACTGACACCGACGCTGACAATAACACCGACACCGACACTGACACCGAAACTGACACCTACACAGACAACAAGACTAAAACTGACAACGACACTGAAACTGACACCTACACCGACACCTAGACTGACACTGACACCAACGCTGACACTGACACCAACACCGACACTGACAGTGAAACTGACATCGACACCGAAACTGACTCCTACACCGCCACCGAGACTGACACTGACACTGACACTGACACCATCACATATACTGACAGCGACGCTGCTACTGACACCGTCACCGGCACCGAAACTGACACCGACGCTGACACTGACACCAAGACCGACACTGACACCGAAACTGACACCTACACCGAAACCGAGACTGACACTGACACCGACACTGACACATACACTGACACCGACGCTGACAATAACACAGACACCGACACTGACACCGAAACTGACACCTACACAGACATCGAGACTAACACTGACAACGACACCGAAACTAACACCTACACCGGCACCTAGACTGACACTGACACCGACGCTGACACTGACATCAACACCGACACTGACACCGACACCGACACTGACACCGAAACTGACACCTACACCGACACTGAGACTGACACTGACACCAACACATTCACTGACAGCGACGCTGCTACTGACACCGTCACCGACACTGACACCTAAACTGACACCGACACTGACATCGAAACTGACACCGACGCTGACACCGACACATACACTGAAACCGACACCGAAACTGACACCTAAACCGATACCGAGACTGACTCTGACACTGACACATACACTGACACCGACGCTGACACTGACACCGACATTGACACATACACCGACACCGAGACTGACACTGACACTGACACTGACACCTACATCGACACCGAGACTGCACCGAAAACGAAACTGACACCTCCACCGACACCAAGAATGACACTGACACTGACACCGAAACTGACACCTACACCGACACCGAGACTGACACTGACACCGACACTGACACATACACTGACACCGACGCTGACAATAACACCGACACCGATACTGACACCGAAACTGACACCTACACTGACACCGAAACTGACACGTACACTGACACCGACGCTGACACTGACACCGTCACCGACACTGACACCGAAACTTGACACCTACATCGACACCGACACCGACACATATACTGACACCGTCACCTTCACCGACACCGAGACTGACACTGACACTGACACTGACACTGACACTGACACTGACACATACACTGACACCGACGCTGACAGTGACACCGACACCGACACTGACACCGAAACTGACACCTATACATACACCGACACCGAGACTGACACTGACACCGACACTGACACCTACATCGACACCGACACTGACACCTACACCGCAACGAGACTGACACCTACACCGACACCGAGGCTGACACTGACACCGACACTGACACTGAAACTGACACCTAAACTGACACCGAGACTGACACTGACACCGACACTGACACGTACACTGACACCGACGCTGACACCGACACCAAGACCGACACTGACACCGAAACTGACACCTACACCGAAACCGAGACTGACACTGACACCGACACTGACACATACACTGACACCGACGCTGACAATAACACAGACACCGACACTGACACCGAAACTGACACCTACACAGACATCGAGACTAACACTGACAACGACACCGAAACTAACACCTACACCGGCACCTAGACTGACACTGACACCGACGCTGACACTGACATCAACACCGACACTGACACCGACACCAACACTGACACCGAAACTGACACCTACACCGACACTGAGACTGACACTGACACCAACACATTCACTGACAGCGACGCTGCTACTGACACCGTCACCGACACTGACACCTAAACTGACACAGACACTGACATCGAAACTGACACCGACGCTGACACTGACACCAACACCGACACTGATACCGACACTGACACCGACACATACACTGACACTGACACCGAAACTGACACCTAAACCGATACCGAGACTGACTCTGACACTGACACATACACTGACACCGACGCTGACACTGACACCGACACTGACACATACACCGACACCGAGACTGACACTGACACTGACACTGACACCTACATCGACACCGAGACTGACACCTACACCGAAAACGAAACTGACACCTACACCGACACCAAGAATGACACTGATACTGACACCGAAACTGACACCTACACCGACACCTAGATTGACACTGACACCGACGCTGACTCTGACACCAATACCGACACTGACACTGAAACTGACATCTACACCGACACCGAAACTGACACCTACACCGACACCGAGACTGACACTGACACCGAAACTGACACCTACACTGACACCGAAACTGACACGTACACTGACACCGACGCTGACACTGACACCGTCACCGACACTGACACCGAAACTTGACACCTACATCGACACCGACACTGACACATATACTGACACCGTCACCTTCACCGACACCGAGACTGACACTGACACTGACACTGACACTGACACTGACACATACACTGACACCGACGCTGACAGTGACACCGACACCGACACTGACACCGAAACTGACACCTATACATACACCGACACCGAGACTGACACTGACACCGACACTGACACCTACATCGACACCGACACTGACACCTACACCGCAACGAGACTGACACCTACACCGACACCGAGGCTGACACTGACACCGACACTGACACTGAAACTGACACCTAAACTGACACCGAGACTGACACTGACACCGACACTGACACGTACACTGACACTGACGCTGACACCGTCACCGACACTGACACCGAAACTTGACACCTACATCGACACCGACACTGACACCTACACTGACACCGAAACTGATACCTACACTGACACCGAAACTGACACCTACACCGACACCGAGGCTGACACTGACACCGACACTGACACTGAAACTGACACCTACACTGACACCGACACTGACACGTACACTGACACCGACGCTGACACTGACACCGTCACCGTTACTGACACCGAAACTTGACACCTACATCGACACCGACACTGACACTTACACTGATACCGAAACTGACACCTACACCGACACCGAGACTGACACTGACACCGACACTGACACATACACTGACACCGACGCTGACACTGACACCGACACTGACACATAAACTGGCACCGACGCTGACACTGAAACCGACACCGAGACTGACACTGACACCGACACTGACACATACACTGACACCGACGCTGACACTGACACCGACACCGATACTGACACCGAAACTGACACCTACACCGACACCGAGACTGACACTGACACTGACACTGACACCGACGCTGACACTAACACCGACACCGACACTGACACTGACACCGAAACTGACACCTACACCGACACCGAGACTAACACTGACACCGACACTGACACATACACACTGACACCGTCGCTGACACTGACACCGACACCGACACTGACACCGAATATGACACCTACACCGACACTGAGACTGACACTGACACCGACACTGACACATACACTGACACCGACGCTGACATTATTCACTTACGGAGTCAACAGTAGTTCGCTTGTCTCGTTCTCGGCCACGCGGAAGAATTCTCAACATCTTGAGGTCAAGAACAGTTGCCCGTGACGTTTGACCTCATTATTTAGGTACATTAAGGAATACAATCTCGTACAGACTTCTTAGTTATTTTGTTTGTTTATTTAATAAATGGATGGAAATTTCTTTATTTCCAGCCTTTATTTTAGGTGTCTTTCTCTTTCCTTTAGTTGTCAGAGCCCCTAACTGCTGTAAACGTCTTCTTTTATTCAAGATTTGGTGTACAAGCTTACCTCGCGCTTCAAGAACTGCACCAGAGGCAGTTGTACATGCAGGAATGTAATAGGCCACCTATTACATTCCTTTCACCAGGGAAAAGTTCTTTTATCAAATTTGCCCACTTAAAATATATTGGTCCCACAATTGGTGAGTTTGTGTGTTCATTTAATATTTCTCTGGCAACTGTGGAAGCCAATAAATTTCTGGTACCATCTCCATCAAGAGTTCCACCTTTATATATTAACAGTGAAGATGTCTCGAGTGACTTTAGCAATATATTTTCAAGTAACTGAAAAAAATAAAACTTTCAGAAATACAACTATGTCTGTCCAGTAAATTCAGAGAAATAAACATTTAAGAATTAAAAAGGTTCAAAATAAATCAAGAGGATATGTTAATTAATGTACCAGGGAGTTGAGGTAACTTCAATAAGTATTATAATATCATTTATTTACATAACCAAATTACAAGATGATTATTAACATTAACTAAATTAAATTAAAACTAAGTTAGGCTTAAAAAAGGCCCTCGGGGCATTGTACCGAGGATGCTGGCGGCATTTCCTCGCTGAATTGCAATGCTGATGCGTTGCGCGAGAAAGCCGCCAGCTTTTCGGTCACCAGTTACATCAACTAGACGTTTCGCGATTTCCGCAAATAACTTATGCGCACTGGGACCCCACGGACCGAGGGTCTCGACGCCAAAGGGCACAAAGTTGTACTCTCTGCCAAGGCCTCCATATTTAATAACTTTCAGATTTTCGGCATTTTCTGCCGCTGCACCCGCTTTAGAAGTAGTCCGTTGGAGGTGGGACGGTGCCAGTGTGTCTACACAGGTAGCGTCCCACACAAGCATCCGTCCCAAACTCCACGGGACCAAAGACACAATTGTAAAATAATAATAAGTATTATTATTTTACAATTGCAGTTTTTTAGGTTCAGTAATGGTAGGTGCAGTACATAAGGTAATAAATGCTAGTTAGATTTTTACATGTATTTTTATGTTGACCTGCAACTTCATTCACGTGGAATGAGTGCATGCCAAATTTTATTATAACTGGTTCAGCAGTTTAGCTATGATAGTGCACCAGACAGACAGATGTGAGCTTGTATTGAATTTATAATTAAGTAGGATAGTAGGTATAATAGTATGTAGTACGGATTGATTATACATTGACTATGCATCAAATAGGAATACTTATACATATGTATTCCTATTTGATGCATAGTCAATGTACATATTTTAATATTTATGTAGTTTTAGTTCACATTTAGTTTGTTTAGTTTTACAAATGTAATTTATCTGCTCTTTACTATGTAAGTAAGTATAAATTAAAAAGGTAAATTCCTATTTTATTTTAATACTTTTTCATTACATATTGTTAAATGTCACTCTTTCTACTTAGTTTATTTTTGTGCCATTAATTCAAGTTGTTCATCTCCTAAAATATGCAGCTAAATTACCAATTTGGTGATTGAAACATAAAAGCTAAAAATAAACATACCCCTCTCTGAGTTCATTGATCGACTTCTGTACTTTTCACATTTTCTTCCAGAATTATAAAATTTGCCACATTACTAGTGGGCATATTTTCTTTCTCCTCCACAATAGATACGTTTTGTGGGTCCCGTCCAAATTCAAAATCCGATAAATCTAGATTCTGCAAGCAAAAATAAGGTCAATAAGTCACTGTAGGGTAAAATACATATTTTGTTAGGTAGGTACTATAACAAATAAATGTAAGTATAACATCGAGGTTTTATGATGTTTGTTTGTAAACATGAATGCTTAAAAGTGAACAAAATGAGTAAATTAAAAGAATACTTTGCACTATAGAAAATAGTTTGATGGAGTTTATCACTTATAATGCCAATTTAAAATAATATATAGGTCCCTATATTTACAACTGTAGCTATTTAATCATGTATACTTACCGGTAAAGATGTATTGTTGATGCATAAAAATTCAGCCTTCCAAACTCTCCAGCACCTCATAAACAGGACCCTTGGCCCTGTTTGAGGGATAATGTCTTTGACGTCGTCTGGGGTCAACGCCGATAAGGCTTGGATGTTAATCGCCTGCTCTATATTAACAATGTAAATGTATCATGAACTGGTGTACCTAATTAGTCAATTTCAAAACAAGTACAAGGTATAAAAGTTTTTGTTCATAGG
Organism: Atethmia centrago; assembly: GCA_905333075.3. Lineage (NCBI taxonomy): Eukaryota > Metazoa > Arthropoda > Insecta > Lepidoptera > Noctuidae > Atethmia > Atethmia centrago. Next base: position 22,849,059 of record HG995386.1, read on the forward strand.
TTACAGATTAACTTTTGACCGCAATTTCGCTAGAAGATAGGTACCTACGCAATATAGTGATTGAATATGAAACTATTAGAGATATACCTAATCGGCACCAGCAGCGTATTTTGCAGTGCGCAAAGTATTTATATTAGACAACGTTCAAAATCAATGGTGCGTTGCAAATTACCTAACTACCAATACTTACAAATAGCATTCACTATTATACATAAGTACTACCCGTGCGCGATAAGTTGGGACCTGAGCGCGGTGACGTCATATTGGCGTGTTTGTACCGCCCGCAAAAAAGCGAACATAACAGGCAGCCGCCCGCGGCTTCGTCTTTGTTTTTTTTAACCTAATTTATTATGTTACTTAGGGAGGACGCTGCTTTTTATCTAATCTTTTTTATACTATTTAAAATAGGACACTATGTATTTAATTATGTATCACCGAAAGTGTTGACTATGGTTTTGTAATGAATAAAAATACAATGTTTAAGTTTATACATTTATTTTATCTATTATTTACATTATCTCATCTTCGTCACTACTTAGTGGATTTATGCCTTCTAGAGGTTGTTCTTCGTCCTCAGTCTCACTATAATCACTTGACGAAGAGGTATCCGATAAATTTACAATTAATTGCGATTCATTCGTCTCTTGTAAGAGGTCATCATCCTAATACTTTTGTCGAAGCCTGTCCACATGGTTGACTTCTTTTTTCCAGTCACTCTCACTTATGCTGACGTAGGCCAGTACGAGACTAAAAACCCTAGTAAAAATAGTGATGCGAACGGTACAATACGGGAGCCATCGGGGAAGTGCAGGGGAAGCGGGCGGGGAGTCGCATTCCTAGCAGGTCCCAACTTATCGCGCACGAGTAGTACTAAGGTTACTGCATGATTTATCTTACCTGCAAATTTTGAGATGAGATCGGGTAGCTCGTAGCTCCCATGTCTTTAATAATTCGGCCACCTCGTCCATGTGTTCAATAGTGTTAATACCACTCACCAGTATTTAAAATATGTAAATACAAAATTAAAAATTGTCACTTAAGTAACACAACACGTACGCGTTTTGACAAGTTCGGCTAGTTTATGAGCAATTTGAGCAAGTGTGGTGCGGGAGAAGCGCGGGAAACATCACGTTTTGTTGACATTACAAAGCGTTATTAGATGCGACCACTTGTTATGTTTGATTTAACTAAGCAGGCTATTTCTTCAACCATGCTCATTGTTAAAAACTATGATATAAATGATATAATGCTAACAAGTTGCTTGTTACCATGAACTTACATTATTATTTGATTTATAAAAGTGAAGAAATAAATTCAAATTAAGCATGATTGATGTAACAAAGACCGTTGATTATTTTGTACATGTGCGAATTTGTCGATATAAATAAAATGAATTTGTTCTAGCAAATATACTATCTTGTTTACAGTAAATATATACATGATAATTTTAAACATTTTAATGCCAACTAAGAGAAAGTGTATCTGCATTAGTTAGTCTGCATTTTTTTCAATGTAGAATTATTGTTAAGCTGATTATTATAATGACACAAAACGTTTGGGATATTTATCATTTGTCAAATATTTCACTAGGCCACACATAGGTTACGATAGGTTAGGTTAGGTTAGAGTATGACAAACAACGCACGAGCTGACCGAGCGAAGCGAGTGTGCCGCGGTAGCAACCGGCGATGTGCCAGAAGCGAATCGCTTTTGTAAAAGGAAACAGTTAGGTTAGGTCACATTAAACATTCTGCTACTTGAAAGTTGGCATTTTAAAAAGTGTCATTATGAAAAGCAGACCACACGTACAGTTGGTAACTGTAAATTCTGGCAAACAATTTTCGGCGAAAGGGCAGAGAACCCGTTTTTTCAAACCTATGAAGCAATGGATTAGCACTATTCTTCAAAACTCTCGGATTGTGATTGAAAGTATTTATTTATTTATTTATTTATATATACTTTATTGTACACCACAAAAATACATGACAAAATATAAATCAAACACTACAAGATATACAATGGGCGGCCTTATCGCTTTCTGCGATCTCTTCCAGGCAACCATGGGATGGACAGTGATTAAAGCCTGGACATAAAGTGGGGCTGTCGTTGGTGTAAAAAATAAATAAATACAATATGCTAAAATTGATACACATATATATATATATATATATATATATATATATATATATATATATATATATATATATATATCCTAAATAATATATACATAAATACATACATATTAAATGTATAAGCTACAAAAATAAATGAAGACTATAGTTAATATTTCGCTAGGGTCGGCTTCTAGTCTTACCGGATACAGCCAAGGTCCAGTATTTTACATGGAGCGACTGCCTATCTGACCTGCACAACCCAGTCGCTGGGTCATACGATGCCTCTTGGTGAGACTGTCACACTTTCGGACGGTGTCAGTAGCAGCGTCGGTGCTGTGTATGTGTCAGTGTCGGTGTCAGTGTCAGTCTCGGTGGCGGTGTATGTGTCAGTTTCGGTGTCGGTGTAGGTGTCAGTTTCGGTGTCAGTGTCGGTGTCAGTTTCAGTATCAGCGTCGGTGTCAGTGTATGTGTCGGTGTCAGTGTCAGTCTCGGTGTCGGTGTAGGTGTCAGTTTCGGTGTCAGTGTTGGTGGATTAATATAAATATTGTACACCCCATGGGTATGTTACAGTGATTCATTAACACTATTGTAAGATCTGACTATTTACCTGTGACAAACAATAAATAAATGAAATGAAATGAAATGAAATGAAATGGTATCGGTGTCATTGTCAGCGTCGGTGTCAGTTTCGATGTCAGTGTCGGTGTCAGCGTCGGTGTCAGTTTCGATGTCAGTGTCGGTGTCAGTTTCGGTGTCAGTGTCGGTGACGGTGTCACTAGCAGCGTCGGTGTCAGTGTATGTGTCAGTGTCGGTGTCAGTGTCAGTCTCGGTGTCGATATAGGTGTCAAGTTTCGGTGTCAGTGTCGGTGACGGTGTCAGTGTCAGAGTCGGTGTCAGTGTATGTGTCAGTGTCGATGTCAGTGTCAGTTTCGGTGTCAGTGTCAGCGTCGATGTCAGAGATGTGTCAGTTTCGGTGTCAGTATCAATCTCGGTGGCGTTGTAGGTGTCAGTTTCGGCGTCAGTGTCGGTGTCAGTGCCGGTGTCGGTGTCAGTGTCAGCGTCGGTGTCAGCGTCGGTGTCAGTGTATGGTTCGGTGTCAGTGTCAGTCTCGGTGTCGGTGTAGGTGTCAGTTTCGGTGTCAGTGTCGGTGTTAATGTCAGTGTCAGCGTCGGTGTCAATTTCGGTGTCGGTGACGGTGTCTGTAGCAGCGTCGGTGTATGTGTCAGTGTTGGTGTCAGTGTCAGTCTCGGTGGCGGTGTAGGTGTCAGTTTTGGTGTCAGTGTCGGTGTCGGTTTCAGTGTCAGTGTCGGTGTCGGTTTCAGTGTCAGCGTCGGTGTCAGTGTCAGTCTCGGTGTCGGTGTAGGTGTCAGTTTCGGTGTCAGTGTCGGTGTCAGTGTCAGTGTCAGCGTCGGTGTCAGTTTCGATGTCAGTGTCGGTGTCAGTTTTGGTGTCAGTGTCGGTGACGGTGTCAGTGTCAGCGTCGGTGTCAGTGTATGTGTCCGTGTCATTGTCAGTGTCAGTCTCGGTGTCAGTGTAGGTGTCAGTTACAGTGTCAGTGTCGGTGTCAGTGTCAGTCTCGGTGTCGGTGTAGGTGTCATTGTCGATGTCAGTGTCAGTCTCTGTGTCATTGTAGGTGTCAGTTTCGCTGTCAGTGTAAGTGTCAGTGTCGGTGTCGATGTAGGTGTCAAGTTTCGGTATCAGTGTCGGTGACGGTGTCAGTGTCAGCGTCGGTGTCAGTGTACGTATCAGTGTCGGTGTCAGTGTCAGTCTCGGTGTCAGTGTAGGTGTCAGTTTCAGTGTCAGTATCGGTGTCAGTGTCAGCCTCGGTGCCAGTGTATGTGTCAGTGTCGGTGTCAGTGTCAGTCTCGGTGTCGGTGTAGGTGTCAGTTTCAATGTCAGTGTCGTTGTCGGTGTCAGCGTCGGTGTCAGTGTATGTGTCAGTGTCGGTGTCAGTGTCTTTCTCGGTGTCGGTGTAGGTGTCAGTTTCAATGTCAGTGTCGTTGTCTGTGTCAGTGTCAGTCTCGGTGTCGGTGTAGGTATCAGTTTCAGTGTCAGTGCAGGTGTCAGTTTTGGTTTCAGTGTCGGTGTCAGTGTCAGCCTCGGTGTCGGTGTAGGTGTCAGTCTCGGTGTCGGTGTAAGTGTCAGTGTCGGCGTCGATTTAGGTGTCGGTTTCGGTGTCAGTGTCGGTGTTGATGTCAGTGTCAGTGTCGGTGTCAGTGTATGTGTTGGTGTCAGTGTCAGTCTCGCAGTCGGTGTCGGTGTCAGTTTCGGTGACATTGTCGGTGTCGGTGTCAGTGTCAGCGTCGGTGTCAGTTTCGATGTCAGTGTCGGTGTCAGTTTCAGTGTCAGTGTCGGTGTCAGTGTCGGTGTCGATGTAGGTGTGAGTGTCGGTGTCAGTGTCGATGTAGGTGTGGGTGTCGGTGTCAGTGTCAGTGTCGGTGTCAGTTTCGGTGTCGGTGACGGTGTCAGTAGCAGCGTCGGTGTCAGTTTATGTGTCAGTCTCGGTGTCAGTGTCAGCGTCGGTGTCAGTGTATGTGTCAGTGTCAGTGTCAGTCTCGGTATCGGTTTAGGTGTCAGTTTCGGTGTCGGTGTCGGTGACGGTGTCAGTAGCAGCGTCGCTGTCAGTATATGTGATGGTGTCAGTGTCAGTGTCAGTCCGGTGTCGGTGTCAGTAGCAGCGTCGCTGTCAGTATATGTGATGGTGTCAGTGTCAGTGTCAGTCTCGGTATCGGTTTAGGTGTCAGTTTCGGTGTCAGTGTCGGTGTCAGTGTAAGTCTCGGTGTCGGTGTATGTGTCAGTGTCGGTGTCAGTGTCAGCGTCGGTGTCAGTGTATGTGTCAGTGTCAGTGTCAGTGTCAGTCTCGGTATCAGTTTAGGTGTCAGTTTCGGTGTCGGTGTCAGTGTATGTGTCAGCGTCGGTGTCAGTGTATGTGTCGGTGTCAGTGTCAGTGTCAGTGTCGGTGTCGGAGTCAGTGTCAGCGTCGGTGTCAGTTTCGATGTCAGTGACGGTGTCAGTTTCTGTGTCAGTGTCGGTGACGGTGTCAGTAGCAGCATCGCTGTCAGTATATGTGATGGTGTCAGTGTCAGTGTCAGTGTCAGTCTTGGTGGCGGTGTAGGTGTCAGTTTCGGTGTCGATGTCAGTTTAACTGTCAGTGTCGGTGTTGGTGTCAGTGTCAGCGTCGGTGTCAGTGTCAGTCTAGGTGTCGGTGTGAGTGTCAGTTTCGGTGTCAGTGTCAGTGTTAGTGTCAGTGTCAGCGTCGGTGTCAATTTCGGTGTCGGTGACGGTGTCGGTGACGGTGTCTGTAGCAGCGTCGGTGTATGTGTCAGTGTTGGTGTCAGTGTCAGTCTCGGTGGCGGTGTAGGTGTCAGTTTTGGTGTCAGTGTCAGTGTCGGTTTCAGTGTCAGTGTCGGTGTCGGTTTCAGTGTCAGCGTCGGTGTCAGTTTCGATGTCAGTGTCGGTGTCAGTTTCTGTGTCAGTGTCGGTGACGGTGTCAGTAGCAGCGTCGCTGTCAGTATATGTGATGGTGTCAGTGTCAGTGTCAGTTTCAGTCTCGGTGTCGGTGTAGGTGTCAGTTTCGGTGTCAGTGTCGGTGTCGGTGTCAGTGTCAGCGTCGGTGTCAGTTTCGATGTCAGTGTCGGTGTCAGTTTCTGTGTCAGTGTTGATGACGGTGTCAGTAGCAGCGTCGCTGTCAGTATATGTGATGGTGTCAGTGTCAGTGTCAGTGTCAGTCTCGGTGGCGGTGTAGGTGTCAGTTTCGGTGTCGAAGTCAGTTTCACTGTCAGTGTCGGTGTTGGTGTCAGTGTCAGCGTCGGTGTCAGTGTCAGTCTAGGTGTCGGTGTAGGTGTCAGTTTCAGTGTCAGTGTCGGTGTCGGTGTCAGTGTCAGCGTCAGTGTCAGTTTCGATGTTAGTGTCGGTGTCAGCGTCGGTATCAGTTTCAATGTCAGTGTCGGTGTCAGTTTTGGTGTCAGTGTCGGTGATGGTGTCAGTGTCAGCGTCGGTGTCAGTGTATGTGTCAGTGTCAGTCTCGGTGTCAGTGTCTGCGTCGATTTAGGTGTCGGTTTCGGTGTCAGTGTCGGTGTTGATGTCAGTGTCAGTGTCGGTGTCAGTGTATGTGTTGGTGTCAGTGTCAGTCTCGCAGTCGGTGTCGGTGTCAGTTTCAGTGTCAGCGTCGGTGTCAGTGTCAGTCTCGGTGTCAGTGTAGGTGTCAGTTTCAGTGTCAGTATCGGTGTCAGTGTCAGCCTCGGTGCCAGTGTATGTGTCAGTGTCGGTGTCAGTGTCAGTCTCGGTGTCGGTGTAGGTGTCAGTTTCAATGTCAGTGTCGTTGTCGGTGTCAGCGTCGGTGTCAGTGTATGTGTCAGTGTCGGTGTCAGTGTCTTTCTCGGTGTCGGTGTAGGTGTCAGTTTCAATGTCAGTGTCGTTGTCGGTGTCAGTGTCAGCGTCGGTGTCAGTTTCGATGTCAGTGTTGGTGTCAGTTTCTGTGTCAGTGTCGGTGACGGTGTCAGTAGCAGCGTCGCTGTCAGTATATGTGATGGTGTCAGTGTCAGTGTCAGTGTCAGTCTCGGTGGCGGTGTAGGTGTCAGTTTCGGTGTCGATGTCAGTTTCACTGTCAGTGTCGGTGTTGGTGTCAGTGTCAGCGTCGGTGTCAGTGTCAGTCTAGGTGTCGGTGTAGGTGTCAGTTTCAGTGTCGTTGTCAGTGTTAGTCTCGTTGTCTGTGTAGGTGTCAGTTTCGGTTTCAGTGTCGGTGTCGGTGTTGGTGTCAGTGTATATGTCAGTGTCGGTATCAGTGTCAGTCTCGGTGGCGGTGTAGGTGTCAGTTTTGGTGTCAGTGTCGGTGTCGGTTTCAGTGTCAGCGTCGGTGTCAGTGTCAGTCTCGGTGTCGGTGTAGGTGTCAGTTTCGGTGTCAGTGTCGGTGTCGGTGTCAGTGTCAGCGTCGGTGTCAGTTTCGATGTTAGTGTCGGTGTCAGTTTTGGTGTCAGTGTCGGTGACGGTGTCAGTGTCAGCGTCGGTGTCAGTGTATGTGTCCGTGTCATTGTCAGTGTCAGTCTTGGTGTCAGTGTAGGTGTCAGTTACAGTGTCAGTGTCGGTGTCAGTGTCAGTCTCTGTGTCATTGTAGGTGTCAGTTTCGGTGTCATTGTAAGTGTCAGTGTCGGTGTCGATGTAGGTGTCAAGTTTCGGTGTCAGTGTCGGTGACGGTGTCAGTGTCAGCGTCGGTGTCAGTGTACGTATCAGTGTCGGTGTCAGTGTAAGTACCGGTGTCAGTGTAGGTGTCAGTTTCAGTGTCAGTATCGGTGTCAGTGTCAGCCTCGGTGCCAGTGTATGTGTCAGTGTCGGTGTCAGTGTCAGTCTCGGTGTCGGTGTAGGTGTCAGTTTCAATGTCAGTGTCGTTGTCGGTGTCAGCGTCGGTGTCAGTGTATGTGTCAGTGTCGGTGTCAATGTCTTTCTCGGTGTCGGTGTAGGTGTCAGTTTCAATGTCAGTGTCGTTGTCGGTGTCAGTGTCAGTCTCGGTGTCGGTGTAGGTGTCAGTTTCGGTGTCAGTGTAGGTGTCAGTTTCGGTTTCAGTGTCGGTGTCAGTGTCAGCCTCCGTGTCGGTGTAGGTGTCAGTCTCGGTGTCGGTGTAAGTGTCAGTGTCGGCGTCGATTTAGGTGTCGGTTTCGGTGTCAGTGTCGGTGTTGATGTCGCTGTCAGTGTATGTGTTAGTGTCAGTGTCAGTCTCGCAGTCGGTGTCAGTGTCAGTTTCGGTGTCAGTGTCGGTGTCGGTGTCAGTGTCAGCGTCGGTGTCAGTTTCAATGTCAGTGTCGGTGTCAGTTTCAGTGTCAGTGTCGGTGTCAGTGTCGGTGTCGATGTAGGTGTGAGTGTCGGTGTCAGTGTCGATGTAGGTGTGGGTGTCGGTGTCATTGTCAGCGTCGGTGTCAGTTTCGGTGTCGGTGACGGTGTCAGTAGCAGCGTCGGTGTCAGTTTATGTGTCAGTGTCGGTGTCGGTTTCAGTGTCAGCGTCGGTGTCAGTTTCGATGTCAGTGTCGGTGTCAGTTTCTGTGTCAGTGTCGGTGACGGTGTCAGTAGCAGCGTCGCTGTCAGTATATGTGATGGTGTCAGTGTCAGTGTCAGTTTCAGTCTCGGTGTCGGTGTAGGTGTCAGTTTCGGTGTCAGTGTCGGTGTCGGTGTCAGTGTCAGCGTCGGTGTCAGTTTCGATGTCAGTGTCGGTGTCAGTTTCTGTGTCAGTGTTGGTGACGGTGTCAGTAGCAGCGTCGCTGTCAGTATATGTGATGGTGTCAGTTTCAGTGTCAGTGTCAGTCTCGGTGGCGGTGTAGGTGTCAGTTTCGGTGTCGAAGTCAGTTTCAGTGTCAGTGTCGGTGTCAGTTTCAGTGTCAGCGTCGGTGTCAGTGTCAGTCTCGGTGTCGGTGTAGGTGTCAGTTTCGGTGTCAGTGTCGGTGTCGGTGTCAGTGTCAGCGTCGGTGTCAGTTTCGATGTTAATGTCGGTGTCAGCGTTGGTATCAGTTTCGATGTCAGTGTCGGTGTCAGTTTTGGTGTCAGTGTCGGTGACGGTGTCAGTGTCAGCGTCGGTGTCAGTGTATGTGTCCGTGTCATTGTCAGTGTCAGTCTCGGTGTCAGTGTAGGTGTCAGTTACAGTGTCAGTGTCGGTGTCAGTGTCAGTCTCGGTGTCGGTGTAGGTGTCATTGTCGATGTCAGTGTCAGTCTCTGTGTCATTGTAGGTGTCAGTTTCGCTGTCAGTGTAAGTGTCAGTGTCGGTGTCGATGTAGGTGTCAAGTTTCGGTATCAGTGTCGGTGACGGTGTCAGTGTCAGCGTCGGTGTCAGTGTACGTATCAGTGTCGGTGTCAGTGTCAGTCTCGGTGTCGGTGTAAGTGTCAGTTTCAGTGTCAGTGTCGGTGTTAGTGTCAGTGTCAGCGTCGGTGTCAATTTCGGTGTCGGTGACGGTGTCGGTGACGGTGTCTGTAGCAGCGTCGGTGTATGTGTCAGTGTTGGTGTCAGTGTCAGTCTCGGTGGCGGTGTAGGTGTCAGTTTTGGTGTCAGTGTCAGTGTCGGTTTCAGTGTCAGTGTCGGTGTCGGTTTCAGTGTCAGCGTCGGTGTCAGTTTCGATGTCAGTGTCGGTGTCAGTTTCTGTGTCAGTGTCGGTGACGGTGTCAGTAGCAGCGTCGCTGTCAGTATATGTGATGGTGTCAGTGTCAGTGTCAGTTTCAGTCTCGGTGTCGGTGTAGGTGTCAGTTTCGGTGTCAGAGTCGGTGTCGGTGTCAGTGTCAGCGTCGGTGTCAGTTTCGATGTCAGTGTCGGTGTCAGTTTCTGTGTCAGTGTTGATGACGGTGTCAGTAGCAGCGTCGCTGTCAGTATATGTGATGGTGTCAGTGTCAGTGTCAGTGTCAGTCTCGGTGGCGGTGTAGGTGTCAGTTTCGGTGTCGAAGTCAGTTTCACTGTCAGTGTCGGTGTTGGTGTCAGTGTCAGCGTCGGTGTCAGTGTCAGTCTAGGTGTCGGTGTAGGTGTCAGTTTCAGTGTCAGTGTCGGTGTCTGTGTCAGTGTCAGCGTCAGTGTCAGTTTCGATGTTAGTGTCGGTGTCAGCGTCGGTATCAGTTTCAATGTCAGTGTCGGTGTCAGTTTTGGTGTCAGTGTCGGTGATGGTGTCAGTGTCAGCGTCGGTGTCAGTGTATGTGTCAGTGTCAGTCTCGGTGTCAGTGTAGGTGTCAGTTACAGTGTCTGGGTCGGTGTCAGTGTCGGTGTCGATGTAGGTGTGAGTGTCGGTGTCAGTGTCGATGTAGGTGTGGGTGTCGGTGTCAGTGTCGGTGTCGATGTAGGTGTGAGTGTCGGTGTCAGTGTCGATGTAGGTGTGGGTGTCGGTGTCAGTGTCAGCGTCGGTGTCAGTTTCGGTGTCGGTGACGGTGTCAGTAGCAGCGTCGGTGTCAGTTTATGTGTCAGTGTCGGTGTCGGTTTCAGTGTCAGCGTCGGTGTCAGTTTCGATGTCAGTGTCGGTGTCAGTTTCTGTGTCAGTGTCGGTGACGGTGTCAGTAGCAGCGTCGCTGTCAGTATATGTGATGGTGTCAGTGTCAGTGTCAGTTTCAGTCTCGGTGTCGGTGTAGGTGTCAGTTTCGGTGTCAGTGTCGGTGTCGGTGTCAGTGTCAGCGTCGGTGTCAGTTTCGATGTCAGTGTCGGTGTCAGTTTCTGTGTCAGTGTTGGTGACGGTGTCAGTAGCAGCGTCGCTGTCAGTATATGTGATGGTGTCAGTTTCAGTGTCAGTGTCAGTCTCGGTGGCGGTGTAGGTGTCAGTTTCGGTGTCGAAGTCAGTTTCACTGTCAGTGTCGGTGTTGGTGTCAGTGTCAGCGTCGGTGTCAGTGTCAGTCTAGGTGTCGGTGTAGGTGTCAGTTTCAGTGTCAGTGTCGGTGTCGGTGTCAGTGTCAGCGTCAGTGTCAGTTTCGATGTTAGTGTCGGTGTCAGCGTCGGTATCAGTTTCAATGTCAGTGTCGGTGTCAGTTTTGGTGTCAGTGTCGGTGACGGTGTCAGTGTCAGCGTCGGTGTCAGTGTATGTGTCAGTGTCAGTCTCGGTGTCAGTGTAGGTGTCAGTTACAGTGTCTGTGTCGGTGTCAGTGTCAGTCTCGGTGTCGGTGTAGGTGTCATTGTCGATGTCAGTGTCAGTCTCTGTGTCATTGTAGGTGTCAGTTTCGGTGTCAGTGTAAGTGTCAGTGTCGGAGTCGATGTAGGTGTCAAGTTTCGGTGTCAGTGTCGGTGACGGTGTCAGTGTCAGCGTCGGTGTCAGTGTACGTATCAGTGTCGGTGTCAGTGTCAGTCTCGGTGTCAGTGTAGGTGTCAGTTTCAGTGTCAGTATCGGTTTCAGTGTCAGCCTCGGTGCCAGTGTATGTGTCAGTGTCGGTGTCAGTGTCAGTCTCGGTGTCGGTGTAGGTGTCAGTTTCAATGTCAGTGTCGTTGTCGGTGTCAGCGTCGGTGTCAGTGTATGTGTCAGTGTCGGTGTCAGTGTCTTTCTCGGTGTCGGTGTAGGTGTCAGTTTCAATGTCAGTGTCGTTGTCGGTGTCAGTGTCAGCGTCGGTGTCAGTTTCGATGTCAGTGTTGGTGTCAGTTTCTGTGTCAGTGTCGGTGACGGTGTCAGTAGCAGCGTCGCTGTCAGTATATGCGATGGTGTCAGTGTCAGTGTCAGTGTCAGTCTCGGTGGCGGTGTAGGTGTCAGTTTCGGTGTCGATGTCAGTTTCACTGTCAGTGTCGGTGTTGGTGTCAGTGTCAGCGTCGGTGTCAGTGTCAGTCTAGGTGTCGGTGTAGGTGTCAGTTTCAGTGTCGTTGTCAGTGTTAGTCTCGTTGTCTGTGTAGGTGTCAGTTTCGGTTTCAGTGTCGGTGTCGGTGTTATTGTCAGCGTCGGTGTCAGTGTATATGTCAGTGTCGGTATCAGTGTCAGTCTCGGTGTCGGTGTAGGTGTCAGTTTCGGTGTCAGTGTTGGTGGATTAATATAAATATTGTACACCCCATGGGTATGTTACAGTGATTCATTAACACTATTGTAAGATCTGACTATTTACCTGTGACAAACAATAAATAAATGAAATGAAATGAAATGAAATGAAATGAAATGGTATCGGTGTCATTGTCAGCGTCGGTGTCAGTTTCGATGTCAGTGTCGGTGTCAGCGTCGGTGTCAGTTTCGATGTCAGTGTCGGTGTCAGTTTCGGTGTCAGTGTCGGTGACGGTGTCACTAGCAGCGTCGGTGTCAGTGTATGTGTCAGTGTCGGTGTCAGTGTCAGTCTCGGTGTCGATATAGGTGTCAAGTTTCGGTGTCAGTGTCGGTGACGGTGTCAGTGTCAGAGTCGGTGTCAGTGTATGTGTCAGTGTCGATGTCAGTGTCAGTTTCGGTGTCAGTGTTGGTGTCGGTGTCAGTGTCAGCGTCGATGTCAGAGATGTGTCAGTTTCGGTGTCAGTATCAATCTCGGTGGCGTTGTAGGTGTCAGTTTCGGCGTCAGTGTCGGTGTCAGTGCCGGTGTCGGTGTCAGTGTCAGCGTCGGTGTCAGCGTCGGTGTCAGTGTATGGTTCGGTGTCAGTGTCAGTCTCGGTGTCGGTGTAGGTGTCAGTTTCGGTGTCAGTGTCGGTGTTAATGTCAGTGTCAGCGTCGGTGTCAATTGCGGTGTCGGTGACGGTGTCTGTAGCAGCGTCGGTGTATGTGTCAGTGTCGGTGTCAGTGTCAGTCTCGGTGGCGGTGTAGGTGTCAGTTTTGGTGTCAGTGTCGGTGTCGGTTTCAGTGTCAGTGTCGGTGTCGGTTTCAGTGTCAGCGTCGGTGTCAGTGTCAGTCTCGGTGTCGGTGTAGGTGTCAGTTTCGGTGTCAGTGTCGGTGTCGGTGTCAGTGTCAGCGTCGGTGTCAGTTTCGATGTTAATGTCGGTGTCAGCGTTGGTATCAGTTTCGATGTCAGTGTCGGTGTCAGTTTTGGTGTCAGTGTCGGTGACGGTGTCAGTGTCAGCGTCGGTGTCAGTGTATGTGTCCATGTCATTGTCAGTGTCAGTCTCGGTGTCAGTGTAGGTGTCAGTTACAGTGTCAGTGTCGGTGTCAGTGTCAGTCTCGGTGTCGGTGTAGGTGTCATTGTCGATGTCAGTGTCAGTCTCTGTGTCATTGTAGGTGTCAGTTTCGCTGTCAGTGTAAGTGTCAGTGTCGGTGTCGATGTAGGTGTCAAGTTTCGGTATCAGTGTCGGTGACGGTGTCAGTGTCAGCGTCGGTGTCAGTGTACGTATCAGTGTCGGTGTCAGTGTCAGTCTCGGTGTCAGTGTAGGTGTCAGTTTCAGTGTCAGTATCGGTGTCAGTGTCAGCCTCGGTGCCAGTGTATGTGTCAGTGTCGGTGTCAGTGTCAGTCTCGGTGTCAGTGTAGGTGTCAGTTTCAGTGTCAGTATCGGTGTCAGTGTCAGCCTCGGTGCCAGTGTATGTGTCAGTGTCGGTGTCAGTGTCTTTCTCGGTGTCGGTGTAGGTGTCAGTTTCAATGTCAGTGTCGTTGTCTGTGTCAGTGTCAGTCTCGGTGTCGGTGTAGGTATCAGTTTCAGTGTCAGTGCAGGTGTCAGTTTTGGTTTCAGTGTCGGTGTCAGTGTCAGCCTCGGTGTCGGTGTAGGTGTCAGTCTCGGTGTCGGTGTAAGTGTCAGTGTCGGCGTCGATTTAGGTGTCGGTTTTGGTGTCAGTGTCGGTGTTGATGTCAGTGTCAGTGTCGGTGTCAGTGTATGTGTTGGTGTCAGTGTCAGTCTCGCAGTCGGTGTCGGTGTCAGTTTCGGTGACATTGTCGGTGTCAGTGTCAGCGTCGGTGTCAGTTTCGATGTCAGTGTCGGTGTCAGTTTCAGTGTCAGTGTCGGTGTCAGTGTCGGTGTCGATGTAGGTGTGAGTGTCGGTGTCAGTGTCGATGTAGGTGTGGGTGTCGGTGTCAGTGTCAGCGTCGGTGTCAGTTTCGGTGTCGGTGACGGTGTCAGTAGCAGCGTCGGTGTCAGTTTATGTGTCAGTCTCGGTGTCAGTGTCAGCGTCGGTGTCAGTGTATGTGTCAGTGTCAGTGTCAGTCTCGGTATCGGTTTAGGTGTCAGTTTCGGTGTCGGTGTCGGTGACGGTGTCAGTAGCAGCGTCGCTGTCAGTATATGTGATGGTGTCAGTGTCAGTGTCAGTCTCGGTGTCGGTGTCGGTGACGGTGTCAGTAGCAGCGTCGCTGTCAGTATATGTGATGGTGTCAGTGTCAGTGTCAGTCTCGGTATCGGTTTAGGTGTCAGTTTCGGTGTCAGTGTCGGTGTCAGTGTAAGTCTCGGTGTCGGTGTATGTGTCAGTGTCGGTGTCAGTGTCAGCGTCGGTGTCAGTGTATGTGTCAGTGTCAGTGTCAGTCTCGGTATCAGTTTAGGTGTCAGTTTCGGTGTCGGTGTCAGTGTATGTGTCAGCGTCGGTGTCAGTGTATGTGTCGGTGTCAGTGTCAGTGTCAGTGTCGGTGTCGGAGTCAGTGTCAGCGTCGGTGTCAGTTTCGATGTCAGTGTCGGTGTCAGTTTCTGTGTCAGTGTCGGTGACGGTGTCAGTAGCAGCATCGCTGTCAGTATATGTGATGGTGTCAGTGTCAGTGTCAGTGTCAGTCTCGGTGGCGGTGTAGGTGTCAGTTTCGGTGTCGATGTCAGTTTAACTGTCAGTGTCGGTGTTGGTGTCAGTGTCAGCGTCGGTGTCAGTGTCAGTCTAGGTGTCGGTGTAAGTGTCAGTTTCGGTGTCAGTGTCGGTGTTAGTGTCAGTGTCAGCGTCGGTGTCAATTTCGGTGTCGGTGACGGTGTCGGTGACGGTGTCTGTAGCAGCGTCGGTGTATGTGTCAGTGTTGGTGTCAGTGTCAGTCTCGGTGGCGGTGTAGGTGTCAGTTTTGGTGTCAGTGTCAGTGTCGGTTTCAGTGTCAGTGTCGGTGTCGGTTTCAGTGTCAGCGTCGGTGTCAGTTTCGATGTCGGTGACGGTGTCGGTGACGGTGTCTGTAGCAGCGTCGGTGTATGTGTCAGTGTTGGTGTCAGTGTCAGTCTCGGTGGCGGTGTAGGTGTCAATTTTGGTGTCAGTGTCAGTGTCGGTTTCAGTGTCAGTGTCGGTGTTAGTGTCAGTGTCAGCGTCGGTGTCAATTTCGGTGTCGGTGACGGTGTCGGTGACGGTGTCTGTAGCAGCGTCGGTGTATGTGTCAGTGTTGGTGTCAGTGTCAGTCTCGGTGGCGGTGTAGGTGTCAGTTTTGGTGTCAGTGTCAGTGTCGGTTTCAGTGTCAGTGTCGGTGTCGGTTTCAGTGTCAGCGTCGGTGTCAGTTTCGATGTCAGTGTCGGTGTCAGTTTCTGTGTCAGTGTCGGTGACGGTGTCAGTAGCAGCGTCGCTGTCAGTATATGTGATGGTGTCAGTGTCAGTGTCAGTCTCGGTGGCGGTGTAGGTGTCAGTTTCGGTGTCGAAGTCAGTTTCACTGTCAGTGTCGGTGTTGGTGTCAGTGTCAGCGTCGGTGTCAGTGTCAGTCTAGGTGTCGGTGTAGGTGTCAGTTTCAGTGTCAGTGTCGGTGTCGGTGTCAGTGTCAGCGTCAGTGTCAGTTTCGATGTTAGTGTCGGTGTCAGCGTCGGTATCAGTTTCAATGTCAGTGTCGGTGTCAGTTTTTGTGTCAGTGTCGGTGATGGTGTCAGTGTCAGCGTCGGTGTCAGTGTATGTGTCAGTGTCAGTCTCGGTGTCAGTGTAGGTGTCAGTTACAGTGTCTGGGTCGGTGTCAGTGTCAGTCTCGGTGTAGGTGTCAGTCTCGGTGTCGGTGTAGGTGTCAGTGTCTGCGTCGATTTAGGTGTCGGTTTCGGTGTCAGTGTCGGTGTTGATGTCAGTGTCAGTGTCGGTGTCAGTGTATGTGTTGGTGTCAGTGTCAGTCTCGCAGTCGGTGTCGGTGTCAGTTTCAGTGTCAGCGTCGGTGTCAGTGTCAGTCTCGGTGTCAGTGTAGGTGTCAGTTTCAGTGTCAGTATCGGTGTCAGTGTCAGCCTCGGTGCCAGTGTATGTGTCAGTGTCGGTGTCAGTGTCAGTCTCGGTGTCGGTGTAGGTGTCAGTTTCAATGTCAGTGTCGTTGTCGGTGTCAGCGTCGGTGTCAGTGTATGTGTCAGTGTCGGTGTCAGTGTCTTTCTCGGTGTCGGTGTAGGTGTCAGTTTCAATGTCAGTGTCGTTGTCGGTGTCAGTGTCAGCGTCGGTGTCAGTTTCACTGTCAGTGTCGGTGTTGGTGTCAGTGTCAGCGTCGGTGTCAGTGTCAGCCTAGGTGTCGGTGTAGGTGTCAGTTTCAGTGTCGTTGTCAGTGTTAGTCTCGTTGTCTGTGTAGGTGTCAGTTTCGGTTTCAGTGTCGGTGTCGGTGTTATTGTCAGCGTCGGTGTCAGTGTATATGTCAGTGTCGGTATCAGTGTCAGTCTCGGTGGCGGTGTAGGTGTCAGTTTTGGTGTCAGTGTCGGTGTCGGTTTCAGTGTCAGTGTCGGTGTCGGTTTCAGTGTCAGCGTCGGTGTCAGTGTCAGTCTCGGTGTCGGTGTAGGTGTCAGTTTCGGTGTCAGTGTCGGTGTCGGTGTCAGTGTCAGCGTCGGTGTCAGTTTCGATGTTAGTGTCGGTGTCAGCGTTGGTATCAGTTTCGATGTCAGTGTCGGTGTCAGTTTTGGTGTCAGTGTCGGTGACGGTGTCAGTGTCAGCGTCGGTGTCAGTGTATGTGTCCGTGTCATTATCAGTGTCAGTCTTGGTGTCAGTGTAGGTGTCAGTTACAGTGTCAGTGTCGGTGTCAGTGTCAGTCTCTGTGTCATTGTAGGTGTCAGTTTCGGTGTCAGTGTAAGTGTCAGTGTCGGTGTCGATGTAGGTGTCAAGTTTCGGTGTCAGTGTCGGTGACGGTGTCAGTGTCAGCGTCGGTGTCAGTGTACGTATCAGTGTCGGTGTCAGTGTAAGTACCGGTGTCAGTGTAGGTGTCAGTTTCAGTGTCAGTATCGGTGTCAGTGTCAGCCTCGGTGCCAGTGTATGTGTCAGTGTCGGTGTCAGTGTCAGTCTCGGTGTCGGTGTAGGTGTCAGTTTCAATGTCAGTGTCGTTGTCGGTGTCAGCGTCGGTGTCAGTGTATGTGTCAGTGTCGGTGTCAATGTCTTTTTTGGTGTCGGTGTAGGTGTCAGTTTCAATGTCAGTGTCGTTGTCGGTGTCAGTGTCAGTCTCGGTGTCGGTGTAGGTGTCAGTTTCGGTGTCAGTGTAGGTGTCAGTTTCGGTTTCAGTGTCGGTGTCAGTGTCAGCCTCCGTGTCGGTGTAGGTGTCAGTCTCGGTGTCGGTGTAAGTGTCAGTGTCGGCGTCGATTTAGGTGTCGGTTTCGGTGTCAGTGTCGGTGTCGGTGTCAGTGTCAGCGTCGGTGTCAGTTTCAATGTCAGTGTCGGTGTCAGTTTCAGTGTCAGTGTCGGTGTCAGTGTCGGTGTCGATGTAGGTGTGAGTGTCGGTGTCAGTGTCGATGTAGGTGTGGGTGTCGGTGTCATTGTCAGCGTCGGTGTCAGTTTCGGTGTCGGTGACGGTGTCAGTAGCAGCGTCGGTGTCAGTTTATGTGTCAGTGTCGGTGTCGGTTTCAGTGTCAGCGTCGGTGTCAGTTTCGATGTCAGTGTCGGTGTCAGTTTCTGTGTCAGTGTCGGTGACGGTGTCAGTAGCAGCGTCGCTGTCAGTATATGTGATGGTGTCAGTGTCAGTGTCAGTTTCAGTCTCGGTGTCGGTGTAGGTGTCAGTTTCGGTGTCAGTGTCGGTGTCGGTGTCAGTGTCAGCGTCGGTGTCAGTTTCGATGTCAGTGTCGGTGTCAGTTTCTGTGTCAGTGTTGGTGACGGTGTCAGTAGCAGCGTCGCTGTCAGTATATGTGATGGTGTCAGTTTCAGTGTCAGTGTCAGTCTCGGTGGCGGTGTAGGTGTCAGTTTCGGTGTCGAAGTCAGTTTCAGTGTCAGTGTCGGTGTCAGTTTCAGTGTCAGCGTCGGTGTCAGTGTCAGTCTCGGTGTCGGTGTAGGTGTCAGTTTCGGTGTCAGTGTCGGTGTCGGTGTCAGTGTCAGCGTCGGTGTCAGTTTCGATGTTAATGTCGGTGTCAGCGTTGGTATCAGTTTCGATGTCAGTGTCGGTGTCAGTTTTGGTGTCAGTGTCGGTGACGGTGTCAGTGTCAGCGTCGTTGTCAGTGTATGTGTCCGTGTCATTGTCAGTGTCAGTCTCGGTGTCAGTGTAGGTGTCAGTTACAGTGTCAGTGTCGGTGTCAGTGTCAGTCTCGGTGTCGGTGTAGGTGTCATTGTCGATGTCAGTGTCAGTCTGTGTCATTGTAGGTGTCAGTTTCGCTGTCAGTGTAAGTGTCAGTGTCGGTGTCGATGTAGGTGTCAAGTTTCGGTATCAGTGTCGGTGACGGTGTCAGTGTCAGCGTCGGTGTCAGTGTACGTATCAGTGTCGGTGTCAGTGTCAGTCTCGGTGTCGGTGTAAGTGTCAGTTTCAGTGTCAGTGTCGGTGTTAGTGTCAGTGTCAGCGTCGGTGTCAATTTCGGTGTCGGTGACGGTGTCGGTGACGGTGTCTGTAGCAGCGTCGGTGTATGTGTCAGTGTTGGTGTCAGTGTCAGTCTCGGTGGCGGTGTAGGTGTCAGTTTTGGTGTCAGTGTCAGTGTCGGTTTCAGTGTCAGTGTCGGTGTCGGTTTCAGTGTCAGCGTCGGTGTCAGTTTCGATGTCAGTGTCGGTGTCAGTTTCTGTGTCAGTGTCGGTGACGGTGTCAGTAGCAGCGTCGCTGTCAGTATATGTGATGGTGTCAGTGTCAGTGTCAGTTTCAGTCTCGGTGTCGGTGTAGGTGTCAGTTTCGGTGTCAGAGTCGGTGTCGGTGTCAGTGTCAGCGTCGGTGTCAGTTTCGATGTCAGTGTCGGTGTCAGTTTCTGTGTCAGTGTTGATGACGGTGTCAGTAGCAGCGTCGCTGTCAGTATATGTGATGGTGTCAGTGTCAGTGTCAGTGTCAGTCTCGGTGGCGGTGTAGGTGTCAGTTTCGGTGTCGAAGTCAGTTTCACTGTCAGTGTCGGTGTTGGTGTCAGTGTCAGCGTCGGTGTCAGTGTCAGTCTAGGTGTCGGTGTAGGTGTCAGTTTCAGTGTCAGTGTCGGTGTCTGTGTCAGTGTCAGCGTCAGTGTCAGTTTCGATGTTAGTGTCGGTGTCAGCGTCGGTATCAGTTTCAATGTCAGTGTCGGTGTCAGTTTTGGTGTCAGTGTCGGTGATGGTGTCAGTGTCAGCGTCGGTGTCAGTGTATGTGTCAGTGTCAGTCTCGGTGTCAGTGTAGGTGTCAGTTACAGTGTCTGGGTCGGTGTCAGTGTCGGTGTCGATGTAGGTGTGAGTGTCGGTGTCAGTGTCGATGTAGGTGTGGGTGTCGGTGTCAGTGTCGGTGTCGATGTAGGTGTGAGTGTCGGTGTCAGTGTCGATGTAGGTGTGGGTGTCGGTGTCAGTGTCAGCGTCGGTGTCAGTTTCGGTGTCGGTGACGGTGTCAGTAGCAGCGTCGGTGTCAGTTTATGTGTCAGTGTCGGTGTCGGTTTCAGTGTCAGCGTCGGTGTCAGTTTCGATGTCAGTGTCGGTGTCAGTTTCTGTGTCAGTGTCGGTGACGGTGTCAGTAGCAGCGTCGCTGTCAGTATATGTGATGGTGTCAGTGTCAGTGTCAGTTTCAGTCTCGGTGTCGGTGTAGGTGTCAGTTTCGGTGTCAGTGTCGGTGTCGGTGTCAGTGTCAGCGTCGGTGTCAGTTTCGATGTCAGTGTCGGTGTCAGTTTCTGTGTCAGTGTTGGTGACGGTGTCAGTAGCAGCGTCGCTGTCAGTATATGTGATGGTGTCAGTTTCAGTGTCAGTGTCAGTCTCGGTGGCGGTGTAGGTGTCAGTTTCGGTGTCGAAGTCAGTTTCACTGTCAGTGTCGGTGTTGGTGTCAGTGTCAGCGTCGGTGTCAGTGTCAGTCTAGGTGTCGGTGTAGGTGTCAGTTTCAGTGTCAGTGTCGGTGTCGGTGTCAGTGTCAGCGTCAGTGTCAGTTTCGATGTTAGTGTCGGTGTCAGCGTCGGTATCAGTTTCAATGTCAGTGTCGGTGTCAGTTTTGGTGTCAGTGTCGGTGACGGTGTCAGTGTCAGCGTCGGTGTCAGTGTATGTGTCAGTGTCAGTCTCGGTGTCAGTGTAGGTGTCAGTTACAGTGTCTGTGTCGGTGTCAGTGTCAGTCTCGGTGTCGGTGTAGGTGTCATTGTCGATGTCAGTGTCAGTCTCTGTGTCATTGTAGGTGTCAGTTTCGGTGTCAGTGTAAGTGTCAGTGTCGGAGTCGATGTAGGTGTCAAGTTTCGGTGTCAGTGTCGGTGACGGTGTCAGTGTCAGCGTCGGTGTCAGTGTACGTATCAGTGTCGGTGTCAGTGTCAGTCTCGGTGTCAGTGTAGGTGTCAGTTTCAGTGTCAGTATCGGTTTCAGTGTCAGCCTCGGTGCCAGTGTATGTGTCAGTGTCGGTGTCAGTGTCAGTCTCGGTGTCGGTGTAGGTGTCAGTTTCAATGTCAGTGTCGTTGTCGGTGTCAGCGTCGGTGTCAGTGTATGTGTCAGTGTCGGTGTCAGTGTCTTTCTCGGTGTCGGTGTAGGTGTCAGTTTCAATGTCAGTGTCGTTGTCGGTGTCAGTGTCAGCGTCGGTGTCAGTTTCGATGTCAGTGTTGGTGTCAGTTTCTGTGTCAGTGTCGGTGACGGTGTCAGTAGCAGCGTCGCTGTCAGTATATGCGATGGTGTCAGTGTCAGTGTCAGTGTCAGTCTCGGTGGCGGTGTAGGTGTCAGTTTCGGTGTCGATGTCAGTTTCACTGTCAGTGTCGGTGTTGGTGTCAGTGTCAGCGTCGGTGTCAGTGTCAGTCTAGGTGTCGGTGTAGGTGTCAGTTTCAGTGTCGTTGTCAGTGTTATTCTCGTTGTCTGTGTAGGTGTCAGTTTCGGTTTCAGTGTCGGTGTCGGTGTTATTGTCAGCGTCGGTGTCAGTGTATATGTCAGTGTCGGTATCAGTGTCAGTCTCGGTGTCGGTGTAGGTGTCAGTTTCGGTGTCAGTGTTGGTGGATTAATATAAATATTGTACACCCCATGGGTATGTTACAGTGATTCATTAACACTATTGTAAGATCTGACTATTTACCTGTGACAAACAATAAATAAATGAAATGAAATGAAATGAAATGAAATGAAATGGTATCGGTGTCATTGTCAGCGTCGGTGTCAGTTTCGATGTCAGTGTCGGTGTCAGCGTCGGTGTCAGTTTCGATGTCAGTGTCGGTGTCAGTTTCGGTGTCAGTGTCGGTGACGGTGTCAGTAGCAGCGTCGGTGTCAGTGTATGTGTCAGTGTCGGTGTCAGTGTCAGTGTCGGTGTCGATATAGGTGTCAAGTTTCGGTGTCAGTGTCGGTGACGGTGTCAGTGTCAGAGTCGGTGTCAGTGTATGTGTCAGTGTCGATGTCAGTGTCAGTTTCGGTGTCAGTGTTGGTGTCGGTGTCAGTGTCAGCGTCGATGTCAGAGATGTGTCAGTTTCGGTGTCAGTATCAATCTCGGTGGCGTTGTAGGTGTCAGTTTCGGCGTCAGTGTCGGTGTCAGTGCCGGTGTCGGTGTCAGTGTCAGCGTCGGTGTCAGCGTCGGTGTCAGTGTATGGTTCGGTGTCAGTGTCAGTCTCGGTGTCGGTGTAGGTGTCAGTTTCGGTGTCAGTGTCGGTGTTAATGTCAGTGTCAGCGTCGGTGTCAATTGCGGTGTCGGTGACGGTGTCTGTAGCAGCGTCGGTGTATGTGTCAGTGTTGGTGTCAGTGTCAGTCTCGGTGGCGGTGTAGGTGTCAGTTTTGGTGTCAGTGTCGGTGTCGGTTTCAGTGTCAGTGTCGGTGTCGGTTTCAGTGTCAGCGTCGGTGTCAGTGTCAGTCTCGGTGTCGGTGTAGGTGTCAGTTTCGGTGTCAGTGTCGGTGTCGGTGTCAGTGTCAGCGTCGGTGTCAGTTTCGATGTTAATGTCGGTGTCAGCGTTGGTATCAGTTTCGATGTCAGTGTCGGTGTCAGTTTTGGTGTCAGTGTCGGTGACGGTGTCAGTGTCAGCGTCGGTGTCAGTGTATGTGTCCATGTCATTGTCAGTGTCAGTCTCGGTGTCAGTGTAGGTGTCAGTTACAGTGTCAGTGTCGGTGTCAGTGTCAGTCTCGGTGTCGGTGTAGGTGTCATTGTCGATGTCAGTGTCAGTCTCTGTGTCATTGTAGGTGTCAGTTTCGCTGTCAGTGTAAGTGTCAGTGTCGGTGTCGATGTAGGTGTCAAGTTTCGGTATCAGTGTCGGTGACGGTGTCAGTGTCAGCGTCGGTGTCAGTGTACGTATCAGTGTCGGTGTCAGTGTCAGTCTCGGTGTCAGTGTAGGTGTCAGTTTCAGTGTCAGTATCGGTGTCAGTGTCAGCCTCGGTGCCAGTGTATGTGTCAGTGTCGGTGTCAGTGTCAGTCTCGGTGTCAGTGTAGGTGTCAGTTTCAGTGTCAGTATCGGTGTCAGTGTCAGCCTCGGTGCCAGTGTATGTGTCAGTGTCGGTGTCAGTGTCTTTCTCGGTGTCGGTGTAGGTGTCAGTTTCAATGTCAGTGTCGTTGTCTGTGTCAGTGTCAGTCTCGGTGTCGGTGTAGGTATCAGTTTCAGTGTCAGTGCAGGTGTCAGTTTTGGTTTCAGTGTCGGTGTCAGTGTCAGCCTCGGTGTCGGTGTAGGTGTCAGTCTCGGTGTCGGTGTAAGTGTCAGTGTCGGCGTCGATTTAGGTGTCGGTTTTGGTGTCAGTGTCGGTGTTGATGTCAGTGTCAGTGTCGGTGTCAGTGTATGTGTTGGTGTCAGTGTCAGTCTCGCAGTCGGTGTCGGTGTCAGTTTCGGTGACATTGTCGGTGTCAGTGTCAGCGTCGGTGTCAGTTTCGATGTCAGTGTCGGTGTCAGTTTCAGTGTCAGTGTCGGTGTCAGTGTCGGTGTCGATGTAGGTGTGAGTGTCGGTGTCAGTGTCGATGTAGGTGGTGTAGGTGTCAGTTTCAGTGTCGTTGTCAGTGTTAGTCTCGTTGTCTGTGTAGGTGTCAGTTTCGGTTTCAGTGTCGGTGTCGGTGTTATTGTCAGCGTCGGTGTCAGTGTATATGTCAGTGTCGGTATCAGTGTCAGTCTCGGTGGCGGTGTAGGTGTCAGTTTTGGTGTCAGTGTCGGTGTCGGTTTCAGTGTCAGTGTCGGTGTCGGTTTCAGTGTCAGCGTCGGTGTCAGTGTCAGTCTCGGTGTCGGTGTAGGTGTCAGTTTCGGTGTCAGTGTCGGTGTCGGTGTCAGTGTCAGCGTCGGTGTCAGTTTCGATGTTAGTGTCGGTGTCAGCGTTGGTATCAGTTTCGATGTCAGTGTCGGTGTCAGTTTTGGTGTCAGTGTCGGTGACGGTGTCAGTGTCAGCGTCGGTGTCAGTGTATGTGTCCGTGTCATTATCAGTGTCAGTCTTGGTGTCAGTGTAGGTGTCAGTTACAGTGTCAGTGTCGGTGTCAGTGTCAGTCTCTGTGTCATTGTAGGTGTCAGTTTCGGTGTCAGTGTAAGTGTCAGTGTCGGTGTCGATGTAGGTGTCAAGTTTCGGTGTCAGTGTCGGTGACGGTGTCAGTGTCAGCGTCGGTGTCAGTGTACGTATCAGTGTCGGTGTCAGTGTAAGTACCGGTGTCAGTGTAGGTGTCAGTTTCAGTGTCAGTATCGGTGTCAGTGTCAGCCTCGGTGCCAGTGTATGTGTCAGTGTCGGTGTCAGTGTCAGTCTCGGTGTCGGTGTAGGTGTCAGTTTCAATGTCAGTGTCGTTGTCGGTGTCAGCGTCGGTGTCAGTGTATGTGTCAGTGTCGGTGTCATTGTCTTTTTTGGTGTCGGTGTAGGTGTCAGTTTCAATGTCAGTGTCGTTGTCGGTGTCAGTGTCAGTCTCGGTGTCGGTGTAGGTGTCAGTTTCGGTGTCAGTGTAGGTGTCAGTTTCGGTTTCAGTGTCGGTGTCAGTGTCAGCCTCCGTGTCGGTGTAGGTGTCAGTCTCGGTGTCGGTGTAAGTGTCAGTGTCGGCGTCGATTTAGGTGTCGGTTTCGGTGTCAGTGTCGGTGTTGATGTCGCTGTCAGTGTCGGTGTCAGTGTATGTGTTAGTGTCAGTGTCAGTCTCGCAGTCGGTGTCAGTGTCAGTTTCGGTGTCAGTGTCGGTGTCGGTGTCAGTGTCAGCGTCGGTGTCAGTTTCAATGTCAGTGTCGGTGTCAGTTTCAGTGACAGTGTCGGTGTCAGTGTCGGTGTCGGTGTCAGTGTCAGCGTCGGTGTCAGTTTCGATGTCAGTGTCGGTGTCAGTTTCAGTGTCAGTGTCGGTGTCAGTGTCGGTGTCGATGTAGGTGTGAGTGTCGGTGTCAGTGTCGATGTAGGTGTGGGTGTCGGTGTCAGTGTCAGCGTCGGTGTCGATGTAGGTGTGAGTGTCGTTGTCAGTGTCGATGTAGGTGTGGGTGTCGATGTCAGTGTCAGCGTCGGTGTCAGTTTCGGTGTCGGTGACGGTGTCAGTAGCAGCGTCGGTGTCAGTTTATGTGTCAGTGTCAGTGTCAGTGGCAGTCTCGGTATCGGTTTAGGTGTCAGTTTCGGTGTCGGTGTCAGTGTATGTATCAGCGTCGGTGTCAGTGTATGTTTAGGTGTCAGTGTCAGTGTCAGTGTCGGTGTCGGTGTCAGTGTCAGCGTCGGTGTCAGTTTCGATGTCAGTGTTGGTGACAGTTTCTGTGTCAGTGTCGGTGACGGTGTCAGTAGCAGCGCCGCTGTCAGTATATGTGATGGTGTCAGTGTCAGTGTCAGTGTCAGTCTCGGTGGCGGTGTAGGTGTCAGTTTCGGTGTCGATGTCAGTTTCACTGTCAGTGTCGGTGTTGGTGTCAGTGTCAGCGTCGGTGTCAGTGTCAGTCTAGGTGTCGGTGTAGGTGTCAGTTTCAGTGTCGTTGTCAGTGTTAGTCTCGTTGTCTGTGTAGGTGTCAGTTTCGGTCTCAGTGTCGGTGTCAGTGTTATTGTCAGCGTCGGTGTCAGTGTCGGTGTCAGTGTTATTGTCAGTGTACGTATCAGTGTCGGTGTCAGTGTCAGTCTCGGTGTCAGTGTAGGTGTCAGTTTCAGTGTCAGTATCGGTGTCAGTGTCAGCCTCGGTGCCAGTGTATGTGTCAGTATCGGTGTCAGTGTCAGTCTCGGTGTCGGTGTAGGTGTCAGTTTCAATGTCAGTGTCGTTGTCGGTGTCAGCGTCGGTGTCAGTGTATGTGTCAGTGTCGGTGTCAGTGTCTTTCTCGGTGTCGGTGTAGGTGTCAGTTTCAATGTCAGTGTCGTTGTCGGTGTCAGTGTCAGTCTCGGTGTCGGTGTAGGTGTCAGTGTCTGCGTCGATTTAGGTGTCAGTTTCGGTGTCAGTGTCGGTGTTGATGTCAGTGTCAGTGTCGGTGTCAGTGTATGTGTTGGTGTCAGTGTCAGTCTCGCAGTCGGTGTTGGTGTCAGTTTCGGTGTCAGTGTCGGTGTCGGTGTCAGTGTCAGCGTCGGTGTCAGTTTCGATGTCAGTTTCAGTGTCAGTGTCGGTGTCAGTGTCGGTGTCAATGTAGGTGTGAGTGTCGGTGTCAGTGTCGATGTAGGTGTAGGTGTCGGTGTCAGTGTCAGCGTCGGTGTCGATGTAGGTGTGAGTGTCGGTGTCAGTGTCGATGTAGGTGTGGGTGTCGGTGTCAGTGTCAGCGTCGGTATCAGTTTCGGTGTCGGTGACGGTGTCAGTAGCAGCGTCGGTGTCAGTTTATGTGTCAGTGTCGGTGTCAGTGTCAGTCTCGGTGGCGGTGTAGGTGTCAGTTTCGGTATCGGTGTAGGTGTCAGTTTCGGTGTCAGTGTCGGTGTCGGTGTCAGTGTCAGTGTCGGTGTCACTGTATGTGTCGGTGTCAGTGTCAGTCTCGGTGTCGATGTAGGTGTCAAGTTTCGGTGTCAGTGTCGGTGACGGTGTCAGTGTCAGCGTCGGTGTCAGTGGACGTGTCAGTGTCGATGTCAGTGTCAGTCTCGGTGTCAGTGTAGGTGTCAGTTACAGTGTCAGTGTCGGTGTCAGTGTCAGTCTCGATGTCGGTGTAGGTGTCAGTTTCGGTGTCAGTGTAAGTGTCAGTGTCGGTGTCGATGTAGGTGTCAGTTTCTGTGTCAGTAGGTGTCAGATTCGATGTCAGTGTCGGTGTCAGTTTTGGTGTCAGTGTCGGTGACGGTGTCAGTAGCAGCGTCGGTGTCAGTGTATGTGTCAGTGTCGGTGTCAGTGACAGTCTCGGTGTCGGTGTAGGTGTCAGTTTCAGTGTCAGTGTCGGTGTTGGTGTCAGTGTCAGCGTCGGTGTCAGTGTCAGTCTAGGTGTCGGTGTAGGTGTCAGTTTCGGTGTCGGTGTCAGTGTATGTGTCAGTGTCGGTGTCAGTGTCAGTCTCGGTGTCTGTGTAGGTGTCAGTTTCGGTGTCAGTGTCGGTGTCAGTGTCAGCGTCGGTGTCGATGTAGGTGTGAGTGTCGGTGTCAGTGTCGATGTAGGTGTGGGTGTCGATGTCAGTGTCAGCGTCGGTGTCAGTTTCGGTGTCGGTGACGGTGTCAGTAGTAGCGTCGGTGTCAGTTTATGTGTCAGTGTCAGTGTCAGTGGCAGTCTCGGTATCGGTTTAGGTGTCAGTTTCGGTGTCGGTGTCAGTGTATGTATCAGCGTCGGTGTCAGTGTATGTTTAGGTGTCAGTGTCAGTGTCAGTGTCGGTGTCGGTGTCAGTGTCAGCGTCGGTGTCAGTTTCGATGTCAGTGTTGGTGACAGTTTCTGTGTCAGTGTCGGTGACGGTGTCAGTAGCAGCGCCGCTGTCAGTATATGTGATGGTGTCAGTGTCAGTGTCAGTGTCAGTCTCGGTGGCGGTGTAGGTGTCAGTTTCGGTGTCGATGTCAGTTTCACTGTCAGTGTCGGTGTTGGTGTCAGTGTCAGCGTCGGTGTCAGTGTCAGTCTAGGTGTCGGTGTAGGTGTCAGTTTCAGTGTCGTTGTCAGTGTTAGTCTCGTTGTCTGTGTAGGTGTCAGTTTCGGTCTCAGTGTCGGTGTCAGTGTTATTGTCAGCGTCGGTGTCAGTGTCGGTGTCAGTGTTATTGTCAGTGTACGTATCAGTGTCGGTGTCAGTGTCAGTCTCGGTGTCAGTGTAGGTGTCAGTTTCAGTGTCAGTATCGGTGTCAGTGTCAGCCTCGGTGCCAGTGTATGTGTCAGTATCGGTGTCAGTGTCAGTCTCGGTGTCGGTGTAGGTGTCAGTTTCAATGTCAGTGTCGTTGTCGGTGTCAGCGTCGGTGTCAGTGTATGTGTCAGTGTCGGTGTCAGTGTCTTTCTCGGTGTCGGTGTAGGTGTCAGTTTCAATGTCAGTGTCGTTGTCGGTGTCAGTGTCAGTCTCGGTGTCGGTGTAGGTGTCAGTGTCTGCGTCGATTTAGGTGTCGGTTTCGGTGTCAGTGTCGGTGTTGATGTCAGTGTCAGTGTCGGTGTCAGTGTATGTGTTGGTGTCAGTGCCAGTCTCGCAGTCGGTGTCGGTGTCAGTTTCGGTGTCAGTGTCGGTGTCGGTGTCAGTGTCAGCGTCGGTGTCAGTTTCGATGTCAGTTTCAGTGTCAGTGTCGGTGTCAGTGTCGGTGTCAATGTAGGTGTGAGTGTCGGTGTCAGTGTCGATGTAGGTGTAGGTGTCGGTGTCAGTGTCAGCGTCGGTGTCGATGTAGGTGTGAGTGTCGGTGTCAGTGTCGATGTAGGTGTGGGTGTCGGTGTCAGTGTCAGCGTCGGTATCAGTTTCGGTGTCGGTGACGGTGTCAGTAGCAGCGTCGGTGTCAGTTTATGTGTCAGTGTCGGTGTCAGTGTCAGTCTCGGTGGCGGTGTAGGTGTCAGTTTCGGTATCGGTGTAGGTGTCAGTTTCGGTGTCAGTGTCGGTGTCGGTGTCAGTGTCAGTGTCGGTGTCACTGTATGTGTCGGTGTCAGTGTCAGTCTCGGTGTCGATGTAGGTGTCAAGTTTCGGTGTCAGTGTCGGTGACGGTGTCAGTGTCAGCGTCGGTGTCAGTGGACGTGTCAGTGTCGATGTCAGTGTCAGTCTCGGTGTCAGTGTAGGTGTCAGTTACAGTGTCAGTGTCGGTGTCAGTGTCAGTCTCGGTGTCGGTGTAGGTGTCAGTTTCGGTGTCAGTGTAAGTGTCAGTGTCGGTGTCGATGTAGGTGTCAGTTTCTGTGTCAGTAGGTGTCAGATTCGATGTCAGTGTCGGTGTCAGTTTTGGTGTCAGTGTCGGTGACGGTGTCAGTAGCAGCGTCGGTGTCAGTGTATGTGTCAGTGTCGGTGTCAGTGACAGTCTCGGTGTCGGTGTAGGTGTCAGTTTCAGTGTCAGTGTCGGTGTTGGTGTCAGTGTCAGCGTCGGTGTCAGTGTCAGTCTAGGTGTCGGTGTAGGTGTCAGTTTCGGTGTCGGTGTCAGTGTATGTGTCAGTGTCGGTGTCAGTGTCAGTCTCGGTGTCTGTGTAGGTGTCAGTTTCGGTGTCAGTGTCGGTGTCAGTGTCAGCGTCGGTGTCAGTGTCAGCATCGGTGTCAGTGTATGTGTCAGTGTCAGTGTCAGTGTCAGTCTCGGTGTCGGTGTTCGGTCAGTTGAATTAATTTGTATATCACGGTTACTTGATACAACATCTTAGTTGAAACAACATAAGAATTTCATTGATCTGATGACGTTTCACAGACGTATCGTGCAAGATCTTTGTTGAATCTACAACTTAAGTGTGTTAATGGTACAATGTCTCCTTCTTAAACTTGCCAACATTTTAGCTAAGTTAAATATCTACCCGTGATTAAAACAAATCATTACTTAGTAGACGGAAATATGATAATTTAACAAAGTTCTCATAGCATCAGAAGTTAAGATCTTGTTAGGCTCGTTTGGATGACTCCAAACGAGCCTAACAAGATGATGTGTGAACACATTAAACAAGATGTTTATTAAAGCAAACAATTCTTTTTTCAGTGTACCAACTGAAACGTTGACATACAAAAATTTGTTATTTGTTAGTTGTCAAAGTAAAATATCGGCGAAACGTTGGTTGGCAAGTGATAATCTGCCAAACAATTTTCGGCGAAAAGGCAGGATACCAAACAACGCAATGAAAGTGGGTTAACTGTTAAAATGAAACTCATTGCGATCAATGGTCAGTTTATGTTACGCATATACCTCGCAGATGTGTGAACGTAAACGAAGCAAGAGGAGTATGACGGGATCGTAGCAGGTTTTGTCTACCCCCATGGGAAGAAGGCATTATGTATGTATGTTTTTTTCAGATTTTTGACTGAATTAAATTACGATTTTTTAGCTTTCTTTGAGGAGCCAAATCTTGTGGCGTGAGTTTTGAACGAGGAATTGAAAAGAGAAATTGAGGAAAAGAGGAATTGAGAAATTGAACTAGGTTTTTCGTTTCTTTTTTTTTTTAAAACGTTGCGCCACACTAGGAATTTCTTCCTGAATCGTGGGTGCGTTTACAAACATAGAAACTCACAAACACAAACACCCAGACCCGGAACAATTACTTGCAGATCATACAAACATTTGTTCCGTGCGGGGATCGAACCCGCGACACGCGGCGCAGCAGTCGATCGCTCAGCCGTTACGCCAACCGTGTCGTCAAACCGTCGTGTCGTGTCGGTTTTCTAAGCTTATTCAATTTAATACTAGGTATTTATTTTGAATCTGTTTTATATACCAATGGATTTTAATCGTACTTTCAATAAATTGAAAACCTTCCTAAAAATAAGAGAAATTGAACTCATAAAATTTCATATACCTAAACATAAATGTACATAAATATACACAAACTCACAATGTCAACACTTGTGTGGACATAAATGGTTAAATAAATAAATAAAAAGAATTCATGTCAAAAACAAAATAAACCCGAATAATTATAGCTACTTTTATATACGTGTGAATTCCAGCTTTCGGTGATAAGGGATGTAAATCAACCGAAAAATTGGCATTCGGCGGCTAGTTCAAGCGCGCAATCGCAATTTCGAGATAGGTTACGTCTTTAATACAAAATGCTGTAATAACAACACGAGAAAGTAACTGTTCTTGGATTGAATTGTTAGAAAAAGGTTAATGTTCTTAAATTAATTTAAAAATCTTAAACATAATCTTAGATTTTAAAGTAGTCAGAAGCCCAAAAGACCGACAACCAGTCTTACCAAGGGGTATCGTGTTACCCAGTGGTTGTGGAGGTCAGTTAAGCTGTCTCTCCATGTAAAATTCTGGTATTCAGATGCATCCGGTCAGACTGGAAGCCGACCCCAACATAATTGGGAAAAGGCTAGGCGTCGTGTTTTTTAAGAAGCGGGTTTTCAAATCAAAATGAATGTAGCCATTTTATGATTCGTCGAAATTACCTTAAGTGACCGAATTTGCTGCTCGTTCCTAAACATTTCGGTGAAATGGGACTTGCTGATTGCTAACTCATTTAATTTTACGACGAAATTTGGCTTTGAGGGATAAAACTACTTTATTATGATTATTTTGCTTTTAAAGCTCTCAGTCGGCATGATTTTTTTTCCGACATCTTCAACAATCATCGTCATATTTAAGCCAATTTCCACAAAACAATAATTACTTATACACCTATACCTTCCTTATGAATCATTCCGTCCATTGGTGGTGGCCAAACCGTATGAAAATCCGTTCAGTACTTTATTTAATTTTAAGGTGAAGAAGACAATACTACAATAAATTAACCTGCGTATAAATCCAATGACGTTTTCAGTCGGCAACGGCATATGAAAATTCAATCAAATATATTTAATAGTTTAGTCACTATAGCTAGTCAAAGATTGACAAAACCGATAGTCTGCCCATCACTATTATTTACATAAGTTGTTTGAAAAAATCACGTTTTCAATTTCGATGTTAGGATTTTTTTATAGTTTCAAAATACTCCTATGCGTTAGAATTGCCAGTTTTTGCATTACAGCCGCATTGACACAATCAAAGTACGCTTTGACAAAGTAGATTTGACAACTACTTGGACGTTTTTCAGGGTTTCGTAGTAAACCTTATAGTTTTGCCATGTCCGTCTGTCCGTCACCGCTGTAGCTCAGAGATGCTCGGTACTAGAAAACTGTAATTTGGCACAGGTATACATATTAATCACGCCGACAAAGTGATAAAATAGAATCTTGAAAAACATTTTTTTTTAAGTGTATCTCTCTCGCACGTAATGTGTGGATGATATTTTTTTTCTCGCCTACCCCATAGCGCGGGATATTGTTGGCTAGGTCGTTCAAAAATTTTGCGTGTCTGTGAACACCACTTTTCGATTCTAGGATCCGTTTGCGTAATATTAACCATTAAAGAGCAATTTTTTTTTAAGTCCCCCCCTCCCCCCTGCCAGCTAAATGGTTGTTTATGGAGATCTGAAAAATGCATGGTAGTGGCACATATAATGAAATTAAAAGGAAAACTATCACAGCTAACTGGTCAAAGCACACTTGGATGACAGCGTGCAATCAAAGTGGACTAGGACCGCGTCCAACTTTTCATAGCCTGTTTTGCAAATCTACTTTGTACACAAGACTACATATCAAGCTATACATTTCCAGTTTATGCTGATCTTACATTGTATAGGAATTCCTTACAATGCGAGGTCAGCTTATACTGGAAGTTTATGCTACATAATATATCTTGATATATTTTGTAGCCATGTGTACAAGCGTAATTTGACTGTGTCAACGCGGTATAAGTAGAGTATATCACTACTAATGCCGATACTAATATATAGGACCGTTAGGATTTACCCCCTAGATTCAGGCATCATTTGGGCAGAAGATGGGTTTCGTGCAATGAAAACACACTGGGTGCCATACACAGCGTTTATTAAAATCACAAATTAAAACAATAACTACAAATTACAATTACCACAATAACTGAGCACAACGAATCGAGTACAGTTCCACGTCTTAACTTCGATGCCATGGACTTAAAACATCACGGCTGTATAGAAGCGCGTTGTAGGTGTGGGTCGATCACGTAATGTTGCCAGTTGGCGCGCTTTTGTTTTTTTGGGTGTAGTTTATCAAATAACTTCTCCCGCTCTGGGCGGAGCGGGAGGGTGTGTCAGACTCTTACTGACTAAAAGCTACCCGTATTCCTTCCGTTGCCTGTGTTGCCAGGGGCCTCGGCAGGCATCGGCCCTACTGGACCCCTAAACTTGTGCTGAGATCTCTTTGAGGCGCGCGTGGAACACGACGCGCCGTCGACTCGGGCCTGGTCCTTATCGGACGGCGAGCTTACCATTGCTCACCATCCGCAAGCCCGCGCCTACGGTCGCCAGAAATCCACCCGGGATTCTTGACGCCCGGGGCGACTCCTGTGGCGGCTAGGGGCGAGAGGGCGCAAAATTTGCCTTTCTCTCAACCGTCCCGCCTCCTCCTTCGCGAGCATTACTGCTTCGCAGAAGGAGGTGACGGCTGCCCATGCCCTCTCGCTCCGTACCATGGCCTGAACCAGGGCTGGACGCGAGAGATCTCTGCCGCCAATTGCCTCCACGATGACACGGCGGTGCTCCACCGTGTCCTCCGGGCGATCCACACAGTGGTGACCCCGGGCGTTTCCTCCCGCCTTATCCGACACAGGAACCTCACGAAGCTGTCGTGTCCGGTGAGGACCTGCGTCAGGAATAAGGTGAGGACGCCGTGGCCCCTCTCTAGCCACTCCTCAAAGAAGGGACTTATCGCCACAATTGTGGCGTGCCCAGCACTGGGTTGTGACAGTCGCACTCTCCATGTTGCTATGAGATCCTGCCGGAGTTCTGACCGCTGTGCCGCGATTTCTCGCAGCGGCTGAGATACGTCCCGGCGTTTCGCCTTGGCGCGCTTGCGATTAGTTTCGTGTCCGTACTAATGACCGGATCCGACATTGTATATTTAGTCCTCTTCGCCGTATCCGGCGACCACGACCAAGACTATTTTTCTTTTCTGCTCTCTGATGACTAGCAAAACCAAATTTGGTCTTGAAAAGGGTGGTCACACCATGTACAGAAGAACTGATCAGCATCGAAGTATGTGGAGTTATAGGAAGATTTTTGCGTATTTGGCGTCGACCAGACATCTTCAAATTTCTTCGATTCAAAGATCTAAAATTTGAAGACGTCTGTCTTCTAATTTTAGATCTTTGAATTGGAAATGACCATACGACCTGAGGTATACACTTTGATCAGTAGCAGGACCTTGCTCGAAACAGACAAAGGTGGCGCACATCAATCCACAAAGCAACTGAATGCTTTGAAACAACTCGTCTTGTAGTGAATAGTAGTAGTACATGATCTCTATGGATCATGTTTCGATCGTGTGGTTGAGAAGTGTATTGTTCGTCGAAAAGTTTTATTTTCATAAAACCTACCTTTTTTTGAAAAATAAATGCTGTGAGTCAAAATATTAATTCACTGGAGCAATCTGACTTAAGCTAGCTGTCACTTTGTGTAATAAAATGGTCATATTTATTGTAATGGTGATCGTTTAGTTTAATCGATTTATATAAGTATAAAACAAACATATAATAAATAAATGTAAAAGTCTAAAATACAATAAATACAATAAATTTCACCATTTTATAACACAAAGTGACAGCTAGCACAAGCACATTTCAGATTACTCCAGTTAATTAATAATTCATCTTTAGGTACCTACTCTATGAAACGTAGTGCATAATTATCCTAAAATTATAAAATAATTAATATTACACCAATTGGCACCTGTTCCCTAAACTAATAATTGGGCCAATCAACTATTTTACCCACACTTTGCTGTCCCCGACACTTCATTATAAATATGTGTGCACTAATTGACAATAGTTATACACAAAATAAATGTCACAATTATATCTAAGATTATTAGGCACAACGGACAAATTGATTAAAATTTCATGGTAACTCAGTAGACGAAATTTTCGCACCATACAAAATATTTCTGTCCGAAGACCACATTCACTTGTGAACTTTCATTATAAATTATGTTTTACTTCTTGTTTTCGGTTGATTTTTATTAAGGAACACGATGGTATAGCACAGTGTATCGTGTGTAATACAAAATTGTAATAAGACAAACCACTTTTACATAAAAAAAAACAGGAAATTGTGTGCCTTACTAGAACACTTTTCCTTTCGTGTACTGAGTTACGTTTAAGAATTTCACCAGGAAACACATAGATCTGCTCTGTTTATCGTACATTATGTAGCTTCAATTATGTTTGCCTTCGATTGTATGGCGAGACGGAGCCTTTTGATAGCGATTTCGACCCGCCAGGCGGCGAAGAAAATTCGGAGGGAGTGCGTACACTTTTGTGCCGTCTGTTGAGTAACCGCGCTTTCTCGATGTAAGTTATTAAACTTATCAATAATATCAGCTGTTTTAATAGTATGTAACATGTATTTTCGACTAAAGTTCACGCCATGTACCATATTCAAATTTTAATGGACTTTTTTTATGAAAATATACCAATTGTCTGCTGAGTTACTTGTATAGGTACTGAGTTACTTTCGCGGTAACTCCAAAGACATTATTGGTAACTCCTAAGACATTTACGTACTTGGTGAGATTAGCTTGTAGCACGTAAAGAAAAACTGGCTCTATTTAACCCATTTTCTATAAGGAGGAAGAAAACATCTGATATTCATTTTACAGCGAGCTCATTTGGTGTTGGAGAAGGAAGGTGGATGATGATGGATGATAGTAGATTGATCGTGTTTGGGTTTATCATTAAATACATTTTCAATTAGATTGACTTTGTTAAATTATCGAAGTATTGGTAAGTTAAGGTAATTTCCAGAAATATTATTATTATAACAAAGACTTAGGTACAGGATAAGACTCAAACAGAACACCGAAAAATACGAAGAAGCTGAAAGAAACCACCGTGAACACTACCATAAAGTTAAAATACTTGCAAAAGACTTAACGCAAAAGAAAAGAAACAAGCAAATATCACCGAGACAATGGGAATACAGCAAGAAAAGGAATAATTTACAATCGATGTTTGATGCAACACCACCGAGTTCTCCGATATCTGTAGTGCTATTCTATAAAATCTCACCGTGTAAACTTAGGTGAAGTGAGCTGTCAATCCTTAGCGATCCATAGCATCCGGTGGTGTGACAGCTCATTTCAAGCTCACTTCACCTAAGTTTTCACGGTGAGATTTTTGCAGAATAGACCGACTGGTGTACTTAATGCCTGCCACCAGATACCAGTTGCGTCTTGAGAACGTGGACGAAAAAAGTAAGTGTAAAGTGTATTGAGAAAATAACAAATTACAAGAAGAAATCAAGTAGTTAAAGAAATGTTGTGAGAAGTACAAGAAAAGACTGATTAAGAGAAACGAAATTATAAGGTAGGTATTGACAAATTAAATCGAAAAACTATATGACCTTTGACTTTGATATGACAAGGAATGTTGTTAAAAAGCTTTCTTAAAACTGATAACAGACAAATGTAGAAAGAAAACACAATTACTTCTGAGAGTGGTGGTGAACAGCCAGAACAAATGCATGGCAAAGAAAACGACAAACGTGGATCGAACTCTCTGTTTGAGGATTCAGAGGGACCGCTGGCTACGACGATTAACTATAAAGCTCCACAGCAGGTGTCAGCTGGCGATTTTCTGCATGTCTATGGTATTCTTACGTGTGCAAAGCTTTGATAACTATAGAAGAAGACGGAGAAATGGTGAAAGTTATGTTCCTACGGGATGCTAGTAATGATGCAGACGTTCAGAGTTGATAAAAATGATATTCATGAGGCAGTTATGAAGATAATATAAAAATCTTGCCAGCATCTGCCTTTATGGGAAACATACAATACAAATTTGAAATTTCGTATGGTATTTTCGAAAAAAAGTTCGGAGTATCTGAAATGGGCCTTCTTTCATTTATAATGTCTTATGTTTTGATTTGTTTTACCAAATAAAGCCTTTAGTTTATTTAATTATATGCAGTCCATTGGATAGATTTACATTTTTTTTTTGTTGTATGTCTTAGGCTTTACCCAAATTTGTCTCTGGAGTTACTTATTGTCCCCAAATTCAAAACTACATTTTTTATTACAACATGCTCATTATTTGATTGTATAAGTTTATACGAGTTCTTAATTCAAACGATTGGGGTGCTTTAAAACAAAATTCATTTTCATTTGTATTTCTTTTCCAGTTAGTTTTATTTAAACGAGCACTTCATTATTTGTACTTTGGTAACGCAAAAGACAAAACGTTGGTGAGTTTATATTAACATTTAAAAATAATAGAAGACTTAATACGCCAAAATAGTTAATTTTGAATGTAAGTGTAAATAAAAAAATAAAAATAAAAATACGTGTTTTATTCACCATTTATCTAACGCTGAATGCAGGTAACGCTTTTTTTTTTTGAGTGGGAAATCATCAAATAACTTCTCCCGCTCTGGGCGGAGTGGGAGGGTGTGTCAGACTCTTACTGACTAAAACACACCCGTATTCCTTCCGTTGCCTGTGTTGCGGGACCCATAAGTATTTTCCCGCGACCACGGCAGGCATCGGCCCTATTGGACCCCCCTTTATGCTGATGACATCTCTTTCGACGCGCCGTCGACCCGGGCTTGGTCCTTACCGGACGGTGAGCTACCCATTGCTCGCCGTCCGCAAGCCCGCGCCTACGGTGGCTGGAAATCCGCCCGGGATTCCCGACGCCCAGGGCGTCTCCTGCGGCGGCTAGGGGCGAGAAGGCGCAAAATTTGCCTTTCCCTCAACCGTCCCGCCTCCTCCTTCGCGAGATTTACTGCTTCGCAGAAGGAGGTGACGGCTGCCCATGCCCTCTCGCTCCGTACCATGGCCTGAACCAGGGCCGGACGCGAGAGATCTCTGCCGCCGATCGCCTCCACGAGGACACGGCGGTACTCTGCTCAAGCTGGGCAGACCTCCACCGTATGCTCCACCGTGTCCTCCGGGCGATCCACACAGTGGTGACACCCGGGCGATTCCTCCCACCTTATCCGACCCAGGAACCTCCCGAAGCTGCCGTGTCCGGTGAGGACCTGCGTCAGGCAGAAGGTGAGGACGCCGTGGCGCCTCTCTAGCCACTCCTCAAATAGGGGACTTATCGCCGCAATCGTGGCGTGCCCAATGCAGGTAACGCTGGGGACTGTTTTTGAGGGTATGTGTTGTATTTTCTTACTAAAACTGTGTAAAATACCAATTTACTTCGCTGCCCTTCTAAAGCATTAAAGTAGATGATATTTCTAATGCCTTAATCGAATCAGAATAAAAGAAAATTAATGAATATTTAATAAAAAAAATATTTTTCTAACCTGTCCTAAGTGTGGGTATATTAGTTGATTGACCCAATTATTATAAAGAGGTAGAATTGTTAGTTTGTGTGAGTTAATCTCTGGATTCATGTAGCTAGATTTACTGCAATCGTGATTACATTTTTTCTCACTGATAGAAAGAAGGTTACACTATTGCTGAGTAAAACGATATCCTATTTATTGTTTTATGGTATAACTTATTTGACTTCCACGCGTACGAAGTCGCGGGCACAAGCTAGTACCTTCCTAATATTAGCATATTATACTCATGTATCATAGAAAGAAATAAACTATATCAAATGATAAACAATAAACAAACAAACTCACTTTTGCATACTGACTAACATTATAAATGTATAGGCTCTGGATGGCCTATATCAGTGTGTTCCATCATCCACGTGTATTCACAAGGTTAGCTTGATCGAAATTTAACTTAGATATCCAAATAGTCGTATATTCCACTATAATTAGCAACTAATAACCGATTACGCATAAGATAAACCAAAACATTTCTATGATTGTGCCGGGTTTAAACGATTCGTCGTGAACGTGGTGCGCTGGCGGCCCTCGAGCGATAAGTCCGTGTACCGCCTCGCTACCACAGATACAACGCTCCGTCAGAATGACAGCTTGTCAATTGTCACTCTAATCCGACATATACGACAGCTAATGTCATGCACTCCATGTTGCGCCGACAAATGCGAAAGTGAGTTTGTTTGTTTGTTTGTTACGCTTTCACGCTAAAACGGCTGAACGGATTTGGGTGAAATTTGGCACATGGGTAGAACACGACCTGGGTTAAGACATACTTTTCATCCTGGATTGCAGATAAAGTCGCGGGCAACAGCTAGTTTATAATATTACTTAGGATAAGGATGGTCGATATCGATGAAAATATCGTCTCAAGCGCAATCAAGATTAACAGACTTGTCTTCAATCAAAGACTTTCCGCCCCTACCACCTACTTATACTGTATTCGTAATTTTGTTTCCAAAACTGTAAACAAATATATATGTATTTATCTTTTTAGCCCATAATGTCCAACTGCTGGGCAAAGGCCTGCCTTTCCCTTTTCCACACACGTCTGTCCACTCTCATTGGTCGAGGAGTCCTTATAAACAAATGTGTATTTGGATAAATAACTTTAATACCAACACATAAAGTTGAGTCTATATTGCAACCACAATTTTTACAAAATCACTGGTATAATAATTACATTAGTTTAAGCGGCAATAACATCAATTGGAAACAATCATTTAAATAGACTTTATGTAAATGACATAATCTCCCAGAAAATCTTAATCGTGTTCAATTCACTTCTGACTTCTAACTTTGTTCCACAATTTCCTTTTTACTTCAAAGTTGGGAATTTTTTGTCACAACTTTATCTTTATTATTATTTATCTTTACAACTTTCTGATTTCGAGTAGATACTTTACTTCTGTTTATTGAACCTGATAAGAATGAGATTTTCTTATAATCAATTAATTCAATCTAAGTGGCATATTAACGTTGAAGGTACGAACCGGCGCTCACTAGGCGGAGGGACAGCCATACCATGCCCCGATGGTATGGCAAAACATTAAAATTTGTATGGCCCGGAATGCCGAAGCCTTCCGTGTGGCATACCGAAACATCCCATGGTATGCTCAAGTCTCCTTGTGATGATATCAACGAAATTTGAGTACTAAGGGTATGAAAACAAGATTCAGAATCATTTCAGCTTACGAAAACCCTTTGCCATGCCAGGACGTGCCGTGTCGCCTGGTGGGCGCCGCGCTGGCCTTAACGTTAAATATTAATGGATTAAAGATAAATCTATCTCTAACTTATTCAAATATCTATAAGGGAATTTCCCTATGTTAGTACACTTTTTACGAAAAAAAAAATGGGACATTCAAATTCAAATTCAAATTTATTTATTCAAACGTAAATTACTCATAACGTAACTTAAGCATTTATTTTAAATGAACCAATTACAGGCAGTTTTGAATTGTCGAGAGGTCGGTCGGTCAGAAAGATGAAGCTAGTTGCCTATCCAAAGTGTAGTAGGTGTACCTACATTTTTAAATCAAAATATGGTTAAGTACTTACAAAATTGTTTTCTCTTTAGTGAGTGCGGCATCAAAACTCAATATAATGGGTATCTTGCAAATGATATATCAAATAAGTATCATTTTAGAGGTGCAATGATACAACGATATTTTGGTGCTGAATGACTGTGACAGTGTGTTCGTAAACATATTGTGTGCAATTGTTTTGAGAAAAATATCACATGAAAAGTATTCCAAAAACAAAATGGCGGCGTAAGTTCCGATTTTGGCCACGTGCCGCATAACCGTGTAGCGCTATAAACACATTTCGGGCCACGGAGACACTGAAGTCAGTTTTTTTAAACAAAAGAGACCGAGTGCTCATCCAATTTATCCACAAACTTTATTTTGCGTTGAATGAGTGTACCCGCCAACGCTATTTGTGTTCGTGATTTTATTTCAGTTGTTTAAACTTCTAGAATTTAACGTTTGTGTTAATCAGGCTGGGCCAAACAATAGGCAAGCTTTATAAGTATAAGTCAATAAAAACAGTTCAAGCGCACGAAAACTGTTGTGGTTGGCTGTTGATAAATCGTTTAACCAATCACAGCAGTTTACGCGTGCTTGACAATTCGTTACATTAATTTTGTTCGAGAAACTGGCCCTAAGACCTTTGCACGCGATGCGTTGTGGCGCCTCACACGAGCGTTGCGGCCCCGTACCTAATGTTGTTACACCGCAGCGGCGCCGCGCCGCATTGATTTCGTCCTTTCTCTTGCTGCAAAAACAACTGCAGGCTTACCATGACGCTTTCTATTTCTTCTCTCCTGTAGAATAGAAATCGCTTATCCTTATTTCACGGTAGAAAACTGTCAACTGTCTACACGGAAACGTAATTTATACGACGTTAAAAAAAAATCAAATGTAATGTGCGGTATGTCCGGACTTTTTTGTAATGTCCGGCTTTTTGTCAGGACTTTTCCGAAATGGTAACTAAGTACATAAGTCATATTTATTAATTAGTCATTTATTAATTTTATTAGGTATTTATTTTACACACAGTAAAATACTTAGAGATACGACATAATTATAATTTTAGTACAAAGGTTTTTTATCATCATCTGCCTCACCTTTTCCTAACTATGTTGAGGTCGGCATCCAGTCTTCCCCTTGGCAAGACAGGTTGTCAGACTTTCGGGCTTCTGACGACCCATAAAAACTGTCAAAAAACAGCCGGCTTAACATGCTTTCCGAGGCACGGAGGGGTCTTGGTATGTAACGATGGTCACCCATCCACGGACCAGCCGCGATTAGCGTAGCTTAACCTGATCGATCAGCCCGTGTGGCTATTATTACTTAGCCACAAGCTCTAAGTACACATACATAAGTGCTCCTAACACATAATAGGACGAGTTAGTAGGAGTACTAGAATAATAGGTAAATAAAATTAAAATAAAATTGTTTATTTGTCCAAATAATACACACATACACAGTTCAAATAAAAAAGTGGTAGAAAAACAATAGCATAAAACAATATAGTTAGTGCAGAGAAGATTTAGGTTTACAAAAATAAAAAGTCTATGTCTCTTAAACTAGGAGACCTGTTTCTTAAGAGACAGTGATCGGGCAAAACTTGAATTTAATAAAAATGAAGTTCACAAAGTGAGAGTGTCAAGCTTTACTATTATAAATGCATAATAATATTAGTATTAGTCAAATATGTGTCAGTGTTGAAAAATGTCTGACTGGCTCATACAGCAGGACTATATTAAAACAGAGTCTTTACTATCATACATCGCTTGACATAAAAACACTTAAAAAAAAAAGACGAACACACACACACGCATACTCACCGTATGCGTTTGTGTGTGTGTGTATATGAGTGTTCGTTTTTTTTTTTTGAAGTGTTTTTATGTCAAGCGATGTATTCTGTTTTAATATAGTCCTGCTGTATGAGTCAGTCAGAAATTTTTGATTTGACATTGAATTTATTTAGGTCTATTATGTCTAGTTCTTTCTGTATTTTTTTTTAAAGACATGATGGCTTAAGACGTAGTATTGACGTCTTGTAAATGAGGTTTTGTACTGTACACCTGGGGGAACATATGTACGTTTTCTTGGGTCAGATGGAGGTAAGCGATGTATCCTCAGGACAGAGTGGAGAATAAAGAGCTGCCGAACTGTCAGTACTTTGCAATCAGCGTAAAGTTCCGTTGGAAGGTATCTGTAGGGTTTCTTTAACAAACTTTAAGTACAGTCCTTTGAGACCTTTCTGCTCTCAGAAGATAAGTCTTGGCTGCTCCACCCCATACAGTTATACAGTATCCAATAACCGATTGACATAATGTGAAGTACACCATTTTTAGAATGTCAATACTGGCCTATTCTCGGAGAGATTTGAAGATGTAAATAAGACGAAGTATTCGAGAAGAAGTGTCGAGTTGTTTGTCCCATTTTAGTCCATCGTCTATCCGCTCTGGCAATGGAACATGAGCACGATATTAACTGATTCTGACATGAGTGAGCCGTTATCATGAAACTACTTGTAGGCTTGTTGTTGGACCGGATCGCAAAGGGTAAGTAATATGTTTTACTTTATTTAATGTCAGCAAGTTTAGATCAAGCCATCATTGAAGACAGTGCATATTCCGTTTTTCGTTTCCCAGGACGGCCCATCAACCAAGCAAGCTGTTATTGACATTCTACAAAGGTCATCTATGTATATCTGAAAAAGGGTGGGGCCTAGAATGCTTCCTTGGGGGACACCATATAGCACAGCCTCTTCATCACTGTAGCTAGAGCCAATCTTTACCAGATGGGTGCGATTCCTCAGGTAATCTTTGAAAATTTCCAAAGCTATGCCACGTACACCCAAACACTCCAGCTTGGAAATTAATTTGGGGATAGAAACCGTGTCGAAGGCCTTCGACAGATCCAAAAATATAGCAAGGCACTTTGTTCTACTGTCCAGAGTCTTAGCAATAGATTGCGTTAGATCCAATACTGCGTTTTCAGTAGAGACTCCAGATCAGAAGCCGTACTGATTATCCGATATAATTTTTTACTTATCGGGAAGGTAGTATGAAAGTAATATTTTGCAACACACGTAAGAGTGAAAAACTTTATGAAAAAATAAAAATCCAACCGACTTCCAAAAAACTCTACAAAGTGAAAAATAACTTCAATTTCGGAATTTGGTGTCTTGGGCTTCGTACATAGATAGGTAGATACACATCTACCTATATACAATATGTAACAAAAACCCTGTTGTTTCTTTTAGGAACGTATACATTTACCTATAAGCAGAACATTGATGAAATTATAATTTAAAAAAATTAAGCATTGGCTAGTCGAGAGGTCAAAATCAAATAACTATTAAAATCGACACATTCAAAAAAATGTTTAGCGTATCTGATTTTACAAGTACATCTTTATTTCGCTAAATAGCCTACTAGCTACTAGCGGCTTTCTTTGAATGCGACAAAAAGTGCCGCCAAAAACATCCGCCGCGCACGTCGGCGGGTCGGTACCACGTGCCTACCTACCCCACCACCCCGCCACCCGTCTCCCTGCGAAGCACTTCCTTAGTCTCCCGCGCAGCTTTCTTCCGAGTGGACGTTATTGTTGACCTACGTGACTAGTGCCTAGTGTTTGTGTTTTGTTTGTGTGTGACTTGTGTTTTGTTTACGTAAACGTTGACAATGTCTTATTCTAACGTAGAATATCTTAATATGTTGATGTGTCTTCGGAAATGTGACTGGAATGAGCCAAGAAGTGTAGAGGTACAACGTGGTCATATCGAACAGCAACTCCGTGGCCGTCAAGTAGATATCAAAATAAATTAATGCATTAAAATGTAACTAGGTACATCAGGTTTTATGTGGCAGACGCGGCGAATTTGTTTTTTTAATGTAGTTAAGTGTTAAATGTAGTATTAACAATTATCAATTGTGCTTAAAAATACTGTTTAAACCAAGATTTCAAAGATTAATTCGTTAAAGTGATGAACAACAGCTGACAAGGTCACGAACTTGTGTAGAAAAATAGGTAGATAATCGGCGGCGCGGTGGCACCGATCAAAGAGAGGGCGGGAACGTTCTATCTACTTCTGGTTTCACGTCATCGCTTCATGCAGAATGGCAGAGGTAACAAATCGATTAAACATTACAAATATTTTTTTTTTTTTTTTTATTGAACAGTTTTTTATAAATGACTTGCTTTATCGCTTAGTAAACAGATTCTTAAAACGTTCTACCTACGTTTTAAGAATCTGTTTACTAAGCTATTACTAAGCTGCTTACTAAGGTTTTTGTTACATATTGTATATCGGTTAGTCCCTCTACGCTCTAGTCTCGCTATGCCCGACTCGTAAAATACCTACTAAAAAGTTTACGTACCTAACTAACAGGGGCGTGCCGTCCATAGAGGCAATTAGGCCTAGCCTACCCTACCAACAACGCCAAATGCATTTATTTTAACTATGTAATACAATAATACAAAATATAAAAAAAAAAAGTTAAACTCCTATTAAAACTCTTATAGCAACTTGTCGCAGACGCCACGTGACTCACAGTTCGACGCAGCTTACGTACGCAAGGCAAGGATTCCTTTCGCCTACATTTCGTTCATAAATTTACGCACACTCGTGTATATTTTCGTGTGTATGAACGGCACACAATAGTGAAATGGTTTAAATAAGGGGCGTAACTCCGGCGGCAGGAGCTTGGTCCTCATTGGTTGTGTGTAAAGTGAAGATTTAATGAATGAAAAATATTGAAGACCAGGGTT
Organism: Atethmia centrago; assembly: GCA_905333075.3. Lineage (NCBI taxonomy): Eukaryota > Metazoa > Arthropoda > Insecta > Lepidoptera > Noctuidae > Atethmia > Atethmia centrago. The sequence continues at coordinate 22,892,747 of HG995386.1, forward strand.
CCCAATTTATGGACAATTCCCCGAATTGCGGGGAAGTTTCCTTCATGACTACCAGACTACTAGAGACAATTAAAAAAAAAGGGTGGTATTGTTGAATTTATACCTTCCAAAAAATTATAAACTGTAAGGAATAGCAAAAGCCCTATAAAAGATATTAAAAACTTCATAATTTTTTATTTTTCTTCTCATTTTGGGAAATTTCGCTTGGTTTGTGGGGAGTTAGGAAAATAAGTTTCGGCAACACAGTCCAGTGTGTCAGTGTTATCCGGCAAAATATGACAGTCCGTTTTGTGGAAGAACACGGTATGACAGTGATACATTTTAATTGGTAGTGTTTGTTTCATCTGACAGTGACACGTAATTTATATGTGATCTTGAATGTTTTGCTGGTTTAGATCTTATTAAGTTATAAGCAGTGATAGGAATAGGTAGTGCCTATTAGCCTAAACTTCGAAGAACAGAGACAAGAAACGGAGACTTCCTTAGGACTAAATTATTTCCGGCACATCTGTCTCGAAATTTCGAGACAACACTTAAATACATTTTAAAAAATGTGTTATTTGGAATAAGTAATTCGTCTATATTTATCTAAAGTTTGTCTATAAATGTGATAGTTTGTATGGATGTCCATTACTCAATGCCACTGAAAATGCTGATTTTGGTAGTGATATAGATTAAGGTATAAAATAATAATAATAATAAAATAATAATAGCACATATGCTACTTCCTATTAAAAAAAAAGTATAGTTCCCATGGGATACAAAAACAATAGTACACGCGGGAAAAGCCGCGGGCATTAACTAGTTAAAAAAAAAAAACGTAAGAGTCCTTTCACACCACCGATATTGTCTGGCGATTTTTGGAGATTTCTATGCAAAAAAAAAACGAAAGAAAAAATGCTCAAAAATCGCCGGTCGATATCGCTCTAGGTTCATTAAATAATTAATGGGCTCTAAAGGAAAAATAAAACACATAGAATATTGTTGTAACAAATATATGTATATTTCTATTATTTTAAAATATGACGTAATTGGAAACCATGAAACAAAATGTAAAGAAGGAAAGATTTAAGAAACAAATTTATGTTTATCTATCTTCAAATATCTATGTCAAATTTATTTTACTGACGTTGAGGGATGCAATTTTTACTCAAATCAAAGTAATAAAAGTAAGTAATAAAGTAAATTAACCTTTGAAGTTTACAAATTAATATTTGAAGCATTTAGGACAATCAGTTTTAATACTGAACTACTAACTGTTCGGTTTTGATAAAGAACTTGATGCATCAAAAATTGCTAAGAATTTGAAAATCTTTATTTGTGTTACAAATACCATAAAAAATAAAGAACGATTTTAATTTAATCATCGTGATTCGATTCGTCAAGTTCAGTATCAGAACCGAAATTTTCTTTGTCAGATGAGTCATCTAAGTTAAAATACACAATCATAATTTTTTCTATATTTTCAACTGTCAGGCGATTTCTTTTTATGTTAAGAATCCATTTATAAGTTGAAAATGACCTTTCAACATCAACTGAGGTTAAAGGCGCGTACATATAGTATGATCGCTCATCTTTTCCTGCTGTTATCGCTTCACATATGTCTCTAATTTTATCTAAACCGGGATTTCTGTCCATGACATTTACGAGTTTATTTTTTATAAGCTCAGATGAACAGCAGCTAAGCACAGTTCTCACGTGATCAAATATTTCAAAGGATTCCGTTAGAGTTAAATTCGATTTTTGTAATTTCTTTAATCCAATTTGTATATCTTTAAAATATTCCTCAATGTAGTCCAAGTCCGATTTCAAGTTTTCCTTTTGAAGAACATTTTTGGCACACCTAATAGATAGCGCGTCGGAACTTCTTAAAAGATTTACAATTGTTTTAATTTGATCATAATATTTTGCATAATATGACACTGCCTCCAACCAAGTACCCCATCTTGTAATAACGGGTTCTGGAGGAAGCGGCATGTGGGGAAAGGTGTTTTTTAACAAGCGCACTCTATTAGGTGATTTTAAAAATATTTTTTTTACGTTTGAAATTAATTCATCTACATCTGAGTATTCGTATCGTATTTTTTCTGCCACGAGATTCAGTGCATGTGCTAAGCAAGTGACGTGTATCATGTTGGGCAAATAATTTTTCAGCACACGTCCCGCTTTTAGCATATATGCTACACTATCAGTGCATAATACAGCAACGTCTCCTACTTTGGATTCATACAAATCGCACCACATATTTTCAAAGCAGTCTATTACAAATTGGGCAATTGTGCTCCCATTAACAATTTCTAGTACTATGCAAGCAACTAAAAATGGTTTTTGTGTGATCGCATTTAAAGGTTTTACAAGTAAATGTACCATGTATCTGCCTAAAAAATCAATTGTCTCGTCTAAAGATACCCACAGCTTTTGATTTGCAATTTGTTCATAAATCGAGTCAATTTTAGTTTTAAAAATCTTATCTAAATAAACTTTTCTCAGCAATGATTGCTCAGGAAGCTTTTGTCGATTTGTACAATTGCAGCAAATATATTTATGGAAGAATTTTTTGAAAGCGGGGTTGTTTACTTGAATCCAAGGTATATTACATAATATGAGAAATTGTACTAGGTCCAAATAAAATTCTTCATTTGGTTTTTTACTTGTCCCTTTGTGTTTCGGACCTTTAACGTGCCTCTTGACACTACTAAGTTTAGCTGTTATACTGCACTTAGAACAGTAAATCAAATTACTGGCCGGGTCGTAATATAATTCAGGATGAAGTCCAATCCAACTTTGTACTGTTGCTTTCTTAGGCTTGTTCGCCATCTCCAATCTTACTGGTCTCCAAAAAGATATACGATGGCAAGTACCTAAAATAAAATAAAATTTTAAGTTTTCCATGCCTCAAAAGGAATAACGAACCTTTATAGATACAGGGAGGTGGAAAGGAAAGCGGGAGAGGTACGCGCATTCCAGCTAGGTGCATCGATTGTACCGATTTAAAGATTTTATTCTTTCATTTTACGCTCTAATAAAGAAAAACGGTTAGATAATATGAACACGCGTAACATCATTGTTATTGAATTTTTTTTTCGCATTTTAGTCAATGCGCAAAAGACATATTCCTTTTTGGTTCAAATATTAAAAGAACCGGCCAGAAAAATAATATATTTTGATAGAATTCGTCCACCTTAGCAATTCTTTATGACACCAAAGATATAACATTACTATGCTTGGTAGTATTGAAGTTCACTTTTATATTTGAACCAAAAGTTAAATGCGTATGTTTTTTTTCTTTAACTACGTTTCATACACAATAATTATCTTAAAAACTCCACTAAAAAATATCAAGTTCATACAATTGCATATCAATCTAGACAGTCAAATTGCTAGTTTAAGATAAAATAATATATACATTAATGTTCTTCTTTATATCTAACTTACTGTTTGTTTCCCTACAAGAAATAAAATAAATAACTTTAGCCAAAACATTAAAAAGTAATAAATGTTGACTTACCGTATTATTTGATGTAGACAGACAGGAACAATGTTATTGCAGCAAATCGTAATCCATAAATTCAAGCCAAAGTAGTCGTATTAAGAAGATCCAATGAACCAAAAAACGAGCGAGGGTGAAAAACAATATTCACAAAAACAATACAGGAAGATGCGCACTTAACAAACCGAAGTACAGGATTGAAGTGAAGGTAACCTGCGCGCACGCGGGGCGGTAAGGAGTAGGGGGGGAGGGGGTATGTAGACCCTCCCCGCGCCGCACAGGTATGCGACCATGGCGGTTACCTTTTGTAATTTCTAAGAATAGATAACGAAACGCGCTGCCGTAAAATGTGATAATGTGATACCATTATTATGCAATTATTTTAATATCATGCACATTTTTAAATATACTTTAGAAATATATTTCATTAAGATGAAAGAAAAAAAGGTATTTGTATTTTCATTTGTAACTAAATATTTGCACATCATGTATAACGGTAGAATGTAAAGGGAAGGGAAATGTATGTCTCATTAATATTAAGATCATACCACTTTGTATACCTACATTCTGGCAAATAAATGAATTATTTATTTATTTTAAATACCGATAAAATCAAAATCAAAGCATTTATTTCAAATAGACCATTTACGGGCACTTTTGAATAGTCAAATGTCGGTCAGTCCAAGAAAAGTGAAGCTAAATTGCACGTTCCAAAGAGTAGGTCTCTATGGAGTAGAACGTGCAAGAAACTCCATGGACACTCTTTTAAATCATATTATGTGTTACATATAATGCCTTTTTTACACTTGAACTTTAGAAATCTCATTAAACGTAGCCGAGAGTGAGCTAGAAAGAAGATATTTACTTCGAAACGTGTACGGCTTCTTATTCAAACATTGTGATTCATTGTGTATTACGATCAACAAGTCATTTACAAAATGTTCTCCAAAAAAAAATTCAGAAAATTTTATGGTTGTAACGACTGTGTATGTTATTTATTATGATATATCTAGTCGCAAACTTTAGGTAAATATAGACGAATTACTTATTCCAAATAACATTTTTTTTAAATGTATTTATGTGTTGTCTCGAAATTTCGGGACAGATGTCTCGGAAAAAAAGTTAGTCCTAAGGAAGTCTCCGTTTCTTGTCTCTGGTCTTCGAAGTTTAGGCAAATAGGCACTACCTATTCCTATCACTGGTTATAAGTAATTGGTTTTGAAACGTAAAATAGTGTAAAGATTATGTGACACAACAGAATGGTGTTCTGTTGTGAAGTTTGCGCCGATAATGTGTTGGTTAGGTTAGGTTAGTCGCACTTGTCGTTTAAGACGCTGACAACACCTAAACCGCGGTCACTGTCAGATTGCATAGAAAAGAAAGAGAAGCACAATGACACAACGCTTCTAATTTATTGCAAAATATGAAGCAATTATCTATTTACTCAAAATTGAGTTGAGTAATCGAAAATAAAAAACGACTAAGTTCTGCATTCAAATAAGACGTTCTTGTTATTAATTAAATATCTAACGTATAATGATATTTAATACAGATATTTTGGATTAGAACGCAAGGTAAGAGGTTAGTTTAACGTTAGTTTGTATCAAGATTTTTATTCAAAACGTGTTTTGGTAACAACCAAGTTCCAGGAAATATGTTCAAAATTAACATATTTTTTCCGCTACCACAAACTATACAGATTTGGCAATATTTTTCTCAAGAGAAGCCAATTTTGGTCAATTGCGTCTTGTCAGCGCCTTAATGATAAGATTCAAGTTGTGTCTAAAGGTAGATGTGTGCCCGAATTACGAGAATTGCGAGAATTAATCCAAAAATATGATAATTCATGACTTCGGATATCTTGCAAGTGACGTGTTCTGTAATTATCACCCACCCACTTGGTTATGATATTTGAGGTGGCCGAATCTTTCTTCTTCGTTAGAAAATCGTTTTTTAAACCTTGAATAATGTGGTGAGTTCTTGTATGTAGAGCCGCGCTGTGATGTTGCGCGAATTAGTTTTTTTTTTTGGTGTCAGTATGCATGGCCTACCCTCTGTGGAGAACCACTGCACGCCACTGCTACCTAAAAGAAGTTACCTGTTATATAAGTGCCCTCCACTGTATTAGTACAGTGGAGGGCAGCTGTCCCAGCAGTAGGTAAGGTTAATAACATAAGGATATAACAGGTAACTTCTTTTAGGTACGTAAACTTTTTAGTAGGTACGAGTATTTTACGAGTCGGGCATAGCGGGACTAGAGCATAGAGGGATTAACCGATATATATAGGTAGATGTGTATCTACCTATCTATATCGGTTAGTCCCTGTATGCTTCTAGACTCGGAAGCCATAAGTACTTAAGTCATTTTTTTTTGCATGCAAAAAATTTACAGGAGACTGTTTAATTCGATTGGTATGAAAAAAATGTACTACGGTTATGGTTTTTATTATTTATTTTTACACAAATATGAACTAGTTACATATCAGAATATGGCTATTTAGGCTTTATTTATTATTTACTGAAATATCTGACTTAAGTTTCTTTGAACATCAAGAAATTGAGACTTAGGTGTTTATTAACATATTATAATTACTTGGTTTATTTATTTTATTTTATGATTTTAATACAAACTATGAATAACTAAGATTATTAATTAAAATTTTATAATATAATGTATGCATTAAAGTCGAAAACTAACAGTCACTCTCTTCTGAATCTTGTATATCTGGATCAACATCCTTGGTATCGTCAGTGGTTACTAAATTATGGAAACATTCCGGTATTAAAGACAAAAGTGATATTATATCACGTTTTTTGTCGACACTTATTGGTACTGGCTTGTCAGTAATCTGCATCAAATTAAATTCTTTATCTCGTCGCGTGTTCCGTTTGAAATTAATACTTTTAAATGATTCGTCTCTAGAAAGAGTGGTTTTGTATTTTATGACGCCGTACTCAGAGTCATAACTCAGCCACTTCACATCATGCCACTTGAAAATATTTCCATCATCGTCTTTTTTTCGGGCTACTAATATATCCTTCAATAAGCTAGCGAAATCAAAGAAATCATTTTGTCGCATTTCTCTCACGGTAAATTTTTTGCTACTCGATCTTACTAACTGCATCCAGTCGTGGGAGTGATAAATTTGTATGTCAGTTTTTTTCTTTTTTTTTTCAATGATTGCGTGGTCTAAGTCCACTTCCATATGTGTATGCCCAGGTATCATAAACTTGTGGTGTATTAACTTCATTGAAGGTTTTACAGTCAACAAGTACGTGGACATTGCAGCTACGTGTGTGTTCTTGTTTTGTCCTCCACAAGTATCAGAGTATAAAATCACTCCTGAGATTTCTTCCGGTAGTTCTCGTAAATAAGAAAATAAACAAGAGGCAATTTGATTAGCACCGCGACCCGAAATACCCTGATGCCACATGTGGTGCGTTGACATTCCAGTTGCGTTGTCATGAATTGTAAGGTTGAAGGTCCAAAGTTGTCTTTTATAAAAGGCTACAGATGATTCTAATGTTGGAGTTGGCAAGCATTGCTGTAGGTCAAAAGTCAGGCATTTGATTCCGGTATTTGTAATTGCGATATTTTTATCACACTGCTCTCGTACGCCATGTGTATCTCTTTGTACGCCATATCAGTGGCTAGCAGATGAGAGTCACGTTCTTTTTCAAGGGCTAATTTTGTGATCTCGTGAAATGTATTTTTTTTGTTATTACGGGTTGTAATTGTGTCCACAAAAACTATACATTTGTTTTGCATATTGCATAAAAATGAAAGGAAAATATTCAAAACTTACCTTTATTCTCATTATTTAAGGCGAGATTTACTAACTTTCTGGCTCTTGAATCCATTATAAATACTGTTAATGCACAACACCAGTACGACCGTCACACCAAAACACTAATGAATACGTATTTAATTTTACGTCACCCACAACGTTCGTCAACTTTTATCAAGCACTTAAAAAAAAACGAGTAAAGTGAGGGTAGATACTTGAAAATAATTTATCGACAGCAAAAACGGATCACTGTTACCAAGTTACTTAAGTCAGTCGGTATAAGAGATGAAGATGTATAAGATATTGAAATGCCGGGAAAAAAAACTTAAGTCAACTTAAGTGGTTTGTGTCGCCGCTTGATTTGTTGATACGACTTAAGTTTTATGGTACAGTCGACTATTACGACTGAATGGAGTGACGGTGACTTACGTGCTTTTTCCAGTCAACGGATAATACAAAAACATGGATGCTGTGACTTTTTATAATTTTGAGCTAAAATTGACTTAAGTGCTTTTGGCCGCCGCGTCTAGCTATATAGGTTCAATATCATGCGAAAGTAACTGTCGTCTGTTACCATTTCACTATTTAACGGATTAAATTTAGCACACAGATAAAACATGACCAGAGATAGGACATAGGATACTTTTCAACCCGGAGTAACGGTACCGTGGTATAATTTCCGACCTCCATTCAGGCGAAGCCGCCTGCAATAGCTAGTATATAATAACTGTCACATATCACGTCCTACGCTTATTTTTCATGCACGTCCTTCCTATTGATTAGGTGACTGTCTGGAGGTCATTCTTAGTGCTAACCTATACTAATGTGTCTATGTAACTAATGTATTTCGACATACTAGTTGTTCACGGTAGTTAGAAAAAGTACCTACTTTCTCTCATCAGAACCATAAGTGAAAAATTAAAGCTCCATTTACACGGTGCAAGTTTATTGCCTGTGGCATAACATAAAATTGAAGCAACAATTGACCAAATCGAAGCACCGCCGTCTAAATAACACGTGCAATTGATGCACGATACGGGCAAGTTAGTTGCCGTTCAAAACTGGTATAGGTGCATGCAATTATTGAATGGCAAAACTTGCATTCAATTATTGTATACCATTTTATGGAAATCGCACGGGTGTAAACACTTGCATGCAATTCTTGAATGGCAATAATTGAACCTGCTTTGTTGCATGCCATTAATGCACCGTGTAAATGGGGCTTAAGGGAAAAATGCTGTACAACCCTATCATAATAGTCAATTTAATTTAATACGTACCCTTAGTTGATAAGTTTTTACTAACCATTGGAGCAATGTTGTAATATTAAGCAGAGAATTAAAAAAAATAAACAGCGTCATGATTTCTTTGACTTGAAAATCATCATACATCTTCTGACCTCCCATAAAATTTAATAGATAAGATAGATAGATAAATAAAACATATATTCAATGCACACAAAATACATAGCACAACACACAATTAATAGATAACAAATTACAGAAATAAATCGTATTTGGTTAAAAAATAAATGTAAAAATAGCCAATTACATACACATAACCTTACGCCTTCTTCCCAGCACGACAACTGCAGGCTCAGCACGAGCACCGTTTTGTCTACGAAAGAATAGACAAAAATGACGTTCCGTGTAGAAAGTATGACGACAGCAAAGTAGAAAGAGTCAACCGCACTTTTTACGAAATTCACTCTTTTACATAATTCGACTCAGAAGTCTTTGTTTTGTCATACTATTTTTTTTCTGTTTGGTTCTTAATTTTTACTGAGTCACGAATATAAAGACAACTACATCAACTTTTCTCAGTGTCCAGGTACCGTATTATGGAACAAAAAATATTATTGTAATATTGGCCTTCATTATTTCCTTGGTAATGCCCTATTAACTAAATGATGTAAAATAGGAGAAGATAGCCTTATTCTTCTATTAATTATCACAGTTTTGTGTTCAAAACGCTGTCCTGTAAAATCATGATTTAGTAGATAACCGTATACGAGCACCTCGTGGCCGTCGAGTAGAAAACCGAAAATTGTCTTCACTACCTTAGACAACTGTCAGTTGTCAGTGTGATTTTGATAGTTTGATTTAAGATATAAACTTTCTTCTGAAATAGTCTACATAAAAAAGGACCTAAACAAAGATCGTTACAAACGAAACACAAAATAACAGATTGTAGAAGTATTTCTACGGTGCGGAGTCAAAAATGGAGAAACGAAATGTCATGCATAGAAATAGCTATGTCTATTCTTCGAAGAAATAGAAAGCGCCATGCTAAGCCTGCTGAGTGCACTTTATTTCACAATCAGACGGATTTTGAAAGTAATTCCTAATCCAATGCATCATATGTCTGAGAAATTCTTCTTCTGCGTCTGTTGTTGAATTGTCAAAATGAATGGCATTGCAATTGTAAGTGTGTTACGCAATTAATCCGTAAATAGGCAGACACTACAGAACGCCACCGGCTACGCTCCTTACATACTCCTTTTGCTTCGTTTACGTTCATACATCTGGTCATACACGCACGCTGGTTGCGAGAACTACGCACCTGACCTTTCTGAAGAACATCATCAATAAGGTCACTATGCGTCCTTCTAGGGCGTCCCCTTCCAGCGTTTTCACTCACCTCGGCCTTGTAAATTAACCCTTTGTTTGTTAGTCGTCTTTCATTCATCCTCTCCACATGATCAAACCATCTAAATATTCTATCGAGATGTTTACTTGAATAAGCCTTTAAAAAACTCAAAATTGATTCTCATTGCTCCGTTTAAATCGATGAAAAACAAAAGTGAACCTTGAAATATAGTTTTACCAGCATGTCGATTCTGTAAAAATCTCACCGTGAAAACTTGCGGAGTGAGCTGTCAGTGTCGTAACTTTTACTAGGGCAATCCCTAGTAAAAGTTATGACAATGACAATGTAATGCTTGGTCAATACCAAGCATTACATTTATAATCATAATCGAGATTTTAGTAATAATTTTATGCTAATTCTATTGATAATTTTATATTATTTCAAAACTAGTATTTAATTAAGTGTTTAAACGTTCCTCTTTAGGTTTTTTTTTAAATAAAATAGCAAATCAAAAATTCAGTCAATAACTCAATTTTGTTTTATTAATTCTGAAAAATTTGAACATTTTCGCAGTCGCCATCTTGGATTTTAATTTTGACCTCACTATCGGCTTTAATACTCCCTAAAACCATGGAACCGGTAAAAAAAAAATCCAAATTTCTGTTTGGCGCGCATTTAAAAATAAAAAAAAACAGCAAATTAAAAAAAAATTTTCGACTTTTTATTCAAATGGCTTGTGTACACACACATCGTTTAGGTAGTTTCCCACATAGTTTGTGTGGGGATAAATTCTATGGATAAATTATATGGTAATTTATAAAATAATCAATAGAATTACCATAAAAATATTATTAAAATCTCGATTATGATTGTAAATGTAATCCTTGGTCCATCTCTAGCATCAGTTGGGATGACACTGACAGTTTACTCCACGCTCACTTCACCTAAGTTTTCACGGTGAGAAGGTTACAGAATAGCACTGCAGAATAATGATTTATAGATTATGTTAACCCCAACATCTGTGAACTTCAGTTAAAATTAAAATTAAAGCTATTTTTGTTAACAATTTATGTATTGAAACAATCATTTTCAAAATCATAACGACCGATTTGCAGAACGATCTTTGGGAAAATGAGAACAAACAATAACATGAATAAAAAAAATAATCAGTCACATTAATAGTGAAATAATTTCATTATTGTAAAATGATTTCATTATTCGATATTATCAGAAATTACGGGTATCTACAATGTGTCGTTTTGCATCCTCGTCAAATTTCAGGAGGCTGCTATGAAAGACATATAATATCAAATAAAATTACGATACCTACTCAATAATTAATACATACTTGTTTTTTTAGTTATTTAAGTTTGACAGTATTTTAGAATATTTTACCCATTTTTACAGAACAGAATCACCGCGTTGCGTATTCGGTAGTGTGTAAAAAAAAGACCTACTTATTTTATTATTGATTCGTGTCGAGAATCATTAGCATAGTTACCTCCTTGAATTTGACGAGGATGCAAAACGACACCTTGTATAGCCATTTCCATATAATCCACTGACGAGAAAGTAACAGATTAGCAGAATGTTTAAAAACGGCCATGATATTTTCTCGTTGTTTCTTCAATAAACCTCATTCCCTTAGTCCATAAATTTTCTGAAAAAGATGTCTAGTACTTTCTGGCACCCATCTATATTTTGGCAATTTCTTGCGTTCTGATCTTTATTCACAGCTCAATTAAAAGAATAAATCCCACACTCATAGACGACGATTAAGTTTAATGAACCATTACTTCATGATAACTAAATGGTAGACCTACGTTGTCTGTACCTTGGCAAGATACGGCAAATAAAAAATAAACTCAAAAGCAAGTTTAGTAGTTACTGATCATTTTTGTCGTATTTGTAATAAGGCTTTCATAACGCCAAGAACAATTAAACGAGCCCCCTTCCGCTCTTCTTTTTTGTAAGAGGGGTCAAGTAATGCAGAGCACTGAACGTACTTTAGTTTAGCATAATGTCTATCACTGGTGCCGATTCTCTTGTCACAAATTTCTCTAAACTAGACCAAAAATCACCAAAATTTCGTTTATTCCTGTCAAACGACGTTTTCCATTCTGAAATTAACTAAAGTAAATTAACTATACTATAGTTTGACAGCACTAATGTCATTTTAGTTACTTAATTTAGTGAAAATGGCAATTTTGCTATTCTGAATTTGACATTTTTCATCTAAAATTTAATTTTCAAGCTAAATCAGGCTATTTTTAATCGCGATTAAAAAGGTGTGGAATAAAATTTGTTGTCATGAACTAAAATTTACAAAGCATGTTTCTCATAGATTTCTTGAAAGTTTGGATGCTTGTGGGTTTGGAAATTCTTAGATCAGTGAGGACTTCTTCATGATAACTAAATGGTAGACCTACGTTGTCTGTACCTTGGAAAGATACGGCAAATAAAAAATAAACTCAAAAGCAAGTTTAGTAGTTACTGATCATTTTTGTCGTATTTGTAATAAGGCTTTCATAACGCCAAGAACAATTAAACGAGCCCCCCTTCCGCTCTTCTTTTTTGTAAGAGGGGTCAAGTAATGCAGAGCACTGAACGTACTTTAGTTTAGCATAATGTCTATCACTGGTGCCGATTCTCTTGTCACAAATTTCTCTAAACTAGACCAAAAATCACCAAAATTTCGTTTATTCCTGTCAAACGATGTTTTCCATTCTGAAATTAACTAAAGTAAATTAACTATACTATAGTTTGACAGCACTAATGTCATTTTAGTTACTTAATTTAGTGAAAATGGCAATTTTGCTATTCTGAATTTGACATTTTTCATCTAAAATTTAATTTTCAAGCTAAATCAGGCTAATTTTAATCGCGATTAAAAAGGTGTGGAATAAAATTTGTTGTCATGAACTAAAATTTACAAAGCATGTTTCTCATAGATTTCTTGAAAGTTTGGATGCTTGTGGGTTTGGAAAATCTTAGATCAGTGAGGACGCGTATGTAATTGCAGCTGTTGTCCATGCGGCAGAAAGAAATAACAAAATTATTGTTATTAGAACACAATACGAAATTCATTCCTGAAAAATTAGAGATATTTTTGTACTGAACATCTAATGACTTCATTATAATTTGGAAAACAAGTGGATGAATCCATTTCCAGATTCTGTGAAATAAGAAACTATTTTTTTTAACTATCAAGAAAGTTCAGTTATTATTAGAGTTCAACTATCAGTTGGAAACATTGCGAGACCGTTCCAACCCATTTCAAATGGCTGAAAAAAGATTTTTATACTTACTCCCTAGATTGGGACAGACTAATTCAAGATGTCCTTGATAGGGCTTTCCTACGGCGACGAGAATACCGGAGACTTTTTACTGAACGATAAACCGGATTTATAGAGAAAGCTCAATCCAGAGGAGGCTCAGTAGGTGCTCTGAAGGTTTGAATGGAATGGGTTAGTGTGCAAGTTCATCGGAGATAGTGATTATCCAATGTGTTATGTACCCATATTATGATGCCAGCTCAACAGAACAGTAGAACTAAAGAAAATCCACGTTGTGGTAGTTACACACAAATAACAAGAGACATTTTTCTAGAAAACAATATTATATTTTTATAATAATAAAGCTACATTTTTGTTATAAATTGATTAAGTTTTTATTTCCAATATTCTTCCTCCAAAGACATTGGTGCCAATCTTTTCTCATGCCACCCTTATTCTCATTCCTCATCTTTTTCACATAGAATGCTCTCCTCCCTCGCTGTCTTTGCGAGGTTGAATAGTATTGGTGCTTGGTGTGGCTTTCATAGCAGCAGTCATACTCGTACCTGTAAACAAGTATAGTTTGTTATTAAAAGGCACTGAAACACTTCATTCAGTATTTTTTATGACATGTTCTAATGTCTTGCTTGGTATGTGTCCTTTGACACATCCTAGTAATTATGAAACAACAAGCTGTTTGTCCGATGAAATCCTGTGGAATTTTGTGTATAGCCTGTGTATTCCTTTTTTGTCCATTAGGTGGTTAGCCATGATATATATAGGTGCCGAGTAATTCTTTTTTTATACGACTTGAGATAGCTTTTTATTTCCTCTTTACTGTCGTTATTTTTATACCATGGTGTAGAGCTTCATTTGGTACAAACAATGGGGCGTTTGTGATTGTTCTTAGAAGCTTGTTCTGAAATCGCTGTATGATCTCTATGTTAGTGTGTGATGCTGTTCCCCATAGCTGAATGCCATAGGGATAAAGGCTCGATTATAGCTTTGTTTTATTTTCCAGGTCAAATTGTGACCAGTAGGTAGAACTTTCTTAGTGAAAATGTGTTTTTTTCCAAGGAAGACGTCTGTCGAGGTTTATACCAAGGTATTTCACATGGTCAGCTTGAGGCACTTGTATTCTATTTAAAGGAGCTTCGATTTATTGGAGCTTATTATTTTCATTGCTACCATCGCAAACACTTAAAAATATATTTTTTTTTTATTAATAAAATCAAATTCGAATTTTCCAATGAAATATTTTACTTTTGTCTGTCGAAGTCACGACAGATACAAAAATCATGGATTTATTCTGTTTTTTATTCGACTATTTTTAATATAATCTGTGCCGAAAGCATTTTGTCACCTCTATTTTGGCCTATGGTTTACTCAACATACGATTGTCAAACTCGAATATAGTTGTGTCAAGATTGTTTTTAATTTTAGTGAAACTTGTTTGCAGAATAGCTTTTAGGATTCTCTTAACCAAAAATAAGAAATTTTAGTGATAGTTTAGTTAAGTTCGGTGAACAACAGAATCGGCACCACTGTCGCACAACTGTCAAAATACAAGTGTAAGGTACAGACGGGAACATGACTGTCCAAGCCAAAGAACGTGCTAAGTAACGTTTATCAATCGATGGACAACGGGAAGAGTCAATCGGTTCAGAAAGATCAACGGTGCGCCAGGTGTCCCGAGAATAGATTTTTCATGCCGTATGAAATTAAGCCCAACCAATAATAAACGTACCTAATTGTTTGTGTTCTACCGTTTGGTATTATTGGGATGTTCAGTTAATCTAATGACGACAGCTGTTATCAGCGTTAATCGAAGCTTTTGGTAGCGGATGTAAATATTTTTATATGTATGTAACATTCCAAGCCATATCGTGCGAGCCTCCCAAATATCTAAAGCAACGAGTATTTACACAAGTAATCCTATAGGTATTTCATTGTAGACCCATTTCTAGGCAAAAATATCTAGCCTCTCTTACCCTACTTTGAAGCCTACAGTTATCTCTTTTACTTCGGATACTACGCGAGAATTGACGTCATAGATAACTATCCTGTCATTTATTTGGGCACGAGTAGTTTTTACGTAAAGCTTCTTATCCTTTTTTTCATGTGAAAATCCTTCTACTTAACTATCTTTCGAAGGCCATTTCAAACTTCCTAAAGCTGCGCACAGACACTGCAAGGCATGCACCACGAACAGTGTATCACAGTACGCTAAATTGCTAATCAAATTCGCCGTAGCGACGCGACGGTAGCATATAGTGAGCACCGAAAATGGCTCTACGGCCAGTCGGCCGGCGGCTAGCCATAGAGCCATTTTCGTCCATTGTTGTTACAATTGAAACTCAGTGTTATTTCTATTCATTGACTAAAGCATCGATCAAAATTCAAAGTTCCGAAATATATTTTCAAGATACATTGAGAAAGAAAATGCATTCAAATGTCACTCAATTCCTATAAATGAAATTATTTTCTAAGGCTCTGTTCACACGTTCAGGCTGTCGGATTGCTGGCGCCGCGCACTCGGCAGAGAAAGGAGGTACCTATAAATGTGTTAAACTTATCCATAATAACTAATCTTATCGACTGTCTTGTAGGGCTAGTGGTTGGCAAGCGCTATTGCTGAGCATGAAGTCCTGGGTTCAATTTCCAGGTCGGGCAAAATGTTATTGAGTTTTTTCGTCAGGAATTTCTCCGTAGCAGCCCGGAGTCTGAATTTGAGCCCGGTTGATGGCAATAGGCTCGCCCTCTATTACATGGGACTTAAACATAAACGGCAAAATGTGGGTAGCTACACCTCTGCCTAACCCTTCAGGGATTACATGCATTATGTTATTTTATATTATGTGATTCATAAGCGCCTATTTGGGGGAGGCCTATGTCCAGCGGTGGACGTCTTTCGGCTGAAATGATGAATGATGATGAAGCGCCCATTACACGCTCAATCTCGATCCTATGCCTCTAATTGTAACCATGGGTCACAGGAACGCGTCACAACATTTTAACGACCACACAAATATTCCTAATTTCGTTAGATGGTGCATTTTGTTGCGCCGTCTGACGAAATAAGGAATATCGGGATTTAACGGTGCATCTTAATACAAAAATGGTCCAAAACCACATGAAATGTATCTATAGCAAAAGCATGACTAGTTTGAGATTTTATGCCTAAACCTAGATTATAACGATCAAGTAACGATGCCTATTACATACACTGCCAGTCCGGTGCTCATCCGGCAGTCTGAACCAGTGACAAAAGAGCCTTAGCCTGCTCGTACACGTCTGCTTTTTCAGCAGTTAATGGACCGTTGTGTACGGTCCAACAACATTCAACAACAGTCAATATTGTAACCTTAACACCAGTTAAGGTTACAATGAAAATGTATAATAAGATGTACTTGCACCGGAGGCCGGACCGGTGTCCAATACATACAAAATGAAAAACAGTGAGCAGTGGTGGCCCAGTGGTAACGGCCGCGACTTACGAGTTGCGAGGGCGCGCGTGGTGGATTACAGCCCACTCCCTCTCACAGAGAGGAGGCCTGTGTCCCAGCAGTGGGAACATTATAGGCTGATTATGTATGAAAAACACGGTCTTATGGAAAAACGGACGTCAACAAGCGGCCTTATAAATTCTCAATCGTACCACGGCACGGTAGTGTTCAACTTACTGAATAGATTTTGTACTAACGAAAACACGATGTTCATTTGTCTGTTTTCAATTACAGACGCCTACGATAAATTAATTAATGTTGTTTCAGAAGATAGGCATAATTCATTGTAATTTATGTTTATTCAGATGAAATTTTGAATATTAGGTGTTAATTGTAACTGGTGTTTTGATATCAGATTAAAATAATAAGAGGTACCAGTTTATAACTGTCCCAATGCAAGGCAAACGCCTCCTCTCATTCAGAGATGTCACGAGCATTGATAATCACTCTTGCTCAAGACGAGTTGGCGATTTCAGACTTATATTAACTATAAGTCCAGGTTTCCTTGCGATTTTTTCTTCACCGATGCCAGTGTTGTCCAAGATAACCTTAGAACATATGAATTGAAAAAGTCACATTATCTGAATTTGAACCCGCAACCGCGTGCATGAGAGGCGAGGCCTTAACCACCGGGCCATCATGACATCCTCATCATCATGAATATAATGACATGTTGATCATTCATCAGGACTGAATATAATGACTGTGAGATTGTCGTTATTTTATTGTCTGTGGCAGTTTATATTTTGACCATAACTGTAAAAGAAAAGACACCATTTCTTAATTGGTTTTGGATTTCTAGGCCTGAATCGAGCATGCCACCATGTAGCAGTCACGAGCTACCATTGGCATTTCAAAGAATTTCTGGACCATTTTTGCCGCGTTCGGAATATTCCAAATTGATGTTTAAAAACTCCATCGCACGACTTTTGCGTTGTCGATAAAAACAAAAAATCTGGAACACGTGGAGTTGGTAATCCCTAAACGATTAGTTCAGTCGTCCGTATATTCAGTTTTAAACGAAAAAGTTGGTATTTCTGATTTTTCTACACGTGCTGGCGATTTGTTATCGTTTTTGGAAACTGTTTGTGCTTGTCATTGCTTAGGAGTTTTGCTTCTAAAATTTAAAAAAAAAGTGTCCAAGTTCGAGTCGGAATCGCACATGAAGGATTCCGTGGTTAGTTAGACGTTTGTTCGTATAGCCATCATTGAGATGGAGCAAAAATCACTTTCCTTGAATGGCGGAACCTATAATTCTAACTTTATTTTGTTTTATTATTTTTGTTATAGAGGTTATAGTAGTCAGTACTAGTATGACCCCACAGTCTACACAGTCTGGTGACTGTGAAGATTTAAGGTATACCTATAACGGTTCAAAAGATACAGCCCTGTGAGAGACGGACGGACGGCCGGACAGCGGAGCCTTAGTAATAAATAGGTTACCCTAAAAACATTCAAGTAAAGCAATATTTGAAAACCGTTTCGATTAGAAAAGATCAATTTCGATCACACTGTACACATAGTTATGAAAAAATGAAAGCCTATTATTTTTGCGGCACATGCTCCTAATTCGCAAATCCCTACAACAAAAATAATATTGTGAAAAGTAGATCCCAGGTTTATTACATTTATTTATATCTCGTAGGCATGAAGACAGCCTTTATTTGAATTCTGAAACAATACCTTCTTTAGGTTCCATTTTCCAGTAATTTATTTATAACTAGTTTCTGTCCGAAACTTTGGAAATTATGGGGTTCCGCCGCAAAAACACAGAAATCTACGACAAACTTCACAAAATAAATGACTAAAAACGTTGTTTCATTAAACGAAATTAACGAACGTTACACAAACATACATAAACATAAACATACATAAACATACAGGCATACTGATACGGAAAATACTAAATAAAAATATACACACAAACACGAAAAAAAAACAAATACACAGAATGAAATTGAGACGTGAACCAAACTTAGCACAACTAACTATACCCACCCCGCACAACAATACGGAAGAAGAAGTATCATGTATGAAGTATCCAAATTATACATTATAATAAATTACCAAAACACATCACAGAATCCAAATTCATGATCACTTTGAAAAACTACTCAAACAGTTCATTCCCTACAATAATTTCGAGCCACATCCAGTTACGTTTATTTGTGTTTAACGGAAACTTGTTTACTATTGTATTTGATGTTTGAGCCCGTGTAACAAGCGAACATTGAGTTGATTTTTTATTGTTTTATTTACCCACTATTTTTTTTTGCGCAATTGTCTAGTTTTTGTAAAACGCCCAACAATGGTGCCGATTCCCTTGTTCACAAACTAAACTAAATTTAAGTTCAGTGCATCTTTTTCTTTCTATTTCATTAAGAAAAGGACAGAAGATACATTTTAGTTTAGTCCTGTCAAATTAATCAGCGTCTGTCACTACTGCATACAAGTTTAGACGTGATTAAAAACTTGCCTACTAAAATTACGTCAATTTACGGCAAGCGCTGATAAATTCGTCTGTCAATGGGAAAAGTGCACAAAAGGCTGGCAGCATTACCACGTTGGATGGCAATTCAAAATGGTGATTATTTAAGCTAAAAAAAGGCCAGCCCTCTGGTCACGTGAAGACTCTACCAACCGTTTGGCGATGTTCCGAAATACTCGATGAGCACTCGGACCCCAAGGCCCTAGTGTTTCAACCCCAAACGGCTCAAACATATAGCTCCCTTATTTGTTATTTTTGCGCAGTTTGAGGTTTTCTGCTCCTGCAGCAGCCGCCCCAGCACAGCCCTCCGTGCTAGGAAGATGGGATGGCGCGAGAGTGTCGACACAGGTTGCATCCCACACCAAAAGCCTACCCAACTTCCACGGCATTATGGTCATTCCGTCTGGCCTCTTCCCATCATCATGTGCAAAGCTATTGGGTTCTATATACTGTTATATACTTGTACATCTTGTAGGTTTTTTTTAAGATTAGTATATCTATTTAAATTTAATATTTAATTAAATTTTATATTTAATTAAATTGACTGCTTCGTTGGTCCAGTGGTCGCAAACGCTACTGCTGAGCATGAGGTCCTGGGTTCAATTCCCGGGTCGGGCAAAATTGTTATCGAATTTTCCATCTGGAATTTCTCAGTAGCAGCCCGGAGTCTGGATTTGTGCCCGGTTGATGGCAATAGGCTCGCCCCCTATTACATGGGACTTAAACATAACTGGGGAAATGTGGGTGTACTACAGGTACACCTCTGCCCAACCCTTCGGGGAATACAGGGGTGATGTGATATAATTTAAAAAATAGTCGAAAAAACATTATAAAAAAAATTAAGATGATCAAAATGAATAAATTCGTTTTGCGTAACTTGTCATCGACGTAGTAATATTAATTATGTCTTCCCGGCCCACTCCGCTCGCGAAACCTGAACAAACGCTATTGACACCGAGTACTAATGCGCAGGAATCCGACACAGCATCGGATTGCGTGGGCTCGGACTTTGATGGTGGAACCCAGCCAAACATTACACGTCGTTTAAAGCGCAAATTTGACGACTCTGCGCTTAGTGAAATAAAAGACATGCTGCTCGATGTACAGCTTCAACACAAGAACCAAACTATAAAATTTGAGGAAGAAATGAAGAGGGTGATGCAACAAAATAGCGAAATTATACAATCAATTCAACACATGTCGGATTGTACGGTTTACGTACATTTGCCCTAGTTTTGATTTAGCTTACTTGTCAATACGCGCCGACTATAATGTTAGAATGTTATATTTTAATCAGTGTGCATTTGGGCGACCACGCCAACTAACGTGTGAGAATTGCCAACAACAACCTAACTGTAACTTACGGGAATAAACTTAAATATTTTCTGTGAGACTTTATCTTTAACACACTCAACAAACTACAACTACAACTTCATTGTCAATGTACAATCCCACTAAGACGGATTCAGGGTGTTTACTGTGTCTTTCAACTGCGATAGCGAATCGGTTTGACTGGCCTCCCACAAGCGGGTCTCACCAGATCAAATTGAGAAGTCGAGTGTCACAGCGGATACAGGAACGCCTTGGGTCTAATAACAACTATTCAAAGGATACCGAAGAACACTTGAAGCAAGGAACTACAAGAGTGCTATCGACGTCTTCGTGTCCTGAACTGAACCAATTCCTGGGAACTCACCTGCAACTAAATTAAGGTACTTACCCAACTACTATCTGCTCCTCTACTACCATGGAACTACTGAACAAACGTTTGAGGAAATAAAAACCCTCTGCAGCAACTACAAAAAGGACAGTGTCACAAGAAAAACTCCAGACTACTTGGAGAAGCGTCTAAAGAACCTAGAAAAACTATGGGTAGTCTTTGACGGACAACACCACATACTTTTGGAAACCATCGAAACTAAAAATATTCCATACTTTACTAACGACATTTACGAAAAAACTAAGCCAATGTACGAGTCTACTATGAGGAATATGATGGAATTAATAGATCTTCAACGAGAACAGCAACACATAGATTTCGACCTAACTGGAATGTTGGTTGAAGAAACCGACGACAAACTGAAACAACTCGTGAATCAACAAGAGCGCAACTTTAAGGCTCTTAGTAGAGCTATGTCTAAAATAAACATCGAGTTAATAACTGAGAAGTGGGAGTTTGAAGAACATCTTTCACCTTTAAAAGCGAAATGGGATCCCATAGACAAGATACATTGGGAACTAGACACTGAACTTAAAGGGTCTAGTATGAAAGAAGACTACCACAACAAATTCGAAGAGTTTGAAGAGAAATACGAGAGTTTGAAAAGAAATCTCAACAGTAAGATCTTCTCAAACATTCAGTATCAAAAGTCTGCACCAAAAATTGATATTCCGGAATTCACAGGCAACTACGTACAGTGGATTTCGTTCAAAGATATCTTTCTGGAAACCGTACACAACAACCCCAGCATCTCGAAAACGCAGAAGATGCAACACCTTAAAACGAAACTTAAAATTGAAGCCGAACGCCTGGTGCAGCATCTGTCGATCAGCGCAGAGAACTACGACTCATGTTGGGAAATACTGCCACATCGCTACGACAATCGCAGACTTCTTTCATGAATACTATGCAGCAGTTATGCACTATACAACAACCCAACGCTAACAATTTAAAACGAATGCATGACGTTATAACAGAAAGCATGAATGGACTTTCCAACATGGGCGTTGAAGTGTCCAGTTGGGGGCCGATCATTGTTTATTACATGTCACAGAAATTGGATACAGCCACACTCAACGAGTATTCAAAAGAAATACAGAACAGCAGAGAGTTACCCAACCTACAAGAATTTCTGTCATTTTTGGAAAGGTCGTTCCTTGCTTATGAAACTGCAAAAACTTGGTTAAAGGACTCTCCGACTTCTCAAAAACAAGGAGGTGGTAAACCTTTCCAAAGATCAAATAACACAAGCTGGCTGAATAACAAACCTAACTTCAACAATACGCAAAATAACGGAAGGAAATCAACCTTTGGTGAACAAAATAAAGACTCATCGAAAAAGTTTCATGCGTCATACGGACAATGTCCACTTTGCAACAACGATCACGTGCTGGTGCAATGTGATAAATTTATTAAATTGGATATTCCGCAAAGAAACAAAACTGTTACGAAACTCAAACTTTGCAAAAATTGTCTGTACAGCCACGGCAACACTAATTGCAATTCTTGGAAAACATGCAGAGAATGCAATCTAAAACATCATACGTTATTGCACATAAAAAAGGTCAACGACTCGGAATCCACTTCTAGAAACGGAGATGACAACACCAACTCGCGCCCATCAACATCAACGCAACAAGGGGCTCATCACTTATCAACGAATAACATCGAATTTCTCTTAACGACGGTTCAAGTTAAGATAAAATCAGCAAACGGAACATACATAAAACTACGGGGTCTGTTAGATCAAGGATCGCAAGTAAATTTGATAACCGAAAATGCCGCTCAACTACTTCGCTTGCCTCGCTCGAAATTCAATGCTGCTATAGCCGGAGTAGGATCTACATCGAGAAACTGCAAGGGACTCCTACGTCTCGAATGCCAATCTATGCATTCCAATTATACATTCGACATGCACGCATTGGTACTTCAAAAACTAACTAACAACTTACTTAATCGTAATTTCGAACAGGCAGAGTGGAAACATCTAGAAAATTTAAAACTTGCTGATCCCGACTACAACGTCTCCAGTTCAATTGACCTCTTACTGGGAGCCGACATTTATGCAGATATTATCTTAGACGGAGTCCTAAAAGGTGAATGTCACTCACCAATAGCCCAGCAGACACATCTCGGTTGGATTTTATGCGGAAAACTTAAGACATTCAATTGTCATATAACTTTAATCGACACCGCAGAATTGTCTAAATACTGGGAGAACGAAGACATAATCCAAAACACTGCGGACGTCAATAAAAACGACCAATGCGAAAAATACTACAAGGAAACTACGAAACGAAGTTCTGATGGGAAATATGTAGTCAAAATGCCGATGTTACAAGGTTGGGAAAAAGATCTTGAGAAATCCAAGTCAGCAGCTATTGCGCAATTTTTACATCAAGAGAAAAAGCTAGCCAAAAACCAACGGCTTTACAATATGTACAAGAACTTTATTACAGAATATGTGGAACTAAAACATATGAAGCCAGTGACGTCACAGAGTGTGGAAAATAACAATGAATGCTATCTACCACACCATGGCGTACTAAGAGATCACTCAACCACCACCAAACTAAGAGTGGTTTTCAACGCCTCACAAAAGACGTCAAGTGGCAACAGCTTGAATAGCCTAATGGATAAGGGGCCTAACCTACAAAAAGACATTCAGGCTCTCATTCTAAAATGGAGAACATACAAATACGCCTTTACAGCTGACATAGAAAAAATGTACAGATGTATATGGATAGCTGAAGATCAACAAAACCTTCAGAAAATCATATGGCGAAACTCTTCCAACGAAAAACTGCAAGAATACACATTAAAAACTGTGACATATGGGACCAAAGGTGCTCCGTGGTTAGCTATGCGAACATTACAACAGCTGGCAACAGACGACGGGCACCTTTACCCTGACGCAGCAAAAATACTGTTGAATGCATTTTACGTCGACGACCTGATTAGTGGGCACAATTCACTAGAAACCGCTAAGAAACTACAAACTGAATTGATCCTGTTACTGCACAGGGGTGGAATGAACTTAAGGAAGTGGTCGAGTAATAGCGTCGAGCTGCTAGAAACGTTACACGAAGATCAAATTTCCAAAACTAACTTTGACTTCAAGCAAGAGGATTCCATGAAAACACTTGGACTTGGTTGGAACTCTACATCTGACATGTTTACCTTTAACTGGAATCTGAAACAAATCTGCAAGAAGGGGCTAACTAAGCGATCCCTGCTCTCGCAAATTTCTCAACTCTACGATCCATTGGGATGGTTTTCGCCTGTAACAATAAGCGCAAAACTTATTTTTCAACGTGTATGGACAGAAAACCTTGAGTGGGATGAACTGTTACCTACATCAATACAAGAAGATTGGCTTAAACTAGAAAACCAACTACAAGAACTAAAGACTGTAAAAATTAAAAGATGGATCGGAGGTATTACAAACAACATAGAATTACTTGCATTTTGCGATGCAAGTGAAAAAGCTTACTCATGCGTCATATACACGCGCGTAATTAATGAGTTGGGGCTGCCTGTACTAAGCCTACTTGCAGCTAAAACTAGAGTCGCTCCGCTCGCACAAAAACTATCACTTCCACGACTTGAGCTTGCGGGAGCTTTACTTCTGACGCAGCTAGTCAAGAAAGTTTTGGAGACACTCAATGAACATACTACCAGTGTATGGGCCTGGAGCGACTCCCAAGTGGTGCTAGCATGGCTTCAAGGAGAACCATCCAAACGGGAGAAATATATAGAAAATCGAGTCACCAGGATCAGAAAAGTGATATCGCCGGCTCATTGGTCATACATCGAATCGAAAAGCAATCCCGCAGATTGCGCAACCAGAGGTTTATTCCCGAAGCAGCTCTTGAATGCTCAACTATGGTGGAAAGGCCCTGAGATGCTGCAAACATTTACCGGAAAACAACAAGACAATTCAACCAATTATATATTTGCAACCACTGCGCAAAAAGAAAATATTGTGGCAACTACAAAACAAACGGAAAACATAGTCAATGATTTATTGAATAATCACAGTTCATTGACTCGGGTGACACGTGTCATTGCTTGGATTTTGCGATTCAAAACAAATGCACGGAACAATTTCACAACATTAAAGAACTGCGACGCCTGCAATCTTGCGTTGCCCAAGTACCTACTAACTAATGAGCTAGAACAAGCAATAAACATAATAACAAGAAATGTACAACGGCATGAATTTGAATACGACTTGTTATCAAAAAATCAGCCTTTGATCAACAAAAGTAGCATAAGCAAATTGCATCCCTTCATAGACGAAGAAGGGATTATGCGGGTTGGCGGCCGCTTAAACAAAACTAATTTACCGCTTGGGATGAAAAACCCTGCAATTCTATCAAGAAATGGTAGATTAACTCAATTATTGATAGAACAAGCCCACGCTGCAACTTTACACGGGGGCCCACGACTGACGCTCGCCTACATCCGTCAAGAATACTGGATTGTAGGAGGAAATCGGGCAGTGAAAACTTATCTACGTCGCTGTGTTCGCTGCCATCGATTTAAACAAACTGAAAACTATCAACTCATGGCTGACCTTCCATCAGAACGTGTAACACCATCCGGGCCCTTCACTCATACAGGAGTTGATTATACGGGTCATGTGGATGTCAAATTGAACAAAGGCAGAGGCGTTAAAACCTCAAAAGGTTATATCGCAATCTTTGTTTGTTTGGCAACAAAAGCGGTTCACATCGAACTAGTTTCAGATTTGAGCACTGAAACCTTCCTAGGCGCTTTTCAAAGAATGTGTGCAAGACGAGGAACGCCAAAACACATTTATTCCGACTGCGGAACCAACTTCATAGGGGCCTCAAACATTCTGAATAGCGAGTACGAAGCATTCACTAAAGAACTGCCCCCCGATTTCTTTAACAAGATGAGTCAAATGAGAGTAAAATGGCACTTTAATGCTCCGGCGTGGCCTACCGCTGGAGGATTATGGGAAGCTGCCGTTCGCTCAATGAAACATCATTTCCGTCGGGTCTTAGGAGAACAAAAACTTACCTACGAAGAGTTTTCGACACTGTTGACGAAAATAGAGGCATGCATGAACTCACGCCCACTATGTCCTATGACCGAAGATCCAGACGAATTCTTCAACTATTTAACTCCTGGGCACTTTCTGACTGGTAGTCCTACAATGACTCTACCACTATCTAACTACGAAGATGATCGCAACTTAGACCTACGTCAAAGATGGCAATTAACAGAAAATATGTTCCATCAATTCGGGAAGCATTGGTCCAGTGACTATTTAACATCATTGCAAGCCCGAAGCAAATGGTTAAAACCTTCACCTAATCTCAAAGAAGATGACATTGTCCTGGTCAAAGAAAACAATCTGCCTCCAGGAAAGTGGGCACTAGGTCGCGTGTTCGAAGTCCATCCTGGCCGCGATAGACTAGTTCGTGTCACAACAATAAAAACACAAGCTGGCATATTGAAACGGCCCATTACGAAACTATCGCTGTTACCGATCGAAACTTGCAACGCAGAAATAAATAAATCAAATAATAATCAAGATATTTCATCATCGAAACGAGGGCAGCGACATATAGGAAAGAAAACATTTTTCACAATGTTAACCACATTGCTACTTCTATTTGCCCTTCCTGCGGAAACAAACGGCATCGTGACAGAAGACTCGTCGCCAAGTGTTCGGGTAACAAGCCTGGGAAGTGACCGACCTATTTACTACGACACGATCGGGAAGGTGCAACTAATACATGACGAGTGGCGACTACTCATGTATTACAATCTTTCTACTTACTGGAGTGGCGTTCGGGATATTGAAAACTACTTACAAGGAATTCAAGATTTGTGCAAGAACCTGGAGCCTAGATATTGCGAAACCACAAGTCAGCAGCTGGCTCATGAAATGGATCTTTTGAAGTACTACAACAACATACTTCTGACACCGAACAAACATCTATCAGGGTGCAACAAACGAGAATTAATCGACGGCGTGGGCTACTTAGCGAACAACTTATTCGGAATACTCGATCAGAGATTTGCCGAAAAATATCAATCGGACATCCAAGCCGTGCAAGAGAATGAAGACTATCTCCTACAACTCATACGTAACCAAACTTCTATTGTCAAGATCGAAAACGATATCCTAAAGAAAAGTGAAGAAAACATAAATCGACAATTCGCGCTTATAAACGACTACACGAATCGAACTGAATTAAGATTAGCAAAAATCGAATCTGGAATTGAGATAGCCATGGCCACTAGCTACTTCAGTTCCGCGGCGCTCACCGCACACTTACTGCTGACCAACTTGAAAACCATACAAGACTAAGACACTAAGACAACTCTCTTCAATACTTTAGTCGACACATACAAAGGTCGGATGGATGTCCACCTGCTTAGTCCAGCCCATTTAATTCGTCAACTGACTGTGATCTCTGGAAGGCTGCCGAAAACATTAACCTTGCCAGTAGACAACATTCAAGATGATATAAAGGACCTCTATAAATTACTCTTCGTGAAGGCTAGAGTAACTGACAGCTATTTTATGTACGAAATTCATATTCCACTGGCAAGTGACGAAGATTTCATGGTATTGTAATGATCGATCATTTAGTTCTCGAGTCTAATACTAGATGGCGTTACTAGGCTCGCCGCAGTTGTTTTAATAACATATTAATAGGCGATTGACAAGTGACGGTAACAGAAAAATAATGATACGAGAGAAATGTCAAATTGGTGAAAAGACAGAAAAACCTAACGGTTGCTCCGTAATTGACTTGCATAATTTCTGGAAATTAAAGCCATCCGTATAATATACATACGTATTGTCGTTGGTGCAATATTGTGAAATAGTGTGCGAGTAGTGGAAGTAACGGGGTAAGTGTTTGCGTCTATTTAACGAAGTGTAGGTCGATAGTTGGAGATGTTTTGCAAGTCTGACTGTTCTCATTTTTCCTCAGCTTGCGGAAACGCCCTTATCACCCAGACATAGTGTGTCACAAATTAATGCCCGGCTTCGATTGATAAGGCAGCACTTATTACAAAATAACGATCGACATTTTCGCCACGGTCAACTAGGACCGGCTGGTTTCGCGGTACGGAACGCCGGATTAAGAACACTACTGGTCGGGTTCGATCCCAGCTTGAGGACATTCTTTTTGCATTGTTTAATGTATTTTTATTTGTTTATGCATGTTGTTTACTTATAAGTTGTTTTTTTTGTTTTTACATTTAAATTTCAACGACCGTTGTCGGTCAATTAATATTTTTAGTTATTAAGTTTATAGTGTCTGGTTTACAAATAAGAAACTTCATACCACCTTTAAACATTAAAATTGTGTAAACTATCTATGTTTTTCTTT
The DNA here is from genome assembly GCA_905333075.3 of Atethmia centrago. Lineage (NCBI taxonomy): Eukaryota > Metazoa > Arthropoda > Insecta > Lepidoptera > Noctuidae > Atethmia > Atethmia centrago. Next base: position 22,920,985 of record HG995386.1, read on the forward strand.
CAATAAATAATCAGTTTACTTGGAACCCCGGTCATCACATTGGCGCCCACGGGTTAACTGAATGAAAGATAAACAAGGTGTATAACGGTGGTTATTCTGTTTATTTAGTTATTTATTCCGGACAAACGTCTTGCTTATATTAAATTTGTAAGTTCACCAAGCTTTGTTGTGTCACTATAATTCGGAACAGAGATCGATACATATCTTGATAAATTAAATTTACTGCGGTTTATTTAAATTTTATTTCTGTGTCTCATCATGGATGTTAATGCATTGCATAAGGATGAGCTTGAGTTTGAATTAGCTTGTCGAGGGATTTCAGACTGTAAGACCGTGGCGACTATGCGAAATTTTTTGCGGGAAATTTTAGTTCGAGAGCTATCGGGAGAGTCATCTATTTCCTTTAAGGTTCCTAAATCCTGCATTGATAACCCGAGTAATGAAATATTAATTTGTGAAAATAAATTATCGGCAATCATTTCACTTATGTCAGAAGTATCGCACAGTCCGGAACATTCATTTTTCAGACGCATACACTCTCGTTTGACACACTTATCAAACCGTGCAAAACTTATTATACCTTCTGAGACCAGTGACGTTGACAAACATTTGACGTTACTGAAGAACATCCAGGATACCATGTCATCACTAAAGCAGCTTGAGAAAGAAGAAGATGAGGAAGAGGATGTGATTTCCGAACATGATAAAGACATTTTACAGAAGTCTCTGGGCGAAGAAGCTATACAGATAATGGAACGATTGGAAAAGTGCCGAAACTCTGGAAAAACCTCCTTACCAAAGGATGGTGACACGGAAATTCACCAGAATCGTGCCACGCAATCTACTGTTGCCGACACCAACATACCACGAATCTCCTTAGAGAGACCTAGTCTCCCCTCGCGGCATCCAGGCTTACAAAGGTCTTCCACATTTGATAATGATTTCCACAAACGGAAGTTGGTTCCCATTAAAAATTGGGGCTTTCAGCATATAAAGTCAACAAAGAAATGATCTCAACGGCTGATGGCACCTACCATGCAATGGATTCCGTTGTTCATTTACCAATTGAGTTTACGGGAAAATATAACGTGGTAGATTTTTATATCATGGACTGCTTAAAACATGATATTATTTTAGGTATGAATTTTTTTGAGTCATTTAATTTAGGTATAGGGGCGGGAAAATCGATTGCGGACATTACAGAAATTAACGTCTCGCAACCAGTGATTTCGCGCGATGAACTTTCTGTTGAACAGAAACAGCGCCTTGACAAATTGTTAGCGGAAATGGCTGCAGAGATTGGTAAAGGTTTAGGAAGAACATCATTAATCAAGCACAGAATTGACACCGGGGACAGCTTGCCCATCAAACATAGACAGTACCCCTTTGCTCCTCCAATTATGGCAGAACTTGAGAAGGAAATCCAGGATATGCTGGACAATGATGTCATAGAACCCTCGTTTAGTTCATGGCGTTCTCCTGTATTACTGGTGAAGAAATCTTCGGGTAAGAATCGGTTGTGCCTCGACAGTCGTCAGTTAAATAAGGTAACAGTAAAAGACTCTTATCCTTTGCCTAGAGTTACCACCATCTTAGACGGTCTAAAAAACGCTCGGTTCCTGTCAACTATTGATCTCCGATCAGCATTCTGGCAGATACCACTCGAAGAAACAAGCAAGGAAAAGACTGCTTTTGGATTAGCTGGAAAAGGACTCTATCAGTTCAAAGTCATGCCATTTGGACTAAGTAATGCATCTCAAACACAACAACGGTTGATGGATCGCTTGTTCACGCCGGAATTTGAAAGTAGAGTGTTCACTTATTTGGATGACATCGTCATATGCGACGACAGTTTCGACAGCCATTTATCATCATTGTCACATGTAAAAAACCAGCTTAAGGAAGCAGAATTGACAATCAACCAGGAGAAATGCGTATTTGCGCGATCATCTTTAAAATACTTAGGCTATATTGTAGACAAGGAAGGATTACGTACGGACCCGGACAAAGTAAAAGCTATACTCGACTATCCCAGACCTACAACTTACACGGAGCTAAAGCGATATATTGGTCTAGCTAGTTGGTGCAGGCGTTTTGTGGAAAACTTTGCCATTGTCGCAGCTCCACTTCATGAACTAACTAAGGGAGGCAAGAAGACTAGAAGTATTACATGGAATAAAGAGGCTGAGGATTCTTTCTTAAATCTAAAGACTGCCCTTACTTCAACACCAGTATTAAGAGTGCCAGACTTCACAAAACCCTTTTCTGTTCAATGTGACGCTTCTAACAGGGGGACTGGTGGAGTTTTAATTCAAATGGCCGATGGTCTGGAGGTTCCCATAGCTTATACGAACAGAAAACTGTCGGAAAGAGAATGCAAGTACTCAGCGTCTGAGCGAGAACTATTAAGTGTGCTGCATGCTGTAGAACAATTTCGTCCATATGTAGAAGGGAACCATTTTAGGGTTATTACGGATCATAGTGCCCTTCAGTGGCTTCATCGTAATAAGGACCCTCATGGGCGTTTGGCAAGGTGGGCTATGCGCTTACAACAATTTGATTACGAAATAGTTCACCGCAAAGGTAAATATAACACTGTACCAGATGCCTTATCGAGAGCTATTAAAGAAGAAATTAACATATTAGAAATAAAACCAGAAGATAAAGATGACTGGTATAAATCAAAAGAGGATCTGGTTCTGACGGGGAAGAACGACCCAGATTGGGAAGTCAGTCAAGAACAACTGTGGAAATACATGAGATTAAAACAATTTCCTAATGAAAATGACAGTTGGAAACTTGTGATTCCAGAAAAGCTTCGTGAAGGAATCCTAAAGGAATGTCATGATGACCCCACATCTGGTCACTTTGGTGTTAAAAAATCGGTGAATCGCGCGAGACAGCACTATTTTTGGCCGACATTGATCCAGGACATGAAAAACCACGTACGAAAATGTGAAGTGTGTGCAAAATACAAGCACTCAAATAGTAGACCATCTGGATTAATGGGGAAACAACGAGAGGTAACAGAACCCTTTCAAATCATATCCATGGATCTAATGGGGCCTTTTCCGAAATCTAAGCATGGCAATACTATGCTGCTAGTCATAACATGCTGGTTCAGCAAATTCTGTTTTCTGTATCCACTCAGGAATGGAAAATCATCAACTATAGCCCAAATACTGGAGGAACATATATTTTTAATGTTTGGAACCCCTAGTGTAATAGTTTGTGATAATGGAAAGCAATTTGTATCCAACCAGTTTAAGGATCTAGTTTCAGGGTACGGTGTAAAACTATGGTATACCCCGTATTACCATCCTCAGGCCAACCCCACTGAGCGGGTAAACAAAGTCATTGGCTCAGCTATAGCTTCTTACGTTGAAGATAATCACAAAGAATGGGACAAGTATATACCGCACATAGGACACGCGATCAGAACATCAGTTCATGAAGTGACGGGGAAAACACCAGCCTATTTGTTTTTTGGACGAGAGACGATGATCCAGGGCATGAGACCTTATAGCTTTGAATCAGACGAACCGATTACCTTCGACAAAGAAAAATTTGAAAGAAATTTAACTTTCAGAAATAAGATTTATGACGAAGTTTGTGAAAGGATACGGGAATCACATGAGACCAACAGCAGACAGTACAACAAGAGACGTCGCATATGTGACTATAAAGTTGGTGATCTGGTTTGGAAACGCTCTAAACTCCTATCGAATGCTAACAAGGCTTTCATGTCTAAGTTAGCCCCTAAGTTTGAAAAGGCAGTCATAGCAGAGAAGATATCAGGCGACGTTTACAGACTAAATACTTTCAGAGGCAAAGATTTAGGAAAATGGCATTCTTGTGACCTTAAACGTTTGGTTTGAATCCGGTTGGATTCTATGGAGGAGAGGGGATATTGTAATGATCGATCATTTAGTTCTCGAGTCTAATACTAGATGGCGTTACTAGGCTCGCCGCAGTTGTTTTAATAACATATTAATAGGCGATTGACAAGTGACGGTAACAGAAAAATAATGATACGAGAGAAATGTCAAATTGGTGAAAAGACAGAAAAACCTAACGGTTGCTCCGTAATTGACTTGCATAATTTCTGGAAATTAAAGCCATCCGTATAATATACATACGTATTGTCGTTGGTGCAATATTGTGAAATAGTGTGCGAGTAGTGGAAGTAACGGGGTAAGTGTTTGCGTCTATTTAACGAAGTGTAGGTCGATAGTTGGAGATGTTTTGCAAGTCTGACTGTTCTCATTTTTCCTCAGCTTGCGGAAACGCCCTTATCACCCAGACATAGTGTGTCACAAATTAATGCCCGGCTTCGATTGATAAGGCAGCACTTATTACAAAATAACGATCGACATTTTCGCCACGGTCAACTAGGACCGGCTGGTTTCGCGGTACGGAACGCCGGATTAAGAACACTACTGGTCGGGTTCGATCCCAGCTTGAGGACATTCTTTTTGCATTGTTTAATGTATTTTTATTTGTTTATGCATGTTGTTTACTTATAAGTTGTTTTTTTTGTTTTTACATTTAAATTTCAACGACCGTTGTCGGTCAATTAATATTTTTAGTTATTAAGTTTATAGTGTCTGGTTTACAAATAAGAAACTTCATACCACCTTTAAACATTAAAATTGTGTAAACTATCTATGTTCTTCTTTCAATAAATAATCAGTTTACTTGGAACCCCGGTCATCACAGTATATCACGTTTTACCTCTGCCCTTAAGGATAAAGAATGAGACAACCGCAGCTGTTCATGTATCATCAAAATACTTAGCAGTAAACCTCGAGAAAAATACTTACGTGAAATTAACTGAAAAGGAAATGACTAATTGTATTCAACGCAGTCCGGATAACTTCATTTGTATTATAAACTTGCCTGTTTACAATTTACAAAACGCTGACGCGCCGTGTGAAGCTAAGTTACTAGGGCATCAAACGTCCTTGCCATGTACTACCAGGAAAACGGAATGTGAGACGGCCTGGATAGAATTACATACAACAAACACATGGCTAGCGGTGTGCTGCGGCGCGAGCGCTATTCGAAGTGTCTGCGACGGTGACGTCACATCACGAGTCATCAACACATCGGCTATAATAACACTGAAACAGGGATGCTTTCTTCAAACCAACGAACTCAAAATTCATTCTCGTAACAAGTACGACAGTGACGCGAAAATGGACTACAACCTACAAGTACCCTTTCTCAACAAAACGATCAACAGCATAATAAGCACAAATTCTGCACCGCAACTAAAGATAAGTCTGGACGAAGACATCACTGTGGTAGAACACCAGCTACACCAATTGAGAAATAAAGACGTGCTACCAACGCAAATAACGACTCATGACATTCACCAGTTTGCTATCTGCTACGTTCTTTTGGCAGTGATTGTAATAACAGCCATTGTATGGATTACGAAGAAACGAAAGATAATATGCGCCAGAAAAGATTCACAAAAATCTAAAGAATCTAATAAACTGGAAGACGTTGAACTGCAGTCCCGCAAACCTGATAAATGGTACCGTTCTCTTTCACTCAGAAGACATCCACGTTCAAAGGATGAGTCACGAACCGAGGCAGCTGAGTCATCAACGACGGGACACCGGGATCACAGTCGACCGAAGCCTGGACGGGACCCTGCGGTCTCCTCTCGCGAAGTTGAATTTAATTTTAATACTTAATTTTGTTTACTTTACTTTTTATTCTTATCTTTTACTTACGTCACTTTTACTATTTTGTTTACATTTCATAATGCATTGTATACTTATTTTTAAATAGCATTGCTGTGTACTGGGGATTCTCACTCACTCAGTTATCCTTTCGGGTTGGGAATATGTACGGTTTACGTACATTTGCCCTAGTTTTGATTTAGCTTACTTGTCAATACGCGCCGACTATAATGTTAGAATGTTATATTTTAATCAGTGTGCATTTGGGCGACCACGCCAACTAACGTGTGAGAATTGCCAACAACAACCTAACTGTAACTTACGGGAATAAACTTAAATATTTTCTGTGAGACTTTATCTTTAACACACTCAACAAACTACAACTACAACTTCATTGTCAATGTACAATCCCACTAAGACTGTACATTTTATGATAGTTATGTTTGAAGAATGTTATATTTTAATCAGTGTGCATTTGGGCGACCACGCCAACTAACGTGTGAGAATTGCCAACAACAACCTAACTGTAACTTACGGGAATAAACTTAAATATTTTCTGTGAGACTTTATCTTTAACACACTCAACAAACTACAACTACAACTTCATTGTCAATGTACACGGATAAGTATGATGATGTTTTATGCCAACTTCAACGAAAAAAAGATGAGAATACTGTTTTCAAGAATCAAATATAAAATTTGGAGCAAAAGATTGATCTACTGGAAAGGAACTCCAAAGCGTCAAGCTTGGAACTTAGAAAGGTGCCCGAAACCCAGTCTGAATCAAAAGCTACTTTAATTAGCATAGTAAAAAATGTTGGTGTTGTACTAAAAGTTGAGGTGTTTGATAAGGATATGCGGAATATTTACAGAGCCAAGAAAACTCAGAGCAAACTACTCCCATAATAGTAGAAGTTTCCACGAATTCTCTCAAGTAAACTATCATGAATGCATCTAAAACCTTTAACAAAAACAATAAAACTGATAAATTGAACACCACACATTTGAAGATATGCGGCGAATCAAAACCGATATTTATAGCAGAGTCTCTTACCACCTACGGAAGATATCTTTATATATTACCTGGCTCGTGAATATGTGAAAAATATTAGGGACGCAAGCTGTTGGACCTCATATGGTAAGGTATATATTCGCCAGAGAGAGGGAGGCCAATCTATACTAATCGCCAAAGAAGAAGACGTGATTAAACTAAAATCTCAATGACTAATCCGCTTACTACTACAATCACGCATTGTTGCTGCCAAGATCCTTTTTGTATATTGCGACAAATACTGGGATAACACCCAGCATGGGATTGTACTTTTGTACTTTTACAGAATATTTTACCATAACTTTACATAATATTTACCTCATAACTATTCGTAACTTTCATCCAATTCACTCACCGGTACACAAATACTACATTTCTTTACAAACTTACACAAATCGCACCTATATACATCGTACTACTATATATACCTGCACTGTTACTTATTACAACACTTATGTATATTTTTGCATTTTTTGCTTATGCACGACTTGTACGTATATATGTAATTATAATACAACTATTTCATTATAATCAAATCAATATTCTCAATCGTATTTACGCAATATTTCTCCACTTATCACGGAATATGCAATATTTTTCGAGCCTTTTAATGCTTCAATACGGCACTAACTACTTCATCTACAACACAAGAATCGAACGAATAGAACGTACGCGCAAGGCTGGCTTACAGTGCGACATCGGGTGTTCGATCGGGTTGGCGTAGGGGGTCGAAAGGTCCCCACCGAGGGTGTCTCCACGTTGTCGTCGTGGTGGGGCTTGCGCGTCTCAATGATCTTGGGGCTCTGCCGGTAGAGTTACTCATGCCGGAAAGGTCCAAGTGAGAGACCAGACCAAGAGAGACACCGGGACGGGGTCGCTCCTGATCGATCGACGATAGTCGATTGACAGATGACGTGACCATGCCGCTGCGGTGTAGGCGCACCAAAGCGGCACGTGTTTCTCTCCTCGAGGAGTAGTCTTCGAGAAGAGAACTTTCGGCGGGTTCGCTGAGCCAGGTTGGCCAGACAGCGAACGGAGGCATGTTTAATGCCGCCGTCGGGGGCTTGGCTTAATTGCCTGGCCCAGAGGAAGGCTACCTCTAAGATAAAAAACCACCTAATCCTAAGCTTTGAAGCGCGGTGAGAGGATGAATGGCTGGAGGGAGTCCAGTCGTTAGCGCTTCCCCTGTAGATACCTGCCGAACTCTACAGTATATAGGCTTACCTAGTGAAAGAGGCTCTGCCTAGGCGGACATTTATTTCCTCACTACTCGTGGGAACAAAATGGAAAACCAAAATAAAAATAAAATTAATGATGTGCCAAATTTGTTGGCGGAGGTACCACTTGCCGGTGCCACAGTGGTGTCAGAATCTGACACCACATCTGATAGGATAAGCGTGGCGAGCGTGGCGAGCGTAGGCTCAAAGCGTTCGCAAACCGAAAAGGATGTGGCTGGGCGTCCTTCCCAGTATAGGAAAAAACGCTCGCGTAGGGACGAGGAGAAGCGCGTGGGACTCACCCTCTCTTCTAGTGAGGAGAGCCTGCCAGCCGCTAAGGTGCCCACGGGCGGAAGAGGGCGAGGTCGCATGGTGGCGAGTGAAGCCCCCGTTCGTTTGCCGGAGCGCGATCGGCGGGGTCGGTTCGTGCCGGTATCCCGGCCCGATATGCCGGCTCCAGGGGAGCACGTGGAGACCGTGGAGAGCGACTCCGTGCACATGATCGCGGACCTCAGTGAGGGCTCCCTGCTGGAGTCCAACAAGGCGGAGGCAAATGCCGCAAGGCGGGCGCAGCGTAAGGCTGTGGCAGCTGATGAGGTCAGCGAGTTAGCCCGTCAGGCGCGGGAGCAGCGCTCAGCCCGGATGGCTGCCGGGGGGAGCCTTTCGGCGGTGGCACTCAGTCGCCAAATTTTGGACGGCGTGGGTGTCGTCCTGAAGGTTGCCACCAAATCGGGCAACCTGAAGGGCACATTCACGCGCGCTCTGAAGGAGGCGGCTGACGACATCAGGGAGGCAGCTGAAGTCCTCCTCACTCGGACGAGCACGGAGGAGACGGCGAAGCTATGGGAGGAGAATAGCCGTCTCCGATCCGAGTTGGAGGAGCTAAAGCGGCAGTTTGCCGCCGAGAGGGCAGCTCCAGCGGCCACCGTTGGTCAGTCTACGCTGGTCCCGTCGTCGGCTCCATTGCAAGCCCCATCGTCGGCTCCTGCACTTGCGGATGCAGAGGTCGAGAAGATCGTTCGCATCTGTATGATTCAGTGCGGGCAGATGGTGGGGGCTCGGTTAGAGGCCATGGAGCTAAGGCTCCCCCCGGCCGAAATCGTCCGCCCACCGCTCGCTGCGGACAAGCGGAGGAAGGAGGGACCCGCAAAACCGGGGCCAATGACCGCGACGGCTGAGTCGAGCCAGTCCGGGAAAGGGGCCAAAAAGCCCGTGGTGGGGGCCAGAAAGCCCGCGGAGGCTAAGTCCGCGCCCACTTCCCGGACGGCGGCTGCTCCTCCCCTGGCGACCGCACCCGGGCCCACCTCGGAGACTTGGACGACGGTCGTCAAGAGGGGGAAAAAAAAAAAAATAAGGTGGCACCGCCGGCACCTGTAAGAGCACCGGCACCGGCAACAAAGAGGACGCAGGGGCCGCCTAGGACGAGAGCCCCACGCTCTGCGGCTGTGGTAATCACACTGCAGCCTGGAGCCGTCGCAAGGGGCGTCTCCTACCAGGCGGTCCTGACGGAGGCAAAGGCCAAAATCCCGTTCCGCGATCTTGGCACACCATCCGGCTTCAAAGTGAGGCCGGCGATCACGGGGGCGCGGCTGCTCGAGGTGTCGGGTGCCTCTAGTGGCGAGAAGGCGGACATTCTGGCCGCCAAGCTGAGGGAGGTCTTCAACCCGGAAGACGTTCGAGTGTCCAGGCCGATGAAGACCGCCGAGCTGCGTGTCGATGGACTGGACGACTCAGCAACCCCGGCTGAGGTTGTGGCGGCCGTGGCCAGAGCCGGTGGATGTCCACCTGAGGACGTGCGGACGGGCGAAATACGCGCCGACGCTTCCGGGCTCGGCGTGATTTGGGTGCGGTGCCCGGTGGCGGCGGCAAACAAGATCGCCCGCGGTGGGCGTCTGTTGGTGGACTGGGTTGCAGCGAGGGTCAAGTTGCTGCAACCCAGGGACTTGCGGTGTTACCGGTGCCTGGACATTGGGCATGTCAGGGCACGGTGTACTGCCGAAATAGACCGCAGCGAGCAGTGTTATCGCTGCGGTCAGCCCGGCCACAGAGCGGCCCAGTGCTCCGCGGCGCCAAACTGCAGCCTCTGTACAGCTGCAGGGAGGTCCGCTGAGCACAGAGCCGGTGGAAGGGCCTGTGGCGCGCCCGCCCAAAAGAAGAGAAGGGGTGCCAAGGCTGCCGGGGGCTCTTTACCCCCCCCTCAGCCTGGCTGCCCTACGGCTGACTCCCGGCCTAGGAATGGTCTGGAGGGAATGGATTGCGCATAATGGCGCTCTACCATTTCCTCCAGGGCAATATCAACCACGCTGCCAGGGCTCAGGATCTCTTACTCCAGAGCATGGCAGAGTGGTCGATTGACGTGGCTGTGGTCGCCGAGCCATACTTTGTCCCCCCCAGGGATAACTGGGTGGGAGACCTGGACGGTTTGGTGGCTATCATTGGCGGGGCTCTCGTCAACCCGTCCCGAGGGCACGGCTGGGTGGCCGCCTTCGCGGATGGCATTGGCACGGTTGGGGCGTATTTCTCGCCCAACAAGAGCCTCGCCGACTTCGAGAACTTCCTTGTCGAGTTGGGTGCCGTCGTAGGCCGACTCCACCCTCACCCGGTGCTGTTGCTCGGGGATCTCAACGCCAAGTCTGCGGCGTGGGGATCTCCGGTGACCGATGCTAAGGGTGAGGCGCTGGAGGAATGGGCAGTCACGACAGGCTTGACCATCCTCAATCGGGGCTCGGTCTACACGTGCGTGCGGCAGCGGGGTGGGTCTGTAGTGGACGTCTCGTTCGCTAGCCCTGCTGTCGCGAGCCGTGTCCACGACTGGCATGTCGCCGTGGAGGTGGAGACTTTGTCGGATCACCGATACATCCGATTCGACGTCTCCGCCCAGACCACCGGCGGCCGTAGTCCATCGGCCCCGCGAAGGGATGGTCCGCGCTGGGCGCGTAAGCGCATCGACAGGGAACTTCTCGAGGAGGCCGCTATCATCCAGGCCTGGATTCGGGAGTCGGTGACAAACGGACCCGTCGACGTCGAAGAGGAGGCGCTGTGTTTCCGCGGGGCGATGACGCAAATCTGCGACGCGTCCATGCCCCGCGTCAGCAACCACCCAGCAAGGCGCCAGGTGTACTGGTGGTCTGCCGAGATCGCACAATTACGTGTCGACTGCGTAGCGGTCAGACGCCAGTACACCCGATACCGGAGGAGACGTCGTCGGGTCCCTGACGAAGAAGCCGCGCTGTATGAGGTGTACCGTGCGGCGAAGCAGGCCCTGTGGCTGGCCATTGGCGAATCGAGAACGCGAGCCAGGGAGGAGATGTTGGAGACTCTCGACGCAGATCCGTGGGGGCGCCCTTATCGTGCGGTTCGAGGGAAACTTCGAGCCGCAGCGCCTCCACTCACGGAGAGTCTCCAGCCGGAGCTGCTGGAGGAGGTAGTCGCAGCCCTCTTCCCGGCAAGAGCGGAGCGTACTCCACCGCCGATGGCTTTGCCCACAGCCGCAGAGCTTGCAGAGTTAGACGAGAACGCCATCAGCGTCCCAGAGGTGACACAAGCAGAGATGAGGGCAGCCGTGGTGCGGCTCCGGGCCAAGAACGTGGCTCCGGGGCCCGACGGGATCCACGGCCAAGCGTTAGCCCTCGCTCTGAAGGAGCTAGAGCCCCACTTGACAGGACTCTACACAGCGTGCCTTGAGCTGGGCCAGTTTCCCACTTTGTGGAAATCTGGTCGTCTGGTCCTGCTCAGGAAGGCGGGGCGCCCTGCGGACTCACCGTCCGCGTACAGGCCCATAGTGCTGCTAGACGAGGTGGCTAAGATGTTTGAGCGTATAATCGCTGCCCGCCTCGTCAGCCACTTGTGCGGAGAGGGGCCTGACCTGGCCGAGAGCCAGTTCGGCTTTCGGCACGGGCGCTCCACCATCCACGCTATATCGCGGGTGAGAGTCCTGGCGGAGGAAGCGGTGTCCCGGGGCGGGGTGATGTTGGCGGTGTCCTTGGACATCTCCAACGCCTTCAACACCCTGCCCTGGAGCTGTATTAGGGAGGCACTGCGTTATCATCGGGTGCCTTCCTACCTCCGCCGCATAGTTGGGGCTTATTTAGCGGAGAGGTGTGTCATCTACACGGGACGTGATGGCGGAAGTCAGCGCCGCATGTCGTGCGGTGTTCCACAGGGCTCGGTCGTGGGCCCGCTCCTGTGGAACATCGGGTACGACTGGGTGCTGCGGGGCGAGCTCCAGCCGGGCGTGGACCTGACGTGTTATGCAGACGACACACTGGTCACGGCCCGGGGGAGCTCGTACAGGGAGGCAGCGTTGCTGGCGACGGCTGCGGTCTTACAGGTGGTGAGCCGCATACGGCGCCTGGGTCTGGAGGTTGCCCTCAACAAGTCGGAGGCCATGATCTTTCATGGCCCCCGGCGGGCGCCGCCGCTGGGATCACACATCGTGGTCGGGGGTGCTCAAATCGCTGTCGAGTCCACCATGAAGTACCTAGGATTGGTGCTCGACAGCCGGTGGGATTTTGGCCCCCACTTCCGGCGGCTGGCGCCCAAGCTGTTGGGCGCGGCTGGGGCGTTGTCAACGCTGCTTCCCAAGCTGGGGGGCCCGAGCGCCGCCTGTAGGCGGCTCTACGTGGGGATCGTGCGATCGATGGCCCTGTATGGGGCCCCGATCTGGGCGGCTGACCTGACGGCCGGCAGCATCGCTGTCCTGCGAAAGCCGCAGAGAGCGATGGCCGTCAGAGTCATCAGGGGATATCGCACGATCTCCTTTAAGGCGGCTTGCGTACTGGCCAGATCCCCGCCCTGGGACCTCGAGGCGAAAGTACTCGCGTCACTGTACCAGTGGCGCGAGGAAGCGAGGGCGCGGGGCGAGTGGCTGATGCAGCGACATACGGACTTGCGTCGGTCACAGCTCCGCGCAGCCCTGGTGGCGGAATGGCGGGACAGGCTTTCACGCCCTACCGCCGGCCTCGCCACCATCAAGGCGGTCCGGCCAGTGCTCAAGCCCTGGCTCGGGAGGAGGCACGGCTCCCTGTCGTTTCGGGTGACGCAGGTGCTCTCGGGGCATGGTTGCTTCGGGAAGTACCTGTGTCGCATAAACAGGGAGCCGGACGCCCGGTGTCACCACTGCATCGACTGTCGGGAGGACACGGCGTGGCATACGCTGGCAGAGTGTGCCGCTTGGGAGGAGCCACGCCGTGCCCTCATCTCAGGAGTGGGCAGTGACCTGTCGCTGCCGGCCGTGGTCGAGGCGATGGTCGGCAGCGAGGAGTCCTGGGACGCGGTGGTATCCTTCTGCGAAACAGTCGTGTCGCAGAAGGAGGCTGCGGAACGGGAGCGGGAGATCTCTTCCGCTCACCCGGCCCGCAGCAGGCGCACCGGGCGTTGGCAGAGGGCAGACAACGCCCTCTTCCGGCCCCCCTAAATGGGTCCAGGGACGGCGGACTTGGGGACGTCCGCCGCCCCCCATCACACTGGACCCGAGGTGGCGGCGCGTAGTGTTCCACGCGCGCCCCTTTCAGACGTCGCGGGGGGGTTTAAACACCTCACCCCCCCCCAGACCTGAGGTGGCCCGCAGAGGCGGGCCGGCACTAGCTGGGGATCGTGGAAGTCGCATTAGATCCCATGATCTCCGGTGCAAGTGTGGGATGGGAACACCGGGGTGGTTTTTAGTCAGTAAGAGTCTGACAGACCCCTCCGCCTACCCCAGGGCGGAGGACATCCATGAGGATTTTCCACCCCGGCAACAAAAAAAAAAAAAAAGGGGTCGAAAGGTCCACCCCCAAACAAACTGATCAACCCTCACTTACACCGTCAGCATGCACCGTCTTTAGCTTCAGCCGTCCGAGGACGACCTCAGCGGACCTCACGCACCTCGCCTGTGGCCCTCTGACGGGACACTATGACCATTCCCTGGCCACCGTTCCGGCCCCAATCACAATGGGGTCACGGTTCGGAGTGGAAATTGGTCAGGTGGAGGAGTGGAAATAAGGATGTGGGTAGGATGGGGTAAAGAGGGATTATTCGATTTGGGGCAGGAGGGTGAAAGACGGGAGAGAAGGGGGTTAGGGGAATTGGGGAGAGGAAGTGATGACGCCTGGTGCTTTTTGTACACGACAGTAGCACTCCCCCTCAAGATCCCGCCACCCTACCACCTCTGAAGGAAGCGACAGGATAGCCCTGTATCTATAATACCAAGCAAAGCAAAGCATGTCGTTGTGCAACCGCAATACAATAAATCCGGACCCCCCCCCCCCCCCCCCGGCTACCCAAACAATTTATCTTTAATAAAATACAGAATGCACGAGGATCGCCGATGCGAGGACTTCAAAATACGCATAGCCACACCATTGGGGGTCCATAACACAGTGTTCCAGGCCGAGTGCATGGGTATTTCTCTGGCCGCTTCAGCCATCATGGCCAGGGAAGTTAAGGACCACTCGATCCGCATACTCTCAGACAGCATGGCTGTCCTGCAAGCGCTAAGCAGTAACACAGTTGACTCTCGCTACCAGCGCCTCAACAACATAACCATTCAATGGATAAAATGACACAGCGGTTCGTTAGGCAACGACGCAACCGATCAACTTGCCAGAAGGGGGTCGAGCATGGCACCAGTGGGACCTGAACCCATCGCACCACTCCCCTTCGGGTACTTACGCACTCTGGTAAGGAAACGCACCAGGGATTAATATTTCAAACTATGGTCGAACCAAGGTGAGTGCAGGTCAAGGAAGCACTCCCTATAATTGATGGCCAGCTCACGAAACAGGTTCTCCGACTAACTAAACAACAGCTGCGCACTGTTGCAGCAGCTATAACTGGCCACGGGTAATTTAACAAACAACTCTTTGCATAGAGTCACAGACAGTCCGCTGTGCAGGACCTGCATGGAGGACGACGAGACAGCCGCTCATGTGCTACTAAACTGCCCGGTGGTCGCCACATACAGGGCAACGTACTTCGGTAACCCAGGTACCCTCCGTGAGATTGTCAGTATTACCAAGGCGTTGCTGGCCTTCCTTGCGGAGCTGGGGTGGATCCAATAATCAGTTTCGCACCCGTACGCAAAATACGCGCATTGACGTGGAGTTGCGGACACCTGGCCCGTATTGCCTATGATACTCGTAGGTTTCCAAACATAGTTGTGAACTTTTTCTTGGAAACAAGTCAGTCGCGGAAAAATACCGATTTATTTATTTATTGATCAACAAATTTACATTTGTGTCGAACAGTCGTTTTAACAATAGAGATGTAATACAAAAATTAAATAATCATCTTAAAAAAAAAACAATAATTTAACTTAATATTAATTAAAAATAAATATAAATTCAATTCAAAGAAATGTAATAGAATGATGCAATGTCACGGTAGAATGTTGGATATATTACTTATAGCCATTAAAATATAATCACATATTAGTTCGAACTACGACCTTTGAGAAACTCTTTTAAGCTGTAATAACATTTCTTCAATAACAATGACTTCAATTTTCTCTTGAATTCATTTGGATCCATAGCGTTCTTAAATTGTACAGGCAATTTATTGTACATATTTACTGATTGCACTCTTGAGGCATGTTTAACGACATTAGCGTAAGCGTAGGCTGTATGAAATTAGGAAGATCCTTTCTTCGCGTTTTTATTCTGAGTTGCGACAGAAGAACAGAGGTTCTTCTGTCGCAACTCATGGATATTTTTAATAAAATGACTAAGCAGGACCATAATATAGAGGCATGGTACTGTGAGAATGTGCAGTTTCTTAAAATTATCTCTACAAGACTCTGTTTGTTCAATTCGATGCATAGTTCTCAAGGCTCTTTTCTGCATAACGAAAGCAGCATTCATATTGTTTTGGTAGCTGTTGCCCCAGAACTTTATGCTATATCTAAATCTAGACTCTATGAGTGCAAAATATACTATTCTGAGGTGAGCAATGGTTAATTTATCTCTATTTTTGGAACGAGTGGCAATTTTTTTTTTTGTTTACCATGTGAAATTACAATTTAATTATGTAGTTGTGAAATTAAAAGCTAATTATAACTGTGTCCGGTTGTTTATATGTAGAATTCTGCGGTGTGGTTACGTTACGATTGGTGCGAGATTATTTCGTCTGGTGGTATAAGAACAGTTGAAAAGGCCGCTGTGGTCCGTCCTACTGGGGTACTAGTGTACCGACCAGGCGGTTCATTCTGCCAGCCGCATCACTTGGATTTCGACACTGACGTGTATGCCAGTGGGGCTATCCAGGCAAGTTACGCCTGAGGGTCCAGTTTGCTGTACGGCGTGTCGTCCACAGTTGGTCGAGGCACTGGATGCAATTCGTCAGGAGTGGCTTATTGTAGCCAAAGCTACAATAAGCCACTCCTGACGAATTGCATCCAGTTACTAGGTAACTAATTAAGTAAAGAACACGTCTAACTGAGATGAACCTAATTTTTCGAGGTACAAATAAACCTGGTTCCTTTTTAATCAAAACGATGGCAAACCATCGTTTTGATTATCGTAGTTACCTACTAACAGATTTTATTTTAGCATACATTGTTTTATTTTTAAAAAGGAACCAGGTTTATTTGTACCTGGAAAAATTAGGTTCATCTCAGTGAGACGTGTTCTTCACTTAATTAGTGAACGCGGACCTAGAGGCCGATTGCAATCGACCCGCAATATACGAAACCTAATAAAAATGTTACCTTTTGATGTTTTCTCGTAAACCTTCTTTTGAAGCAAACAACTTAGTCCATGACTGATCCAATCATATTTTTTTAAGTGCACTGTTGTTTTTTTTATGTTTTTGATACGATGTTTTTTTTTAATATTCAAAATTAAGCAGCAGTTTTATTTCCGTTTAATATGTAGGTATCTACCACTGTAGCAGCGGTGGCCCAGTGGTAACAGCCGCGACTTACGAGTTGCAGGTCGTAGGTTCGAACCAAGACAGGCGCTTTACTTTGTGTAAATTATTTCATCACTGCTATCAAAACGGTGAAGGAAAACATCGTGAGGAAACCGGCATGTCCTAGAACCAAAAATTTCGAAGACATGTGACATCTACCAACCCGCACTGGGCATGTGGTGGATTACGGCCCACTCCCTCTCACAAAGAGGAGGCCTCTGTCCCAGCAGTAGGAACATTATAGGCTGATTATGATGTAGGTATCTACAAGTTTAATTTTCGCTTGGTTTAGCTTATACTCCGGTAATCAGCCTTTTTTTTTGGTGGGAAATTATTTAATAAATTTTCCCGCTCTGGGCGGTGCGGGAGGTTGAGTCAGTCTCTTACTGACTAAAACCCACCCGTGTTCCTTCGTTGCCTGTGTTGCCAGGGGCCTCGGTAAACCTTTAGTACCTTCCTGCTACCCCGACAGGCATCGGCCCTAGTGGATCCTTACATTTGTGCTGACGACATCTATTTGAGGCGCGCGTGGAGCCGCTCCTGCGGTGGCTAGGGGCGAGAGGGCGCGAAATTTGCTTAAAACCCACCCGTGTTCCTTCGTTGCCTGTTTTGCCAGAGGCTACGGTATCCTCTTCGGACTGTTCCGCGACCCCGGTAGGTCTAGCGGACCCTTACACTTGTGCTGACATCTTTGAGGCGTGCTAGGGACACGCGCCGTCGACCCGAGCCTGGTCCTTATCGGACGGTGAGCTAACCATTGCTCGCCGTCTGCAAGCCCGCGCCTACGGTAGCCGGGAATCGGCCAGGGATTCCCGACGCCCAGAGCGTCTCCTGCGGCGTGAGCGCGCGAACTTTGCCTCTCCCTCACCCGTTCCGCCTCCTCCTTCCTCCGCAAAAGGAGGTGTGGCTTCCCATGCCCTCTCGCTCCATACTATGGCCTGGACCAGGGCCGGATGCGAGAGATCTCTGCCCACACCGGTAATAACCTACAGGGACCATTAGAGAGTCCATTAGATCTCATCTTCTGCCTAGCCTTTTCCCAACTATGTTGGGGTCGGCTACCAGTGTACCGGATGCAGCTGAATACCAATATTTTACATGGAGCGACTACCATCTGACCTTCACAACTGTTACTGGGTTAATACGTTAACCCTTTGTAAAACTACGATAAGATATATTTCTATAAATCACAATTTCGAAAAAGACCATCTGATCTCTCTCCTTAAACATATTTTTATTTTCTTTGTTGTTTGCACCTGTTTTTACTCGACTGCCTCAGGAGGGTAATGTTTTTCGAGAGTATGTATGCATGTATGTATGTATGTATGTATGTATGTATCTATGTATGTATGTATGTATGTATGTCTATTTCTTTGGCACGCTCTGTAGCCTAAACGGCTTGATGGATTTTAACATATGAGGTGTCTTTAGATTCGTCTTAATTGTGGGAGTGACATAGGCTATATAATATTTATAAATTTCATCTGTAAATACAAAAAAAAGGAGGGGAAGTTTTTTTTAAATGAATTGAAACAATATTGGTAAGTATCAAATAAAAGCTAGTAATTATTAATTTTCAAATATGTATATTAATAAAACTAAATAGCTTGAAATAAAATAAAATATAAAAAAAACAAAAAACTCGACTGCAAAAACACATAACTGAAAAGGGAAAAACAAGCATTATAATCTATATAATTTTGGTCTTGCAGGCGGGGACAGTCGAATAACCTGAAATATGGTGTAACTTTTGATTGTCCCCGCCTGCGATACCAAAATTCTATAGATTATAATGCTTGTTTTTCCCTTTTCAGTTATGTGTTTTTGCAGCCGGGTTTTTTTGTTCTTAACACTAGTTTTATGATTATTATTGTATAAATATATTAAATAGATAATTTTAATATGTTTTATATTTGTATGTATTTATTGTGTATAAGTGAAGGGTAGTAGTGGTGAGTATTGTCTCTCCTTTCTCCCCTAATCCATCCAAAGATTGTCTTTAAAAGATCGCTTCTAGCGATAAGACCGCCCATTGTATCACCCTATGTAAAATTTCTACATTTATATCTGTCATTTTTATGGTGTACATAATGAAGAGTATTCTATTCTATTCTAATTAAATTAGTTTTCTTTAAAAGCATGATGCTTATTTCCGCTACAACTTTATTGATTCCTGGCTTTGTTTTATCCTGTAAATATTTCTGTAGCCAGGCGAATGAAAATGCAGGCCGCAGGACTATCGTTAAAAAAAAGATAAGCTTAGCAATCAGCTAATCATCTCATCGTTTATCGTTAAACACCCAGATCGTAAATCAACGTGGTAAAATAACGTGCTAACTCGCTCATAACTTTTTAACACCGGGTTTCTAAAAGGCTAATCAACAAAAACAGTTTTACCAAGGGGTGTCATGTTTAGTAACTGGGTTGTGGAGTAAGATAAGCATTAGTATAATTGGGAAAAGGCTAGTCGGATGAAAATGAGTTTATTAGTTAGTTTTTAGGGTTCCGTAGTCAACAACAAACCCTTATAGTTTCGCCATGTCCTTCTGTCTGTCTGTCCGCGGCTTAGCTCAGAGAATCTTAGTACTAGATAGCTGTAATTTCGTAATAATCACGCCGATAACTGGTAAAATAAAATCTTGAAAAAATAAATGTTAGGTAGGTACCTCCCTTGCACGTAAAGTGGGGATGATTTTTTTCTCTCGTCTATCCCACGGTGTGGGGTATAGTTGGATAGGCTGATTGAAAAAAATCATGGCAGTAGTGAACCTTTCATAGTTGGCCGGATTTTTTGTTGAGACTGAAACCAGATGCTAGTCTCAAATCGTTATCGTGTCGTGAGTACTAAAATAACTTTTCTCTCTTGTTTATTTGTGGTTCATTCGAATTGAACTCATGAGATACAAAATATACAACGATCTAATAATATTTTATGACAAATTCCGATGATGTAAATCATCTGCTGGTATAGAATACTCTTTGTTATGCATATTGATTCAAGATATAAATGTAGAAATTTTACACAGGGTGACATAATTGGCGGTCTTATCGCTAAAAGCGATCTCTTGCAGACTATCTTTGGATGAATTAAAGGGAGAAGGACAACAGAACTATGACGGGAGGTGCTACAACGATTGAATCCATGCGTCATGTTCGTGTACGGGCACCGTCATTAGGGATTGGTCATTTCTTAGCTGCCACAGCTTATTTTAATTTTTCAATTGTTTTTATCTTTTCATTACGGACACTTTTAACGTGCACGTCTTTCTACATTGTTCTCACAAGTATTATTTCAACATGAATGATGTAACCAATATATATGTAACAATATTTTAATTTAAACGAGTGTCCGTGGAGTTTCTTGCCCGTTCTTCTCCATAGGAACCTACTACGTTTTGTAATGGGCAACTAGCTTCATCTTTCTGACTGACCGACCCCTTGACGATTCAAAAGTACCTGTATTTGGTATATTTGAAATAAATGCTTTGAGTTTGAGTTTGAATAAGAGGAAGCTTTTCTTCATTGTTCCAACAGATAACACAAGACATACAATGCAATACAAAAATCATTAAGAAGAATAGAAAATAATAACCATCATCAGTCTTACTTTGTCATCAACGTATAAATGGCATTCACGTTTTTCACGTACCTACAAAAAAAAAAATAGAACATCATTAACAAAATTACCCTAGGAACAGTTTATTAGCCTAGTTTAGTATGTTTATTAGCATAGTTTATTACCCTAGGAACGGTTTAATCTAACCAGAGAGTTAAATGGCTTCATTAAAACGAGTGGGAGTCAAAGTTATATTATATTCTTAACTGAAACACAATCATAACCCGTGTCAAGCAAACGTCGTGTGAATATGCGTTCATTTTATACGGTGAATCCGAACGTGTTGTGGCGCCAATACAAGGCACCTTCCGGTTTTCCCAATAAATGAGTGTTAATAATGATCGCGACGATCACGTATTCGCACGACAATCACGATATTAGGACACGGCCTTATGGATTTTGGTGTACTATAAAGATTAAAGGGATTGTCATTCGAAGTACCCATATTACACAATTAGGGTAGTTACTGTTTTTACGTGACTGAGAGCAGTGGTAGACCAGTGGTAATGGTGGTGGTTCGAACCCAGGCAGTCGCTTCACTTTGTGTAGATTATTTCATCACCACTGCTCTCAAAACCGTGAAGGAAAACATCGTCAGGAAACCGGCATGTCCTAGAACCAAAACTTCGAAGACATGTGACATCTACCAACCCTCACTGGGTCCGCGTGGTAGATTACGGCCCGCTCCTTCTCTCCGAGAGGAGGCCTGTGTCCCAGCTGTGGGAACATTATAGGCTTTTTTTTGGCTCGTAAATCATCAAATAACTTCTCCCGCTCTGGGCGGAGCGGGAGGGTCTGTCAGAATCTTACTGACTAAAACCCACCCGTATTCCTTCCGTTGCCTGTGTTGCCAGGAGCCTCAGTAACCCTTTTGGACTGCCACGCGACCCCGGCAGGCATCGGCCTTAGTGGACCCCTACACTTGTGCTGACGATATCTCTTTGAGGCGCACGTGGAATACAAAGCGCCGTCGACCAGGGCCTGGTCCTTACCGGACGGAGAGCTGCCCATTGCTAACATTATAGGCTGATTTTTTTTTTTTACGAAGTTACTCTACTTTTCATTAGGTTCTTACACCTGTAGTTATAACTCTTTGTTTTAAAGTTATTCGAAGCTTACGCAAAGAGAGAGATAAAATCAGAGTCATTTCTTGGTAAACAGCCTTTAAAATTGTAGAAATCTAAAGCGTTCTGTATTTAATTGAAATCTTATTTACTCAGTCCTTTAATTTGTTCCTATTTCTATCTCTAAGTCAACATTAATTATTACGTCAAAATTCATCAACATTTCTGTTTTATAAATAATATATTATGTTAGGTCAATACGTCTTTTGCTGGAACTTCCATTTCAGATTGTCTAGCATGTTTGCGGTGGCACGTACTGACGAATTTTATGCCATTATGAGGAAAAAGACCGCATTAAACAGATTGAGCAACAGCATTTTGAAAACCCTGGCGGATCAACACGATGCACCAATGTTGAGGCATTCTGTCGCCAGGGATGAATAACTGTCTTGTGTACTTAGTTAAGAAATACTAACCCCTAGTGAATAAGTTTGTGTTTGTACTAACCAGTGGGCCAATGTTTTCTAATTCAATAAATATAATTATTATTTCTTTATTCCATTTAAAAACATATTATTTACATTTTTAAATATTTTTATAAAAATATAAAATAAACATCTAAAAATATAAAAAA
Source organism: Atethmia centrago (assembly GCA_905333075.3). Classification (NCBI taxonomy): domain Eukaryota; kingdom Metazoa; phylum Arthropoda; class Insecta; order Lepidoptera; family Noctuidae; genus Atethmia; species Atethmia centrago. Next base: position 22,943,146 of record HG995386.1, read on the forward strand.
TAGCAGCCCACCGGTATCGGGAACAGGGTCCAAGCTACCGGTGGTCAGGGCTCCTGAGAGAGGAACCTCCTGACGATACGCGCCGTGTCCAGAAGTACCGCTCTCTGGATTAAGCCCTTGATCCAGCTGCCTAGCGAGAGCCTCTTCAGGTGTTGGTCGAGGCTCTTGGCTATTATGCCGTTGGCCGTCACGACTATCGGCACAATGATTGCTGTATCCACATCCCACATGTCGACAACCTCGTGAGCTAGGTCAAGATACTTAATCTGCTTATCTTTTTCAGCTTTTACGAGGTTCTCGTCATGCGGGACCGCTATATCAATAATCATTGTGCGACGCGTTAATCGATCTATCACCACTATGTCTGGCTTATTAGCAACAATAGTCCTGTCAGTCATGATAGATCGATCCCAATACAACGTAATATTGCCATTTTCGAGAACTGGGTCGGGCGCATACCTATAGTACGGTACTTCCGGTTCCACAAGACTGTATTTCAGAGCAAATTGCTGGTGGATAATCCTGGCTACAAGGTTGTGCCTATGCAAGTAGTCTCCGTTAGCCAGATGAGAATAGCCAGAAATAATGTGTCGGATTGATTCCCCCGGACGGTGGCATGCCCGACAGATGTCAACCGTGCCGTCTTTTACAATATATTTCCGGTAGTTGTTCGTCATTATAACTTCATCCATAATCGCAAAGACAAAACCTTCGGTTTCCCCAAAGAGATCACCGAATCGCAACCAGGATACGGACGCTAAGATGTCTACATCGGGTCCATGTAGGACCCGGTAAAAGCGCCCATGTAGCTCTTTGCTCTGCCATACCTCCCTGCGGTCATTAGTATCTAATATTATAGGTTTGTGCCAGTTCTCGTCAGCCAAGGAGAGCGGGGTGAGGCCCTTATCCACTGAGACCACATCTCGGTGTATCACCACGTCGATTTCTAGGAAGTATTCCCTGAGACTGCATATCTCACGATTGTGCAGGGTCTTAGCGTTTAAAAAGCCTCGACCTCCACACTTTCGCGGGATATACAGTCTCATCACCGATGACCGTGGATGGTGCATCCGATTTGCGGTCAGCAATGTGCGGACCCTCCTATCCAGGGCGTCAAGTTCCGTCTGAGTCCATTTGAGTATGCCGAAAGAGTACATCAAAACCGGCATGGCCTTCAGTGGTTGGGAACCATTGAAGGCGCGCACCTTGTTTCCGCCTGATAAAAGACTATTTAATACTTTATTCAGGCGGCCAAAGAAGCGCTCCCTCAGCGATTGTTTCATGTCAGCGGCGTTGATGCCTAACGCTTCCGACATACCCAAATATTTGTAAGTTTCGGTTGAAGAGAGGGATCTCATGTGTATGGAATCCGAAAGTTGGGTTCCCACGGATTCCACAATCTCCCCTCGCTTTACATGCATGACCGCACATTTGTCTACACCAAATTCCATCCTGATGGCGCTACTGAAAGTTTTGGTAACCTACAGTAGCTTCATCAGTTGCAAATTATTGGGGGCAAAAAGTTTCAAGTCATCCATATAAACGAGGTGAGATATAACCTGACCACCTCTCCTCAATCGATAGCGTAGACCTGAATTCTCCAACAGTGTGCTTAGAGGATTCAAGGCTAGGCAAAACCAAAGTGGACTCAAACTAACGCCCTGAAATATACCTCGCTTGATCCGTATCGGTTCGATATTCCTCTGGATATATCGACATCCTGGATAGCAAAGGACCGTTCTCCACTGCCCCATACATGACATCAGGAAGGTGCGCAGAGTTGCATCTACTTTATATAACTCCAGCACCCTCATGAGCCATGTATGTGGCACCGAATCATAGGCCTTCTTATAATCTATCCAACATGTTGACAGATCCTTTCGGGAACGGCGAACCTATTGGTTAATGGCAATATCGATGAGAAGCAGCTCCTTAGTACCGCGGGATCCGTTCTTACATCCATTTTGTGAGGCAGACATGATTAAGTTGGTTTCTATATGTTTGTTAATTTTAGCTCTCAAATTGGATATGAGAACTTTATAGACCGTCGGTAAACAAGTGATTGGTCTATAATTTTTGGGTTCCGCAGTACTACCTGATTTATGGAGCAGGTGGGTTATTCCGGTCATTAGGAAAAAGGGTAGCGACTCTAAGGCTGACTGGAACTGGGATGCCAGGCGGGCGTGCGATCTTTGGAACCATTTTATCCAAAAGTTGTGCAGCCCGTCCGGTCCTGGAGATTTCCAGTTAGGCAACGGACGGACTGCACGAGCTACATCTTGGGGGAGGATGGTAAGGTATAAGATCGCACGCTCGCTCGATTCTCTTAGTCCAGTGTCACCTTCGGTGTGATTGACAGGCACCGACCAAATGTTTTGCCAAAAGGCATCATCATCCGGTAGGCGCGTGTCAGCCACACCTTGGTCCGGTCGCTCCCAAGTCCTATAAACCCACCTTTCATCATTCTGGAATGTGCGATTCTGAGTGTATCGCTCCATTCTCCGCCTGTATCGACGAATACGGTTCGCCCATGTACAGATCTTCTGCTTCAGGAAGTCGATACGCTCTGTGACGCGGGTCAAATAATCTCGAGAACTTAGAATATCAGTCCCCGCGAACGCCCGCTTCACAAAGCGCATCACTCTAGGGCGAGTATTGCCCTCCCTGAAGCAAATTAGCTTACCGATGAGTGCTCTAGTCTCACCGATACGACGCTCAATCCTGCACTGCCAAGTTGGTACAGCTGGTTTTGGTCGTGGAGCTCTGTCACTGTTGGGAAATTTGACCTGAGCTACACGACATGCCGCTACAGCTGCACAGTATAAGATCGAGTGGGTATCGGTGAGATCTTTGCTGTTGTCAAAATAATTTGACAGCTGCGAGTCTAGAGCACACACCAGCGTGGCAGCGCTTTGTTTTTCTTGTGCATAGGCAAACGAGGTAAACGTGGTCTAAGTCCAGGTGGAGTGGAGCGGTACTCCCGGAAAGCATCCTCTAAAGCACTCCTCAAGCGTACATTGCATTGAGAACTCACGGATATGGCCTCGTCATCATCCACTTCATCAGCGTGGTCGGGTCGCGGTGAACCACCAGGTAAATTTTGCATTTGCACCGCGACCAGTGGCGAAGCAGGTGAAACATGGCTATTCCGTGATTCAATACGTAGTCGATCTAGTACGACGTCATCCAGCACATGATTACGTTGGATGACCCGCACCTGATCCGACAGTCGTTGCGCCGACACGATGATGATGATGACGATAGGCTCGCGACATTTGAGTGTACATCTTTGACGATCTCTTCGGAAAAAGCACGCGTGATGTTATAATTTTCTATTATGTTACAAATAAATAATGCATCAAATAGTCAGTGACATGGCAATGCTGCCAGCTGCAACGCTCTGGGCAAGACATGACAGCGATGTGAATGATAAGGTGCTTTTCTGTCAATATTTTTGTGACAACCGGGATAGATGGAGTGGAGAAAAGTTATAATTTGAGAATATCATCCAAATGTAGCGTGTACGCAGCTTAACATTTCTGTTTGACAGATCCACGCAATTGTGTTATCAAAGAGTCCTTGCAATATTCGAAAACGGCGAATTTTTGTTGAGGTATTCCACTCAGAGCACTGATTTCTACAGCACTTGATTGAACTGCACCTAAGCACTTCCACTAACCGCAATGAAACAAAATTTTGATAAGTGCGGTTCGGTGGAATAGTTTATTCATATTATTTTCAGTCCCCGAACGGCACCTACATACGTAAAATATTTTTTTGTGATGGGATGTACTTTTACATAACATCATCTTTTACAAAACATATCGATATAAATCAGCAGAAGTTAAGTCTTGTGCCGGATAATTCCAGCTTGTCCACCTGGAGCAAGGAGTAATGTTTTATTCGTGTCGCTGTGAAACAAAAAATGATAGACCTTTTCTTAACGATTTCGTTAGTTCAAATCATACAGTATTTCAACTAGGAACAAATGGTCAAATGAACACAGTCACACATACAGACCGCTACACGAAAGCTTAGTTTGCAAGTATGTTTCTGTATGCAGTCAGTCGGGGCTGTCGCATTGAGGCAAGTTTAGTAATTACGTCATATCATACTTAAGGGCCGACTAACACCGGGACGGCAGCGGCCGGCAGGGGTCGGCAGCGCCGCGATAGGGCAGTATCGCTGACAAGACGCGCATGGCCGCGAGTCAGCTTGTAGCTGCCCGAGCAGCCGCACGACCTTTTCGAGCTTTTCATGTGATAGTGCTCTTTTAATTATGTAGATAAAGTTTAAAATTATTTCACACTGAATGTGTTCGCCGCGCCGCCGGCCGCTGCTTTCCGGTGTGAATCAGCTCTTAGGCTCGTGCAGACTAACGCGACAAGCAGCAATACGCCTGTCGCGCCCGCGATATCGCATCAGTCTATACGAGCCTTTATTATGTAGTGATTATGCAATTAATAATATTAATAATTATAATTATTTTCCGCCATTTTGGCCTTTTGAGGGCAAGGTTGAGCCAATGGTTACCTACTGTATAAAGAAGGGCGTGGCAGGCAGCAATATTGCTGCCTGCCACGCCCGCGATGTAGCTAGTCTTAAACGTCTTGCGAATTAAATCTCTCTACGTTGTAGACATTCGAATAAAGAGTATACACGCAAAAAATATTTGTATGTCCTAGAGTTCCTGCCTTTTCCTGGTTTAACTATAGGTATTTCCTATTCCGGTTTAAGTATATGAGATTTTTATTTGGAAAGCACCTATGATACAAGAGAAATTCCTAGGGTAGGATAAAGATTCATTCAAAGAAAACCGGTTAAGTACGAGTCGGACTCGCGCACGAAAAGTTTCGGTGCTAGCTTCTGCTCGCGACTTGATCGCGTGAAATTTCTTGTTTTTACATAAAATAAGGTCTTTACCTAAGAAGTTGCCGTTTTACAATACTGGTCATTTGAAACGTAATTTATGTATGGCTGGCAATAAATTCTAAATTCAAATGAATATTACTTAAAAAATATGGGATTGATAAAAATAAAAAATCTATATAAATAAAACAAAGTCGGGTTAGTTACACCATTTATAACTCAAGAACGGCTGGACCGATTTTGATGATCTTTGATTTGATGGATTTGTCTTCGCCGCGAATAGCAGAATAAATATTAAAACATCGGAAAATTCACGAAAAAAAAATCAAGAAGAAAATTCATTTTCTCATACATTTTGTGTGGAGATGCTTTTTCGATGATATCTCGAGAGCGGATTGACTGATTTCGACGTTTTTTTTTTGTTCGTCTCGGCCTCGAGAAGTTTCCTCCCGCATTAGAAAAGTTATCAAATCACAAAAATAATCCGTATACAACACAATACATGACAGAAACAAGACATTTACGAAAAATAACATGGCGTTGTATGCTGGCTCCGGTAATGCCAGTAGATGGCGTTGTGTGCATTATGCTTTGACAGCTGATTCAGTTGCGCGGTCCTTTCATTGCGCCAAGCTTTCTCAGCGTTTTTTTTCGAATTCTCACAAATTTTCATTTAGTTTTCGACCGTAAATGAATTCTCCACAAACGTTTTTTTCTGAAATTCATCAGTAAAAAGTGGTTTTATAGAGGTGAGTTCAGTTTCAAGAAGTGCACTTTATGAAAGGTTATGTAGTTTGTCATTGTGCGCGCATCGACAATCAATCCAATAGGTAATTGTGGACTGTGTGTTTGATTTTCCAGGCGGATTCTTTAGTAATTCAATTTGAATTCGCTGCTCATTTCTTTTCGATCAATATTTCTGGTGTGGAGTTCCATTTTTAACCGTTTTCAAAAAGGAGGAGGTTCTATGTTCGTCAGTAAACTCGAATTATAAATTTACTGGAGCAACCTGACATTTGTGATAGCTGTCACTTTGTGTAATAAAACGGTCATAATTATTGTACCTATTCTAGATTTTTACACTTATTATTTACATTTATTTTACACCTATATAAATCGATTAAACTAAACGATCACCATTACAATAAATATGATTTTATTACACAAACTGACAGCTAGCACATGTCAGATTACTTACTCCAGTGAATTAATAATTCGACTAGGATTTTTTTTAATGAATTTTCATCGACTTTTTCTTCAATTATGGACCGATTTTAGTTTGTTTTTGCATTTGGTAGAGGAAGCTTGCACCGTGTTCCCATAAAATGTTTATTAACTTTGCTTGGGTAGTGTTTGAGTTAGCTTCAACAATAGGTAAGTATTTTTCCCACTTAGTCTATGTGGATGATGTTTTAATAACTTTCTGTCACTGTTATTTACACAGCAGGTAATTCAAATTTATGTGGGGTAGGTACACAAGTAAAAAGTGAAAAATAAAAACAAAAAAAATACAACCAACATCCAAGAAAAACACCAAGTGAAAAATTACTTTTATTCCGGAAGTTGGTGGGAAAAACAGTTTTTCGATCGTGATTTTCAAACGGTAAGTTGCCTTCGAAGATGTTCTCTTTGTGAGTTTATCACATTTGTGATTGTGCGGGCATCGATAACTGCTCATTATGTTATTTTGAATTGTGTGATTAATTTAGCCAATGTCATTTACATTGCCGCGAGCCAGAAGATCTAATCTTTCACATAAAAGCCGTAATGGAATTAGGACCTTGGAATATTGTGAATCAATCCACTGCAGATGATCAAGAAATCTCTGATAATAGCAGATATGCCACTAGCGTTTCAACGAATTCAATTTTCGTTTCGTCTTGCGTTCGCCATGACAATCAACAAATCACAAGGCCAACCCTTGAGTGTTTGTGGCCTGAATCTAGAAAATGAATGTTTCTATCACGGTTAATTGTGCATAGCATCTTCACGTGTATGCAAACCACTCGCTTCGTTCGTTTTCACACTTGATAACATGTCACAACAAGAAAAATTTCGTATACCAAAGATGCTTCAATGAAGAGAATCGACCCGAGTGCAACCCATCCAGAGAGTAGTGCAACCACGGATATCTATGAGTGCAACAATGTTATGCGGATCATTTCGATTCGCTTCAATAAAGCAAAAGCCTTGGTACCACGTCAATTACATTAATTTCAAAGTAATTAATATAATTACTTTTCATTTTGATTTTTGTACATTTATTGAACCTAATTCATTTTGTGTAGTAATTTGTTGTTAATAGAAAACTGAATTTAATTCTGCTATTAAGTTAACACAACATTTATTGATTCCAAGGCGGTACGAAGTTCGCCGGGTCAGCTAGTATTTATATACCTAAAAGTTACTTTAGCTTTCTGTATAACTGCTAAACGGCAATTTCATAGATAAAGACAAAATATCCTTTAATACTCGATACTCAATACAATACTCAATATATTTATTGCTTCCACATGTGAACTCGGCCATACTGTAGCTTACATTTGTGAAAGAATTTTCCGAAGATTACCCCCTACAAACAAAGTCACTAATTTTACCTCTTTATCTATTAAGTATACATAATTTATCTACACCCATGCTATAAATCCTAAAAGTTTCTGAAACAGTTAGCTTATTGCCAACATTAAAACAACCAGTGTCATAGTAACCATGATATCATCCGAACGAGTGTTATAATGTTATACTAAATTTCATTATGGAACTCCTTTTCAAAAAAAGAACATTGTCATGCACGCGCGTTCCACTACCACAGCGCCGTAATTAAAAAAAAAACTTATAGGTTATTCACGTCGTATCCCGCCATTTTTGTTCGATATTAGTATTGCAAAAAAATATTACTTTGTTGTTTACAAAAATGAGTGATTCTTTGATAACACACTACCAGATATTTCTAATGAGCAAAGAACATTTCTAACCAATTATTACAACTCGTAGGAACTTTCAATGAATTTACATAGTTCTTACAACACTGTACACCCTTTGGTTTCAGAACCTTTTACAGAGGATTCATATCATGTGTGTAGATAAAGTCTTGCTTGCAAATATACATAATTATGTATTAAACAACAGTTGCATAAATAACTATTAACTTCTTATTGGCTGAGCTATTGTAAACATTTGACTAATATTTTAACAAAGTAGATCAACATTTTGTAAACAATAACGATTGTCCAATTATCCCTAGCCGACCCTTATTCTGAAAATTAATTTGCGATTGTTTTTCCAGTTTTCCGCGTATTGATCAAATAATAACCTTTTTTAAGGTTTCGTACGCAAAAGGTGGAAACGGACTATTAGGCTGTTATTAAGCCTACGCCGCACGCCGTCTGTCTGCCTTTCCATAATGGTTAGTTGAAATTCATTCACAGAATACGTGTTACAATGGTATAGCAAATAAAAAAAGGTAAACAGTATACTTAATGTATAATTTAGTACCTAGTTTTAAGACGCTGACAACACCTAAACCGCGGTCACTGTCAGACTGCATAAAAAAGAAAGAGAAGCGCGATGACACAACGCTTGTAATTTATTGCAAAATATGAAGAAATTATCTATTTACTCAAAATTGAGTTGAGTAATCGAAACAACCAAGTTCTGCATTCAAATATGAAGTTCTTGTTATTAATTAAATACGTAACGTATATTGATATTTAATTCAGATATTTTGGATTAGAACTCAAGGTAAGAGGTTAGTTTAACGTTAGTTTTTATCGAGATTTTTTTTCAAAAAGTGTTTGGTAACAACCAAGTTCTGGGAAATATGTTCAAAATTAACATATATGTTTTCCGCTACCAGAAACTATACAGATTTAGCATTTTTTTTTCTTAAGAGAAGCTTATTTTGGTCAATTGGGTCTTTTCAGCGCCTTAATAGTTAGTTGTGTTACACAAGGTGTCGTTTTGCATCCTCGTCAAATTCAAGGAGGTAACTATGATAATGATCCTCGACACGAATCAATAATAAAATAAGTAGGTCTTATTTTTCAATATTTTTTCTAATTTTCGGAATTCGGCATGTGTGCCGTGTGATACCGCACTGTAACTGCCCTTTTACACACACACTACCGCATACGCAACGGGGTGATTCTGTTCCGTGAAAGCGGTGTATTCTAAAACACTGTCACTTAAAAAAACAATTATGTATTAATTATTGAGCAGGTATCGTAATTTTATTTGATTATATATAAATATTTCATAGCAGCCTCCTGAAATATGACGAGGATGCAAAACGACACCTTATATATTTATTGTATATGAAATAAAAGATGAAACAGTATAACAATTTTGGTGATCGTACGAAACCCTTAGCGTGACTCTCACTCGCACTTCGTCGGTTATTATTATTTAATTACCGAAAGAAAACTTGCTGCTGCGTTACAGGAACTTTTTTTTATATTAAACAATACAACACCTTTTCATCAACATAAAGGAAGCGTGATAACAACAATAACATCATAATTCCCTGCAATATAAAAGCTATTTTAATTAAACTATGACCCTTACACAGAATAGAGAGGTACAAAAGGTCGGCTCCAAGCAACGAGCAAAAACGCACGCACACTTAGACGCGATCTACGCTACAGCGAGTGCAAGAGCACTCGCGACTGACATCCGTTAGAAATAATATCTGTTTTAAAAGTATCTGATGAAAGTGTAAACAAACCCTGTTCACGGTTAAACTCTTACGCAATCACTCATTAAAGGGAATTAGAAACACGTTTATCTGTATTTAGAAGTTTAAAACTTTATATCTTAACACTAAAAGAACCAAATATTGTTTGAATAACATTATTAAATAGTAATTGAAAAATCGTAGACGAAAATGAGGTTAGAAAATTAACTTAAACTGTCAGATGAAAAATAAATCGAAGCGCTGAATTTGTACGTGACACTACAAATTGGCATTCACAAGTACGTTTTCTAATTCATTTGTTTATATTCTCATCAAATAATTTTGAACAGACCATAGTTTGATATCTCCTTGCGTACCTATTTCTGACATGTTGTATGGAGCTGGCCTTCTGTAACTATTTATTTCGTGTCGCTTACGTCCTTTTATGTTTTTTAATAACAGGATATCAACTACGCCCCCCGTTGCTCCGACAACGGTTCTCAACGTTTCATACGTCTAGGGTGAAACTATAAAACTAACAACAATTTATAATAGAAGAACCGACGGTATTTTATTAAATTAAGTAGGACTTTGTTAAAAAAAGAGAAAAGATCTTTATTATATTGTAAAATTAATTAGGTGCCTAGTTACGACGATTTCTTGATAACAAAAATTGTTGATATTCAAATATCTTATAAATGTTAGGTTCATTTAACATTTTTTTAAATCGAGTAAACTGACGACGATTACTGATGTGGCAACCCCAAGTGGTGACGGTGGGTACGTATTGAAATATCTAAAATTAAAAGAACTAACGTAAAATAACCTACGTTTAAAATACTCATTGGACTAAATATCTAATGTTTAAAATATCAACAGTTTATTACACCTAAGTTTGATAGACCAACATTTGAAATACCAAAAGGTCAAAATACCTAAAATGATGCATATTTTGTATTGTCCTTTGATATTGATTACAAGAAATATATTTTTTCATTTGCGTACAAATCTGTTTTATTTTGAGAAGTAGCGCTCACTCGGCTCACGCGCGCTTGGTCACAGTTCTAACCTAACCTAACCTATTTCACCCAGTTCAAAATGACGAATCATACCTACAATCTCCCGCAGAAATGTTTTCACCATTGTCTAATAAGTCGACTAGATAAGTCGCAGGCAGATTGTATGATTCATCATTTTGAACTGGGTGAAATAGGTTAGGTTAGAATTGTGACCAGCCGCGCGTGAGCCGAGCGAGCGAAGCGAGCGGTGCCGCGGCAGCGGCCGGCGAACGCTACGTTCAACTTTATTTATTTATATTTATTTATATATACTTTATTGTACACCACAAAAAATACATGACAAAAAATAAATCAAACACTACAAAATATACAATGGGCGGCCTTATCGCTTTCTGCGATCTCTTCCAGGCAACCATAGGATGGACAGTGATTTGCCTGGACATAAAGTACATATAGGTACTTAGATCGGTATTGTTCATTTTGGTCAATTAACGGTTAGGTAAACCAATATAAGTAACTTTGTACATAGGAATTTCAAGTTTTAGCTTTATGAACTTCAGTAACATATCCATTTGACATTTTTGCAAGCAATTTCGACAAGCTTTCGGTATTTTGAATATAAGTGAAGCAGTCATTAGGTATTTAGATTTTAGGGATTTTGAACATAGTTTATATTAAGTTAGTTCTTTTAATTTTAGATATTGCAATACGTACCTGTGGCGGTTGACAAGTGGTCAAGAAGGGCGCCACCCGGCAATCGATTTGTTAACTTGGTTTTGGAGCGAGCTACGCGTCGGATAAATTAAAGTAACTGTGTGTAGTATTTAGTTTGGAGATAATAAACCAAAAACTGCCCGTTTAGCCCCGTTTGCGGAACAAAATAGTCATATGCGGGGCATAACTAATATCGATAGCCAATGACCATGTCAAACACTCCATATCTTTTTCTCTGATTCTTGTTTCTTATTATTTAATTATTCTTCTTTCCCTTCTCATAAACTGGTTTCCGTGTCTGAGCTTCTTCGAGATTCTTCTTATAAGGTGAACTGCTAGTGGTTCATTTTTGGACTTGTGTTTTGAATTTTGGCATGATAATACGAGTATAGATTATCATGCCAAAATTCAATTGCCTATAGATGCACTTATGGCAATTAAATCATTTACGTGTAAATATTGCAAAAACAAAGTTAGTACAATTCGAATCATACAATTCTTTTGTATGGAAATCTCAAATACACTATAATCATTCAGTTTTAGGACGAAAAAAATTCAATTTTAATAGAACACATACACAAACTCTGCACTCGACTCAACAGTATTTGCTCTTAGAAAACTGCGACGAATAGCCAGTAAAGAAACAGCCCTTAAGACGCTGACAACACCTAAACCGCGGTCACTGTCAGATTGCATAGAAAAGAAAGAGAAGCGCGATGGCACAACGCTTGTAATTTATTGCAAAATATGAAGGAATTATCTATTTACTCAAAATTGTCTTGAGTAATCGAAAATAAAAACAACCAAGTTCTGCATTCAAATAAGACGTTCTTGTTATTAATTAAATACGTAACGTATGATAATATAATATAATACAGATATTTTGGATTAGAACTCAAGGTAAGAGGTTAGTTTAACATTAGTTTGTATCGAGATTTTTTTGTCAAAACGTGTTTTGATAATAACCAAGTTCTGGGAAATATGTTCAAAATTAACATATATTTTTTCCGCTACGACAAACTATACAGATTTGGCAATTTTTTTTCTTAAGAGAAGCCAATTTTGGTCAATTGGGTCTTGTCAGTGCCTTAATGCATATCATGTTTCATCAGTGCTGCGTTACGGCCTCGTTATATGGAGTAATTCAGTAGATCGTCTACTGAATTACTCCATATAACGAGGCCGAACAGAGCATTCATTGCACAAAAAAATGTGTCGGAGCTGTGTATTGTGTGAGATTATGAATATTTAAAGCTGTTTATTGAGATTAGAGCATTGTAAGCCATTATTAAGAGCGCTAAAAATCTTTTACTTCCTTGCCTTTACATTTTGAAATTTGTTTATATAAAAAGGTTTTTCGCATATTCTAAGAACACATTTCTAGAAAAGTTAATAGCAGAAGCCCAAATAAATTACTTGCACCTAGCCAGAGACTAGATTTGTATAGCAGGAATTCCAATTGCATGGCAATCAAAATCTTCAACATTGTCCCCTACATATAAATTCAGGAAAACAATATTGGTCTGGCCTTTAGATAACTGTTTCTGTGCAGTTAACCAATTTTTTAAATTATGAATTTGACTTTATATTTTATCAATACTTTGTGTGTTTATTGGCTTTTCATTTTTATTTTTTAATCATTTGACATTATATAATTATTAAATATTGACATTTCATTTAAAAAAAATGTATTTAAAAAACTTGAAATTTTATTAAAAATATACGAAAATATATATCGGCGCAAGTACAATAGTTCGTCTATTAAAAGAATTTAAATTATTAAGTTTACTAATTTGATTCTTTGAAATTAGTTCACAAATTGATTATTACGATGTAAAATTACGTTAAATAACATTTTATTACTTCTCTTATTTAAAAAACTATCAAAATAATTGTAATTTACATAGTTCCATACCAAAATATCCAACCTAAAAATGTGCACGTGGGACGGTCCCTTTAAATACGGCCGCACTGTGAGCAGTAGTGAATGATATGTGAAGCTGTTTATTAATATTAAGATATTAATGTACACTAGGTATCAATCAATCAACTCAGCCTATAACAGTCCACTGCTGGACATAAGCCTCTCCCAGGCTGCGCCACAACACCCTGTCCTCCGCCTTCCGCATCCAGTCTGTCCCAGCCATCTTTTTAAGGTCGTCGGTTCATCTAGCTGGGGGGCATCCCACACTACGCTTGCCGATACGCGGTCTCCACTCTAGGACTCGTCTGCTCCACCGGCCATCGGTCCTTCGACAAATATGGCCAGCCCACTGCCACTTTAGCTTGCTTACTCTGCAGGCTATGTCGGTAACTCCGGTTCTCTTCCTGATAACTTCATTTCCTTCAAAGAAACTCCAAGCATAGCCCGCTCCATGGCGCGCTGAGCGACCTTGAATTTGTGGACCAGCCCGACTGTCAGTGTCCACGTTTCGGCACCGTATGTCATAACGGGCAGGACGCACTGGTTAAAGACCTTAGTCTTCAAACACTGCGGGATTGGCGACGAGAAGACTTGACGAAGTTTTCCAAACGACACTACACTACACTAGGTATACTCGGAAATTATTAATATTATTTTCTTTTCTATTCTATTCCAGTAACTGGGTTCATTCAGCTGTATAAGGTTAGACTTAGAAGGAAGCCAACCCCAACATAGATGGGGAAAGGCTAGGCAGATGATGATATTATCTCATTTTCCGCACATCCTAAGCAAAATATTGAGAAACAACGTGCTAAAGCGTGAAAATAAAAAACCAGTGGCTGCTAATACCACGAGTCGTTAGTTCAAATTATATTTTAACTGGAAAAGTTAAGTTTTATAGCTGGAACGTTGTAAAACCGCGTACGAGTAACATAGATGCATGGAGCGTGGAAAGTGCCATTTTAGTACGTTTAGTGTTTTTATTGCAACAATAAAATACTTAAATGGTACTCAATATGAATTTGTGGCATTGGAATGTACAACCTTTATTCATAATTTTCCTTAATTTAGCAATATTTTATACTGTTATTATTGCTTTAGATTTTAAGTAATGTTTGTATTTTTCTGGATTGCCTGATTAGTTTCGGATTTCAACGCTACTTGGAATGCATCGGAAAAGTCGTTTATCATCTTTAAGAGTATTTACGAAGATCGTTTTTAGCGATAAGACCGCCCATGATGTCACCCTATGTAAAATTTCAACATTTATATCTGTAATTTTGATGGTGTACAAAGTGTACACAATAAGAAGTATTCTATTCTTTCACTCTCTAAAAGACAGCTGATCAATTCAGTGTCACTCTGTATTGTGCATATAAAACTCTTAATGTGACTGGCTGAAATAAAGCGCAAAGGCAATATTTTTTATATTTTATTTTTATTTTTAAATCTAACTTAACATGACACATGTATTTCCCAAAGGCCCGGAGAGTTAGGCATTGCTGTGTAGCATACCCAAAGCCAGCTTTGTTAAGTATATAAGTTATACAAGGGGCGAGCCTATTGCCATCACAATCTCCGTGCTGTTACTGACACATTCCTTAAAAAAAAAAATAACATTGCCTGGCCCCATAATTCAATCGAAGACATTATCGCCTGCGAAAAGGAAAAATTTTAAGTCTTTATACAAAAGTACCCTGTCTTGATTAGTTTAAAAAACTGCCTTCAGTTTCACGTCAAATATTAAACTATGTTCGCTAAGTTACCATAACTTAAAAACTTAAAGCAAGCCGCTAAGAGTTTTCATGCTCACGTCTTCTCTTACTAAGTAGAGAACAAGTAACTTAATTTATGGATATTAAGTTATTATACAGGCTTTAAGTGTCTTATTAACAGTCAGGAGAACACTCGTCTACAGATAATCGTATGCTATATCCTCCTTTTCTATATCTTCTTTTGTATTCTTACGAAATACAGGGTCAAATTAAATTAGCTAGAGAAACTCCATAAACGTGATGGGTTTCGATATCTAAACACGATAGACAACATAAGAAAAATCATCAAATAATTACCACAAAAGTGCACAACTATTGGATAGTTTAACCTGATCGACCGACCCATATGGCTAAATAATAAAAAAACATTGTGTGGTTTTATGAAGCCACGATGCAAGTGAAACATTTTATCGTCGGATATTTACGCACTATTCTTGGTTTTTCTCTCGTTGACCGGTTGATTTGAATCACTAGCTGTATCGCCATCCATCACGATCAAGTGAACAACAACATTTACATCAATACACTGATAAAAACCTGTATTCCCGTTGTCCTCGTAGGCCATGTCCTCGTTAAAGGGGATAAAGGGGATTTAATAAAATAATTGTAATTACTTCCCGTTTTTCCCGTACGCTGTCTTCGTAAATTTATTGTAATATACAAGGTGTCGTTTTGCATCCTCGTCAAATTTTAGGAGGCTGCTATGAAATACATATATAATAAAAAAAAATACGATACCTGCTCAATAATTAATACGTATTTGTTTTTTTTAGTTATTTAAGTTTGACAGTATTTTAGAATACACCACTTTCACAGAACAGTATCACCCGTTGCGTATGCGATAAAGTGTGTGTAAAAGGGCAGTTACAGTGAGGTATCACAAAGGCCGCGTTTTAACATGCGTGTCCCTCCCACACATGCCGATTTCCGAAAACTAGAAAAAAAAAAAGACCTACTTATTTTATTATTTATTCGTGTCGAGAATCATGACCATAGTGACCTCCTTAAATTTGACGAGGATGCAAAACGACACCTTGTATACAAATACCGCGGAGCACTTGCACGAACGAGTGAGAATATAAATGCTACACGTTTAGCTAATGCGAGCCATGAGCGCTGCCATATTGGCCTTGGCTGCTTTACCGAATGCCTTTCACCATACCCCTACTCCGCGGCCAACTGTAATGCGACATGGGATAGATGGACGAAAAAATTGAAGGCAATGAACTACACACTATACTTGAATTTAAATTGTTGAATTTTAATTTAATCCTGTTTTTTTTTTCTTTGTACGTCATTGTTTTAATCTGTATTTTACTTAAGAGCCATTTCACGTTTTCGCGCGAATATCGCAGATTTCAGTCGCCTAATTTACCATCTTAGGTAATACTCTGACATTGGTGGATACATGTAAAAAATAGACTAATCCTTCTTTTTGACACTTCATGTAACACATTTACAAAAACTTATTTGTTTACTTTGTGGTGATTAATCTCCCACAACCAGTTTACTGAAATATCATCGCCGAGTCAATTTCAAACTCCTATATCTATCATTAATATTTATAAATTTAACTGAAAAAAATACATAAAGCATCAGAAATATAATTTGATCGACACATACAGTACTAGAATATCGATTCTTAATAACATTAATTAGTAAAAAAATAAAGTCTTATGCCAATTTTTAGGTTTTGTATCGCTAATAAATCGTGATTTTTTGGTTTAAATAAAGCGTAATTACATTTTTTTTTATTGGCGAAATAAACTATGGTTTTTAACAAACCGAAATCTAAAGTTTTATTAAAATCCCTTCATTTAATTAGACATAATATCGTTATTAAAATCACTCTAAATTAGAATAAATTCCGATGCTAAGCGGGCAACCGTTTAGTACGGCGTGAGTGCCGGTCGAGGTAGGACCTGCGCCAAATTTTCCCGCGTCTCGATTTTCGAGCGCACGTATTGTGAACGAATTATTATACTACGACTACAACATTTTGATTCACTTCGTATTTATTTTGCATAAGGTAAGAGTTTAATTTATTATCAAGTTAAGTATTAGTTTAGTAGTTTGAGAATAATTACATATTTTTGTTTTATTAGTTTTAGCAATGGAGCGAAAGGGTTGTGTATACCATTGTGTCAAAAAAAGGAAAAATAAAAATTCTGCAGCCTTAAAGAAAGCAACAGAAGCGAGATATATATAATTTGCGATTCGATTGCGATATTATGTACACAGTAATCGATCAAATAAGTACATATCGACATGAACTATAAAACCGTAATTACAATTTTAAGGATTTGTATACACTGACACTTCGACATATAAAAATATTGATGTTTTTGATAATCATTTATTGATAAAAAAAAATATTTATTCGTAGATATTGAAACTTGACAGCTATTTTGTTTTCATTTCAGAATGAGAAATCGCATGAATCGAGTAGAGGAGGATAGTACCTTTAGAAGACACGCCACCACCGTACCGGGTACAAGTGGAACGTCAGATTCGATAACAGAAATTGTATGTTTGTAACTTGCTACTTCAAAAAGATACAGCTATACCTCTAAACGAACGTAAACTTTTAAATATCGACCGACTGAAAAGGTTTTACCAAAGTTTTACCAAGATTGTGTATTGCTAGAATTTTTTTTTTTAGGGTGGGAAGTCATCAAATAACTTCTCCCGCTCTGGGTGGAGCGGGAGGGTGTGTCAGACTCTTACTGACTAAAACCCACCCGTATTCCTTCCTGTTGCCTGTGTTGCGGGGGCCTCGGTGACCCATAAGTACCTTCCCGCGACCCCGGCAGGCATCGGCCCTAGTGGACCCCTACTTTGTGCTGACGACATCTGTTTGAGGCGCGCGTGGAATACGACGCGCCGTCGACCCGGGCCTGGTCCTTACCGGACGGTGAGCTACCCATTGCTCACCGTCCGCAAGCCCGCACCTACGGTGGCCGGAAATCCGCCCGGGATTCCCGACGCCCTGGGCGTCTCCTGCGGCGGCTAGGGGCGAGAGGGCGCGAAACTTGCCTTCCCCTCAACCGTCCCGCCTCCTCCTTCGCGAGCATTACTGCTTCGCAGAAGGAGGTGACGGCTGCCCATGCCCTCTCGCTCCGTACCATGGCCTGAACCAGGGCCGGACGCGAGAGGTCTCTGCCGCCGAAATCATAGACCCTAGAAAGGCAAAATCAATGCTTTTACGAATTCATATAATGTAAATGATATGTGATTTTTCCCAGTTCATTTTTATTACATACTTTACATAACATATATTTGTGTTTTTTTTATTAGTCTAGAAAGCTTTAGTAGACTGAATAAATAAAACAACTTTTTTCATAAATCTCTAACCATGGTGCATTACGATTATAAAGGCTCAAGACCGTTTAGTCCATCTCAACACTCGCGCTACACTGCTTGCATTGTGTATGTGTGGATAGCTGCGCACACATACACAATACTGCCGTCTTTTACCTAAACTCGAGCGCAATAATTTTGTGAAATGGCTCTTAAATTGAATTTAAATTGTTGACATTTTAATTTAATCCTATGTATTTTTTTTTCTTTGTGAGTCATGTTTTAATTTATTATTAACGATTTTATAATTATCATTTGAAATAGTTGTCTTAATGCGACTAATTTTGTACGCCATGATTGGCAAAATATGTAGCTACCTCTTATTATTTTTAAGACCTGTATAATTCTGCACTCATGTTTTACAAAATAAATATCTTGTATCTTGTATCTTGTAATGGAATAAAAGTTTCACTTTAATAACATAAAAGATGCATGAAATGATACAATATGAATAAACGAATGAATAAACATGAAAAACAATAAAAAAAAATATTACCACAAAAATGACTTATGCACTTATATCAAAATGGTACTGTCGTGGACAGCTGCTTCACAAAAACCTCTACTGTGACTACTAAACTTATTGTACCAAGTATTACTTCTCCTGCCGAACTTCTAAAAAGTAACAGACCATCTAACTGTGGGTGTGTCCGTGGCATTACATCGGGCCCTATTAGAATACCAGCACTCCGGTATTTTTATTTTTTTTAATATCGTAGCATCATGCTGAGATAGGAGCCTTTTTGGCCTTGCATAGGTCTTCGTTTTTGTTTTCATAGTTTTGTTAGTTTTAATGTTTTTTCTCATTATTATTGTTTCATGATTTTGTTAGTTTTAATGTTCTTTTTTTTATTTTTGTACTTCCTGTGCGTTTCCAAAATGAAATATTTTTCTTTCTTTCTAACTGAAGGAGTTAGAAAGAAAGAAAAACTAACTTGCTAAAATATACTAAGTATTTGGCATCCTACTTAATATTATGTGAAAGTGTTAATAAAAAGTAAAAAGTTAATATTATGCTTGAATGTTTGCTACTCAATCACGCAAAAACGGTTACACGGATTTGGATGAAATTTGGCACACAGATTTGGTTATGGATTAACACATAGAATATTTTTTTATTTTACATTTTTATTGTGGTAGTACGTTCCTGTGGGATAATTTACGACGTCAACGCGGCGAAGCCGCGGGCATAAGCTTGTTTTCTATAAATACACTTACAAGTAATTTCTGTAGGATACCAGAAGTTTAGCCATACTTGTAGCCTAACTTGTAAAACTAACTTTGGTGTTCAATATTAAGACTCTCCCTGAAAACGCACAGTTTAACAAAACTTCAAAGTTCATTCTTCAGAATGAACTACACTACGTACTTTAGTAGGAAAGAAGTAAAACGAGTTGAAATAAAAGTTGAAGCGATCACATAGCGGTTCTTCAATTTGAATTTGAATTTCTTTGAAAAAGACTGGACGAAACAAAATGATTTTGCGAGAGCCTGATTAAACTTAGCGACCAGCGTAACTATTCACAACCATTCGTAAGGCTTCCGAGTCGAAAATTACACATTTTAGTTTACCTGATTTGCCTAGTCCCCGACAGCGAATAGCTGTCGGGATAATAGTGGTCATATTACTATTTCATTCAAACTGTCGACATTTCCAGATTCGGATTTGTGAACAGCGTTCAGGGGGACTCCTTTGATACTCGTAACATTGATTGACGTTCGATTCAGCACGGAAGCGTATCGAATAGTTAGGAAATGCTGGTTGCCTTTGGAGCATTGTAAGCGCATGGATACTTTAGTCAAGCAAAGTTGTTGTTAAGCCATATCAGTGATTACTCCAAATCTGTTCCCTAGCTAATAATTAACAATATACGGTACATATTAATAAAAATACTCCTAATCACTATCGCTTTCATTTTGAAAACACAACCAATCCACTACTTTAAATGTTTGAGAAATTTGTTCGTGAACAATTTTCATCAAAGCAGTGTACGTATATCTCATTTGTGTTGAATTTAATGTCAAAATTAAATATGCCGAAAATCTGAAAGTTATTAAATATGGAGGCCTTGGCAGAGAGTACAACTTTGTGCCCTTTGGCGTCGAGACCCTCGGTCCGTGGGGTCCCAGTGGGCATAAGTTATTTGCGGAAATCGTGAAACGTCTAGTTGATGTAACTGGTGACCGAAAAGCTGGCGGCTTTATCGCGCAACGCATCAGCATTGCAATTCAGCGAGGAAATGCCGCCAGCATCCTCGGTACAATGCCCCGAGGGCCTTTTTTAAGCTTAACTTAGTTTTAATTTAATTTAGTTAATGTTAATAATCGTCTTGTAATTTGGTTATGTAAATAAATAACATGGCTAGAATTAATATTAAGGAAACCTCTTTCCCTTAACGACGTTATAAGCTTTTACGCTTACTGACGCAACCACATTAGGAACATAAATGTATTAATTAAACTAGATCCCGTCTAACATTTGCTTATTAATTAATACGGTAATAATTAATACGTTTAGACTGCACTTATCGAACTTCGCTGCTCTAGAATTTCCACGTCGTGGTTAGGGGTTACGTTACGATTAACCGGAGGGCTGATTGTAAGTCACGTGTTTAAAAGAGAAATAGATAACACAAAAGATAAAAAAGTATGGAGGAGTCTTTCAAAAGAGAATTTCTTCAGGTCGAATTCAACTTCGCGCGGCTCGGGACGCTCGGAGTGCAGGAAGTAGAATCGGCAGGCAGTAGTGGAGCAGGACGAGGACTGTGTTGCAGTGTCATGCGCCGAACAGGATCAGGAGGAGTTTTGTGTTTTCCACATCCCTGTCCAGAGGAAGAAAAGTTTTTAGGAGTATTCATAAATAGGAGGTTTCGTTGTGGTGCTTTATATCACTTCATGCTAACAGGAGAGCCGCTTTGGTGTCTTACACCACGCGAGTAACGAAACACATCAGGGGTTATTAGAAATTATCGTATGTGAATATAGGTAATTGTATTTCCATATAATATTACATACATACGTATTGAATTGATAACTTGCTTTTTTTTTTTGAAGTCGGTAAAAAGAACTAGTAGATACTAAGGTTTTTTTATATATTTAAATAAGTTAGTCAGAAATAAGTTAGGTGATATTATAATTATCTGTTGTCTAAATTCAGACTAAAATTATAAAGTTTGCAGGAATAAGTGGCGTAGGAGTTGAAAATGGGTGTTTAAAATGATCAAATAAGTCTGATATTTTACGCCCACGATAAGTAACATTGCAACTTGAGTAACTTAGGGCATTTTTCCACCTCCACCGTCACCGGGACGGACGTCACCTAGAAACTGAAAGTGACGTTCCGGTTAAGAGGTTGTTGAAAATCTATTACAAATAAATTTTCAATAATCTCTTTGTAATGATCACTTTTCTTATTGCCAATTTTTTTTAACGACACTTTTGAAAGAGTTCCAGTCTGCTTTTTCTACCTCGGTTAAAAGGCTTTCGAATTTTGTATCGCCCAATATTCTCCTGATTTGAGGACCCACAAATATTCCTTCGTTTAATTTAGCCGCAAAAAGATTAGTTAATTCGTTAAACATATTTAAACAAAAAAAAAACACTATTTTTGTAAACTAGTGTTATTATTCTGTAAATACAAATTCGTTGCTGACGCGTCAACTTTTTTTATAAACATACCTGCAACCTAATACTTAGCTGCAAATTGCAGAAAACGCATCCCCATAACCAAACGTAGGTTCATAAGTTACAGGGTATATTTCCATAATCATCACGTTTGTTTAGCCCACCAATCCCGGTAAGTATCCTTGACTGTAGTAAAATACTAAAATATAACTTTAATTTTTTTTTGGGTGGGAAATAATCAAATAACTTCTCCCGTTCTGGGCGGAGCGGGAGGGTGTGTCAGACTCTTACTGACTAAAACCCACCCGTTTTCCTTCCGTTGCCTGTGCGTTCCCGTGCGTTTGCCACGGTATCCTTTTCGAACTTTCTCGCGACCGCGGCAGGCATCGGTCCTAGCGGACCCCTTTAGTTATGCTGACATCTCTTTGAGGCGCGCGTGTAAATCTGTTATTACGCCTTCATAAAATGCAAATAAGTTATGCAAAAAACGTATCATAAACAAGAACGCATATACAACAATTCTCTATGTGAATATATAAGTATTGTAGTAAAATACTTTATGAAATAAATTCCCCAAAGCATAAAAACGATATTACTTTCAAACTACTACAGATATTTTCTTGATTTATTTTGTATGAATAGACTATTTAATTATCTTATAATTAAATATATTATTACTATTTTTTTTTTTACTTTTTTACCATTTTTTTCAAATATAATTTTTTTCGTTACTAAAAATAAATATTCGCGGGCCTGAACCATCACTATTTGTAGGACAGTTTAAGCACAGCAGCAGGTCTAGGTGAAAGTTGGTGCACCACACCGCATTTTGAACTATTAAAAATCGTTTCAACTATCTTTTTTGACAGTTTTTGTCAAATACTAGCCTGCAATATGAATTTTAAGAAACCCCCCTGTTCGACAGAACAGGCGGGTTCAGGGGGACCATTTTATTACACAAAGTGACAGCTCATGTCACTCTAGTGAATTAATAATTCGACTTTATATTTATAATTTCCTATAATTTTATACTTTATAATTATATTTGAATGTCTATCAATGTCTGTAATCAAGTGAGTGCACTGTTTTAAAGACCACATTGTAAGCTGTCTCTTCATTTCACTCTACATGCATGTACCAACTAATAATGTTTAATGACGGCCATCGACCGAGGTAGTCTACAACAATTTATTTTAAACTAACTTTATTACGATACATCGTGTAGTGGGCTTATTGTTAATTCCTGTTTAAATACTTACCCCGCTGCCATGAGCTACACGCTCAAGCGACACGCGTCTTGCGACAGCGGCTGCGGAGGCGCTGACAAGACCCATTTCACCAAAATAAGCTTCTCTTAAGAAAAAAAATTGCCAAATCTGTATAGTTTGTGGTAGCGGAAAAAATATAATGTTAATTTTGAACATATTTCCCAGAACTTGGTTGTTATCAAAACTCGTTTTGAAAAAAAATCTTGATTCAAACTAACGTTAAACTAACCTCTTACTTTGAGTTCTAATCCAAAACATCTGCATCAAATATCAACATACGAGTACGTTACGTATTTAATTAATAACAAGAACGTCTTATTTGAATGCAGAACTTGGTTGTTTTTTATTTTCGATTACTCAACTCAATTTTGAGTAAATAGATAATTGCTTCATATTTTGCAATAAATTATAAGCGTTAAGTCATCGCGCTTCTCTTTCTTTTCTATGCAATCTGACAGTGACAGCGGTTTAGGTGTTGTCAGCGTCTTAAGGTGGATCCGCGGTGATAGCCCGCAAAAGCTTAATTTCTTTGCAATTTGCAGGTTAGTGTCAGGTTGTATCTTGATCAAAATATCTTAGTTAGATTTTTTTCCATAAGAACATATCTCTTATGAATAAGTTCAGGAACAACATAAACTAAGAGAGATGTATTAATGATTGTAATGATTATAATTCTGTAAATACATATTTGTTATGGTCACGAATCATATTTTAATCAAGATACAACCTAACACTAACCTATAAATAAAAAAAAATCGTAAGAAAATAAATTTTAATTTCGCGGGCTACCACTGCAGATCCACCTTAAATAAGTTATTTAGAGCATCCACGAGTCACCACGATGCGAGTTGCGACGTACGGTAACAAGTGACGCGTGCGCTAGTCGCGTCGCTCGGAGCCGTGCGTGAGCGCCTAGACTTTTTTTTTTTTTGGGTGGGAAATCATCAAATAACTTCTCCCGCTCTGGGCGGAGCGGGAGGGTGTGTCAGACTATTACTGACTAAAACCCACCCGTATTCCTTCCGTTGCCTATGTTGCCAGGGGCCTTGGTATCCCTTTCGGACTTTCCTATGACCCCCGCAGGCATCGGCCCTAGTGGACCCCTACACTTGTGCTGACGACACAATTTCGCGGGCTACCACTGTAGATTCAACTTAAATAAGTTATATAGAGCAAACCACGAGTCACCGCGATGAGAGTTGCGACGGACGGTAACAACTGACGCGTGCGTGTGTCGCTTGACGCATGCCGCCGTCGCTCGGGGCCGTGCGTGAACGCCTAGACTGAGCCCGTTACTCTCGCGGTTTATACTCAGTCTACGTAATTTCAATTAAAACCACGCATTGCGAATAAAATTCTTAGCGATTTTTGTTTGCTCTATCGCAGTTGAGACGCATATTTACGTATAATGGACAATCGATCTAAAATCGTTATTTACCTGTTACTACTTATTTTATTTCGCAATGCGAGGACTGGTAGACCACGTTCGCTACAAAATATTCACGCGAATTAAATTCGCACCGCACCAATTGCGATTTTTATCGCAGTAGGAGCTTAGCAGTAGTGAGGGTTCATTTAGGTAATATACTTATTCTCTTCCAGATTTCCTTTCTTCCAGTTATATGGTATGGTATGTGAAGATGGTCACCCATCCACGCACCAACCGCGGCAAGCGTAGCTTACTTTGATCGACCCGTGCGGCTATTACTACTTAATCACAAGGCTCTCATGACAAAGATTCAATTAAATAAAATGGCATGTATTTAATCGAACCCCTAATAATTCCCATTTTGCGCCCCTAAAAATATTATTGAACACTAATAAAATGATTGTGCCTCGTTTTGAAAACTTCAAATAATTCTTCATTTGGGGTCCTATGAATCCTAAATAGCCAAGTGACTGCGACCGACAAATCCGAATTTAAATTTAATCCGTTTTTTTTTATTTTTGTATTTAGCGGAAACTGATAAGTATGCGGATATTACGGAGGACTAAGGCCTAGGACTTAAGAAGGAACAATGAAGAAACGGATAGTTGGTAGCACACTGACATTTATTTTTGCACGTCAAGATGACATAATATCAAATCAATAGATCACACATCTGCCGGGGTCGCGGGAAGGTACTAAAGGGTCACCGAGGCCCCTGGCAACAAAGGCAACGGAAGGAATACGAGTGGGTTTTAGTCAGTAAGAGTCTGACACACCCTCCCGCTCCGCCCAGAGCGGGAGAAGTTATTTGATGATTTCCCACAAAAAAAAAACTTATTTATAAAGCTTTAGTAAAAAAAAAAACTCTTATTATCTACTCGAGGCACAGTTCGAAGTTTTTGCCCATCAACAGTTTGTCGTAACGACTGACTTGCTTGCATAGGAGCATTCCCTTGAGTCGCATCTGTTGCATCATAGAATACTTCGTCTAACTCTTTAAGACCTTCTCTATTTCCCTCCCCTCCAGAGTTTGACACACTTCCATCGCCTGGAGGTGCCAGGTTCGGTTCCGACTGTTTCGAGGTTACTTGTAGAGTAATATCTTCTAATCCAATAGGACATTCAGTCAACTGGTGAAAATTTTTTGCTGTGCCGTGGAATACTATTAACTGATTCTTGTATTTTTTTTACCTTCAACAAGGTATTGCAGTCCTGGACGACTACTATAAACGACTTTTCTTATTTTTATTTTTTTTAAATTATTATGCCTCTATTCCAAGTCGCAAGTTTATTTGTGCTGTTTTTTTTTTCATACAATACTCTGTCTCCGTGTTTAGAGTATTTCATTGTTTCGACATTTTTCTCTTTAGGCTGCAAACATTGTTTGTTTTCGACGTTTCGGGTGAGAGTAACAGACGTTGGTGACGGTTGGTTATCGGTCATAAGACCGAAAACCAACTGGGCAGGTGAACAGCCCGTTGCAGAATGTATGGAGTTTCTATAATCAAAAAGATATTTAAGCAAGATATTATTGAATCCCGTAACATTGCAGTAAGCTAATTCGTGCCATGTATTCATACATTTCATCAATCACCATAATGATGACGTACTCGTTCCCATATCATAGGCTTCTACCCACTTCGAGTACGCATCCACAATTACAAAAAAGGTACGGTTATGTATGGGGCCGAGGAAATCTATGTGAATTCGACAGAACGCCTGCGGTGGATGTGGCCACAGAGATGGCGGCACGTGCGCAGGTAACCGTCTCAACTGTAAACAAATCTCACAACCCGCAATCATTTTCTCTAAGGCATTATCCATTCCTGGTAACCAAAATCTGCTGCGCGCTTCGGCTTTCGTTGTCACAATACCCAAATGCGACTTATGTAGCTCTAATAATAATTTTGTCCGAAGTATCTCTGGAATAACTACTTTGTGCCCTCACATAATACAACATCCTTCATACGACAACTGGTTTTGACATAAAACACAAGGCTTAGTTAATATATATATTAATATAATGGCCGGGCTAAGCACCCATCAGGGGCGCTTAGCCCAGCCGTTTACAATGTATGATAAGACCTTAATGAATACTGGGTCTTTAAGAGTTTCATCATGAATTTCGCTAAGTGTAACGGGTAAACTTCTATCTATATCAAAGTTAACCTACGACGCGCGATCTTCTGTCATCGGCCCTGTAGCTACACTAACCGCCGTTGACTCACAGTCAGGCAGACTGGCGCGCGGTAAAAAATCGGCGCTGTTGTAGGTGCTGCGAATGTATTCCATGGTGTAATTGTAACCACTCAGGAACATTGCATAACGCTGCAACCTATTTGATGAGACCTCTGGAATGATCGATATGGACCAAAGATAGATAAAAGGGGCTTGTGGTTCGTACGGAGCACAAACGGAACTGACCTTCCATATAAGTACTGGTGAAAACGCTGCATTCCGAAAATAATAGCAGTAGCCTGTTTTTGTAACTGAGAATACCGCTCCTCTGCTGCATTCAGTGTACGGGAAGCGAACGACACAGGGCGCTCCACCCCATCTGTGGTACTCGTAAGATAGCTCCTTAGCCGCTGTGCGAAGCGTCCACCGTCAAAACAACTTTAGCTTTTTGATCAGAATGAGCAAGAACCTGATTTGAGCCTAAACACTTCTTAATTGCTTTGAATGCCTTATCATGTTTCACCTCACATTTCCATTTATTTCCCTTTTGCAACAATGAATAAAGCGGGCTCAAAATTGATGATGCGTTGGGGACAAAGTTTCTATAATAGTTGATGAATACCAAAAACGACTGTAACTTATTCACGTTTGTTGGTGCTTCGACTATAGCTTTAATCTCTTCATTTGATTTCTTTAAACCATTCTTATCTATAGTATAGCCTAAATATTTTATTTGGTTCTCGAAAAACGCGCTCTTATCTTTACGAAGTGTTCTGCGTCTTGTAGTCGTTGCAAAACCGCACATAACCTCTCAAGGTGCTCTTTAGTTGCCCCCGTAATTCAGATGTCGTCAAGAAAATACATACGAGTAACACCGTCCAATCCCGATGGTAGAAATTCCATAGCCCGCTGAACAATAGCAGGAACACTAGCAAGACCAAAAATCCGTAGTTTTCGCGTTTTTTCGACGTCGTCCAAATAACCTAGGCGTAAAATCTACGAAAACAGAGGAAATCCTTCGAATCAAAGAAATATTCTTTTGTATCGCGTGAGTGTAGAAATCTTCGAGTATGGGAATCGCGGATGGTTGGTGAGAAAATCTTTTCGCCAATCCTTTGTTCCCCTAATCTCCTATATTTTTCATAAGTTTTAAATGTTATTTTTGAGATCAAAACTTGCTCATTATAACAGTGTTTAGTGTTTAGTTTGATAACTCTGTATAAAATAATATGGTCTTATCTCTATTTAATTCTTAGAACTTAACATAGAGTAGTGTCAATGTTAGAGAGTTCACAATTTTAACATTAAGTTTAATATTGTAATCTTTATTTATTGAATTCAGTAAAATAAACTGTATTAACTGTAAATTTAATGAAAAGTGTAGTAAGGTAAAGTAAACTTAAGGAAGAACATTTTTTTTTTCTTTCAAGATTTTTCATGATTATTGTAATAGAAGTTTGCAAAATTTGAATCACCTTTTCAAGTGATAAGCACCCATGCTTCTAGTAGACACGATGAAGTAATGGAAATACATCCCTTACCTATTCCTTCCTTTCCGTCCCTTCTGTAACTAACGCATGGCATAAATTCTGTCTGTATGACGTTGACGCACGATATAACGGACTTATTTATAATGATTTTAATTACATGTCCAGCAACTACCAACAAATGAGTAAACTTATCGATTGGAATGCATCATATTCTCAAGAATTTACAAGTATGAAAATACATAAAGAGTTTATACGCGATGTAACTATACAAAAATACCGACAACTAGTCCCACAACGATGTTCTAAAAGAGGAATTATAAATCTGTAGTAACCTACACAGTATTCAAGCGCATCATCATACGTCCGACCGCCGCCAGCCCGCCACAGCGCGCAGCGCACTGAGCGGCCGCTAGGGCGCGCGGCGCACGCAGTGCGCCCACGCACTGTGTCATCTCTCTGAATGAATACGACACCTCTGCGGCCTGCGGCTGCACTGTCGTATAGAGTAGCGGCAACATCCCTACGCCGAAGACTATCGGGCACTGACTGTCGGAGCCCGTTTCCACTCGTATTTACGCGCCGCGCGCCCGCGTTCCCTGCGACATCGTCATCAGGCGAGCTCCCAACCTGATCGCCTATTGGTCTACTACCTCCAGGTTATTATCCCGAGTACCACCACTACTTTGTATGCTACCCTACGGTAATATAAGGCAATGTTTTACGGCAATAAAATCATTCCATTGTTTCGTATACGCTTTTAATTTCTAATTACAAGTGACCTCTAAATTGGTGACCCCGACGTGATTTAACAAAGTTATGGACAACGCAAGTCAGGAATCGCGAACCACGCTGTCTGAAGAAAATATAGAGATGATCTCCATCAAGTCTCGGATACCTCCATTCTGGCGAGACAAGCCCAGATTATGATTCGCGCAATTCGAAACCATGGTGTCGAACCAGAAGCTCAGCGAAAAAGCGAAGTTCGGGCTTGCTGTGGCGCAACTCGACAAGGTGGATGTGGAACAAATTAGCGACATCATATTATCATCGGCCAGGACGAGTAGATTTGAAGCTTCGTGAGGACTCGCGAAGAGGATATACAGAAAACTGCCGACTCAGGCGCAGTGTCAATGTCACGGAACGATGAAGGCGGTCAGCTGAGTGAGACTCGGTTTTTTCGTGCATAAGCATATTTTAGCTTGTGATAGCATTAACTGGGCACACCATTTGGGTTATTCGAATTCCCGAGGATGTGCTTCGGTTTGCGCAACGCTGAGCAAACTTTCCAACGTCACATAGACAATGTCCTACGGGGACTCCCTGTTTTCCCATTCGTCGACGATATTTTATTGGCTTCTGAAACAAAAGAACAGCACCGAAAACAACTAGAAGAGGTATTCAGAAGGCTTAACGAACACTGGCTACAACTAAATATAGCAAAGTGTACATTTGGCCAACAATCACTCAAATTTTTGGGCTCATATCATATTATCATCGGCCAGGACGGGTAGATTTGAAGCGCTAAAGACCCGTTTATTATCCGTTTACGAGGAGTCAGAGAATAAGCAGTTGCAAAAATTGCTCAACGAGGTTGAACTAGGCGACCAGCGTCCTTTGCGTATGCGTGATCTGGCTCGTGACAAGATGCCCGACGAAACCCTCCGAATTTTGTGGATGAGCCACCTACCCTCTTCGACGAGAGCTGTATTGGCGGTCAGCGAAGCATCAAAATTACACTCGCTAGCGGCGATGGCCGACAAGATGAGTGAACAGACGAAAGAGGTCAATTCCATGTGTTCCTGTAGTTATGCCAGCACCGCGTCACAATCGTCGATACCATCGCCTAACGATCGAATTTTGAATATGATCGAGGCACTTACTAAAGAGGTCGCAGCGTTGAAACCGGACAGATCGCGTAACTACCACCGTGCACCGCAGCGAGGCAGGTACCGTTCAAGATCTTATTTCAAGTCCGCGAATCGTGACACATCGATTTGCTATTTCCATCGCAAGTTCGGCAAAGAGGCGTTTCGCTGTCGAAGGCCCTGTAACTTTGCAAGCAAGATGAATACGAGCCAGGAAAACTAGTCCCGACTTTGGCTACAACGGGAGCCGAAGTCACCGACATAACCCGACACCGTCTGTTTATTAAAGAGCTGGGAACTGGTCTGCATTTCCTCATCGATACCGGCGCAAACGTCTCAGTATTACAGTCAAGAGAGTACGCAGAGAAAAAACGACGCCGTCCGAATTCCTCTACGCCGCCAACGGTTCACGAATACCCTCCTATGGGGAAATTAAATATCGGACTATGTCGACCGTATATGTGCAATTTTGTCGTCGCCGAGGTGACCAGGCCGATATTGGGGGCTGATTTCCTACATAAACACCAACTCACGGTAGATATACACGGACGGAAGTTAATAGACAAAACAACTATCCGTTGTCGGCCGCGTAACGTCAACTTCAGACTCCAGCATCAACACCGTAGATGACCAGCAGCCTTACCACGATCTGCTCGCAAAGTACCCAGACATTACCCGAGCGAATTTGAAGCTCCGTCACAGTGAAGTGGAACACCACATACAGACTACCGGCCCACCATTATATGCAAAAGCACGCCCTCTGTCACCGCACAAGTACAAGGCAGCCAAGACAGAATTTGACGTGATTATTGAGCAAGGTATAATTATGTCGGCCGTCCAAGAGTCCCTGGGCCAGTCCAATACACCTAGTCCTAAAGAAGGATGGCAAATACAGAGTTTGTGGAGATTATCGTCGACTCAATACGGTGACCGTGCTAGACCGTTACCCCATTCCAAGACTGCATGATTTTACCTACAATTTAATGGGGAAGAAATACTTCTCCATAATCGACATGAAAAAGGCCTATTATCAAGTGAGGACTCGCGAAGAGGATATACAGAAAACTCCCGTTATCACACCATTTGGGTTATTCGAATTCCCGAGGATGTGCTTCGGTTTGCGCAACGCTGGGCAAACTTTCCAACGTCACATAGACAATGTCCTACGGGGAGATGTTTTCCCATTCGTCGACGATATTTTATTGGCTTCTGAAACAAAAGAACAGCACCGAAGAGAACTAGAAGAGGTATTCAGAAGGCTTAACGAACACGGGCTACAAGTAAATATAGCAAAGTGTACATTTGGCCAACAATCACTCAACTTTTTGGGCTACACTATAAACTCCAAAGGAATTAAGCCAACTGACGAGAAGATCGAAGGCATAAAATCATACCCTCGCCCAGAAACAGTCCAACAATTACGCCGATTCCTGGGAATGATAAACTTTTATCGTGAGAATATCCCACATGCCGCCGAATATCAGAAAGAGCTCAATGTTTACTTGAAAGCTTCGAAAAAAAACGACAAGACAAAAATTTGTTGGAGCGAGACAGCAATTCAGGCGTTTGATAAATGCAAACACGACATCACCAACGCCGTATTGTTGTCATACCCATCGTCAACACTACCTTTCGTGCTCATGACCGACGCATCCGACACCTGTGCGGGGGCGGTGTTACCACAAAAAAGTCAAGGTGTTGGAGACCGCTCGGGTTTTTTTCCAAGAAGTTCAACGACGCTCAAAGGAAATACAGCACGTATGACACCTCTATATACATGGCAGTACGTCACTTTCGCCGGATGATAGAAGGCCGTGACGTCACCATATTGACGGATCACAAACCCCTCACCACTGCACTACAAATGAACTACAAGGATGGGAGTTTCATCCTTGTAGTTCATTTGAAATGATTTCAGGATGAAACTCCCATCCTTGTAGTTCATTTGTAGTGCAGTGGTGAGGGGAGACGCACAAGATATATAGAATATATCAGCCAGTTTGTCACCGACATCAAACACGTATCGGGCAAAGATAACTGTGTCGCCGACGCCATGTCACGAGTGGACACAATCTCATGTCCAACGCCGATAAATTACGACGAGTAAGCAAAGTCCCAAAAACATGATGAAGAACTCAAGCAACTCATGAAAAGCGACAGGTTCAAATTCAAGCGAATAGCACTGCCCGGTTCCACTGCCCAAGTCATATGCGAGATGTCAACAAAAAGTCCTCGCCCGTACTTAACGCCACAATACAGGAAGCAAGTTTATCAAGCGATACACGATCTCAATCACCCCGGCGTAAGAGCAACGAGAAGATTAACTGCCACTCGTTATTTCTGGTTGACCATTAACAAAGATGTCACAGACTGGGCAAGGGCTTGCGACCAATGCCAGCGAGTGAAAGTTCATCGCCATACCAAGGCACTAGTATCCAGTTTCATGACAGCAGACCGCTTAAGTCATCTACACATCGACTTAGTTGGTCCCTTACCAACGCCAAACAACTGTCGTTATATACTAACGATGATTGACAGAACAACGAAGTGGCCAGAAGCTCAACCAATCGAGGACATAACGGCAGAAAAAGTCACAAATACGCTGTATGAAACGTGGATTGCAAGATTCGGTTGCCCCGCGACCATAACAACAGACAAAGGCAGACAGTTCGAATCCGAACTATTCCATAAATTGATGCATCGCATGGGAATCCAGCACGTACGAACTACGGCGTACCAACCCCAATCGAACGGTTTGGTGGAACGCTGGCACCGCACACTAAAAGCATCACTCACCGCAAGATTTAATACAACAAACTGGACGTACGAATTACCCACTGTATTACTTGGTCTACGCGCCGCGTACAAGACAGACATCGGCGCCAGTACTGCGGAATTATTATTTATTTATTTATTTATTATTCGGAAGAACACTACGCCTGCCCAGTGAATTCTATGGTGAACCAATCACAACATGCAACACGTCATCGCACTTCATGAATCATCTTTTTTTAACAATTTAAAATATTTTTTATATACTTTTTCTGAAATCGCTATGACTGCCGATCCGGAATTTACTTCGAACTTTAGCTTAATATTTTGAATCGAAACTACTAAAGTCATGGGTGCCCTCTGAATGAGCAGATTTTTTTTTATCTTACCGTCACCGTCACTCTCGTCTGACCCGCCAGTTTCTACGAAATTTGTCTTTTTGCACATTCGTAAGTGGCCTTTTACATTACATTTCTTGCATGTATAGCTTGCAAATCGACACTGAGACGTTTCTTGGTTCTTATAACCGCAAACTGAACACTTTTCGTTGTTAAGACGCGATTCCTTTGAGTTGGTTTCGATTTTGAACAACGGCTCATTCGACGGTGGCGCCTGTGCCGCTGCCGACGACGATGCTACTGCTCCCTTGCGTGCGCTGTGCACGCTCTCCGCCAACTCCACTGCTTTAGCCAGTGTAGTTTCTAGAAGGTCACGCGCCAAGAGCTTATCTTTCTCCGGTCCCGACCGTATACCCATAACAAAACGGTCACGCAGCGCCAGCGCCAGACCGCGAAGCCTAGCAGCCCACTGCGAAAATGTTTTTTCCAGACAGCGGCATAAAAATTATACCGCTCGCCAAGACCACATTTTTTTGGCGTAAAGTAATCACTTTACGCCAAAAAAATGTGCAAAAAAATGTGGAAATATCGCAGGTGCCTTTCGAAGACATGCTCACTCTTTTTGACAATCGTCAAGAGAGTGAGAATGTCTTCGAAAGGCACCTGCGATATTTCCTTTGGAAAAGCCAGATCTTCCGCAAGCTTGAAAGTGCCATCTGCGAGTGCGCTCAGCAGTATTGCCCGTCCTTTCACACATATTGGGTCCTTCGCATTGTCGACATCGTTCGCAATGAACCATTGCAAAATCCGCTGCTTATAATTTTGCCATGAATGATTGTTATGGTCAACACTCGATAAAATACCGAAGTGAGCCATATTTTGATTTATTTTATCGTGGGTCCTCGTCGCCAATGATAAGTATGTGGATATTATGGAGGGCGAAGGCCTAGGACTTAAGAAGGAGCAATGAAGAAACGGATAGCTAGTAGCACACTGACATTTATTTTTGCAAGTTATGATGATATAATATCAAATCCATAGATCATACATAAAGTATATAACAGAAATATATAATATAATATGTCAGAAGTGTCCATCATTCGAAGGCCATTAAGTTTTTAGAGGATCTGTTAAAATATATACCCACAAATATGATGTTATGACGTCGACTAACTCTGTTAAAGTTCAAAACAAGTGACTGCTCACGACACTAAATTAAATCTAGTAGGTAACAGTTAGATAATAAACCATTACAATACAAAAAAATAAGAATTACAAAAAATATTATGGTATGACGTTTTCGTGATATTAAAAAGGGAACAGCTCGCTACTATATAGACACGACTCCTCAACTTACTTAATTAACAAGATGACTAAAATCTGAAATTACTTTGCTCTCATTCTACTCAAATGAAATTAAAATAAAGAATGTTAATAAGTCCAGGAGTAAGAAAATAAGGCATCACAGAAGGTTCAAGATAAGAAGGTATCCTTTTTAAGAGACGTTTTGTTAGGATATGTGAGGCCAGCTATTGCGTTTATGTGGTGAGGAATTTAACACAGGGTTAAATTGAATTAGTTGGCGAAACTCCGCCGATGTGATGAGTATCGATATCTGATGGCCATAAAACAAAAAAAAATATTTCCCAATACAAACAAATAAAGATGGAAAATACATTTATCTGCGGTAAACGTGGCGCAAAGTAGGAATACAAATACAAAAAGAACAATTTAGGGGGGAAAATGCGTCACATCCACGCAAAACGGCCATCGCTCAGCATAATAATACATCAGTCCCTTAGTTCCCTTAACCTGCCATCTAACACCTACCACCTGCTGCAGAAGGCAGTGATTCTTAACACATGCAGGCTAGTTTAAAATTTTTTCAGTGTGAGCCAGACAACTTGCACCAATACTCTCATTCAAATATAGATTCTACCATGCATTCTACTCGTAATATTACTCCCACACTCAACCCCACTGCTGGACACTTAGCTTAGGCCCGTGCCATCAGTTCTACCGGCTAGACCGAGGAAAACAAATATAGATACAAAAATAATAATAATATTTATTCAAAAAATTATAAGGCATAAAAATTAGTACAGTTTTGCTTTAATATAAATTATATAATTATATAATGCTGCGACCCTATGCAAGACAGAGCCCCAGCGCTAGTTTTCAGCGATAGCCTGCATAATCTCATAATTTCAAGTAACTACACTACCAGCGGCCGTTGACCCCGTAATCAGCAGTATTTGTTTGTTTTGTCGTCATTACATACATATCGATCACGTTTGCGGAGTTTCGCTATCAAATCTAATTTAACTCTATATTTCAATGGCAACAAGTAACAAAAGACAACTGCGCTTTTTACGAAATTCACTTTTATACATAATATGACTCGGAATTCTTTGTTTTATCATAGGATTTTTTTTCTGTTTAATTCTCAATTTTTAAGTCACGTATATAAGTCAAAATTGTACCTATTTTTTACCAATTTTGTCATTTTGTTTCACAAAGTGAAAAGTACACACGGACATATACCATTAGTACGTGTAAACGCCGGACAATCGGCGCATTCATCTGTTGTAAACAAAGATATTAGCAATTTTAATGTGGGATTAACGGCATCTTTGCACCTATTTTTCATAAAGTCAAAAGTACACACGGACATATACCATTAGTCCGTGTATACGTCGGACAATCGGCGCATTAACCTGTTGTAAACAAAATCAAAATCAGCCATTTTAATGAGGGATTCACGACATTTTCAACTTGCGCTATTTTAGTGCTACAACATTAATAAGCCACATTGACGCCACAAGAAATAGTTAAATAAGGAAAATTATTACATGCCTTAATTTATTATAGCAATCAACAATGTAAAATACGAAAGTATATTATAGAACTTTTGTTAAGTTGCGATATAGGTTGTATAGTGTTACAAAATTAAATGTTCATTTAGTATTACACAATGAATTTAATAATAAATAAAATTACTACAACTAAACACGGTTTATAAACAATAACTTAGATTTTAATGATTATAAAATGACGCGAATGACGCGAGCAATGGCTAGCGACCGACTAGTGTGTCGTCGTGGATTACAGTATTCGAATTGCCGACGTGGAACGTCATACATAGGTACTTGAGTTCACAAGCTTGGGTGCATGTGTGGGTTACATACCACTACAATAGTAATGACTGTTTTTAATTTAACGGTAGATTATGCACCAATGGGATAAAGCAGTGGTGTCGATTCTCTTGTACACCGAACTAAACTAAACTATTGCTAAATTTTCTTATTTTTGGCGAAGAGAATCTTAAAAGCTATTCTGCAAACAAGATTGATACTGAGAACAAGAGATTTTAATGTTTAACAATTCATTTTCACAATAAGCACCATTCACACCAAAAATCAAGGCCACCTGTAACAAAAATAGACAAGTAGGTTATTGAGTAGGAAGGTACTTACTTTAGTATTAATTCGTAAAACTAACGAAGGTTTACAATTATATTTAACTTAGATAGAGCGCAGAAGTCTCGTCAATTTGACATGTCGAAACATCACATCAGTACATCAGTAGATCGCACACAAGCAATCGATGCATCAATGCATGAGCGGGTCGCTTGTGTAGTAAGTATGTAGTTATTTTAGTTACAAAAAATTCAATCATTAGTTAGGTACTTACTTTTGTGGAAAGAAAGCTCTGGTCAGGGGCTTCGTTTGGAAACGTTTGTACATTTTGAGCTGTGCAAACTTTTGATTTCTTAGCACGATGTCCGAAAATATTGGCAAAAAGAAAACCGGAAGATTCCTTTTTAAAAATCCTAATAATTTATTTGGTGTATTTATTAATTTGAATATTATGTTTGATGCTTATTGTTGACCTGAGCATCGACTAGATGCACCATAGGCTACTTGGCTTCTTTGTACGTGATAAATACTGGACTAAAAACACTGATTCAGATACAGACTTAACGCCCTTTATAGTTTTGCATTTTATAAAAACCGTCGTCGGCTGTCAAGTACTTTTCGGGGAGTAGATTTTTGGCAATGCCAATGGCTTCGGATTCAATGTACTTCGGAGTCAAATCACTATCGTCACTCGAAATTATTGTGAGAATTTGTAGTTTAATTTGTTGTTAGGCAACAAAGCAATCTGCAGTATTCGCGCCTTTTTATTTTGTGTTCTATTTTTGATTTATTTTTCTTCTAGTCGTGGTGGCCAGTTCGATTTTCGAACAATTTATTTGTATAAATTTTTAGTGCAAGTCTCAATGGCAAATGCATGGAACTAGTACCTATGTACTATAGTTAATGTTCCTCACCGATAGTAGACTGGTGTCCCAACAGTGGTGACATTATAGGCTAATTAAGAATAAATAAAATGATCAGCGCGTCATAATGAAATTCAGTAGAATATTAATACCCGGCTAGACCCCAGGGCTTTCTTTAAGTGTTTGAGCACATACGATGCGTTTTGACGAGCACAGTTATGCTAATACAAGCTACTACTACATGTTTGTAGTACTCATCAACATCATTACCCACAAAAAAATCGGCGGAGTATGTCTAAGTCACATAACCGTTCTTGTTCAGATTAGTCAATCAAAACAAGGGTAAAATCGACAGATTGACTTATCTACTTTAGTTTAGGTTTGCATGACATATGGATGCGCGAATAAGCGATTTCGATAGATTTTGCAGTTGGTGTTACAAAACAACAATGGATGGCGTACAATTACTGTTCGGAGAGTAATTAGGCGAAAAACGACAGTTTGTACAAAGGAAAGGGTACACCCTTTCCTTTGTACTGTAGTTACTACTGTCGTTACTGCTGTCGTTACAATCGTCGTTATTGTGTACAATACCATACTTGATGTGTTTGAGGCCTGTAGCGGCGATACGTATGCAATTTCACGAATCATTCTTGTTTTCTTCGAGTTTCAGCATACGAGTTGCGCTAACGATGCGGTTCGAACACACACACATCGCCATATTTTTTTTTCTTTTCGTTCATAATAATATGATTGCGCCAATTTGGTGCACCCATCTTGCTCACACGCGTACGAAAGGCAATGTGCAGGATGGGATAGGAGATAGGAAGTTGCAATACCAACTATATCTATTAATTCGTTTGCCAACAAAAAAAGGAAGCAACCAACATATAATTTGACATTGTCGAGCAGGTGGTGTGAGGTTTTTTTAAGCTTAATCAATTAGGAAGGCCGCCTTTTAAGACATAAGTATGTTGCAGTAATTGGCCTTAACAATTTCCTTGGTAGAGCTCTATTGATTAAATGTTGTAAAATAAAAAAAGTTAGCTTTGTTGTCCTTAATTATCACATTTTGCGTTCAAAACGCTCTCCTGTAAAATCATGATTTTTTAGATAGGTAACTGTATATTCTTTGCGGCCGTCGATTTGAGGGTATGAGCAAAACTTTTGCTAATCAGTTCTAAAAAAGTTGGTATCATTTAATGTCATTCTAAAATATGCCATTGGATAATAAATGATAATGATTGTGATGAAAGTACCTCAGCCAACAAACGGAAAGTCCAAAGAGAAAAGGTGTATTTACCTTCTGTATATTTTTTTCTTATACTAAAACTCTGTCCTGTCCTATTTGAAATGCAAGAGCTCGTGCCAAAAGATTGCATTTTAAACCTCCAGTGTTGCCACGATTAAGTCAGTTTTGTTATTCAAATTGGCAACACCAGAATATTCAGTGTTTATACTGTATGTTATGAAGTACATTCAGTATTTTAAGCAGTGCAAAAACAGTTTGTGTTTATTTTTACTACCCCTTTAGAAAGGTATTATTATAGAGCATTTTCAGCGACTAATGAGCATTACGGTATGTTTTTTTTAATAATGATACAGGAAAATTTAGGTCGTTAGCCTGCCATGTCAACCGTAAACATTGAAAGCTGTTTACATTTCTCTTCACGAAAAGCGACGTTAAATTATAACACAGGAAAAAAATTAACCAGGGCGCAAACTTTTTTTTGGTTGTTCAGTGTCAGTTAAGAACACATTTACATTTTATTTGTTCAGTGCTTTTTTTTCCCGACTTGAAATCCTAATAAAATGCCTAAAAACCTACCTACTGCAAACAGAGCGAGCGCACAGCTGTTTAGGTACAGTCGCTAGCATAACAAGTTACCACAACCTGTCAAACTTTTTCATTCGATTTTGAACTTAACCATCAACATGTTAAGCATCAAAATCATTTGGAGAAATTTGACAGTTGGTGGTAGCTTGATTGTGAATATAAAGATTTTTTCTTCGGCTACATCCTACCGTGCTAATTCCTCACCATCTTCTTTCCAATCAGTTTGTCTGACGCAATCAATACCTCATCAGCGACAGGAAAACCGAACCAGTACGTACTTGCTTAACGAAGCGACGGGGGAAAATAAAACCCAAAGTCCCCGATTATGGTTAATATAGGCTATGACACGCCAGCTGAAGCTTATCGACCGATACCCCATTTGTCAAATTCTTTCTTGTCAGTTAGACGCTGTGCCAAACATAAATTATAAGGACACATCGATCAGACAGAATCAAAACAGTTTTGTCTTGTGAGGGGCTCGTGGCTAAGCTATACCAGCCACACAGGTCGAACGAAGGATAAGCTATGCTTGCCGCGGTCGTTTCGTGGATGGGTGACCATCCATCACATATCGAGATCTCGGAAAGCACGTTAAGCCGTTGGTCACAGCTGTCATTCGTATAGATCTTTGACAGTCGGTACGGTTAGACAGAAGCCCAAAAATCTGACAACCGGTACTAAGGGGCATCGTGTTACCAGTAACTGGGTTGTGAAGGTCAGATAGGCAGTCGTTCCATATAAAATATTGGTATTTCTCTGCATCCGGTTAGGCTAGAAGCCGACCCCCACATAGGAAAAGGCTAGGCAGATTGATTGATCATTCTATAGGTATATTTTTGCTAAACGCATATCCTATCCATCCTACATAAAACCGCTTTTCCTTCAAAATCATATAGATACTCGTATGTTAGATTCTAGAAGAGAAATACTTATTTCCCCACTCTGCAATCGGCGTTGTGTTTTTGTTTTGATTGTTTGTATGTTGTCACCTGCCAGTGTCACAACACAGAGTATATATTACGCAATGGACAGGATTGTCAAACTTGAAGCTTGATTACGAGGCTTTTGGCTACTTTGTATGTGTGTATTTTATGTTATTTTTTGTATTGTACGTTTTGTTTGTGCAAAATGAAAAATTTTTCTTTCTTTTCTTTATTCTCTCAAAATACCTACGGGAAATATTTGTTCATATCCTTCTATACGAATTATGTATCCGGGTATATCGAATAAATCCTAG
The DNA here is from genome assembly GCA_905333075.3 of Atethmia centrago. NCBI lineage: Eukaryota > Metazoa > Arthropoda > Insecta > Lepidoptera > Noctuidae > Atethmia > Atethmia centrago. Next base: position 22,983,799 of record HG995386.1, read on the forward strand.
GAAGTGAATAAAACAGCTAGCAGCTATAAATGAGCAACCTATCCATACGAATACTTTTATTCCCATCCAAGCTATTTTTAAGCCAAATAACTTAAGTACATACTATGTACTATTATGTATTTGACACAGGATCATTATATTGAGCGACGATGCCTAACGAGCCATGAAATGACTACAGTGAACCGATATTCCTTTTGGATTGCCAATGAGTAAACGGAATTATAAATAATTTGTAGAAGGATAGAGAGATTTTCCGGTAGATATTTTGAGAGAATCTATTTCACATACATACCGAACCCAACATAGTTTTGAAAAAGCTGGGCAGATGATGATAATGCTGCTATAACATCACGCCTGTAGTGATGAGGTCCCTTACTCATGAGGTCCTCCTCGTTTGAGGTACTCATGATCGCAAATTGAAAGAGTTACTCGAATTTCCTCATTGAACCACCTCACCACACCTCACTCGTTAACGCGTCCTCAAAAATTGACATTGACAATATGAAATCGGGGCGAGGGGTGAGGCGAACGAGTTCGTGACTCGCGAGTACTCGCGAGTCGCGAGTGAGTAGAGACTCGTAAGTACTTGTGAGTCGTCGTCGCACCCGCACGCCTCGCTCCCTCGTAAGTTCGGCTGAATTCGGCTCGGGCTCACGAGTCACCTCACCTCAAATGAGGGGTGCCTCGTGAGGACCTCACAAGGTAAAGTGAGGTCCTCCCTCAACCTCAAATAAAATTGATGAGTTAGCCATCACTACACGCCTGCAACCCCCGAAAGGTTAGGTAGAGATGTACCTAAAGTAGATACACCCTCAATTCACCAGTTATGTTTAAGTCCGATGTCATAGGGGGCGAGCCAATTGCCGTCAACCGGACAAAAAACCGGACTGCGGAGAAATTCCTGACTAAAAAATACAATAACACTTTGCCCGACCTGGGAATCGAACGCAGGACTTCGTGCTCAGCAGTAGCGTTTGCGATTACGCTGGCTAGACCAACACTGATTTTGAAGGAAAAACGGTTTTATATAGATTGCGTTTAGCAAAAATATGCCTACAGTATGATGTTTATTTATGTTTCAAAATTACATATTCAGCGATTGTTAAATCAAATATCTATTTTCAATACACAATGACATTTTGTATAAATTATGCTTCCGCTTCCTTAAAATGTAAATAAGGGGTAGGCCGCGTCTGATGATAACGAGACGACGAAAGTTCAATTTATTTAAAAGTTGGACGATCCGTCAATTTGATTGAATCCGTTACTTTGACACTTTGACAGAAAACAGAAAATAATTTCACGCTTTTTGAACTACGCAAGTGAATATTTTTATCTGGAACCATATCACTTTTTTATATTATTGTGTAAGACGCGGAAAAAAGGTTCAAATGCGCATTGAATCGATGACGGAAAATCGGAATTACGATAAGGCTCGTGCAGACTAGCGCGATATCGCGGGCGCGACAGCCAGCGATAGGCCTGTCGCGTCCACGATATCGCCTCAGTCTGCACGAGCCTTTAGCCTTTTTTTTTGTGAGTGAGTTGTCGTAAGTCACAGGTTAACCTAAGAGGTTGCCGGCTACTTAACCGGGCTATCCTGTGGATAGCCTTTATAATTTACGGCCTCCAGTTGTGTCATAAAACTTATAAACTAAGCGACTACACGCTAAGGGCACAGACTGTGTGGTACGGATCTCGGCTTAGGGTGTCGCTGGGGAAGGCAGCAGGGGACAGGCTGGATACCCTTTCCGTATACTCACATTACGTAACATCACGCCTTGTTTCCCCGAAGAGTTGGGCAGAGGTGTACCTGTAGTACACTCACATGTCGCCAGTTATGTTTTTAAGTCACATGTAATAGGGGGCGAGCCTGTAGCCATCAACTAGGAACAAATCCAGACTCAGGGCTGCTATTGAGAAATTCCTGATAAAAAATGATAAATGATAAATTATTTTATTTCTGTAAGTAGGTTTTTACAAACACTTTTACACGTCAAACATATTTTTTTTTAAACTAGATGAGGTCGGCATTTCCTATCTGACTACTCTGAGAAGAAAGGCCGAAACAAACTCAGAGGGCACAGTCTCTTTTAAAATCCAGACATAATCATGGTCAGATCATGTGAAGACCATGTCGATTGGTGTCTGAAATGGTCTTTTGATGAAAGAACCACACAGATTGAGTGGACCTGTCCAGTCAGGGCACGCATTTGTCAGTCGTTGTGCAGCTCAACTCATAACTAAAGGAGCTCAACGATTCAACGAACAATACCAAAGAAAGAACATTTGGCTAGGCCGCAAAAAATACTCAAAACTGCCAGACCATGTTAAAAACTAACTGAGAATAAAACAAAATTAAACAATGACCCACACAGTCTTCACATTTACAATAATTAAAACAATATAATACTACACAGAGTAAATATTCATGTCATTGCATAAATAAAATTCATCAATGTCAATGTGTATATCCGGACATAATCTTGGTCAGATCATTTAAGGACCATGTAGGTTGGTGTCCGAAATGGTCTTTTGAGGAAAGACCACACAGATTTGAGTGGACCTGTCCAGTCAGTGCACGCATTTGTCAGTTATCATGCAACTCAACTCAAAACTTAAGGAGCTCAATGATTTGACGAACAATACCAAAGAAAAGACATTTGGGTAGGCCGCATAAAGTACTCAAACTGCCAGACCATCATTAAAACTAACTAAGAGACAAAAAAAAAAACAAACCCACATAGTCCTCACATTCCTAATAATTAAAATAATATAATATAACGGTGAAGGAAAACATCGTGAGGAAACCGGCATGTCCTAGACCCAAAAATTCGAAGACATGTGACATCTACCAACACGCACTGGGCCCGCGTGGTGGATTACGGCCCACTCCCTCTCACAGAGAGGAGGCCTGTGTCCCAGCAGTGGGAATATTATAGGCTGATTATGTATGTATGTAATATAATACTATACAAAGTAAATATTCATGTCATTGTTTATATAGAATGTTATATAGAATAAGAAAATATAATAGCTAGCAAAAAAAAAATAAAAAGAGTAAAACAACAACATTCACTGTAAGTTTATTGGAGCAGCTCAATTCCAAGCCTTTTTGTCCTCAATATAATCTTTAACAGTATAAAAGGCTTTCAGGTACAGTTTCTGTTTTATAAAACATTTGAATTTATTAGTTCTTGAATGTGGCTAGGAAGTTTATTATAAAAACGTATACATTGGCATCTAAACGAGCTGCCTATTTTTTTGAGCCTGGTTGTAGGAACAACAAATTTGTGTTTGTTCCTAGTATTTACATTATGGATATCACTGTATTTTTTAAACAAATTAATATTTTTATGTGCGTACAAAAGATTTTCATAAATATACTGAGAAGCTGCAGTCATTTTATTAATCTCTTCTAAGTCTCTGATGGAGTATCTGGAACTTAATTTATAAATTGAACGGATTGCCCTTTTTTGTAAAACAAAAATTGTCTGAATATCGGCGGCATTTCCCCATAACAGAATACCATACGACATTACGCTATGAAAATAACTAAAGTATACTAAACGGTCTAAATCCCTTAAATCACGAATAATTCTAACGGCGTATACTGCAGAGCTAAGCTTTTTTGTCAATTTATCTATATGGGGGCCCCATTGAAGCTTGGCATCCAAAGTTATGCCTAAGAACACAGTGGTATCTTCGGGGTTCAACTCTTCACCTTTTATAAGAACACTAGTTTTTACTTGTCTAACATGAGGTATTGTAAACTTAATACATTTGTTTTTTTCTCGTTAAAAAGTCGGTTATTAACATTAAACCAGTTAACTACTTTTCGAGGGCACTATTTACATTGTCAGTAACCAACTGCTGACTTTTGAGTTCAAATAAAAGTGAAGTGTCGTCTGCAAACAGCACTATCCTTTTATTATCCTTTATGAGGCAAGGCAAGTCATTTACATAAATAAGAAACAAAAATGGGCCGAGAATTGAGCCCTGGGGGACCCTCCATTCTTACTACAGATCCGAGTGATCTTTTTCCGTTAACATCAACTCTCTGAATTCTATCACTCAAATATGAAGTAAGAAGATCCAGAGAGGAGTTTCGGATTCCTTAGTGTTGCAGTTTTCTGATCAAAGTTTCATGAAGAACGCAATCGAATGCCTTGGACAAATCGCAAAATATACCCAAAGCATCGCATTTATCCTCCCATGCATTATAAACATGTCCTATAAGTTCAACACATCAGTAGTCGAACGACCCCTTGTAAAACCGAACTGTTTGTTATGCATTAATTTATGTTTATTGAAAAATATTTGGATTTGATCTAAAATAAGTTTCTCGATAATTTTACTAAAAACAAAAACACTTTTACTAAACATAAAAACCCAATAACACTTGGCCCGACCCGGAAATCGAACCCAGGGCTCAGCAGAAGCGCTTGCAACAACTAGACCAACGAGGCAGTCAATACCTTACCTTCCGTATACAACTTTCTTAACTTTATGTTGCCCACTTGCAGCAATAACGTTATTATGTTACGAGTAGACATAAGAGACACCACATTTACCCATATTCTACTCATTTTTGTATCCCCATACCATAAAAGACTTTTGATTGGCTCCAATTTTTTTAGGGATATACTAAACACGTCATAACTGTTTTTTCTGACATAATCATGCTGTGCTGAGGCCATTTTGACTTAAGCTTTTGTTTTTTTTATATTTACTCTGCCAATCTATGCATACAGGGTGGCAGGAACATCAACGCGCAACCGTTTATCATCGATACATGATTCTGAACGTTGAAATATTTCGCCGCTTATAAAAAAAAATGCTGTTCCGTACATTTTGACCGCGTATTGCACTTTTCTATGTTACAGCAATTTTTATTTTTGATTATCGACGAAAAGTCTCAACGCAAAACCCACTTTGGTTTCAGAATCTTCATGTGCTGAATTCATGGTTACAGTTTGCACGTTGATATCCCTGCCACCCTTTTTATTTTTTGGATGGGTGGTTATCAAATAATGTTAACGAAGCACAGCAATCTCATTTGTAAGCATGTACCTTGTACATATCATTATAAGCTTGTATCTGTGAAACCTGACTGATTGGAATGTTACAAAGTATAGAACACCGTCAGTCAGGTCCCTTTAGATCATACTAGTGTCTTCTAGACGGAACGAATTTTGACCAGAAATAAGACTGGTTCAAATCATAACAAAGCATGAGTACTTAGAAAGTTACACCATGATTACTCATGCAAGCTATGTCGCAATAATACTCGATAAGTCACAGCCTGATCCGTTGGGAAAGTCCATTTTACGGGTCTCTGTATAGAATATTGCCCGGGGGTACGATATAGGTGCTCCCGCAACTTGTACTTAGGTAGAAAACTACTTAAGGGACACCATTTTGGTGTTACCAGTGTGTATCAATCAGTAGCCATTAGAACTCAGCAAACAACTGTGCGTTATTCATCAGATGTCCATCAGCCCTCAGCTGGCATCTGTTCCTATAGAGTCTTCAGAATTTAGGAGCTATATTTAGTTAGGGAAGTCTTAAGTTTAATTAGTTAGGATAGCTTACGTTTTTAATTGTGTTCTCTGTGTTTATGTGATAGTATAGTGTGATAATCGATGATTGTTGGAGTATTTAATTATTGTGTATTGTGTGTGCGAATATACCGTGTTTTTAAACCAACCCCTGGCTCATTTGATTTAGGCGATAATCTACCCCGCACCTGAATAGCTTACATATAACTTCTCCCGTTCTGGGCAGAGCGGGAGGGTGTGTCAGACTCTTACTGACTAAAACTCACCCATGTTCCTTCCGTTGCCTGTGTTGCCTGGGGCCTCGGTAACACTTTCCTACCTTCCTGCGACCCCGGCCGGCATCGGCCCTAGTGGACCCCTAAACTTGTGCTGACATCTCTTTGAGGAGCGCGTGGAACACAACGCGCCGTCGACCCAGGCTTGGCCCTTATCGGACAGCGAGCTACCCATTGCTCACCGTCCGCAAGCCCGCGCCTAGGGTGGCCGGGAATCGGCCTGGGATTCCCGACGGCCAGGGCGTCTCCTGCGACGACTAAGGGCGTACGGGTGCGATGTTTGTGTCTCCCTCACCCGTTCCGCCCACTCTTTCGCGAGCGTTACTGCTTCGCAAAAGGAGGTGACGGCTTCCCATGCCCTCTCGCTCCATACCATGGCCTAGACCAGGACCGGACACATGAGTTCACCGTCGCCGAACGCCTCCACGAGGACACGGCAGTAGACCTCTACCGTCTGCTCTACCGTGTCCTCCAGGCGATCCACACAATGTTGATACCCCGGCGTTTCCTCCCACCTTATTCGGAACAGGAACCTTCCGAAGCAGCCGTGTCCGGTAAGAACCTGCGTCAGACGGTAGGTTACATCGCCACCGTGGCGCCTCTCTAGCGACACCTCAAAGAGGGGACTTATCACCGCAATTGTGGCGTGCCCAGCACTGGGTTGCGACAATCGCACTCTCCATGTCGCCATGAGATCCCGCTATGAGATACAACCTAAAACTGACCTGCAAATTGCAAAAAACGTTTGGAAATTTGAGAGCTGGCCTTCTTTCTGTACTTACATAACTATGTTCTACATCTACAACGGTTCTGGAAATTGCTAGCTAATAGACTAGAGTTGGAACAAGTCTCTCGAACAATCTAATTAACTAGATATAATGTTTCATCTGGTTTTCTGCACTACTACTACTGGTGGTTGGTAGAAGGACCGACACAATTCTCTTAGGGGTGTGGACCGTCAATTCCTAGTTTTCAGTCATAAATCCAATGTCTTAAGACGCTGACAACACCTAAACTGCGGTCACTGTCAAATTCCATAGAAAAGAAAGAGAAGCGCGATGACACGACGCTTGTAATTTATTGCAAAATATGAAGTAATTATCTATTTACTCGAAACTGTGTTGAGTAATCGAAAATAAAAAACAACCAAGTTCTGCATTCAAATAAGACGTTCTTGTTATTAATTAAATACGTAACGTATGTTGATATTTGATACAGATATTTTGGATTAGAACTCAAAGTAAGAGGTTAGTTTAACGTTAGTTTGTATCGAGATTGTGTTTTCAAAACGTGTTTTGGTAACAACCAAGTTCTGGGAAATATGTTTAAAATTAACATATATTTTTTCCGCTACCACAAACTATACAGATTTGGCAATTTTTTTTCTTAACACTTTGACAGCCGGCCATTTTTTAGTACGCATTCTTTTGTATCCCGGGCATTTTTTAAGATATAGTAAGATTTAAAAAAAAAAATAACTGTAAGTGCTTTAAGCATATTTTTTCTTTATTTCTCTTATGTATTATCTAAACTATATGAAAGTTGATCACGTATTCCGTACGTAATCGGCGTCCTGTGGAATGAGCGGCATCACGTATTGACTACGTGATTGGCTGTCAAAGTGTTAAGCGAAGCCTATTTTGGTCAATTGGGTCTTGTCAGCGCCTTAAATGTAAAAACCTATGTTTTAAGTGTCGGGTGATAAAAAAAATCATTAAATTGAGGCAAAAACCCATATTCGATACATAAAACAAAATAAAAATTAAATTTCACAATACTGCAGCAGACTGGAATTAAATGTCAATGCAAATAAAAATAAACGAATGAGTAGGTAAAAACAAATTATAAAGGTCACAGAATTCAAATTAAAATAAAATGGCAAATGTAATTGAAATAAACGCATGAGTAGGGGAGACTGGGTACGGTTGAAACAATTTTGCTTTGAACGCCCGTAGCACAGCCATTTTTAAACATAACAAACAACAAAACACTTAAAATGGGAGAATAGACTTTTGTCTTCAAGAAAATCTCAGAATTAGAGGCTTAACTGCCATATTTACTAGATAGGAAGAGTTTAATAAAATAATGTGCCACTGTTTCAACCGTACCCATATCAGGGGCGGTTGAAACAGTGATGGAGGTCAGTTGAAACATAAACAAATAAGTAATATAAAATCAGTTTCTTTATTCATAATCAACAAGAAATAGTTAAATTCTGTTATGGCACCATTTCTATCATTCTTAATAATTGTTTCCTGCCTGAATGAACATAAAAAGAGCTCTTCGCTCCGGTTTAAACTAACAACTTAACACTAATAAACAAAAATAATAAAAAAATTAAGCCAAGTCTTAGTAATTAAATTAAATGATATTATAAGATTTAAATTTTTATGCATCTCTTTTTTTTTGTATCGCAGAAGAGAAGAGTGGTTAACTCCGTATATCTCTGCAGCTTTTCGTAAAGAAGTCCCTTTTTTGACTTCTTCATACGCATTTTCGTAGTGAGCTATATCACACTCGCCTCTGGAAGTTCTTTTTATACGTTGTCTGGGCATCTACAACAAAAAAAGCAACGAATATCATTGTTTCAATCGTACCCACAAAAAATGCTTCATCCGTCCCCATACCCGTCAACCGCTAATAACACATTCATAGCGTCGAGACTAAACAACATAAACAAAAACGAATCACGGTTTTCGAACCTTCAAAATCTAACAATAAAGCAGAAAATCACTCAAAATGCAAATGCTAATATCAACAAAGTAATTTAAAAAAGAAAACAATAGAAAATACTTACTTTTTGTTGAAAAAATATAATAGGGTCCCCTGGAAACTTACACAGCGCGCGAAGTGCAACGCGTCACTGTGATTCATGTCCGAACTCGCCGGCAGCGTCTTTATCCCCTTGTACCCCTCACCACACCGCTAATAGTTTACGAGTTATTAGCGTTGCTTCAACCGTACCCTGCTTCAACCGTACCCAGTCTCCCCTAGGTTAGGTTAGTACCAATTATAAACACAGAATTAAAATTAAAATAAAATGTAAAATTTCGGTCACAAAATTGAAGTCCTTTGATTATTATCAGATAACTGACTGCCTTAGCAAAAGATTTCCAAAGCGGGAATGAGATCTATGTTACAGTGTTCAATATTTCGTTGCGGCTGCCACGCATTCTGCAGATCAGGAAACCGTCCTTTTGCGAATAATGGCATGAAAGCCATCATAATCATATCATTTTTTTTTATCACCGTATATAATTATGTCGTCACAACTTTTTTGTTTGTGGTTGTAATAGAACGAAATAAGTTTTTTTAGTGTTATTTGAAATTAATGTACTCGTATATTTATATGCAATTGGTTCTAGAAAACGACTTGTGTGCTCGATAACTTTAAAAGAAAGAGATTTTAGAGAGTGAAACACTTTATGAATTAGACATACCTTACGCATGGTTTGTTTCTCCCTTTGCCAGGCATATTGGTCTAGGGCGGTGCTCCGAAAACAAGTATGATACAACTGGAAAGGGCACAGAGAGCTGTCCTCAAGGTCAAGGACCTTTCAAAACTACCGGTATAGTACGGCTCAAATGTATAAAAAATGTAAGGTTTTGACTTTGAGGCAGGTATTTGTGCTAAACAGTTTGTGTTGCACAGGCATACTTCTTTACAGTTGAATCTCAATCGCCTGGCAAAACGTAGGACCGCAAACGTGTGTCCCATAGAGAAGCACAGAACGAAACTTGCGGAACGTCATTTCAAAATCCTTGGTAGTCGTATATACAACTTTTTGAACAAACGATGTAACATCTACACGTCCAATAAACTTGATTGTAAAGATAAGATGTGTAAATAAATAATGACCCTTAGCTATGACGAGGTTCAAAAAATTCTCACCAAATAAACTTAACCTACACCGCCTTTCATCCAAACAGTACCCCATCCGACACATCCTGGAACACACCCCCATCACAACACAACACACTACATATCACTACACAACAGAACACATACAAACAAACAAACAAACACATACATACATACACACACATACGTACACACCACACACACACACACACACACACGAACACACACACACACACACACACACACACACACACACACACACACACACACACATGCACAACACACACTTTTCAAATGGTTTTCTCTTAATTAGTTTATTTTAGTTGTGTATAAAATCTTTATTTTCTGTCTATAATCCTACACTATGAAATCCAATTTTTTTCTGATCCAACTGGTTTACCTTGAGAGCCCTGACACCCATAACACAAGTTTAATCTTAGCTTGGTTATCAAAGGTTTATAACCCTGTTAATAAGCTACAATTTATATGGCAATATTTATCATGTTTTACCAAGTAATAAATCTAAAATAAAAAAATATTATTATTTATTATTATTATTAGTACCATGAGACCTACTCTTGATTTATTAAATATTTTCAAAGAAAACTAAATGCAATCTTACTTCTTGACATGACCAAACAAGGGCTGTAGGACTAACGCCCAGAGGGTTCCATCTAAAAGCTGTGCCCTTCTGCCCGCGGCTTCATTCATGACACCCAATGAACTTCCAATTTCAGATTTATATCAATATAAGTCACTGTCACTTTACCGACTGCCAATGTAAATTCGTAATCGCATAAATATTTATTTTTTATGTGTGCCTTTACTTGTGCCGTACCTTGCTTCTTGCCAAATTTCATGATTCTAAGTCAACGTGAAGTACCCTTAGTTTTCATTTATTTACGAGTATCAAAATATGCGGTATAAATGGTCGTATATTCTATTGCGTTGACTTTATCTCTCTCAAATACGGTTAAATAAAGTTAGCCATAATTTAATATGCAACAATTTTATATACCATACTTGTAATTGCCATAATTTCATTAGAAATAACGCTTCAGTTGCCATAATCGTAAAATTACATAAAATCATTTTCACTAAATTCATTGGTCATAATCGATCAAGTGTCATAATATAAGTGTCATAATAGAATTTTAATCCATAAAGGTGAATGGCAGATTTCGTACAGCTTACTTTTTTTGTTGTTTTGTTATAGAATTTGTACCACATATTAAGGCAACTAAGCCATTTATTTTCATGTAAGTGTACTATTTTTAGAAGTTCAGATTAACTAATAATATTTTAAAAATGATTTTAATAACTACACGTAATTTAGTCGTAAACTAAACGCAGTTATGTTGGTATTTAAGCTATGCTCGCCATGACGGTATTAACCGACCTGCCCCCTTCTTAGATGAAGTAATTTACGAATTAATTAATTATAAATAAAATAAATGTACTTAAAAAAAAACTATTAACTGTATTGTTTTATTTACCTACTCTCAAAACCCCGTCAGGACTTCATCATTATCAAACTATTGCAGTCAGCTGCTGTACATAGGTATCTCCTAATGCACTCCGATGAGATGAGTGAGAGGTACGATCCTCATCTCAATTTACCTACTTGATATGACTATCAAGTAGGTAAATTGAGATGAGGATCACTATTTTGATGAGATGAGTGAGATGAGTGAGAGGTACGATCCTCATCTCAATTTACCTACTTGATATGACTATCAAGTAGGTAAATTGAGATGAGGATCGCTATTTTTGTAGTGTTTTACTGACGTAAAACACTACAAAAATAGCGACAAGCATATTAGCTTATAGAACATACACTTTATTACCGAAACAATGCCTATAAGTAACAATCTACATTGGTACACAGTATTTAACCTTAAAAAATAAAACTGGTTATAACTTTTACGTCCCAAGTTCTAAAAATCCAAGAATTTAAAAAAGGCTTGTCTATCGTATTGACTACCAATTAAATAAAAAATATCCCAAAACACGAAATTTTATTAGCTGTACGAAAGTCCCATACAAGCCTTATTTTTTTTTTTTTTGAGGTTGGGAAATCATCAAATAACTTCTCCCGCTCTGGGCGGAGCGGGAGGGTGTGAGACTCTTACTGACTAAAACCCACCCGTATTCCTTCTTGTTGCCTGTGTTGCGAGGGCCTCGGTGACCCATAAGTACCTTCCCGCGACCCCGGCAGGCATCGGCCCTAGTGGACCCCTACTATGTGCTGACGACATCTCTTTGAGGCGCGCGTGGAGCCGCTCCTGCGGTGGCTAGCGGCGAGAGGGCGCCAAATTTGCTTAAAACCCACCCGTGTTCCTTCGTTGCCTGTTTTGCCAGAGGCTACGGTATCCCCTTCGGACTGTTCCGCGCCTGGGCCTGGTCCTTACCGGACGGTGAGCTACCCATTGCTCACCGTCCGCAAGCCCGCGCCTACGGTGGCCGGAAATCCGCCTGGGATTCCCGACGCCCTGGGCGTCTCCTGCGGCGGCTAGGGGCGAGAGGGCGCGAAACTTGCCTTTCCCTCAACCGTCCCGCCTCCTCCTTCGCGAGCATTACTGCTTCGCAGAAGGAGGTGACGGCTGCCCATGCCCTCTCGCTCCGTACCATGGCCTGAACCAGGGCTGGACGCGAGAGGTCTCTGCCGCCGATCGCCTCCACGAGGACACGGCGGTGCTCTGCCCAAGCCGGGCAGACCTCCACCGTATGCTCCACCGTGTCCTCCGGGCGATCCACACAGTGGTGACACCCGGACGTTTCCTCCCGTCTTATCCGACACAGGAACCTCCCGAAGCTGCCATGTCCGGTGAGGACCTGCGTCACGCGGAAGGTGAGGACGCCGTGGCGCCTCTCCAGCCACTCCTCAAAGAGGGGACTTATCGCCGCAATCGTGGCGTGCCCAGCACTGGGTTGCGACAACCGTACTTTCCATGACGCCATGAGATCCCGCCGGAGCTCCGTCCGCTGTGCCGCGATTTCTCGCGGCAGCGGACTTACGCCCCGGCGTTTCGCCTCTTCGCGCCACTCCCATACGTGCGCGAGGACTTTTGCCTCCAGATCCCATGGCGGCAATCCGGCAAGGAGGCTCGCTGCCTCACAGGAGACCGTGCTGTATCCTCGGACCATCCGGATGGCCATGACCCTTTGGGCCGCGCTCAACCGGCGGGCTGGCCGCAGCGGCAGAGAGCACGCCCATACAGGAGCCCCGTAAAGGGCCATGGACCGCACGACCAAGCCTGCGCCTACGGTGGCCGGATATCCGCCCGGGATTCCCGACGCCCTGGGCGTCTCCTGCGGCGGCTAGGGGCGAGAGGGCGCGAAACTTGCCTTTCCCTCAACCGTCCCGCTTCCTCCTTCGCGAGCATTACTGCTTCGCAGAAGGAGGTGTCGGCTGCCCATGCCCTCTCGCTCCGTACCATGGCCTGAACCAGGGCCGTACGCGAGAGGTCTCTGCCGCCGATCGCCTCCACGAGGACACGGCGGTGCTCTGCCCAAGCCGGGCAGACCTCCACCGTATGCTCCACCGTGTCCTCCAGGCGATCCACACAGTGGTGACACCCGGACTTTTCCTCCCGCCTTATCCGACACAGGAACCTCCCGAAGCTGCCGTGTCCGGTGAGGACCTGCGTCAGGCGGAAGGTGAGGACGCCGTGGTGCCTCTCCAGCCACTCCTCAAAGAGGGGACTTATCGCCGCAATCGTGGCGTGCCCAGCACTGGGTTGCGACAACCGTACTTTCCATGACGCCATGAGATCCCGCCGGAGCTCCGTCCGCTGTGCCGCGATATCTCGCGGCAGCAGACTTACACCCCGGCATTTCGCCTCCTCGCGCCACTCCCATACGTGCGCGAGGACTTTTGCCTCCAGATCCCATGGTGGCAATCCGGCAAGGAGGCTCGCTGCCTCACAGGAGACCGTGCGGTATCCTCGGACCATCCGGATGGCCATGACCCTTTGGGCCGCGCTCAACCGGTGGGCTGGCCGCAGCGCCAGAGAGCGCGCCCATACAGGAGCCCCGTAGAGGGCCATGGACCGCACGACCCCCGCGTAGAGCCTCCGGCAGGAGGCGTTTGGACCCCCTAGATTGGGCAGGAGCCGCTTCAATGCAGTGCCCGCCCGCTCCAGTTTGGGAGCCAAACGTCGGAAATGCTCCACGAAGTTCCACCGGCTGTCGAGGACGAGTCCCAGGTACTTCATCGTCGACTCGACGCCGATAGAAACCCCTCCTACCGTTATTTGGGACCCCAACAGTGGCGCGTTCCGAGGGCCATGAAAACACATGGCTTCGGACTTGTGCAGGGCCACCTCGAGTCCCAATTGCCGGATCATTTCGACGATTGTCGCAACCCCGCGTGCCGCTAATTCGGCCGCCGCCTGGTGCGACCTGCCCTGCGCCAGGACCAACGTGTCGTCCGCGTAGCTGACGCTGACGCCGCTAGGGAGGTCGGCGCGCAGCACCCAGTCGTATCCGATGTCCCACAGATGCGGCCCCAGGACCGATCCCTGTGGGACACCGCACGACATCTCTTGCCGGTTCCACACTCCCTGGTGACCGGGGTAGATGACGGCCCTGTCCGTCAAATAGGCCTCGACCACACGACAGAGGTAGGTCGGCATCCGGTGATACCGGAGTGCTTCCCTGATGCAACTCCAGGGCAGGGTATTGAAGGCATTGGCGATGTCTAGAGACACCGCCAAGACGACCCCACCCTGGGCAATAGCATTCCCCGTCGTCAGGGCTCGCACGCGCATGATGCCGTCCACCGTAGAGCACCCTCTGCGGAAACCAAACTGGCTCTCCGCCAAATCCGGCCCCACCTGCACCAGCTGGCCGACGAGGCGGTCTGCAATGACTCTTTCAAAGAGCTTGCCCACCTCGTCGAGCAGCACGATGGGCCGATAAGCGGACGGAGAGTCCGCAGGGCGCCCTGCTTTCTTTATGAGGACCAGTTTCCCCGTCTTCCAGCGAAGCGGGAACTGGCCCCTCTCCATGCATGCGCTTAGGAGCTCCCTAAGTCGAGGCCTGAGAGCCTCCAAGGCCAGGACCCAGGCCTTCCCAGGTAAGCCGTCGGGTCCTGGGGCGGTATTTTTGGCATTAAGCCTGCGTACCGCCGCTCTCATTTCTACCTCGGTCACCTCCGGAGCATCGTCGTCGTCGTCGGCGGTGTGGTCCGCATCGGGCACCGCAGTAGGCGGAGCCATAGGCGGGGAGGTGTTTTCCCCTCGGGAAGGGAACAGAGCACTCACCACGTCCTCCACAAGCTGGGGCCGGAGACTCTGCGTCAGCGGGGGAGCCCATGGGCGGAGTTTATCCCGCACCACTTTGTACGGGCGTCCCCACGGGTCCCTGTCCAGAGTCCCCAGCGACTCCTCGCGGGCCAACCCCCTGGCCCGCAGTATCTCCGCTTGGAGGGCGGTCTTCGCCGCTCTGTACCCCTCGTACAGCTCCGCCTGAATGGCTTCCGTATCCGGAGGTTTGATACGGAGCCTGCGGTGCCTGGTGTACCGGCGTCGCGCAGCCACGCACGCAGTGCGCAGAGCCGTCAGCTCCTGCGACCACCAGTACACCTGCCGCGAGGCAAGTCCAGGCTGGACCCGGGGCATTGCCACGTTACATATGTCGGACATGGCCTCCCGGAACCACTCCGCCTCGTCGTTGATGTCGGCAGGCCTGTCCGGTGGTGACACCCAGGCCTGCACGATTGAGGCTTCCAGGAGGATCTCCCGGTCCAGCTGCTTCAGCGCCCGCGATATACCGGTGATCGGAATAGGTCTCCACCCCCTCCATGACACGCCAGTCAACTACACGCGGCGACAGAGCGGGGCTGGCGAACGAGATGTCCACCACTGATTCACCCCGCATCCGCACACACGTGGGGACAGAACCCCGGTTTAGGACGACCAGGCCTGTCTCCAGAGCCCAGTCCTCCACCATCCTGCCCCGTGTGTCCGTTAACCGGGAACCCCAAGCCAAATTCTTGGCATTGAAGTCCCCGAGGACGAACACGGGGAGGGAACCAAACCCGACGACGACGTCTCTCAACTCCGCAAGGGAGTTGTGGAACTTGGCAAGAGTTCGGTTCGGAGAGAAGTAGACCCCTACCACGACAATTTCCCCGAACCGTGCTGCTACGCAGCCCCGTCCTCTCTTGACGGCCTCGAGGGACGGAGTACCGGCGGCGGCCGACGAAATTAGGGTCACTGAGCCGCTCAGATCCTCCACCCAGTCATCCCTGGGCGGGACAAAGTACGGCTCAGCGACCACGGCAATGTTAATCGACCACTGCGCCTTGCTCTGGAGCAAAAGATCCTGAGCGGCGGCGCAGTGGTTGATGTTCGCCTGGAGGAGGCGTAATGGGGCCATTAATGGCACTCCATGTCAGCCCCCTCTTGGGCCTCCTTCCCAGCCCCCTGAGAGGGGCCTGCCGCAGCGGCCACGGTGGCGACGGCGACGACGGCGGTGTTGGAGGCGGCAGCGGCGGTGGCAGTGGTGACGGCTGCGGCGGTGACGGCGGTGGCGGAGGGCTTGCCTCTGGCCCTGGCTTTGGTGGGTGGGGCGCAGGCCTTGCCCCCCATCCGGTGCTCGGCCGGCTTGCCAGACGCCGCACATACGGCACAGTGCGCCGTGGCATTGCACGAGCCGGCCTTGTGCCCGGGCAGACCGCAGCGGTAGCAAAGACCGCTGCGGTCCACCGAGGTGCAATTCGCTTGCACGTGGTTGCCCACCTGGCAGCGGAAGCACCTCAGAGGTCTGGGTTCCAGCAGTTTAACCTGTGCTGACACCCAGCCCACCAATAACCTTTGGCCCTCTCTGGCAATATTTTTGGCCGCCGACACGGGGCAGCTCACCATAGCGGTTTGCAGCCCCGCGGAGTCAGGATGGATGGTGCCCACCCTCACCTGCTCGGCAGAGCACCCCCCAGTCCTAACTACTGCGGCGACCACCTTTTCCTCCGTCACGGAGTCGTCCAGGCCCATGATGCGCATGCTAGCGCACTTGGTGGGCCTGGACACTCGGACCTCGTCCGCTTTTAGAGACGCCCTGAGCCTTTTGCCCAGAGCGTCAGCGGCCGGGCCACTGGCCGCACCGGGGACCTCCACCATTCGGGCCCCAGTCGCCGTTACCTTCATTTTTAGGCCAGTGGCAGCGCCGAGCTCCTCGAGGCGCACCACCTCACCCACCTTCGCCATAACAGTCCTGTAGGACACGCCCTTCTTTTTCAACATGGATGAAATAGCCATGATGCGACTTATTAAGCACATGCTATGAAATGAACCCTACTTCCAAACGAAGTATGCGTCCCAAATCACCGCCTGCAAACTGCCCGCGGACCCCGACTTCCCCGATAGCCCCAGCCCCGCTAAACGTTCCCGATCCCAATCCCCGTCACCACTCATATGTGACACCGAAATGGGGAACCTCGAAGACTCCGACTTAACCGACGACGAAGCCACCGTCCCGGCCCGCACATCCCCTGATGCCGCGCAGTCCTCGTCCGACGACTAGCGCAATGCCGCCGCCCGTAGGGCCAAAAGCTGGCCCTCACCCCAGCAACCCCCGCTGCGGCCCCTACGCCAAGTAGCCGTCCCATCTCCCCCGTAACAGGCACTAAGCCTTCCCCCCCCCCGCGGCCCCCAAGACCATTAAGACCCCATTACCACCCCCGCTTTACATTCACGATAAGGACCTGTGGACTACAGTGTCCAAGGCCTGCGCCATTGAGCGCATTAATTACACCCACGCCCGCCCCACAGCGGTGGGCATCAAAGTACAAGTTCCCTCGTCAGCTGACTTCCGGTCGCTGACCAAGCTCCTAAAAGAGCGTAAGGTGGCATTCCACACCTACGCTCTCAGCGAGGACCGACAATATAGATGCGTAATCAAACGCATTCCGAAAGAAATTAAGATACTCGTAGACGAAATTTCAGAGGATCAGCTCAGAATTTCCCTCTAATTGAAGTGCACCGCATGCACCGCGGTCGCAACGGAGCACCCTATGACATGATCATAGTGGTACTAGAAAACACCGAGGCCGGCAAGGTAATTATCGACATCAAGTCGATATGCCAACTGACCGGCTTCAAAATTGAAAAACCTTTTAAAAATAGACTCCCCGGGCAATGTCACAATTGCCAACTGTACGGGCATGCGCAGAGAAACTGCTTCGCGCGAGCCAGATGCTTTAAGTGCCTAGGCGACCACGCAACGGTGGACTGTGCTCGCCCTAAGGACGTGACTTTGTGCACAGAGCCTCCAAGCTGTGTGTTATGCGGCGAGACCGGTCACCCTGCGAGCTATCGTGGGTGCCCCCGAGCCCCGCGCCCCAAACTACAACAGCGACCCAGACTCCCCCAGGGCAATACACTCCCTGAGAATTTAAGACCGCAGCGACCCTCGGCGTGGAATAAACTTAACCACGATCAAGCGTTCCCCGCCCTAAAGCCCACACAGGCAGCCCCCCCCAACCATCCCTCAACTGATGGCTGACCCCGTCCCACCTCCATCAGCCATTTCTCAGCTGATGACTTACCCCATCACACCCCCAATGGGAATGTTTGCGACCCAGCAAACATCCCCAATTCACTCCTTAATGGATACACGAAACACAAGTAGCAGAATAAAACCCCGTTCCCTTAAAATAGGGTATTTTAATGCTAACGGCATCACAGGTTAACCAGATGAGATTACGACATTCGTTCGTGACCATCAACTTGACCTTTTCCTAATTCAAGAAACCTTCCTCAAACCTTCACACCGAACACCTAAAATGGCGAACTACCGTCTGGTTCGCAATGATAGGCCCGGTAAGCAAGGGGGCGGCACCCTCATATATTACAAAAATTCCCTACACTGCATTCCCATTTAACACCCCCCCCCCCCCCCCTTTCGCAAGTAGAGGCATGAATCTGTCGACTAGGTATGAACGGTCATCCTACCATCACAATAGTATCGGCATACTTACCCCCAGCAATCTCACCATTAAACCCGATCGATTCAGATATCAACATATTAATGAATCTGGACAACTCAGTCATCTTATCAGGCGATTTAAATGCTAAAAGTCCTATTTGGAACTCTCGAATTACCAACCCGAGAGGTAGTGAGCTATCACGCTTATCTACCAAATACAACTTCGACGTTATAGCACCACTGACGCACACTCACTTTCCCGCCAACGTCAATCATAATCCCGATATTCTCAACATAGCGCTGCTAAAGAATATAAACTTACGTTTATGCTCAATAGAAACGCTACAAAAATTAGATTCCGATCACAGACCAGTCATATTAATGTTATCATCCCGCACAGGACCCCATGATACTGGTCAGCCCCCTATAACGTAACTCGTCACCGATTGGTCAAAGGTTGAAAAACGCCTCAAATCCACAACGTCAGCCCCAGACAAAATCCCTGAACAAATAGATTCAGTCACAGACGCACTAGGCGCGATCGACTCACTCACCGGTCACGTGCAAGCGGCAGTGAACAAAAGTTCACGGCGGGAACCAGCGATGGACGACCATCGCTGGCAAGTGCCAGCCGATGTACGCGCACTGTTGACGGAGAAGAATGCAGCCATCCGTGCTTATGTCTCCTTCCCAAATGCCGACAGCCGCATTCGCATGCATGGCTTACAGCGTACTGTAAAGTCACGCATGAAAGAAATGCGGGACGAACGCTGGGATGAGCTAATGAGCACCATTAAGCCCTCCCATCAAGCTTTCTGGCAACTAACCAAAAAGCTCAAGTCCGATACTGTTACAGACATCCCCCCTCTCCTCCGTCCCGATCAAAGCCTAGCCTTTGAGGACGATGAAAAGGCCGAGTGCCTGGCCGACAGCCTAGAAGCCCATTGCTCGCCAAGCCTACTGCCAGCCGACCAAACACACTGCGACATAGTGAACGCAGAGATCGAACCCAGGTCAGCTCTCCCCCCCATCGAGGACCCAGAAAACCCTAAGGGGTTTTCTGGGTCCTCCAGTAACCTCCAGTGGGTTAAGCCTCCAGTAACCCCCGACGAAGTACTCTCCCTTGTTAGGAACCTGAAACCCAGGAAAGCACCTGGCGCAGACGGCATCAACAACCGAGTAGCTAAACTCTTCCCGGCCCAATTAATTGTTCTTATGACAGCTATCTTCAACACTCTGTTGAACAACAATCTCTTTCCTCGAGTATGGAAAGAAGCCGTAGTTATAGGCTTTCACAAACCCGGCAAACCTAAAGCTGAACCGTCCAGTTACCGTGCCATCAGTCTCCTCAACACAATGGGGAAACTATATGAACGAATAATCGTTAAAAGATTAATGGATTTTGCCGAATCCAATAAACCCAATGAGCAGTTTGGATTCCGACCCAAACACTGCTGTGTCCGCCAAGTCCATCGCATAATCGAACATATAAGCGTAGGATATCAAAAGGGCAATAAGACTGGCACACTCTTCCTTGATGTAGCGAAAGCATTTGATAAAGTTTGGCACAATGGCTTAATATATAAGCTATACACACTTAATGTGCCTGACCCTCTCGTGCTCATCATACGGGACTATTTATCAAATCGTACCTTCCGCTACCGAATAGGAGAGTCCCTTTCATCCCCCCACCCGATTCGAGCTGGTGTTCCACAAGGCTCCGTGCTCTCCCCCTCCCTCTTCTCGCTCTACACAAGCGACATCCCCAAACACAACAAGTGTCAGTTGGCCCTATTCGCTGACGACACTGCAATTTATTACTCAAGTCGCAGCACTGAGTACATCCATAGACACCTGTAATCAGCAGCTAGCGGTCTAGAGCAATGGTTCAAGAAAAGGATTAAAATTAATCCATCTAATAGTGCAGCTGTACTGTTTGTCAAATAAGGCAAATAAACAGCCACTTACACACCCATACCCGACCCATCACTATGTCAGGCCAACAGATCCCGTGGAAGCTAAAGGCCAAATATCTAGGGGTAACTCTCGACCACTACCTCCGCTTCAACGAGCACATAAAGACAGTACGCAACCGTGCTGCCTTTGCGCTCGGTCGCCTCCACTATCTTATAAATACACGGAGTAAACTAGCCCTTAAGTCAAAGGTGTGAATTTACACCACGTGTATTCACCCCATTATGACATATGCGAGCGTCGTGTTCGCACACGCCAAGCCGTCTCTATTAAAAAAAATGCAAGTCCTCCAAAATCGATTCATGCGAAAAGCCACGGGCAGCCCCTGGTTCGTACGTGATCAATTACATGTCGATTTAAAATTGCCAACCATCAGACAATTTCTCAAAAAAACAAGCAAACGCTTTTTCGATTCTGCTACCACGCACACTCATCCACTAGTGGCAGCAGCTGCCAGTTACAGTCCCTCACGCATTTCACGCACACGACGACCAAAACATGCACTAACCGACAAAGATGACGACATCACTCTCTACTAAGAAAGTATTAAGTTAGCCAATCAGAAACAAAAACACACCACACTGACCTCCCGTACTCGACGGCGAGTACCTCCGCGAGCTAGTTTAAAAAGAGTAATAAGTCACTCCCCCGACCCTTGAACCCGCCCGCCCGCGCGGAGCAAGTTAATTCAAATAATATCCCCAATAATAATAATATAACACAGATACGACAAGTCCCCGCTTGCTCAGTAACCGGTAGCGCCCTAAGCCGAGGTTCGAGTCCCACTATGGGACGCCCTTAGCTGTGCTGCCTAATTTTAAGTTAAATAGGTGAGAGGCCCTTCTGGCCCCACCGAAACCCGGTAAAGCAGTCGAGGACCCCCGCGGGACCACTGCATAAAAGCCATTATCAAAAAAAAAAAAACTGATGATTATAACACATGATTATGGAAACTTATTTTATGGCCAATAAAAGTTATGACGAATAAGCTGATATGACAAGCGTTATTTGTATAAATGATAATAGTGCAAGTAAATATTATGAGGGACGATTATGGAAAACAATAATAGTACAAATAATTTTTTGGAAAACAAGACAATACCCTCAAATACTTATAATATATGATGATAGATCTATCCTGACCACTGACCAGTATCTAAGTATGTATTTGAAATTAATTTTAATTAACTTGATACCTCCACACGTTCCTGAGAAAGAGGGTATTGAAAGACAGACGAACGAAACGAAAACGAATTGAAAATGTTGGTTTCTATATTTTTCCTTTGACGTATGGAACCCTAAAAGTGTTTTATATTCATGAGTAATTTAGTATCATTACTTAGAAAGATGGTAATGGGTTCAGAGTCAGACATAACGTATTAAGCGTAACTAACTTCTAATACCCAAAACTTTTTGTGAGAATTTGCTACATTTAAACGTTTCATGAAAATTGTGGGTTGTAACAATATTGATTTATCGGTTACCGAAATGTCTATAAATATCTGAATTCTGTGTCCTGTAAGAGATTTAAGAGCCTCCCTCTTAAATCTCTTACAGAACACATAATTCAAAAACAATAAACATACTACGGCTCATTTCATTTCATTTCATTTCACGGCTAACTGATATTTTCATATTAAACATGAAACTTAATCCTTAATTCTACATTTAGTTTTCACAGAAAATTAATATTTTCCATCCGTTTTTAAGGTTCCGTAGTAAACAAGGAACCCTTATAGTTTCTCCGTGTCCGTCGGTCTGTCTGTCTGTCTGTCTATCCCCGCTGTAGCTCAGAGACACTAACTACTAGAAAGCTGTAATTTGTCATAGGCATACATATTAATCATGCCGATAAAGTGTTAAAATAAAATCTTCAAAACATTTTTTTAGGGTACTTCCCTTGCACGTAATGTGGGGATGATATTTTTTTCTCGTCTATCCCATGGTGTGGGGTATCGCTGGATAGGCCGTTTAAAAATATTATGTGTCTGTGCGCACCACTTTTCGATTCAAGGATTTGTTTGCGTAATATTAAGCATTAAAGTGCAAATTTTGGTTAGAATCATGTGGCCCGCTCCCCCTGCCAGATAAATGGTCCTGTAAAAAAAATCATGGCAGTAGTACATAATTTTAATGAAATTAAAAGGAAAACTCTAATAGCTAAGTGGGCTTTACAAGTTAACGAGTAATAGTCGACCAACTTAAATTTGCAGTTGAAGAATTGACCGTGGCATACATATATTGATACATGGTAGAACATGTTTTTCATCTACAACGTTAAGTTTGTTTTTGGGATAAATTCATCGCAACTTCCCAACTACGGAACTCTTCATTATGCGTGGTCCAATACGCACTTGGCCTTTTTTTATGTAAAAGAGGAAGAAAGGGAAATAAAATGAAATGATGTTAATTTCTGTAAGTAGGTAGATCTTTCAAATCTTTATAAGGCAAAGGAAACTGCTAAGGGTATGGAAATAAAAATATGGATAAATATGATATCTAGAAACTTTTTAATAAAAATATGAGTTTTATTCTTTATTTTTCTAAAAAAACTTGGTGCCCATTATTTGGCCAGAGCCATACTATGGCTTATGGAATTCATTTTTGTTTTTTTTTTACGTTTTGTTTTTGCTAACAAACTGTCAAATCACAGAGTAAAAAAGTTGAATTTGCCTGACGTTTCATTCAGCCGGCAAAATTTAATTATTATGGTGGTTGGTAGTGGTGAAGGCTTAACACGAGCTTTTTTTTTGTGTTACAAGTTTTTTAGATTTTAGTGGTTTTTATTGGTTTGAACTTCAACCGAGATCATTCTTTGTGTTTGTGTTTTGGCGTAAGGTTTGTTTTAACACTGATTTAGATTATTTTTAGAGATTTTAACTGGCGTCCACTATGGATGCCAAAAAACCACCCGACCCCCCTGATCCCTTTGATTTCTCTCCGATGTTAACAGTTACTCTCCCCGACGACAATGTGCAATTAGATATTATGGACTCAGAATCTGCAAATAGGAAAAGATTAGCGGGTTCCCCCCCGGCTATTTTAACTAACCCTCCTAAGCTAGCTAAAAACGTAGTTGGAAGACAGATATACACAATGAGAGATTACCCCCCATACATAGTACACATATCTTTAAAAGATGGTCAGACCCCAGGTACTGTTCTGCACCCTGTTAAATTTGGTATGTTCTTGACACAAAATAATTACAGCAACATACTCCTAGGCAGTGTCAAACGCGTAGGAAGAAACCGGGTTTCAGTCGAGTTCAAGTCTCACCAGGATGCTAATAGTTTTTTAATCAGTCCCATTTTAGTTAAAAATAATTTCATTGCTTCAATCCCACAATTTAACATCACTCGTTTAGGTCTTGTCAGAGACGTTCCCATAGAATGGACTGAGGAAGAAGTTATAGAGAACATCAAGGTTCCCACTGGATGCGGCCCTGTAATTAAGGCTAGGAGAATGAGCCGTAAGGTGATTTCTCTGGGTGTTACCGAATGGAAACCCACTCAAACGGTTGTTTTAACCTTTGACGGCCAAATTTTACCTAAGCGAGTCTTTTGTTTCTACTCTGCTCTCTCAGTTGAGACATACATGTACCCAACCATCCAATGCTTCAATTGTTGTCGATATGGCCACACACGCACAGTATGTCGCTCAAAACCCCGCTGTTTTAAATGCGGTCAAGACCACCCAGGTGATGGATGCCAAGTTACCTCTGATTGTGCCTTTTGTGTTTCCTGTTCTGGCAATCATTATGCTAACGATAAGATTTGCCCTGAATTGGGGCGACAGAAAGGCATAAAAGCTCTCATGGCAGAGAAGTCAGTCTCATATGCGGAAGCAAGTCAGGTCTTTCCATCGGTTTCAAGATCATATGCTGAAGTGTCAAGAATATCTCAAAAGACCAAACTAGTAACCAGTCCATCTCATTATCCCAGTCCTCTCCCCCAAACTCCAAAATCTCACCGCAAAACGGTATTCCTTAAACCAAAATCCCATGCCCCTCTTTCACCTAGCTATGATAAGCAGGCACATCAAGCCCTCACACAGAACTACTCCTTCTCCCCTTCCCAAAACGGTTGCGCTTACCCTAGGGAAGGTGCAATCAGCCCTGACAACTCAGAAAATATTCTGAATATTATATCCAGTATGCCTGTATAATGACTGTATTAGCAAACCCAATTCAATCCCTACCTGACCACGTTGCCGACAAGCTGACATCCATTGTTAATTACATCCACAATGTTCCACCCCCTGGCATTCCTTCAATGGAACGTGAGGAGTGTTGCTCCTAGGAAGCCTGACCTCCTCTTCCTAATTAATAAATTTAAACCATTAATCTGCGGCATCGCTGAGACATGGCTCCGTTCTGAAAGTAATTTCAGGATTCCATGTTTCAGTGCTGTTCGTCATGACAGATCAGATGGATATGGAGGATGTGCTTTGTTCATCAATAACAAAGTACCATTCTCCCCAATTCCTCTACCCTTTGTTGGTGACAACATCAATGCTGTTGCTGTTAAGGCTGAGGATATAAATATTTTTTGTTTTTATATTGCACACCCACAAATTGAAGATCTTTTTACAATTAAAAGCTTGCTGAGTAATGTACAAGGCCCATTACTTATTATGGGTGATTTTAATGGACATCATTTTAGATGGGGATCAGAAACCTGCGACAACTTTGGTATAGGCCTGGTGGACATAATAGATGAGCTTAACCTATGTGTAATCAATGATGGCAGTCCCACACGTAGGTCTGCTCCAGGGCAGAACAACAGCTGCGTTGATTTGACGTTCTGCTCATCTAGTATAGCCAGCATTTTTAATTGGAGTCGCTTGAATATGACTTATGGGAGTGATCACTATCCCATCATGGTTGAAATCCCTTCCAAGACTATCCCTGACAAAATCTCCCCTCCTTTATTAAAATACCAGCTGAACTCAGTTGATTGGGACCTTTACTCAAAAAATTTGGACTTACGTGTCTCTTCTCTTCCATCCATTAACGCTGAGACTGCTCAGGAATGCTTTTCGTCATTCTCCAACACCATTTCTTCTACAGCAGATGACTGCTTCCCTTCAAAAAAACCGCGAACGGACAAAATCCCATCCCCGCCATGGTGGGATAGGGAATGCTCTGCTGTGATCAGGGCCAGGAATGAGGCTGAAATTAATTTCAATTCCGACATGAACCTGGATAATATCATTGCTTTTCAACATGTATTGGCTAAATCCAAGAAATTACTAAAACATAAGAGAGAAGGTTGGCGGAAGTATTGTGGCTCACTGAGTCCATCCACTCCAGTGTGGCGTAAACTGAAATGTTACAGAAATAGTTTGAAGCCGCCCTCCGGGAGCGTGCTGGCTGCGGAACTGGGTAACCAGTTTTTCTGTAAGCTCGCTCCAGTCTATGTTCCTCATATGGATGAATGTGTCGCTTCAGGCTCTCAGTTGATATCGGATGACCCTCTGGATAGACCATTTACTCTGGAGGAACTTAAATCGGTCCTCGCCCATGTAAAGGATTCAGCTCCTGGAGTGGATGGATTCCCTTACTCCTTCATCACTAAGGCTGGTGACAAGACCCACCAATATTATCTTGATTTAGTCAATTACTGTTTTACCTCCGGTTATATTCCTCCCGATTGGAAGGTTCAAGTCGTAATCCCCATATTAAAACCTGGTAAAGATCCTAGTGACCATTCTTCTTACAGACCAATTGCTCTATCGTCCATACTTATTAAGCTGTTAGAACACTTGATTAAAAACCGACTGGAATGGTTTGTCGAAAACAGGAAGCTGCTGCCAACGACTCAATTCGGCTTTAGGAAAGGCCCGGGTACTGCTGATAGTGTGGTTACCCTCACTTCAGAGATCCGGCTGGCCCTCAGTAGGAATGAGTCTGTGGTAGCCGTTTTCTTAGACATTTCAGCTGCCTATGATTCTGTCCTCCTCCCAGTTCTCAGGCAGAAAATGCAAGAGCTGAGAATCCCGGCGAGGATTCGGCAAATCATTTGCAGCATTTTTTCTGATCGTAGCTTTCAACTCAGGATTCCAGGGGAGGGCTCTGAACCGAGGTCGGTTTGGAGAGGCCTACCTCAGGGATCCGTACTTAGCCCCCCCTTATACAATATTTATACCTCTGATCTTCCTTCTTGCCTAAATTTTAACTGTAAAGTACTTCAGTATGCTGACGATATTGCACTATTGGTCTGTGGCAGTTCCATCGAAGATGCCGCTCACTCCATTAACATTTCTCTGTCCTCATTAAACCAATGGCTCTTAGATCACGGGCTATCTTTAAGTGCTCCAAAGAGTACCGCAGTTATCTTTACTCGTAGACGCTTTGTCCCCCAGGTTGATATTAATATTGACGGTCAAGCTATCCCAGTTGAGGAGAAGGACAGGTTTCTGGGAGTCACCCTGGATTACAGATTGTCGGGAATGGATCACATTAACACCACATTAAAAAAATGTGAGCGCTCGGTTTCGGTCCTCAAGGCTTTGGCAGGTGTCTGGTGGGGAGCTCACCCATACACCTTAAAGCTAGTTTACAATGCACTGGTCAGAAGCGTGTTGGATTATTGCAGCTTCCTAATTGAGCCCTGTAACAAGGAACTTTTGCGTAGACTGGATTCTATCCAGTCCAAATGTCTGAGGATCATAATCGGTGCCATGAAATCCTCCCCCATAAATGCTCTCCAGGTTGAATGTGCAGAACCCCCTCTTAACCTTCGAAGACAATACTTAGCGGATCGTTTCTTGTCAAAAGTTTTCTCCCTTTCGTCCCATCCTTTACTCCCCATTTTGGAACAAATCTATCTCTCTCTTAACGCGTCTTCCTACTGGAATAATAAATCTATTCCGTTGATGAATAGGTACAGAGAGCTTAAACACCTCTCCTCACCTGTTTGTCAATACCCCTCTCTTCCTGTATTTTCTTCCGCGTATGAGGTGGTCCATTTCAGGCCAAAGGTCGTTTTGGGACTTGGTATTTCTAAAAATTCCCAGGACGTAAAGGGCGACTTTGATCGGGCCATTCAGAGATACTGGGAGGGTTGGAATCTATTTTACACAGACGCATCCAAATTATCGTCAACTGGTTGTACAGGTGTTTCAACATATTTCCAGAACTCTAAAATTGCTCTTTTATTCCAATGCCCACCAGAGGCTTCCGTATTTACGGGTGAATGTATTGGTATACTAGAAGCCATCAATTTCATTTTAACCCACAATATAAAAAGATCGGTAATTTTCTCAGATTCTCGCAGTAGCATTCAAGCCTTAGCTCAGTGTCAACTAAAATCCAAAATTCACAGTAAAATCATTTCCGACATACTAAATTTATTATTCACTTGCTCGAACAAAGGTTTAAGCATTGAAATAGCTTGGGTGCCCAGTCATTCGGGTATTGGTGGCAACGAGTGCGCTGACTCACTGGCTAAATTTGCTTCATCTAACCCGGTGGATCGGAAGCACTACATGGTGCAAAGTTACGACCTACGAACTGACACCAAATACAAGTTGTATAATTCGTGGTCAGCGGTATGGCACGTAAGTTCGAAACTCAAAGGGACGTATTACGCTAGTATTCAACCTGACATCCAGCGGAAACCTTGGTTTTTTAAATGCCCCAAACTGTCCAAAAGAACTGTTACATCCTTGTGCAGACTGAGACTTGTTCACTGCTGCAGTCCAGTATTCCTGAACAAGATTCGTGTTCGTGACAGTTCCTTGTGCGAATGCGGTCTTGACGATGGTACTCTGGATCATATATTTTTCTCATGTTCTCTGAATTCCCATTCCTTTGACTTGTACCATAAGCTCCCCAAAATAAAAATCCCTCTTCCTACTAACTTCCATTCCCTACTGACTAACTTTTCTCCTAAACTAATCCAAGTTCTATCAAAATTTTTAAATGTAAATGATATCAAGATGTAGTCTGGTGTGTAGTTATAATAACCTTGTAAAAATATGTGTTGATTTGTAGTGTTGTAAAATATATATATATTATTATTATTTTTGTAGATAGATTTACTAACAAAAATTGTCTCGTCCTTTCAGCTATTAACATATAACATACCTAGAGAACTACCACAAAGTGCAAAGTTCGACGACTAACCTGTCGTCACCACATGACGCTGGCAGAATAGTCGACATCGGCTCAGTTGCCAAAGCAGAGATAAAAAAAAAAAATATTATGGTGTCCAAAATATAGACAGAGTATTATAGATTAACAAATATGGAAGTGATTCTGAAATAAATGTTTTATTATTATAAAGGGTTACACATAAAAGATGGAGATGTATATAGAGCATGAGATCAAGAGAGTAAAAGCGAGAAAACAGTACCTAATACGAGAATTAAATTGCTCATGCCGTAGGTGAAAATATAGTTACCCAGTATGTCGGGGCTGACTGAAAGTTTAATAAAATTCCCGATACCGGTGGGCTACAATGTTGTTTTTCAATAATTTTATATTTAAATATTAAGACGCTGACAACACCTAGACCGCGGTCACTGTCAGATTGCATAGAAAAGAAAAAGAAGTGCGATGACACAACGCTTGTAAATTATTGCAAAATATGAAGCAATAGTAGAGTAACTTAGCTACTTTGGTTTTAGAAATAGCCACGCGGGCAGAGCCGCGACAGCTAGAACTTATAGTATAGTTAATCTTGCCTGTTCCCACTTAAATACCCAAAAGACTTCTTTAGAAATTAACACTTTTGAGTTATTTAAAATTATACCTTGTAAACGTCTAGGATTTCCTGAACACGGTCACTAAATTCAGGTCAAAACTGAGGGAGGAAATTAAGT
This sequence comes from Atethmia centrago, assembly GCA_905333075.3. Lineage (NCBI taxonomy): Eukaryota > Metazoa > Arthropoda > Insecta > Lepidoptera > Noctuidae > Atethmia > Atethmia centrago. The sequence goes on from HG995386.1 coordinate 23,013,228, forward strand.
TGTGCCGACTGTCGACATGAACTAAATTAACTTGACGGTGTCGAGCTAGTAACAGAAGATTTTTGGGTTGAAAATATTGGTAACACAGATTTTATTGGAACAGTTGCTATCTTCCTAGTGTTAAAAACGTCAGTCGTCGTCAGTCTAACCGGATGCAGCTTAATACCAGTATTTTACAAGCAACGACTGTCTATCCGACCTCCACAACACAGTTACTAGGTAGTACCTACCGTACACGACACGGAGATGAGGGTGACATTAAATAGGAGTAAAAGATTGGAAATAATATGATGTTTTTCATGCTTTGGGAATTTCTGGATACTTTTACACAGAAACAGAGACCTCAAAAATATGGCGTGTATATTTTAATCATCTGCCTAGACTTTTCACAACTTTGTTGGGGTCAGCTTCCAGTATAAACGGAAGGAATGGACATGGAGCGACTGCCTATTTGACCTCCACAACCCAGTTACTGGGTAACACGATACCCCTTGGTAAGACTGGTTCTCCCACTTTCGGGCGTCTGACTACCCGTAACGACTGTTAAAGATCTAAGAGTGGCAGCCGGGACCAACGGCTTAACGTGCTTTCCAAGGCACGGAGGGGTCTTGGTTTTATGTTACAATGGTATGGGAAAATATTGTCTTTAGTGCCAATACAAAAAGATGAAGAATAAGATAAAATCTAAGAAAATGCTTGTGTAGTCCTTAATTTTCCCTATCATCGATTATGGTGATGTGTGCTACTATGACCTGAATACAGACCTCCTCGACAAGCTAGACCGTCTTCTCAATAACTGCATTCGATTCGTTTTCAATCTGCGTAAATATGATCATGTCTCTGCGCAACGATCGCTTCTAAAGTGGTTGCCCATACGCCAGCGCAGAGAGCAAAGGGCGCTGACCACCTTGTTTTCATTTCTTGACTCTCCCTCTTCCCCTAGTTATCTCGCCCCCCACTTTCAGTACATTTGCGCGAACCATAGTAAAAATCTACGTTCATCACATAATCGTCTTCTTCAATGTCCCACTCACCGCACTGACTTTATTCACTCTTCCTTCTTCGTTCAGTCTATCTCTCTGTGGAATGCGCTCCCCCAGGAAATCAGGATGGCAACCAACCGATTATCCTTTAAAGTTAAAGTTCGCGAGCACATTCGTAAGAAGCTGGCAGTATCATCACAACGGTAATGTTTTCCCATTGTTTGTCTTACTGTTTATTATATTCGTGTATTTATTTGGTCTTATATTTATGTATAATTAGGTATATCTATTATATATAATGTTTTTAATAGGTATATGTATGTATATACTTATATTTTAATAAATATTTATTTCACAGTTTTCGTTATTGCACCTACCGCTGTCTGTCTCTGCATCACCCAAAGGTTGACTGGTAGAAAATGCCTATGGCATTAAGTCCGCCTCTGTACATTTGTGTGCGTAAAGTATTAAATAAATAAATAAATAAATAAAATCTATTATACTATAGTTGCTGAGTGAATTTAGTTTTAAAGTGGTGGAAATGAAATACGCTTCGGTTAGTTTAATTTAGAGATATTGGTAATATTCCTTAGATGTTGCTTTATTGTATTTTTGTATTTATGTTATTCATATTACAATCTCACTGTGTGCTGCATCGGTTGACGTCATCACGTCAACGCCGGCTATCGTTGAAAACCAGCGCTGGGGCTCTGTCTCGAATAGGGTCGCAGCATTATGCTGAGCGTTGGCCGTTTTGCGTGGATGTGACGCATATTCTGCCCCAAATTGATTCTTTTTTGTATTTGTGTTCCTTTTTTGCGTCATGTTTACCGCAAATAAACGTATTTTCTTTTTTATTGCAATACACGTTTGCTTGATGTGTGTGAGAGTGTTTTTTTTATATATAAAGACACATAATCAGCCTATAATGTTCCCACTGCTGGGACACAGGCCTCCTCTCTGTGAGAGGGAGTGGGCCGTAATCCACCACGCGGGCCCAGTGCGGGTTGGTAGATGTCACGTGTCTTCGAATTTTTGGTTCTAGTACATGCCGGTTTCCTCGTGATGTTTTCCTTCACCGTTTTGAGAGCAGTGGTGATGAAATAATTTACACAAAGTAAGGCGCCTGTCTAGGTTCGAACCTACGATCTACAACTCGTAAGTCGCGGTCATTACCACTGGGCCACAACTGATGCTGTGTTAAGACAAATTCGTAAAATTACGATAGCTTGACTGTTTCTTAGAAGAGCGGTGGTGACGGCGGTCCACAGTGTATTATAAAGACCATTTTTCGGACATCAGTGATTTATTGCGTGCACTGACTGGACAGGTCCACTCAATCTGTGTGGTTCTTTCATCAGAAGACCATTTTATACACCAATCGACATGGTCTTCACATGATCTGACCAAGATTATGTCTGGACTTTAAAAGAGACTGTGACCTCTGAGTTTGTTTCGGCCTTTCTTCTCAGAGTAGTCAGATAGGAAACGCCGACCTCATCTAGTTTAAAAAAAATATGATTGACGTGTAAAAGTATTTGTACAAACCTACTTACAGAAATAAAATAATTTATCATTATCATTTTGATTAGAAATACAGATATAATTCAGTCATTTAAAACGTGAGAGTAGAACTCACGAGTCACAAATATGCATAATCAAGTATTGGTAAAGGTTTTTTTGTTTTTGATATCTCATTATATTTTCATCCGGATAAAGTTTAAAAAAGTTTAAAAAACTATATATTTATCAAATAACTTCTCTCGATCTGGGCGGAGCGAGAGGGTGTGTCAGACACTGACTAAAACCCACCCGTGTTCCTTCCGTTGCCTGTGTTGCCAGGGGCCTCGGTAACCCTTTCGTATTTTCCCACGAGGAGTGTCTCCCTAGAGAGACACACCAACTTGTACATCAAAGATATAGTCTTTGTTGTACACCACCTTCTAAATCAAAAACAATTTTATTAATATCTAGATATGTAATTAATTAAGAGAGTGAAAACTCTAATCAGAAAAATCCGGATATAACTAAAACAGGCTGTAGTATCTAAACTCCACGAGATTAGGACATATTTTTATATAGACAGATAACAGATCTGAATTTTAGTATTAATATCTTTTCCTAAAATAGAAGATTACTTGAGAAAAAAATTAAAGCTAAAAATAAAAAAAATATATTTTCTCTGGCACCAAGCATTGTACGCGATTCTTTAAAGCTCTATAAAATTAAACTTAAAACACACTTTTGAACTACACAATTAATTACTTTTTATTGCAATTAGTTTTTGGTGTAGACTTTTTAGAGCTCCATAGTAAACAAGGAGTCTTTATAGTTTTGCCATGTCCGTCTGTCTGTCTGTCTGTCTGACCCCACTGTAGCTCAGAGACGCTTACTACTAGAAAGCTGTAGTTTGGCATAGGTATACATATTAATCACGCCAACAAAGAGCTAAAATAAAATTTTGAAACTATATTTACTAAGGGTACCTCCCTTGCACGTAATGTGGGGATGATATCTTTTATTCTCGTCTACCCCATGGTGTGGGGTATGTAATATTAAGCTTTAAAGTGCTATTTTTTGTTAGAGTCAAGTGTCCCCCCCCTTGCCAACTAAATGGATGTTTAAAGAGATGTGAAAAAAGTCAGGGCAGTAGTACATATAATTAAATTAAAAGGAAAACTATCACGGCTAAGTAGGCTTTACAAGTTAACGAGTTATAGTCGACCAACTTAAATTTGCAGTTGGAGAATTGACCGTGGCATATATCGATGTATGGGAGAACATGTTTTTCAACTACAATGTTCAGTTTGTTTTTGGGATAACTTCATCCCAACTTTCCAACTACGGAACCCTTCATTGTGCGTGGTCCGACACGCACTTGCCCGGTTTTTTTAAACCTTATCCGGATGAATACTTAGGAGATTTCAAAATTAAACTACCTACTTGATTATGCATACTTGTTACTCGGGAGTTCTACTCTCACGTTTTAAATGACTAATTATATCTCTATTTCGAATAAAAAGCTGACGTCTCCCACTGTCACTGTGCGGTCTTTTGAAAAAGACACCGGGACTTTACGGAGTCAAAAAAAAAGCTCTCTAGGGAAACACACCAACTTCATTTCATAAACAATATTGCAGTGACGTCATCGACGGTAAATTGAGGTCGCTATGTCGTGGCTACCGCAGTTTTAGGAAACCCTAGCTTTAAAATAAGTACTAAAGGGAGTGGCGAAGACCCCATGTAGTCCAAAACACACAGCCCGTTTGCAATGACTGAGTTTTTTTGAGTTTGGGGACTTTAAAATAAAAAGTAAAACAAAAATGAATGTAGATACATAATATGTATTTTTTTACAGTACTATAATGATGGAAATAAAAGGTTTGAACAACGGCTCTCAAAAAACAGATTGGTCTACTTTACTTTAGTCAACGAAAAATCAACACAACAAAAATAATGTAATTTGAGACATCCAAGAATACTCGTAGCTTCAGGCCTTATACAAAATCAATGCTTTCAAATTATAAAGAAATATGGAGATAAAACCAACGTTGATCACGATACCGTCTCAGAATTCAATTCAGTACGAACTATCAAAATTTAAGTCTCTTTGTACATAAAATAATATTAGATTCTACAAGGCGGCGATTCTGATAACGTACCAAATTTTGCAGTTGATTGATATAATATCGTTTAATTAAAACGCGAGAAATTTATTTTAAGTCTATAAGACCATGACCACCGCAATATTTTTTTAATTCAGTCAATAAAATCAAATCAATCAAAAGTCATTTATTCAAACCAGGCTGAGAATCAGCACTTTTCGAACGTCAAAATTACATAAAATTACATAAGACAGCCCCCGAAACGCCCGCCTTTCACCACTTCCCAGTGCTAGCTGGGAAGAAGAAGTGGCGCAACAAACTCCCCAGCAGCTGTTATACATATACGAGTTATGAATACTTTTATGATTACAAATGTTTTATCTCACGAAAGCGGGTGACCCATACTTGTGTGTGTAAGTGTACATGCACACTTTGCGTGCGTTAACTCGGGAGCACCCAGCGGGGGCCGAGTCACCGGCCGAGTCAGTAGTGCTTCTTGGGTCGCGCCAAAATTATTTATCGAATACCCTCAGCATGGTACGAAGAAACGGAGAAAATTTGTTCCTAGTGAGGTAAGGCAAATTAATGTCCATGTTGTGTGTAATGAATTAATGTATTAGTTACTTTAATAAGAATATGGTAATCAAGATTTTAATAATGTATTATTTTTTTAGGCTCGTCATATTATTGCAAATATTTATAATTTTCTCAAAGAAGAATATGAATTCACGGAACTTCATCGAGAACCAAATTGTGATTTATCACATTTGCGTAATATTACAAAACGCACTGCAGTAGTGACCGGTAAGTGAAAGGACAGTGCAAACAATATTAAAAGAAGGAAGAGATGTCGCAAGTACATCTTCGAATTTTATGTCACCCATGAAAGAAAGAAAGAAAATAAATTTATTTGACCCAGGTTAAGATGACAAAAACAGAAAGTAGTTAGAACACAGTATTGTGTGCCTCACGGCTGCGCCAAAAAAAAAACCGAAGAAAGATAGAAAATAAAGTAGACATTGATGGATTGACAGCCGACGTTGTACGGGGCACAATACAAAATATTCATATCGTACAAAAACAAATTCCAACATTGGCAAAACTAAGGTCAGTCTTGAATGATAAAATAAAACGCTACGTAAGTTATTAAATAAATCGTGCTACAAGTGGCATAAAACCGATAACAGTAGAAAAGTATCAGTAAAAGTATCATACCTAAAAAAACCGAATATTGCTCTCAAGGTCGGCCTATTTTCTATACTGACGAAAGTTACGTATTGACAACACATTTTAGGTAGTATTCGAGATAACACCTGGGCCCAAAAAGACAAATCATCATTTTATAAAAAAACTTAGTCAAGGTACTCGTTTTATTTTATTACACGCTGGAACCTATTTATTGAGAACGCTTGCTTAATCTACAAAGCTAATTCCACAATTGGAGACTACCATTCCAACATGAGTTTTTAAAAATTACGTAAAATGGCTGAATGGAAAGTTGCTGCCAAATTTGCCAGATCGTTCCGTAATAGTATTACATAGATAATGTAATACTATTACGGAACATCGTACCACAAATAAAGAAAGAAAGAAAGAAAGAAAAACATTTCGACACTGTGCAAAGTTGAGATGTATGATATAATAAAAAAAACATAAAAGTGATTTTATTAGACTATAAACCACGATGCAAGTGAAACTTTAGTAAAGCTGATGCGAACCATGGGCGCCGCCATATTGGCCTTGGCTGCTCTGCCGAGCGCCTTTCATTTTACCCCTACTCCGCGGCCGACTGTAATGCGACATGCGATAGAGGGACGGAAAAAATTGAGGCGATGGAATAAAAGTTTCACTTTAAAATACCTACGCTTATTTGCGCATCGATCGCATTTTAAAATTTAAGAAGGTGGATATTTGGCAGTTGTTATTTACCATATAAAATTGCCGAACCTGCAACATATAATTATGGAATAATATCTAGTAATATTCTTTTGTAATGAAAAATAAGCATAATATAAAGTTGTTTACTTCTGAGTTGGCCATTCACTCTATAAGTAGAAATATGTGTGCTGTAACTGTAACCATGATTGAGGAATTATGTGATAAGACAACGTTGCGGTTTAAAAGAAGGTATACTGACACAATTTTGAAATAGTATCCTTAGATGGTTTGGTTATTCATAATTCATATCTTTATTTGCTTTCCATAATGTTAACAACATTGAGAGGATGAATGAAGGGCGACTGATAAAAAAAAATGTGTTTATTATCTTAAATCTATGTATACAATTAAGTTGCCGGGGCTTCCCAGAAAGTAATCCGAAGATACTTGTGATGGGATAAACCTTGCTCTTCCTCAATTAATTAACAATTGTTTCGTCGTGCTAATTAGGTATAAGTTACACATTTTTTTATAGAACCAATAAAAAGAAAAATGAATAACAACAAAAATGAAAATCGTGTTTATGGCAGTGTGTGAAAACTAGAGTGTGTTTTGTATAAATGTGTGTTTATACGTGTGTTTATGAGTGTGAGAATGTATATTTTGTGTGTATGTAGATAGATAGATAGATAGATAGATAGATAGATAGATAAAACATTTATTCAGTGCACACAAAAGACATAGCACAACACATAATAGCACAATACATGGATAACAAATTACAGGAATATATATAAAAACAAGGTGCCAATATACAAAAAAAAAGAAAAACATGCTTAAAGAAATAGAGTAACATTACGACATACTTCAATTAATTATCGAACAAGGTGCGGTGTGTGTCTCAAGGTTGCACCAAATGGGAGTCCAGCTCAGCATGTGTCAGGCAAATATACCTGACGCTGATATTCTGCTGGATCCCTGCAGTGACATACGGACGTCGAGCAGACGAGATACATTGGTGTTGTGACAAGTTTTATACGTGGAGTGAAATTGTGTAAGTATACCCGCAACTTAAAATGATGTATTCTACAGTAAAATTTTGTATTGTATTGGGAAAGTTTCTTGTTGAATGTGTTGATTGTGGTTTGATTACTTGATAATTTAGAAAGTTATATACCTAAATGAATAATCTTATTATAGTTACAGTGGCTTCAGTGTGAATAAAATAAGCGATTTGGCTTGACAAAAAGAAAATATGTTCACAATAAATAGTTAAAGGTAAATAAAATGTGAATTACAACTATTACAACATATCAAAAAACTATTCAATTACGGTAATCCTCTGTCCACAGCTTTACGCTACTTGTAGTATAGTCAGATTGACTCGGGAAGAACACGACAGCAAGTTATATAATGGACGTGTTCGAAATAGTCATACCCAGTTTCTTCTGCGAGGCGATAAGAAACTGCCGCAGTCGAACTCTGAAGGTACCAAGACATTTAAGATTCCTTATCGGCGGGGGAATATTGTTTCAGCATTTAGATGCGGCGTATCTAAAACTTCCCCTGAAAGCTGCTGTCTTGTGCGATTGAGTGGAGAGTTGCTGCGAGCACTGTCTACTTGCGCATTCTCTTCTACTAGCGATCCAGCTCAGTTTATTGTACAAGTAAGTCGGCTGTTTGTACTTTATAACACCAAACAGTAGGCATGCCAAGTGCAACTTGCGCCGTGACTTCATCTTGAGGATAGAGTGCTTATTTAAGAATGGCGTTACGTGACTTCTTGGTGGGACCGAGAAGCAGAATCAAACGCAGGCATTTTGCACCCTCTGGATCAGTTGTTCAGTTCTTGCTAGTAGTCGAGGGCCAATAACTGTGTCCGCATGGTTCAAATTGGATAGCACGAGTGACTCAACGAGCTGGATCCGCAGCTTCTCTGATATAAAAGGCCTTATTTTATAAAGGACCTTAAGCCGGTAGAAACAAGTGCGCACTGACTCGGACACGTGCGCTTCGTATCTCAACCCAACGTCCATGTTCAGACCCAGATTCCGTGCCTCACTGACTCGACTGACCGACTCACCCAGCAGGGTAACGTCGAGTGTTGCCGGCACTGCACTGATTTGGTTCCTAGTTCCGAACAACATGTATTTGGTTTTAGAGGGGTTAAGTACTAAACCGTTATTTTCAGCCCAACATGCTATCCTGTCAAGATCATCGTTTAGATCCTTTATCGCGATGTCATAGTCACTTGGCTTAAAGGAGATATAGACTTGCACGTCATCAGCATAAATATGGTACCTACATCGCTTCAGGGAATTTGTAATATCCGCACAATACAACATAAAGATGATAGGGCCCAGTATTGAACCTTGCGGGACTCCCCTGTAAACAGAAGTAAGTGAAGAAACAAGAGACGAGCCATTGCTCAGTCGTATTTCCACACGCTGCCGACGGTTGGTGAGATAGCTTTGGAACCAGTGTATGGTATTTTGGTCAAATCCATAGTAGTGAAGCTTTGATAGGAACAAATCTATATTTATGCAGTCAAAAGCTCGCGAAAAATCAAGTAGTACAAGAAGTGTGCATAGGCCCTTATTCTGTGCTGACAGAATGTTATCTGTCACGTCCAAAAGAGCCGTAGAGGTACCACGCTGTTTCCGAAAGCCTGACTGTAGCTCAGGCAGAATGTTTTTATCTTCTACATATTTTGACAGCTGCTGGCATACCGCCTTTTCAGCAATTTTAGAAAGGCAAGGCAGAATACTAAGGTCCTTTAAGTCAGTGGGATAGGTCTTTTTAGGCAATGGCCTAACTATAGCAATTTTCCAGATGTCAGGGAATGTTGCTGATACGATTGAGCTGTTCACAATGTTAGTGATGACTTTTAGTGTATGAGGGAGTGTAAGTAAAAGCATATTCAGGGTCACCTTATCACAGCCTTCAGCGTTAGATTTTAGCTGGCTGAAGTATCGCAGAATTTGATCCGCAGTTACTGGTTGTAAAGCAAATGCATAGCTATCATCACCATAATGGTGCGATTCAAAGAAAGCGCGTTGCGATATATTGCAGACGGGGTTACCAGGAACACTCAAAAAGTGATTATTTATTTGATTAGGATCTCTGAAGTGAGAAGGAAGTTCATCAATTTGTTTCTCTGGTAATACAGTGGATTTTAATTTTTTCCATAATGTTTTAGGATCCTTAATTTGGTTATTAATGTTGAATTAGAAATAAGCAACTTTTTCTCTAAATATCGAAATTACCACTAGAGATTTCAGCTGCTTGTAATATATCTTTTTGGACTCGGATTTCCTTTTACGGTACTTGGTCAGAGCGTCATTCCGCAAGTGCATCATCAATTTAATTGTATCTGTTATCCAGGGATATGACGGTTCCTTAATTAAACATTTCTTAACCGGAGCGTGCGCATCGTATACTGTTAAAATATTTCTATTAAATTCTTCAGTCATGTCATTCACATTATGCAAGCGACAAATGTTGTCCCAGTGTATTTGCGATAAATCACTATCTAGCACTTCTCTATTTATTTGCTTAAAGGGTCTGTATGTAACTGTATGGGGTTTATATTTACTACACCTTATATTAAATTCACACACAACAAGTGAGTGACCATTTATTGAGCGATAGGGCTCAACCGATATCCCTTTATGGTTGAGATTCGTACAGACAAGGTCGATCAATGTTTCACTATGGTCTGTGAAATGGGTAGGCGAACTTACCAGTTGTTTTAGGCGCAGGCTATTCAAAAACTCACATACTTTCATAGTTTGCCCGTTAGCATTCAGTAAGTTAACATTGAAATCGCCGAGCAGTATGTAGTGGTCACATTTTACTAAGGAGCTAATGGAGTCGGTAATGGCGCCTAGAAAGAGGTCCAAGTCAAAGCGTGGGGGGCGATACGCTGTGCCTATAGCGATTTTACTTCCATTTAATGTTATGGTAATCCACATTTGTTCGATAGTGCCGTATCTAGGGTCAATTGGGGTGGACCAGGTACGAGCGGTCAGGCCGCGTTTAAGATAAAAACCCACACCACCCCCCCGACCCCCGTGTACAGTCAGCGGTCGAGGCATGTGACGCAGGCGGTAACCTGGCACAGTGGGCGCTCGCCCCTCCTCACCCGGTCGTAGCCAAGTCTCGTTAACTGCTAATACATCGAAAGAATGACTTTGCACTGCTGCTATAAAATCATCGTGGTTAGTGCCAAGAGAGCCTACGTTTAGAAAACCAACTTTAAGGTTTTTTTCAAGCATATTTAATGTTATTAAATATACAACAAAACAAAGAAGTACTGCCGCGGACAAAGTGTTGACGTTTCCGCATTTGGCAAGGGAGATAAAACAAAATTGTAATGCGTATTTCTATAGAAATATTGCAAATGACTGCGTAAACAACAAAGAATCGAAATTCATAACAATAATTATAAAAAAGGCCAAAAAAGCAAAAATAAAAACATTATTGTAAAGATAAAAAAATGTAAATAATAGTTGTATTGTATAAGCGATTGTAAATAAAAGTTTTATATAAGTGATTGTAAATAATATTTTTATATACGTGGTTGTAAATAATAAAGTAAAATAAATAATTGTAAATGAAAATTGTATATTAGTCATTGTAAATAATAATTGCCCTTTAGCCACTGTACACAATAGTCGTTTATTATAATACCTATGTCTTTACAATTACTAATTTAAAAATCATATTCGATATTATCATCGAATTGTTTCTAAGAATACGTGTGTTAAAAGTGTAAATATATGTTATGTGTGTGTAAATATTATCTACATATATTATGTTTTAAAACTCAAGTAATCTGTGCATGAAAACACTTCTAACTTCCTGTAAGCTGTCAGTAAATGGTAAGACAGCATAACTGTCCACAATTGACCAAATGTGTGTATGTAAGAGTGGGTGCGTGTGTGAGTGGGCGTGTGTATGTGTGAATGAGTGAGGAGGTGTGTTGGAGTGTGTGTGTGTGTGTGTGTGTAGGAGTCTGTGTATGTGTGTGTGTGTGTGTGTCAGTATGCATGACGTTCAACCCAGAGTCGCCAAAATGTCTTTCACGGCATCATAATTAAGTGTGAAGAGCCATTCAGTCAATGTCTTCTTACACTCGTACAGCTGCATAGGGTAAATTTTTAGTATGCGATTTACTTTATTATAGACGCGTGGGGCTTGAGTTACATTTTGACGACTATCAAAAATTGAACGTGCTGAGTATGTAGGGGCTATTAATCACACCGCCTTTTTTAAGTTTGGCATGGCTAAAGGGTATAATTTTGTGATATCTTAGTACCATGTGTAGTATGTGGAGTTTTCTAACGGAGAGCAGCTTAGAGCTTGCGTATATAGTTTCAGTAGGGAACCTGTAGGGCTTACAGTACATGACCTAAATCAAGGATCTCTGTGCCCTCTCTAGATCTATAAAATACGACTTAGCTGCTCGACCCCATACCGAGATACAATATATGATTACAGATTGGGCCAGTGCGATATAGATTTTATTCTGTAGTTTTGCAATTATTACATGTCTCAAAGATTTGAAAACCCATATGAGTTTTCTTACGTTCCCTCGCTATAGTTAGTTCGAGGTGTGGGTACCAGCTTAGCCTTTGATCTACTACAATAGGTACCTAGGTACTTGACGGAATTTACCTTATGAATTACAGGGCAACTATAGGTAGATTAGGTTAGGGTATGACAAGAATGTATTCTAATGTTAACTTTGTCCCAGGTCTTAGCAGAGAAGATAATAGCGGTGTCATCTGCGTAGGACAATATCCTCGCACCGTTGATAATAAGGTTACAGAATTCATTATTATAAATCAAAAAGAGCGTCGGGCCGAGGACACTGCCCTGCGGGACGCCATACGTCACATTCTCTTCGTCACTAACATAGTTTTCAATTTTCACCCCCTGTTTTGTGTTTTGAAGGTAATTGCTGAGAAGAGAGAGAGCAGAACCTCGAAATCCTAAGTTTTCCAGCCTGTGTATAAGTTTAGAGATAGAGACGTTATCAAAGGTCTTCTTGAGGTCAAGAAAGGCCACTAGGCATTTGTTCCCTATATCTACTTCCTTGGTTATCACAGTAGCAAGTGCCTCCGTAGCATCCTGGGCTGATATTCCCCTTCTAAAACCATATTGAGAGGAAGATAAGACGTTATACTTAGCAGGTAGGTAACTATTCTAGAGTTCAAGAGCTTCTCAATGATTTTAGAAATTGAGGTCAACACAGAAATTGGCCGATAGTTGTTAATGTCGTCTTTATCTCCACTCTTATACACAGGGGTAACAACGGAGCGCTTAAGAAGGTAGAGGAAGATACCTGTGTTAAAGCATAGGTTGGCCAGGTCATAGATCAGCGGAACTAAGATCTCCTTTGCCTGCTTTAGGAAAAGGGTAGGAATTCCGTCCCACCCTGGTGCACTCCCAGAGTCTAGGAACATCAGCATATTTTCAACTTCCTCCTGAGAGGTGTCTAGGAGAACAAAGGAGGACAGATTAGGGCTGTCTGTGTTACAAGATGTAGGGGGTACGTAACTATTTAGGATTTTCTGAGCTAGAGCTTGTCCAATGTTAATAAAATAATTATTAACATAGTTAACTGAGTCTTGGGGACATGATTTTATCTCAAGTAGGACGCTATTTGAGCTCCTGGGTGGCTTATAATTTGTGATGTCATTAATGGTTGACCACAGTGCCCGAGGGTTTTTAGCAGATGCTTTGATTTTGTCTTTATTAAATTTATTTTTTAGTTTTTTTATAAGGTTCCCACAGAAAGTCCTATATCGTCTATATGTAATCACTAGATTAAAATAGATTTGATTATGTGGGTTTGATTTGAGTTTAAGGAATATTGAATTTGTTAGTCTGATACACCGAAGGGCACCTGTTGTTATCCAGGGTTTAATCGTTCTTTTGCTATTAGTGATAATTACATTTTTAGAGTTCGAAAGTAAACCAGTCTTGACCAATTCTATAAGCGCAAAGGCGTAAGTATCAGGGTCTTTGAAGATGAAAAGAGCACTTTGAGACTAATAAGAGCATTTTCGTAGTTGACTATTGTTTTGTGCTTTTTAGGTATACATATTGCAATATGTGCAATATTGATAATAAAATCAGGCAGTGGTCTGTTACGGTTATATTTAAAACCGCTGTAAAAGCTATATTTTTTTGTTTGTCAAGACTCAGGAAGACGTGATCAAAGCATCCATCCCCCTCGTGGGTAGGTTATGAGATGGTAAAAGTCCATGCGTAGATAGCATATTCAAGTATGTTAGTCTATTGTTTCTTTCATAATTTGTTTCAGTAGGGGAAATAATTAAGTCAATATTAATGTCCCCTAAGATTAGAACGTGTTTACTAGGAGTAGATGAATGGTGAGGGATGTTATGAAGTTACCTGCATGTAGAAATGATGGGGAAAATTACACTATACTGGGTATCTACCATACCCAGTATAGTGTAATTTGATATATTTAACTCGAGACCGGTGGCATTTACAACGTTTAGTTCTTTAAATTTTACTGACAATTTATTGGTGATGTATACAACTACCCCGTCACTTTGGTTAATTAGGTGTTTTGTTTGGAAAGATGTGTAATTCACTAATTGTGGTATGTTTTTTTTAGACTTTAACCAACATTCTGTGAGAATCAAAATATCTTCTTCATATTTTAGTTGTGATAGGGTGAGTTGCAAGTCATCAAAATTTTTGTATATACTTCTAATGTTTTCCACCACGATTGTAGGTTTCTTCTCCCCTTCTCCTCGGCGTTTCAGGTGGAAAATGTCGCTTATATCGCGTCCATTTAAACCAAGATGAATGGTTTTTGAGAGATTTACAACCATTTGTATCAAGTCATCCCTGGTTTCCTGAGGCTTTTTAGGGACATTTTTAATTTCTACGCAGGTCTTGCGCGACTGCCTATGGAGGTCTTCTACTTTGTCCTCCAATAAACTAATATACTCCCGGTCTTTTTTAGACTGATTTTCAAGGATTGCAATTTTGCCGCGGTACTCCTCGTTTTGTGCAGTTAAGAGTGAGACAGCCGCGTCAATTTTAGCATTAGACTCGGTTAACTCCTGCAATTTGTTGGATATGGATGCGAGCTCTTTACTTTGGGCGCCGACGAGCGAGCTAATTAAGTTTTTTATCTCGTCATTAAAAACCGTGAATTTATTGGGTGAGGAAGCTTCGTCTCTTGGTCGTTTGTGAGTACTATGTACTATAAAGCTGCCATTTACTGGATACGTCTTTCGTTGACTTGAATGTGCCCTGGCGGCTGGGAGAATGTCGTGGTCACTCTAATGTCTCGCTGATGGTGTTGCGTGTGTTGGATCATTTAGCTCCCTTCAAAATGGTTGAGCTGAATGGTGCTGATCCACGCGTCATGTTCGTGAACGGGCGCCGTCAGTAGAGACTGGTCATCTCTTAGCTGCCACGGCTTATTTTAATTTTAATTTTTGAATTGCTTTTTTTTTGTTGTAATCTTTTTATTACGGACGCTTTTTACGTTTTGCATCGTTCTCATATGTATAATTTCAAAATTAATGATGTAAACAATATTTTGTAACCATAATACGTTGATTTAAAAGAGTGTCCGTGGAGTTTCTTGCCCGTTCTTCTCCATAGGTACTTACTACGCTTTGGAATGGGCAACTACCTTCATCTTTCTGACTGACTGGCCGAACCCTTGACAATTCAAAAGTGCCTGTAATTGGTTTATTTGAAATAAATGCTTTGAGTTTGAGTTTGCTACGTTGTGTTACATTTTCCTCGAGATTACGTACAAGGCAGATGTCAGTAGGAACGCCGAGAGTGGACGCCCTAGAGAAGGACAAAATATAAATATACTGACCTTATTGGTGACGTGCTTCCGAAAGGTCACGGGCGTGGTACTCGCAACCGGCGCGGCTTTCATGTATGTCCGGATGTATGAACGTAAACAAAGCAAAATAACTATGTATTGATGCAGGAGGCGTTCTATAGTTTATGTCTACCATCATGGGAAAAAGGCTTGGGTTTATGTAGGTAGGTCTGCAGATTATAGAAATTTATTAGTGTTGTGCTATGTAATACATAGCAGGGAAGAGTGTCCTCGTCGTCTAAGTACTAGTTATCACAAGTTCAATATTTAATAAACTAAAATGATTAATGGAACGCGGATATTGTCAAATTGGAACGCACTCCAGTGTTACAAACATTACAAAGTGTCATGGCCGCTAGTCTCTTGCATCGCCGTGTGTTGTGAAATATATGGAAATACGTTTGGTGAGTAAATTTTACTCTATACTTTGAACTTAGTTATTGACTATGTTTAGTGATGTATTATGTTATTTTTCATATATTCTGAGTAAGAAAATAGTAAATTTTAATGTAACTACGAAAAGTGTTTTCATTTGTAAACATTATTATCTTATTTGAGTGTTTGTATTTTTTTTATCTCTGGTACATGATGTGTCAATGTTTTCGGGGCTTGTTGTCACTGTGACAACAAACCCCAGTAAACATTTAAATATTCTACCAAATATCGTATTTTTGTTTCTACATGAAACAATAATACGATATTTGGTAACAAACATGCCTAGAAATCGAAAAAGACTCACTGATCGCGGTCGGAGTCGTGATGGAAGCGGTGAGTGCTGGAGTCCACGTATCACTGGTAAGTTTCCCTCAGTCGTCAGTTTATTTAATTCGCCAGTTTCTTTGATTAGTCAATTTTCCTGATTGGTCAGTTTTATCGATTAGACGGTTGCGTTAACTCGACATTTTCCAGTGTTTGCCAGTTTTCGTCTTTCTAAAACTGGCAAACACTGGATACGTGGACTCGAGTGCTGTGGGCGCAAGATATTATAAAACAATATAGGAACAGTGAGAATTCTCCTCCGTTATCTATAGGGTATGTAAAAGTAAGACAAGTTTTCAATGATGATGAAGAAGAAAACTTGTCAAGATATTTACAAAGAGCCGCAGATATATATTTTGGACTGACTCCACTTGAAGTTTGTAAATTAGCCTTGCAATATGCTGTCGCTTTAGATCGTAAAATTCCTGAAACTTGGGAAAATAATGCTGTGGCTGGTGAAGAATGGTTGAAAGGCTTCATACGGTGACATCAAGAACTAAGCGTTCGTAAATCTGAGGCGACTAGCCTTGCCCGAGCAACTAGCTTCAATTCTCATAACGTGAATTTGTTTTTCGATAACCTAGGAAAAGTTTTAGAAAAGTACAAGTTTGAAGGGCAAGACATATGGAATGTGGATGAGACAGGAATTACTAAAAAATATTGCTCTAACAGGCATGAAACAGATTGGCGTCCTGACTTCTGCCGAGTGAGGCACTTTATTAACATTAACTGTTGCAGTGTCAGCTGCAGGGAATAGCATATCGCCCTTTTTCATGTTTCCCAGAAAAAAAAATCAAAGACCATTTTATCAACAGTGGACCAACAGGATCGACTGATAGCGCCAATCCATCTGGCTGGATGACCAAAGACTGTTTTTACATATTTATTAAACAATTTGTGCGATACACTCGCTGCACTTCTGACCGCCCACTGCTACTTGTTGGATAATCACGATTCTCATCTATCTATTAAAACATTGGATTATTGTAAGGAGCACGGAGTTGTGGTGTTGTCATTCCCGCCCCATTGTTCTCATAAACTGCAATCGTTAGACCGTAGTATTTATGGACCCTTGAAGAGGTACGTCAATGTTGCTTGTGATGACTGGATGAAGAATCATCCTGGCAAAAAAATGACGATTTATGATATTCCTGCTATCGTCAGAATTTGTTTACCACCAGCCATAACTCCCCAGAAAATAATGTCTGACTTTTCAGTGAGTGACATATGGCCCTATAATCGTAATGTCTTCACTGACATAGACTTTGCACCATCTTATGTAACCGATAGACCTGAACTTGGCCAGGAAATCGATCAGGCTATACAAAGCGAAGACTGTGTTGCTCCAAATGCGGAACATACCCCAGCTTCTTGTAGAACACCGTCCCCAACTCCTGGAACCAGTGCAGCTACTCCTCCAACATTAAATTTACCAATGCCTGAAACTTTACGACCATTTCCGAAAGCTAAGAAAACGACTTCCAACCTCAGAAAAAGGACTACCGCAATTTTGACTAAAAACCCGGTTAAGAATGCGTTAGCAGAGCAACAAAAAATGAGAAAAACAAAGCCAAAGACACCTACGAAGATGAAAAATAAGAAACAAAAGCAAGTGAGTACCGAAGAAGATGACGATTTGGATGATACGTCATGTTTGATATGTTTTGAAACCTGGTCAAGCAGCAAGCCCAATGAAGAATGGGTTCAATGCACAAAATGCAAAATGTGGGTGCATGAAAAATGTGGTGGGAACAAAAATTTATTTAATTGCTGCCCAAATTGTGCCTCCGACGATGACAGTGATGTCAACAGTGATCTGTGACAACAAGGACGTTCATCTGAGACAATCTAACCCATGTCCAGAGTAATTTGTCACATTCGACTTTATTTTTTTATTCTCTTATTATCCTTACAAATTTGTTATTTTTTAAGATGTAAGTGTGATTAATGAAGGCTGAAATACCAAACATAAGATAAATAAAGAAAAATTGGAAGTTTCTCAATTAACCTTTTAAGCCCCGCGCGACACCGATTCGGAGTCAAACAATAGAAAATCAATTGTGTCTCATTAGCGGTCCTTGACCAATTAAAAATGTTTATTTAAATTTTGAGACTACTAGGAACCAGCTCCCTACCTACCTACCTAACTCTGGAGAAAACTACCATTATTAAATTTCTTCTTAACCATGGAATTTCTGGCCCGTTCTCCATAGGAAGCACGTAAGCTCGAAGTTCGAAAGTTATAATAATAATATTCATTTATTTCGAATTTTCAAATGCATTCATAGTTGTTGTTGGTGGGAATATGGTTCACTTTACTTTGGATAGGGTTTTAATAAGAAAAGACGTGTGTTCTACTGCAAGTGTATTGGGCGACTGGTTTATGAAGATGTCTATTAAATATACCTTAGTGACCTATACATAGCTATTCTTAAGTAGGTATGCGCATTGAACGCAATACATCACAACAGTTGTTAATAATGCGAAATGCTTAAGTATAAGAAAATAATGTTAGTAGGGCAACTATTATTTTTAAAACATCCTGACTTTCAAAGCATTTAACAAAATACGAAAGTACCTTTTTACCTGAAAACTTTTAAAGTAGATAAAACTGAGTACAGTGCTTCTATTTTCTTAATGTCTCTCGGCAATCATCACATTTCCGAATACAAACAAATGCTAATTACTATATATCATATTCTCTGTATAATTCCAAGTCGATTCAGAGCGTCCGGTCTGTACTAAGTGCAAAGGGCAACTGATAGAAATCTGACGACTGACGAAACACGAAGTTTGCAGAGAGACATTCAGAAAATAGAAGTACTGTACAATGCTAGGAGATATTCCTAATATGCATAGCATAAGCTCAAGCATAATCAGCCTATAATGTTCCCCACTGCTGGGACAGAGGCGTCCTGTTTGTACTAGGACATGTCGGTTTACCCACGATGTTTTCCTTTACCGTTTTGAAAGCAGTGGTGATGAAATAATTTACACAAAGTGAGTGAGTATCTGAGTTCGATCATACAACCGTCAACTCGTAAGCCGCGGCAATTTCCAATGGGCCACCACTGCTATGCACTATTATGCGTTAAATTTCAAGATTTCTTCTAATAAAACATCTCTACGTAAGGTATATTTCTAAGCAGGTATATATCTAGGGATACAGTTTCCTTAAACGTGCCGCTCTATATTATCCCTTTGAAAACCTCAAAACAACCCTCATAGTTTTGTTTCGACAAACAACAACTTTGTGCTTCAAACTGAAGGGATTTGCTAACAAGCTTGCTGGAATAATGGGAAATTATATACTACACGCCACGTGTACCCTATTTCTTATGTGAACGGGCCTTTGCCCTGTAGTTTTGGCTGATATTGTTATTAATTATATTGTTTATTTATGAATCAATTGATAGGGTTTGATAGACTGTTTTCGGGTTTTCTAACTAGGCAATTCATAGTAGCACACCGGAGTCTTGATTTGTAATAATGTAAAACTAAACTTCGCTCTGTAAGTGGTATTACTTAAAAAAAATGGTAGGACTCCAGGTGCTCGGGTCGATCGAAGGTTAAGCTACGCTTGCCGCGGTCGGTTCGCGGATGTGTGACCATCTATTACATAATTATCGAGAGCACTCCGTGCATGGGAAAGCACGTTAAGCCACAGCTGACAATCGTTATGGTTAGTCAAAAGTCTGACAGCCAGTCTTACCAAGGGGTTTTGTGTTACCTGGTAATTGGGTTGTAGAGGACAGATAGGCAGTCGGTCCTTGTAAAATACTGGTATTCAGCTGTATCCGATTAGACTAGAAGTCGAACCGAACACACGCTCGGCGTCACAAAAATCACACCTCTCCGAAAATAAGTTTCTAGCATGTCCCGCCATCAACGAATACATTAAACCCAATTAATATTGGTATCAATTGAAAGTAATTAATGTTTAACGACCTGAATCCTATTGAGCACATTTGGGATGAACTGAAAAGGCGAGTGCGGGCACGTGATCCTGCACCTTCCACTGTCGAAGACCTCCAGGACCGTCATTGCAGAATGGGACAACATTCCTCAAGAAACTGTTGTAACATTAATTAAGTCTATGAGAGAACACACTAGGTTTTAAGTTGTTTTTATGGACTTCGTTGTAATTTTTGCTGTTAAAATAAAACGGCACGTTTTAATAATTTGCATTAGCTTGATTTTTTTTATTCCCTGTCATACAAATTCTGAAATTTAAATACATTGCCTTTCCAATGATATTCATATATCTACCATTAATTAATAGGGTTAAAATTACTTTGAAGATAATTCTTAAAGAGGTGCGATTTTTGTGACGCCGAGTGTAGTTAGGAAAAGGCTAAGCAGATTGATTTTACTTTAAGAAATGCTGGGGAATAAAGATGTGGATCACTGTTTACCCCATATACAGCATAATGATGTATGCGTGATGTATGTTGTAGCAATGTCACCGACATAGTCTGCGGGGTTAGCAAGCTGAAGTGGCAATGAGCCGGCCATGTTTGTCGAAGGACAAATGATATTCGTTGGAGCAGAGGAGATCAGGAGTGGATACCGCGTATCGGCGAATCGTAGTGTGGGACGCCCCTAGCTAGATGGACCTACGACCTTCAACGTGGCTGGGACAAACTGGATGCGGAACGTGGAAGACGGTATTGTGGCGCAGCCTGGGAGAGGCTATAGAAGCATGAGGAAGAGTGTGTAAAGTTCACTCATCCTCCATAGAAAAGGGAGGATCCTCCGACCAAACGGGCGTCATAACTGCCCGACTGTTGATGTCGGGATGTTGTATATATTCTAGTTGTACGGTAAATTCTGCTTGCGCGATGTAGGTGTCTGCGCGACGTCAGTGTGTTGCGTTGTTCGCATGTGGCGATGTAGATGCCACATGGCCTTTCTCGAGCAGTGAACTACGATTGGCTGAGTTGATTGTCATGTTTATTAATACTTTTTAGTGTCAGCACGAGCATTGTAGTTGAAAGACATGTTCTTCCGTACATTTCAACTGCAAATATAAGTTTGTACGCACAATATAGAGAGATTTACCGTGTTATTTTAAGACAGACTTATTATAGGTGTTTTTGTAGTCTATGTATAAATATAGAACTTTTTTTTTGTTTTATTTTTAAAGTTTGGCTCAATAGTTTCGGAAACAAGGCTTTAGGCAACAAAATTAATATACCCCCGATGGTGGTTTTTCTTATATTTTATTAATTGGTCAAGGACAGCTAATGAGACACAATAGATTTTCTATTGTTTGACTCCGAATCGGTGTCGCGCGGGGCTTAACAGGTATAACTATTACACTATTTATATAAATAAAGTAAATAATACTATTTAAATAAATAAAGTAAATATTTGAGACCCAAACAGTTCAGTATTTGAGCGGCGCGTCACCGAGAACGAGTGCGACTCTCGACTGAACTAGTGTTGATCGATACTTTAAGGTTTAGTTTAAATTGTTATCTTCTCAGTCTCTTCACCGCACCTTGCCAGGCGTGGGCACGCCACGATTTCGGCGATAAGTCCCCTCTTTGAGGAGTGGCTGGAGAGGCGCCACGGCGTCCTCACCTTCCGCCTGACGCAGGTCCTCACCGGACACGGCAGCTTCGGGAGGTTCCTGTGTCGGATAAGGCGGGAGGAAACGTCCGGGTGTCACCACTGTGTGGATCGCCCGGAGGACACGGTGGAGCATACGGTGGAGGTCTGCCCGGCTTGGGCAGAGCACCGCCGTGTCCTCGTGGAGGCGATCGGCGGCAGAGACCTCTCGCGTCCGGCCCTGGTTCAGGCCATGGTACGGAGCGAGAGAGCATGGGCAGCCGTCACCTCCTTCTGCGAAGCAGTAATGCTCGCTAAGGAGGAGGCGGGACGGTTGAGGGAAAGGCAAGTTTCGCGCCCTCTCGCCCCTAGCCGCCGCAGGAGACGCCCAGGGCGTCGGGAATCCCGGGCGGATTTCCGGCCACCGTAGGCGCGGGCTTGCGGACGGTGAGCAATGGGTAGCTCACCGTCCGGTAAGGACCAGGCCCGGGTCGACGGCGCGTCGTATTCCACGCGCGCCTCAAAGAGATGTCATCAGCACAAAGTAGGGGTCCACTAGGGCCGATGCCTGCCGGGGTCGCGGGAAGGTACTTATGGGTCACCGAGGCCCCCGCAACACAGGCAACAGGAAGGAATACGGGTGGGTTTTAGTCAGTAAGAGTCTGACACACCCTCCCGCTCCGCCCAGAGCGGGAGAAGTTATTTGATGATTTCCCACCCTCAAAAAAAAAAAAAAAAAACCTTGCCAGGCGTGCGGTGGGCCTTGAGCAAAGCCAAAGCTGGTTAATCTAAGATGTTACATTGCTAAAAGAAAATCAATAAGTTTATTAGTGACAGAAACACGTGCATACAAAAAGATCTAGAGTAGGAAAATAGATCTACATATAATCACAAAACACAAATAGTCGCCAGCTGCACCTCATGACTGTGACAGGAAGGCGTCCACTCAGCATAATGCTGTGCTATGGGGGACCCACAGCACAGCGCTGATTTTCAGTGGCCACCCGAAACAGACGTACGGATTCCAAGTCAGGTTTAATGAGTTGTACATATTATTATGTAGGTAACAAAATAAAATAAAATAAACAGTACTTAGAATATAATGCAACTATACAACCAATTATAAGAATAAATATTATTAAATAACATAAAAAATTACTAGGGTATTATTATAGATCCATTCATGTCACCTACATGTTGTTACAACACAAAATGTGTTAATTGCAAAGTTTATAGTCTGTTTCAAAAGTTTCAGATAATAGTGTAAACAAACCCACCCTGTTCAGGTTAAATAACTCACTAAAGTATCAAAATATCGTACTAATTTTTTCGGCAATTATTGTTTGGTTAGCATTATTAAATTGTAATTGAAATGCACATCGATGAAAATTGAAGTTATAAAATTAAACATCTTTAAGGTGATTTCATATTAGAATTTCGAGTTTAAGTTCTTATTCAAAAAATGAAATTAAAACACTCAATTTGTAAGTGGAACAATAAATTGGCATCTATAGTTACGTTTTCTGATCCATCTGTTTACATTTTTATCAACTACTTTTGGAACAGACCATATAGGACGATTTATCAGCTACGAAACCAAATTACTATGTACGCGTTGAACGGAAATTGTCAGTTGTATGATAGATAACTCAGCTGCGAGAATTTGCTCTAACTGAACAAGGGTGATGTTAGCGGTTTTGAAGACACTCTCGAATTGCGAGCAAATGTGTGACATTGCTAAATCAAGTTAGCGGTTTTTACTGCGAACTATCTCACCTCTATGAATTCCTGATCTAATAAACACCAGTCGATTTGTTCCATTTGTAGGATCGTCGGTTTATGGGATATTCGGAATATTCTGCCTGACTAACTTACTTGTTGCTGTGGTGTATGATCCTCGGTATTGTGGAATATGACGAAGACTAAAGAAGAAAGCCATCAACTAATCGCGGTTTGGCTACGGAATTCACTTCCGCCTGACATTAGGGACTGCGAAACTGTTGCTGTTTTTAAAAGAAGAGTGAATGAACAATAAGTATTTATAAATAATAAATACATAATATGCAACTATGGCAAAGTGGAAAGATAACTTTGCCATAGTTGCATATTATTTATTTATTATTTTATACTATTAATTATATATAAGTATTTTAGTGATATTTATTTTAGAAGTATGTATTCATGTTAGTATATTCTCTAATTGTGTATTTAAATTAGTGAATAGTTTTTCTTTCTCGTTGTTTTTATGTATTTTGTTTTCTCTTCTACTCTTACACACGATATCTACATCTCTTTGTCTACTATCCTATCGCATGTATGCTGGAAGAGATTTCTTTAGAAATAGGCATCACCTTTGTACGTATTTTTCTGTTCCTTTCTTCTTGTCTGTTTATATGTGTGTACATAAACGGTTAAATAAATAAATAAACTAAGACAATTTATTCACCGTTCAGCAAGAATCAACAATGAAAATAAACTAACCATAACATAAAAGTTGAAAACGTCTACCTTATGTCGTTTCATTTGGTCAACAGAGGCCTCATTTTGTTCAAAGTTGATAATGGCCTTATTCTTTTTCGAAGGTCGCTGTGCTTTTGTTTCGATCTAAAACATCTCATTTCCATTTTGCTGAACAAGAAACAAAATCGCATCGACTACGTCTCATTGCATCACACACATCGCGTCACATGAGTAAGGAGACCTTGATATGCTACGAGTATGTGTCCTCCCATTCACTGGCGTACGGTCTTAGGAAAGGCTAAACCTGTGGCGAAATAGTGCTTCCCTACCCATCTGTACCATTTGCTGAACATGAGTTGTCTCCCACCTAGACATGAGTTGCTTTGGCTTGGTGGAGATCCACAGATGACTTCGCATTGGAGTGCAAAAGTAGTACTGTTCCACAAACAATGGGGCACTTAATATCGTGTCCAGCGTGTGCTATTGCCTGCAGGTTACGCTACTGAAGGTATCACACTCGTAGCCAAATTCTAGGCTGACTCTATTTAAATCGACAAGCTAAGAATTATGCTCCTGTCCACGTATAAGTTTATGATCAAATAAAATGCCACACCACAAAAACTATATGACGCAAACTGGCAACAAACTTACCAAAACTAGATCATAAAAGTGGTCGAGGTATAAATTAATAGATATTTATACCAATTTTAGGTGTCATAATTTTAATTGGCGCTGACAGGTACAAAAGCAAAGGTTACGAACAGCTCATCGACACAGCGATAAAATTATTATTTCACTTAAAAGCCTACTTATACCAGTGGTTTCATTATATCGAGTATCGTGTTTATTGGAAACATTAATCGAGTTGGGTGGAGTTCCACTTACAATTTATTTTGATATATTATTAATTTCATTATTGGGAAGCGATTCAATTAAGCGTTAATTGGAAATTTAATAGTTCACAAAAGAGAATAGTTATTAATATAAAGCTTACAGAATTGGAAAAGTTTCAGTGCGGGATTTAGTTAGAGGAGGGTAAAAGAGAAGGGGAGGAATGCGATGGCCACAGAAATTTTCCTAAACATAATACACACAGAGAGGAGGCCTATGTCTCAGCAGTGGAAACATTATAGGCTGATTATTTTATGTAATACACATACTTAAAATTTGTGAACAACCTAGTTATATCATACGTCTAAGACTGTCACGTTTCGCGGGAAGGTACAAAAGGGTCACCGAGGCCCCTAGCAACACAGGCAACGGAAAGAACACGGGTGGGTTTTAGTCAGTAAGAGTCTGACACACCCTCCACAGTCAAACAGACAGTCACGTTCGGTTTTTAGAAAAATCTTGACGATCGCGTATTCGCGCGACGAACGCTTTCATGACAGGACAAAGGGTAAGGAAAATAAAGATAAGTCTTTCTGCCTTAACCATGGTATAAAGTTATACAGTCTGCATAACACACATAACATGGCGCCTGTAATTCCCCGAAGGGTTAAGCAGCGGTGTACCTATAGTACACCCACATTTCGCCAGTTATGTTTAAGTCCCATGTAATAGGGGGCGAGCCTATTGCCATCAACCCGGCATAAATCCAGAATCCGGGCTGCTACTGAGGAATTCCAGATAGAAAAACCCAATAGCACTTTGCCCGATCTGGGAATCGAACTCAGAACCTCATGCTCAGCAGTAGCGCTTGCAGCCGCTAGAGCAGCGAGGCAGTCTGGTTTCGATATAATGTCCACATGTTCAGCTATACAGAATATTGTATTAATTGCATGTAAAATAATTAATAAACGAGTTAAAGGTGAACTATAGAATGTCGCAGATTAATAGGTAATACAATAATAGTCTTTCGGATCATACATCACAAACACCTTCATTAATACCTGTACATACATATTTTGTATTTTCAGGTTAAAGAAATCTTTAATGTCATAAAAGTTATGTCTATTCAGCCTTTTTAGGGTTCCGTTATAGTTTCGCTATGTCCGTCTGTCTGTACCCACTGTAGCTCAGAGACGCTTAGTACTAAAAAGCTGTAATTTGGTATAGATATACATGTTAATCACGCCGACAAAGTGCTAAAATAAAATCGTGAAAGAAAATTTTTTTTGGGTACCTTCCTTGCACGTAATGTAGCGATTATATTTTTTTTCTCGTTTTCCCCATGGTGTAGGGTATTGTTGGATAGGCTGTTCAAAAATATTGCGAGCCTGTAAATACCACTTTTCGATTCAAGGATCCGTTTGCGTAATATTAAGCATTAAAATGATAATTTTTATTAGAGTCAAGTGTGTCCCTGCCAGCTAAATGGTTGTTTATGGAGATATGAAAAAAATCGTGGCAGTAGTAGGTACATATAATGAAATTAAAAAAAAAATACTATCACGGCTTAGTAGGCTTTACAAGTTAACGAGTTATAGTCGACCAACTTAAATTTGCAGTTGGAGAATTGACCATGGCATATATCGATGTATGGGAGAACGGGTTTTTCAACTACAATGTTAAGTTTGTTTTTGGGATAAATTCATCCCAACTTCCCAACTACGGAACCCCGTTGTGCGAGGTCGGACATGCACCATATTTGAAAGTTAATCATAGGAGCGCTTCGAGGAAAATAAAGTTAATATTTTTAATTGTTATCGGGAGCGCTACTAAAAGGTGCGCTCTGAGGAATAATAAAGGTGCGCCTCAAAACGGTGGCGCTTCGAGGAATACCTCCTTTTAGCATACTTGGCTGACTTAGGATTATCATTTAATACAAGTCTGTGTAGATCCGTTGTTGGTCGAGAGATTACTTCATACGCTTTTTTGAACAATCGCATATTACACAAACACAAATTTAAAGGAGTAGCTTATTGGTATTAGGTAGAAATCCTCTTTAGGCAGGTACAGTCAGGGAAATTGACATCCTATGTCAATTTGCCATTTCATACAACGGTCAAGGAATGACAGTTATGATTTGAATACGGACAATTGACGT
The DNA here is from genome assembly GCA_905333075.3 of Atethmia centrago. Taxonomy (NCBI): domain Eukaryota; kingdom Metazoa; phylum Arthropoda; class Insecta; order Lepidoptera; family Noctuidae; genus Atethmia; species Atethmia centrago. Next base: position 23,040,348 of record HG995386.1, read on the forward strand.
GGGTAGTTAATTTGTTTAACAATTTTATTAGTGCCCCTGAAATGTGAGGGACACTGTAATGACATGATTTACTCGATAGTTTTGTGCGACAGTTTTAACACGCCCTGGAAAATAAAGTTATGTACAAAAGCTCGTAACCGACCGCATCCTTAAAAACCGGCCAAGCGCGTGTCCGACTACGCACAATGAAGATTCCGTAGTTGGGATAAAATTATCCCAAGAACAAGCTTAACTTTGTAGTTGAACAAATGTTCTCTCATACATCGATGTACGTCACGGTCAATTCTCCAATTGCAAATGTAAGATTAATTTAAAAAAAAAAAAAACGACTTAGCGATGTTCGGACTGTTTCTTTTAATTGTGCCTTCCCGCCAAATTTTAGATTCTAGGTCAACGGAAAGTACCTACCTACAAGATTTTGATTTATTTGCGAGTATCAAAATATGTCTCATAAATGGCAAGTGAATATTTTTTTATTGCGTTGACTTAGAAGCTTAATTTTGTTAAAGCTCTAAGGGACCGTTAGATAATAGTATTTGATATTAATTTCAACTTGATACCTCTACGCTTTCCTGAGCAAAACGGTCTTGACAAACAGACAGTCGGACAAAGAAGTGATCCTATAATTAAGGGTACCATTTTTCCTTTTGAGATCCCTAAAATTAATTTATTAGGTGGGTCGTGTTATTACAATAGGTTGTGTAAATCATGAGGCCCTCACAGTCTGTGACACTATTTGCTTTTAGTTAAACATTGGAAAAATAAACTCTTTAATAATGTTACAAGAATTTTATTCCTCGCTACACTTTGCTAAAGACATGTACGTAGTAATAAATAAATAATATGTAAAATACATTCTTCAGAATTATATTGACACATAGTTTTGGTATGTAAATATAAAACGCTAACACGTTTTATATTTGCATAAGTAATATATTGATGTAGTGTGCAAGTAACAGATTGATCGAATATCATTTTAGTAGCAGCCAAATTTGTGTGAATTCGATTTAAAGAACCTTTGAGAAAATTGCGTTTAAAATCGTAAATTTCGTTTTGTTTAGCAATGAGTTTCTAATGACATTTCTAACGATAATGACATTATCATTCTCCGGCCCTTATTCCAATTTATTTGGGGTCGGCGCAACGTGTCTTTTTCTTCCATACTTATATATTAGTCGAAGGGGCTTGTGGCTAAATAATAACAGCCGCACGGGTCAATCGATCAGGTTAAGCTACGCTTACCGCGGTTGATCCGTAGATGGGTGACCATCTTTACATAATACCAAGACACCTTTGTGCCTCGGAAAGCACGTTAAGCCGTTGGTCCTGGCTGTCATTAGTGGATCTTTGACAGTCGTTACGGGTCGTCAGAAGCCCTAAAGTCTGACAACCAGTCTTACCGAGGGGTATTGTACTGACTTACTTACTTACTTATTCAGCCTATAATATTCCCACTGCTGGGACACAGGCCTCCTCTCTGTGAGCGGGAGTGGGCCGTAATCCACCACGCGGGCTCAGTGCGTGTTGGTAGATGTCACATGTCTTCGAATTTTTGGTTCTAGAACATGCCGGTTTCCACACGATGTTTTCCTTCACCGTTTTGAGAGCAGTGGTGATGAAATAATTTACACAAAGTAAAGCGCCTGTCCGGGTTCGAAACTACGACCTAAAACTAGTAAGTCGCGGCCGTTACCACTGGGCCACCACTGCTATGGGGTAATACAATAGTATTACCGAGTAACTAGGTTGTGGAGGCCAGATAGGCAGTCGCTCCATGTAAAATACTTGTATTAAGCTGCATCCATTTAGACTGCAAGCCGATCGCAACGTAGTTGGGAAAAGGCTAGGCAGATGATGACTTATCTATTAGTTGTCATCTCAGTAGTCACGCCATAATACTCGTATCATCTTTCACACAGTCCATCCATCGTTACTTTGGTCTTCCCGTAGGGACTATTGTAGAATAGTATCCATATTTATACTCAAAACTTCTTTAATGAAAATAACATGTTGATGATTTTCGAGATGCAATTATTTTTATTGTTTTATGGCGGACGAACTCGTTCGTGACCTCATGTATAATCCGATTCAGTCCGAATCAAATAGGGTAGACCAAAACAAATGCAATTTCATTCAGTTTTCATTCATTCTTTCATTCAAAAATAACACGATTTAATTAAAAAAATCGATTTCATTTCATTCGTGTTTTTTCATCCAAATATAATTACTGTGTTCAAAAGTACGTTGAAATCGTTTTTCAACGACGCACATGTACTGTCTGGAACTCTGACAAAAAGATTTAAAATTTCGGTAATTATACGAGTAGTACTTTTATTAACCGACGAAAATGAGAAGGTTGTTCTCGAGTCGACGGGTACATTTTTTTTATATATGTCCCCGCATATCTTTGTGCATCGTAGTCCGATTTGACGATTCTTTTTTTTTTTGGATAGGGGTATACCTCGAAATGGGTCCCATTTGAAATATAAAAGTAAATCCATCCCTAACTGATTCTGTTGAAACTTGGCACACATAAAGTAGTTCTGAAAACACTTCAATATAATAGGGACCTGCAGGTTTAGCATGACGCTTTTCTATACAAAGCGCGCTATTTCTATCAAAGTGACATTTTGTTTCTCCATTTTTGACATCGCACTGTAGAAATCCTTCTACAATCTGTCAATTTGTCTTTCGTTTCTAACGGTCTTTATCTAGGTTCTTTTTTATGTAGAAGGATTTATAAGGTGCGATGTCAAAAATGGAGAAACGAAATTTCACTTTGTGTAGAAAGAGCTGTGTCTATTCTTCGTAGAACTAGAAAGCTAAGCCTGCTGAAATTGATCTGATGATGGAGACGGAAGACAGTCCGTGGCGCCGACTCAAAATTAGTTACATACTCACATTAATTTAGAAGCTTAGTAAGACTAAGAGGTTTATTTTTATTTTTCCCTTTTCAGTTACTTTTTTCGTCGGTATTATTTTTTAAAGTTTTTATTCGTTTATGTACATAAACCACGGCCATTTTCTTTCAGATTTTGAACGCTCTTTTCAGCCCAAAATTACTTAAGACGCTGACAACACCTAAACCGCGGTCACTGTCAGATTGCATAGAAAATAAAGAGCAATTATCTATTTACTCAAAATTGAGTTGAATAATCGAAAATAAAAAACAACCAAGTTTTGCAATCAAATAAGACGTTCTTGTTATTAATAAAATACGTAACGTATATTGATATTTAATACAGATATTTTGGATTAGAACTCAAGGTAAGAGGTTAGTTTAACGTTAGTTTGTATCGAGATTTTTTTTTCAAAATGTGTTTTGGTAACAACCCAGTTCTGGGAAATATGTTCAAGATTAACATATAATATTTCCGCTATCATAAACTATACAGATTTGGCAATATTTTTTCATAAGAAAAGCCTACTTTGGTCAATTGGGTCTTGTCAGCGCCTTAAGAACACACTTGAACAAAATCCTGGGTTCGTCCACTCGGTGGTCCTACTCGTATAATTTTATATCGAATATCAAACTAAGACTGACTGGAATAATATATGGATCAAAATATGAGTGTTATTCCCACATGACTTCAAAATTCGAACGATGCGAACTTATAAACCCTCGAATGATTTACTTTTAAAACAAATGAGTTCGCTTGCGAATCGTTTTCAGTCACTACTTGAGTGAGGTTAGAGTCGAAGTGAAGATTACAAAATAACAGTACAAAGCAGAATTGGATACACCTAACGTTGTCTAATGTCCATCAGGTCCAACAAAACAACCTACAAAACTTTAGAATTTTAGTGGTCTAGCCTGAAGCGAGTAGGTACCTCTACGGGCTTAATTAACTTTGTATTAGGTATATTGATAAAGTCTGTTGTTTAATTTTTTATTTTATAAAACAAACAGTTCAAAATATTTTAGACAGAGATTTTTCTTTTTTTTTTCTTTGTGAGTTTATCAAAGGATGTCGTCGTAAATCGCCCTAGGACCAACAATGACTTTTAGCTGTCAAAGTTAGCCTAGCGAAGCGTCATTGTCGATGGTTGTGAGGGCGGCCATCTTGACACACTGTTGTTCGAGACGGCGCCCGCGCATCACGCTTGTGACGAATCGCTTTGCATCCGAGTGATAGTTGAATCTAGCGTTATAATTAAGTGGGTGTCGTGTTGCTTAGACTGTACATTGTTCATTTGACTGTGTATTTCGATTATTAAACCCTGTGCTGATTAAACAATTGTGATTGTAACAAGGACTTGTGATTTTTCTGCTCACGCCCACCTGCCTACCTACCTACCCACATACATCACACAAGATGAGTTCTGATGAAGGCCCTCCTGCCCCTTCATCAGAAGTGGGATTACGTGTTGGTTCAGGTGCAAAAGGAAAACTCTGAAAGTGACCGTTGGCGTGCCATGTTTGAACAACAAAATGCAAACATGCGAGCGTTGATTGAAGCCCTGCAAGTGCCTAAAACCAACAATCGTGTGGATCTGCCTGAGTTCGACCCAGACAAGATACGGATGCGCGATCCTGGAGCACAGAAGCAAGTCGATTGACAGCAGAGGAAGAGCTACGACGTCTTCAGTATCGAGCCAAGCAGCCCCGCAGCCGTCTGGAAAGCCCTTCGTGTGCTTCAAGTGTGGGAAACCAGGATATATCGCGGCCCGATGCACGAATAGTGGCAGCCAATCGGATGGTGGAGCACGTGTTGTAAGCAGTGAACGGCGAGTGGCTGTTGACGTCGTACAACCACCCTCAGGCACGGTAGAACACAACGGTGAGCTGTATTGTTTTGTTTACGATTCTGGTGCTGAATGCTCGTTAGTAAAAGAAAGTTGTGCAGCCAAATTAAGTGGCAAACGATTTAAAACGTTGTTGCGTTGACTGGTATTGGTCAAACACGTGTATTTAGCCTAGAACAAATCTTATGTAGCGTAACGATTAGCGAACACCAGTTTGAGATTTTGTTACATGTGCTTCCTAACCTTCAAAGTAATCTTATGATAAGACGTCAAATATTGAACCTAGGCTTTTCCATTAACATGTCTGCGATAGAGACATCGTTATATCGTTATCGTTATCGTGAGATATCGTTACATAAAACTGTTGTAGTCATTTCGGTTATAAACGGTCATCGACAACAGGATGATTTTAAAACTATTGATACGAATATTGCAGGTTCAGAAAATACTGAGCTATTGGAAATTTTAAATCGATTTTCACATTTTTTTACTATCGGTATGCCTATTACGCCGTTTTACTAACAGCCGACCACGGCAGATGTTTTGCGAGTAAGAAGTTTTGTGATGTCTGTAATAGGAAAAATGTAAATTTGCACCTCATAGCGACCGGTTCATTTCGTGCGAATGGCCAAGCAGAGCGTGTAATGAGTGACTTAAAAGCGATGTTAACTGCCGTAGATATAGGACAAAGGCAGCTGTAACAAAAACTTCGGTTAGCGATTTCGTGTTATTAGAAAACAAAGAGCGAAATCAGACTAAGTTTGATCGAAAGTTCAGAGGTCCGTTTAGGGTAGCCGATGTTTTTGGATGGTGATCGCTATACGTTAAAAGCTTTAAATTCAAACCGTACTTACAAATACACTCACGATAAGTTAAGAAAGATGCCAGTAAGTCATGTACCGGATGTAGGATACGGAGCAATCCTTCTGCAAAAGAAAAATAATCTTTCGCACGTTGTAGAGTATTATAGCCGCCGTACAGCAGACGCGGAATCTCGTTATCATTCATACGAGTTAGAAACTTTAGCGGTCGTCAGAGCTGTAGAGCATTTTCGCCATTATTTATATTGTAGGCGATTTGTTGTAGTTACCGACTGCAATTCAGTCAAGGCGTCGAAATCGAAGAAAGACCTGACACCCCGCGTTTACCGATGGTGGGGTTATTTACAAGCTTACAATTTTGATATTATATACCGCGAAGGAAGTAAAATGGAGCATGCTGACTACCTGTCCCGAAATCCACTGTCAGATTCTGCTGTTCCTATCACTCCTGTAAGCCTAAGCCTAAAACTGTAAATTATGTTGAACTACATCAGGGCTGGCTGTCAGTTGAACAGAAACGTGACGCAAAAATTCAGGATCTTATCGCGAAACATAATAAGAATAGCTTTCCCGAAACAGTAGGTCAAACATGACGTTAGAGATGGCATACTCTACAGGAAGATTACTCGTAACAAAGCTGTTTCATGGCTACCCATAGTTCCACGGTCTCTTATTTGGACACTAATTAATCATGTCCACAACGAATTGCAACATTTAGGCATGGACAAAACTCTAGACAAGCTATATTGAAAGTATAGGTTTCCCGATATGTCTAAATGTGTACGAAAATTTATAGATTCGTGTATCATTTGTAAGGCATCGAAAGGTCCATCGGGTGCTCAGCCTGTTCAGCTTCATTCGATTCCAAAAGTATCCGTGCCTTGGCACACGATTCACATAGATTTTTCGGGGCTTCTGAGCGGGAAGAGTGACCGAAAGGAGTATTGCTCGGTAATAATCGATGATCGATGATGATGATCGTTGTCTTTTTGGAGCCCCGAAAAGAATCATCGCAGATCAGGGTCGTTGCTATATTAGCTCAGATTTTAAGAGCTTTTGTCAAGAGCATAAAATAGACCTCCATTTCATCGCAACTGGTACAAGTAGGGCAAACGGCCAAGTTGAACGAGTGATGCGTACTCTAAAGAGCCTCCTTACTATCATTGAAAACGACCCTAACAAAGCGTGGCGTGACGAATTAAGTAACATCCAACTTGCTCTCAATAGTTCTAAATCTTCCGTTACCAAATACTCACCGTCAGAACTAATGTTTGGAATTCGTTCTAATTCTTTAGGAATATCTGAGTTGAACGCCGATAGTATAGATCATGAGGTTCGCTTAGATTTAGATTCGATAAGAACTGATGCATCAACTAACATTTGCAAAGCTGCTGAATCTGATACCCTTCGGTTTAATCGTGGTCGGGCCACTATAAGTCCTTTCTCTAAAGGAGACTTCGTATTTATTAAAAATTGTGAACGGAATAAAACAATATTAGATAGAAAGTTTCGAGGTCCATATGTTATAGTAGAAGTACTTGAAAACGATCGCTACGAACTTAAAAGTTTAGGTGGTTCTCAGAGAACTTATAAATACTCTGACGAGAATTTGCGCGCAGTACCCCAGGGACATCTCGTATCGGTTCGATCGAAATAGCTACTAGTCTTTTAAATTGTGAAGAGGCCGAGACGGCGTTGGACGATGAAGAAGGTATAACTAATTCAAATCATGACAATGATAACAATGATAACCTTGACCGTATGCTCAAACACTGTTTCCGCCGATTCGAGGACGCTCACAGCAGGCTCAAACACTCTCAGTGCATGCTCAGATCCTGAGACTTAGGAAATGTTACACGAAACTGAAATTCATACAGAACGTGACGGTTCATAGTCGTAGGTAAGTGGAGCGACCTGTAAGAATCTCTTGCCTGCCAAATAGTCAGACGAAATATGTCGTCCGAGTCAGTATCAGATTGACTTGTCTCTGTGCTTTTGTTCTATGAGACGAAATATGTCGTCCGAGTCAGAGCCCTCTAAGTTGACTGACTTGTTCTGGATGTTTTGCAGATTATGGTAAGACGAATATTGTCGTCCGGGTCACATCCACCAAAGGATTGACTTGTCTAGTAGTAACAATTGTGAACAGTTAACCTACATGCTGTTTAGTGACGAGGCTGTGTCATCCTGCTTAATTGTTGCGAGACACTCGCCTTAAGTCTTAAGTATCATAGCGCATTGTGATAATTGTAATTAGTCGTCCGTCAGGATGCCGAACGGATTATGTACGATTGCAACTCATTGTTTCAGAGAATCGCCCGAGGACGGTCGAGTGTCAGTCCGGCCGTGACGGCGCATCCGTCTACGTCAGATGTCAGGTTGACTTTTAGCTGTCAAAGTCAGCCTAGCGAAGCGTCATTGTCGATGGTTGTGAGGGCGGCCATCTTGACACACTGTTGTTCGAGACGGCGCCCGCGCATCACGCTTGTGACGAATCGCTTTGCATCCGAGTGATAGTTGAATCTAGCGTTATAATTAAGTGGGTGTCGTGTTGCTTAGACTGTACATTGTTCATTTGACTGTGTATTTCGATTATTAAACCCTGTGCTGATTAAACAATTGTAATTGTAACAAGGACTTGTGATTTTTCTGCTCACGCCCACCTGCCTACCTACCTACCCACATACATCACACAAGATGAGTTCTGACGAAGGCCCTCCTGCCCCTTCATACTAATTGCAAATATATTTATGAAACGGACATTCTGTGTTCCATATTGAACAATTAAAACAGCTGTAACGACATCATATCAAAAATGCCGCCATCTTTGACAATTAGATTTGACATGACAATAGGGATGATGCCTAGAAAAAAAATCTATATAGTCCATTAGTCAGATAATAATAAAATATTAGACACGTACTTTTTGCTTTATCATATTAATAAAAAATGACTCAGATAAAACGCATTATAGTTGGGGAGTGTGGTCTCGCTACGTCACAATTCAGTATAAAATCTAGAAAGGCGTGACGTCATGTCACATTTTAACTCAATGTATCGCCGTAATCTTTTGATTACGTAAAAAAAGAAAAGACACGTCCAATATTTTAAATAATCGTGGTAACTTTTTAGCGGAGCGGGAGGGTGTGTCAGACTCTTACTGACTAAAACCCACCTGTGTTCCTTCCGTTGCCTGTGTTGCCAAGGGTCTCGGTAAACCTTTTGGACTTTCCCGCGACCCCGGCAGAATCTTGGTACATTACGGGCAAAAAAAAATTGTCATCATCCAAGTGATGCCCAATCTTCATCTTCATTTCAAACACATCGAGATTATTTGCGTTTGCCACCGGCCGGCGGCCTACAGACTTCGTACGTACTTTAAGTTTCAATATTTTTCGCTCTAGGTGAACGCTTCTGTAGTGACTTGTACGACATTTTTATTGGTAGCATACACCTTAGGTGCGAAAAGAATTCAACAACAAAACCGATTTTTATATGCTAATCCATCCATCCTAAATAATTAATGATCGTTTTTTACAGTTACTAGACTTAAGTGAGATTTATTTTAATATTATAACACGCTGGGTACCTACCTACTGAACGGTATCAATCTTGTTTAAAATATATCGATACGAATTTAATGTATGGGCATCCCTAATCCTTGTCATGTCAAGTCAATCAACTCAACTGTCAAAAAAGTTTACCAAATGAGTAAAATGCTACCTAATAAGTTTATTTAACATAAAATAAGGTAGTACTTAAATGTTTTACTGATTCCCAGACACAGGCAATAGAAATAATAATAGTGACAGGCATTTATAAGCACGTATTTCTAAGTATTTAAAGGATTGTTTCTTACTAAATATAACCTTAAAATCATTGAATTCTTTTAAATAATTGCTATCTGCAAGTTGTCCGTCATTAAATTTTGTCTTCCAGGGCATATACTTGTAATTTAGAATCAATCAATCAAATCAGCCTATAACTGTCCACTGCTGGACATAGGCTTCTCCCAGACTACGCTACAACACCCTGTCCTCCGCCTTCCGCATACAGTCTGTCCCAGCCACCTTTTTAAGGTCGTCGGTCCATCTAGCTGGGGGGCGTCCCACACTACGCTTGCCGATACGCGGTCTCCATTCCAGGCCTCGTCTGCTCCATCGGCCGTCGGTCCTTCGACAAACATGGCCAGCCCACTGCCACTTCAGCTTGCTTACTCTTTAGGCTATGTCGGTTACTCCGGTTCTCGTCCGGATAAATTAATTTCTGATCCTTCAAAGAAACTCCGAGCATAGCTCCATGGGGTCGCGGGAAGGTACAAAAGGGTTACCGAGGCCCCTGGCAACACAGGCAACGGACGGGACACGGGTGGGTTTTAGTCAGTAAGAGTATGACACACCCTCCCGCTCCGTCCAGAGCGGGAGAAGTTATTTGCTAATTTCCCACCCAAAAAAAAAAAAGCCCGCTCCATGGCGCGCTGAGCGACCTTCAATTTGTAGACCAGGCCGACTGTCAGAATTTAGAATACGCAAAGTATTTTCCTTTTCTGTTGGTTCTGGGGCGAAAGATGGATGCAGAACAATCTCCTTTATGGTTTTATATGATCTGTGTTATCAACATTAATCGATCAGAACTAATATAATTCTAGACTATTTTAAAAATCGATCAGAACATTTATATATATATCTAATCTGTGAACATACTACTATTTAACACAGATACTAAACCACTTACATATGTACATCAACTACGTTCCGAATTGCGAGTTCCGATGTTCCGATGTTCTTAGACAGGGAATTGCCTTAAGGCTCGTGCAGACTGGCGCGACGCGTCACAGGTAGAACAATTTCTATGAAAACTTCATGGCAATTGTTCTACCGGTGTCGCGTTGTGTCGCGCCAGTCTGCACGAGCCTTTACCTAAAAGTAAATTTAAATAAGGGAAGTCCCCAAAATAATATTGCGGGGATATACCTCTTTTCGACAGGTGAAACAACGGGATTTTACTGGCGATGAAGTATAGATATAGTACATAGGTACATAGGTACAGTACGTGCAAAACTTTATGAGCTCTTTGAAGTTGTACGCGAGTGGCCTAAGAGTATATTAATAGCTTACAACATTGATTTATTTATCACAAAAATAATCAGCTAGAGTCTGGCAAACGAAAGCGTGACCTGAGAAAACGCAGCAAATTCAAAAAATCTTTGCGTCTATTACTAACCATACCTCTAGTTAAATGTTGACTACTTATAAGTCCTACTACTACTACTATACTAATGTTGAATACTTGATTTTTTTTTGTATTTATGATAATTTATTTTTGTTTTTAATGGCTCCGTTTGCCAGACTTTATTTATTTATACATACTTTATTGTACACCAGATATATTACAAAAATAAAAAAATATACACACTACAAAATATACAACGGGCGGCATTATCGCTTGCTGCGATCTCTTTCAGGCAACCATGTAATGGACAGTGATTTTCTGGACATAAAATGAGGTTGTCTTTGGTGCAAACAAAAAGTATATTTATTTATTTACTTAAAGGTTCACCTACAGCACATACATATACATACAAATTGTTAAACATACGGTAATATTCTAATATATATGCCAATTACAGGTAAACACAACATTAATACAATAAAAAGAAGCCAGATTACCGCTTAGTTGCTAACTTAAGTCTAGGTGTACAATTAATTAGGAAAAAGAAATAATTAAATTAAGTTACGAAAATAGAGAATTAGAAATTTTGACTCATTTCATTGGTGTGTAGGGAGGCCAAAATTCTTGATTTAAACTTCACCTTACGGTCGAATAATATATGTATATATCTGCTTTGGGTACGGACTTATTAAATGAATTAAGGTTGTCACACATCTTAATGAGTGGTGAGTTGAGACCTATGTTTGTAGAGGTAGTAGGGCGCTGCAACATTGTAGTTATGGGAAAGCGTGGAATTCTAGGCGGAACTTTTAATGAAATGCGTGATAGCAGTTCACTACAATTTATGCGACCGTTCACTAGTTTGTGAAGGAACATAAGGCTATGCATAATTCTCATGCAAAATGTCAAATGCCATCTTAAAAAAGCTCAGATGCTGTTGATAGGCACACGCGAGGTGTTTGGTGAAAGCCCGTTGTATGCTCTCCAGACGCTGAGAATGTATTGCGTAAAAGGGGTCCCAGGCAACACTGGCATATTCCAGCCTGCTACGCACTAAGGCATTGTATAGAACCATATTAGTTTTAATCGATTTAAATTCTTGCGTATTACGTTTAAGAAAACCTAACAATTGGGCAGTTTTTTTAACGCAACTGTCTACATGTTGCTTGAATGTCAACTTTTTATCCATGATCACTCCGATATCCCGAATTTCATCAACCTTAGATAGTGTTACGCCATTGATTTTATATGAAGTATCACTAGCTTGTATCTTTTTTTTAATATTATGTGGAAACACTTTTTGACGTGTAGAGCCATGCCATTTTTTATTGCACCAATCTTGTATTCGATCTAAGTCACTTTGAATCGCGATCATGTCGTTCGGTGACTTTATTGTCTTATAAATCGTCAGCGAACATTAAAAACTTACAGTTTATGATTTGATGTGCTAAGTCATTAATAAACAGCGAGAACAAGATTGGTGCTAGATGGGATCTTTGCAGTACTCCCGAGATAGAAACATATGGTTGTGATGTGTAACCATTCAAAACAACAGTCTGTGATCGTTGTTGTAGGTAAGATGAAAACCACCTCAGAAGTGATCCGTGCACGTCGTTGGCTGCTAGTTATGACAAAAGTAGCGAGTGACTCACTTTATCAAAAGCGCTGCTGAAGTCTGTGTACACCGCATCTACCTCCAGTCGTTTGTCTAGAGATTCCGATATGTCGGACACAAACTGAATTAGATTGCTTTCTACTGAACGACCTGCTTTGAAACCATGTTGGCAAGGTGAAATGTTTGAGTCGAAGTAATGTGTGATTATGGGGCAGATAAGCTATTCAAATATCTTAGGAAAACACGACAGTATTGAAATTGGGCGATAGTTCTTTACATCTGCAGGATCATCTTTTTTATAAATAGGAACAATTTTTGCCTGTTTCCATACCTCAGGAAAAACGTCTTCAGCCAATGAGCGATTGAAGATAATGCATAATGGAAATGCCAATATGCTGCAGCATCGTTTTATAAAAATGGAAGGGATGCAATCAGGGCCGGGACCTTTCGAGGAGTCCAACTTCTTTAGCTTCATAAGAACGTCTCTTTCTGTGAACTGTATTTTACTGATTACTTTTTGTACCGTAGAGGATAGCTCAGTTTTGCCTGCAAGGTTGGAGCTATAGACTGAGGAGAATTGCATGGCAAATAAGTTGGAGATTTCTGGTCCAGTTTCTGCAACTGACCCATCCAACCGCATACTGGATAGAAACTTTGACTGTTCCTTACGTTTGTCCTTTATAAAACTCCACAAAGCCTTCGGGTTTTCAAGTATGTCGGATTCAATTTTTTGTTTATATGAATGATAACATGATCTTATAAGTTTATGACATTGACCACGCAATAACTCAAAATCTATTATATCGCGAGGGTTTTGATATTTGCGACATCTTTGCCTAATCTTTTCTTTCTGGTGAAACAATTTGATTAACCTAAATGAAAACCAAGCTGGATATTTTTGCTTCCGACGATTATATTTCGGTACAGACGTATCAATAATATTTAATAAAAGACTGTAGAGTTGAGAGACCATTTCATTCACGTCATTGCATTTAGAAAACATGCTAATCCAGTCTATTTCTTTCAGTTTTCAAATAATTTTAGTATAATCGGCCTTGAAGAAGTTATAACCTAGTTTATAATTGGTTTTCAATGTCTCGGGGATTGTATCAGATATACTGATAAGTAAACAAGGGTGTAGAGGGTCAAGCTTGCTTTACCAAGCAAGCTTGACACTCTACACCCTTGTTTCAAAACATCACTGTTACTGCCAGTACTGCTCCTCTTGATCTACTGATCAAGAGGAGCAGTAACAGTGATGTTTTTCAAGTTACTTATTACCAAATCTAATATACAATTGTCAATATTTGTTATATAATTGAACTGAAAGAGATTGTTTTGTGAAATAAAGTCGGTTATTGAATAACTCAAAGGGTTGCTGTAGTTTTCAGAACTGTGTGTTGGAAACCTTCAATCACTCGAGCGAGAAAACCCAAATTAAATTCACCAAGAATTATGACATCATCTACCTTAGCAATTATGTTATTTGCTTTGTCTAAATAAAAATGAGACAAGATTTTCCTTCTTGATAGGAGGCGGAAAGTATACTATACATATAGCAATTTTTCTTATAGTGTTTTGGGCTTTAATTTCTATGTTTATCCACAAGTCTTCAGAACTGGTCTCCCAGCTCTGCATTCTTGTCGATTTAATATCTTTTGATACAACAAGCAACACTCCGCCTCCATCTTTTTTGGAAGTAAAGGCTCCTACATACTGGCGCGACTTGTCGCGCGACGCGACGCGACACAAAGACACCGCGTGTAGCGCTACAAGCGGTGCCTTTGTGTCGCGACGCGTCGCGCGACAAGTCGCGCCAGTATGTAGGAGCCTTTATAGTGCAGAGTCGATCTCTACGGTAAGTGATACCTGTTATCGATAATTTCGCTGCTAGATACACTTGAATTTAACCATGTTTCTGTGAAGGCAATTAGGTCATAGTTATTTAACAATATATTATGGTGTATACTATTAGTTTTAGTTCTCGTACCCCTCACGTTTTGATAATTTATGTTAAGCATTATTGATTTTTAACACCAAAAAAGTAATTTAAACAATTTTGTAAAGGAGAGACATTCATTCATCATTTTTCATTATTTTCAATGTATCTACGCAGCTACGTTACGAATATAAATAGTCATGATTAACGTCCTTTCGCACAAAGATTCTGCCGTTGCGGATCCAGACAAATTTAGATGCAGTTTCTTTGGCTAATTTTCTGGTTGCTGCATGAAGCTGTTTATTGGCAGGGCTCAGATGTTCGGCTACGAATACGGAGATACGATTGTGGCGATACCCAAGTGATGGGAACTCAGTTTGTATCCAGGATGCTTTTTATTATAGTTGGTAACCGCTGCCAAAAAAGTGTCGCGTTGTCTAGGAGACTGTAATTTTGCTATGACAGAACGTGGCCGATCGCTGTCCTTGTTTAGCTTTGCGATTCGAGTAATCTGCAGAATATCTGTGTCATTCAAAGGACTTCCGATGGTTGTAGATAGATTAATTAGTGTATTTGCTAAGTTCTCGTTCTTGTTCTCAGGTATACCGTTAATTTCGATATTACTTTCTCGCAAATGTTGCTCAACCACACCCAACCGTGCTGTTAATTCGTTGACATTCGACTTCAAACGCTCATTGTCGGCTTGCAGGTATGTAATGGTGGAATCCCTTTCCTCAAGGCGATTCTTAAATTCCTCGAATTTCTGGTTGAAGAACTGAAGTGAGCTGTGAAAGCCATCCAAACGCTCATTAATGCTAGAAATCTGATCCGATACCAACTCCTTAATTTTTATAGTCGTTCCCAATTCCTGTTTTATAATATGCATTAATGACTCTTCCGTGACAAGCTGTTCTTGCTCGGTTTTCCATTTTGACAGCATTGCCAATAGTATTGATCGCCCTGAATTCTGGGTGAGGATCTGGGATGTTTATGGGAGAGTCATCCAAGCGAATACGTTTGCTCCGCCCGGTAACGTTGAATTCATTAGATTTTGAGTCTGTTTTTTCATTTGTTGCTGACGTTAAGTCTGGTTCGGAAAGTGATTGCCCACCAGTTAAAGTTGGTTTGGGTGGGGTTCTTTGCATTTTGATAAAAACTGCTATTAATGTTGGCAATAATTTAGAAACTTATTGTAAAAACATGTGAAATCTCAAAAAGAACTTTACAAAAAATAAATAATAACAACAAGCAAAAAGCCAAAAAACAAATTTGCTTCATTGAGAACTCGAACCACAGGAGTCAATCTTTAGTAAGGGCACCACGCCGCTACGCTACGAGCTCTACGAGAAGATGTTTCAAATAGGCACACACTACTACTAACACTAGACAGGTGGTCATGCAAGTTGTGCGTGGCCTGCGTGGTAATCACGTTGAATTCTTTGTCTCCTTAATGAGGTCAAAGTCTAAAAACATGCACTTGTAACGATTTGTATGTTCATTTTGTTGTTAAAACTAATCACATTGAGGGTTAACGTAGTTATTGCACTATTATTTTGAGCACAAATTGTCACTGCTTTAGTGTAGATTTTAACTGTACTATTTTTCGCCGTTTTATGCACTTTAAACACAGTTTTTAGAATTTTAACATGGAACTAAACATAAGTACGTGAGTGCGCGGTGGCGTTACAGGCGTTAGCCTAAGTACAATATATAATATAATAGATACACAGATATATGCTATATAATAGATACATACATACATACATACATACATACTAACTATTTAAGCAACGAAAATAAATGAAGATTATAGATAGTTTAATACAGCTAACAGCGAGAACAAAATCACAACGACAAGTAATTTTCTTTCACGAGTCTTTTACACCGGCAATAATTGCGCGCGTTTACTTAATTAATAATATAGTTTTAGACTACTCGCGTGCAACATCTGAGGGCTTATAAAGTTTTACGCGCACTATAGGATGGACTATATTCAAATAAGGGGACTCCCTAAAATTAAGAACGCTTTTTTTCATTTAATAAACCAACTATTAATTGGTGCTTAAGATTTAAGTAGTAGTGTTTATGTGCTTTTCTTCAGTTTGGTTATACAATATCGATACCGGGTATCGTTTCTCAATTTAAATATTAATTTTATAATATCTGTTAACCAAGGCGTTGGCCCTGGACCAGATAATGGTACGGAGTGAGAGGGCATGGGCAGTCATCACCTCCTTCTGCAAAGCAGTAATGCTCGCGAATGAGATGGCAGGACGGTTGAAGGAAAGGCAAATTTCGCGCCTTCTCGCCCCTAGCCGCTGCAGGAGACGTCCTGGGCGTCAGGAATCCCCGGCGGATTTCCGGCCACCGTAGGCGCGGGCTTGCGGAAGGTGAGCAATGAGTAGCTCGCAGTCCGATAAGGGCCAGGCCTGGGTCGACGGCACGTTGTGTTCCACGTGCGCTTCAAAGAGATGTCGTCAGCACAAGTTTAGGGGTCCACTAGGGCCGATGCCTGCTGGAGTCATGGGAATGTCCGAAAGGGTTACCGAGGCAACACAGGCAACGGAAGGAATACGGGTAGGTTTTAGTCAGTAAGAGTCTGACACATCCTCCCGCTCAGAGCGGAAGAAGTCATTTGATAATTTCCCGCCCAAAAAAAAGGCGTTGGATGCGTTTTCAAAATTCTAGTTTTTAAAGTTGCGTGGGCATCGAAAAGCCTTGTGACAAGTGAGAGAATTTACCATGTCATTTACGAAACCAATATGAAATCATTTACAAAGGAACTCGCCACGTCATTTACGTCCTGTAGTTCGCAGATTGAGTTCCATGGTTAGTACTTTAAACTTTATGTAAGTACTGGGCCTGATTAAACTAACAACTTTTCTCCATCTCTGTTGTCATTGCATGTCCTAATGATTGGGTGGGTACATAATCATTATCAAGTTTGTTTTCTAAAAAAAAATAAAAAAAATAAAAAAAAAAAGACCTTCATTATGGATGTCCACAATCAGGCTATGTTTTGTCGTAATTAACTGACTGAATATCACCTTAAAAGTAATACAAAAAATCGCCTAAGTACCCTAGCGCTATAAAGATTGGCCCGTGAAACGAAGTCCAAAGAAAAATTTTAGAAGCCTCTATCCAAGTGCGTCTAGGAATACCCTACCGTATTTATAGTTTAGGAGCTACGAGCTTTGAGTGAAAAATAAAACAGTCTGATGTCAAGTGAGAATTTCCCAAAATATATTAGTAACCGTCTATCTCCTAAACTATAAACACTCGCTAAACATACATGGGGGTGTTCTGGGAACCCCTTGGAGAGAGGCTTCTAAAATATTTATTTGGATCTCGTTTCACAGGCCACCTTGTATGAATTTTAAATAAATGAAAATATAATATTCATAGTTCCCATGCAAAGATTTGAAGGGTCTATAACAGTAAAATGGCGCTGGTGGCTTCGTCCCCACATGGGAACACCTACAAGTTACTATAACGGCAACGCTACACAGTCCCCAAGGGAAATAATGAAGAGAACTTCTAGAGAAGCGAGATAGAAAATATCGTCGCAAAATGTGAGAATAGTGTATGTTTAGCTTTATGACAGGCCTCGGTGGGGCGTGAAATAGAAACGAATGTACGTAAGTGAATACTAAGAATTATTTAGCTAATATATTATTAGTAGGTTTATCCATCTGGATTTTCTCAGTAGCAGCCCGGAGTCTGGATTTGTGCCCGGTTGTAGAACTGTGCCGTTCGCGATTGAACGAATCTATTAAACTGGTTCTCAAGATCCGCGCGAATGATCGGGTCACTACGTCATAGTATAAAGAGAGGGGAAGTAAGTTATCTTCATACAAACGCACCGCGCGCGGTTTGTAGGTGTGCGCCAAAGTATCTATGGGTCGCCGCACGCACACTTAAACAAAATCTCGACCCGTTTCTTAGTGCGCCAGTCGGGGCTAAAGGCTCCTACATACTGACGCGACTTGTCGCGCGACGCGTCGCGACACAAAGGCACCGCTTGTAGCGCTACACGCGGTGTCTTTGTGTCGCGTCGCGTCGCGCGACAAGTCGCGCCAGTATGTAGGAGCCTTAACACCGCACGAGGTTCGCGCGTCATGGCTCTTCGGCATCGCTAAATGAATGAAAAATGTGTGATAATCGCAGAAGAACGTATTGCTGTGTGTTTTGGTGTCTTAATAATTCCTCGATTCCAGAATTGTCTCTGTTCAGATTACCTATTGAACAGAAAAGGTAAGCAAGTCACTTATTCTAGCATATAATTTTTACTTGATGATGAGATTTTTATTTTTTATTGTATTATTTTTCTATCAGACAGAGGAAGTAGGTAGGCGTACTTTCCCACTTTCTAAAAATTTTCTCTGTGAGATTTTTTCTAACTTCATTATTTTTGTATATCTACATGTATAAAATATTAAGCTGTTCTACTATCACATGTCGCGTTACTTATGCCATTTTTTAATTATGAACCAATAAACTACATATTTTAGCTTTTTAAATTTATACATATCCTGTTTTAAATTCGAAGAAGTTATAAGCAAAATAGTTCGTCTAATTGTTAATCGATGCAAAAGAGTTCGTCTATCGGTGAGTTAAATAAGATTATTCCTTCTTTGTACAATTATGTTGCATAATTTAAATTTGTAAAAGTAATTCTGTGTCATTTGTCAAGTGAGACAGTATAAATTCTGAAAATTTCAGTTTTTTTCATTAGTTTTCAAATAACAATGGGTCGTGGCAAACCCGTGTGTGAAGAGCTTCGAAAGCGAATAGTTTGTGGGGTCGATGCTGGCAAATCAAGTTACCAAATATCTAAAAACTTAATACTTCTCAGGTATACAGTCCAATCTATCATTCAGCACTATAAAAAAAAATAGAACGACTTCTTGTTTGAAGAAAACTGGTCGACCACGCATCACAAGTGCAGTAGAAATCAGAATCCTGAAGAAAATTATCAAAATAATCGTCTGGCTCGAGCTGGAGAACTCTCGGTGCAATGCAAGGACATGATTCACAAAGACGTCTCAGTTGATACTTGCAAAAGAGTCCTAAAAAGAATGGGTTACGGATTTTACACCGCAAAGGAGAAACCACTGTTGACTGCTGTACAAAAGAAAAAGAGGTTGAAGTTAGCTCGTGGTCATGTAAATTGGACTTCCCACCAGTGGCATAGTGTCATTTGGAGTGACGAGTCCAAATTTGAAGTGACAGTCGGCGATGAAAGGAAAAAGTGATTCCAAACAAAAACGAGGCATTTCATACTGATTGTCTCAAACGCAAAGTGAAGTTTCCGGCGTCTCTTATGATATGGGGCTGCATGTCTGCACAAAGTGTTGGTGGTATGCAGTTTGTGGATGGTTCTATCAATGCTGCAAGGTATCAAAACCTTTTGGAAGAGAATTTACTGCCCTCTATTCTGTCACTTAAGCATCAAGATTCCTTCATTTTTCAACAGGATGGTACTTCCTGCCATACTGCAAGGACAACAAAGACGTGGCTACCGGCGAAAACCATCCCTACAATCGAATGGCCATCTAACAGCCCGGACTTGTCGCCGATCGAAACCCTATGGTGGAAAATGAAAAAAGTTCTCCGTAAAAATCCATCAAGATCGAAGAGCGACTTAAAGGCTAAACTCTTGGCTGTCTGGGAGTCAATTACGCCTGAGGAGTGTGCAGCGTTGGTTGCAACCATGCATCTTCGCATTAAAGCTGTCATTGAGAGCAAAGGCGACACAACTAAGAGGTAGACGAACAATTTTGCGTGAGTGACCAAGGTAGACGAATACTTTTGCGTGAAGTTTTTTTAGAATATTTTTTTAAATTTTTTATGTTATGTAAATTTCATGAAAGAATTTCAGTTATGTTAAAATAAACTTTAAAATGTTCCTCAAATTGTGGTTTACTTTTATTAAACGTTCTTAATTATTTTACCAATATTTACTTTCAACGTGTTACGCTTTGCACTACTTTCCATACTAGACGAACTATTTTGCATCGGGGCTCGTATTAGTACTTTTCATCTGTCAATTGATTTGCTGCTATTGCTTTGTTTACGTTTAGTCATGCCGATTTCTCAGTATTGTAGGTATAGTAACTAATTACCTACTTACAGTTATAAAATCGTAATTAAAAATAAGTAATTGACTAATTGTGAATCAGATAAATAGAGCAAAGTTCGCGCCCACACCGTCCCGCCGGTTTATTTTATCCTTTTTTTTATAAATAATACTGCTCTGAATCTTGAATACATTTCTGTATTTGTTAGGAAAACCATTGTTGAACTTTATTGACTAATGATCACTGAATTAGTTATACAGAGATGTGTTATCTTTGGCAAGGGCCGGGCTTTGAACTAATGAATTGGTGACAGTACTATCAGTAACCTACCGTTTACTCGTGCTCATAACCGCCCCGCGCCGCCCTTCTGCTGGCCCGTCGCTCTTTCTGTCATCGTGAAAGGTTTCATCATCGTTTAGGTAAAACCGACCTCACAAACTGTATATGTATCCAGATCCAGATCCTGTATCCAGACAATGCAAGTAAAAAATAGAACTTCCCGACCCTTGCCAATTTATAGGCACTGAATTAAAATTTAGCCAAAAGTGACATCTCGCGCCATATATAGCCTACTTCCCCTCTTTATACTACTCGTATGACTAGGTCGGAAATGATTCGTGAATGAATCGAGGAGTCGAGCGAGACCGAGCAAGAAAGAGTCGGCGGCCAAGTGGCGCGTCGTCTCGCTAGCTGCTGCATAATGTGTGTGATAGAGACAACAAGACTTAAGTAGATATGAAACTAACAATACTAATGTGCTCTCTATAGTCCCTGTAACTTAAGAACTAAAGTTTACTGCGAAGATTTCTTTGTTCTCAATGAGAGCAGTGGTGGTTTTGCGGCGACTTACGAGTTGTGGGTCGTAGGGTCGAACTCCGACAGTCGCTTTACTTTGTGTAAATTATTTCATGCTCTCAAAACGGTGAAGGAAAACATCGTAAGGAAACCGGCATGTCCTAGAACCAAAAATCGGAGACATGTGACATCTACCAACCTGCAATGGACCCGAGTGGTGGATTACGGCCCACTCCCTGTCACAGAGAGGAGGCCTGTGTCATACACATAATCAGCTTATAATATTTCCACTGCTGGGACACATTGTGTAAGTCAATCAATCAATCAGTGACCCGAAGACCTTCGATCGGTACGACCGTGAACCGCTTGGCGCACTTTTATTTCGTGAACGAAGTTTCCGGGAGTGGAGTGTGAAGCAATCATTCAATCAATCGACTGAACGGGTCGAAAGAATCGGCACCCTTTTTCTTTGACTTTTTTTTTTGGGTTTTAAATCATCAAATAACTTCTCCCGCTCTAGGCGAGCGGGAGGGTGTTTCAGAATCTTACTGACTAAAACCCATCCGTATTCCTTCCGTTGCATGTGTTGCCAGGGGCAAGGTGTTGTCGGTAACCCTTTTGTACCTTCCCGCGACCCCGGCAGGCATCGGCCCTAGTGGTCCCCTACACTTGTGATGACATCTCTTTGAGGCGCGCGTGGAATACACCACGCCGTCGACCCGGGCCTGGTTCTTACCGGATGGTGAGCTACCCATTGCTCACCGTCTGCAAGCCCGCGCCTACGGTGGCCGGAAATCGACGGACGCCCAGGGCGTCGCCTGCGGCGGCTAGGGGCGAGAGGGCGCGAAATTTGTCTTTCCCTCAACCGTTCCGCCTCCTCCTTCGAGAGCATTACTGCTTCGCAGAAGGAGGTGACGGCTGCCTATGCCCTCTCGCTCCGTACCACGGCCTGAACCAGGGCCGGGTGCGAGAGATCTCTGCCGCCGATCGCCTCCACGAGGACACGGCGGGCGCTCTGCCCGAGCCGGGCATACCTCCACCGTATGCTCCACCGTGTCCTCCGGGCGATCCACACAGTGGTGACACCCGGGCGTTTCCTCCCGCCTTATCCGACACAGGAACCTCCCGAAGCTGCCCTGTCCGGTGAGGACCTGCGTCAGGCCTGGTCGTCCTAAACCGGGGTTCTGTCTCCACGTGCGTGCGGATGCGGTGTGAATCAGTGGCGAACATCTCGTTCGCTAGCCCCGCTCTGTCGCAGCGTGTAGTTGACTGGCGCGTCGTGGAGGGGGTGGAGACCTATTCCGATCACCGGTATATGGTGTAACACACTAAGTACATTGCTAATCCATTGCTTCATATGTTCGAGAAGCTTGTCTGCTCAGCAACGTAAATAATGCAATGAATGTTGTTGGACTGTCAAAATGAAACCCATTGCTACTAACAGTGCAGCAGCAGGTCTTTGCCTTGACAGGTCAGTATTGATTTAGGTCTATTCGACATATTTATACCCGGTTGATGGCGATATTGCCATCAACCGGGAATTTCTCAGTTATAGTCCGAAAACTGGATTTGTGCTCCGTTGATAGCAAAAGGCTCGCCCCCTATTACATAGCACCTAAACAACTGGCGAAGTGAGGGTGTACTATAGGTACACCTCTGTCTAACGCTTCTGGGAATACAGGCGAGATGTTATTTGTTATTTTTTTATAAAACTTCCCTGTATACAACGTTTGTAGTTTTGGTCTCGGTAGCCAAAATATACAGAGACTCAGGGCTGGTGCCGCGGGAGCAAGCGACGTAGTTGTTCGTGTGAGGAACAGTTAGTCCTGAGATCGACTCCGCAGTCTTCAGTAGCAATTTCCCATTGCTTGCGAAGTTTTTCATTGTTAGTGAATTAATGAAAGCCCGCGTTCCTGCATATACTACCTAATGTTACTACACTGACACACTGACTGATGCATTCTTACAGATTATTCCTAACGAACGGCTATCACTAAAATAACTAACATAAACATTAACACCGTCACCTCGTTAGGTGACGGTGTTGTTGTTTATAATTATAAACTGGCTGCTACAACGAAGACTGGCTGAAAATAACAATTTTTTTAATTTCGAACGATTAAGCGTTTAGGGTCCACCCGACGGCTTACCTGGGAAGGCCTGGGTCCTGGCCTTGGAGGTTCTCGGGCCTCGACTTAGGGGGCTCTTAAGCGCATGCATGGAGAGCGGCCAGTTCCAGCTTTGTTGGAAGACGGGGAAACTGGTCCTCATAAAGAAGGCAGGGCGCCCTGCGGACTCTCCGTCCGCTTATCGGCCCATCGTGCTGCTCGACGAGGTGGGCAAGCTCTTTGAAAGAGTCATTGCAGACCGCCTCTTCGGCCAGCTGGTGCGGGTGGAGCCGGATTTGGCGGAGAGCCAGTTTGGTTTCCGCAGGGGGCGCTCTACGGTGGACGCCATCATGCGCGTGCGAGCCCTGACGACGGGGAATGCTGTTGCCCAGGGTAGGGTCTTCTTGGCGGTGTCTCTAGAAATCGCCGATGACTTTAATACCCTGCCCTGGAGTTGCATCAGGGAGGCACTCCGGTACCACCAGATGCCGCCCTACCTCTGTCGTGTGGTCGAGGCCTATCTGACGGACAGGGCCGTTATCTACCCCGGTCACCAGGGAGTGTGGAACCAGCAAGAGATGTCGTGCGGTGTCCCATAGGGATCGGTCCTGGGGCCGCAACTGTGGGATATCGGATACGACTGGGTGCTGCGCGCTGACCTTCTTAGCGGCGTCAGCGTAGTGTGCTACGCTGACGACACGTTGGTCCTGGCGCAGGGGAGGTCGCACCAGGCGGCGGCCGAATTAGCGGCACGCGGGGTTTTTTTTTTTTTTTTTTTTTTTTTTTTTTTTTTTTTTTTTTTTTTTTTTTTTTTTTTTTTTTTTTTTAGGGTGGGAAATCATCAAATAACTTCTCCCGCTCTGGGCGGAGCGGGAGGGTGTGTCAGACTCTTACTGACTAAAACCCACCCGTATTCCTTCCTGTTGCCTGTGTTGCGGGGGCCTCGGTGACCCATAAGTACCTTCCCGCGACCCCGGCGGCACGCGGGGTTGCGACAATCGTCGAAAGGATCCGGCAATTGGGACTCGAGGTGGCCCTGCATAAGTCCAAGGCCATGTGTTTTCATGGTCCTCGGAACGTGCCACCGTTGGGGTCCCAAATAACGGTAGGAGAGGTTTCCATCGGCATCGAGTCGACGATAAAGTACCTGTGACTCATCCTCGACAGCTGGTGGAACTTTGTGGAGCACTTCCGACGTTTGGCTCCCAAACTGGAGCGGGAAGGGCTGCATTGAAGCGGCTCCTGCCCAATCTAGGAAGTCCAAACGCCTCCTGCCGGAGGCTCTACGCGAGGGTCGTGCGGTCCATGGCCCTCTACGGGGCTCCTGTATGGGCGCGCTCTCTGGCGCTGCGGCCAGCCCGCCGGTTGAGCGCGGCCCAAAGGGTCATGGCCATCCGGATGGTCCGGGGATACCGCACGGTCTCCTGTGAGGCAGCGAGCCTCCTTGCCGGATTGCCGCCATGGGATCTTGAGGCAAATGTCCTCGCGCACGTATGGGAGTGGCGCGAGGAGGTGAAACGCCGGGGCGTAAGCCCGCTGCCGTGAGAAATCGCGGCACAGGGGACGGAGTTCCGGCGGGATCTCATGGCGTCATGGAGAGTACGGTTGTCGCAACCCAGTGCTGGGCACGCCATAATTGCGGCGATAAGTTCCCTCTTTGAGAAGTGGCTAGAGAGGCGCCACGGCGTCCTCACCTACCGCCTGACGCAGGTGCTCACCGGACACGGCAGCTTCGGGAGGTTCCTGTGTCGGATAAGGCGGAAGGAAACGCCCAGGTGTCACCACTGTGTGGATCGCCCGGAGGACACGGTGGAGCATACGGTGGAGTTCTGCCCGGCTTAGGCAGAGCACCGCCGTGTCCTCGTGGAGGCGATCAGTGGCAGAGATCTCTCGCGTCCGGCCCTGGTTCAGGCCATGGTACGGAGCGAGAGCGCATGGGCAGCCGTCACCTCCTTCTGCGAAGCAGTAATGCTCGCGAAGGAGGAGGCGGGACGGTTGAGGGAAAGGCAAATTTCGCGCCCTCTCGCCCCTAGCCGCCGCAGGAGACGCCCTGGACGTCGGGAATCCCGCAAGGATTTCCGGCCACCGTAAGCGCGGGCTTGCGGACGGTGAGCAATGGGTAGCTCACCGTCCGGTAAGGACCAGGCCCGAGTCGACGGCGCGTTGTATTCCACGCGCGCCTCAAAGAGATGTCGTTTGCAAAAAGGTAGGGGTCCACTAGGGCCGATGCCTGCCGGGGTCGCGGGAAGGTACTAATGGGTCACCGAGGCCCCCGCAACACAGGCAACAGGAAGGAATACGGGTGGGTTTTAGTCAGTAAGAGTCTGACACACCCTCCCGCTCTGCCCAGAGCGAGAGAAGTTATTTGATGATTTCCCACCCTAAAAAAAAAAAAAAGGGTCTTACACCCATTTTTGAAAAGTGTCCAATTCTATAGTGCTAATATGCCCCAAAAAAATCACAAATGTTTTATTCAATCGATAAGTGTCATAAAAATGCATTTAAAATTTCGCGCGTAGTCTGACGAATATGCTGGACGCAGTGGACGCCATGTTGCTCTGTGGTTATGACGTCACTGGGCTATGAAAACAAATGCGCTGATCTTTTGTATGATAATTGACACGTTTTTGTTAACATAGCCATATGACGTAATAACATGGCGGCTACTATTTCATGGTGTTTTTAACAGATTTGAAAAACTGAAAACGTTGAATTGCATTTTAAAAATTATTTTATTTTTTATGAACTAAAACTAACATTTTCCGACTCCTTTTTGCCTAAACTATCTCAATAATATATTTATAGATTTTTTCTCGTATATAGTAAAATACCCTATTGTATTTGCTTTGACAACAGAATTTAGGTAGGTATGTTGCTTGTGATTCCTGACATTCTAAAATAGGACCTCAAATAATTTTGAACGTTTCGGGTATATTGTTATGGCTTGTAATGACTTGAATAATTTGTTCCTTTCTTTCATAGAATTCTTAGCGTTAAAACTAGAATTGAATTCCTATTTTGCTTGTGCTTGTGGATAAATAATAGCAGCCGCACGGGTCAACCAATCAGGTTAAGCTACGCTTGCCGCGGTTGGTCCGTGGATGGGTGACTATCTGTACATACCAAGACCACTCCGTGCCTTGGAAAGCACGTTGAGCCGTTGGTCCCAGCTGTCATTTGTAGATCTTTGACAGTCGTTACGGGTCGTCAGAAGCTCGAGTCTGACAAGCAGTCTTACCAAGGGGTATCGTGTTACCCAGTAACTGGGTTGTGGAGGTCAGATAGGCAGTCGCTCCATGTAAAGCTGTATCCGATAAGACTGGAAGCTGACCCCAACATAGTTGGGAAAAGGGTAGGCAGATGATGAATTCCTATTTTTACCCGACTGCCTGAGGAGGGTAATGTTTTTCGAGAGTATGTATGTATGTATGTATGTATGTATGTATGTATGTATGTATGTATGTATGTATGTATGTATGTGTGTATGTGTGTATGTATGTATGTATGTATGTCTATTTCTTTGGCACGCTCTGTAGCCTAAACGGCTTGATGGATTTTAAAGTATGAAGTGTCGTTAGATTCGTCTTAATTGTGGGAGTGACATAGATTATATAATATTTATAAATTGCATCTGCAAATACAAAAAGAAAGGAGGGGAAGTTTTTTTTTGATTAATTGCAACAATATTGGTATCAAATAAAAGCTAGTAATGAGTAATTTTCAAATATATGTATTAATAAAACTAAAAAGCTTGAAATAAAATAAATTATTTAAAAAACAAAATACCCATATACAGGGTGGAATTTTGTAATGCCACCTGGAGGGAAAGTACTCTTAATACTGCAGATAGAAAGTTTTACTCAAAGGAAACATTCCTTTATTTTTGAATAGAAAGCAAACTGCATTCAAAGATTTTCAAAAATTCTCTTCTCCCACACCCGGTAATCGAACCGGCTAAAATCTGAAAAAAATATACCCTGTACTTTTATTGCATCGATCGTTAGGGTCAATTATAAGGATGAAATCTCTCTAACAAACATAAATTAAATGAAAGGAAAACCAGGAAATCTTAAATTAATTTAATTATTTACAAAAAATGGTAAACTAACTAATTAGTTGCTCGAAATGGGCTCCATTCTCTTGGATACACAAATTTATTCTTTTAACAAATTCATTTCTAGTAACCTTTAATAAAGTGTTGTGGTGAATATTATAAATCGTATTCTGAACTTCAACTCTCAACTCGTTGTCATTTGCATATGATTTCATGTAAATTTGATTTTTTACATATCCCCACAAAAAAAATCTAATGGGGTGAGATCTGGCGATCTCGCAGGCCATCTGATTGTGCCGTTTGTACCAATCCAGGTATTAAAATGGTTATTAATGTAGGCAGTAGTGATTCTGCTGTTATGTGCTGGAGCACCATCTTGCTGTAGAATTATTTGGTTTCGCTCTTCCTCGGGGAAACCATTTAACTCGTTTCTCAAGAGATCCAGTATTTCAATATACTTGACAGTGTTTAAATGACCTTCGTACACACGACGTGGACTAACACTACATTATTTCTCATAATTCCGCACCAAACGTTGATTGTTAGTTTCATGAACACGAACAGGATTCACTCGAGACCAATAATGGTTATTGCGGCGATTGTACGTGCCATTATTGCTGAAGTTGGTTTCGTCAGACCATACAATGTTACTCAAAAAATTAGGGTTTCGGTCAATTTCTCCAAGCATGTTTTCACAAAATTGTAATCGTCTGTCACGATCCCCAATATGCAATTTTTGCACCAACAGACCTTCACGATAGCATTTATACTTATACTTTTCAGCACTTTAAGTACGCGAGTGTGGGTTGTTCCTAATTCATCGGCAGCATCTCTACTTGAAGCCTTTGGAAATGATTCAAAGTATGTTAAAACATCTAGTTCAAAATCGAAATAGTTTTGCTGAATAGTTTGCCGTCTCTTCTTGAAACCACCCGTATTCTTTAAATTTTCTACCATTCTTTTCAATACCAACCGAGTTGGTGCCTGTCGGTCTTGATATCTCTCACCATACCACCGCAGAGCTAGATTCACGTTTTTGTTATTTAAAAAATAAGCTTCCATTAAATCAAACTGTTCTTGATAAGCCATTTTCACCGTGAGACAAAATGTGAAATGAGTTGTAAAAACAATCAAATGTGAATAACAACTATGACAATCTAATTTTCAAATTTTAATCTAACATTCCATATTTAAATTACCTCATACATGCAGCTACGAGTATGTCGCAAAGGAGTCTGCATTACAAAAGATGGATGTTAGTTAAAGAGCTTTAACTTGACTCATTGAATTTGTAACTTCAGATTTCCTGGTTTTCCTTTCATTTAATTTATCATGTTTGTTAGAGAGATTTCATCCTTATAATTGAACCTAACGATCGATGCAATAAAAGTACAGGGTATAATTTTTTCAGATTTTAGCCGGTTCGATTCCCGGGTGTGGGAGAAGAGAATTTTCGAAAATCTTTGAATGCAGTTTGCTTTCTATTCAAAAATAAAGGAATGTTTCCTTTGAGTAAAATTTTCTATCTGCAGTATTAAGAGTACTTTCCCTCCAGGTAGCATTACAAAATTCCACCCTGTATATATATATTCCATATAATTTTGGTCTTGCAGGCGGGGGACAGTCAAATAACCTGAAATATGTTGAAACTTTTGATTGTCCCTGCCTGCGATACCAAAATATATAGATTATAATGCTTGTTTTTCCCTTTTCAGTTATGTGTTTTTGCAGTCGGGTTTTTTGTTTTTTTTTTTATAAATGTATTTGTCTATAATTATTGTATGTTACTGTTTAACTGACTGATTTAATTAAATATTTGCATGCCATCAGTGCATGGCGGAATGTTTTTGGACTGAATTTTATATGTAACATATTATTTTGTACCCACCACACTTTATAAACGATTTTGTTGGGACTTTTATAGCGGTGATTCCATTCATCATAAAAAACGGCCAAGTTTAGAAGCACGCACAATGAGGGTTCCTTAGTTGGGATGAATTTATCCCATCAAAATATTTCGCATAAATGGCCGTATAGTTTTATTGCGCTGACTTAGAAGCTTGATTTTTTAAAGCTCCAAGGGACCGTAGACTTACGTACGAGTATATGATATTAGTTTTGACTTGATACCTCCTCGCGTTCCTGAGAAATAGGGTCTAGACAGACGGACCGCGGATGTGGAACCCTTATAGTTTCGCCATGTCCGTCTGTCTATAATCGCTGTAGCTCTGAGACGCTGTAATTTGGCACAGGTATACATATTAATCACGCCAATAAAGTGTTTTTTTTTTCAGGGTACCTTCCTTGCACGTCATGTGGGGATGATTTTTTTTCTCGTCTATCCCATGGTGTGGGATATCGTTGGATAGGCCGATCAAAAATATTGCGGGTCTGTGAACACTACTTTTCGAACAAGGATCCGTGTGCGTAATATTAAGCATTAAATTGCTCATATTTGTTAGAGTCAAGTGTCCCCCCCTGTCAGCTAAATAGTTGTTTATGGAGATGTGAAAAACATCATGGCAGTAGCACATATCATTAAATTACAAGGAAACTATCACAGCTAAATGGGCTTTACAAGTTAACGAGTAATAGTCGACCAACTAAAATTTAGAAAGAAAGAAAAATTATTTGTTCTGCACAAACAAAACGTACATAACAAAAATTAACATGAAATACACACATATAAAGAAGCCAAAAGCCTCGTAATCAAGCCATATAAGTTTGACAATCCTGTCCATTGCGTATTACTCGTATATAGGTACTTTGTGTTGCGACACTGGTAGATGACAACATATAAACAATCAAAACAAAAACAGAATGCTGATTGCAGAGTGGGGAAATAACTACTTTTATAACAAACAAACAAACAACTATAACTAGAACAATTCAACAGTGCGTCGCATCTGAGCAAGAAAAGGTCGTTGCTAAGCGAAATGCTGTCTGTGACTTCGAACAAAACAAATTTGCAGTTGAAGAATTGACCGTGGCATATATCGATGGATGGGAGAACATGTTTTTCAACTACAATGTTATGTTTATTTCTGGGATAAATTCATCCCAACTTTCCAACTTCAGAACCCTACATTGTGTGTGGTCCGACACGCACTTGCTGGTTTTTTTCCTTTTAAAGTACGGAACACTAAAAATTAATTAAGTCTCATTTCCCAAGAAATGTATAGGTCAAATTTTTCGCTATTTCTGACTCTTGAATTGACTGAATGAAGCCTCAGTTGGTCTAATAGAGTTTTTGATTCTCATAAGAAACAGGATCGGGGACCCGTCAGAGGAGCCTCGTCAGGAACGAAGTTCCTTCTCGTGTAAGATCTAGTTAAAACAAAAACAAAATTTTCGGATGCTTTACCTAGTACAAGTCTCATGTAAGGTCTTGATGGTACAAGACTTACTTAAAGAACTATTTTGCTCTGAGGGACTGAGGAAATCAGAAATGTAGTATTGAATTAATATACATAGGTACTGATGTTTAGCATCAATAGATTTTGATAAGAGAGGTTCATCATTTCAATTTTCGTATGAAACAGCTGTTTATTTTTTGATATTTCAGACTTGGTTTCAAGGCCGCTCTTTAGTGATAAAACACCTTGAACTAGTCTAGCGTTGTACGATGTTTCAATAGAATAACAGGCCAACTTATACTGGTTTTGTTACCAATGATATGTGGCCTACCGTACTATAATCCTTTAAAATATTCTACACTAGCTGCGTCCCACGGTTTAACCCGCATAAGTCTCGATTTCGTGGAAATAACGGCATGAAAAGTATCTTATGTCCTAATACGGGTCATGGTCTAACCATGTGCCAAATTTCATTAAAATCCGTTTAACCGTTTTAGTGTGAAAGCGTAACAAACAAACAAATAAAAAACAAACTCACTTTTGCATTTATAATATTAGTTAGGCTTAGCTTTTGCCCGCGGCTTCACCCGCGTGGATGTCGCAAATATCCCACGGGAACGTATTACCGGGATCTCCATCCCCAATTATAGGAACTATGGTAATAGACACCATAATCCCATAATGTTTTAATGATGAGCCATTGTGATAGACAACAAAACGTACCTATTGGCGCACAAAAGATACATTTTAGTTTAGTCCTGTCAAATTTGACAGGACTAAACTAAAATGTATCTTCTGTCCTTTTCATAATGAAATGGAAAGAAAAAGATGCACTGAACTTAATTTTAGTTTAGTTTGTGAACAAGGGAATCGGCACCAATGTCTAGGGTTTAACTAAGTCGAGGTAAAGAAAATATTAGAATAACAATTTTGGAAACTTGGAAAACAAAGGATTGCTGTTTTAAAGTACAGTTTATAAAAGATAGTTTTGCACTAAAAAGAACACAGTTCAGTTGTATCATAAACGATAGCGGCACTTGTGCTAAACTTTCTACCTAGACAAATGTTGCATTTATAATGAGTTGGCCTGTTTTTAGGGTTTCATACCCAAAAGGTAAAACGGGAACCTATTACTAAGACCCCGTTGTCCGTCTGTCTGTCTGTCAGTCCGTCTGTCACCAGGCTGTATCTCATTAACCGTGATAGTTAGACAGTTGAAATTTTCACAGATGATGTATTTCTGTTACCGCTATATCAAGAAATACTAAAAAAACAGAATAAAATAAGTATTTAAGGGGGCTCCCATACAAAAGACATGTTTTTTTTTTGCCATTTTTATAGATAATGGTACAGAACCCTTCGTGCGCGAGTCTGACTCGCACATGACCGGTTTTTTTATGATTCGCATCTCGCAGGTCAACCTAGGAGGTTGTCGTCTGCTTAACCGGGCTTTCCTGTGGGCGCCTCAATAAATTAAGGCCTCCAGCCAGGGCATGAACTTATAAACTGAGAGACTACACGCTAAGGGCACCTCCTGTGGGGTATGAACCTCGGCTTAGGGCGTCGCTGGGGGATAACAGCAAGGGACAGTTGCGCGGGCTGGCTCGAGCAAGGGTCAGGGCGGATGAGCCTTCTCGCACTGCTTATGTAGTATCCGAGGAGCGTCGCGCGGATTGTGTTAAGATTGCTGGAGGATAAAAATCCAAAACCTAACAATAGTAACAGAATATATAACGGAATGGAAAATAACGGAAGGAAACTTTAAAGCAAACATATAAATCCTCTTTATTAAGAATTTCGAAAAAAATTGTAATCTAAATAATTACAGATACGGAAATAACGAAAATTTAAATATTATTGCTCATTTGATCCCTTAGTAAAGTTATTGTTCTTTGAATTACTCAAGTGTCTTTGGCGATGACGAAAGTTGGGCTGAGTGATTACGGGTTTCCCATACAAACTTTCATCCCCTATTTTACCAACATAAGGGATGATTTCTAAAAAACGCTGATACACGTAATTATTAATTACCAACCAAAATGCTAAATACCAGTTTTCATGATTTAAACTACAAAAATAACGATTTTCCATACAAACTTTCGTCCTGTATTTTACTTCCTCAGGGGTTTAATTTCGAAAAATCGTTCCTTATTCCTTGTCTACATTATAGAGAAAATCTCTGTGTAAAATTTCAGTTTTCTACCTCCCAGGGTCAGGACTTTTATTTTTATATAGGTATAAGATTAAGTTAGATGTTTTAAAACGTTTAACCCCTGATTGACTCAGTGGCCTAAAAGTTTAACACGTGTAGAGAACAAAACAATGAAAATTTAATGACCATCACATGACTCGATCGAAACGATCTCGATTAAAGTTCTTTTAAAGTAAATAAACAAAGAGAGGTAAACTTTGCACGTTCAAGTGTTTTTTTATTACCCTAGTAAATAGTTAAACGGCAGATTTGTTATTTAGTTTTAGGATTCAGTAAAGTAGTGGAAGGACCGTTCCGTACCGTAAGGCGTAGTGCTGGAAGGCTTCCCACAAGGTAGGCCAAAGACCTTGTGATGGCCGCAGGAATCTGCTGGATGCAAGAAGCATGGAACCTGTCGATGAGGTAAGGCTTGGGGGAGGCCTTTGTCCAGCAGTGGACGTCTTTCGGCTGAAATGGTGACGATGAAAGTGGTAGAAGAAAAAGTTTGCACTGTGGGAAAAGATAGAATGTTTTGTTTTAGCTGGCTCTTATTTTCAATACAATGGTTCCAAACCTTTGCCCAAGACTTTTTGCAGAAAAAAACACTCTCATAACAATATGCCTGTATTGTATTCGGAACACAGAAATGTAAATAAGGTATATAAAACCTCATTTTGCCAAACTATAAATCACTGTTATTCAAAGTGTAATTCACGACATTTATTAAAATGTGACAGCGTATGAAAAATTTTGGGAACCAAAACTTCAAAAATCAGCCTCCAAATGCTTCCCCCTCATTTCACCCATTCCAAGTGATTGAACTGGGAAAACGAAGTTTTCTGTCAAATTATAATAGGAATGGTTCAATTAATAGACAGTTAGTGTTTGCACAATTGTAGGTAGGTAATACAAATTACACGAAAAAAAAATAAAAGAGTAGGTATTGCTGCTTAGATGGTTTGGTCATGTTTAGAGGATAAATGAAAGGGACTTACAAAAGGTATTTACAAGGCATCTGCCTTGTAAATACCTTTTTTTTACTCGCATCTGTGAGTGGAAACACCGGAAGGGGACGTCCTTGAAAATCAAAAACATATCAATCAATCAACTATCGCAGTCCACCGCTGGACATAGGCCTGGCACAGGTTGCGGCACAACACCCTGTCCTTCGCCTTCTACATCCAGTCTAACCCAGACACCTTCTTAAGGTCGTCAGTCCATCTAACTGGGCGTCCCACACTACGCTTGCCGATACGCGGTCTCCACTCCAGGATTCGTCTACTCCATCGGGGCATCGGTCCTTCGACAAACATGACCAGCCCACTGCCACTTCAGTTTGCTTTCTCTGCAAGCTAGAAGGACATATATAGTGACCTTATTGATTATGTTTTTCAGAAAGTTCAGATGCGTAGTATTCGCAACGGACGTGCATGTATGACCAGATGTATGAACGTATACGAAACAAAAGAAATATGTGAGGATCGTGGCAGTTAGCGTTCTGTAGTTTCTGCCTACCCTCATGGGAAGAAGGCGCGAATTATTATAAACAGAATTTGTATCGCACAACAAATCTACCTAGTGATATTGAAGTAACAAATGAAACACAATATTGTTGTAAGTACAAAACTTATTAAACAAAACACGTACGGAACTCTATAAAAACGAACTCGTTTCGTAGCTCACAGCAACAGTTTATCTCGCTCATCTCTTTGATGCTCAACTAAACACCAAACTTTACAACGAGGCTCGTGTACCTCTTTATCACAGTAATGTGTAAACAGTGCTAGATTTTGTGAAGAATGTAACAACAATAGTTGGAATTATATTTTGATTGAGCAGTAAACGTGAGTGGCAAAGTGTTACTGGGTTTCCCATTAGGAATTTCTCAGTAGCACCCCGTGTTTGCAAGTTGGCGGTGTGATACTCCCGCACCTCGAAAAGCACTAACTACATTATTCAGCTCCATTCGCGTTTGGCCTAACAATTTTGGTCACACTTATACAGTTCTGCTTCTATCAGCCGCGTACACTATCTTAAGATTGTGAAAAGCCGTCATAGCGTGTTATCTCCGCTGAAGCGCTTCTATCTACTGCGTACGGCGCTGGAAAATTGAGAAGCGATGACTTACTCTTTGCTGCGAAAACGGTAAACTACTCATTAAGTATTGTGCCCTCAACATGCAGGAACTATGCAGGTCGCAACTTGTCGACGAGGAGTCGAGAACCATCCGTGTACAGCGCTGTTCCGCCACGTTCGCATGATTAAAACACATTTGTTCTCATTCTATACCTGTTTGCCGAGAAAACTGAATAGATGCGGAAAGCTGAACAGATGCGTACGCATATAATCCATACAAAATCGTTGTTTTCTATTGACAAAAGCTGAACAGAGCTGAATAAATGTAGTTAGTCCTTAAGCCGTTGGTCCTGCCCCTGATCTCTCTCCGGTCGTGTTGGATTGCCGTCTCATCGTACAATGAGAGTGAGGGAAAAGTGTTTGCACATACACACATGCACTATAATATCTCCCGCCTTTGATTATTTATAGGTATGTCTAGATAATATCGCGCTGCAAAATAACTAAAATAAACAGGTCTACTTTGTTATGCTGATGTGCGTGACAGCTACGTCTTAGAGCTATGCCTCACCGGGACGCAAGTCGCGTTACCAACAAAATGTATGGTTGGCTGCGTAACCAACCGGACGCCAGGTGAGCCACCCACTATATATCTGTATACATTTACTTAGCAGCGTGACCTGGCGACGTCGACTTACACCACGCCATTGTGCTGTCATAGTATTATTCTAGTGTGCGTGCATTTTGTGGCATATATATCTTTGTCTCCCGCGTTGATGGCTAGTATCCGCTGACATTGGCCGCTATGGCCGAAACACGGTCTGGAGTACCAGTCGCTTGTAAAAATATGTTCTTACCTACCTGTAATGTTGTTCTTGGCCAAACCGAATTTATGGATTATAAACCGTCATTTGTTTTAAGCTCAAAGTCCAGAAGGCAAAATTCATTCATTCGTATTGAAAGTTCTTTCGTGACAGAAAAAGCTATGAGAGAAAGGGCTCACTTCGGTAGAAGAGACTTCCGTTCCACAAGTCTGATGAAAGTGTTCACAAACCTTGTTGAGGATAAATTCTCTGGCAGTTACTCATTATAGGGAATAAATAAGTAACATATTAATTTTCGTATGTAGTAGGTGTTAACTTTAACTCACCACATTTTACAACAATTATCGCTTTAACAACATCATTTGCCCAGGACAGGGTGGAAGCTAGAAAAAAAAAAACATAATTAAATTGTAATTGAAAAATCATCGACGAAACTGAAGGTAAGATAAACTCAATAGAATAACATCATCATCTTCATCTAAACATAACCACCTCTAGATCTAGATCTAGATTGTATTTAGATGCAATTTTTCAGATGTCATTGTACTCAATAGGTATATTTTTCTTTGGAAAATATTCAGATAATATACCTAATATTTGATTAAGACAAACACAATAAATATAAAACATTTAACATGTCCCTAGAGTCGCCGGTTTGTTCGAAATTAAGTTTTACTTTTACGAGAATTCTCATTTAATTAAAACCCTCACAATAAAATAGTTCTAACATAGCATGTCTGACCCTTCGGTCTAACTGAAAATGATGGATGAATGGTCCTATCCATCATTATTTAGCGTTCATTCACAAATATTTGTCATTCGACTTTGCTTTTCATAATAGACACTTCAATGACCTACCGTTTTAACACACGTGAAATTGACCTTTGTTTAAAAATTTATTGAACTTCTACTGAAGTACGCTTTTTTAAATGATTGAACATCTAATAACTTTGTCGGCTTCTAATAATGCACACTTTAGAAGCTGCACTTTAGGTTTTCGTACCACAAAAGGAAAAAACGGAACCCATAAAGGATCATTCATGTGTTTATCTGTCTGTCCGTCTGTTAAACTCAAACTCAAAGCATTTATTTCAATTAAACCATTTACAGGCACTTCTGAATTGTCAAAGAGTCGGTCAGTTAGAAATATGCAGCTAGTTGGACATTCCAAAGCGTAGTAGGTACCTAATATGGAGAAGAACGGGTAACTAACTCCATGGACACTCTTTTAAATTATATTGTTACACAAAGATTAGTATAAATAATCTTTAATTTATAACTAAATATGAGGACGATGTAAAAAAACGCGTCTATACTACAGAGAAAAAAACAAAAAAAAACAGCAATTTAATTAAAAATAAAATAATCTGAGGCAGCTAGGAGATGACCAGTCCCGACTGACGGCGTCCGTTCACGAATATGACGCATGAATCGGCACCATTCAGCTCAACCATTTTGAAGGGAGCTAAATGATCCAACACACGCGCCATCATCAACGAGACATCTGAGTGAGCATGACATACTCTCAGCCGCCAGGGCACTTTCATGTCAATGAAAGACATATTAACCGGTAAATAGTAGCTCTATTATACACAGTACTCACACCTGTGCCATGCAATTATATAATACAAAGGAGACTTAATTTATACAATGCAAAAATAGTCTTACAATGTTCAGCTGCTCCAACAGTATTTTCAAATGATAATCAAGTTGTGGT
Organism: Atethmia centrago; assembly: GCA_905333075.3. Taxonomy (NCBI): domain Eukaryota; kingdom Metazoa; phylum Arthropoda; class Insecta; order Lepidoptera; family Noctuidae; genus Atethmia; species Atethmia centrago. The sequence continues at coordinate 23,077,842 of HG995386.1, forward strand.
TGTGGAGCAGGACCAGCATTGAGCCAAGCATTTAAATGTAATCGCCCAACTTATAATATACCTGCCTGCATAGTGTGCGTTTTATACAACATTTGAATTTCATCTCATTCAGTTGAAATATGTGGGGAGACATTTTATTGTAACATTTTAAACAGTACCCCATGAAGGATGAGTCTACTTTAGCCAATCTGAAACCTGGTTGAGCTAATAGGTCCCTATTTCTAGTACTATATTTTATGTCTTTCACCTCTTTTACTAAACGTATTTTTTTTCTGTACATGATGTTTTCATAGATATATTGTTAAGGTACCATCATAATATCCTTAAACAGGTACCATAGAGAATCGCACCTATGGAGATTATATATGGCTCTGATGACTTTTTTTCTACAGAATAAAAATAGACTGGATGTTTGCAGCCCGTCCCCAAAGTAAATTACTTACCGTAAGACATGACAATATGAAAATAAATAAAATAGACTAGCCTTGTGGTATCTACATCAGTAAATTGATGCATTTTTCTGACAGCACATGCTGCTGACAGTACATGATGCTGAACTTAAACGTCCTGCAAGAGATGTTAAATCAGGACCCATTGTAGCCTTGAGTCAAGCGTGATCCCAGGAAAATAGTTTTATCGACAAATTCTAGTTTCTCTTGATTCAATACTATCTCATAATTACTACTTTTGACATTTGGTAAAGAATATCTTATGCACTTAGTTTTTTTTTCCATTTAATACTAAATTAAATTATTGGCAGTGAACCAATTTTCAACCTGCAGTAGGGCGTTATTTACGTCGTCAAAATTTGTAGCACGTCTATCTATCTTTAAAATTAAGAAAGTATCGTCAGCAAATAAAACCTTTTGTGCTTGATTATTTAATAAATGGAGTCGATCATTAATATACACTAAAAAGAGGAAATGACCCAATATCGAACCTTGTGGACCACCCATTTTTACTTTTAAACCGAGTGAATTGTTACCATTCCTTTGAACTTGCTGTAGTCTATTATGTTAAAAGGATTTTACTAAACGCGAGTGCAAGTTTTCCAAGTCCGTAATGCTCAGGTTTTAAGAGTAAGGTTTCGTGGTCGACGCAATCAAATGTCTTGGAGAGGTCACAAAAGATTCCTACGGCATCATGGGCCTCTTCCCACGCGTTAAAAATGTGTCTTAATAAGGTTACATCGGCGTCGGTCGGATAGCGTCCTTTGGTGAAACCATACTGTTGAACGTGAAGGATTTTATTCGTGTTAAAATGATTGAGCATTTGATTAAGCACTACTTTTTCAAACACTTTACTGAAAACCGGCAACACGGATACGGGTCTATAATTATTGGTGTCTTTACTGTCTCCGTATTTGAAAAGTAGTATTACTTTACTGTATTTCTTTAAATCCGGGAATTCTCCTTGACCCACACACAAATTAAATATAAAGGCTAAGTAGGGCGCTATAGTCTCAATTATGGAGGTACAGACTTTAATGGATATTCCCCATAGATCTTCGGATAATTTGATCTTAAAAGCTTTTATTACTATTCTGGGGTTAATAAGCTTAAAGTTAAATTAAATTGGGCAGGCTGAAACGTTCCTTACTGAATTAAAGCAAGCAAGGCCGAGGAATTTAAGGTTTCAGTAGTTTTAAGTGGGATACTGGTAAAGAAATTTACAAATTCTTGAACAACTTTTTTGCTATCGCAAAAGAGATCACATGACGTCTCCAGTGTGTTTTCAGAATCATGCTTTTTGTGCCTATTCGTTTCATTATTGATAATGTTCCAAACCGTCTTTATTTTATTGTCTGCTGATTAAGCCTTGTTGCTAATGACTTTAACTGCCTTACAAGTGTTCTTAAAAGTTCTAGAGTAAGTAACAACATACTTATTAAACGTTTCAGTTTTTATACACGGCTTAAAAACACACTACAGCTAGAAAAGTCCCTACCTTTCTTCTATACTACCTCTTTTAGTTGCCCATTCACCAAATATAAACATAGGGCTGATAGTTTTAGTGTTCTTCTTAAAATAATTATTGAAATCGAAACGTGCTGTTACACAACCTCGTCCTCTATTGACAGCCTCGAGGGACGGAATACGCGGCTTCGGCTCCCACGTCGTTGCCTACCTGGCAGCGGAAGCACCTCAGAGGTCTGGGTTCCAGTAGTTTAACCTGCGCGGACACCCAGCCCACCAATAACCTTTAGCCCTCCCCGGCGGATGGTGCCTGCCCTCACCTGCTCAGCAGAACAACTCCCAGTCCTAACCACAGCGGCGACCATCTGTCCCTCCGTCACGGAATCATCCAGGCCCATGATGCGCATGCAGGCGCACTTGGTGGGCCCGGACACTCGGCCCTCGTCCGCATTTAACGTCAATTCAGAATCCTTGGTAGTCGTATATACAACTTTGTGAACAAACGATTTAACAACTACACGTTCAATAAACTTGATTGTAAAGGTAAGGCGTGTAAATGGATAATGACCCTTAGCTATGACGAGGTTGAAAAAAATCTCACCAAGTAAACTTAACCCACACCGCCTTTCACCCAAACAGTACCCCGTCCAACACATCCTGGAACACACCCCCAACACAACACAACACAACACATTACATAACACTACACAATAGAACACATACAAACAAACAAACTCACACATACACACACACCACACACATCCAACACACACTTTTCAAATGGTTTTCTCTTAATTGTTTTATTTTATTTGTGTACAAAATATATGTTTTTCTTTATTTTCAGTCTATAATCCTATACTGTGAAATTCCGAATTTTTGCTGATCCAACTGGTTTAACTTGAGAGCCCTGACACCCATAAAACAAGTTTAATCTTAACTTGGGTGTCAGAGGTTTATAACCCTGTATTAATCTACAATTAATATGGCAATATTTATCATGTTATACCAAGTGGTAAACTGCAAATTGAAAACTGGAAATAAGGATTTATTTGGTAAGAGTCTGACAGACCCTTCTGTCACCCGCCCCAGGGCGGAAGACATCCATGAGGATATTCCTCCCCGGAACAAAAAAAAAATGGTTACCAGTGTGACCAACCAGCAGGCAGTAGCAGACGAGCAGTACATCAAATTAGGTCACAGTTACTTTTGGCTATTTAGTGTTTTTAGGACCCCAATAATAGGAATGATAAGAGGTTCACGAAAAGAAGCGGATTCAATATATTATAGTATTCAATAATAATTTTTGAAAAGAAAAATAGGAATTATTTGAGGTTCCAAGCCCTTTGTTTAAATTTGTCGCTTGCTACATTCTTCTTCAGATTACTGATGAAAATGCTTTTATATAGAAACTTAAGCCTTTCGGATTGAAGGACCATAAGAAGTTAAAGGCACTTACGTAGCGCGCATGAGTCTGAATTAAGAATGCGGAATTTGAAATAATTTCAAAATTAGAATAAATTCAAATTCTAATTCTGAAATTATTACACTTACACCATGAAGTAATTAAGTGGATACAGTTTTCTATTCATGAAATGCTACTGACGGTTTGAACTAACAAGGCAAGTGAGTGGAAACGCCGTGAGGGACGCCCTAGAAGGACATACGACAATATCTTGTATAGATACTAACCTTAATATTGGTGACGTTCTTCAGAAATGTTAGGTGCATAGTACTCGCAACCGGTGTGCGTATAAATTACCAAATGTATGAACGTAAATGAAGCAAAAGGAGTATGTAAGGATCGTAGCTTGTGGCGTTCTGTAGTTTCTGCCTATGCCCATGGGAAACAACCAAAGAAATGTTACTAAAGAGGTAAAGATTAATTATAACATTATTATCATGTCCCGAAGGAAATATAAAATACTTACATAACTTAATAAATAGCCCATAGTGTTCCCACTGCTGGGACACAGGCTTCCTTTCTGTGAGAGGAAGTGGGCCATAATCTACCACGCGGGCCCAGTGCGGGTTGGTAGATTTCACATGACTTTGAATTTTTGGTTCTAGGACATGCCGGTTTCCTCACGATGTTTCTCTTCACCGTTTTAAGAGCAGTGGTGGTGAAATAATTTACATAAAGCAAAGCGCCTGTCAGGGTTGCAACCTAGGGTCACCGAGGCCCCCGCAACACCGGCAACAAGATGGAACACTGGTGGGTTTTAGTCAGTAAGAGTCTGACACACCCTCCCGCTCCGCCCAGAGCGGGAGAAGTTATTTGATGAATTCCCAAAAAAAAAAAAAGGCCTGCAACTCGCAAGTCACGGCCGTTGCCACTGGGCCACCACTGCTCTAATTCCAGACCAGACACACTCGGGGTTGCGGGAAGGTCCTAAGGGATCACCGAGGCCCCTGGCAACACAGGGAACAAGAAGGAATACGGGTGGGTTTTAGTCAGTAAGAGTCTGACACAACCTCCCGCTCCGCCCAGAGCGGGAGAAGTTATTTGATGAATTCCCAAAAAAAAAAAAAGGCCTGCAACTCGCAAGTCACGGCCGTTATCACTTTGTCAACACTGCTAAAAGACTTATGATGGCTTATATTTAATTTTATTTGTGAATGTACTTTTATAAGTAGGTACATTCACACACACATTCGTCATTCCAGTAATAAAATTCACTCTTATACGTTAATTTTCTTACTGGAATAACGAATGTGTCGTGGGATGTTCTATTGCCTTTTCCCAACTATGTTAGGGTTGGCTTCCAGATTCATCTGAATACCAGTATTTTACATGGAGTGACTGCCTATCTGACCTCCACAACCCAGTTACTGGGCAACTCGATACCCCTTGTAAGACTGGTTAACAGACTTTTTAGGCTTCAGACTACCCGTAACGGCTGTCAAAGATCTTCGAATGACGGCCGGGATCAACGGTTTAACGTGCTGAAATGAAATGAAATGAAATTGTTTATTCTGTAAATAGGGTATGAGAATCAGTTTTACACGTCATATTAAAAAATAAGCTAGATGGAGTCGACATTTCCTATCTGACTACCCCTGAGAAGAAATGGCGAAACAAACTCAAGGGTCAAAGTCTCTTTTAAAGTCCAGACATAATCTTGGTCAGATCATGTGAGGACCATGTAGATCTATGTCTGAAATGGTCTTTTAAGGAAAGAACCACACAAATTTGAGTGGACCTGTCCAGTCAGTGCAAGCATTTGTCAGTAATCGTGTAGCTCAACTCAAAAATTAAGGAGCTCAACGACTCGACGAACAATACCAAGGAAAGGACAATTGGGTTGGCCGCATAAAGAACTCAAAATGCCAGACCATCATTAAAACTAAGAGGAAAAAAAAAAAACAACAAGAAATAAATAAAAATGACCCACATAGTGCTCACATTCACAATAATTAAAGTAATATAATACTTTTCAAGGTACATAAATATTAACTTAATTTTGCTTATAATATTCATCAATGTCAATATGTACATATAGTTGTATATAATGATGATTTTGCATAATTTTAATACCAAATTTTATGGTTTTAGCACAAAGCTTATCAGAGCGAGCAGCTCAATCCCAAGCTTTTTTGTCTTCTAAATAATCTGAAATTTTATAGAACCCTTTTTTACAAAGTTTGGTTTTAATACAGCTTTTAAATCGTTTAATGGGTAAATTTCGAATAGCAATAGGAAGTTTGTTGTAAAAGCGTATACATTGACCCATGAACGAGTTGCCTACTCTGTGGAGGCGAGTGTGAAGTACAGCAAGATTATGTTTATTCCTGGTATTTAAACTGTGGATATCGGACATTTTCTTAAAATTTGATATATTTTTGTATACATACATAAGATTATCAAATATATATTGAGAGGCTACAGTCAGAATATCTATTTCTTTGAATTTTTCTCGAAGGGAATCTCTTGGACCTAGGTTGTAAATGGCTCGAACAGCCCTTTTTTGTAAAACAAAGACGGTATTAATGTCCGCACAGGTTCCCCAGAGAAGAATCCCATATGACATAAGACTATGAAAATAACTAAAATAAACAATTCTGGCCGTATCTACATTGCTTTCCGAGGCACAGAGGGGTCTCGATAGATATGGATAGTCACCCATCCACAAACCGACCGCGGCGAGCGTAGCTTAACTTTCGATCGCCCCTTGCGGATGTAACAACTAAAATGTATATTTGTTTCTAATTTTTAGGTTTTTTACATAAAAAAAAACAAATAATATTCAAATAAGAATAACTATCTTCTTTTCTCCAACGAAACACAAATTATTTTTAGGTATAATATTTCGCGTATTTTTTCTTTCTTTGAATAAAGACAATTTCTCATTGTTTTCTTTATCTTTAGACAATCAGCTTTTATTATTTAATTTTATGAGTCAGCCACACTACAGTGGGGTTATCTGTGGCAATAAAAGTATATGGCCCTTTCTATTGAAGAACTGAGAATAACTCTGCAATAGTCAAGATGTATTAGTAGGTATTCAAGATTTGTTTAGTCCACGGTACCAGCTTGATATGCACTAATAACCCTTAGCGCACATAATACCCTTTTCACATACACACGGATTCCATTGACACGGCTGTAGAGTTTTTATTCATACACGGTTGCCGGTACCCTTCCGTTCAGTTAGATATCGCATAATGACAGTCGCGCCGTGCCGAATCCGTGCGAGTGAAGGATACTCAATACTCTGCAATAGATCACAACACAACGCACACGGCAGCTGAGGCGGAACTGTATCCGTACCCGGTAGGTATACCGTTTGTACGGAAACCGTATATGTGTGAAAATGGCCTAAGGGTTTCGAATGACTCGCCCTTGCACGGCTGTTTTTAAGTTGAAATTATTTTTAATCTGTACAGCAATTTCTCATTTCGGTTTATATAAACAGTGCTTTAACAAAGACAAATAACACCAGAATACCAGTATTTTACATGGAGCGACTGCCTATCTGACCTCCACAACCCAGTTACTGGGTAACACGATACCCCTTGGTAAGACTGGTTGTCAGACTTTCGAGCTTCCCGTAACGACTGTCAAAGATCTACAAATGACAGCCGGGACCAACGGCTTAACGTGCTTTCTGAGGCATGGAGGGGTCTTGGTATGTAAAGATGGTCACCCATCCACGGATCAAACCGCGGCAAGCGTAGCTTAACCTGATTGATCGACCCGTGCGTCTGTTATTACTTAGCCTCGTAAAGCAGTCGTAAGATACACAATATACTAAAATAAAAACCACATTTTTATTAAAACTCCCTCGGCTCCCGACACACCGCGTCACATTGCATCGCCCGTCGCTATTACTTTGTATTTGCTGGGCGTTTTTTTCCGACGTCTTTTTTCTTTTTGCTCGGCTTTTTGGGGTCGTAGCATGATGGTAATTCGCCTATAACCTTTCTCAAGTAATGGTCTATCAAAAAATTAAAATCTGACTAGTTCCAGAGATTAGCGCGTTCAAACAAAAAAAAATAACCCTTCAACTTATTAATATTATATATATAGATATTCCACTATCCATACATAACAAATATCTGACCATGACAAAATCTCACGACAATATTCGTAGACGGTAACAATATCGTATCCTTCAATGAATTTGATAGCAAACATCACTTTGCCCCGAGAACTCTCGACTTCACAGAGTGATCAATGGCGTCCCGTTTCGGATCGTGATACCGAGCTTGCAACTCGCTTAATAAATCACTATAGTTAGTCTGTGTACTACGCTTGGTGACACTTCAATTTCATTAGTAGTTTACTGACTTTTTAATGTTTAAGTAGGTAGTAGTACAAGGGAATAAAGTTTGGAAGAGAGAGAGAAAGAAAAAAGATAGCTCTTGCGAGAATTGTGAGTGCAAGAACAGTATAGGCAGAGTTTGTAATGCTAGTCTTGATAAAATAATGTCAACCATCACAGGGTTTTTAAAATGAATTGATAAAACTTAACAGACGATATGAATATCGGCTTCTACATAACAATAAAAAAATATTAACTTAAAATAATTATACATTTAATGACATAATCCGCCGGTCTGCCTCAATCAATGTGCCTGCTCTTCTTGAGCCGACTGGCATTGTCAGAGATGATGGCAAAAGACCTGATGGTGTGTCTTTGGTCCCGTGGAGTTTGGGACGGATGCTTGTGTGGGACGCTACCTGTGTAGACACACTGGCACCATCCCACCTCCAACGGACTACTTCTAAAGCGGGTGCAGCGGCAGAAAATGCCGAAAATCTGAAAGTCATTAAATATGGAGGCCTTGGCAGAGAGTAAAACTTTGTGCCCTTTGGCGTCAAGACCCTCGGTCCGTGGGGTCCCAGTGCGCATAAGTTATTTGCGGAAATCGCGAAACGTCTAGTTGATGTAACTGGTGATCGAAAAGCTGGCGGCTTTCTCGCGCAACGCATCAGCATTGCATTTCAGCGAGGAAATGCCGCCAGCATCCTCGGTACAATGCCCCGAGGGCCTTTTTTAAGCTTAACTTAGTTTTAATTTAATTTAGTTAATGTTAATAATCATCTTGTAATTTGGTTATGTAAATAAATATATTAATTTATTGTACTTTAAATTATAATTTTTTCGAAGTCCCACCACCTTTTTAGGGTTCCGTAGTAAACACAGACGGACATGGAGAAACTATAAGGGTTCCTCCTCCTCCTTATAGTTTTGCCTTACCATCTGTCTCTCTATCTGTCTGCCTGTCCCCGGCTTAGCTCAGAGACTCTTAGTACTCGAAAGCTGTAATTTGACTTGGGTATACATGTTAATTAGGCCGACAAAGCGGTAAAATAAAATCTTGAAAAATAATTTTAGGGTCCCTAACACGTAAAATGGAGATGATGTTTTTTTTCTCGTATACGCAACGGGGTGATTCTGATTTGTGAAAGTATATTCTAAAATACTGTCAAACTTAAATAACAAAAATAACAAGTATGTATTATTTATTGAGCAACTGTCGTAATTTTATTTGTTTATATATGTCTTTCATAGCAGCCTCCTGAAATTTGACGAGGATGCAAAACGACACGTTGTATAATGAAATTAAAAGAAAAGCTATCACAGCTAAGTAAGTCTTACAAGTTAAGGCGCTGACAAGACCCAATTGACGAAAATAGGCATCTCTTAAGAAAATAAAATTGCCAAATCTGTATAGTTTGTGGTAGCGGAAAAAATATATTTTAATTTTGAACATATTTCCCAGAACTTGGTTGTTACCAAAACACGTTTTGAAAAAAAATCTCGATACAAACTAACGTTAAACTAACCTCTTACCTTGAGTTCTAATCCAAAATATCTGTATTAAATATCAACATACGTTACGGATTTAATTAATAAGAAGTACGTCTTATTTGAATGTAGAACTTGGTTGTTTTTTTATTAAGATTACTCAACTCAATTTTGAGTAAATAGATAATTGCTTCATATTTTGCAATAAATTACAAGCGTTGTGTCATCGTGCTTCTCTTTCTTTTCTATGCAATCTGACAATGACCACGGTTTAGGTGTTGTCAGCGTCTTAACGAGTAATAGTCGACCAACTTATATTTGCAGTTGGGGAATTGATCGTGACGTATGTATGGGAGAAGATATGTTTCAATTACAATGTTAAGTTTGTTTTTGAGATAAATTTATCCAACTACGGAACCCTTCATTGTGTGTAGTCCAACACCACTTAGCCGGTTTTTTCAAAATTCATCACCAAGAATGTTCACAGAGATAACGATTTCAGAAAACAGTTTTTAACATGGGTAAAAAACTCAACTAAATTTAGGAAGGGCGAGTCTTATTTCTATGCGCTTGAAAACAAAACACTGGCGTTTACGATAAAATGAGAATTTCCCTTCAAAACCGCTCAGCAGAAGTTTCATGACGCAATAAAACTGCACCCCATTTGCGTAACACGTAACCGATCACAATCTGAATGATTTTGAAGTAAGTATTTTGCTAATCCATTGCTTCATATGGTCGAAAAATGTGTCTACTCAACAAAGTAAATAATACAATGAATGTTGTTGAACTGTCCAAATGATATCCATTGCTACTGAGAATGTGTTACGCAATTCCTCTACTGTTTCAATCAATTCCACCGATCTTTGATTTATTATCAGTAGAAGAGGAAACACCTTAATACATAAAAGCTTATTATGAACTCCTGTGGAGACCAGACGATATCATATTTGTCATAAACGATTTAGGAGATTGCTATTCTGGACACAAAGGAGGAAATTCCTTTTGATGTTGCGTAATCGGTTAAGAGGTCTTTCTATTTATTTTGATCATCTATCGACATGGATCGGTTTGTGTACATACGTGTGTTTTGACCAGGGTGTTTTGCCAGTTTTTAGGGTTCCGTACCTCAAAATTAAAAATACAATGATTAATTATAATTAATAATTGTACGCAACCCTCACCACGCGAGTTCAACTCGCACTTGTCCGGTTTTTTTTGTCCTACTGACTTTATTTATTTATTTAAACTTGTCGCACACAATTAGGTACTATTGGCAAAACTTAAGCATGCTCACTTTAGAAAATATTTCTGCGGCAAGCGCAGCTAGTGACAAACCACACCCCTTCCTGGTTTCGTCCAATTAGAGACAATATGAATTTGTGTGAGTATAGGGCGTGTAACAAAAAATATAAATATGTGTGGTATGTTGGTTACTCACTGCACGAGCCGGTATTATTCGCGCGAGCCGAGGGCGAGCGAGCGCGATAAGGGAGTCGAGTGTGTGCGCGTTTCATACGACGGTTTTCAACTTGAGAGGAAAAAAAGAGACTGGTATTGTTATTAGTTTCGTACGCCGCACAGTGGAACGAATGTATGGGAGCGGTTGGACGTAGACATGTCCGAAAAAAAAGAGTAAAATTATGCCAAACTAATGATGCCATCTTATTCGATTACTTAATGCCTTCATAACTTGTGGTGATGAATTTCTTCATAACTCCCATATTTCGGGAGTAATTTGAGAAAATGTGAAATTTTACTATGAAAATGAGTGTATCGAGCTCTCTCCCTCCTGATTCCGGGCTTGTTTCAAGTAGCGGTCTCTAATATCATAATGCTAATACTAAGAGCTATATTTAATACTAAGACACATAGTGCGCCAAATGTGCACTTTCTGGGATAAAGAGTGATGTTTATTTTATAACACAATTTTTTAATTTTTTGTTTATTTTGTTGATTAAAACCGTTTTTCTAAAGGTTTACCTTATTACAATAACATTTCTGAGCAGCCAATTAGAGAAGATATAAGCTAATTAGGATATATAATTAGGGACTTAAGGTTTACATATAAAACTGATGCACTAATGATTACTGATAAGAACATTGCTATTATTTAATTACTAAATGGCTCTTAATACACTAATTTAGCATGCATCATTTACTAATTATCACAATAACTAATTACCTTGCAATATTTAACAAAGGATACCTGGGATACCTGGATTTTATATAAATAGGTCACTATTAGTAACTTTAAAATCAGTGTTGATTTACACCTCGTTGTATCCAAGCTAATCTCGCAATGTATTTTCCAAATTTTAATACAAATCTTGATATTCACGTTGCTTTATGCGCACGCGCACATAAAGATTTACGCGACTTTAACTATTTGTTCAGTGTTTTAAAAGATAACAGTTGTGTTCAGTTATGTGAAAGTGCTGAAACAAGTTTAAAAGACTGGTGTCGTCGATTTTGCTACCGCATTTATGCAAAATGGACACAGTCTGGAAGAAGCACAGATAAGTTTCGGAAGAAACATGAGATTTGGCTACAGGCTGCAATTCAATGGCCGGAATTACAGAATGAAAATATGGAACCTTCTACAGAAAATATAAGTGACGTCATCGAGCCCATAATTTCTCCTGCTAAATCTGATGCTTCAACTTGTACACATCCTAGTCCTCGTAAATCTTTTGAGGACCTTAGTAACCGGCAAAAAAGAAGACGCACTGAAGATAGTCTTTCATGCAGCAGTAGCAGCGCTGAAATTATGTTTTCGGCCGAAAGGGCGCTTCAAAAGGCAGGACAAAGCGATACAGCTTATGTTATGAAATACTTGACGGAGAATCCAGAAGAGGCCTCAAAAATCAAAGCCTTCATTGAAGGTAAATCAATTCAGGTACGGGAAATATCCCCTTTGAAGGCATTGGCTCTTTATGTATCGATGAACTTATCGAAATGGCGCTATAACACTCTTCGGGATTTCAACACTCAAGAAGGAGCTCTTCAATACCCGAGTTACTACATGTTGGTTAAAGAAAAAATTAAGTGCTATCCGGCCAAAGAAGATCTCACAGTTACAGAGAGCTCTGCAAAAATCAAATTACAAGCCTTGATGGATTTAACCTCAAGAAGACTTATTAGGTCGTTAGAAACCCCTGTTGATCCCAATCAACAGCTCGTATTGACCAGCAAATGGGGTTTTGACGGATCATCTAGCCAAAGCATTTATCATCAAAGGACGAGTGAAGATGAGCAAATCGATCTTGCTAGTAATTTTATGATTAGTCTTGTACCACTGCGGCTCGTCTCAAAAGGTGTAACAATTTGGGAAAACGAGCGACCATCTTCCACTTCATTTTGCCGGCCAATATTGTTTAAGTTTATAAAGGAAACCAAAGAAAATGTGCAGAGAGAGATGGCTGAAATCGAAGCAGAGATTGAAGCCTTAACTCCATCCACCATCACTGATGGAATTAGTGTCAAACACCAACTGCTGTTGACAATGATTGATGGTAAAATTCATTCCATTATATCCAATACAGCAGCTTCAGTGTGTGACATATGCAAGGCTTGTCCTAAAGAAATGAATAATTGAGAGTTAATCAAAGATAAACACGCAAACGAGGACATGTATAAATATAGCTTAAGCACCCTTCACGCTTGGATTCGCTCAATGGAATGCTTATTACACATTTCCTACAAATTAGACATAAAATCATGGCAAGTAAGGGGTGATATAGCAAAAAGGCAAGTTGATGACAGGAAGAAAAGAGTTCAAGAGGCTGTAAGAAGAGAAACGGGCTTACTTCTCGATGTTGTGAAACAAGGCAGTGGATCCACCAACAATGGCAACTCGGCAAGGAGATTTTTTGAAAACTACACTAAATCTGCTGAACTGACCGGAATAGATGCTATGCTTTTAAGAAAAATCTGTGTGATCTTGCAGTGTATTTCATCAGGAGAGAAGATCAACGTAACTAAATTCCGAGAGTTCTGCTTTGATACTGCTAAGCTTTACGTGGAGTTATACCCATGGTATTATATGCCTTCTTCACTTCATAAAATTTTAATGCATGGGCCAGACATAGTTCAGAACATGTCAATTGTGCCCATTGGTTTTCTATCCGAAGAGGCATCTGAGGCTAGAAATAAAGATTTTAGAAAATATAGAGAGGGGCATTCTCGAAAGCATAGCAGTATCTCATGCAATGAAGATATTATGCACAATCTTTTACTGTCTTCTGATCCACTTGTTACAAGTATCCGTCCAAAAGGAAATAAGTTTGTAAAAAAATCTTCTTTTAAGGAATTTTATGAGCTTACGGATTCTGAGAAAAGTGATATCGAATTTGTTAACATAAATGATTTAGCGGACATCGATTCTGAATTTGAATTAATTGATGATGATGATGATGACGAAGATAATTAAATGATGTTATTGTTTTAAAATGTGTAACTTAGTAAATTAGAGCTTACATCTTAATTATTTATTGTACTTTTAATGAAACTAGGTAATTTATTATCAACTTACTTAAAAGTCATACTCTCATCAGTTCTTGTGAATATTTTTGTTAATATATATTTCTGTATATATATAATATATTTATAGACCTCTTAATAAGTCTGTCTGCGGTTTAAAGTAAATACAAATGGGGAAAAAACGTTTTTTTTTTTAAATTTTCATTTCCTTTTATCCCAGAAAGTGCACATTTGGCGCACTATGTGTCTTAGTATTAAATATAGCTCTTAGTAATAGCATTACGATATTAGAGACCGCTACTTGAAACAAGCCCGGAATCAGGAGGGAGAGAGCTCGATACACTCATTTTCATAGTAAAATTTCACATTTTCTCAAATTACTCCCGAAATATGGGAGTTATGAAGAAATTCATCACCACAATTTATGAAGGCATTAAGTAATCGAATAAGATGGCATCATTAGTTTGGCATAATTTTACTCTTATTTTTCGGACATGTCTACGTCCAACCGCTCCCATACATTCGTTCCACTGTGCGCCGCTAGGTATTTCTCTCTAGATTTTGCAGGCAACAGGCTGTCACTAGCGTTTCGTGCCTAGATTAGTATTTCCGGGGGGTTAAATCTACGCGTTGCTCTTCGCTCTTCTTTCCTAATTGAAGTCAACATTTTTGATAATAATTAACCACACAATGAAAACGTTAACAAGTATTTCTGGAAAATACCGCGCTTGTTTTGTTTATCCCGCGCGCCGCAGGTGTAAATAAAGGCGCTGGAAAAACCGCTAAACAGCCTATATAAAAAATATAATAAACAAAATAATGTTTTGAATAAGCAAATTAAGGTTAATATGTAGTGAAAAATATATAATTTTATGAAATGATGATAATTTTGATGATTGATTTATCTGATGTAACGAATTTTTTTTTCTCAAAAATATTCATTGTTTTTGGACAAAAACTGCGTATATTGAAAAAAGAAATGTAAAGTAAAAATACTTCTATATAATAAGCTGAATTTCTGAGTCACTTTACAAGCAAGTGTGTTGAAGAAATATTTCGTAATTTTTTGCGACCGTATTTTATGGCCGTTCTATAAAGCCGATCTATTGTTTAACCAGATGTTCTGACGTTCCCACTGAATAACAATGGTGCTTAGATAATTAACTTATTTTTATTGCAGTTGCAAAAGTTGCGACAGCAATAATAAAAAAATCTGATAACATTGTATAAACTGCGCCAAGTAATGGTTCAAATACTACTGTAAGTAATTTTGCTATTTTAATCAAAACAGCAATAAAAGAAAGATAGCAAATGACAATTTCTAACAAAACTACGTAACTTGCTTCGTTTTAGGGTTCCGTAGTCAACAAGGAACTCTTATAGTTTCGCCATGACCGTCTGTCTGTCTGTCTGTCTGTCCCCGGCTTAGCTCACAGACTCTTACTAGAAAGCTGTAATTTGGCAAAGTGGTAAACAAAAATGCTAAATAAAGTTTTTTTAGGGTACGCGTATAGCAATACCAATAATACATTTTCTAAACCAAACGGAAGATATTAGTACGAAATTACTTCTTGTCAACAATAACAATTCATAAAGCGCTCTCGCTGGCCGTGCCCATTAAAAAAATGTCTTACAAACAAGTGAGCATAGCACGCGCCTAGTGTGACTGTCACACACACTATACATAATTACATTAATACAAACACGGCTAAAATACGCTTCATGCATCCCATTGGCCAAAACGCTTGCATCGGGCGATCGAGTCGTGAGCCGTGCTATACGATTATCGCCTTAGAGGTGAGCATGCGGAAGATTGGCCGATAGTACAAAGGCGGACTTAATGCCTAAGGCCTTTTCTACCAGTCAACCAAGGGTGGTGAAGAGATAAGATGGCAGGTGCTCTGAGAGGAAATAATAACAATGAAAAATATTAAAAGATGACATAATAGATTATAAATAGAATAGGTACAAAAGTACACAAATAGGTTACACTTACAATACAAATATATATTTACTACAATATATACCTACATTATACATATACATATATATACATACAAATTCAAGGAAAAGAGGTGCATAATTGAGATGACTCTACCCTATTTGTTTTGAAAATATCTCTGCAATTTCCGCTTAAATGCATATCGACTGGTGGCCGTCCTGGTATCAAGAGGAAGCGCATTCCAGAGAATAATGGACTGAATATGAAAGGAAGAATGAACAAAGTCAAAAGTATGAGAAGGACGGAGTAGGAGAAGATTGTTGGAACAATACAGACTTTTAGCGTGTGAAGAACATAGATATCGGAAGTGAGACATAAGATAAGAAGGAGAGAGAAGGGAGAGGTAAGGGAGGGGTGAGGGGAGAGGTGGGAGAGTTGAGAAGGGAGAAAGAGTGGTCAAAGCGCGCAAGTTTCTTCTTTGGCGAATGGATATCCATTTGAGCTCAGACCTGTAGCTCGACACATGGTCATATGACATGGACATGGTCATGAACTTTCTCGTTGGTCTAGTGGTCGCAAGCGCTACTACCGAGCATGGGGTCCTGGGTACGATTCCCAGGTCGGGCAAAATGTTATTGGGTAGAAATTCCAGATGGAAATCATCTGGAATTTCTCAGTAGCAGCTCGGAATCTGGATTGATGCACGGTTGATGGCAATAGGCTTGCCCCCTATTACATGGGACTTAAACATAATTGGCGAAATGTCACCTACATTTCGCCAATTATGTTTAAGTCCCATGTAACGATTTAGCTGTTGTAAGCCCCTTAAGAAAGGATTTCTAATAAATAATATTTTAGTTAAATTATCTGCCCATTTTCATTGTATTTTGATCAAGGAAACTTCTCGAATTGTTATTTGGCTTTCTGATCATAAGTTTTCGAGAACACTTACTTTCTTTGAATAATGTAGGTACTTTCTAATTAGTACCTCAAACAGAATTTCGGCTATGGCGGTTAATCTCAGCGGAGACTAGCCATCGCCATCGGTGCGGGAGATTTTATATAGTCCACAAGTATGGGCGCAGATACATGTGTTCTCTCTCTTCCCTCATAGTCCGATGCGACAGTAATCCGACACGACTGGAGAGATCAGGCGCAGAACCAACGGCTTAACGTACTTTCCGAGGCACGAGAGCTTTACTCCACCAACTCCCAAACTCCGGGGTGCTACTGAGAAATTCCTAATGGAAAAGCCCAATAATACTGTTGCCTGACCTGAGAATCGAACCGAGGACCTCACGCTCAGACAACGAGACCAACCGGACAGTCTAATAAACTATATAGGTAATGATCTCATTTTAAAGCTGTATTTCCCACAAATTGTGCCTTCACCGAAAGTAATATTGGGGTCCTTTGTGTTTTAGCACGTACGTGTACATAATAAATGAAGTCCTTCAATTTGAGGCATAACTTATGCATATTATACATACAATTTGGGTTATGTGTAAACACTACAAATTATTTACGCTTTGTCTTACTTGAATATTTAAAACAGATACTCGTAGGTTTAAACAGATGATGGAAAATCTCTCGCAAATGTTTAAAATTAGCCTCAATTTAAAACGTAGTTTTTTAACCGACTTTAAAAAGGAGGAGGTTATCAATTCGACAGGTTTTATATTTTTTTATTTTTTTTATGTATGTTCGCCGATTTCTCCGTCAATTATTGTGGACCGAGTTAAAAAAAGATTTTTTGTTTGAAAGTGTATGCTCCCGGGGTATGGTCCCATTGTCACCAAGTCATAATCTGATGATCTGATCCCATGGGAATCGAGGGAAATCCTCAAACTTTAAAGGCTATTATAGCGATTTAGGTATTTTTTATAGTAGCTTGGACATTTGCTCTTGATGATGATGCAGACCACAGATGGCCACCGGAACTACTTAATAAGAAGTATTTAACGAGTTGCGATTCGATTAGGTACTTTAATATGATTGCTAAGCCATTTATAGTCTTCACAATGCATATGGTGAGTGGCAGTTCTCCTGGTTCTTACCAGGTGAACTCCTCAACAATTAACGTCCCTGCATCAAGAAAAGCAATATTTTGTAAAAGTTGATGAGCAGTTGACATTAGGCTAGGCTAGTAACTTAGAAAAATTACAAAGTGACCCACTAAAAAGTGAAAAATAAAAACTTTTAACAAAAAAAAAAAAAACAACCGTCTTCCAAAAAAAACTACAATCTGAAAAAAATAACTTTAATTTCGGAAGTCGGTGGCAAAACTAAAATACAGACCCAAAGACACCGACTTCCGAAATTAAAGTTATTTTTTTCGTTTTTGTGGAATGTTTTTGGAAGACGGTTGTTTTTTTTTTGTTAAAAGTTTTTTTATTAAACTGCTTATCACATGATTTCGTTTTGCTTGCTTGCATACCATTAAGTACCAATACTTAAGACAATACCAACTTGTTACCGGTAAATAGTTTTAAAATGCAGAGAACATTCTGGCTACAGCATTAAATAATCTCTCCAATTTTATTATTGTATTGTCATATGAATGAAACGAGTACAAAAAGTTTCAAGTTGTTCAAAATTAGCTTGCAAGAATCCATCATCTTGTAACTGTAATGTATGCAGTGTGTTTTCACCTCAACAATTATTAATATTGGTAACACTGGACCATTGTTCGGAAAACTTGTAGATACCTACAAGTTATAACCGCCGGGATGACAGTACCTTTGTACGAAGCTTGTGTTTCTTTACCTGACCAGACAACCTAATTCCAAATATATTTCAATAAGATACTAACAAGTGAAACTAAATGATAGCTTTAATCTATGGTGGGTGTTTAATAAACGGATCATTTGAAACTTGACCCGGTTGATTGGAACTCCTACCAGGTTCCTTAGATGAGAGGCCATTCTTTATACGACCCTTTCATGCCTCGTAGAACATCCCTGTGAGAACGGTTTGTATTAGTTGAAAACTAGGCAAAAGGTCTAATTGCGGAATATCGATAGCCAGAGTAATTGGGTAGCAGAACACAGGTGGTGGGTGCTCTATAGAAGTAGACATTCGGCCATGATACTGGTTAAATCGGTTAAACTAAAGAGTAACCCACAGAGCACGAAGCCGCCTCGGCTGCCGCTACACATTGGGGATAAAGTCATTTGTTTTTCTTCAAAATTACCCAGAGATCGCAAATATAAGCCATATGAGACATTTTTGGACAAAATAAAAAAAATTAAGAGACTCACGAAGTCCAATTTCTGATATTCCATAAATCCAGTACTCCATAACCCACCAAACCCAACGTAAAGCGAGTTGTATCGTGTTGTTATAGGTATACATAGCAAAGAAACGTGCAAACCTTAAGCTTTAAACCCACCTAACCCAGGTGGGGATAGGTGGGTTTTTAGAGCAAACTTTAGCCCGTTTCACTTTACACTAAACTTTTACCCCTTGTAGTCCTACCTAGACTGCCGGGGTATCGGGAAGGTACTAAAGGGTTACCGAGGCCCCTGGCAACACAGGCAATGGAAGGAATACGGGTGCGTTTTAGTCAGTAAGAGTCTGACACACCCTCCCGCTCTGCCCACAGCGGGAGAAGTTATTTGATGATTTCCCACCCAACAAATCAGGCTTTGTGAGTCTCTTTAGAGTATAATGTTAAATAGTTCTGTGCAAAAATGGTTCAATTTGGTTAATATTTGAGGTATTTAGGTGGTTTTGAAGTTTTGATCCCCAATATGCGCTGCAAGAGGCGGTATTGTCAACACTTACCCTATAACCTAAGCATAATATCATTGTCAGACTCGTTGAATTTATTTTTCATTAACTTTATGCACCACAAAGGTTTGTAAATAATACTCGAACTCTACTCTGTGCATCACAAAGGCTTGTAAGTAATTTATTAATATAAATTGAACATATGAAAATAATCATTTTAATTAAAATAATTATATTATTGTACATATAAATTTACTCCTATTCAATAATTGTTTAGGTCTTCAATTTGAATAATATAGGGAAAACAATTGACTGCATCACTGTACCATTGCGTCATCAGTTGGAGCACGGGACTCTAAGTACCCGTGCTTCACCCAGGTGGAGAACTTAGGTGAAGCACGAGTCCGGTGCCATTTACAAGCTCTAAAACACAAATGACGTACATACCTATAGATACTGACAGCTATGAAGGCGGTCCGGGGCAATAGTTCTACGCTCAAAGTGATTTCGGAGCCACGAATTTGATGAGTACTGCCGCCTCCAGACGCTGCGATCCATGCTCTGTGGAGCAACCCTAACATAGTCCAAAAGTCTAAGCAAAAGGAAAATTATTGTGGTTGTGTTGAAAGATGTACTTTACCTAGAAATAAAAAGAGATCAATTTATATTTCTCTCATTTGATCACAAACTAAGAAGCAATGTTTGTTATGATAAAAAAATTGCCAATCAGCAAGGGTATAGCAGAGATGACTGATGCCCAGTTTGCAGCAGGTGATTTAAGACTCACGAAGCCTTGCAGAATCAACTTATAACATTTGCACTCTTGGGAGACAGGCCTTCTCTCTGTGAGAGGTAGCGGGCCGTAATAACCACACGGACACAGTGCAGGTTGGCGAATGTCATATTTTTGGTTCTAGGAGATACCAGTTTCGTCGCAATGTATTACTTCATGCTCTTGAGAGCAGTGTCAGTCATGGAGACATAAATAGGAACATATATATATTCTATTGCAACTTAATTAACACACATTCAACAAAAAAAACTCGATAAAATAAGAGTTCTATTTGAAAAGTTTACAAATTATCAACTTCATCAACGTCGAAATGAAATAACTCGTTTGCAAACTTTGATTTAGGGATACATTCGAAACAGTTGAAATGATTTAGCTGCAAAACCCGCGAATCAAAGGATGTAATAGAAGAAGGCTACTGGTCATTTTCTACGAGTAGCTACTGTTTAATATTGCGTTTTCAAACACATCCACCCGTTTTTGAGTGCGGTCAGTTTATCCGAATAACCCTAGCCTGTCTGTCCTAATAACCTATATATTACTTCACACAAATTTCGTATATTTGGAGCCACCGTCCTTGACACAGGTGGTCATATTTGTATGACCGGAGGTCCCCTGTAGTAATATCACATATTTTGCAATTTTAAATTAAAACATACGATAAGATGATATTTTTAAGTTTTTCGTTACAGTTTTAATACTTTTGGTTTATACATGTGACATCCTAAAGCTTATGACTTGTCCCTTTTTTTTGTTACGGTAAGAAATCATCAAATAACTTCTCCCGCTCTGGGCGGAGCGGGAGGGTGTGTCAGACTCTTACTGACTAAAACCCACCCGTATTCCTTCCTATTGCCTGTGTTGCGGGGGCCTCGGTGACCCATAAGTACCATCCCGCGACATGACTTGTCCCTTGTCATAAGATGTCACACTTTGTAAACCCCTTCCCTGCTTCTCAAAGTGTGACGAAATTTATGGATGGCCCTTCAGAGCAGTAGAGCAATACGCTCTATAAACGATCCCGTTCGGTAAGTGGTGTACCATGGCAACCGATAACTCGGAGCGTATATTCCTGCGCCGAATTACACAACGTTATTTCGGCTGGTGTGTATCTCTACTAGAATGCAAATTACGGGACGTAACGACCCGGTATGTTGCTGGTAATTTATTTTAAAAGCATAGCGTGACTACGACATATTTCGGCCGCTTAATTTCGGCAGCTCTGTCGCTTCTCGTAAATGAAAGCACGCCGATTTCTGCGTAACTTAGAATTTTTCCGGTAGATCAACAGCAACTTTTCCTCATGCCGAGGAGATAAAAGGGATATCATTTACTTTCTCGGCGTGAAGGAACGAGAGCAATTTGTGACCGATTCATCGTGATTTTTGCGGAATTCCTTCCAAATCACGATGAGTCTAAGAAAATTATGTGAGGGTGATGTATTTAACCATAAAACCGGCCAAGAGCGTGTCGGAACACGCACAACGAAGGGTACAACTTTGTACCCTTTGGCGTCGAGACCCTCGCCTCGGTCTGTGGGATCCCAGTGCGTATAAGTTATTTGCGGAAATCGCAAAACGTCTAGTTGATGTAACTGGTGACCGAAAAGCTGGTGGTTTTCTCGCGCAACGCACCAGCATTGCAATTCAGCGAGGAAATGCCACCAGCATCCTCGGTACAATGACTCGAGGACCTTTTTTAGGTTTAACTTAGTTTTAACCCTTAAATCAATGATTAAATTGATTATTAAAAAAAAAGGTTATGTCAATGTCAGTTGTCAATTCAAGTTATTTGTCATTCACTTTGGTTCTCGGTATCATGAATATTGTTTTCCTCGTTTTACTGTGATTAGTTTTCAAGTATTGTTTTGGTTTTGACAATGGACATTGATACCCCTTCTCACGTTGACCCCGCCACGTTGATGCCTATGAACTCCGACACAAATCCCAGCGTTGACCCTAGCTTGAATATGGATACTGTACGGATACTGTACAATTTAATTTCAACTCTTGCCTGTGGTGGACACTGTGTGACAGATCCGATATGCGAATTGTGGTACTGATATCACGCAAAGAAGAAGTCATACCCTCGATCTTGTGGAAGTGAAATCTGTTAAAAGGCAGTGGGGGTCAAAGTAGGCATATTAGTAGAAAAGTGTATTTTGTCTATATATTACATGAAAATGAAAATAACAGTCAGGGACGAAACTCAATGAAGCAGTATTGCTGCAACTGCATAGTGGGCCGAAGAACAGTGGGTTGCTGCGGTCATGTAATTACTATAGTGGCTTCTAAGCTGCGCAAGGTACCAAAATAATATAATTATGTATATCCACCTGCCCAGTTCGTAGACAAGATATTGTTAACTTATGAGTCAGAATAATAACAAAATGTATAAATAAAAATGTGTGTTATTAACAAAAAAAAAACAAGACTTACAAGCATCATGATACAATCTAATTACAATATTCTCTTTCCTACTGGTATTAGCTATTAAACCTGTATTATATTTATACTTAAAGGGCCTGTTCACACGGAGCCAAATTCCCATACAAAGTGGGCAATGCCCTTTGCGCTTTAAAGCTTAATATTTCGCAAACGGATCCCTAGATCGAAAAATGGTTTTTACACACTCGCAATATTTTTGAATGGATAGGCCTGCCAACGATACCCCTCACCATGGGTTAGACGAGAAAAATAATATCATCCCCATATTACGTGCAAGCGAAGTAATAAACAAAAAAAAATCATGATTTTATTTTAGCACTTTGTCGGCGTGATTAATATGTATACCTATGCCAAATTACAGCTTTCTAGTACTAAGCGTCTCTGAGCTACAGCGGGGACAGAAAGACAGACAGACGGACATGGCGGAACTATGAGGGTTCCTTGTTTACTACGGAACCCTAAAAAGGAGAATGTCTTAATACAAAACACGTGTTTCTTGGTTTACGATGTTGGACACATTGGTCAAGATGGCGCAATTAAGGCCTAATAATGTTATGATGAATAATATCGCTTAATTACCTATGTCTGAAAATTTTGTAGCAATCCGAATGATTGTGAAGTTCAAATTCAAAGTGTGTATTATTGAATTCCGTAATAATGTTCTTATTGCAGCAATTAACTATTAATAAGTTTATAATCACAATGTCACGAACTTGCCATTTGTGAATTGGGTTTGGTCCGTGTTATAATGTACCTCATAATATAATAATAAGAACCAAATACTTGTAGCAAATAAACTGTTTTTATAAACATTTCGCATAGCAATAAAACTCACCTGCCCGCAACTTATCAAAAGATCATATCGTTTGTTTTTAATATTGAGCAAAGAAACAAATAAAATTATTGTCATGTTATTTTATTATATTATTTATACTTTGTTGAGTGGGGTAATATTTGTAAAGGTTTATTTGGAGCTTTACGAAACACAGCCAATTATTTATCAACGAGAAAAACATAATATGAAGGAGAATTCGTTACAGAAAAACCTTTGACAGTTTCAAGCCGCTCTTAGCGATCAAACAATATAAAAAAAATATTTAAAAATTCAAACACGACTGCCCTGATCATTCTTTTTATTTGTTTAGTCAGCGAAGTGACCTTTCGCTTTGTATAATTATACAGATTAACTAATGCTTGTTTTTTTATTTTTAAGTTCGTTTTTTGGCAGTCGTGTTTTTAAATTTTTAATTAATTTATTTTTATTTTGTACATTTTAGTGACAAGTTTTATTTTATAAAACATGTAATGCTAAGTGGTGGTATTTTAATTTTAAGCACTAATGGTGGTTTTATACTCTCACGGCGAGGCGAGGCGTGGATGGCGTGGCGGGCCGAAAAGTTCTGCAGGCTTAGCATGACGCTTTCTATTTCTTCGAAGGATAGACATAGCTCTTTCTATACAAAGTGTCACATCATTTCTCCATTTTTGACATCGCACCGTAGAAATCCTTCTGCAATCTGTCATTTTGTGGTGTCTAGGTCCTTTTTATGTAGAAGAAAGCTTCTATACCAAACTGTCAAAATCACACTGACAACTGACAGTTATCTAAGGTAGTGAAGACAATTTGTATTTTTCTTTTTGACGGCCATAAGGTATATACGGTTATCTACAAAATCATGATTTTACAGGAGAGCGTTTTGAACGCAAAACTATGGTAATTAATAGAAGAACAAGGCTATAGGGCATTACCAAGGAAATGGTGAGGGCCAATATTACTATAATATTTTTTTGTTGCAAAATACGGTACTTCGACACTTTGAGATTTTTTTTGTAGTTCTCTTTATATACGTGACTTAATATCAGTAAAAAATGAGAATCAAACAGAAAAAAATCGAATGACAAAAAAAAATCTGAGTCGAATTATGTAAAAGAGACAATTTCGTAAAAAGTGCAGTTGACTCTTTCTACTTTGCTGCCGTCGTACTTTCTACACGAAACGTCATTTTTGTCTATTCTTCCGTAAACAAAACAGTGCTCGTACTGCCTGCTGGAGTGGCAACCGCGGACTGGAAGACGTAGCGTTGGAAGGCCTCCTACAAGGTGGACCGATGACCTCGTGGAGAATGCAGGAAACCGCTGGATGCAAGAAGCACAGAACTGGTTGAAGTGGCGATGCTTGGGGGAAGCCTATGTCTAGCAGTAGACGTCTTTCGGCTGAAATGATCATGAACATAACATCACACTTGTATTCTGCGAAGGGTTGGGCTGAAGTAACGTATAAACGTGAAATTTCGGTTAGTTATTTCATTGTAGTAAACCCACATCCAGCCCTTAACACTCTGCCGGGGTCGCGGGATGGTACTAAAGGGTTACCGAGGCCCCTGGCAACACAGGAAACGGAAGGAATACGGGTGGGTTTTAGTCAGTAAGAGTCTGACACACCCTCCCGCTCGACCCAGAGCAGGAGAATTCCCACCCAAAAAAAGCCCTTAACACTGCTACAAAGATCTTTTGAAGTTGACAGGGGGGCGCTGTTGTAAACATTTGTGCAATTTTTTTGTGAAATGTCACTTGGAATGTATTCCAAAAACAATATGGCGTCGTTAGTTCCAATTTTGCACCAAAATAACCTTGTAGCACTATACGTTCCAAAATCAAAAGTAATTTAAGTCAACTAGGCTGAGAATCACCAATGTTTGAACGTCAAAATTACATAAAACGGACCCCCAAAACGCCCGCCCTCCGCCACTTCCTGGAAGTGCTCTAGCTTTGAAGAAAAAGTGGCGCAAAGTACTCCCTAGCAGGACAACTAAGTTACGAGGAGACTAAGGTAGGCGTTAGTTAGGTTTAAGTTAAGTCAGTTAGTTCCAAGTCCCGTATGACAAGGGGTGAGTCTAATACCATTAACTTGGGACAAAAAGTAGCCTCTGGCTTGCTACTTAGTATTCCCCAATGAAATAGGGTAGAATAGAATAGAAAACCCAATGTACTATCGGAAAAACTTAAGCATGCTCACTCAAGAAAATATTGCTGCGGCAAGCGCAGCTAGTGACAGACCACACCCCTTCCTGGTTTCGTCCAATTAGAGACAATATGCATTTGTGTGAGTATAGGGCGTGTAACAAAAAATAACAACAGACATGATAGTACATTATGATACAGATTGACGTTTGACGTCTGTGTCGGTGTAGCCCTGTCTGTCATTTTTTTATCATAAATAATAGAAAACACAAGTTTCAGTGTAAATATTCAATATAATTGTAAGCTTAGTGCAACATAACGTGACATACATTGGAGTGAATAAAAAAACAGTGCGCATAACGGATGTAAATAAACATAACAATAACACAGTGACTTGGCGTAATTAGCTGCTTACCCACTTATTACAACAAGTAATTGCGACACTAACGTGCTACCAGAGCCATCTATCTTTCTCGTGTCTATTGATCCAACGATTCGTATTGAGTCATCTCTGGTGCCATCTAGCGTGCCATTCTAGAACCACTCACGTAACAAGCTTGTCTCGGTTACGATCATGCCAGGTGTCAAGTGTGGAGGTTGCGGTCGCTTCATCTCAACAGTAGAGGGCGCTAGGTGTTGTAAATGCCAGGTACAATACCACCGAGTGTGTGTAGGCATTCCTACGAAAACCATAATAACTGCAAGCTGGCGTTGCCCCGAGTGTAAAAAGGACCTCGCTAGGGATAACAGGGCTGAGACCCCAGTCAGAGGCCCCGCGGAAAGTCCTCAATCAGAAACCCCAGTTGAACAAGCCTGCATGGAAACTAGTACGCCTAATACCTCTGTCGTCTGTCCAAAACCAGCGCCCATGCATACTGCGTGCCCATCTAATGACGCCACCCCCCCGCCATACAATGCCTCTTTGGTTGATGTCACGGCCCGGGAAGTGTCACTTATCGCCGGCTCCGACATGAGACTAATCATGGAAGAACTGAGGACGGTGCGTGCGGAGATCCAGGTCTTTCGTAAGGAAATGGAGATGGAGATGATGGAGCTTAAAACCTCTATGAACACCTGCAATACGCGCATCGATGGTCTAGAGGCCAGGGTGAACGCCTTGGAGCAGCGGACTTCTTCGGGTCCGGCGAATACCGGGGCAGTCGACAAGATCGTGGAAGACTTAAGGCGCGAGCTCAACGACAGGGATCAGGATCTCTTGGCGAATGACATCGAGTTGTCAAACATACCCGAGGCCAAGGTTGATAACCCGATCCATATAATCAAGGTCGTAAGCCTAAAGCTAGGGGTTAACCTTGAGGAACGCGACATCGTCAGCGCGGAACGAGTCGGTGGGAGGCAGCTCAACGCGACGAGCTCTGCGGGTGCGACAGAGACTCGCCCGCGCGCCATTGTCGTGCGCCTGGCGCGTCGTGATCTGCGCGATGATCTGCTGGCTCGCGCGCGAGTGCGACGTGGTGCGACAACAGCCGACCTTGATATGTCCGGCCCGGCCCAGCGATTCTTCCTCAACGAGCGCCTTACAAAAACAAACCGCCAGTTGTTTCGGAAGGCACGGGACGCTGGTAGTCTCTTCGATTGGAGATTTGTGTGGACCAAGCGCGGCCGCATTCTTGCCAGGAGGAAACCAGGTGACCCCACACAAAGAGTCCGCACCGATGAGGACATATCTCGGATATTTGGACCTGTCAAAGAAGCAGCCTGATTACTGTCTAGTTTTATTATTTTTCTTAACGTTATTTTGTGCTAGTTTTATCATAATTATTTCTACTTGGGAGGATATGCGTCGCAACTGTTTCTTTCAGGTGCTTGATCACAGTTCGGCAGGTGCGCATAGTGAGTCTACGTTAATACCTTTTTATATTATTTTTCTATATGCACTTAAAAATCTTATTGCAACATACACTAATTATATCCAAATATTATATACAATTATTCTAATCGACGCTATTTGCAATTACAGTACATTATCTCCCCATCATCTAAGCTCATTGCAGCCCACTGTTGGACATAGTTTCTACCGCCACATATACATATACTTACTCATACTTAACATGTATATACAGATACACAATACATACATACAATTCATCGATGACAAATGCAAATGACTCCTAGTAAATGTATTAAGTTTGGTCTACTGAATGCGGGCTCTCTGGGGACTAATCAGGATGAATTTTTGATGGCCATGGGCAACCATGTTGTGGATATCATGGCTATCAACGAAACTTGGTTGCGTAAGGGTGAGGAGGACCGAGCGCCTAGTGTACCTGGGTACAAGCTTAAGCATATACCGCGACCTATGTCTGTACGAGGTGGGCGTGGCGGAGGCGTTGCTTTCTATATTAAAAGTGGGGTTAATGCGCGTGTAAGAGCTCATCCTGAACAGCCCAATGTTGAACAGCTATGGTTAAACCTAAATATAAACAAGAAAAAGTTACTCATTGGCACTGCATATCGTCCACCATGGTTGGACTTGGAGCTTTTTCTCGAGGGCTTGACTGCCAGTATTAGTGGTTTGGCCCCCTACGATAATTTAGTGCTACTGGGTGACTTTAATGTTAATATGCTAGATGTCAACAGCCCAAAAACTAAACAACTTTTAGATTTTTTTAGCTACTTAAACTTAAATCAACTAGTCCAAACACCCACTCACTTTGTAGGTGATAGTAGTTCGCTTATTGACATAATCTGCACTGATGCTTCAATCCGTAATGTCGTGGTGAATCATATTAGTGAACTTAGCCATCACTCGTTTATCACATGCGAGACGATTTTCAAGAAGCATAAGGATAAACCAAGATCTGTCGTATTTCGTCCGCTCACAGACATATTAGAAGACTATTTTAACATAGATTTGAAAAGTATACCATGGTCGATTATTGGAGACGTGAGTGATGTCAATTGTATGGTGCAAACATTTAACTCATTTATGATCCAGTTATTCGATCTCCACGCTCCTCTTAAAAGAAAGACTTTTAAAACGCGCCCTACTCCATGGATAACTGAAAACATCAGACTGATGTCGACTTTGAGAGATGAAGCCAGGGACAGATTTCGTAAATCTAAACTACCGGGTCATAAAGAGTATTATCTGGATCTGAAGCGCCAGGCAGTCACGGCACTAGTTAACGAGAAGACAGCTTATTTCGCCAAAAGCATCAATGACAAAATCAAAGACCCGAAACTATTGTGGCGCAATTTAAAATCGGAAGTGCTTCCGGACCATAAGCAAAGATTGCTCCCAAGTCACTTCAACAACCCTGATGACATCAATGCGGCGTTTCTGGACGTCCCAGGTAATTATCGTCACAGCATCTCACAATTGTCCAAGTTTGAGTCTCATAGGTTTGGCCCGGCCACATTCACACTCACAACAACTAATCCTGAGTCAATCCTGAAGATAATCAAGAGTCTAGGGTCAAATGCACAGGGGGTCGACGGTATAAGTCTCGATATGATATCTCTCACGTTGCCAACTTCCTTGCAAGCCATTACAGACATCATTAACCAGTCCATAGTCACACATACGTTCCCCCAACTCTGGCGATGCGCTATTGTACGCCCTATCCCTAAAAACAATAACCCGGTTAACATGAAGGACTTAAGACCGATCAGTATTTTACCTTGCCTGTCTAAGATCTTGGAACGTGTAGTATACTCGCAGGTTATTCAATACCTCGAAACCAATAATATTCTTCCCGACCTTCAGTCGGGGTTCAGAAAGGGTAGAGGTACTGTAACGGCTCTGACTGATGTTGTGGGTAATATCCTTGAAGCACGTGACGGGGGAGAGGGAACAATTCTGGCTCTGCTGGACTTTTCCCGGGCTTTTGACGCAATTAATACTACTCTATTGCTGACAAAGTTGGCTTTCTATGGCTTCAGCAGAGATGCGGTGGAGTGGTTTAATAGCTACCTCACTAACAGGTCTCAATATGTAGTAATGCATAGGGAGGACGGATCAACGGTGTCATCCGCCCCCCTCCCAGTGTCTAGGGGTGTCCCTCAGGGATCGATTCTGGGGCCTTTATTATACATTCTGTACAGTGCGGATGTCATAAAATCCTTTGTTAACTGTAAATATCACATGTATGCTGATGATATTCAGTTGTACATATCCTTCAAAGGAGCTGAAACATCCTTGGCAGTACAGAGAATAAACGAGGACTTGCATAGGGTTGTTGTATGGTCAGAGGAGAACTGTCTGTCTCTGAACCCCCTTAAATCTAAATTTATGGTGCTGGGTTCTAAGAAACAAGTTAGGGCGATACTGTCTGCCAACCCTGAGATAATTATCTTGGGAGAGAAAATTGAGAGAGTGGAGCAGACATGCAATCTGGGGCTAATTATGGATACAGAGCTGCGTTTTGAGGCCCATGTGACCAATGTTCTCCGAAATTGTTTTTATAGGCTAAAGGTGTTATATGGAATACGGAAATACCTAAGCATACCAGTTCGGAAACAACTTGTTGACAGTCTTATCCTATCTAAGTTAAATTACTGTGATACAGTCTACGGACCATGCCTACTTTCTAGAATGGAGCGTGTAATCCAACGTATCCAGAATGCCTGTGTTCGTTTTTGTGTTAATGTCCCGCGAAGAAGTCATGTTACTCCATACATTAATGAACTTAAATTACTAAAGATGGCTGCGAGGAGGAAGCTTCATTTAGCCAACCTGTTGTTTGGTATTGTTACAACTCAGAAACCTTACTATCTCTATGAAAAGCTAACTTGGAAGCAAAACCATCTAAAGTATAGTCTTCGCTCCATGGTAAGCCCACTGTCGGTGCCAATGCACAGAACTACAGCGTTCAGGGGGAGTTTCAAGTTCGCAGCCACACGCTGTTGGAATGATCTCCCACCACCAATGCGACGCCTGAAAACAGTACAATCATTCAAATTCCAACACAAAAAGTTACTTATACAAGAACAAATCTCTCTTTAAGCTCCCTAATTGTATTCTAGTAGTGGTTTTACTGTACCTCTGTGGTCATGGCCTGCAGGCTTTGGCTTGGGATCTCCTAGGGCGTGGGCTGCTTGGAATTTCGCTCTCTTGGTGGGGCTGTATTCGGTGAGGTTCGCTTCTGCATTCTGTAATTTACAGTTAACATATTTAATGTACTGGCACACTGTGCTGGTCAAGTATAGTTTAATTTATAAAAAAATATCCTAACCTCGTAAGGCCCAACGACCTAATTTAATGACAAAAAAATTTTTGACACTCCGGCCCGAGACACTATTTAAAATCATTTAAATTATATATCTAATCATAAAAATATATATCGACCTAAATTTGGGTTGGGCCTTACGAGGCTAATTTATATAATTAACCGATCAATTTATTTAATAGTAATATAATTTCACTACAATCACAATGCTTGTATCTAATATAATTGTTTCACACTTACCAGTTTGTTCATTAATCTATTAGTTGAGCTTCTATAAGTCACAGTTTGTCATCTACACCATTTTATACGGTTTGCAAAAACTATTCCTACACAATCACCCAATTACATCTTATGTTTTTTAGTCATATCCACAGAACACTTATCGAGTTTTACATAATGCGCCATCAATGTTAGATAATTAGAATTATGTTGCAATTATGTAACACCTGCATGTCAAAACGTCAAACAAATAGTTTTCTGACAGCTGCGCGCACAGATTAATTTAGGCCGGCGGCGCATACGTCGTTCTCGTCGGTACGAAATGTTGCCATTTTAAATATTTGTATTTATGTTATTCAAATTACAATCTCACTGTATGCTGCACCGGTCGACGTCTTAACGTCAACGCCGGCTATCGCTGAAAACCAGCGCTGGGGCTCTGTCTCGCATAGGGTTGCAGCATTATGCTGAGCGTTGGCCGTTTTGCGTGGACGTGACGCATATTCTCCCCCAAATTGTTTCTTTTTTGTATTTGTGTTCCTTCCTTGCGTCATGTTTACCGCAAATAAATGTATTTTCTTTCTTTCTTTCTTTCATACAAGTGTGCTGTGTTGGTCACTCACTACATTCGAGCCGGTATTATTTGCGCGAGCCGAAGGCGATCGCAATAAGGGAGCCAAATGTGTAATGATAAATACACAAGCGTTTTATACGACGGTTTAAAAAAAAAACAGACTTGTATTGTTATTAGTTGTGTAGGCCACTAAGTATTACTCTAATTTCAGGCTGTCACTCAGGGGGTCAAATCTACGTGTTGCTCTTCGCTCTTCTTCCCTACTTGAAGTCAACATTTTACAAGTATTTATGGAAAATGGTGAGCTGGTTTTGTTTCTTCCACTCACTGCGCTAGCGATGCGCATGCAGGTGTAAATAAAGGTACTGGTAAAACCGCTAAACAACCTATATAAAAAATATAATAAACACAAAATGTTTTGAATACCCAAATGAAGGTTAATATGTGGTGAAAAATATATAAATTGATGAAATGATGATTTGAATGATGATTGTTTTATCATGATTGTAACCTAAAATTGTTTATTTATTCACAACAATATTCATTGTTTTTAGACATTAAAACTCTTTGCGGAGACTGAAAAAAATAAATGTAAAGTAAAAACACTACTGTATAATAAGCTGAATTATGAACCTGAATGCGTTTCCATAAGAGTCACTTTACAAGCAAGTGTGTTGAAGAAATATTTCATCATTTTTGGCGACCGTATTTTATGGCCCTCCTATTAAGCCGTCCTATTGTTTAACTGTATGTTTTGACGTTTCCACTGAATAAAAATAGTACTTAGATGATGAAATTACTTTTATCGCAGTCGCAAAAATTGCGACAGCAATAAACAAAACCTCTGATAACATTCTATAAACTGCGCCAAGTATTGGTTCAAATACTACTGTAATTTTGCTATTACACTCAAAACAGCAATAAAAGAAAAAGATAATAAGAACCCTTATAATTTCGCCATGTCCGTCTGTCTGTCTGTCTGTCCCTGGCTCAGCTCACAGACTTTTAGTACGAGAAAGCTGTAATTTGGTATGGGTGTACCTAAAGAATATATTAATCACGCCAACAAAGTGGTAAACTAAATTTTTTGACAAAAAATGACAATATAATCATATTATACCTTTTAGCAGTGCCGATCAACGCGCCTAACACGTTGGCTGCAATTTGTCTGGCGGCATCGCATAGGACATCGCGAAAATTGGGGAGGCAGTGAAAGTGTTTAATAATAACTAAATTTATAGACCCGACAGGAGCATAGCCATGTGTCGGAGAGAGGTAAATATTAAAGTGGATAGAATAGACATAATTCGTTGTTTGTCATTCCCTATTCCAAATTATTATATTTTTGTGGAAATATTTTATTATTGATACTAATTAAATACCAATAATACATGTTCTAACCCAAACGGAAGATATGAGTACGAAATGAACTTCATCTCAACAATAATAATTCATAAAGAGCTCTCGCTGGCCATGCCTATTAAAAAAATATCTCACAAACAAGTGAGCATAGCACGTGGCTAGTGTGAGTGTCACACTTCTATACATAATTGCATTAATACGAACACGACTAAAATGTGCTTCGTGCGTCAAAACGCTTACATCGGGCGATCGAGTCGTGAGCCGTGCTATACGATTATCGCCTTAGACGTGAGCATTACGGTTGTTGCAACCCAGTGCTGGGCACGCCACGATTGCGGCGATAAGTCCCCTCTTTGAGGAGTGGCTGGAGAGGCGCCACGGCGTCCTCACCTTCCGCGTGACGCAGGTCCTCACCGGACACGGCAGCTTCGGGAGGTTCCTGTGTCGGATAAGGCGGGAGGAAACGTCCGGGTGTCACCACTGTGTGGATCGCCCGGAGGACACGGTGGAGCATACGGTGGAGGTCTGCCCGGCTTGGGCAGAGCACCGCCGTGTCCTCGTGGAGGCGATCGGTGGCAGAGACCTCTCGCGTCCGGCCCTGGTTCAGGCCATGGTACGGAGCGCGAGGGCATGGGCAGCCGTCACCTCCTTCTGCGAAGCAGTAATGCTCGCAAAGGAGGAGGCGGGACGGTTGAGGGAAAGGCAAGTTTCGCGCCCTCTCGCCCCTAGCCGCCGCAGGAGACGCCCAGGGCGTCGGGAATCCCGGGCGGATTTCCGGCCACCGTAGGCGCGGGCTTGCGGACGGTGAGCAATGGGTAGCTCACCGTCCGGTAAGGACCAGGCCCGGGTCGACGGCGCGTCGTATTCCACGCGCGCCTCAAAGAGATGTCGTCAGCACAAAAGTAGGGGTCCACTAGGGCCGATGCCTGCCGGGGTCGCGGGAAGGTACATATGGGTCACCGACGCCCCCGCAACACAGGCAACAGGAAGGAATACGGGTGGGTTTTAGTCAGTAAGAGTCTGACACACCCTCCCGCTCCGCCCAGAGCGGGAGAAGTTATTTGATGATTTCCCACCCAAAAAAAAAAAAAAAAAGACGTGAGCATGCGGAAATTTGGCCGATAGTACGTAGCCCGGCTAGTGGATCCAACATACCACTCACTTTTGATTTTTGATTTGATTTGAACGAGGCCGTCTTGCCAATAACAAGAACAATAACAGCTATATTAAAGTCGCCAGCACATCAATTTGTAACTGTCAAATTATGTTATTCGATTTTGAACTTCAACATTTTAAGGGTTAAAATTATTTGGAGTTTGACAGTTTGTAGTAACTTGATGTGCTGGCGACTGTACAAGCCGATTCAATTGATGATTACATTGCTTCCGAACCAGTTTATTGACGTTAGGTAGGAAACATGACCAGAGACATAGAATAAGAAAATCGTGTAGAAGAGAAACACATGTATATTTATTATGTCGACCTCGTGATTGCTTTATGGGTTTTGGAAACAATTCCCACTAAATTGAAACTTCACTAAGGTAGAAGCTATGGAACTGCCACAAGTGTGATGTGGGAGAGAGGGTGAAGAGTAAGGTCGACTATACTTACGCACTTATCTTTGGGCACGCACCGACCGCTTCCAGCCGAAACAGAGTTAACAGGTTGTTAATAGTGTTGATGATCGAGCGCAGACCATGGATCTTGTTACAACCCTAACTGTGCTGAACGTATCTTACCTCCTAAAACTATGGTCATTAAGTGCCAGCGCACTGTGCATCTTGTCGCTGTGTCTAGTCGCTGCAACATGGCCCAGAGTAGTCGTTGGCTTCTGCGTCTTGTCACTGCGACTAAACAAAGAGCTACCGTATGTGTCTATAACTTGTAGTTGCGACAGACCTCGTACAGAAAGGGGTCAATTTCTTTGAGTATTCATGAGAGACGGTCATGTTGTTCTTCTTATGAGTGAATATGGAGCCTCTAGTTGTACTTGACTTGGCGTTTGTCATGCGAAACCGAAGCACGTCCGACTGTCGTCGCGTGTGCACGTGTATAGTGCGTCACTGCGACAAGTAGTGAGAGCGTGCGACTCCTCTAGCCTATCATTGTGACTCTGCATCTCAACGCCTAATGTGCGAAGCTTCGAACAAAATATATGAAAATCGCAGCTTGTCGTTGCGTCTAGTCACCGACCTGTCGCAGTCGCACGTCCCAGAGTTTGCCTCAGAAGGGCCCTGAACGGGAGTGTCATTTCTGTACATACTTGTTCTATGCCAGAGACGAGCTGCTCTGTCGCATTAATTAAATCTTCGATGCCGGAGGGCAGCCTATTCTAGCGGTGCCTGTTCTTGGTAGGCACGTTTTGCCCCAGAGGCATTATCTGGTTTAAGGCATGTTCAGTTTAGCTATTTTTGTAGAATAACAAAGTAAGTGATAATGATAAAGGCGCTTTGTAAAAAACGTTATGTTAATCAGTAGGTAAGCAAAAGAAAAAAAAAATATTGTCACTCATTGTGACATTCTTTTTTTTTTGTTAAATATTAATACGAAATTCGAACGGAGGTGAAAAGAGCATAATCAGCCTATAATTGTTCCCACTGCTGAGACAGGCCTCCCCTCTTTGAGAGGGAGTGGGCCGTAATCCACCACGCGGGCCCAGTGCGGGCTTGTAGATATCACATGTCTTCGAATTTTTGGTTCTAGGACAGGCCGGTTTCCTCACGATGTTTTCCTTTACCGTTTTAAGAGCGAAAGTGAAATGAGAATCCGCCTTAATTTATACAAGTGAGTTCGTTTTCGAATTCATATGAATTCGAAAACGAACACGATCACTTGAATCAGGTTTTTGTATTTACGGCAGACACAGTTACAATTCTATAGGAACGATATAAAACTTATCAATTTATTTATTTATACATTTAATTTGAACTTAGA
Organism: Atethmia centrago; assembly: GCA_905333075.3. Classification (NCBI taxonomy): domain Eukaryota; kingdom Metazoa; phylum Arthropoda; class Insecta; order Lepidoptera; family Noctuidae; genus Atethmia; species Atethmia centrago. The sequence continues at coordinate 23,113,646 of HG995386.1, forward strand.
TTGTCCTTAACTTAAAAAAAATTAACAAGTTTTGGTACAGTTGCTTGGTACGCTTTCACGCCAGAACGGTTGAACGGACTAAAATGAAATTTGAAACACGGGTAGACCATGGCCTGGATTAGAATATAAAATACTTTTTATCCCGATTTCCATGGGAGAGAGACTTATACGGATGAAATTACGGGGCGCAGCTAGTAATATTGTAATGCGAAAATAAGTTTATTTGTTACGCTTTCACGCTAAAACGGGAGAACGGATTTACATAAAATTTGGAACATCGGTAGACTATGACCTGGATTAGAATATTATTATTATTAAATTTGTTTCTTATTTATATTAATGATTTGCCGTACCTCATAAAGGATAACCATGATATAGTATTGTTTGCGGATGACACTTCACTTTTGTTTAAACTTAAACGTCAGCAGCTGGTTACTGACGACGTAAATAGTGCGATCTCAAAAGTAGTTCACTGGTTCAATGTTAATAATTTACTTCTTAATGAAAAAAAAACCAAATGCATTAAATTTACGCTTCCTCACGTTAGGCAGGTGAAAACTAATGTGTTGATAAAGGGCGAAGAATTGAATCCTGATGATAGCACAGTATTTTTGGGCTTAACTTTGGATGCTAAGCTTCAGTGGGGTCCACATATAGATAAATTGTCGAGAAAGCTAAGCTCCACAGCATACCGCGCTGTTAGAAAAAATCGTAATTTAATTGACATAGAGACAGCCCGTTTAGTGTACTTTAGCTATTTTCATAGTGTAATGTCGTACGGTATTCTGTTGTGGGGAAATGCCGCAGACATTCAGAATATCTTTGTTTTGCAGAAAAGAGCTGTTCGATCAATTTATAAATTAAGTCCGAGAGAGAGTCTCTCAGAGAGAAATTTAAGGAGATTAATGTAATGACTGTGCCCTGTCATTATATTTTTTAAAATCTTTTATATGCCCATACAAATATAAAACTGTTTGAAAATACAGTGATATCCATAACATAAATACTAGGAACAAACACAAATTTGTTGTACCTACAGCAAGGCTCAAGAAAATAGGTGGCTCATTCAGATGTCAATGTATACGTTTTTATAATAAACTTCCAAGCCACGTTCAAGATCTAAGCCTTAATAAATTCAAATCATTTATTAAAAGTAAGTTGTCCCACAAAGCCTTTTATACCGTTAAAGATTATATTGAGGACAAAAAGGCTTGGGATTGAGCTGCTCCAATTTATTGCATACTGAAACTTTTATTTTATTTATATACACTTTTGACATTTAATGATTATTCAAGACACAATGACATATTTACTTTGTGGAGCTGAATATACTGTGTGGAATTTAATATTTACTTGTAAAGTATTATATTGTTTTCAATTATTGTGAATGTGAAGACTATGTAGGTCATTGTTTTTTTTTTTTTCTCATTATTTTTAATATTGGTCTGGCAGTTTGAGTCATTTAAGCGGCCTACCAAAATGTCCTTTCTTTGGTATTGTTCGTCGAATCGTTGAGCTCCTTAAGTTCTGAGTTGAGCTGCACGATTACTGACAAATGCGAGCACTGACTGCATAGGTCCACTCATTCTGTGTGGTTCTTTCCTCAAAAGACCATTTCAGACACCAATCTACATGATCTTCACATGATCTGACCAAGATTATGTCTGGACTTTAAAAGAGACTGTGACCTCTGAGTTTGTTTCAGCCTTTCTTCTCAGAGTAGTCAGATAGGAAACGCCGAGCTCATCTAGTTTTTTTTTTTCTAAATATGATTGACGTGTAAAAGTGTTTGTACAAACCTACTTACAGAAAATAAAATCATTTCATTTCATCATTTCATTTCATTTCAGAACATTGGATACTTTTTATCCCGATTTCCACGGGATGGAGATTTATGCGGGTGAAACCACGGGGTGCAGCTAGTATAATAATATTATAAATGCCAAATTGAGTTTGTTTGTTACGTTTTCACGCTAAAACGTCTCGATGGATGGCACATGAGAAGACCATGGGTTAGGACACATAATATTTTCATCCCTATAGTTTCAGTGGGATAATTTACAACCTCCACGAGGAAGCCGCGGCAAAAGCTAGCACAGGATAATCAAGTAGCATAATCAGTCTATAATGTTCTTACTGCTGGGACACAGGCCTCCCATCTGTGAGAGGGAGTGGGCCGTTATCCACAACGCGGGCCCAGTGCGGGTTGGTAATAACAATCAAGTAACTGCGACCAATTCGGCTCACACGTGTTTGGTCACAGTTCCAACCTAAATTATTATTTAATTATTATTATTCGGGGTACTTTGATTTTTTTCCGGGGTGGATAATCCTCATGGATGTCCTCCGCCCTGGGTTGGGAGAGGGGTCTGTCAGACTCTTACTGACTAAAAACCACCCCGGTGTTTTACTCCTACACTTGCACCGGGGATCATAGGATCTAATGCGACTTCTGCGATCGCCGGCTGGTGCCAGCCCGCCGTTGCGGGCGACCTCAGGCTCGCGGGGGGAATGAGGCTGCGACGTCCAATAGGGGCGCGCGTGGAACACTACGCGCCGCCACCTCGGGTCTTGCTATGTGGGGAGCGACGGATGTCCCCTAGTCCGTCGCCCCTGGACCCATTTAGGGGGGCTGTAAGAGGGGAGTTCCAACCTAAATTAAACCCGTTTATTCGGGGTACTTACCCTAGCTTGTGAATAAAGGCCAGAAACTTAAAAAGCAGTTCAATGGTTTTTTAAACTGTGCATTGCTAGAAGCGCAATAAGTTTTTAGAGGTTCATTAATTTTAAAAAGTCTCCATCATTAGAAGGTCATTAGGTACATTTTTAGAGGATCAGTTAAGTATCTCCTTTTATAAAAGGTTAAATGGTTGAAAGCATTGATAAAATAGCCATTGGGAGTCGTCTAGAAATTAGGGCAACTTGTGAAACATCTAGATAAAACCCCCTTGAGAGCTCTTTGCTTATAACCATGCAAATATTCAGGAGAAACATTTTAGTAATCTAAATAATTAATGAGTACAGGCCTCGCGTGTTAGGTAAAAGTTATTATCTATTGAATAGTTAATTGTACCTGCTCGACAGCTTGCAAACTACCAGGTTTATAATGAAAGAAAGAGATAGAAAAATAAGGAACGTAAGATTTAATGCTCCCCTTGATACAGAAGAATGCAGATCTGAAGCCTGAAAAATACCGATAAAGCCACGCGTCGATTGGCTCACATTGATCGTTACAAACTCACCTATTTGTTTCTGACAAAAAGCCGAACATTTGCAAAGAAGTCCGGACATTATTTATTTTTTACTCATTATTATTTCAGTATCCAGTCATTGAAATTTTTAAGTACCACTCGGGGCCAGAAATTAAATGAAATAATTATTGTAAGTAGATCTTCTGAGGAACTTGTACAAGTCTATTTGGTATAAAATTGTAAAACTAGATGGCGCCGGCATTTCCTAGCTGACTGATCCCTGAAAAGAAAAGCCGAAACCAATTCAGAGTCCAAGGTCTCTTTTAAAGTCCTACCTACCTACCTTTAGGTAGGTAGTACCTACCTAAAGTAGGCTTGTCTTAAGAAAAAATATTGCCCCCACTGCTGAATCTATGTATACAAGGTTTTGGACCTGCAAAACATTTTAGGAGGTAATTATGTTAATGATGCTCGACCCGAATCAACAAAAAAAAAATAAAAAAATTAAAAAAAAAACGTTAAAAAAAAAAAAAAAGAAATAAAAAGAAAAGATAAAATTTTAAAATCTAAAATAAAAAGTATTATTGATTATTGATTTGGTATCGTATTGTTATACGATTATTTACGAGTTTCATAACAACCTCCTGAAATGTTTTGCAGGTTCAAAACAACAGCTTGTATAGTTTGTGGTAGCGGAAAAAAAAAGTTAATTTTGAACATATTTCTCAGAACTTTGTTGTTACCAAAACACGTTTTGAAAAAGAAAACTTGATACAAATTACCGATAAACTAACGTTTGACCTTGAGTTCTAATCCAAAATATCTGTATTAAATATCAACGTACGTTACGTATTTAATTAATAACAAGAACGTCTTATTTTAATGCAGATATTGGTTAAATGATAAATGATTTTATTTCTGTAAGTAGGTTTTTACAAACACTTTTACACGTCAAACATATTTTTTTAAACTAGATGAGGTCGGCGTTTCCTATCTGACTAATCTGAGAAGAAAGGCTGAAACAAACTCAGAGGTCACAGTCTCTTTTAAAATCCAGACATAATCTTGGTCAGATCATGTGAAGACCACGTCGATTGGTGTCTGATATGGTATTTTGATGAAAAACCACACAGATTGAGTGGACCGGTCCAGTCAGCGCACGTATTTGTCAGTAGTTGTGCAGCTCAACTCATAACTAAAGGAGCTCAACGATTCAACGAACAATACCAAAGAAAGGACATTTGGCTAGGCCGCAAAAAATACTCAAAACTGCCAGACCATGTTAAAACTCTAAAACTAAGTACCATACTTTTTTTTTTCTAAACTGTTGTAGTTAGAGATATAAAAAACATTTTATAGCAATATTCATCAGCTTTGTAGTCAATAGTCTGTGGCCCTGGCATCAAGCAATGGACAAGATTGTCAAACTTTTATGGATTAAATACGAGGCTTTTGGCTACTTTTTATGTGTTTATTTTATGTAATCTTTTTTGTATTTTTTCTTTCTTTCTTTTCTTTCTACTCACATTCGGTTTAACAGTTTTCTCTTTAAATTTCATAAAGATCATTGGTTATGTCACATAAAACAATCATTTAACAAAGTAACAAAGTCCGAACGGGGGATCAAAAAGCCGGACATGTCCGGACAAATCTTGACGGATGGTAACCGTACAGTTGACTTAGTAGTTGACCAACATTACTGATAGCGGACAAAATTATTCTCTGTTCCACTGTCAATACCTTGAGCCACCCAATCCATTCTCACTTTTATTCGCTGTTCTTAGGGCACCTGTCCCACAGCCGACGAGGCAGCGACTAGAATCAACGATTATCTCGCTGAAGAAACGTACAAAAGATTGTAGGTCCTGTGTAAGTAAAATCTATATACACTGGCCTGCAAAACTAAGTACTATACTTTTTTTTTCTAAACTGTTGTAGTTAGAGATTTAAATAAAAAACATTTTATAGCAATATTCATCAGCTTTCTTTGAAACTACAGTAAATTATACATTAGTAACATTTTTAAATCTAAAACAAGATAAACCAATAAAAATGGCAATTTTTAGCTTAATGTCATAAAACTTAATTAGCATTTACACGTATGTTTTACATGTTATTTATTTTTTAATAACTGGTATTGCCTCCTCGAGCTCTGCTTACAGCTTAGAATCGATTTGGCATACTGAACACCAGGTTTCGGAGCCGATGTTGGGGAATATTCTCCCTTTCTTCTATCAGGGCCTGTTTTAGTGCCCTGAGGGTGGTTGGTGGTGATCTGCGGCTTCTGACTAGCCTCCCTAGCTCATCCTAGGCGTGCTCAATTGGGTTGAGATCAGGACTTTTTGATGGCCAAGCCATCACGCTGATACCAACCGCCTGAATATACTCTTGCACGACCCGAGCCGTGTGTGGCCGGACATTATCATGCATCAGCATCGATCCATCACATATATTTACTAAATACGGCCCTGCATACTCATTGAGAATCTCCTGGGCATATCTTTCCCCAGTCTGAGTACCATTGTCTATGGCCACTAACTCTGTGCGACCTTCTGAAGATATGCCAGCCCACATGTACACTGCCTCCACCGTACTGGACTCTTTCAGAGAAGCAGGCTTGAAAGTATCGCTCGCCAGGTTGCCTGTAGACACTTCGCCTTCCATCAGAAGTGTAAAGTGAGATTTGAGACCCATCTGTAAACAAAATTCTTGACCATTCTTCTTGATCCCACTGTATGTGTTCACGGGCGTATCGCAGTCTCGCTACTCAATGCTCTCTCTCGAGTTTGGGGCTACTCGCTGGTCTTCGGGGTTTCAGGTTAGCTTCAGCCAGTCTTCTTCTCACTGTACTGTCACTAATGTAGTCCCTTCGGGTCTGAAGAAGCTGTTGCTCCAATCAACTGTATTTATAACGATCTTCTCGTGCACTAGTACACCTGGGTCTGCCATTACCAGGTCTCCTCAAGTGGTTTCCAGTCTCTTCGTACCTTCGCTTCACCTTCTGGACCGTTAGTAACGTCACACCCACCATTCTTGCAGTACGACGCATACTCATGCCTAGTTCCAGAAAAGTCATGATCCTAGCACATTCTTCAGGTGAAAGAGGCATGATAAATAATTTTATGTGCTGTTGTAACAGGACTCATCGATCAAGAAAAAATTTGAAAACAAAAAATTAATGGTAAAATTGTAATTCGAAGAGGATTATTTTTTATTTTAAAGATTGTTTCAGCCATTTCTTATAAGAAGGTTACCGACTATAAAGTTTTTATGTACAAAATTAAACAATTTTTCGAATCCTTTTTGTTTCGAAAGTATATCTATCTTGTGGACTTAAAAAGTTATTGCAATTTTAAAAGTGTGATACTTAGTTTTGCAGGCCAGTGTATATATAAATGAATTGACGTTTAGTACCCTCACAAAAACTCGAGAACGGCTGCTCCGATTTGCCTAATTTTGATTTTGAAATATTTATAGAGGTCCAAGCAAACTGGTCACAACTTCCCCAAGTTCAATTTAACGGAACTGCTATTCCAGTAAGCGAAAAGGTTAAGAACCTTGGAGTTTGGCTCGGCAAACATCTTTCTTGGGGTCCCCAGCTACAGGACGTAAGTCGCAAAATTTTTGCATCTGGTAAGTCCCTGAGACGATTGCGGAACTTTCTTCCAACTGCCACTAAAACTGCGCTTGCACAATCCCTTTTACTTCCCATCCTTGACTACGCTGATGTCAGTTATCTCGATCTCACTGAGGCACAACTAGATAAACTTGAGCGACTTCAAAACTTTTGCATAAGATTTATATTTGGCTTGCGCAAGTATGATCATATTTCTGAATATCGTACAAAACTCAAGTGGCTTCCCATACGTCTTCGCCGGAATGCTCATATCTTATTTCAGCTATACAGTATTCTGTTCAATCCTACAACCCCCTCTTATCCTAAAGAACGTTTCAAGTTCCTTCATGACACACATAATAGATACCTGAGGTCATCGGAAAACTTAAGACTAGAGATGCCGATGCATTCCACCAGCTTTTATGACAAATCTTTTACAGTTCAAGCAGTACGGTTATGGAATGCCTTACCCGTGTCGATAAGGCGTGCACAAACTTTGTCCACTTTTAAAATTCAGGTAAAAAAACAATTTCTCTCTCCCTAAACATCATCATTACTTAAAGTTATATAGTTCTTGATCTTGTTTCATGTTTATGGCATATATATATATGTATGTATGTATGTATGTATGTATGTATGTATGTATGATATATGTTATGTATAGTATATGCTTTATGTATTATAAGTATTTATTGTATATGTAACTGGTACACCACTGGCTACCTGCAGTATTGTCTCTCCTCCCCCTTAAATCCATCCAAAGGTTGTCTGTAAAAGATCGCTTTTAGCGATAAGACCGCCCATTGTGTCACCCCTTGTAAAATTTCAACATTTGTATCTGTAATTTTTATGGTGTACATAATAAAGAGTATTCTATTCTATTCTATTCTATTCCAAGGAAGGTTCAAAAGGTGAGAAAATATAAAGAAATTGCAATGGAAGTAGTAAAAAAGTAGTAACTATGAACTTATCAAAAAGTATTAGGGTTGCGTGTATTCACGATAGTATTTCAATCATTATCCACGATAGGATTTGAATGAAATAGGGTAGGTAGGTAGGGTAGGTAGATAGGTAGGTAGGGTAGGATAGGAAGGGTAGGATAAGTAGGTTAGGGTAGGTAGATAGGGTAATCTCTTCTTCTCACCCTGCCCGCAGCAGGCGCACCGGGCGTCGGCGGAGGGCGGATAGCGCCCTCTTCCAGCCCCCCTAAATGGGTCGAGGGGTGACGGACTCGGGGACATCCGTCGCCCCCCACATAGCTGGACCCGAGGTGGTGGCGCGTAGTGTTCTACGCGCGCCCCTATTGGACGTCGCGGGGAGAGTTTTACACCTCACTCTCCCCGCGAGCTTGAGGTGGCCCGCAATGGCGGGCCGGCACCAACCGGGGATATTGGAAGTCGCACTAGATACCATGATCCCCGGTGCAAGTGTGGGAGGGGAACACCGGGGAGTTTTTTAGTCAGTAAGAGTCTGACAGACCCCTCCGCCTGCCCCAGGGCGGAGGACATCCATGAGGATTTTCCACCCTGGAACAAAAAAAAAAGGTAGATAGGGTAGGTAGGTAGGGTACGTAGGTAGGGTAGGTAGGTCGGGTAAGTAGATAGATAGATAGGGTGGGTAGGTAGGGTAAAATATGTAGGGTACGGTAGGTAAGTAGGGTAGGATTATAGATACTTAGTGATACCCGTGCGAAGCCGGGCCGGGTAAAGCTAGTAGATACATAAATATAGTTGATCGCTGATTGTTCATACTGCCGGCGAGTACTTGTTTGTTGCAGCGACAAGAGCTACCAAAGACAGTACTCGACGCTCGCTTGGCAGGCATAATACTCGATGAGAGCCTCACGCTTGGTACATAATTACATACTCGTATGCATACCAGCGAGTGATGGTCGTCGCCGTCGCGCACTCGCTGCTCGTTGTTCGCCAACTTGTTTTTAACCGACTTCCAAAAAGGAGTAGGTTCTCAATTCGGATTCGGTGATGAGCAGTTGACATTACGCTATTGTAACTTAGATAAATTACAAACTGACCCACGTGAAAAAAATAAAAAAAAAACACTACAAAGTTAAAAATTACCTTAATTTCGGAAGTCGGTGGCAAAAAACTAAAATACAGATCCAAAGACACCGAATTCTGAAAATAAAGTAATTTTTCACTTTGTAGTGTTTTTTTGGAAGTCGGTTGTTTTTTTTCTTGTAAAAAGTTTTTTATTACTTGCTAGCTCTACCCGCTTCTCGATAATCGCCAGTGGTAGGACAGGTGCCCTATAGCTAAGATGCCATATATCAAAGAATACACTTGGGTACATTAATCGTGACCGCGGACACGACGTTGAGTTATTATCTTACTTTCTACACTCTCTGTGTCTCCTTACGAAGAGCAACTATAATATATTATGGAGAAGCTTAGCTTTTCAATTAAAATTGTAGCTGATTGGCTTTTACGAGAATTTTGTTTGATTTAAACGAGGTCGGGATCGTGACCTAAGATAATATTAAGAAGTAGAAAGGGACTGTTTTTAGGTTACACGAGTTTTTTTTTGTGTTGGGTTGAGAATTTGGCACTAGCAGACCGGAGTCTGTTTTTTTCCTGATAATGGCAATGTTCTCACCCCTCATTCCGTATCGTTGAGGCAAGAAAATTTCTTCGTATTATTTATTTATTAAAATTAAAGATTTATTATATATTACGAAGTATTTCCCGCTTTTTAAACAACGAAGGGGATGATGGGGTCTGTGTTCGTTTGCTCCACTCGCTCACTAGACGCCGCCATCCCCTTCGAACCTAACCAGTCCGAGTCGTGGTGCCCCAAATCCTATTCACTGGCTCTTGCATCCTAAGTTCTCCTAGTAACAGTAGTAACCGTTTGTACTCACATACGATCAATGGGAGTACAAACACAGAGAACAACTCAAGGAGAAACGGAATGGTCTAAAACGAATGACAATGACACATGACGCAAATGGCATACCTGTTTTTTTTTACCGTTCCGTTTTATTGAAATTTGACCGACATTTTATACCACGGACTGACTACAGATACTGGATACTGACTACAGATATTGGGACAAAATTAGTTGTCAATCGCCCATTTTAATGTTTCGTTTTCGCTTCTTATCTGATTTGAGGTTAGAAATATTTAATAAATTCTTGAAAAATATGCATTACCTTTTAATAACAGTGGTAGCGTAATAATCGAGGACCCAACCCCTACCAACTTTAGCTCCTTTTACCCCTGCCAAACGATACTAGATCCAACCGTTATTTATTTCTAAGCTATAAGATTTATTGAAGCCAGGCTTTTAAATTTGCGGGAAGGTACTTATGGGTCACCGAGGCCCCCGCAACACAGGCAACAAGAAGGAATACGGGTGGGTTTTAGTCAGTAAGAGTCTGACACACCCTCCCGCTCCGCCCAGAGCGGGAGAAGTTATTTGATGATTTCCCACCCAAAAAAAAAAAAAAAGGCTTTTAAATTTATTTACTGCCAAGAGTCCTATAATTTCGCCAAGTTATGAATAGGTGTCAAAATAAAACAAGAGATTCTATCGCCTCTTGTTTTATTTTGACACCTTGCAGAATTTAGATTAGGTCGAATGCGCTAAGATAGCCCGCATAAGTAAAAACAATAAATATCTTTTTTTGTGTGAAAATGTGCACTTTTGTATTTTTTTATGTAACGATATTCTCGTGGACATCCACGTCCACGTCACTGCAGCACGATAACACAGGGAAGTAAAATATTTTGAAATATATGAAGACTCTTTCCGTCCACGATAACGTTATTACGTGCACGTATTTCCATACATCTTATGGACGTGGACATGGACGTCCACAATAATATCGTAACGTGAGAAATGATAATAGCACATATGGACTCCTAGGATGATGCTTGTAGTAGTATATAGACACGATTGAAAAGCTTTGAAACTGACCGCCCACTTGTCACCTTGTTGAGTATCAAGCTCCGGCATGGGCAGCCATCACCTCCTTCTGCAAAGGAGGAGGTGGCACGGTTGAGGGAAAGGCAAATTTCGCGCCCTCTCGCCCCTAGCCGCCGCAAGAGACGCCCTGGGCGTCGGGAATCCCGGGCGGATTTCCGGCCACTGTAGGCGCGGGCTTGCGGACAGTGAGCAATGGGTAGCTCACCGTCCGGTAAGGACCAGGCCCGGGTCGACGGCGCGTTGTTTTCCACGCGCGCCTCAAATAGATGTCGTCAGCACAAGCGTAGGGGTTCACCAGGGCCGATGCCTGCCGGGGTCACGGGAAGGTACCAAAGGGTTACCGAATGCCCTGGCAACGCGGGCAACTGAAGGAATACCGGTGGGTTTTAGTCAGTAAGAGTCTGACACGCCCTCCCGCGCCGCCCAGAGGGGGAAAAGTTATTTGATGACTTTCCACCCAAAAAAAAAAGATGTGCTGCGGTGGTCTTGACTTCGCAATAAAACTACTTGATTTCGATATAGAAGTACTGTATTTCATGGGTACTGATTACACTGAAACGACCGATATGTGCGCACGCTCAAGGTGTTGGAGAGCGAGTGAAAGGCGGGACGCCCGCGATCGCGGTGTGGTGTATGTGACGTCAGTAACACACCTTTAACATTATATACCTCCGTTTATGGCACTTACGCCTAGTGACATAAGTAATTTTCAACATTCTCACCGGAAAATCACACGGCCTAACCCCGAGCAATTTATCGAACAAAGCTTATTAATATTATCTTGTTATCAACATCATAAGGTCACCCGGGGCGAAAGCAACTATGAGGCTAAAGCAACTAATTCAATTTTCTCTCAATCTAATCATTTTTGTAGATAGCTCTATCTATTGGAGTAAAGCGGAATCATAGTTTTTTCAAATAAAGTACAGATGGCATCACTAGTTCACCTACTGTAGTACTGACAGATCATTTTCTGTCAGCCGCCATTTTGGAGTCGCATTCACCCCATAAAAAAAGAAAAGTAAATTTGCTTGAAACTGAACTCTATCTCGGCGACGCTATATAGCTTTTACAGATAATTCTGTGTGCATCTACATGTACTCTTGACATCAACATTTAGAAACAGATTACAACTGAGTTATAACGAATAGTCACATTTACCCCAAAGTGGGGTGAATGTAACTTTTACTGGTCTTATTCAACAATAATGCAAATTAATGAAAAACCAAAGTTTATTTGTAACTTAATTTATGTCGAAACTGTTCATCGAAAGCTATGCAATGAAGTACGTTTATTAGAATATCCCTATTATTTAAGTAGCTCATGGTGGAGGGAATCAAAGTTTCAGAATTTTTTTTTTAGTTGCTTTCGCCCCGGGTGTCCTTACCGGTACATCTCTAATAGAAATAGTTTGTAAATTATGTACCTCTATCATATTCAAACGTGTGTGCTGCCTTCCCACTAAATCAATGGAAGAGACATGAGTTGGTATTTGTAGGTAGTTGGTACCTATAATAGTAGGTACGGACAGCAACAGGGTTTTATTTCATTCAGTATCTTACTTTTCCGCATGACACGAAGGTGCGGTAAGATTTTTTATCCACAGATTACTATCACGGGATTAATATGCTTAAAGTTAAATTCAATCATCGGGCAGGCTGAAACATCCGCCCTTACTGAATCAAAAGCGAGCGAGGGCGAGGAATTTAAGGAGTGAAGTTGCTTTAAAATATTCCTCACAAGTCATTATCACTATCACCATTCTGTTGAAAGAAGTCCACTGCTGAACATAGACTTCCCCCAAGTAACGCCTCAAAGCCTGGTCCTTGTAGTCTTCGTATCCTTGACCTTCACCAGGGGCCTATAACTGACAATTAATAGGCGACAATCTGACTATCCGTCAATTTTACAAGTTTGTTTCATACATCATCTGCCTAGCCTTTTCCCAACTACGTTGGGGTCGGCTTCCAGCCTTACTGGATACAGCTGAATACCAGTATTTTACATGGAGCGACTGCCTATCTGACCTCCACAACCCAGTTACTGGGTAACACGATACCCCTTGGTAAGACTGGTTGTCAGACCTTCGAGCTTCTGACGACCCGTAACGACTGTCGAAGATCTACAAATGACAGCCGGGACCAACGGCTTAACGTGGTTTCTGAGGCACGGAGGGGTCTTGGTATGTAAAGATGGTCACTCATCTCATCAGTAAGAGTCTGACACACCCTCCCGCTCCACCCAGAGCGGAAGAAGTTATTTGATGATATCCCATCCAAAAAAAAAAAAGGTTGACAAGAACAACAATGGACAAGATTGTCAAACTTTTATGGCTTACGAGGCGATACGAGCTTTTGGCTTCTTTGTGTAAATGTGTATGTATTTTTTATTGTAATGTGCCTTCTATTTCTGCAGAGTGAACATTTTTTTTCTTTTTTACATACATACATACATATACTCACGCCTTCTTCCCATGAGGTAGGCAGAAACTATAGAACTTTTTTCTTTGTACGAAATGAACTAAAGCTAGGAAGGATATTGAAATAGGTCTATATCCATATTTATACTTATCATAATATAAAGTCACTATTCGTGTCAGTCTGTGTGAGCGTTGTTCTTATAATCTACGCAACGGAAGCGGTTTTCACCAACATTTAGACAATTTATTCCGGAACGTGTATGTGTATAATACATTATTATATTATTGGGGTTGATAAAAAGGCTCCAATCATATTATATTTGGTTTCCTAAAATTAAGCTGGCCAGAAAGAAAAATATTGATTTTTATGGGAAAATAATGTATGTCCTACTGTGTCCACATATCGAGTCTGACAGATCCATCAGGCACGGAACATTGTAGCGGGAAGGTACTTATGGGTCACCGAGGCCCCTGGCAACACAGGCAACAGGAAGGAATACGGGTGGGTTTTAGTCAGTAAGAGTCTGATACACCCTCCCGCTCTGCCCAGAGCGGGAGAAACTATTTGATGATTTCCCATCCAAAAAAAAAAAAAGGCACCGAACATTAGATTAATTCTGCATTAAAAGTCTGAAATATAAACGGTATTACCACCGTAATTGTTTAATTTTGCCCAATCTCAAAATGTACCTAAATAGTGGTGCGACTCGGTTTCAATAATTTTTCACAGTCAAATCTTTGCCAATCTGAAAATAAATAATTCACTGTCTTATTGAATTGAGTGTCATGCCAAGATAATTCGATTGGTACTGAGAAAAGTAAATACTTCCGAAATCATTATCTGCCTAGTCTTTTCCCAACTATGTTGGGGTTGGCATCCAGTCTTACCGGATACAGCTGAATACCAATATTTTACATGGAGCGACTGCCTATCTGACCTCCACAACCCAGTTACTGGGTAACACGATACCCCTTGGTAAATTGGTTGTCAGACGTTCGAGCTTCTGACGACCCGTAACGACTGTCAAAGATCTACAAATGACAGCCGGGACCAACGGCTTAACGTGCTTTCCGAGGCACGGAGGGGTCTTGGTATGTAAAGATGGTCACCCATCCACGGCCCAACCGTGGCAAGCGTAGCTTAACCTGATCGATCGACCCGTGCGGCTGTTATTACTTAGCCACAAGCCCCCTAAATACTTCCGAAATGACTTAATTAATTTGGACTAAAATGAGATGTATTAATTTTGTCAACAAGCTATAGTTAATTGAAATTCACAAATCATTGACTTGGCAGGTATTGAGAGGGTGTAGTAAGCTAGAAAAGAATCAAGTTTCACCCACGGCTCCCTGCCTACCCCTCTCATCAAACACGACGAAAACAAAACACAATCCCTTCCCGCCAGCAGAAACGAAAGCAGAAAGAAAAGGGTCAGACAGATGGACAACGAAAATATCCTATAAGGGTTTTGATTTTTCCTTTTGAGGTTTTGGCATTGTGCTACACAAAACCACATCCTTTATTATATTTATATATTTACCATTTAAAGGGCTGCTGTGTCCAACAATTCTCAATAATGTCTCAATGTCTCAATGTCTCAATAGTTTGTTTTCTTGTTTCAAGTACGAGGTGCATTCAATAAGTACCTAGCCTCATCGCCAGAGGGCGCTGTAGTTTCAAAAGAGTTTTACCACAGTGTAGCACATTCTTTTTTAATTCTTTTTTCAAATTTTCATTCCAATCCCTTCATTTGTTTTAATTTGACAACTTATGGAAGCGAACGTGTCGATCGGTTTTACAAAAATGGAAAAAGAGCAATATCGTTCGGTGATTCGATTCCTATTTTTGGAAGGGAAAACGCGCATCGAAATCAAAGAGCGCTTGGATGCTGTGTACGGTGACTCTTTACCATCGATGGCCACTGTCAAGAATTGGTTCAACGAGTTTGCACGTGGCCGTACGTCGGTTTTTGATGAACCACGTCCAGGTGCACCGAAAACAGCTGCTACGGAGGAAAACATTAAAAAAATCCATGATTTCGTATTGGCAGATCGCCGATTGAAGGTTCGGGAGCTAGCTGAGACTGTAGGCATTTCAGAAGGAACAGTGCATCATATTCTTCACGAGGAACTCGGCATGAGAAAGCTGTCGGCGCGATGGGTGCCGCGTTTACTCACACCAGAAAACAAGCGCAACCGTGAGACCACATCGGAGACGTGTTTGGCGCTGTTTAAGCGGAATCCAGCGGAGTTTTTGCGTCGTTTTGTGACCGTCGATGAAACCTGGATCCACTGGTACACACCAGAGACCAAGGAGCAATCAAAACAATGGATCCAGACCGGGGAACGTGCTCCAAAGAAGGCGAAAACTGTAAAATCGGCCGGAAAAGTTATGGCCACCGTTTTCTGGGATTCACAAGGTGTGATCTACATCGATTACCTCGAGAAGGGTAAAACAATTACAGGGCTTTACTATGCCGATTTATTGGGCCGATTCGACGCCGAATTAAAGAAAAAACGACCCCATCTGGCGAAGAAAAAAGTGCTGTTTCACCACGACAACGCACCGGTTCACACGTCTGCCGTTGCCATGGCCAAATTGGTCGAATTACGCTACGAATTGTTGCCCCATCCACCGTATTCTCCAGATTTGGCCCCTTGTGACTTCTTTCTGTTTCCTAATCTGAAAAAATCACTCGCCGGGAATAGATATGGATCGAATGAGGAGGTCATCGCCGCCACGGAGGCCTATTTTGCAGAGTTTGACAAAAACTATTTTTCGGATGGGTTAAAAAAGTTGGAGCATCGCTGGGCTAAGTGTATCGAACTAAAAGGAGACTTTGTTGAAAAATAAATTGCCACTTTTCCAAAATTTTCGTTTACTTTTTGTAGGCTAAGTATTTATTGAATGACCCTCCTATATTCGTTTTTATATTAATAACTAGCTTTTGCATGCGGTTTCGCCCGCGCGGCCATTTTTAAAAAATACTCGTTTTTCAATTAGCCTACGTTACTCCTTATAACATCAGCTATCTGCCAGTAAAATTCCCGTCAAAATCAGTCCAGTCGTTTCGGAGATTAGCCGGAACAAACAGACAGACAGACCGACAGACCAAAATTAAAAAAATGGGTTTTTTTTGTTATAAGTACCATATACTTTCATATGAATCTAATAAAAAGTTGTTATTTTGGCATCACAAACCGACACTTGATTTTTTTTGTATTAGATAATAATATGAATAAAAATAAATAAAAGTTCTAAAATAAAAGTAGCCTAAGTTACTCCTTATTACATCAGCTATCTGCCATTGAAAGTCCCGTCAATGTTTGTATTGCATTGTAGATATGTCTTGTGTTATCTGTTGAAACAATGATTAAGAGTTTCTGTTATTAAATCGTTCTAACACCTCCCATCGTCGTTCTATCTCTCTTTCTCTCTTTAATCCATCCAAAGATAGTCGGTAAAAGATCGTTTTAGCGATAAGTTCGCCCATTGTATCAAGATTAATTCGTCTCCTCATCAAACATTGTAAGAAATATTATTTTGGTATATGTACCGTGTATACATCCATATGCATTTGTATAAAGGGGTTATTTTAATATTACAAACAGACGTTCCGACTTTATTTATCTGTATAGATATATAAATAAAATAAATAACATTTCTAAAATAAAATGACTGCAAAAATATATATTGCTTTCAGATAGTAGCAGTGTTAAATTTCTTTGCTTGGGGCCGCTTACAACGTTCCGCGGGTAAAAACTTCAACTTGATAGCAAACCAGACAATGTCCCGTTGCATCAGAGAGGTGACCATGGCCCTCAACCACCGCAGCATAACACGGAAATACATTAAGTTCCCACGGGATAAAACTGAGAGAGAAGTGATTAAAAAGAAGTGAGTTTGTTTCCGACTTATGGTTTATTTATCAATGTGTAAATGTTCACTGTTGTTTTTAGGGTTCTGTACCCAAAGGGTAAAACGGGACCCTATTACTAAGACACCGTTGTCCGTCTTTCACAAGGCTGTATTTCACGAACCGTGATAGTTAGACAGTTGAAATTTTTACAGATGATGTATTTCTGTTATAATAATAATAATGTAATAAACATTTAAGAGGGTTCCTATACAACAGACATGAATTTTTTTGCCGTTTTTATAGATAATAGTACGAAAACCTTCGTGCGCGAGTCCGACTCGCACTTGGCCGGTTTTTCGTTTGTCTTTAAGACACTTTTCAAAAATGGGTGTAAGACCCTCGGCGCAATTTTTTCCATACTTCTCTATTAGTCGTCATCTCGATAGTCACTCCCTTTCCTTTTACGCTATATCCATCGTTTCTTTGGTCTTTCTCTACTCGTACAGCCAGCCACTTTTATACTCAAAACTTTCCTGGCGAGATTTGACTCATTCCACCGCATCACATGCCTATACCAGAACAACCTATTTCCGCACAACTTTTCAGTCATCGGTGTCACTTTCAGACTTCCTATTATATACACATTTCTTATTCTATCCATTCGCGTAACCCAACACATCCCTATTTGCGTTCTCATCTCAGCTACATGCCTTTCATTCATCCCTTATGTGGCCCAATATTCTGATCCATCAAAGACAGCAGATCTAACCATTGTTTTATAAATATTCCCTTTAAGTTTTATGGGGAATGCGAGAGACGCAGATTATTCCGGTGACCTGCCGCCATTTCATCCATACATAACATAACATAATCAGCCTATAATGTTCCCACTGCTGGGACACAGGCCTCCTCTTTGTGAGAGGGAGTGGGCCGTAATCCAGTGCGGATTGGTATATGTCACATGTCTTCGAATTTTTGGTTCTGGGACATGCCGGTCTCCTCACGATGTTTTCCTTTACCATTTTGAGAGCAGTGGTGTTGAAATAACGGTGGGGTAGTGGTGGTGTGGTATTTCATACATCCAGTGTTAATTCTGTTCATGCCGATTTACTTTGCCGTTTAAGTATAGGATGACGATTATTATTATTTTAGTACCTACGGCTATTAATGAGCTTATTTATGACGTAAATATTGACTAGAAGATAAAGCAAAATGGCATTGGGACCGTCTCATGTATCATCAACGTGCTTAAAATTAATTATAGTTAAGCAATAGAACATTTATTTCGTTATACGTAAGCTCTAGTAGAAAATCCAACAATCCTACCTTCGTAAACAAACCAATTTATTAGCCTACGGTAATTTTTATATCCTACATTTAAAGAGTAACCATTATTTTCTGACTTTTCTCTTTACGAGCGGAAACACATTCCTTAAGTGCAGGAAAGGCTTCAGTAGTAAATATCTTTCGTATTGCATTAGTATGTCAAAGACTTTGAAAGTTATGGTCGAACAAATAGTAGTTTCACGTACGATTATTTTAAAGTAGGCACTTAAGGCGCTGACAAGACGCAAATGATCAAAATAGGCTTGTCTTAAGAAAAAAATTGCCAAATCTGTATAGTTTGTGGTAGCGGAAAAAATATATGTTAATTTTGAACATATTTCCCAGAACGTGTTTGTTACCAAAACACGTTTTGAAAAAAATCTCGATACAAACTAACGTTAAACTACCTTGAGTTCTAATCCAAAATATCTGTATTATACATATATCAACATACGTTACGTATTTAATTAATAACAAGAACGTCTTATTTGAATGCAGAACTTGGTTGTTTTTTATTTTCGATTAATAAACTCAATTTTGAGTAAATAGATAATTGCTTTATATTTTGCAATAAATTACAAGCAATGTGTCATCGCGCTTCTCTTTCTTTTCTATGCAATCTGACAGTGACCGCGGTTTAGGTGTTGTCAGCGTCTTAATCCACTACACACACAATTTTACCTACCTTTACTGTATTGTGAGAATTTGGCTGGTTTTTTCACAGTAGTTTTTCGGAAACCAATCTAATTGATTGTTCGTAAAAAAGGTTAATGTTCCATTAACGTTAAGAAACATCTGTGAGTGCGGCTGTAAGACTCTTTATCTTAATTATCCGTCAGCGTAACAACACGTTTCATTGCTAACAACTAAACTTAGCTAGATTTAGTCGCTGAATTGCCGTCATTCGTCGTAAAGGTGCAACACACGAGCAACTAAAATTGCGCAATTCTTGGCAATAGGGTATTTTACTATATACGAGAAAAATCTATAAATATATTATTGAGATAGTTTAGGCAAAAAGGAGTCGGAAAATGTTAGTTTTAGTTCATAAAATAACAAAATAAATTTTAAAATTCAATTCAACATTTTCAGTTTTTCTAATCTGTTAAAAAACACCATGAAATAGTAGCCGCCATCTTATTACGTCATACGGCTATGTAAACTAAAACGTGTCAATTGTCAACTGATAGTTAGATAATAGATCAGCGCATTTGTTTACATAGCCAAGTGACGTCATGGCCACAGAGCAACATGGCATCCACTGCGTCCAGCGTTTTCGTCAAACTACGCGCGAAATTTGAAAATGTAAAATTTAAATGCATTTAATGGCACTTATCGATTGAATAAAAAATTTGTGATTTTTTTCTGGGGCATATTAGCACTATAGAATTTAATTAAGACATTTTTCAAAAATGGGTTTAAGACCCTATTGTGATGATCAATGACGTCGCACCATCATTGAACAATTTACTGTAATATAGCAGTTGTTGCCACAGATACCTCCACACCATATTGAGCGATACGGAGCCACTTAAAACAAAGTTTAGATTAGCAACTACACTAGCAGAAGTAGACTTTCGCAAGACATTTCACCGTGTAAGCAATCGCGGCAAGCTCACCTCGTATGTTTTCTAAAAGTCAAAAATCAAAAACATTTATTTGCTTAAATAAGGTACAAAAAGTTCTTAAAGATGATGTCATAGATCTCTTATTCTTTCGGTGTGTAAGTTAGCATTGCTTGTGGAAGTCAATTACTGCAAGATTTGTTGCTAAAAAGCGAGTTTATCAAGTTGCCCTATATCGCTTCCATAATTGCTCCACTATCTCCTTGTCAATCAATTATTGGTGAAAAAGTTGCCCGTGTGTCCGCAGCTTAACGTCTAATACTCCTTCTTAATTTAACTACACATGTACTACTAAATCCTATTCACGGTACGACTATTAAAACGTCATAAAGTCGTCGACTAATCTGCGACAGTACGACAGCTGTGAAACAACAATAAAGTTTATAGCTGTGCTCTGTTTTGTCTTGTCGATTAAATCGTAGTGTTGATAGCAGTCTTGTTTGCGTGGGATGTACGTGATCCAATTATAAACAGCCGGCAACTAAAGTTGCTGAACGGTAGTTAACTGTCGTTGCAGCGTACGCTATAACTATTTATGTAATTTTTATCCGGCTTCAAAAAATAAGTGTTGGTTCTTGGTTCCTAATTTTACTTTTGGAGTTAGCTTAAATAATACGACGCTATATATGGTGTGTGTTGATGATGTTATAAAACTTCCCGTCGCTGCGGTTTACGTAGTGGAATACGAATTTGTGTGGAGTAGGTACCAAAAATAAAAATTGAAAAATATATATACTCGTAGTATTTTTTTTTGTGTATCGAATGTCCTAAAGCTTCAAGTAGTCGAACGACCCCTTGTACAACCGAGCAGTTTGATAAGTACTAATTTATGTGTATTAATATAATTTTACTAAAAGTAGATAGTACTGAAATATGTCTATAATTGGTGGGGTCTGATGTATTACCTGATTTAAACAAAGGTGTTATTTTACTATTTTTCATAAGGTCAGGAAACTCTCCACATTCGATACAATTATTAAAAATAAGAGCTAAAATAGGTGTTACAAAGTCAAAGGTTCCGTAGTAAACAAGGAACCCTTATAGTTTCGCCATGCCTGTCTGTCTGTCTGTCCCCGCTGTAGCTCAGAGACTTAGTACTAAAAAGCTGTAATTTGGAATAGGTACACAAGAATCCGCTTGCGTAATATTAAGCATTAAAGTGCTAATTTTTGTTAGAGTCAAGTGTCCCCCCTTTTTTTTTTTTTTTTTGGGTGGGAAATCATCAAATAACTTCTCCCGCTCTGGGCGGAGCGGGAGGGTGTGTCAGACTCTTACTGACTAAAACCCACCCGTATTCCTTCTTGTTGCCTGTGTTGCGGGGGCCTCGGTGACCCATAAGTACCTTCCCGCGACCCCGGCAGGCATCGGCCCTAGTGGACCCCTACTATGTGCTGACGACATCTCTTTGAGGCGCGCGTGGAATACAACGCGCCGTCGACCCGGGCCTGGTCCTTACCGGACGGTGAGCTACCCATTGCTCACCGTCCGCAAGCCCGCGCCTACGGTGGCCGGAAATCCGCCCGGGATTCCCGACGCCCTGGGCGTCTCCTGCGGCGGCTAGGGGCGAGAGGGCGCGAAACTTGCCTTTCCCTCAACCGTCCCGCCTCCTCCTTTGCGAGCATTACTGCTTCGCAGAAGGAGGTGACGGCTGCCCATGCCCTCTCGCTCCGTACCATGGCCTGAACCAGGGCCGGACGCGAGAGGTCTCTGCCGCCGATCGCCTCCACTAAGACACGGCACACCCCCCTGCCAGCTAAATTGTTGTTTATGGAGATGTGAAAATATTCATGGCAGTAGTACATTTATTGAAATTAAAAGGAAAAATATCACAGCTAAGTAGGCATCGTAGTCGACAAATTTTATTTTGCAGTTGGAGAATAGTTGTTGGAGATTAATGTAGCGACTGTGCCTTCTCAGTATATATTTGTAAATCTTTTATATGCCCATAAAAATATTAAATTGTTTATAAAAAACAGTGATATCCATAATATAAATACTAAGAACAACCACAAGTGTGTTGTACCTATAACAAGGCTCAAGAAAATAGGTGGCTCATATAGATGTCCATGCATAATAATCTCGTTTTTTTAATAAACTTCCAAGCCACGTTCAAGGTCTAAGCCTTATAAATTCAAATGTTGCATTAAAATTAAGCTGTGCCCGAAAGCCTTTTATACCGTTAAAGATTTATAATGAGGACAAAAAGGCTTGGGATTGAGCTGCTCCAATTTTTACATAAGTACTGAATGTTGTTTTTTTTTTTGCTTACTTTTTTTATACGTTTTGACATTTAATGATTATTTTAAACACACATGAATATTAATTTTATGGAGTATAATATTATTATTTTAATTATTGTGAATTCCCTATTATTTTAATTATACATCATCATCATCTGCCTGCCTTTTCCCAACTATGTTAAGGTCGGCTTCCAGTCTAACCAGATGCAGCTAAATACCAGTATTTTACATGGAGCGACTGCCTATCTGACCTACACAACCCAGTTACTGGGCAACACGATACCCCTTGGTAAGACTGGTGGTCAGACTTTCGGGCTTCTGACGACCCGTAACGACTGTCAAAGATCTACAAATGACAGCCGGGACCAACGGCTTAACGTGCTTTCCGAGGCACGAAGGGGTCTTGGTGTGTAAAGATGGTCACCCATCCACGGACCAACCGCGGGAAGCGTAGCTTAACCTGATCAATTGACCCGTGCGGCTGTTATTACTTAGCCACAAGCTCCTTTTTTATTTTTATTAAACATATGTTTTATTAATATATTTTATTTTAATTAGAAATTTTAATGATACATATGTGGGTCATATTATTTCTTTTTTTCTCTTTATCGGTTAGATTTAATGATAATCTGCAGGCTTAGCATGACGCTTTCTATTTCTACTCTACTGTAGAATAGAAATCGTTTGTCTACCCTTCTCGAAATCTCTTCTTCTCGAGCACGAGGTCACACATAGACTTGGGTTTCTTCATAGACAGTGACTTTTCCATAGCAACGGGGTAGTCGTTTGTGATGTGTAATACTATCCAATTTTACCGTATGTTTGCGTTTCATTCTCAAACAAATATATGAAGCAAAGTTTTTTGAACGAATCTTTTTTCAATAACAAAACGCAAATGGTCTATTTGTGATGTTATACATTTTTGACTGGTGTGACTGGTCCATTATTTAAATAGAGTGCCATAATTACACTACATATTCTGATGGCGTCAAGCAAAAGTAACAGACAGGCGCGACGCGCCTTTCTGCGGGAGCCTTTATGTTTTTACCAGGTACATTGTTAATTATTGTTAAAGGTATCCATTTATGTAAAATAATATCTTTTGATTTTAGATATTTTGTATAATTGTAGGTATTATCTCCATTTAAATATGAATGTAGTCAGTGGTCAATGAGAATATTTTGGCACTTATGACGTTGGTTTATATTTCCTGTGAATGTTGAATAGAAGTTAAAATACAACATAGTGTAAATACTGTATGATCTTTTGTCTTAGTTTATTGTTAATAATACCAAAAATCTATTATTCACAGAAGTTTTGGGCGACAGGTCTTGGCCGAGTTCCTCACATAAATATTGCATCATTTCCTTGCTTATTTTATTCTGCAGGAACGCACTTTTTGGGAGATTTATAAAGCGCAGGTCCGATCCTGCATGGAGTATTGTAGCCACCTTTGGGGTGGCTCGGCTAAATACCAACTTGCCGCGCTTGACTCGGTGGAACGCAGAGCTAAGAGGCTCATTGGCGATGTAAATCTGGTGGATGCCAATCTTCACAGTTTGGCCCATCGTCGCAAGGTTGCCTGCTTGTCGGTCTTCTATAGATTGTACTTCGGAGAGTGTGCCCAAGAACTCCACGACCTCATTCCACCGGCCCCCTTCTATTATCGGTCATCTAGGCGCACTTCAGGTTACCATCCCTTCCTGGTGGCTATCCCACCAACTCGCACTAAGCGTTTCCAAACTTCTTTTATAATGCGCACAGCAAAGGAATGGAACTCTCTGCCTGCGTCTGTGTTTCCGAACGCATACAACCCTAATCTCTTCAAAGTGAGAGTGAACAGGCTTCTTCTGGGTAAGCTCGCTCCATCGTCGACTTTGTTTCTGTCACCTCTGACATAGACTAAGGTCAAGAGCAAACCCATCAAAAATAAAAAAAAAATAAAAAAAAAGATCGAAGGCTCCGTCAGATCTCTAATAGTATTTCTTTCCCATCCTCGCTCAATTTTATTTTATATACATACATAACATACAAAATCAGCCTATAATGTTCCCACTGCTGGGACACAGGCCTCCTCTCTGTGAGAGGGAGTGGGCCGTAATCCACCACGCGGGCCCAGTGCGGGTTAGTAGATGTCACATGTCTTCGAATTTTTGGTTCTAGGACATGCCGGTTTCCTCACGATGTTTTCCTTCACCGTTTTGAGAGCAGTAGTGATGATAATAATTTACACAAAGTAAAGCGCCTTTCTGGGTTCGAACCTACGATCTACAACTCGTAAGTCGCGGCCATTACCACTGGGCCACCACTGCTCCTTTTATATACAATCTTAATTATTATCGGCAATTTGAATTCAACATGTTCATTTCAGCGTATTATATGATAAAAGCAACAAAGCACCGCCTAAAACTACTCACCTTAACGAAAAAATAACTAACATTCCAAAAACAATTAACATTGTCTAGGTCCTTTTTATGTGAACTATTTCGGAAGAAAGATTTATATCCCAAAAAAAATTGTACATCATGCTTGACGTTATAGACAATTGTCTAGGGTAGTGAAGACAGTTCTCTTCCCATTTGATTTTGTAATCGCCATGCTAAAGATAGTAGAAAACTTTCTACTGTCTACAGGGAAACGTCATTTTTATCTACTCTTCCGTCGAAAAAACTCTCTACGATTCTCGTGGTAAGTCTGCTGGTAGTTTGAGTACTTTATGTAGCATGCCCAAAGACCTTTCTTTGGTATTGTTCGACGAGTCGTTGAACTCCTTAAGTTCTGAGTTGAGCTACACGATTACTGACAAATGCGTGCACTGACTGGACTGTCTACTTAAATCTGTATGGTCCTTTCCTCAAAAGACCATTTCAGACACCTATTTACATGGTCCTCAAAATTGTATTCTGACCAAGATTATTTCCGGATTTATATAGGACATTGATGGATTTTTGTACATAAAATGACATGAATACTTACTTGTAAAGTTGTTGGTTTTTTTTTTAGTTTTAATCAAGGTCTGGTAGTATGAGTTATTTATGCGGCCTACCCAAATTTCCTTTCTTTGGTATTGTTCGTCGAATCGTTGAGCTCCTTAAGTTTTTAAGTTGAGCCGCACGATTACTGACAAATGCGTGCACTGCCTGGACAGGTCCACTAATCTGTGTGGTTCCATCCTCTTGACGTGTTTTTGTACAAACTTGCTTACAGAAATAATAATCATTTATCATGTAGCTAAAACAGTACTTGTTGTTGAATGTAATGCAATATTGATTGTTTCGTAATAATTTTGTATTTATTTATAACTAACGAATAATTTATTATCTAGTATAAATTTTGTATGGGTTTATTCCTGAAATAAAAATGACATGATTTGATTTACGTTTTGTA
Organism: Atethmia centrago; assembly: GCA_905333075.3. Classification (NCBI taxonomy): domain Eukaryota; kingdom Metazoa; phylum Arthropoda; class Insecta; order Lepidoptera; family Noctuidae; genus Atethmia; species Atethmia centrago. Next base: position 23,139,255 of record HG995386.1, read on the forward strand.
GTACATACTCATTGTAATTATGTGGCGTCCTAATTTACATTAATAAAAAGTTCTCAAATAAATTAATCTAAAACGTGATATAATCAAGGTGATCAGATTTTAGGGATTAGGTACAATGCGAGTCGAGTTAATAACTGCTTTGCATTAATTTTATTTTAAAAACATTATTTAAATTAAATTTTACTTTTCTTTCAAACTTTTCGCTGTCACTTGAGCAAACTCAAGTAACCGTCAAGTTTTAAAGCGAATTTATTCGTTTTAAAGTTGACATTTATTTTAGTAAATTACTGTCGAATGATTAATGTTTAACTATTAGAGAATTAGTAGTTACGACAATACATACTTATACAATTACGTTAAAAAAATACTTCATACAATTCTATTACGTTTTAAAATACTAATGCCTCGTTGGTCTACCTAGCATGTGATACTCGGTTCTATTCCCAGGTCGTGCAAAGTGTTATTGGGTTTTCCATCAGAAATTATTCAGTAACAGCCCATGCCCGGTTGATGGCAATTGGCTCGCCCACTATTTATTACATGTGACTTAAACATAACTGGCTAAATGTGGGTGTACTATAGGTACACCTCTGAGACTAGAGTAAGGACTCTTCGGGTATTACGGGCGTGATGTTAGGTATGTTATGTTTAGGCTATTTTTTATGCGCTTACCATCTATGAAACTAACTAACTAACTGCAGCATGAAAACATGACAAGAAATAATAAAATCACTTTTGAATGCCACTAGTGCAGGTAATGGTGGCTTTTTCAATCAATTTTCACAAAATAATAACAACCGCACAGGTCGATCGAAGGTCAAGCTCAGCTTGAATTGCTTTTTTTTTTTTGTTAATTTTTTTATTCGGTCGCTTTTACGTTTTCTGTTCTTACATATATAATTTCAAAATGAATTATGTAAACAATATTTTGTAACCATAATACGTTGAATAAAAGAGTGTCCGTCGAGTTTCTTGCCCGTTCTTCTCCATAGGTACCTACTACGCTTGGGAATGGGCAACTAGCTTAATCTTTCTGAGTGACCGACTGACCCCTTGACAATTCAAAAGTGCCTGTAATTGGTTTGATTGATTGTGGGAGTTAAAGTAATCTTGCCGCGGTCAGTTCGTGGATGGATAACCATCCATTACATATCGAAAGCACGTCTCCGTAACGGCTTTACGTGCTTTCCGCGTTCCTCGGAAAGCACGTTAAGCCGTTGATCCCGGCCGTCAATCGCAGATCTTTGGCTGTCGTTACGGGTAGTCAGAAGCCCAAAAGTCTGACAACCTGGCAAGGGGTATCGTGTTACCCAGTAACTGGGTTGTCGAGGTCAGATAGGCAGTCGCTCCATGTAAAATACTGGTATTCAGCTGCATCCGGTGTGGTATTTTGCTACACAAAGCCACATCTTTATGCTATAATAATTATAAATTTACCTTTGTTATAATTCCTGAGCAGTGGTGGCCCAGTAAGAGCAGTGGTGGCCCAGTGGTAACGGCCGCGACTTACGAGCTGTAAGTCGTAAGTTCAAACCCGGACAGGCGCTTTACTTTGTGTAAATTATTTCATCACCACTGCTCTCAAAACGGTGAAGGAAAACATCGTGAGGAAACCGGCATGTCCTAGAATCAAAAATTCGAAGACATGTGACATCTACCAGCCCGCACTGGGCCCGCGTGGTGGATTACGGCCCACTCCCTCTCACAGAGAGGAGGCCTGTGTCCCAACAGTGGGAACATTATAGGCTGATTATGTATAATTCCTGTACTGTTTTCCTTGCTTCAAACATATGAAATCATATTATTTCTCTAACTTTCTTACATATGTTTGAACACTACTGCTGAAAAGCAACACCACAATGAACTGTTTCTAACACTGAAGACTGTATTTTATATTATTAATTTTCTCTTGTTGTAAAATCGCATATTTTTATCCATTGACAATTTTGACTTCTTTCATCATAAATTGTCATCTGTCTAAGATTTTGTTTCTCTATGAATCGTACCGGCCTTGATAAAGCTAGTTTCAGACTTGATTCGCTATGTACTCATGTAAACCGTTTTCATTGATCCTGGCAGGCATTCAAACTAATCATTTGAATTCATGGACCTAAAAAAAAAGGTTTTTTTTTAGGTCCATGTTTGAATTATGCTTCACAGAAACTTCTAGAACTTTTGCCAGGATCTATAAAAGCGGTGATCGGATCTGACAAGGGTTCAGTCAGTTCCGGTTCAGTCTATTCCGGTTCAGTTCAGATCAATCCTAAAATAGCTCACTCTGTTTTACTTCTTGTAAACCTATGTTCTAATAATTGTAACATGTGAAAATATAATCTTTAAAGAATCTCATAGTGTGTGTGATTTGTGATTCACTTTACATAGCCTCCGGCTCTCTCACTTCCGCCTTTGGGAGATTTCTAAGGCCGAAGGCGTTATAGTCGCGTGGCTTAGGACGCCATAGCCGACCACTCCTGTGTGTCTTGGGAGGTCCAGACACTCGTCTCGTGGAGCGTGAGGTGCTGTAGAGCGCCTCCGCAGTCAGCCGTATCGGCGAGATTCGGACAACGCCACCCTCTTACTAGTCCACTCCAGGACGGAGAGCCCTACCATTATTAGGGCATTCTATCAACGTGGCGTTGGACACTAACACCAATTACACACCATAATACCACTAATTTAGGTACCATAAAACAAAACCTCTTGTTTAACAAGGGACGTTTTACTCCTCGGGACAGAGTTGACGATTGACTGCGACGGCGTGCTCCGCCTCGTCTGTCAGCCCTGTCCCACTGCTGCCTGCCGATCCAGTCCAACCACCTGCGACCCTGTCCAGCCGCTGCCAGCCGATCCTACATCCTGCCGTCCAAGCGTCCCGTGCACTCGGACCGGAAGCCTAGAATACTATTTTTAATATTTAATCTAATCTTTTTAATATTTAGTAGTAAATACTAATACTCTAGTTTTCCTTTTTAACGTGACTTACGACTGGTCCTCCGGCCAATCGTAACGTTAGACCGGTTAGACTGGAAGGCGACCCCAAATTCGTCGACAGATTGATATTTTCGTGTTATTTTCGAACATCAACTGTTATTTCTGTTATTAAATTCCAAACTGAGGGCGATCGTTAAAGCCAGTCTTAACCTGAGTTTTCTTTCCAAAACTTTCTAATAGAATATCGCCTCTAGTTACGAATTCGAAACTCTTACAAGTTAAAAGGTGTTAAAAGTTAGAGAACAAATATTTTACTTGAACTAAGTTACTAGCTGGTCCGGAAGTCTTCCTGTCCAAATTTCAATAATTTATATTAAATTCCCATACAGAAAAGAATTTTCAGTTTTCCTCGAACTTTCCAATTTTCAGGGCAACTTTTCCAATTCTACTTTCGTTAAAAACCAACGAACAGCATTTCATTTTTATTTAAATGTGGAATAGATCCGACTTTCAAACAATGACAAAATGGCCAGCAACAGAATTTGACAATCATACCTACATTATATAAAAAAAAATACAAAATCCTTTGATTTAAAAAATAAAACAGTTACAAGCCAAAAAAACAGACTAGTATTTTTTCAAGACCTAACACGAACTCCTTCGTAACATTCAAATAGCCAACCAAACTACAACGGACTATGAAATATGACCATTTTCATGTTTTCCTAAAGGAAAAACACAAAAAGAACCCAACTTTCTTGGCACGACTTCAATATCAACAACGTTACGTCACGACTTATTACAAAGTTTCTTTCAATCGTATTAAAGTAAGGAAGGTTTTCCTTACAAGGGACAATTAAAGTAAATGACAAATGAGAACAGACAATTAAAGTAAAATATATTTTCGTCCTTCTACTCTGTTAATGTTGTGATGGTTTTTATGGCACATAACAACGCACTAGTTATATGTTATGTTCGTCATCTTTATTCTATAAATAGTATAAGCCGAAGTTGCTTTTCGTTTCCGTCTGTGTCACCGCGTTCTTCTTCTAAACTACGCAACAGATTTTGATGCAGCTCTCACCATTATTTAGAGAATTTATTCCGGAAGATTGATGTTACCAGCCTGTTACGGTTCCATTGCAGGGCAAAGGCTTCTTTTTATACACGTACTATAATCACCACGCCTGCTTAAGACGCTGACAACACCTAAACCACGGTCCCTGTTAGATTGCATAGAAAAGAAAGAGAAGCGTGATGACACAACGCTTGTAATTTATTGCAAAATATGAAGCAATTATCTATTTACTCAAAATTGAGTTGAGTAATCGAAAATAAAAAACAACCAAGTTCTGCATTAAAATAAGACGTTCTTGTTATTAATTAAATACGTAACGTATGCTGATATTTAATGCAGATATTTGGGATTAGAACTCAAGGTAAGAGGTTAGTTTAACGTCAGAAAAATCAAAAAATGTCGTCAAAAAATGTCGATACAAATCGACATTTTTTTTTCAAAACGTGTTTTGATAACAACCAAGTTCTGGGAAGTATGTTCCAAATTAACATATATTTTTTCCGCTACCACAAACTTTACTACAGATTCGGATTTTTTTTTCTTAAGAGAAGAGTATTTTGGTCAATTGGGTCTTGTCAGCGCCTTGAGCAAATTTCAATTGGTTGATATGTTGCCACATCACTAGATTACACTCGTGCGAAGCATGGACGAGGAGCTAGTATTAATAAAAAATATCAATGGATTAGCATAACACATAACATAACATCACGCTTGTAATCCCCGAAGAGTTAAGCAGAGGTGTAGCTACAGTACACCCACATTTCGCCAGTTATGTTTAAGTCAACTGGGCACAGATCCAGACTCCGGGCAAAACCCAATGACACTTACCTGACCTGGGAATCGAACCCAGGACCTTATCAGCAGCAGCGCTTGCGACCACTAGATCAACGAGGTCGAGTCGTCTCAGAGTCGTCGTTGTCAGACTTAAGATTAGGTACTATTTCAGTTAATATTTATAAATATTTTTATTCCAGCATTTCCTTTTTCTGTAAGTAGCTGGGTATTTACCCAGCTACTTACAGAAAAAGCAGTGCAATAGGGTCTTACACCCATTTTTGAAAAGTGTCTTAATTAAATTCTATAGTGCTAATATGCCCCAAGAAAATCACAAAATTTTAATTCAATCGATAAGTGCCATATAAATGCATTTAAATTTTACATTTTCTTTCGCGCGTAGTTTGATGAAAACGCTGGACGCAGTGGACGCCATGTTCCTCTGTGGTCATGACGTCACTTGGCTATGTAAACAAATGCACAATCTATTAACTATCAGTTGACAGTTGACACGTTTTAGTTTACATAGCGGCATGACGTAATAACATGGCGGCTACTATTTCATGGTTAACAGATTAGAAAAACTGAAAACGTTGAATTGAATTTTAAAATTTATTTTTTGAACTAAAAGTAACATTTTCCGACTCCTTTTTGCCTAAACTATCTCAATAATATATTTATAGATTTTTTCTCGTATATAGTAAAATACCCTATTGTTGGTTAACAGGCAGTCGACAAAATACTTTTTCATACTTGGAAAGTACATTTGAAGACGACAGGCATATCGCTGCTTGACGCGCCTGCGATATCGCACCAGTCCGCACGAGCCTTGAATTTACTCAGAAGCTCGCGTAGCGTGACCAATTCTATCTCTATTCTACCAAGAATAGACAAAGTCCTTTCTATCTAACTCGACATCTCTTCTGCCCGAGCACGGGGCGACCCGTACACTCGCGTTTCTATGAAGACATATTTATTCTTTCCTTAGCAACGGGGAGGTAGCTAGTGATCTAGATAAGCTAAGAATTCTACGATTATATTACGTTCCGTTATCGAAAAAATATGTCAAACGCCAAGTTAGTAAAAACCAGCAAATAAACTTTATTTTTTAAACTAAAATAAAAATAAATTGAAATTCAAATATCTCGAAAACGGAGCCTAGGAAAAAAAACACAGAAATTTATCCCTCGTGACACCGCCTGTGCAAGCAGCATTCCAACATTTTAATGAATCAATACTGTTTTATTTTGTAACATGTTTTATACTTATAATTTACATATCTCTAAATTATTATTTAATTTACATAGATTTGAGCTGAAATTTACCATCATCAATGGTAAAAAATGCTGGCTGGTAGAATGCCACAGAAAACGAAACATAAAAAAGGCGGGAGGGCAATTCGATCTTCAGTTGTTTTGTCGAGTGCCAATTATTTACGTACTAGCTGACCCAGCGAACTTCGTACTGCCTAACAGTTAATGAGTGTAGTGACACTTCTTAGCTAAATTTAATTTACTAAAATGAATACAAAAGAAATATTAAGTTCAATAGTTCATTAGGACAATATATATAGGTATAGATCGACCCTGGCCGTTGATCCAACCAACGACAGGCCTCCTGCCTTTGTGCCATGCTTCCCTGGTCTGTGCGAGTCTCATCCAGGTCTTCCTCGCGATCTTCTGTAGATCGTCCATCGGGCTATTGATCCAACCAAACAACAGGCCTCCTCCCTTTGTGCCATGATTCCCTGGTCGAGTCGGTGTGCGAGTCTCATCGAGGTCGTCCTCGCAATCTGTTAATATGGTCGTTAAGTTTTCTTGCATTTTCTAATTTTCCGCGCAACTTTCTTATTTTTTTCTTACATAAGAACCTTTTCTTGATAATAACAAACTCAATAAAAAATAATTAGCGAAATCGGTCCAGCCGTTCACGCGTGATGCCGTGACCAAGGGAAATAGGGATTAATTTTTATATAATTATATATATAGTTACAGATATCTATATAAAATTAGTGTATCAGATTCAGGTATGAATTTAACGCCTGATTTATTAGAGAAGAGGCTAAAGAGGGTAGTGGAAAACCTGTTACCGCAAAAATCAAAAGAAAGATAATTAAAATCTTACAAAGTTTTTATGAAATAGCGCGCTGAATAAAGAGTCAAGTCTTTTCCGGAAAACATGTTACTAATATATTTCAATGAATTATCTTCAACTCGATTTCAACTTTCTTCGTTCAATTATAAGTTTTATTTACTTTCCACAGATTTGAAATGCAAAGCAGAGTTTACCTCGGATGAAAGACCTATTTAGGCAACTAACCATCTCATGCATAAATAGGTCCCTTTCATCCCTTATTTAGCAATTAATTATTTCTTCAGTACTAAAATCTAGACAACGTTCTTGACATCCACCGTCCACTCTCAAATTTCGTACCCCATGTTCCAACTTCCAACTTATGAATTTTCAAAAATTCTATTATCAGTAACCAACTTTTTGACTTCAACTTCAACTATTTGACTTAGGTCAGAAAGTTGAAGTTGCCCTTTCCATAGCGCAGATTCGAGAAGCTATGTCAAATCATCATCATCATTAATTCAGCCGAAGGACGTCCATTGCTGGACATATAAGCCTCCCCCAAGCGTTGCCACATCGACTAGTACGGCAGATTCGCTATAACACTATTATTTAGGACAAAAATACAAATAAAAACAATAAAACAGGCTCCTAAACTATAAAAAAAAACTATTAACACGAATGAAAGGTCCATAAAAGATAATCTGAAGGGACGCGCCTCCACCCAATTTTATTGGTCTAAAATGTTTTATTACTTACATACAATATACTTGCTGAACCCGTGATATTTAGGTTTAATCAAAAAGCCTTATTTATTCAGGTTTTAAGAGAAAAGTTTCCTTATTCTTGGGAAGTTGCGGAAGGTGAAATTTCGTAGATGTCACGTCGTGAAAGAATAGTAACGTCTAAGTTCTTTAACCAATCAGAACTTTCCGAAAGGTGATATGGTGACGACTAATAGAGAAGTATGGAGGAAAAAGACTTGTTGAGCTGACCCCAAATAAATTGGGATATGGGCAGGATGGACTACCTACTCGTAAGTCATTACACAGCTCAAAGTATAAACAGTCTGGCACAGGTCTCAAATATGGAAATGTTCGCGCACGTATGGGAGTGGCGCGAGGAGGCGAAACGCCGGGGCGTAAGTCCGCTGCCGCGAGAAATCGCGGCACAGCGGACGGAGCTCCGGCGGGATCTCATGGCGTCATGGAAAGTACGGTTGTCGCAACCCAGTGCTGGGCACGCCACGATTGCGGCGATAAGTCCCCTCTTTGAGAGTGGCTGGAGAGGCGCCACGGCGTCCTCACCTTCCGCCTGACGCAGGTCCTCACCGGACACGGCAGCTTCGGGAGGTTCCTGTGTCGGATAAGGCGGGAGGAAACGTCCGGGTGTCACCACTGTGTGGATCGCCCGGAGGACACGGTGGAGCATACGGTGGAGGTCTGCCCGGCTTGGGCAGAGCACCGCCGTGTCCTCGTGGAGGCGATCGGCGGCAGAGACCTCTCGCGTCCGGCCCTGGTTCAGGCCATGATACGGAGCGAGACGGCATGGGCAGCCGTCACCTCCTTCTGCGAAGCAGTAATGCTCGCGAAGGAGGAGGCGGGACGGTTGAGGGAAAGGCAAGTTTCGCGCCCTCTCGCCCCTAGCCGCCGCAGGAGACGCCCAGGGCGTCGGGAATCCCGGGCGGATTTCCGGCCACCGTAGGCGCGGGCTTGCGGACGGTGAGCAATGGGTAGCTCACCGTCCGGTAAGGACCAGGCCCGGGTCGACGGCGCGTCGTTTTCCACGCGCGCCTCAAAGAGATGTCGTCAGCACAAAGTAGGGGTCCACTAGGGCCGATGCCTGAAGGGGTCGCGGGAAGGTACTTATGGGTCACCGAGGACCCCGCAACACAGGCAACAGGAAGGAATACGGGTGGGTTTTAGTCAGTAAGAGTCTGACACACCCTCCCGCTCCGCCCAGAGCGGGAGAAGTTATTTGATGATTTCGCACCCAAAAAAAAAAAAAAAAATATGGAAATGTAATCATCGATACGAAAAAGAAGTAATCACCGGTTTTTTTTTCTAGATAAAAAACAAAACTGCACTAAACTGCAATGTCAATATGACAGATATATTGATTTATTACTCATATTTGTTCATATCAAAAAGACTCATCATGTCGGTTGAATAAGATCCATCATGGGTCTGACTCATGAGTCGTTTGAAAAAAAAAAACTCAGTAGATCTACATCTTTAAATCAGGATCCATTAAGAAAAACAATCGTCACTGGATCAATCATGGATCTGGCTGGATCTTCTGAGATTGAATGATTAATTTGTGGCGAATGACGCAACAATTGTTTTCATAGAGATTTTTGTTTTGTTTTCACTGGCCGTAGCCGGTCTAGACGAGTGTATTGAAATAACTGGAAACCTCGGGGGTATTGTACTGTTATGAACAACCGTTACAAAGAAACCGACCCTGGAATCGCGAAAAAATCAGCTGTTTTAGACATTTATGTTCGCATAACTCGTCCAACATCAATGTTCAAAAGGTATGAAAGAGGTGATTTTTTTTGGGTTTCAGGGAGGACTACACAAGTTGTCATTTTGCATCCTCGTCAAATTTCAGGAGGCTGCTATTAAAGACAATACAATTAAATTAGATAAATAATTAAAATATATGTAATTCAATAAAACTGCGATACCTGATGAATAATTAATACATACTTGTTTTTTTAGTTATTTAAGTTTGACAGTATTTTAGAATACTGTCAAACTTATTACAGAATAGAATCACCCCGTTGCGTATGCGGTAGTGTGTGTAAAAGGGCAGTTACAGTTCGGTATCAAACGGGCCGAGTTTTAACATGCGTATCCCACACAAGCCGATTTTAGAAAATTAAAAAAAAATAAAATGTCGTACTTATTTTATTATTGACTCGTGTCGAGAATCATTAGCATAGTTACCTCCTTGAATTTGACGAGGATGCAAAACGACACCTTGTATACAATAACTTTATTACTAAAAGATTTTTATAGTCCTCCAGACCGAAATTCGGCCATGGCGGCCCGCGTCGATGGCTGGTCTCCGCTAGCTAGATGGCTGAAATTCGGTCCGGAGAACTATTATAGATATTATTAAAAGTTGTTCATAAAAGAATAGAAGAATAGAATGAGAACGCAGGGCATTGGCGGTAAGGAGCAATATGCTGGCCCGTAGATTCGCTTGATGTACTAAAGAAGTAAAGATGTTCTTCAAACTTTCTGTTCTTCCGTGGGGTGGGGACCTGGTGATTTGTAATACAGGCATTTTACGCCTAACTGTGCCATGAACTCCTCCCATTGACAAAAAAAAAAATAAGATGACCCTCTTTATAATGCCAATCTTTTTACTCGAGTGGTCTGTGGGTTCACTACACGCAACGAGCCTACAACGTCCTGCGTATTCCGTATAACAATGCTTTCAGAATGCTGTTGGGGATGCCACGGCATTGTAGTGCGTCGTCCGCAAATTCGCGCGTTGACGGTTTTCACGCTTTAGTGCGTAAGAAAGGGGCGTCACTATTTCAAATACCAACAACAGCATTTTCAGCACCAAGCACCAACAGAATTTTGAAAATTATTGCATCCCGACATGACTGTCCCATACAGGCACACTGGGTGGGAATAGTTACGGGGCAATTTGTTTTTTTTTATATATTAGTTACCTACTTACATAGATCTTAAGAAAATTGTTACTAACACTTATATGGATTCTGTCCGAAATAAAATTAATAATAATGATGAGTACAATGACCTCTTCAGAAGTGTTCTATTATTTAACTTACTTACATTTTGTAACAGTCTTCTCAGGTTTTCACACTACTTATAATATATAATAATAATTTATAATGTTAATATTCGTAATTGTAATTACTGCAATTCACTTATTAATATGACTTACAAATACAAACGGTTTAGTCATGAGAAGCGGCAATGATTTTCTTTGAAAACCAAATGTGTTCACTTTCGGGTTGTGTACGGTCATTTAAGTGAAGTTTGAAGTGAACTTTACAGAATGGCATATTTATGTGTTCACTTCCAACACACTGCCATTTTTTTCCAGACATCTAAATTCAAGATAAGTACACGGGGCAATGCACTGATTAAAATCTCTTTTATTTTTTTACAACATTTGAAACCCTTGTGGTTTTGAAAACTCAACGGTCCGCACACCTATTATATTTCATTGATCTAAATCAAACGTACCAAATCTCCTTTACATTTGAAGATAAAAAAAATCTGTTTGATATTCAGTAAGGTAAACTTGAAGAGGGTACCAATTGCAGGTTCAAAACCTGGCTTATATCAATATTACCTTTTTACCGAACGCACAATGCCAGCAGTGTCGGAAAAAATATCGTGAAAAAAAGGATAACAATGGCAATATATTTATTTTCAAACTAGATATTTACAAAATGTATAAGCTTAGCCTTTAATACTAATGATATAAATACTATGCATACCTACATGTATAAAAAGGGATGAAGGAATCAAGATGGGTTGACAAAATTAGTTATTAGGGTTCCGAATGTCCGAATGAAAAAACGGAACCGATGTAGGATCACTCGTGTGTCTGTCTGACCGTGTGTTACAGCAAATTTGTTACACTGTACTGATTAAATTAAAATTTGGTACACAACATATTAATATCTGTGACCCGTTATCGGACGTGTTAAGTAAATCAATGAATTTTAAATATGGGGTCACTTTTCGGAGACAAATAAGACTGCAGACACTGTACCGTGTGGTATCTCATACAAAAGGGCTTACTGTGCCCTCACAAGCCCTTCTCAAAAATATTTTGATTAATAATTTTATGATAAATAGTTAAAAAAAATAAAAAATTAATAAATAAACATTTAATTCAGAATGACTTGAATGATATTTGTTAATAACAAGTGTTAGTAACATTTATACTAAGCTGCGTGAGGCACGCCGATCCTGGGGAATGTCTCCTTGACTGCGTGCAGTCGTATCCACCTCCCCTGGATCGGAGAGTCCCACCTATCAGCCAAGGTTAGTAAGTTAAAGTTACTTAAGAAAATATAAATTAAAATCTCCGAAACTACTGAACCGAAAAAAAAAAAATACAAAATACAGAAAATAGTAGAAGTCTATGGTCTTAAAATAACGTGGTAAACCTCCGCATAGTTTATACAAACTTACATTTGCAGTTGGAATGTATGGGAGAATATGTTTTTCAACTATAATGTTAAAGTTTGTTCTTGAGTCTCATCACTCATACCAACTACGAAACCTTTCATTTTTCGTGGTCCGACACGCACTTAGCCGGTTTTTTTTTTACCGCTGTCATCAATGCTCTGTTCGCTCTATTTTTCTTTATGGTGTGTCATCAATGCACTGCCGGCGAACATTTACATACCGAAATCATCGATAATTTGATGATTTCTCTGTGCGGTAGGTACCTGGTACTTTTTGATTTCATAAAAAAGTTTTTACTGCTTTGAATACTTAGTTTTCACTGCTTGCACACATCCTCATCATCATCTGCCTAGCCTTTTCCCAACTATGTTGGGGTCAGCCTCCAGTCTTACCGGATACAGCTGAATACCAGCATTTTACATGGAGCGACTGCCTATCTGACCTCCAAAACCTAGTTACTGGGTAACACGATACCCCTTGGTAAGACTGGTTGTCAGACTTTCGAGCTTCTGACGACCCGTAACGACTGTCAAAGATCTACAAATGACAGCCGGGACCAACGGCTTAACGTGCTTTCCGAGGCACGGAGGGGTCTTGGTATGTAAAGATGGTCACCTATCGACGGACCAACCGCGGCAAGCGTAGCTTAACCTGATCGATCAACCCGTGCGGCTGTTATTACTTAGCCACAAGCCCTCTCACTGCTTGCACACACTTGTAGGTAAATAATTTTTCGTAAGCTTTTCAGAAAAACCTTACCTCAAGTCGTAGACTAATATCACAAGGACTAACATAATAATCACCTACTATCACAGCAACCTATTATCACGTAAAAAAATAAGTAACATTAAATTTGCTTATTAGTCGTAAAGGCTAGATTGTAGGTAATTAATAATTTTTGTATATAGGTTAAATACAGAAATAATTATGCTTTATACAAAGATAACCAGGTTCTTTTTATAATTAACTTCTCGAAGAATATTTTTACTGCCTTTGGTGTTGACACCTGCCTTTATTACTTTACTTCCGTTAATTACGTTCTTCTGCCTTTTTCATTTTTCTTTTCTTCAACTTCAGGAAATCGTAGGACAATGCACGTAAGAGCAATTTCATTAAATCTCTAATCCGAACAAGGCAATAATACTGAGCTACGGATTCCCTTAATCTTAATCGATTTTTACAACCTGCGCTGTGTTCCGATTTTACGATTTATGGTAACGAGAAACCCCGATATTTTGTAATAAAAGCTGTATTTATTATTATTAATATCTTTCTTGAAGTGTAATAAAACGGGTTTGGGTAGAGCTTTGTTGGTTATATTATTAGGAAGAGTAGAAGCTACTCATCACGTCACATAATAATTATCGTCGTGTTCATGACGTCACATATCGCCTGCTGTTTTTAACGAGAATACATATCTCGAATCAAGATATTTCGGGGGCTACTATAATAATACCACAGTCTGCTATTAACAAAAGAGTTAATAAACCTTTGTAGGAGTTCTTAGACGAATAGAATGACGTCTAAACACGAATAGCCAGATCTAATCAAAAACCCTGGACTAATATCCAGCCCTAATTGTAGACAGTTTCCTGTAGCCGTAAAAGAAAATATATACAGGATTTAATTTACGATTTCTTTAAGATTATGGGTTGTATTATTGTGTATTTTGTAAGGTGAAAGTCCTGTAAAGGCCACCATACATGGTCAGTTCTAACTTCTGATCCGTCTGACAGTCTGGATGTAGCTGAATACCAGTATTTTACATGGAGCGATTGCCTATCTGACCTCCACAACTCTGGGACTATGGGACTGGGACCCTGGGATGTTACTGGGTAACATGATATCTCTTGGTAAGACTGGTTGTCAGACTTTCGGGCTTCTAACGACCCGTAACGACTGTCAAAGATCAACGAATGACAGCCGGAACCAACGGCTTAACTTGCTTTCCGAGGAAACATAAATACTGGCTTTATTACAAACATAAAAAAAAAACATTTGGGTGCCCATTTCGAAATTACCTACCTATTACAAAAAAATCGTTGAAACCAAACAGTATTTTCGTTTTCTGTCAGACCAAACTGCCGCACGTTAGACAGTTCAGGTAAATAAGCCCGTGTAAGGCAGCCTTTAGAACTGAAAATAATCTTCACATCTAGAAAAATATTTAGACGGGAATGTAGACCGTTTCCGTTGGAACAGCGACTGATCATTAGGTTTTCAGGGTAATGCCAGAGCAAGCAAATGTTCCAAATGTAATATGTTTGTTAACAGTCTTGCTGGAAGCCAGCCAGGAGTCGTCTTAAGGAAAAACAAAACCTTGTACAAAACGACAACGCCTTGTACCTACTTGCGATAAAAATCTTAATAATATTTCCTCGTTTGAAAGATTCGAAAGAGGTGTAGTCGTTTTTATATACATAAACTCACGCCTTCTTCCCATGCGGGTAGGCAGAAACTACAGAAGACAACCTGCTACGATCCTAAAATACTCCTTTTGCTTCGTTTACGTTCATTGCCAGTACGTGGCGGCTCGGAATATGAGGCGAGTCATTGCGCCGTAACGAATTCATGTGTCAGCCGGGGTGAGGGGTGCGGTACTGCACAACTAGTAGCGCACTTCAGAGCCGCCATTAAATTTGACGCGTAATATACCTAACCTTTCTCAATAAAATCACCAATAAGGTCACTGAATGTCCTTCTGGGCCCTAGAACATATGAGACGGAGGACGCCCTAGAATTAAGGCGTCGTAAGTACCTTTTGTTAGTCGCCTTTAATTCATCCTCTCAATCCTCCGTCCTTCGTTGAAAATAGACAGTCGTTGGTAGAGGTTTAAGAAGACACAGACAATGAGTGAGCACTACATATATGTGCTTCAAGAGATGAAGAATGCATGTGTGTTACGGATGCAAAATACAATATGTGATCTAATAAGATCACAGATCAGGGGTGGTCAGGGGTGGTTGCCAAATATGGCAACCACCCCTGTATAACACTGTGTTTTCTGGTATCCATTAGGGATTTCCCTATGCTTGATAATTACAATCTGTACTAATATCCTACTAATATTATAAATGCGAAAGTTTGTAAGGATGGATGGATGGATGTTTGTTACTCTTTCACTCAAAAAGTACTAAACGGATTTGTATGAAATTTGGCACACAGATAGTTTATAACCAGGAATAACTTTATCCCGATATACCCACGGGGTCAAAACTTATGCGGGTGAAACCGCGGGGCGCATCTAGTATGTAATAAAGATGTAAAGTTAGATTTTTTGTTTGAACGCGCTAATCTCTGGAACTACCAGGCAAATTTGAAACATTATTTTTACATTTTTTTGATAGTTAAATTCTTAAGGAAGGTTATAGGCTAGGTAACATCACGCTACGACCGTGGAGCCGAGCAAATGGAAAAAAAGTCAGAAAGAACGATAAGTGAAAATGAACGAACTAGCGTCAGACAGAATCTGTCTGGCATTAATCCTGAATTGAACTTTTCGGAGCAGCTGTGAGGCACACAGTATTATTGTTAGAACATAATAAACCACCACCGTCCATTAAAAACTATATATTTAAAAGTATCTGTACCTTCCTTCTCAGATGTTTAATTAAATTGTTTAAACCAAATACTTTAAGACGAGCGCTAATCCTGCCGACAAACAGTCACGCAGTTTGGCAGGTTTATAAAATATGTACAAGTGTTTGGTCCAAAATATATTTTATTTTTAAATAAATAAAAAAAATAAAAGGAGAGAGACATAAAATAAACAATAAACATAAAATTTAAGTATACAATAAGAGAATATATCTCTTACATTTATATTGTATAAATGTAAGAATAAATTTATATTGTACGTATTTTTCCTTTCTTCTTGTCTGTTTAGACAAGAAGAGAAAGGAACAGAAAAATACGTACATAAGTAAAGCTTATTTCTAAAGAAATCTCTTCCAGCATACCTGCGATAGGACAGTAGACAAAGAGATGCAGACACCGTGTGTAAGAGTAGGAGAGAAAACAAAAATACATAAAAACAAAAAAAAAAACCATTTCACAAATTAAAATATACAATATAAATATAAGAGATATGTTGTCTTATTGTATACTTAAATTTTATGTTTATTGTTTATTTTATGTTTTCACTTGGTTATTTTGTTATTCGTATTTTGTATTTCACAAAATGGATCCAAATAAACGTTATTCTTTCTTTCTTTCTAAGTAAAAACGCGGCCAGGCGATGCCATGCGAAGCCGTGGGTTGGGGGCTGGGGTAGTTTTATAATAATGTGGCTGTTATTTTATTAAAAGGTGTATCTTAATACTTCCACGCGAACCAAGTTGCGGGCAAAGGCAATAGTAGTAATGAAATAAAATGCAAGCAAGTTAACCTTAACCAAATTAAGAGTTTAGTTCGTACATATGTTTAAATAGAAATTATTCACTACCGGCTCTGTAAAATACTTCTTTTATATCTTCACAATACCCAAGCAAACCCATAATAAAGAACGCGAGTAACAAAACAACACAGTAACACCATAAATAAACTTAATACCAGACATATATTACCGGTAACAAAACTACAGCCTAACACGAAAGTCCTGATGTAATCTAGACCGATATCCAGCCTCGATAGTAGACCATTTCCCTTTCACATACAAACCGACACTTATTTATAGACTTTAGAGAAATGCGAGCTATAAATAATGAAGAGGAATCTAGTAGGACAGTCAGCAATGACAGTATCTGCTCCAGTTATTTAGGGTTGGGTATAAAGAGTGAAAACGAGGTACGTCGAATTTTTTGAACGAAGTTCCTTAGCCCTCCAGGTGCGCACGGGCGATTTTATTCGCACACGGGATTTTCAAGGCTTTGCTTGGCGCCGAGAGTTGAAAATCCAACAGTGTGTCTTTTCGACGTGCTGGGATGCACTCTATTGCATTCTGTACGCTCGGATCAACACCGAAAATCTAGTGCGCGATAAAATGCCGCCGCAATATTTTTACGTCCGTAAGCCACGTGGGCTTATCGCGCGTTATACTCTTGGTCCATGAGAGCTAGACCGAAAAAAGTGTACCATTTTTTTTACGTTACAAAAGTGTCGTGACGGTCAAATTGTTACACTTTTTTCGGTGCAAAAGCGAAAGTAACTTCGTTCCGACCGGGTGTCCCACGATACATTCACCCTTTCTTTCCATTGGGGTAGGCAGAAACTACAGAACGCCAACGCCACCGCATAAAAAAAAAAAAATTACCTTATTGGTGATCCAATAAGGTCACTATGTACTTGTTCAATTTTGTTTTAATATGATTAACGCCTATTACGTACTCCATCTGTCAGTCCACACGTCTGTCTGTGTATCACAGGGTTGTGTATCTTTTTAACCGTAGCCAAATACGAGGGTGACACTGAAAGTTCTTAAAAAATAAAAAACTAAACAAACTAGCAAGTTATTAGTTTTATTATATCTTTTCAAAATAGTGTCCATTTACATCAATACATCGCTGCATCCGATGGAACCACTGACAAAAGCACTTTACCAACTCTTCCTTAGGGGTCTCTTCGTCGGCATTTTGAAACGCAGCCACTGCTTCCTCGGCGTCCATAAAACGTTTTCCTCGAAGTTTTTCTTTTATATTCGGTCGGGGCTATAGGGCGGGTGACCCAGTAATTCCACGTCTGACGCCGCCAAGTAGTCGATTGTTTGCTTGGTGGTGTGCGACGAGGTGTTGTCGTGGTGAAGGAGGATCCTACTGCGAGGTCGTTTCTCCCGAACTTTTTCCAAGACAAGTGGCAAACAATTGTTATTGTACCACTCTGCAGTAACTGTTTTTCGATCCTCTAAAACAATTGTTGCGTAATGACCTGTCCGTCCGAAGAACGAGGCCATTATATTTTTTCCCACGCTTCGACCTCTCTTCACTTTAATTGGCAACTCCTCGGAAGGAAACACCCAGACAGCAGACTGTCTCTTAGTTTCAGGATCATAACAATAAATCCAGCTTTCGTCACCCGTAAGTATGTCGAACACAGCATTTGAGTCACCTCCGTTAAATCTTTAAACCATTTCACGACACCAATCAACATGACGGAGTTTTTGGGCCTTTGTCAAATTATGTGGCATCCACCGGGCACAAAGCTTCCTGACCGCTAAATGTTCATGGAGGATTTTGTGCTCTTGACTCATACCGATGCCTAAGCTTGTCCGAATCTGCTGATAAGTCACTCTTTTGTCAGTCTCTATCATACGCCGCACAACACTGATGTTATCTTCAGTCGTCGCCGTAGAAGGCCGTCCCTCACGCAGATCATCGGTGAGATTAGTGCGACCACGTTTAAACTAATTAAATCTGTTGTAAACAGTGGCACGAGATGGGGCTTCATCGTGAAATGAATCCAATTTATTTCAAAATCAATGCTGTAATATTTTCGTTTTAACGGAGGATTAAGGATTAATTCATTATTATTATTACTAAGCAATTTGAGGTATTATGGACTCTTAAACGCGAGTGCTAATTACTCGTATTTGGCCGAGTTTTAAATAATACGAACGCATGACTAATTGAATAGTTATACATTTGTGATGGTGCTCATTGTGTTAATTTTGATATTTAAATCCTGAAATATATACCCCACCGCGTTTGTCTGTCTGTGTGTCTGTCTGAATGCGATAAACTTAAAAACTACGAAACAGATTTTCAAACGGTTTTCACCAATGGATAGAGTGATTCATGAGGAACGTTTGTGTGTATAATTCAAGTTTTGTGTAAGTTGGCTGAAATATGACGATTATTGAAGATGTCAGAAAAATCATGCCAAAAGCTTTACTAGCGTGGGTCGGGACCCACGCTAGTAAAGCTTTACCTGTAAAGCGTATAAGATAGATAAAAAATATGCACTAAAGGATTATAAATTTTAACAAGTTCAACAAAGTCCGCGTTAGCAAAAATGTCTATCATCTAAGGATGACCACAACCATTTTCAACTATCAGAATTTGATAAAAATTTCATTGTTTTTTCCGAAGCTATTTTAACCGGTATTTATATTAATTCATAACCAACCAAAATATGTTATTTAAATTGGGCATTTAAATTAGATTAAAATATGCCTAAGCATCATATCATTTAAAAGAATACTATAAAAGATTTGACGGATTCAAAATTACGCGTCACAAATATAATTATGGTTGACGCGACGGGCACAGTGCTCGGATATGAAGTTTGCGATCGATTGCGTTTCCTTATAATTCCGGTAGTACGTGTCCATGTGATATTTTCCGACAACCATACAGGAGAAGCCGCAGGCAATAGCTACTGTAAAAATAACAATGTTAACTCACTTTCCTCGCTGACCGTACCTTAAGGGTTTATCAAAAGTCCTTGGAAGATAGATCTTTGTCTAAAAGATATCGGTTCGGGCATTGTTTGAATTGCTGTTACCTGTCTCATGCGGGTGTACTGTATTGTTAAGTTGTGTTTTACTGAATATTACGTTACACAAATTCACGCCTTTTTCTCATGAGGGTTGGCAGAAACTAAAGCACAGTGGGCTAAGGCCAAAAATCTCATGCCGACTTCGACTACGGTGACTAATTTTGTTTCTGATGAGTTAAGATCCTCACATAAGCATCTATTACTTGATTTTATTCAAATTTTGTTGCTGCGTCTAGGACAAAATATAAAGCTAGGAGGATTAATTGTTATGCAAATTGACACCCTACGTTAATTTGCCCCTGTTTCGCACGGTTTTAACGACTTGAAAAAACATCGTTTCTAGCACACGCCAATATACCAACAATATAATGCCTTCCTTATTTATTTTATTAGCGACCCGCCCCTGTTTCGCACGGTTTTTACGACTTGAAAAAACATCGTTTCCAGCACACGCCACTATACCAACAACATAATGCCTTCCTTATTTATTTTATTAGCGCCCCGCCCCTGTTTCGCACGGTTTTTACGATTTGAAAAAACATCGTTTCTTTAGTATATGTTAGTTTGATATCAACTGCCTAGCCTTTTCCCAACTATGTTGGGGTCGGCTTCCAGTCTAACCGGATGCAGCTGAATACCAGTATTTTACATGGAGCGACTGCCTATCTGACCTCCACAACCCAGTTACTGGGTAACACCATACCCCTTGATAAGACTGGTTGTCAGGCTTTCGGGCTTCTGACTAGCTGGCTAATGACCGCCTGGACCAACGGCTTAACGTGCTTTCCGAGGCATGGAGGGGTCTTGGTATGTAAAGATGGTCACCCATATACTGACCAACCGCGGCAAGCGTAGCTTAACCTGACGATCGACCCTTGCGGCTGTTAATACTTAGCCACAAGCCCCTCATTTGTTAGTTAGTTTGATATATATATATGTTTATTTGATACATAAATCTTTCGGAATAAATTCTCTATGATGAAAAGCGCATCAAATTTGTTGAACAGTTTAGAAGAACAAAAAGGTCAAACAGACTGACACGAAAATCGATTTTGATTCAAAATAATATGTATATGAAATGAAATGATGAAATGATTTTATTTTCTGTAAGTAGGTTTGTACAAACACTTTTACACGTCAATCATATTTAGAAAAAAACTAGATGAGCTCGGCGTTTCCTATCTGACTACTCTGAGAAGAAAAAACAAACTCAGAGGTCACAGTCTCTTTTAAAGTCCAGAAATAATCTTGGTCAGATCATGTGAAGACCATGTAGATTGGTGTCTGAAATGGTCTTTTGAGTAAAGAACCACACAGATTGAGTGGACCTATCCAGTCAGTGCACGCATTTGTCAGTAATCGTGCAGCTCAACTCAGAACTTAAGGAGCTCAACGATTCGACGAACAATACCTAAGAAAGGACATTTGGGTAGGCCGCTTAAATGACTCAAACTGCCAGACCAAGATGAAAACTAACTGAGAGAAATAATAAAAACAATAATCCACATAGTCTTCACATTCACAATAATTTAAAAAATATATAATACTTCAAAAACTAAATATTAATGTCATAGTGTATATAAAAAATATATAGATTGTATTATTGATCTACAGTCAGTAAAACACACTAAGAAATGACAGAAAACTTTTAAGTACAAAGGTAGGTACTGATTACTTCTAGAGAAGTTTCTTCCAGCAGACCTGCGACCTGCGACCTCGAATCAGAAATGAAGAGATCCGCAAGCGAACCAAGGTTACCGACATAGCCCGAAGAATTGCCAAACTTATGTGGCAGTGGGCTGTGCACATTGCTCGCAGAACAGATAGCCGATGGGGCCGAAAGGTTCTGGATTGGCGACCGCGTGCCGGAAGACGTAACGTTGGAAGGCCTCCTACAAGGTGAACAGATGACCTTGTGAAGGCCGCAAGAATCCGCTGGATTCGGGAAGCACAGAACCGGTTGAAATGGCGGTAGTTGGGTGAGGCCTATTTCCAGCAGTGGACGTCTTTCGGCTGCGAAATGAGATATGAAAAAGAAATAAATACCTCATTCACTTTTCATTAACTCATTCTTTAAACAAAATGTCAACACGACGTGAAGGGATAAAATATACTTAGTACCTACACACAGCTTTCTACAGCATAACTGCCTTATCTTTATTCTATGTTTATACCGTATTCTTATGTCACGCAATGTAAGATCTGTGTAAATTCCGAAGTATAAATAAACTGAAAATGATATCCATGCGTAGGTTGAAAACGTCTCACCGACACCCACCCGAAAATGGACGTTAAGTTAATCTCATAAGTTACCTAAATATAAAATTATATGGCGGAAAGTAAAATGGTAGGTATATAGTGTAACGGGAAGTACGGCTTACTTACGCCTGCCCTGCTTTTTAAATTATCCGTAACACATCAAGACTAGAAGAAAGGGGCGATATTGCGGGCGCGACAGGCATATTGCTGCCTGTCGCGCCCGCGATATCGCGCTAGTCTACACGAGCCTTTAGGCCAAAATTACGTATTTTTATAAGGGCAAGATCACGTTGAGACGTGATGTAAGGCGACGCTGTACGCACTTTGAAGATAGCAACGCAGTATCAAACTTATTTTCTAGAGACCAATGTGTAATTTCAGTGTAAACGCGAAAACTTGTCGAAATACCTCAAACTCAAACTCAAAAAAATTATTTCAATTAAACCATTTACAGGCACTTTTGAATTGTCAAGGAGTCGGTCAGTTAGAAATATGAAGCTAATTGCCCGTTCCAAAACGTAGTAGGTATCTATGGAGAAGAACGGGCAAGAAACTCCATGAAGACTCTTTTTAATTATATTGTTACATAAATATTAGTATAAATTATGTAGAATTTATAACTATATGTAAGGACGATCTAAAAAAAAACGCGTCAATAGTAGCAAAGTAAATAAAAAATAAAAAAAACAATTTCAAAATAAAATAATTTAAAATAAGCCGAGGCAGCTAAGAGATGACCAGTCCCCAACTGACGGCGCCCGTTCACGAACATTATGCATGGATCAGCACCATTCAGGTCAACCATTTTGAAGGGAGCTACGAGTAAATGATCCAACACACCTTATTGTGGAGTAGATAAGTTCGATTTACCGTAATCGAACTTATCTGCTATACAATCTTAAAAATACGCGCAGCGTCGCGTTGCGTCAGGTCTCGTTGTGAATTGACCCTAACCACGTGGAATTGACGCTGCGTAATTTCCGCTAGTGTGGACTTAGGACGATTTGAAATTATGTCTGAGAGACAGAACTAATAAGAGTTATTCAAATAAGACTTAAGAGACCTATCACAAAATTGCGTTATGAAAGATTAAGTTTAATGACGCACGTGACAACTGGCTCGGGCATCTTTTTTTTTGGGTGGGAAATCATCAAATAACTTCTCCCGCTCTGGGCGGAGTGGGAAGGTGTGTTAGACTCTTACTGACTAAAACCTACCCGTATTCCTTCCGTTGCCTGTGTTGCCAGGGGCCTCGGTAACCCTAAAGGTACTAAAGTACCTTCCCGCGACGTGCGACCGTACGGCATCATCTTGTGTTCACGATACTGTGCTGTAGCTATGACTAAACGACTTTGATACTTTTTCTATTATTGAGTTATTTGTTATTATTTTTTAATTGATTATTACTATAGATTTATTTACTTTAAATATTGTTAATAATGATAAGTTATTGAATAATCAGGGGAGCCTCTACACCTGGTAGGTGTAGAGGATACCCATAAATATTTAAAAATCCATGGGTTTAGAAACGTAATTTAGGCATAAATTACATTCATAACATGACGCCTTGTGTCCCCAAAGGGTTGGCAGAGGCAGAGGTGTACCTGCAGTACACCCACATTTCGCCAGTTATGTTTAAGTCAAATTCCAATAAGATATTTTTCTCTTTATTTTATTTTTTAGAACTTTAACCTCATGTAATAGGGGGTGAGCCTATTGCCATTAATCAGGCACAAATCAATCCCCACAAATCCGGGCATAAATTAGATTTGTAAAAATATACTTTTCCTAATTACAGTGTTTGCATTTATGTTGCTGTCTACCAGCTTTTCGTCCGCGGCTTCTCTTGTGTAGACTGTAATGTTAGTAGAGCAAAGGCCCAAGCTTCGGCCAAGTTCGATTTTTTCGTACATAATATTTTCATAAATGAATTGGCAAGGTACCGTCATCCTGCCGGGGTCGCGGGAAGGTACTAATGGGTCACCGAGGCCCCCGCAACACAGGCAACGGAAGGAATACGGGTGGGTTTTAGTCAGTAAGAGTCTTCTGACACACCCTCCCGTTCCACCCAGACCGGGAGAAGTTATTTGATGATTTCACATCCAAAAAAAAAGGTATCGTCATAATATTAATCTTTTTAAATGTTTCCCTAAGAGATTCACGGCGACGTAGATTATAAATGCTCTCTTTTGCAAAATAAAGAATTCGATGTCAGCAGCCCGACCCCTCAGTAAAATGCCATACGGCATAATGCTGTGGAACTGGCTAAAATATATAGACCAAACGCGCGGTTTCTACATCTGTTAACTGTCTTATCAATCTAAAAGCATAAGCGGCCGAGCTTAGCCGCCCCACAAGAGATGTTATAGGTCCATTGTAGTTTCTCGTCTAGATTGATTCCTAGGAAAACCGTTCGATTAATAAATTCGAGTTTTCCTCCATTCAATATGATATCACTTAACACAGTCGCTATTTCTAACATTAGGTATTTTAAATCTAATACATTTGGTATTTTTTTCTTTTTAGTACCAAATTATTTACCGTAATCCAATCTTGGACCTGAAGAATAGAGTTATTCACGTCGGCAAGATTTTGTTGTCGTCCGTCTATTTTAAAGTTCAAAGATGTGTCATCTGCACATTTTATTGAGTTGTGACATATCATGTCACAACACATCTCATCTGCAAATTTTATTGAGTTGTGACATGATAATCCAATTCCTGTTAGAATGGCTCCTGATACCGCTCCAGCATTTATATTAATTAAAATTAGTATCATTTCACGTTTTTAATTTATAAAATAGGATCGCACATACAACAGTTAAAATTAAATTTAATATGAGTCCATTTTGTTTTTCTTTCAGTCATTTCATATTGCTCAGTTTATAACTGAATGTCTCACTGTTTCTCATAGTTATCAAAAAAGAAAGAAAGGGAACTGGAAATCAATTATTCTCCATCCCTGAACTACGTAATCTGCTGCCTGAAATAATTACTATTTTTTCTTTAATAACAAAAAAGAAGAAGAATCACTTATAAGCTTTATAAAAACTAATAGGTTCTTGTTCTCGTATTCCAATTCTATCGTCATCGTCGTATCTTCCTCGTCAACTGCTGGCATATCGGCGCATCACATATGCGCGTGACTCACCGCGAAAAGACGCGGGATGTCGGGTACCGAACCCGTACGCGACAGCCGCTGCGCTTCCTCCACACCACTCAGCACACAAACGCGCGCCACTAGAGCCATTTTTTTATACTGTCTTCTGTATACGTTGTTCATGTTAATTATGGTATTACACCTATTTTAATACAGTCCACTACTTTTATTATAAAGTCCAATTGAACCCATTCATACTTTATAAACACAATACCCGTACGAGCACTTTTTTTTTTTTTTTGGTGGATTTTTCAAGTAACTTCTCCCGCTCTGGGCGGAGCGGGAGGGTGTGTCAGAATCTTATTGACTAAAACCCACCTGTATTCCTTCCATTGCCTGTGCTGCCAGGGGCCTCGGCAACCCTTTGGTACCTTCCCGCAACCCCGGCAGGCATCGGCCCTAGTGAACCCTTACGCTTGTGCTGACGACATCTCTTTGAGGCGCGCGTGGAATACAATGCGCCGTCGACCCGGGCCTGGTCCTTACTGACGGTGAGCTTCCCATTGCTCACCGTCAGCAAGCCCGCGCCTACGGTGGCTGGAAATCCGCCCGGGATTCCCGACGCCCAGGGCGTCTCCTGCGGCGGCTAGGAGCGAGAGGGCGCGAAATTTGCTTTTCCCTCAACCATCCTGCCTCCTCCTTCGCCAGCATTACTGCTTCGCAGAAGGAGGTGACGGCTGCCCAGGCTCTCTCGCTCCGTACCATGGCCTGAACCAGGGCCGGACGCGAGAGATCTCTGCCGCCGATCGCCTCTACGGGGACACGGCGGTGCTCTGCCCAAGCCGGGCAGACCTTCACCGTATGCTCCACTGTGTCCTCCGGGCGATCCACACAGTGGTGATACCCGGGCGTTTCCTCCTGCCTTATCCGACACAGGAACCTCCCGAAGCTGCCGTGACCGGTGAGGACCTGCGTCAGGCGGAAGGCGAGGAAGCCGTGGCGCCTCTCTAGCCATTCCTCAAAGAGAGGATATATCGCCATAATCGTGGCGTGCCCAGCACTGGGTTGCGACAACCGTACTCTCCATGTCGCCATGAGATCCCGCCGGAGCTTCGTCCGCTGTGCCAACGATTTGTTGCGGCAGCGGAGTTATGCCCCGGTCTTTCGCCTCCTCGCGCCACTCCCATAAGTGCGCGAGGACTTTTGCCTCCAGAACCCATGGCGGCAATCCGGCAAGGAGGCTCGCTGCCTAATAGGAGACTGTGCGGTATCCCCGGACCATCCGGATGGCCATGCCCTTTGGGCCGCGCTCAACCGGCAGGCTGGCCGCAGCGCCAGGGAACGCGCCCATACAGGAGCCCCATAGAGGGTCATGGAACGCACGATCCCCGCGTAGAGCCTCCGGCAGGAGGCGTATGGACCCCCTAGATTGGGCAGGAGCCGCTTCAATGCAGCCCCTACCCGCTCCAGTTTGGGAGCCAAACGTCGGAAATGCTCCACGAACTTCCACCGGCTCTCGAGGACGAGTCCCAGGTACCTGTACGAGCACTTGCTTGCTATTTATTACATGTGATAAGTTGAGATGGAAGAAAACTAATCTTGCTATATTCTTGTTAAATTATTTATTAATTGTAACGATGTGTTTACAATGAAACGGTCAAAAATGTACTCAATAATAATTAGTTATATATCAATTTACATTAGGTAAAAATGCTTATGCAAGCGCAATAAACAAATGTGCGATGTAATCGTACAATACCGAAATTAAAAAACATCGTATTATAACAACTTCTGAATAGAATTCGTAAAAAGTAGGTTCTTTTTTTTCTTAATTCAGAACTCGATCGTTTATAAACCGATTTGGAAAATTCTTTATTTATTTTTTATTTACTTCCATATTAGTCCCATTTTTATCAAAATCCAGTTTTGATGATGGGATATCCATGGGGAATTGAGGGAACTCCTCAAATATTATAGGCATACTCGTACTTATGCCGATTTTTCTTTTTCATCAACAAATCAATCATTTGCACTCAGATAGTATCATTTGGTGAAGTGGAATTGATAAAGAATACCACAGATAGCTACTGGAACCCTTCAAGTATTTCACGGGTGGCGATAAGATATCTCGATTTATATAGTTAAGTGACTATGACAAAGCAAATTTAAATTAATGGTTCTGATCAAAATGGTACCATCAAACTGATCTGATGATGAAGCCGGAAGGTAGGCACTGGAACTCCGAAATAAAACAATGTATCCTAGCCGTGTTTGGGCTTATTGGTACTGTCATGAGATGCACTCTGGGTATAAATGATTTTTAAACGACTTCTTAAAAGGAGGAGGTTTTCAATTCATGTATATATTATATATGTTCGGGCATAACTTATTTGTTTATAAGCCGGTTTTTAGGGTTCCGAAGTAAATGCATTAAGTTTACGCTTCTTCACGTTAGGCAGGTGAAAACTAATGTGTTGATAAAGGGCGAAGAATTGAATCCTGAAGATAGCACAATATTTTTGGGCTTAACTTTGGATGCTAAGCTTCAGTGGGGTCCACATATAGATAAATTGTCGAAAAAGCTAAGCTCCGCAGCATACGCTGTTAGAAAAATTCGTAATTTAACTGACATAGAGACAGCCCGTTTAGTGTACTTTAGCTATTTTCATAGAGTAATGTCGTACGGTATTCTGTTGTGGGAAAATGCCGCGGACATTCAGACTATCATTGTTTTGCAGAAAAAAGCTGGTCGATCAATTTATAAATTAAGTCCGAGACACTCTCTCAGAGAGAAATTTAAGGAGATTAATGTAATGACTGTGCCTTCTCAGTATATTTTTGAAAATCTTTTATATGCCCATAAAAATATAAAATTGTTTAAAAACTACAGTGATATCCATAATATAAATACTAGGAACAAACACAAATTTGTTGTACCTACAACAAGGCTCAAGAAAATAGGTGGCTCATTCAGATGTCAATGTATACATTTTTATAATAAACTTCCAAGCCACGTTCAAGATCTAAGCCTTAATAAATTCAAATCATTTATTAAAAGTAAGTTGTGCCAGAAAGCCTTTTATACCGTTAAAGATTATATTGAGGACAAAAAGGCTTGGGATTGAGCCGCTCCAATTTATTGCATACTGAAACTTTTATTTTATTTATATACACTTTTGACTTTTAATGATTATTCAAAACAATGACATATTTACTTTGTGTAGCTTAATATATTGTGTGGAATTTAATATTTACTTGTAAAGTATTATATTGTTTTCAATTATTGTGAATGTCAATACTCGTGTGGTCATTGTTTTTTTTTTCTCATTTTTTTTAATCTTGGTCTGGTAGTTTGAGTCATTTAAGCGGCCTACCCAAACGTCCTTTCTTTGGTATTGTTCGTCGAATCTTTGAGCTCGTTAAGTTCTCAGTTGAGCTGTACGATTACAGACAAATGCGTGCACTGACTGGATAGGTCCATTCATTCTGTGTGGTTCTTTCCTCAAAAGACCATTTCAGACCCCAATCTACATGGTCTTCACATGATCTTACCAAGATTATGTCTAGACTTTAAAAGATACTGTGACCTCTGAGTTTGTTTCGGCCTTTCTTCTCAGAGTAGTCAGACAGGAAACGCCGAACTCATTTAGTTTTTTTTTTCTAAATATGATTGACGTCTAAAAGTGTTTGTACAAACCTACTTACAGAAAATAAAATCATTTCATTTCATTTCAAACAAGGAACCATTATAGTTTAGCCATGTCCGTCTGTCTGTCTGTTTGTCTGTCTGCCCCCGGCTTACCTCAGACACTCTTAGTACTAGAAATGTTTAATTTGGCATGAGTATACTTATTAATTACGCCGACAAAGTGGTAAAATAAATTCTTGAAAGAAAGAAAATTGTAGGGTACTTCCCTTGCAAGTAAAGTGGGGATGATATTTTTTTTCTCGTCTTTCCCATGTTGTCGGATAGAGGCGTATTGATGAAGTGTTACAAAGCAATTTTTGTTAGAGTGAAGTACTCCCCCCTGCCAGCTTTAGCTGACATATCATCTATCTAGATGACATATCATAGCTTTCACATATCCTAAAACAACCCTAAAAGGTTGTTTCAGGATATGTAAAAAAAATCATGGCGGTAGTATACAATATACATAACGAAATTAAAAGGAAAACTATCAATGCGAAGTAGGCTTTACAAGTTAACGAGTAATAGTCGACCAACTTACATTTGCAGTTGGAGACTTGACCGTGACGTATATTATATCGATGTATGGGAGAACATATTGTTTTTATTGTTGTTAAGTTTGTTTTTGGGATAAATTCATCCCAACTACAGAACCCTTCATTGTGCGTGATTCACTTGGCCGGTTTTTTTTCTAATGGAACGCATCGCATACCTATGCGTTCTATTAGAAAAAAAAACCGACCAAGTGTGGTGGCCAAGTGTGGCAACCGGGTGCGCCGTTTTTGTAGCATTACAAAAAACGTTTGATTCTAATTTATTTTAATTTTACTTTGTTTTTTTTTTTATGTTTCTATGAGTGTTTTTTAGTTTAATGTGTGATCTCCTGTGCCAATAAATACTTTTTATTCTTCTTCTTTCTTCTTCTTCTTCTTTATACTTGTCTATGGCTTCGTCCGCCTTAGCGCATGTGCGGTGATGAAACTTGAATAATTATTATTATTAGCAATAAACTATTTCTTACTCTTTTAATTTTGATATTTTATTTAGTAGGTTCTATCCCAATGTATGAGAGTAGATAAACTAGTGTATGATACTGCACATAACTAGGTAGGTAATAAAACACTCATGTAATATCTACTATTATAACCTCGACACGGCTCAGTTTTTAAACTCGACACGCTTGTATTTTAATACCCGTCATTCCTGCCGGGGTCGCGGGAAGGTGCAAAAGGGTTACCGATGACCCTGGCAACACAGGCAACGGAAGGGACATGGGTGGGTTTTAGTCAGCAAGAGTCTGACACACCCTCCCGCTCCACCCTGAGCGGGAGAAGTTATTAAATAATTTCCCATAAAAAAAATACCCTCATTAATTAACAGTTTCATAAACTGCAGACTATTATGATGATGACTTAATGTTGTTGTTGACGAACCGCCTTGTCTAGATTGTAATTGTCTCATCATAAAAATTGGCACAGAAATGGCAATTCTGGCTATTTGCAGATCTCCATCTCATAAAACCTAGAGAATTTCCTCCACTCACTCGATAATATCTTAGCTGAGCTGTCTTCTTTCAAAAATGTAACTATTATGGGAGATATTAACATAAACATCTGCCCCGGTCAAGATTCTAGATTTCAGACGGAGTACCTTAATTTATGTTCATATCATGGCCTTTTACCAGCACATACGCTGCCCACAAGACATGGCAAGGCATGTCTTGATCACGTTATATTAAAAACAAAAATTCCAGCTCTTACTTTAGTCTTGCAATCCACGATAACGGATCACGAGGCAGTTCTCCTATGTCTTAATTATAAACAAAAA
Source organism: Atethmia centrago (assembly GCA_905333075.3). Taxonomy (NCBI): domain Eukaryota; kingdom Metazoa; phylum Arthropoda; class Insecta; order Lepidoptera; family Noctuidae; genus Atethmia; species Atethmia centrago. Next base: position 23,169,605 of record HG995386.1, read on the forward strand.
AGAACGTTTGCTCATGTCAATTTTAAAAAGATAAATGCGGAGGGTCTAAAGAATGACTTAGCCAGCATTAACTGGGAACCAATCAATGCCTATAATGATGCTAACTTTGCCATGGAATACTTCACCAATTCCATCCAACGTGCTATAATTCGTCACTCTGTCATGATAAAGTTATCGAGACGAAGTAAAATCATCAAACCGTGGATTACACCAGGGCTAGTACGATGTATGAGACATAGGGACGGGCTCCACAAAAAATTTAAACAGTCGCCAGATAATGATGCTCTTAAGTTAACGTATAGCAGGTATATAAATTTCTGTAATAATTTATTGAAAAAAGTTAAAATAGCCTACAATAAAAAATTGTTAGAGCAGGCGGGTAAAAATAATAAAAAATATGGGATGCAATAAAAAATATCACAAACTCAACAAAAGTAAAAAATGACGCTTTAGAACTAATAGACACCCCTAGCCCAACACAATCGATTGAAAGTGTGAACGAGTCCTTTGTCACAGTAGGCGAAACTTTAGCCAGCAAGACCGTCAGCTGCCAAAATCCTCAACACCTCGTTGCTTTTAGTCCACAATCTACTAGTTCGTTAAACTCTTTTGTAATACTCAACACAGACGAGTCAGAAGTAGAGCGTCTGATTTTGGATCTTAAAAATGTCTGTTGCACTGGGTGGGATTTTATACCAAATAACCTTCTTAAAGAAAACAGAAACGTGCTTATCCCGGCTCTGACCCATATTTTTAACATGTGTTTAGATGAAGGAACATTTCCCACTGTTTTGAAGAAGTCAGTTGTTCATCTTATCCATAAATCCGGCGATAGAGACCGTGTCACTAACTACAGGCCCATCTCTATCCTCCCAGCTGTGTCCAAGCTCTTGGAACGCATCATTAACAGTAGATTTGTCAAGTACATAGAAACAAACACACCTTCCGCCTGACACAGGTCCTCACCGGACACGGCAGCTTCGGGAGATTCCTGTGTCGGATAAGGCGGGAGGAAACGTCCGGGTGTCACCACTGTGTGGATCGCCCGGAGGACACGGTGGAGCATACGGTGGAGGTCTGCCCGGCTTGGGCAGAGCACCGCCGTGTCTTCGTGGAGGCGATCGGCGGCAGAGACCTCTCGCGTCCGGCCCTGGTTCAGGCCATGGTACGGAGCGAGAGGGCATGGGCAGCCGTCACCTCCTTCTGCGAAGCAGTAATGCTCGCGAAGGAGGAGGCGGGACGGTTGAGGGAAAGGCAAGTTTCGCGCCCTCTCGCCCCTAGCCGCCGCAGGAGACGCCCAGGGCGTCGGGGATCCCGGGCGGATTTCCGGCCACCGTAGGCGCGGGCTTGCGGACGGTGAGCAATGGGTAGCTCACCGTCCGGTAAGGACCAGGCCCGGGTCGACGGCGCGTCGTATTCCACGCGTGCCTCAAAGAGATGTCGTCAGCACATATAGTAGGGGTCCACTAGGGCCGATGCCTGCTGGGGTCGCGGGAAGGTACTTATGGGTCAGGCCCCCGCAACACAGGCAACAGGAAGGAATACGGGTGGGTTTTAGTCAGTAAGAGTCTGACACACCCTCCCGCTCCGCCCAGAGCGGGAGAAGTTATTTGATTTGATTTCCCACCCTCAAAAAAAAAAAAAAACAATCTTCTCTCAAACAATCACTTTTGTTTTCAGAGCAGGTAAGTCAACTTATGACGCTTGCCATATTTTTGGACCTGGCCAAGGCATTTGACACGGTCTCAATACCACTGCTTCTCAGTAAATTGGAAAGGTTGGGCGTAAGAGGTAAATAAGTAAAATTGTTTGAAGATTACGTCTCAAGTCGCTGTCAATGTGTTAAAATTGATAAATTTGTTAGCAGTGACTTACGTGTCACTTTTGGTGTACCACAGGGCAGCATTTTGGGACCCAGTCTCTTCCTTGTATAACTAAATGAACTCTGTGGACTTACCTCGGTGGGTGGAAAAATAATTTCTTATGTAGATAACACTGTGCTTCTGTTCTCGGCCGATACGTGGGAACGGGTCTATCAGGATGCTCAACGTGGCTTTGATATCGTGTGCCACTGGTTGAGGACTAACATGCTGACACTTAATGCTGATAAGACACAGTACAGGCGACGAAAACCGGCCAGTACCGACAAATCCATGTTTAAACACCCGTTCGTTAACAGGCATTTCTGCTTCTTAGGTCCATACCTCTATAGCAGGATGACGAAACTGAAAACCTCTTAATTGTACCACATTAATTTCACATACTCAACTCACCCACCCACACACACTCACTCATCTACTCTCTACACGAAAGGAGGTCACCACTTTATTTTTATCTACTCCTAGTTGTAAAAATTAAAATTAACATAATAATTATATTATAATTAAGGTAAAAAGAACTTGCAATTTAAAAAAAAAATGTGTATTCAGGGAAGAGCGCTGTTGTCTGAGATACAGATAATTCATTTATCTAGTTCAGACACAGATGTCTTGTCGACGTAGTCGTAGACGTCTTTGCGTTGTGTCTGCGTAGTACAGATGATTATTACTAAAATAAACGTTGATTTTTTTTGTTTCGACATTCCATTAATATTGTTTTTATTCACAAAAAATGTACCTAGGTATAGGTGTAGTTTTCATTTTCATTCAGTGTAAGCATTTTTGAAACGAACACATAAGTATCCTAAAAATTAAGTGAATTTTCGGTATCGAAAGTTAAGTCCCGAAATCGAATGGTTAACCTCGACCTTAAACTTAGTACGCGAGATCTCGAGTTGCTAATCTCCTTTATTCAAGTCGGTTAAAATAAGTACCTACTATATTCGTTTCAGGAGATTCGTATCGATCGTTCTCGTACTTATTTCGAGTACCACGACAAACGATTTCAAAAATAATACCTGAATGTTGCGACGCTATCTACAGATTTCTAAAACAAGGAGATTACATGGAGGTGAGTAGAATAAAAAAATACTAAAATTTATTTAAGATACTTATTTTATTTATTAAGTAATATGAAAAGTACAAAAATAATCAATCAACTAAAACAAATTTTCGTACGATTTTGATCTTCTCTAGATTCCCATGTCGCATTTGGCATTGAAGTAAGAGGAGCAGAAGAGCGAGAAGAAACAGAAGAGAGTGAAGACTGATCAGAGTCATCCATTACTTCCATGTCCAGAATAATACGTTGAATTTTGCGTTTTAATTCTCTTTTTCGAGCATCGCTCCTCATATTCCGAATCGCAGCAGCCACAAAATCACCAAAAGTGGCAGCATCATTAGAATTCTGCAATACGTTTAACGCTTGATCTAAAGCTTCGTCTTCTTTCTTACGTTTTGAGGTTCGTTGAGAAGATTGCGTGTTGACGTTTGTCGATTCTTGTGATTCCAAAATATCTTTTTTGGTAGAAGGTGCATTCTGAAAATTATTAATTTTATTTATTATTTTTTTTATTATTTTCATGGAAAGGTGATAGTGGCACCCCAACATAGTGGGAGTGTGTATTATAATTATAAAGGTACATTTAGTATTGTGTTAATGGCACTAGTTGATGCCAATCACAAATTTATTTACACAGACATTGGGTGCAATGGGAGGATCTCCGATGGAGGCGTGTTTGCAAATTGTTCACTTTCAAATGCTTTAAGCGAGGGTATGCTTAATATACCATCACCGCAGCCACTTCCTGGTAGGATCAAAAATGTGCCTTATGTCACTACTGATTATGCTTTTCCACTAAAGCCTTATCTTATGAAACCTTATCCTTTTCGTAATCAAACAGGTCTTAATCGTGTTTATAACAACAGATTGTCGAGGGCTCGACGTGTAGTTAAAAATGCGTTTGGCATACTTGCAAACAGATTTAGAATATTAAGGAAGAACTATATCCTGAAAAAGTTACAAAAATTGTATTTGCAATCTGCGTGTTGCATAATTTCCTCTTAGAACGGAATTCGAGACAAGTATATGCACCACGAGGCACCTTCGATGAGGTAATGAATGGGGAAATGATTCCTGGTAGTTGGAGATCAGATGCCCCTCCTGATAGTGTATTGTTCTCAGATTAACCACAGAGATCCAACATGTCTAATGAAAGTAAAGAAATTCGTGATGTATATATAAAGAATATTTAACGAAGTTAGCTGGCAGTACAGATACATAAGTTGAAATTAATAAAGATCTCACCAAATTCCCATAAGTTTCATTTGCTGGTACGGTATTCGGCATTAAAAAAATTAAACTTGTAAAACATTCGCACGCGCTTACATAATTTTTGTCTGTGTCTTGTCCGCCCTTTATTTTTTCGTTTTCTTAATTCATCATTTAAGTGCGTTCGTAAATTGTGCAATTTTCTATTTATTTCTAATGCAGTAGTATTAAACTGTTCTGCCAAACTTTCTACCGCTGCTGACTTCTTTACTCGATTTTTATAATCCGGGTTTGATACTTGCCATAGTTCTGGCAGCGCTTCATAATATGAAATGAAAGATTTTATTTCCTCTGCAGTCCACGCGCGTAACGCCATGTTGGTCTAGCTATAAATTTCGCACAGGTTTGAAATTCGGGACACTTGTATCGGACACTGTACACGTCCTGTCTCCACGACTGCGACACAGACACTGAGCGACACCGCACACTACATCTGCAACTAAGTGTCGCGGCAGTGGACACACACAGACAGTCGATGTATACACTCGAGTGTCGAGTGTCAGTGTCGTTGTGTATCCTACCCATTAGTCATCGTGGTGACACCCTCCAAGACTTGAATGAGGCAAACGACAGAGCAGCAGCTGTCGAGGCCGCTTCGTAGGTATTGGCCGAAAAAACATAATTATGAAGGCTCCCACCGACTGTGGCGATATCGCGGGCGCAACAGGCATATTGATGCCTGTCACGCCCGCGATATCGTGCTAGTCTGCACGAGCCTTAAATAATCGATACGAGAAGGAAAATAAGTAAATTGTTGCTAGTTTATTATTATTATTAAGGTTGTCTTTAAAAGATCGCCTTTAGCGATAAGACCGGCCATTGTGTTATCCTATGTAAAATTTAAACATATGACGGCGTCAGCGATGGCTGAGTCATCGTCATCTAGATTCGGTGGTACGGAATTTATAGTGCAGATTTATAATTAAACACGATGATACAGCGAATCAGTTAGTAATTTTACTTTCACAATAATTAACACAGTACAATACTAATAACGTTTACACACTATTTTCTATGTTCGGGCAAACCGACAGTATTGCATAGGAGTAGTGGAGGTCTGCATCCGTTCGTTACCCTCACAAGACTGCCCCGTCGTTTAGCCACTTCCCTTACCACGACTCTGCACACGTGCCACCCCCCTCTAGTGGGCGCGTCACGGCGTTTTCCCTCACCTTAGTACGAGAGTGACACTGAAAGTTCTTAGAAAATCAAAAAGTGAACAAACTAGCGAGTTATTAGTTTTATTATATCTTTTCAAAATAGTGTCCATTTACATCAATACATCGCTGCATCCGATGGAACCACTGAGAAAAGCACTTTACCCATTCGTCCTTAGGGGTCTCTTCGACGGCATTTTTAAACGCAGCCACTGCTTCCTCGGCGTCCATAAAACGTTTTCCTCGAAGTTTTTCTTTTATTTTCGGAAATAAATAAAAATCGCAAGGTGCGACGTCGGGGCTATAGGGCGGGTGACCCAGTAATTGCCAAGTAGTCGATTGTTTACTTGTCGGTGTGCGACGAGGCGTTGTCGTGGTGAAGGAGTATCCTACTGCGAGGTCGTTTCTCCCGAACTTTTTCAAAGACAAGTGGCAAACAATTGTTAGTGTACCACTCTGCAGTAAATGTTTTTCGATCCTCTAAAACAATTGTTGCGTAATGACCTGTCCTTCCGAAGAACGAGGCCACCATATTTTTTCCCACGTTTCGACCTCTCTTCACTTTAGTTGGCAACTCATCGGAAGGAAACACCCAGACTGTCTCTTAGTTTCAGGATCATAATAATAAATCCAGCTTTCGTCACCCGTAAGTATGTTGAACTCAGCATTTGAGTCACCTCCGTTAAATCTTTGAACCATTTCACAACACCAATCAGCACGACGGAGTTTTTGGGCCTCTGTCAAATTATGATGTATCCACCGGGCACATAGCTTCCTGACCGCTAAATGTTCATGGAGGATTTTGTGCACTTGACTCATACCGATGCCTAAGCTTGTCCGATCTGCTGATAAGTCACTGTTTTGTCAGTCTCTATCATACGCCGCACAACACTGATGTTATCTTCAGTCGTCGCCGTAGAAGGCCGTCCCTCACGCAGATAATCGGTTAGATTAGTGCGACCATGTTTAAACTCATTAAACCAGTTGTAAACAGTGGCACGAGAAGGGGCTTCATCGTGAAAGGCCAATCGAAGTCTATCATAACTTTCTTGTTGACTTAAATGACATCGAAAGTCATAAAAAATCATTGTACTAAAATGTTCTCGCATTAAATTCATGTTGACGTGACACACAATTTTCAATTTGCCGCCAAATCGTAAACAAATGACAAATAAATAAAATACATACACAATAATATTGGCAAAGAGTTCTATTTTCAAAATTTGAGCTGTTTTTTTAATTATATCGTTTACAAGTCAGTTCTAAAAACTGTCAGTGTCGCCCTCGTACTACAATAATCAATTGAGAGACTATTATCGCTCAACCTTTATAATCTGCGACACATATATATTTGTATTTTTCATGGTGTACATAATAAAGAGTATTCTTTTCTATTCTATTGACGAACTGCACCCTAATTGCGTAACGCAGTCTGAATCACAATCCGAGAGTTTTGAAGGACTGCTATTCCATTGCTTCATAGGTTTGAAAAATGCGTCTACTAAAAAACGTAAAAAACGCAATGGACCTGTCAAAATGAAACCGATTCCGATTAATTGTAATTTTATGTGTGTTACGCAATTACCCCGCTGATTTATGGTACTGCTTTGTTGCGAGCTTAGGTACCTATGTGCTAACATTGTTTTCCTGACCTGAGTCAGAACTCTCTTTAGAAAACTATAAATATAAACTCTAAAGATAGTTCTGACTCAGGTGCAGACCTGAGTCATATAGCATAGCATAGTTTTAAACGCCTTTAGGACACTTTCATTTTATTAAGTAAATTTCCCATGGCTGAAAAAAAGAAAGTTGTGATATTCGTAGTGGATTGCCTTTACATCTCAACAGGTTAAGCCTCGTATACTTTTGGCAATGATACAACGAATTGCAGTAGGTACAGTTATTTAAAAAACCGGCTAAGTGCGAGTCGGACTTGCACACGAAGGGTTCCGTACCACCGTACAATATATAGCAAAAAACACGTTTGAACGTGTATGAAGACCCCTTTTATTTTTTATTATTTTACTTTATTTTATTTTTATTATTTGTGCGGCATTAGAAATACACAACCGGTGAAAATTGAGTGAGATACAACCCGCTGACAGACGGACGGACGGACAGCGGAGGCTTAGTAATAGGGTTCCGTTTGGCACCCTTCGGGTCCGGAACCCTAAAAACGGTTGCAATTTAGTTTCAATTTTTGGATCTCTGCCTTCCACAAATCTTCACAAATTGGAACAATGAAAATAAAATGAATATTAAATTTACGATTTGCATACTTTAAAGATTCAATAAATGGGTACAATTTTCACAAAACTACATAAGTACTCCATGCTACAAAATTAAATATTCACGTATATTTTTCATTTCACCAAATTGCACATTCTTCAAGAAACAATTTGGCGAGGAACATAATGAAAGACTCTTGAGTTACCAACCCAGGCACAGCTTACAGGGCTGAATTTAAATTATGCATACAATTTTTGGTAAGAATGCGCGAGATTGCATTCCCTATCAGATACCGCCGGTAACATAGGATGTGCTTTAACCTGTTGAGATGTAAAGGCAATCCACTACGAATATCACAACTTTCTTTTTTTCAGCCATGGGAAATTTACTTAATAAAATGAAAGTGTCCTAAAGGCGTTTAAAACTATGCTATGCTATATGACTCAGGTCTGCACCTAAGTCAGAACTATCTTTAGAGTTTATATTTATAGTTTTCTAAAGAGAGTTCTGACTCAGGTCAGGAAAACAATGTTAGCACATAGGTACCTAAGCTCGCAACAAAGCAGTACCATAAATCAGCGGGGTAATTGCGTAACACACATAAAATTACAATTAATCGGAATCGGTTTCATTTTGACAGGTCCATTGCGTTTTTTACGTTTTTTAGTAGATGCATTTTTCAAACCTATGAAGCAATGGAATAGCAGTCCTTCAAAACTCTCGGATTGTGATTCAGACTGCGTTACGCAATTAGGGTGCAGTTCGTCAATAGAATAGAAAAGAATACTCTTTATTATGTACACCATGAAAAATACAAATATATATGTGTCGCAGATTATAAAGGTTGAGCGATAATAGTCTCTCAATTGATTATTGTAGTACGAGGGCGACACTGACAGTTTTTAGAACTGACTTGTAAACGATATAATAAAAAAAACAGCTCAAATTTTGAAAATAGAACTCTTTGCCAATATTATTGTGTATGTATTTTATTTATTTGTCATTTGTTTACGATTTGGCGGCAAATTGAAAATTGTGTGTCACGTCAACATGAATTTAATGCGAGAACATTTTAGTACAATGATTTTTTATGACTTTCGATGTCATTTAAGTCAACAAGAAAGTTATGATAGACTTCGATTGGCCTTTCACGATGAAGCCCCTTCTCGTGCCACTGTTTACAACTGGTTTAATGAGTTTAAACATGGTCGCACTAATCTAACCGATTATCTGCGTGAGGGACGGCCTTCTACGGCGACGACTGAAGATAACATCAGTGTTGTGCGGCGTATGATAGAGACTGACAAAACAGTGACTTATCAGCAGATCGGACAAGCTTAGGCATCGGTATGAGTCAAGTGCACAAAATCCTCCATGAACATTTAGCGGTCAGGAAGCTATGTGCCCGGTGGATACATCATAATTTGACAGAGGCCCAAAAACTCCGTCGTGCTGATTGGTGTTGTGAAATGGTTCAAAGATTTAACGGAGGTGACTCAAATGCTGAGTTCAACATACTTACGGGTGACGAAAGCTGGATTTATTATTATGATCCTGAAACTAAGAGACAGTCTGGGTGTTTCCTTCCGATGAGTTGCCAACTAAAGTGAAGAGAGGTCGAAGCGTGGGAAAAAATATGGTGGCCTCGTTCTTCGGAAGGACAGGTCATTACGCAACAATTGTTTTAGAGGATCGAAAAACATTTACTGCAGAGTGGTACACTAACAATTGTTTGCCACTTGTCTTTGAAAAAGTTCGGGAGAAACGACCTCGCAGTAGGATACTCCTTCACCACGACAACGCCTCGTCGCACACCGACAAGTAAACAATCGACTACTTGGCAATTACTGGGTCACCCGCCCTATAGCCCCGACGTCGCACCTTGCGATTTTTATTTATTTCCGAAAATAAAAGAAAAACTTCGAGGAAAACGTTTTATGGACGCCGAGGAAGCAGTGGCTGCGTTTAAAAATGCCGTCGAAGAGACCCCTAAGGACGAATGGGTAAAGTGCTTTTCTCAGTGGTTCCATCGGATGCAGCGATGTATTGATGTAAATGGACACTATTTTGAAAAGATATAATAAAACTAATAACTTGCTAGTTTGTTCACTTTTTGATTTTCTAAGAACTTTCAGTGTCACTCTCGTACTAAGGTGAGGGAAAACGCCGTGACGCGCCCACTAGAGGGGGGTGGCACGTGTGCAGAGTCGTGGTAAGGGAAGTGGCTAAACGACGGGGCAGTCTTGTGAGGGTAACGAACGGATGCAGACCTCCACTACTCCTATGCAATACTGTCGGTTTGCCCGAACATAGAAAATAGTGTGTAAACGTTATTAGTATTGTACTGTGTTAATTATTGTGAAAGTAAAATTACTAACTGATTCGCTGTATCATCGTGTTTAATTATAAATCTGCACTATAAATTCCGTACCACCGAATCTAGATGACGATGACTCAGCCATCGCTGACGCCGTCATATGTTTAAATTTTACATAGGATGACACAATGGCCGGTCTTATCGCTAAAGGCGATCTTTTAAAGACAACCTTAATAATAATAATAAACTAGCAACAATTTACTTATTTTCCTTCTCGTATCGATTATTTAAGGCTCGTGCAGACTAGCACGATATCGCGGGCGTGACAGGCATCAATATGCCTGTTGCGCCCGCGATATCGCCACAGTCGGTGGGAGCCTTCATAATTATGTTTTTTCGGCCAATACCTACGAAGCGGCCTCGACAGCTGCTGCTCTGTCGTTTGCCTCATTTAAGTCTTGGAGGGTGTCACCACGATGACTAATGGGTAGGATACACAACGACACTGACACTCGACACTCGAGTGTATACATCGACTGTCTGTGTGTGTCCACTGCCGCGACACTTAGTTGCAGATGTAGTGTGCGGTGTCGCTCAGTGTCTGTGTCGCAGTCGTGGAGACAGGACGTGTACAGTGTCCGATACAAGTGTCCCGAATTTCAAACCTGTGCGAAATTTATAGCTAGACCAACATGGCGTTACGCGCGTGGACTGCAGAGGAAATAAAATCTTTCATTTCATATTATGAAGCGCTGCCAGAACTATGGCAAGTATCAAACCCGGATTATAAAAATCGAGTAAAGAAGTCAGCAGCGGTAGAAAGTTTGGCAGAACAGTTTAATACTACTGCATTAGAAATAAATAGAAAATTGCACAATTTACGAACGCACTTAAATGATGAATTAAGAAAACGAAAAAAAAAAGGGCGGACAAGACACAGACAAAAATTATGTAAGCGCGTGCGAATGTTTTACAAGTTTAATTTTTTTAATGCCGAATACCGTACCAGCAAATGAAACTTATGGGAATTTGGTGAGATCTTTATTAATTTCAACTTATGTATCTGTACTGCCAGCTAACTTCGTTAAATATTCTTTATATATACATCACGAATTTCTTTACTTTCATTAGACATGTTGGATCTCTGTGGTTAATCTGAGAACAATACACTATCAGGAGGGGCATCTGATCTCCAACTACCAGGAATCATTTCCCCATTCATTACCTCATCGAAGGTGCCTCGTGGTGCATATACTTGTCTCGAATTCCGTTCTAAGAGGAAATTATGCAACACGCAGATTGCAAATACAATTTTTGTAACTTTTTCAGGATATAGTTCTTCCTTAATATTCTAAATCTGTTTGCAAGTATGCCAAACGCATTTTTAACTACACGTCGAGCCCTCGACAATCTGTTGTTATAAACACGATTAAGACCTGTTTGATTACGAAAAGGATAAGGTTTCATAAGATAAGGCTTTAGTGGAAAAGCATAATCAGTAGTGACATAAGGCACATTTTTGATCCTACCAGGAAGTGGCTGCGGTGATGGTATATTAAGCATACCCTCGCTTAAAGCATTTGAAAGTGAACAATTTGCAAACACGCCTCCATCGGAGATCCTCCCATTGCACCCAATGTCTGTGTAAATAAATTTGTGATTGGCATCAACTAGTGCCATTAACACAATACTAAATGTACCTTTATAATTATAATACACACTCCCACTATGTTGGGGTGCCACTATCACCTTTCCATGAAAATAATAAAAAAAATAATAAATAAAATTAATAATTTTCAGAATGCACCTTCTACCAAAAAAGATATTTTGGAATCACAAGAATCGACAAACGTCAACACGCAATCTTCTCAACGAACCTCAAAACGTAAGAAAGAAGACGAAGCTTTAGATCAAGCGTTAAACGTATTGGAGAATTCTAATGATGCTGCCACTTTTGGTGATTTTGTGGCTGCTGCGATTCGGAATATGAGGAGCGATGCTCGAAAAAGAGAATTAAAACGCAAAATTCAACGTATTATTCTGGACATGGAAGTAATGGATGACTCTGATCAGTCTTCACTCTCTTCTGTTTCTTCTCGCTCTTCTGCTCCTCTTACTTCAATGCCAAATGCGACATGGGAATCTAGAGAAGATCAAAATCGTACGAAAATTTGTTTTAGTTGATTGATTATTTTTGTACTTTTCATATTACTTAATAAATAAAATAAGTATCTTAAATAAATTTTAGTATTTTTTTATTCTACTCACCTCCATGTAATCTCCTTGTTTTAGAAATCTGTAGATAGCGTCGCAACATTCAGGTATTATTTTTGAAATCGTTTGTCGTGGTACTCGAAATAAGTACGAGAACGATCGATACGAATCTCCTGAAACGAATATAGTAGGTACTTATTTTAACCGACTTGAATAAAGGATATTATCAATTCGATATTTCTATAAATATTAACAATAAAACTTTAACTGACAAAATCCTTTAAAATGGCTGAGAGTAAATTCTTTATTAATTTTAATCTGATATATTGAAAAGTTAGTTAATTTCCCCTATCTATATAGATAATGGTGTAAAATATAATTTACCTGACACCAAAAATCTTAGTGTTATCGCATAACGTTCCTCCACAGTAATAGCTAATCTCATATTCGTATCTCGTTTCTTTATCGCAGGTGAAATCTTGTTAGATAAATATTGAAAGTCTTCATGTTTCGTCCGAAGAAATTTTTTGTAGCATTCTGGATCTTCGTTTTTCAGTTCAGATAACAATTGATTATATGCCCCCCAGCTGTGCTCTTCTTTTGATCCAATCGTTAACTCATATCGATGTATTTTTACGACGACGAATTTTAATTGAAACATATAGCGACAACCGCGGCAGCAGCACGTCGATTCATGGCAAGATAATGTACAACACTGAATTGCAGTCAGTGTATGTCGCGATTCGTGTAGACAGCTCACTTAAACGGGGACACTAGATGTTTACACCAATGTCGACACAAAAAATTGCTTACCGTGTGGACGGAATCGACACTAGTGGACGCAGTCGACATTTGTGTCGAGTGTCAGTGTCGTCATGTATCCACGACCTATACCTTTAAGCTCAGTCCTAACTAAATATATAAAATGCGAAAATGAATTTGTTTGTTTGTTACGGTTTCACGCTAAAACGGATGAACGGATTTAGATGAAATTTGGCACATGGGTAGACCATGACCTGGATTAGAACATAAGATACTTTTTTATCCCAATATTCTTACGGGACCGAGACTAATGTGGGTGAAACCACGGCACACGCAGCTATTAATTTACAAAAACTAAACGAAACTGTTCCGACTAGGAGCGGGCGATACAAATCTTATATAGATACAATACCTATGTATCGGCACAATGTTCAGTACCTATATATCGGACGACACTGTATCTATATATCAGGTATCCGCGTACCTAATGCGTTGATGTTGGTATGAGTCACAGAACAAAACAATATCGTATCGCAGTATGATATTTGGTTCAAACTGATTTCGGTACTTGTAATACTGCGGTACTGTGTGTGATTGCGATGCGCGCGGCAGTGATGTAGGTATAAGTAAACGAGCAAAAGAGGAGAGTGTGATACGCTAATGTCTAATACAAATTTTAAACACTATTTACAGGAGCTTAGAGTTTTACAGGAGCTTAGAGCTTAGAGTTTATTTATTTTCTTATGATTCGCTAATTAGTAATGCAGTCAATCCTAAACCTGAGAAAAGTAAGAAGGAAAGTTCAATTCACTGAATAGTAGGTACCTATATAATTAATTGATAAAATATGTCTGAAAAACCGAAACGACTGTACTAGTTTAATTTCAGAATGTTATATTATCAACACTACCAAACAATAGATTCACTGATATTGAGTATACAGTTACAAATAAAATACAATGATGTACAGAAATCGAACAAAGCCGAAACCTAAAAATCACAGTAGGTACCACTTTCGTTTCAGAGTTCCACACAGATTCAGCTAATATATTGGTATTTAAATATACAGATGTGATATCCGATATTTCAAACCTATACATAGATACGATTTGATACAGTGCAAAAGCGATATTACCCATGCCTAGTTCCGACTACGGCAGAAAAAAAAACTGTAATGTGCACTCTGTCTGATATATTATCAGACAGCTTAATAACCGCCATAAATAAATAAAATCATTTACAGTAGGTCCTATGACTGACGCAATTAAAACACTTTATGACACACAAAAAGTAAATGTTGACACAACATCCGTGATTCGTAGATATCGACTAATTAACGTAGTAATTAAAATGTACATAAATAAATAAATAAACAAATTTAAATTATTACTGGCATTGAATACTCGTAGCTTTGGCTTAATTAATTAGGGACGCAACTGGAAGCAAAATCCTTTTTTAAGAAAATACATACATACATAAACTCACGCTTTCTTCCCATGAGGGTAGGCAGAAACTATGGACCGCCACCTGCTATGCTCCTTACATACTCCTTTTGCTTCGTTTATGTTCATACTAGTGATGTGCCGGATATCCGTATCCGTATCCGCGGATATCCGCGAAAGAAAAAAGATCCGTATCCCTATCCGTTACATTTTTGACGGATCTTTTACCTTATTAATTTTTAATACATTGATTCAATTAAATAAGTAGGTGATTACGTAGCAATAAATACTATTTTTCAATCAAATGATGTTTTATTTTAAAAAATCTAATATTTGGCATCTTCATCATCAAATATTGCAAAAAATTATCGTAGTAAGTTAACATACCAATAGTATATATATTTAACCCTAGCTCACTAACCTTAATTTCGAGTACCGTTATCACTAACCATTCGTAAATTTTACGACGGATTATAAGATCAATGATTATTTAATCTACTTCATTTATGACACAAAACGACCTTAATTAGCAGTCTTAGTTTTCTCTTTATCCAATAACATATCTGTTTTAGAAATAACCTACATTGAAAAACGATTGCTCATACAAACAATATGCCCCCTGCAAATCGCTTCTTTGCATCCCTTGCAAAAGTGCGTAGTCATAAGACTTTTTTTGCAGCTGCAAGTTCTGCAAGTTTTGAGAACGTACCGGCTAAAACCTTTATTGATCTAGTTTACAATTTTGAAGACCTCCGCAAAGATTTGCGTCAAATTTCGTTGAAACTTTAGTCTGAAATTTGACGACGTTCATACGATATATCCCGATCTAATAAGCGTGCATCCGCAATGAGTGACTGAAAATCACTAATGAGGCGAATCAGGAAGGTATTAGAACGGGTGGGGTGACGGAGTTCGGGATCTTACCAAAACACGAAATGCGCAAGGTACGCGTCGTAACTTTTACGAATGGTTAGTGACCCAGGGTTAAACACTAACCCCCTTATTCATAAAAAAACTAAAACGCTCTACAAACCTATTTTAGTTCGATCGAAACTTCGTTTTTCGTTGAAAGAGAGTAGACCCCCTGGCTCGTCTCGCGTCCGTTACGTAATAAGCTCTCTATTCACTGACACCTATAAAAACTTAAACTGTTTTTTGTCAATTTCTTTCGAATTATGAGTTTCGTTGCGTTTTAGTTTTTTATAAGGGGATTACTATATTAAAGGAAGTTATTATAAAATATGAATTAAAATATCTTTATAATGAGATCAATTGAGTTTAATTAAATCTTTATAACATTTATTATAGACAGTTATATATAATCACTTTTATAACAAAACTTAAACCGTTGTAATATTTTAAATTGTAATTAAATGATTATTCTATCCGTATCCGTATCCGTATCCGCGGATCTTGATGCCTATGATCCGTATCCGCGCATCTACATTTTTAATGATCCGGCACATCACTAGTTCATACATCTTGTTATACACGCACGTCGGTTGCGAGTACTACGCACCTCACCTTCTGAAGAACAGCACTAATTAGGTCACTATAATATTATGTTCTCCTAGGGCGACCCTCCCAGCGTTCCCACTCACATCTGCCTTGTAAATATCTTTTGTTAAAACCTTTCATTGATCCTCTCAACATGAACAAACCATCAAAGTATACTCTTTTCAATTTATATTTATACTACACATTCTTTTTAACCGCACCGTTGCGTGTTATTAAGGAAAGA
The DNA here is from genome assembly GCA_905333075.3 of Atethmia centrago. Taxonomy (NCBI): domain Eukaryota; kingdom Metazoa; phylum Arthropoda; class Insecta; order Lepidoptera; family Noctuidae; genus Atethmia; species Atethmia centrago. Next base: position 23,185,676 of record HG995386.1, read on the forward strand.
GTTGGAAAATCTGTTTTTATTTACATTCCTGTTGTTTTTGTTGTTCCACCCTTTGACCACTACAATGAGGATTTTGTTTCTCAGAGCAAACTAAAATAAACTCAAACAGAAAAAATACAACACGTTTTAGCACAGTAATATTATGATGAATAATAAAATCAGCGACGTTTGAGATATTTTTATTGCTTGCGAAACGGCTCTTGTTCCTAAAGCTCTGTTGCTCTTGTAAAATTAGCCATTTGGTAGTCTTAAAAATATTTTGAGCTGAAACCTAATATACAATGTGCAGGATGCTGCAAAAAAAAATAATTCAACTGAATGTTGATATTATCGTCTAGAGTATCGCGAATACGAGTAAGCGCATTTGTCAAGTCAGGTATTACTCCACTTTTGTGCTCGAAACATGATGCATTAAAGGCCCGTTTTCATTGAATTAACTAGTCTCACTGTTTAATTGTGTATGAGATGCAATTTAAACCACCAGGACTCGTCGGCGCAGACGAGTCCTGGTGTGGAGACCGCGTATCGGCAAGTAGGCGTAGTGTGGGCTTGACGGACCGAGGACCTCAAAAAAGTGGCTGGGACAGGCGAAGCGGAAGGCGAAGGAAAGGGTATTCTGGCGCAGCCTGGAAGAGGCCCATGTCTAGCAGTGGACTGCGATTGGCTGAGAACAAATTTGTGAGAAAACTCTTCAGTTATTCTGAACTATGAATCTCGGTTATGAAGGAAGAGCTCAAGCAGTTATAACCGCCATGCATAACCTAAAGCGTGTACCTATAATAGTTGGCTTTACGGAAAGAAAAAACTATGCGAAGCGTTTCTTGTGTAAGTTCTGGGGGCTTTTCCAATTGGGGTTTACAAAAGAAATACAAAAGTTTCAGGAAAAAACAGAAAAACTGTCATACGACTCTTTTATACTTTCACCTACTGTATTATTTTCGTGAAAACTTTCCCAAACAACATTGTTCAAATTGTTGTTACTAATTTTATTGTTTGTATGCCGTAATCATAGTCATATTCTGACACACATTGACTTTTTTGCTTTGGTACAGACTTAGGCCGTGCCGTAACCTTATGCGATCGTCGCGCAATTACGAGGGGCATGCGAGAAGAAGTTAGATATTCCTTATTCATTTGTTTGACACTGGCAAGTTATAGAACATCTTATAAGCTAGTTGTTTATTGATGCGCTACACTCTATGTGGTACACCATATATAACTCCCTAGTGTAGCCGCATCTACTTCATCGATTCTTTTCTTCTAACTTGATCGAAATTTGGGACAGCGCTGCAAAATCAAAACTGTCAGAACTTCAAATTACCCAAAATAAACTCATAAAAATACTGTTCAACTATCCGTATTTAACATCAACTAATAAAATTTATACAGATACTAAAATAATGAATATCACACAACTATATTATATGTTTACAATACATGATGTATTATCATCAGAAAAATGATTACTAAGAGTATTCACACGAACATAACACTCACTTAATATAACACACAGCGAGCTGGCTAGTTTTACCCAAAAATAGAACGAACTATGGCAAAACTATGCTTAATTTTGAAGGAGCACAACTTTATAATAAAATATCCTCTATTATAAGAAATCTATCTACTATTTTAATGCGTTCAAAACACGTTATATACAATCGCGGATCGATCGCTTCTGGAGTAATGAAGGCATTGTATAACTAGTTTGTAACTGATGACGACGAGCTTTGTGTAATATGTGTATATTTTAGTATTGTGTAACTGATGACGACGAACTTTGTGTGATTTATGTATATATGTTCTCTAGTATTGTTCTCAAGTTCATGACATATGTCTTTATTGAGAATATAGTTTCTTTAACTGCTAGGTTCCCGATGTCACCCTCGGGTCCGACACCCTTTCATATACGTTAAACCTATATATTTGAAAATAGAACATACATCTTTTTTTTTTATTTGCATGAGCGTTATTTTTCTGAGAATCTGGCGGGAATTCGCTTACAGCAATGGAGTTCAATCGACGTGATTTTCGCGCTATGGTTTATTATGACTATAAAAAAAGGGTTAAAGCCTCAAGAATGTTTTGAACTTTTGCCTACTACTTTTGGTGAGTCTGCTTGTTCACGAACAACATCATTTAAGTGGTTTGCTGAATTTAAAAGAGGACGGGGATGTCTCGAAAATGAAGCGTAGACAGGTCGACCGCCAACAGCGGTCACACTAGAAAACGTTCGTGCAGTCGAATAACTTATTCAAACCGAGGAATTACATTTGTAGCTTGAACGAGAATCGGGAATTGGATTAGCAGCAATGAAAACCATAATTCACGACCACCTTTCTCTTCGTAAGCATTGTTCGAGATGGGTGCCGCACAATTTTACCGATGAGCAGAAAGTCCGTCGGGTGGATTTGTGGCTATTCATGATAGATACATTTGACGCCGAGTAAAAAAACATGTACAATATGTGACTGGTGATGAAACATGGCTATGATACCGAAACAAAGCAACAGTCGACTGTATGGTGCTTTGAAGACGAGCCAATTCAAACGAAATGTCGCCGTGCATGAAGCACACAGAAACAAATGCTCGCTTCGTTTTTCTGCAAAACGGGTCACATTACTACTGTAGTGCTAGAAGATCAAAGAACGGTGAACACCGAATGGTATGTGACAGTTTGTGCTCCAACAGTAATATCAGCTTAGTGAGACAAGCTACCGCAGTTAGGAATCTCTGACACCACGACAATGCGGCGCCGCAGACGTCCGTCATAACACTCGACTTTTTTAACATAAAAAACGTGTCTTGTGATTTCTCCTTTTTCCAAAAATCAAAGAAAAACTAAAGGGGAAAAGGTTTGAAAGCACTAGCTGCCTATAATTTCTAGATTTCTGAGGTGTCTAAACAGGAGTGGTTAAATAGTGGAGGTATTTTCCAATTGGTATGGAAAGGTGTATACGTGCTCAGGGTGAATACATCGAAAAAATCGATACTTGTAATAAATCATTAATTGTATAATATTTTGAGTACCTAATTTCTTTTCGCATGCCCCTCGTGATCGTCGCGTTCATAAGTCACTTTTTGTTTGGAAAACTGAAAGGCAGGGCGACCACGCGTTCCGGTTCACCGAACATTAAGTACCTAACATGTCATGCGCTTTTGGTTGGGTTTTTGGTTAAATAGCAATATTAGAATAGATTTTTTAAGGGAATATGCAATTTAACACAGATAACCAAGGAAGCAGAAGCAGATTTAGCCTTCTAAGATTAAAATAATGATTAAATGGGGATGGGCACTTAACAAGAATGGACATGTAAATATGAGGGTGCACTAAATAAACACTTTTTCCAAACCATTCGCGGCTTACAATCGAGTTTTATACGTCATTCAATACCTACCGATGTTTAAAAATAGTTACCAATTGACCTCAGTCAGTAACCAAAATTGCCTAACATCAATTTGATATTTCATGAAATTGATAAGACTTAGGTATAAAATAAAAATAATATGAATACTACATGATATTTCCAAAACTTGAACATAAACACAAAATACTAATAAAAAAAAAAATATTTTCTCAATAAAAAAAACGACGAACTTACCTCTAATTTTCACGTAGGTATTTTCGATTTGTACTTAAATAATACAGAACAGTGGTGGCCCAGTGGTAACGGCCGCGACTTGCAAGTTGTATGTCGTAGGTTCGTACCCAGACAGGCGCTTTACTTTGTGTAAATTAGTTCATCACCACTGCTCTCAAAACGGTGAAGGAAAACATCGTGAGGAAACCGGCATGTCCTAGAACCAAAAATTCGAAGACATGTGACATCTACCAATCCGCACTGGGCCCGCGTGGTGGATTACGGCCCACTCCCTCTCACCTAGAGGAGGCCAGTGTCCCAGCAGTGGGAACATTATGTACTTAAATAATATGCTAACAGGATAAACATTTGATGATTATTTGTATTAATACAAGCCGAAACAATTTGTGAAGGCATTTTCAAAATTCTTTCTTTTTTTTGTTTTATTACGTCTACAAGCTTTTAGCGCTTACGACGTTCTTAGTTCGTGGAAGAAGTCTTCTTCCGTCACACGTTGCGGGAACTTCAATGATATTTCTGTTTCACAAATCTGTCGCCGTCGCTGTATTAAGATGAGAGGACTGTGCTCAAAAATTCGGCTGCACTGAGATATAATTTATTTGCGTAATTAATATTTTCGTAATTTCACATTGTAGGAAGAAACTGTGAATAAAGTGGTTTTTTCATGTTTTCTAAACATGAACAAAACACTTCCGAAGCGATTATTAAATACGAATTGATAAACAAAACAGATACCGAGGCTATATTATATAATAAAAATAAAAAATTCTATGGGGCTATTAAGGAATGTATAAATTCCAAGACAAATGGGAAAGTTGCATGACCTGAAAATTAAATTTGACATTTTTATTTTAAGCTGTTGACATTTGTAATTTAATTTCTTTGGGTGTCATTTGAAAGTTGATATTTAGACAATTTGTAATTTAATTATTTTTCTTTGACATTTGTAATTTGATATGTAGACAATTCCTGAATTAGCATTTTTTTTTTAACTTTGAAATTTAATTATATTGTTTAAATTAGAATCATTATTATTTTCACAAAATTTGCATGCCGAATTTAGCAGGCGGAAATTGAAGAACTATTGTGTATGTGTTATAAAATCTGTAAAATACCATATTTCTTCCGCCTGAAGCAGGTCCTCACCGGACACGGCAGCTTCGGGAGGTTCCTGTGTCGGATAAGGCGGGAAGAAACGCCTGGGTGTCACCACTGTGTGGATAGACTGGAGGAGACGGTGGAGCATACGGTGAAGGTCTGCCCGGCTTGGGCAGAGTACCGCCATATCCTCGTGGAGGCGATCGGCGGCAGAGACCTCTCGCGTCCGGCCCTGGTTCAGGCTATGGTACAGAGCGAGAGGGCATGGGCAGCCGTTACCTCCTTCTGCGAAGCAGTAATGCTCGCGAGAGGTGGGACTGTTGAGGGAAAGGCAAATTTCGCGCCCTCTCGCCCCTAGCTGCCGCAGTCGGGAATCCCGGGCGGATTTCCGGCCACCGTAGGCGCGGGCTTACGGACGGTGAGCAATGGGTGGCTCACCGTCCGGTAAGGACCACGCCCGGGTCGAGGGCGCGTTGTATTCCACGCGCGCCTCAAAGAGATGTCGTCAGCACAAGTGTAGGGGTCCACTAGGGCTGATGCCTGCCGGGGTCGTGGGAAGGTACTAAAGGGTTACCGAGGCCCCTGGCAACACAGGCAACGGAAGGAATACGGGTGGCTTTTAGTCAGTAAGAGTCACATCCTCCCGCTCCGCGCAGAGCGGGAGAAGTTCTTTGATGATTTTCAAACCAAAAAAAAAAAGATGACATACATTTTATTTGAGACATTTTTGATTTTTGGTATATTACAACTAGCGCCGTTGTTCTACATTTCGGTCAATTTTCTAGCGGAGAAAATTTATAACATAGCCAAATACCCAATCCACGTTCCTTTGAAATTTCGTGCTGGAGATTTTAGACTTTATTGCGAGTAACACAGTATCCAAATTCGTTTACTCCCACTTTTGTTAACAAACTCCGTATAAGTAAACTCTTACACGAACCATTTCGAGCAACTTTTGACTATCCCCAGATCAAGTTTAAACTCGTTTAGCATTAAGGTAGGTTATTGGTATATTATTATTATTATTAGAGTATACAAAAGAAATAAATCGGAAAACTAAAATAGGTAATGGGTATATTGTGCACACCGTTTTTTAATTTTGTCCTGATACTGCTGTTCTCATAACTAGCCCAGTCATGAGAACACCACCCGTATGAAAAATTTTCTTTTTATGTAGGGGATGGCGATGGGGTCGTGACGGATCACAATGTTTGGGATTGTTGGCTTTGCCACTAAAAGAATTGATTTCTAAACAGGTGCTAATTTCTATAGAGTTGAAAGAAAGTTTATAATGTAACTTGGCAAGTTTTCAAAGCTAAAGTTTCAACAGTTACAAACGTGGAACTTACTAAACTTTCGACTTACTTTGGCACCCATTGAGATAAATGTCAATACTTTTATCGGTAAAGCCAACAATCCTGTATACTTCTTTTGTACTGAACTTTGCCTCTTCTTCACAAATGTTTTCGGCGGGAACTTTTTCTACTCGCTCTTCGCGCAGGGATGGTTTTCATGCTACATATAATTTGCACAATACAGTGCAAAATCTACGATACCAATATCATTTTTTACTTAGGTAACACTATTGCTAATTGACTTACGATCCTGCAAAGCAAAATCCACGATATACCATTACATTTTTTTACTTGGTTAACACGGTTTTCCACGAAGACGCCGTGAGGTCCAATTTTCACAAGGTTCTAAATAAAATTTGTTTACATCGGAACTTTATCTTTGTCACGACACTATTGAGTTTCTAGTTTCAAAACATGAATATGATCTAAGATTCTGAATTTAAGCTTAGTATATGCAAAATAAACAGATGCTTTTGCATAATAAAGAGTTTCATTGAGAATAAAGGGAGTGGGCAATGGTTATGGTTCGTTTAAATATTGTAATTGAAAAACCATTTCGACGAATAAGTTTGCTGATTACTGCAGTCCAACAAATTTACTAAGATTATTGATATTTTTGTTCAATCATGTTTGTTTTTTATGACATCAACATTCTAAAAGGCTTGGTTTCATTATCTCAAAGTAAAAAAAAACCGAATGGTAAGAGATGCGATTATATTCGCTTTCATATCGTCGTAAAAAAATAAGTTTATTCAATTTGTTTTCATCATGATTCATAATTTAGTATCATGAGTATGTAGTATACTTTGATGGAAGCGCTTTTGCTTTTTAGGGTTGCGTACCTTATAACGTTACGACAGGCCGGAGTACAGGCCTATCCTGCCGCCTCCTTCAGAGGTGGTAGGGCCTTGAGGGAGAGCGCTACAGTCGTGTAGATCCTCAAGGTAAGTCTGGCGAATGCACCTTCCCGAGGTTGTCACCCCGTTTCTTGGTCTAATTCCATAAGAAATAGACGTAACAAAAACCACCAGGCGTCATCACTTCCTCTCTCAATTCCCTTAACCCCATTCTCTCCCGTCTTTCACCCTCATTCCCCAAATCGCACAATCCCTCCTCACCCCATCCTACCCACATCCTCACTTCCACTCCTACACCAGTCCAATTTCCATTCCTAACCGTGACCCGTTTGTGATTGGGTGGTTGCGGGCTCGACTGTCACTAAAATAACCTACGCAGTTGAGCGCCGTGAGTGGGGATGAAGGAGTCCTGGGGGGTTGAGCCGAGCGGCTCTGGCTGTAATGTGTAAGGCTACACCCCTCTTTGGTCCGAATTTCAAGCCAAACGGTTGCCCTACCTAATAGCCAGGGGTAGGGAAATGATCATAGTGTCCCGTCAGAGGGCCACAAGCGAGGTGCGTGAGGTCCGCTGAGGTTGCCCTCGGACGGCTGAAGCGATAGGTCATGCTGACGGTGTAAGTGAGGGTTGATCGGTTCATTGGGCCTTTCGACCCCTACGCCAACCCAATCGAGCACCCGATGTCGCACTGTAAGTCAGCCTTGCGCCCCTATATCTCTCTGGTAGACCTAACGATCGAGCTTTTTTATACTGAGACGTTCCCAGGTGCGGGCTCCATGGAGAGTTCCCACCCTCCATGGAGCCCGCACCTGGGAACGTCGTTTCACGTCGTCGAAATTAGTTTTTGGATTCATCTCTCTGGCTCCCGCCAGAGAGATGAAAAACTAATTTAACATGGATTCTACTAGGCCAGTTAAAAAAACAACACCGGAGTGGAGGCGAAAGCCAATGAGACTCCCAAGGGAGGTGCTTGCACTTCTCTCGCCCCTGGTGGCCTTGCAGCTAACACTGCGGGTACCAGTGCGGGCGTCGGTCCGACTGGGGCGAGAACCACAGCTAAGACAAAAACTAAAAAGTCCCAAAACACACAAAGGACGTCGGTGCTGATTGGGACCAGTACCGCCTATACCCATAACAAGGCGACGATCCCGGTGCTGGGTAACACCAGCACCAGGGGTTCAGCCAAACTTCCTTCTCTTCCTGAGGCTCCTCTAGCCTCCTCCCACCTCACGGCCGTCACCGGTCAAACGGAGACGGCTAGCTGCACAGAGCATGCGTTTTCGCATGCCTGGAAGTGCAAAAACGCAAGGTCAAAGGCACACGCTCTCAACAAGCCGCTGCCTTTGCACTGACCCTTCATGTCAGGGACAGAGTGATGAGGAAGGAACGACGCCAAGCTCGCTGAAGGCCAGTTAAGGGCTCCCGCACCAAACAGGTCACTGCCGCTAGTTCGGTCAAACCGACGAACAGCCAACTGAGCTTCTCCGCTGGAAAGCGGTCACAGGCAGAGGCCGGCACTAGCTGACCAGCGCCCAGTCAACCACCAACCAGTGTTCCGGTTGTTGGCAACAAAACTCCTCGGGGGAGCATAAGCGGCTGCGTCGTCAAACGCACCAGGGAACAACATCTCAAACTATGGTCGGACCGAGGTTGTAGGGAGTGCTTCCTTGGCCTGCCTGCACTAATGCAGGCAGGCCAAGGAAACAATCCCTACAATTGATGGCCGCCTCACAAAACAGGTTCTCCGACTAACTAAACAACAGCTGCGCACTGTTACAGCAGCTATAACTGGCTACGGGTCATTTAACAAACACCTCTTTCAGGAGGAGTCACAGACAGTTCTCTGTGCAGGGCCTGCATGGAGGACGCTGAGACAGCAGCACATGTACTACTAAACTGCCCCGTGGTAGCCACATACAGGGCGTAGTACTTCGGTAACCCTCCGTGAGATTACCAGTAACACCAAGGCATTGCTGGCCTTCCTTGAGGAGCTGGGGTGGATCGAATAATCGGTTTCCCACCCGTGTGCAAATACTCGCATTGACGTGGAGTTGCGGACACCAGCCCGTGTTAACTGTTACATATTACGACAGGCCGGAGCGCCATCTGTAAGTCATATTTAAAATAACATTAGGTTACAAGAAATATAAAAAGGTAAGTGTAAGTAGGAGTTCCAGGTCGTCTTCGATTCGGCTCGGGTCGCGAATGACAGAAAGCAAAATCAACGGGCAGTACTGGAGCAGGACGAGGACGAGACTGCAGCGTCTTGCGTCGTAGTGGAACAGGACGAAGAAGAGGCTGTAGAGTCTTGCATCGCACTGGATCAGGTGGAGATAGTCGGCATCTTTGTTCAGGGTGTGTCCAAGGTGACAAGGTTTTTTGTAAGCAAGAGGCCAAGAGTTATAGGGCTATGTGATATTTCAAATAAGCCAGGATGGTCGTGATGGTGTCAAGCATCACGTGAGTATTATGCCCTAATATCAGGAGAGTTCTCTGTCCAGGAGTGGGCAAAGAAGAAGGCGTCGTTGGCACTTTGCAGAGCTTCACTCTCAGCAGGAGGAGAGTCCTGGCCTCCTACGACATGTAGGAGTGATCGACTGCGGCACTTTACGCCACGCAGCTAGAGTGCCCTAACTTCAGAGGCCTCCCACCAACGTAGACGGGAGGGCCAGAGACAACGGAGGATGAGAGTCACAGAAATTCACACAGGTTTAGTTATAAAAGAGATTCTATTCAGTAGCTTCAAATAATACACATGATTAAACTGCCGCACACTCCAATTAAACTGACTTTAATCGGGATAAAACAGTACCAACTGAGAACTAACTCCAGACCTACTGAAGGCCAACTGACGGCCAACTGAACCCTTGTCTGGTCTGATGGCCGCTTTTATAGATTCTGGCAAAAGTTTTAGAAGTATCTGATCATTATTCAAATTATTTCATGTTTGATTGTCGGCCAGAATCAATAAAAACGGCATACAATATGAACCTAGCCTTATCACACTCATTTTACAGAGTAGACCTGGTTTTTAGCTTTATTATATAGAAAAGGAAAATTGGCATATGACAATTTATGATGAAAGATGTCAAATGATAAAAAATATTCTATTCTAAAACAAGACAAAATCTATACATCTATACAGATAAATAAAATTGGAGTGCCTGTTTGTAATATTCAAATAACCACTTTTTACTAAATGCATATGGATGTATACACGGTGCATATACCAAAATAACATTTTTACCAATTTTTGTTTGTCTGTCTGTCTGTTTGTTCCGGCTAATCTCTGAAACGGCTGAACCGATTACTATCTTAGTCCCCGGGAAAAAGTTGCTCAGTTTGATGGTCTGCACCTCACCCTTAATTTTCGGGCACCGTACACAGACACAGTGTATACTCGTATAACCATCACGTCTGCTGAGTTGCGCTGGCTAATTTATTTTACACTGTCTGTACAATAAATTAATAATAATAAACTTTCTTGTGGAGTCAGCAGAGTAGATATTCTAGAGCATGTTAAAAATTAAAAACTACTTGCAATTTGAGCTAGGAAAGAATAGTAATCCTTTGCATTTAGATAATTTTCTTCGTTGGCAACTGGTTTAATGATAGCAATGTGGGTGCAGTCCATGCATCCTAAGACATCAGGAAAATCAAACTTTTCAAAAAATCTGTAATTACAAAGATAATAAGTGTTCAGCTGTAAGAATGACAATATTATTTATGGTGCATGTTAGTTACTTATGGTTAAATATCATGATAATTAATTAATATTATGCAAATATGATAATTCTCGAAATATGAATTTTTTGTTCTAACTACAAAAGTTGTAAGTATCATAAAGTTGAGAATATTGTAATGGTATGAAAATCACAAGCATAGAACCATTATTATTACAATATTAATTTAGATTTACATTAAGTAAATTCTATAGTGCTAATATGCCCCAAAAAATCACAAAATTTTTATTCAATCCATAAGTGCCATAAAAATGCATTTAAATTTTACATTTTCAAATTTCGCGCGTAGTTTGACGAAAACGCTAGACGCAGTGGATGCCATGTTGCTCTGTGGTCATGACGTCACTTAGATATGTAAACAAATGCGCTGATCTATTATCTAACTATCAGTTGATAGTTGACACGTTTTAGTTTACATAGCCGTATGACGTAATAACATGGCGGCTACTATTTCATGGTATTTTTTAACAGATTAGAAGAACTGAAAACGTTGAATTGAATTTTAAAATTTGTTTTGTTTTTTTATGAACTAAAACTGACATTTTCCGACTCCTTTTTGCCTAAAGTATCTCAATAATATATTTATAGATTTTTTCTCGTATATAGTAAAATACTACCCTATTGAGATATGGGCAGAAAAATGATGATGAGTCATGCTTTACTTGCAATACTTGCACGGCTGGGTATGAGGATATAGGTAGTATACTAGCCTCCAGAATTACAAATATAATATTACAATACTAGTTTCTGCCCGCGACATCGTTCGCGTGGAAGTCGTAAGATACCACAATGTACCTACTAAAATAACAGCCACAATTTCATAAAGAAACTGCCCCGTTGGTCTAGTGGTCTAAAGCGCTACTCTTGAGCATGAGTTCCTGAGTTCGATTCTTGGGTCAGGCAGTGTTATTGGGTTTTCCATTTGGAATTTCTCAGTAACAGTTCAAAGTCTGGATTTATTTATTTATTTATTTATTTAATACTTTACGCACACAAATGTACAGAGGCGGAGTTAATGCCATAGGCATTTTCTACCAGTCAACCTTTGGGTGATGCAGAGACAGACAGCGGTAGGTGCAATAACGAAAACTGTGGAATAAATATTTATTAAAATATAAGTAGATACATACATATACCTATTAAAACATTATATATAATACATATACCTAATTATACATAAATATAAGACCAAATAAATACACGAATATACTAAACAGATAAGACAAACAATGGGAAAACATTACCGTTGTGATGATACTGCCAGCTTCTTACGAATGTGCTCGCGAACTCTAACTTTAAAGGATAATCGGTTGGTTGCCATCCTGATTTCCTGGGGGAGCGCATTCCACAGAGAGATAGACTGAACGAAGAAGGAAGAGTGAATAAAGTCAGTGCGGTGAGTGGGACATTGAAGAAGACGATTGTGTGATGAACGTAGATTTTTACTATGGTTCGCGCAAATGTACTGAAAGTGGGGGAGTGGATTTGTGCTCGGTTAATGGCAACGTAGTTGTCCGTGTGAAAAGCAGTTAGTCCTGACGCCAACTCCGCAGTGTGCAGTAGCAATTTCCCATTGCTTGCGGAGTTTTTCGTTTTTAGTGAATTGATGATGCCGGCGGATGGTTCCTGTATTCCTACCTAATGTCACAAAACTGATACACTGACTGATGCATTCATACAGATTATTCTTGACGAACAGCTATAACGAAAATAACAATCACCAGTTCTCATTAACAATGACACTGATTTAAAGAGGCAGTTGTAACTAACGGTTTTCGTAAGTTAAAAATTATAAATGGCACGTTTAATAACTAGTGCAGCAGTTAAAACTAAGCAGTAAAGTAAACAAAAATGAGTAATAAAAAAATAATGAAATGGATCAGTGAATATATAATTGAGCAGGAAAATAATTAAATGGGCGGTGAAAATTATTGAACGAGCGGTTACGTGTTGGCAGTAAGGAATTTGTCGGTAAGAAATCTCATTCTAAGCAATTCTATAAACAATGAGGCGGTGTGTGCGATGTACGCCAGTTCGAAATTACCCTGAATTAGAGTAATAGAGGGGATCTGGTTCCTTCGTTAATGGTGACTGTTCTAACCTAACCTAACCTAACATTATCCTTCGCTATATGAAAGGTTCTATCGGCGAATCGTTCGCCGTTGAAACGTTCTATCTCTTTCTGTCGCGGCAGCGACCGCCGAGCGCCAGATCCCCTCTATTACTCTAATTAAGGGTAATTTCGAACTGGCGTACATCGCACTCGTATGCTTTCTAACTAACGATACGTCGGCCTTGCATACTTCGCTCCAGTGAACTTTCGAACTGGCGTACATAGAGATCCTGTTCTTTTTTACCGCTCATTCAGTTATTGGACTGCTCAATTATTTTAGAATTGACATTGTAAAATAACCGACTAATTGATTTTTTATTACTGTCCATGTTTTACTGTCGCAATAATTAATTAACCGCCATTAAATTATCGGGAGACTGGTTTGTTCATGTGCCGTTCAGGATCTGGCAGATCGATCATCGAAATCGATCATCTCGCTCATAAGTGACTCGTTGGTCACTTATGAGCGAGATGATCGATTTATTGTAACAACTTCTTTACGAAATCTATGCCTTAATGCTTTTCAACTGCAGCAGCAGCATGTTGTAGTTCATGTTGTACGTAGGGTGGCTGTAAGTGACTCTACAATTAGAAGAAGGTTGAAGGAACGTGGACTGGTACCGCACAAGCCAGCAAATGGGCCGAAATTAATTGCAGACCATCGAAGAGCGCGCCTTAACTTTGCACGTGAGCACCTAAATTGGTAAATTGGTCATACCTCCAGTGGAACAAAGTCCTCTTTTCTGATGAGTGTAAAATTATGCTGTATGGTAACGACGGAAGGAACAAGGTCTACAGAAGATATAGAGAACGCTTTGTACAATACTGCATTGAAGAAAATGTCAGCTATGGTGGCGGTTCGTGGACGGTTTGGGGAGGAACCAGCGCCGACGGTAATACAGAGCTTGTCTTTGTGTCTGGGCCACGTCTGCCTTCACTAAACAGTCATCGGTACATCGAACAGTGTCTTGAGCCTCACGTGATGCCCTATGCAAATTTTATTGGCAACGGTTTCATATTCATGCACGACAATGCTAGGGCTCACTCCGCGAGCGTCGCACGAGATTATGCTACCGAAGTCGATATCTCCATTATGGAATGGCCAGCAAGAAGCCCGGACATGAATCCGATTGAACATCTATGGGATGAATTAAAGAAACGAATTCGTGCAAGAGATCCTGCTCCAGAAACACTTAGCCAGTTGCAAAATGCAATCCAAGAGGAATGGCATGGAATGCCACAACATTTGATCGTAACTCTCATCGTCTAACTATCACGGTTCATGCCTAGTGACAGACGGACAGACAGACAGACAGACAGACGGACAGCGGAGTCTTAGTAATAGGGTCCCGTTTTACCCTTTGGGTACGGAACCCTAAAAACCAGTCTTATGTCGGATAACACATAATAAGGGTTCCCGTAGTTGAGATGAATTTATCCTATCAAAATATGTCACATAAAATGGCCCCATTTTTTTATTGCGTTGACTGAAGCTTGCTTTTGTTAAAATCTATGGGAGCGTAGACTTACATAGTATGTCATATTAATTTCAACTTGATAACTCTACGCATTTTTGAGAAAAATGGTCTTGACAGACAGACTGACGGATGAACGGACAATGAAGTAGTACTATAAGGGTTCCAATTTTTCCTTTTGAGGTACGGAACTCTAAAAAATAAGTTGAATTCTCATTTCCCAAGAAATGTATGAGAAAAGTTTTTTGCGATTTCTGACTCTTCTAGTACAGATGTTCTATGTCACGAAGTCCGTTTGGCTATGAATGTTGTCAAGCGTGCACATGCACATTGTTTTTGTGTGCGTAACCTCAAGAGCGCTCAGTGTCGATCGGGACACGGTCCGAATCAGTAGTGGTTTTTAGTTCGCGCCAAATTGTTTCACGGAGTAAGGTCAGCATGGCAACAAAACGAAGAAGAGTTGTCCATAGTGAGGTAATATTTATTTATACGTTTTCAATTAAAATGTTATACAAAGATACTTAATATAGCAATAGAAGTATTTATAAAATGAATGTTTTTTTGTGTTATAAAATGTTTATATTACTTAATTATTTTGATTACAATTTGTTTTAGGGTTGAAACATGATAGCTAGTGTTTATCATTTTCTGCGAGAAGAATATGAATTTACAAAATCATTAATGGAACTCAACTGTGATTTGTCTCATTTACGAGACATTACACGCCGTACAGCTGAAGCTACGGGTGTGAGCCAAAAAACAGTTCAAAGAATATTAAAAGAAGAGAAGGAATTGCCATCCACTTCATCAAAATTCACTTCACCTATGAAGAAAAGGAGAAAGCGAGATAATAAAGTGGATATAGATAATTTTTAGAAAAAATTGAAAAAGACTACTTGAAATATTTTGATCTCGATTTTGAATTTATAATCAATGTACAAGATGATTCTGACGACAGCGAAACGGAATCGGAAATCGAAAATTTATCTGATAGTGATTGAAAATACTGAATAGTCCTACTTGTTTCGTTTCCATTCTGTAACACCAATGCTTAATTAAATGCCTACATATTCTTAATATTTTTGTATTTATTGCAACCTAATCTAATTTATTTACAAAATGTATATACTTTTAAAACCAAAATTTTATTTAGATTATTAAATCTCGACTTGAATATATATCAGATTTTTTTGCTAACGTTACCTACTTTTACACACACAAGCGCGCTTGTCGGGATACGTCACTACTACAATCAAAGCCGAACGGACTTCGTGAAATAGAATATCTGTAATGAAGCTTCAGCTGTTGGTCTAATAGAGTTTTTTGATCCTAATAAGAAACAGGATCGGGGGACCGGTCAGGGAACCTTCGGGAACTAAGTTCCTTCTCACATATGATTTAAAACAAAAACAAAATTTTCACAGTTTTTTTTTTTTTTGAGGCTGGGAAATAATCAAAATTCTCTTTATGCAGATCAAAATATCTCATAAAGTTACGGACAGTCTCTTAAAACCGATTCCGTGTAGCTACAACGTACAGGGTCGATTTTTGAGATGAGACTATGTCATGAAGATTGTCTGCGAAGCCCCATAAAGATTATGGAGAGAGAGAGAGTTTTAAACACATATGTAACCTTTTAAACAACACAATGCATCACGTGTTACTGTTATATGCTTACATATAAATTTCCAGTCTAATTCTACACGCGAAGACTTGTAATTGGCTTCCTGTAGACTATGGTTTCTTTTTTATTTAGTTTTTAAGCTGTAAGTCTTCCATGTTTCATTAATTAAAAATATATCGTGTACAATGTACTAACCGCTGTGCTCGTCTTTTTACAATTTACTGAAAATATAGAGGTATACAAACATAATCTAATATTGCTTGTCCCCATAGCAAATACCGTGATAATATATAGCTACCGACTGACCAAACCTGTAGGAAATATATTTGCAAAATGTGAACAGAACCTATCCGGTGGATTTTCGTGATGCTGGAACATACATTCACACAAACAGACATAATTATTTAATGTACAATTTGGACTTCGCTACGATTTTATTATAAATGTAGGTATAGCTAATTAATTGGGTTAGTTGGCACTGGACAACAGCTGTAGTTTGCGTTTTGAAAAAAACTTAAATTTAAAATTTAAAAAACCCCCGACACTAACAAAAACAGCAAAAAATTAACAAAATAATACGTATGGGGCCCTTTCAGTTTAATATAAATTTAGGTAATATTTTGAGCCAAGCGTCATCGAGTCGGGGGACGGCTGATGAAAATAGGAAGTTAACAACGGCTATTCTTTCTACAATAGCATACATTCATTATTGCTAGGTATAAGCCTCGTCTGTTTCTCTTTAGCCGTCCCCCGACTAGACGACGCTTGGCTCAAAATATTACCTAAATTTATATTAAACTGAAAGGGCCCAAATATGTATTATTTTGTTAATTTTTTGATGTTTTTGTTAGTGTGGGGGTTTTTTAAATTTTAAATTTAATTTTTGTTACCTACTTTTTAAACTTTATATATTACGAGTAGTTTAGACACGCTGCCATCGATACGTGCCTCGCCGAAATCTGCGCCCCGGTAGGCATGTTTCCCAAAGTGAAGGTACTTACTAATTTACCCTCATTGCTCTTTCCTTCTCCATCATCAGACCCTGATCACACCTCTCCCGTCCGGCCCTGGTTCAGGCCATGGTACGGAGCGAGAGGGCATGGGCAGCCGTCACCTCCTTCTGCGAAGCAGTAATGCTCGCGATGGAGGAGGCGGGACGGTTGAGGAAAAGGCAAGTTTCGCGCCCTCTCGCCCCTAGCCGCCGCAGGAGACGCCCAGGGCGCCGGGAATCCTGGGCGGATTTCCGGCCACCGTACGCGCGGGCTTGTGGACGGTGAGCAATGGGTAGCTCACCGTACGGTAAGGACCAGGCCTGGGTCGACGGCGCGTTGTATTTCACGCGCGCCTCAAAGAGATGTCGTCAGCACATAGGTAGGGGTCCACTAGGGCCGATGCCTGCCGGGGTCGCGGGAAGGTACTTATGGGTCACCGAGGCCCCCGCAACACAGGCAACAGGAAGGAATACGGGTGGGTTTTAGTTAGTAAGAGTCTGACACACCCTCCCGCTCCGCCCAGAGCGGGAGAACTTACTTGATGATTTCCCACCCTCAAAAAAAAAAAAAGACCCTGATCACCATCTAGCTATGACCTATTAATTGAGACCAGTATAATGAGCCCAAACACGATACGTGCGCTGTAAGTTGGTGAGCAAGTTAAATATCAACTAGAAAAGAGCTGATAATCTTCAAATGACTGAACTGATTTAACCATAGCTAAGAACACTCTCGATTAAGTCACCTTTCAAACAAAAAAAACAAATTCAAAATCGGTCTACGCGTTCCGGAGCTACGATGCCACAGACAGACACACACACACAGACAGACACGTCAAACATATAACACCCCGTCGTTTTTGCGTCGCCGCGTCGGGGGTTAATAAAGATAATTCGACGTAAGTATTTACATTTAATACTACTATAGTGGTTTTTTTGCAAAATGTTGTCAGTAAAAGTAAAGAGAAAGTCTTACTACGATTTTTGTTTATTTTAGTCTAATTACCTCCGAAATATGTACACGTAGAAAAGAAAGATGTACATGTGACAACTAGAACTTTGGCCAACCATGTGCGCCGAAGTGGTAGCAGTAACTAAGCCAGAGCTCCCCGATCAAATGGGTTAGGTTAGGTTAGAACTGTGACCAACCACGCGCGAGCCGAGCGAGCGAAGCGTGCGGTGCCGCGGCAGTGGCCGGCGAGTGCTACTTCTAACGGTTAGGCTGTTAACTATATGGCCTAATTAAGCTAGTTGGCTGTCACGTCGAAGCCGTTTAATGAACGGCCTAGCTGTCTAATTAGCTGGCTAATTTAACCAGATGGCTGCGACATATGTGTCGTTCATTGTAAAAGTGGTGTAACTCCTTATTTTAAAAAAATATATTTTATTGCTTAATGGTATCACATTTAGTCATATCTTTCATTATAAAAGTGAAGCAAGTCCAATAGTTACATTAAAATCCCATAGATGGTGTTACTTGTTCATACAGAGAACTAAAAAATTTAAACATTCAATATTAAAGTGAAGTAAGTCACAAGTCACTTGAATAAATACCGGAATAGTGAAGTCCGAACCTCTCACCGACCCCGATTACCCCATTACCCTCCTCCAGGAAAGCAGTAGGGCAACGAGTACAGTGCACAAAACACACTGACCTACGTTCCGACCTCGCCGCCGAGGTCCCTCGCGTAAACCCCGACGTAATTGTCCCCCCCGACCCTTGCTCGACGAAGTGCCAGCCCGTGCCACAGCTGAGCCTGTAGTTTTAAATTCCCCGATTAATAATAATAATACTAACCAGATCCAGCCCGTCCCACCTTGCTGTCCTCACCCCAGCGACGCCCTAAGCCGAGGTCCGTACCTCACAGGGGGTGCCCTTAGCGTGCTGTCGCTTAGTATTATAAGAAATTCGCCCCTGGCTGGAGGCTTTGAGTTCGCTTAAGGCAGCCACAGGAAAGTCCGGTTAAGTAGTCACGACCTCTCAAGGTCAACTACGAGATGCCATTCACAAAAAAAAAAAAAAAGTAAGTCCGAAGTTGATTCACTGTTGTTGTGACCAAAGTTTGACACGTGGTGGTACCTTGTATGATAATACTGATAAAAATATATCTTGAATAAGTGTTTTAACTTATTTTAGTGATTCCGGGTCTGAATATCAGCCTTCTTCCGAAGAAAGTTGTTCCGAATCTGGTACTCTTTTATCATTATTTATATAATCTGGGAATACATTGCTTTAATAATAACACTGGATACACGAATGTCTGGGACGAAGTTGAAGGTGGAAGAGGTTCTCAAGACATAGCAGCATGTCTTGTTAAGCACTTAAAAACTCATGCAGCATTACAAAAGCATGTCATTATGTATTCCGATTCTTGCACTGGACAAAACCGGAATATCAAGACAACCCTTTCCCTTTTGAAGCTTGTACAAGACCTTGACACTAGTATTGACACCATTGACCACAAGTTTTTGGTATCAGGACATTTTTATCTTCCCAATGATGAGGAAGTTGGAATAATAGAGAGGGCTAGTCGCTGCCATGGACAAAGGAGATGGCCAAAAAAAACCCAGAGTCGACGAAAACTTCTTATGTGCGTTCTGAATGGGCTTAATGTGTTCATAAAAAAAAATGATTTTATTTCCTCGAAAAACTATGGGGTTAAGTTTTTTTAAAATAAATCATCACTACAAATCCTTGTTAATAAACAGTCATATTTAATAACATATTCAGAACAGAAATAGTAGCTGCCTTTCAACGGAAAGGCAGCTACTATTTTATCTGAATCTGTTAGCCTGGTTTTTGTTCAAGCTAGAAAGAGATAAAGTATTTGTTCGCTACCTACGCCCGGCGGCTTAGACCCGGCACGTTGGTGGCCTGCTCCGAAACAATGGTTTTTTTTTTTGCGCTCGCGCTTGCTTTGTAGTAAACCTGTTTCTACCTGCTTATGATGGTAACATAAACACTGTTTGTCAACGCAGTCCTTCGTTTGCTATCGTCGTGATCTGTGCGTTTTGTAATCATCCGTGAATACTTTTACCTTGACCTTCGCTTTTTCTATACTGGACTCCGATTTTCCTTCCCGATTTTATTTATTTATTATTCATAACAATTTCGATTCGATACTGTGGCGTGTTATACTGAACTGAAGTTTCCCTGTGATTGAACATTGTTTAAAATGGCTACAAATAACCATTGTGTGACCTGTGACCGTTCCGTTCTACGAAGGAGGCACCATGTGTTGTCTTTCGAGTTTTTGGAATCACACCGAGATTTCGTCGAGTATATGTTTGGCACTTTGCAACAGCAACAAGAAGTAAGCATTTAGTTTTAAAACTCCATTTTCGTTTCTATGTACTACACTTATAAATACATTTTTTTTTGTAAGGTAGTTTTTTTTGTTAAAGCTTTGATTGATGAGATTTTAACACGATACATTAATAATAAGTGATAATAGCGGATTAAAAGTAGGTACTGGCACGTTTGTCATTGTAAGACCCGTTTTAGAGCTCGGCCTTAAGGCCTAAGGGTAAAACACTGTTATACTTGATACAATAATTTAGTGTTTCAGTATCAAGTGTAGACTGCAAAATCAATTGAAAATAATATAATCTTGATCACTTTGCTATCATAAAATAATTACCTTTATGTGTCACTCTAACCCTCGTTATCAAACTACAACTCCAGATTAGTAGTTGATAACGAGGAAGGAACATTTATAGTAGGTTCCGGAAGGTTAGGAATTACTTCAATGAGAGAAAAAATGTATACAATTATTTTTGTTTTTCGTTCATTTCAGATTGTATTTGACGGATTCAGAATGATATGTCATCCATGCTGGCAGCGTATTGACTACGGCTTAAGGCATCCGCCTACACCACAGGCGCCACCAATAGAATCGTTTCGGGTATCAGGTTTGACGCGCGCGGCAAACACATCAAGACGATGTATGATTGACAATTTTCATAACTTAGAACTTCGTTCTGTGTCCAAGACAATGAAGTCGTATCTATTGAGCTACTATCGATTCTACATACCACCTCTCACTCGCATCTGTCAACACCATTTGAGGAACATGACTTGGGAGGATTTCCCGGAACATGTCACCCAGCGGCAAGATAGTTTCAGTAGCGAGTGCATACATGATATAATAGCGATATACTCGTATACAGTGTCTCGAAAAAAAAAGGTCAGCTCGATTTTGAAAACCTAGATGAATTGAGTCCTGATACCCTTCACTTTTGGACTGGCATAAGTCACCAGCAATTCAACACCATATTTAATGAAACAACTTCTTTAAACGAATATTCTTCTTTAAACGATGTTGGGCATCTATTTATGTAAACTGAGAAGCGGTGAACCTAACCGAAGACTTACGTCAGTTTTTGGCTTGCCTAGGTCAACTATTCAACGTAAAATAAAACAAGCGAGAGTATGCCTCGAAAATGACTTTCTCCCATGACACCTCGGATTCGCCCATATCACTCGAGAAGAAGTTGTAGCGAGAAACAGGATTTTGCCAAATAATATTTTTAGAACCCAAGACCAAACGAGAGCAATTATTTTTTTAGACGGTACTTACTTATTCGTGCAAAAAAGCTCAAACTTCTTGTTTCAGCGCATGAGCTATAGTCTACATAAATACGACAATCTCATAAAGCCATTTATGATTGTATGTGGAGATGGCTACATTTTAGAAATCACAGAAAGTCGGATGCTAACATATTACAACAGATATTGGATAATCACACTGGTGACATGGAAGAGGCTCCAATGCGATGGTTTCTTGAAAGTGATGACGTGATGATTTTAGATAGAGGATTTCGGGATGCATTGCCATATGCCGAAGAATGTGGATTTACGGTCTGTACACCACAGTCGCTGGGCGGACATGAAACACAACTGTCCACTGAAGCTGCAAATAAATCAAGATTAGTAACATTGGTCAGATGGGTGGTAGAAACCACCAACGGAAAAATAATCAACAATTACACACAATTACAACATCAATTCAAAATAGTTTTATTATTTTTTATGATATGATAATAGGAGCATCTGTTCAAAAGGTCGTATTTCTATGATAAACAAACTTTACAAAAACAGAAAAAAACATCTAATTCCTATTATAAAAATTCTAAAATTAAATTAAATTTAGATCATTGTGAAGATTAAGACTACAATATTACATGCATTTTTAAAAATAAAAAAAATACACCATAACTTTTTTTTTATTTAATTTTAGTTCAGAAATAAAACTTATTGATCGGAAAAATCAGAAACACGACCTTTTGATTTGTCACTTCTAGAAATATGCCCTTTTGATTTGACACTTTTAGAAATATGGCTTTATGAATGGACTTTTTGGAAATACAAAATAATGAGAAATGCTAGTGAAGTTTTTTGGCATTCTGTCAGAAGAAAAAATCCTATAAGCAATACTTTTATGTTTATTATCTACCTCTACTTTGAGTTGAAACATACAAAATTATTTTTCACATCATTTATTTTTTTATGATTAATCATTACAAAATATTATTCAATCCCTTAAACTCTAATGTCCCCAATGTCAGGTTCCATGCAAATGCATTCGCTGTCCTCGTTATGGTTATGATCATGATCCTCATCCTCATTCTCATTGATTGTGTTATGCTCATTCAGAAGAATGTTTTTATACCATTGTAAATCTTCAATCGAGGCCCAATCTTCACCAAATTGTTTCACTAATAATAATGTGACATCTTTTTTTTATTTCCTGTAAGACCTTTGCCTGTTGGTTGTTCTTGCAGTTGTTTAGGATGTCATTTACCACGTTTCAATAATGATTCAAATTCTTCTTGACCAGATTCAAAACGGTAATTTAGCTCTAACTTTTTTATATCTTTGAGTGTCCAATCAAAACCAAGGTCATGAATTTTTCCATGTTTTTCTATGATTTCTATGTATCCTGTCCTGTGTGTAATAATAGGTGTTTTCCTAATATCTTTTTCTATTCTACCGAATATGCGGTCTGCCGGCAAAAAACTATGCCCACGCACTGGGAAAGTTATTGTGATTTCTTCAATTGTGTTATTGTTATTAGCTAACCAGTAAATTAGTAAATGTAGGATGTGGCTATTTTTATTTTGTCCCCCACATCCGTCACAGAACAACTTCAGTGATGTGACATTTTCAGGAATAATTAAATTGGTTAAGTATGTCAGCAATGCTGATCCAATTTCTAGAGACCCACGAGAAGCCTTTGTCTCATCCCATACAAAAAAGTCAGGTTGGTTTTTGTCTACGTCAGTGATACAAAAATTGTAAAAACTGATTTGCCTACTGTAAAATGCATCTTGTATAGGTGTTCTTGGTAATGGTAATACCTTCTGCAAATCAAAACACAGCCTTATGCTGTTGGCAACTGGTGTTCTCAATAGTTCGTAGAAAACATTGGATCTTAGTTTGTGAACCCTCTTTTCAACCATCAATGTTTGCTTTCTTTGACTGTTGGTTTCATTTTTTATTTTATTCGACCACAATATGCAAACACTGCATGCGTCAGTAGCTAGGGATTTGAACCCAATGTTGAATTCATTGCAAAATATATTGTGGAACATGGTGCGGGAAACCCATAAATTTCTAGGCACTGACAGTAATCTAGCAGCATTTAGTTCAGATGACAAATATATTCTTTTGCTTTTCTGTCTGTTATAGTGACTTTCCTGAGCAGGTAACTTTTTCAAGAATTCCCTTAACTTTTCTTTTTTCTCTCTTGACTTGGCTGCTTTCCTGTCCCCACCTCGCTTCTCTGTAGGTGTTTCCCCTTGACTAAGCCTAACATTTAAGTTTCTTAGCCTTGTTTTTTATTTATATATCATCTATATATAAATAAAAAACTGACAACAGTGTGTAAACAAGTGTTTAAAAAAACATTTTCAATTTAGGTGCAACTAACCCTTCGATTTTTCGTTGTCGCTCTTGGACTTGACTTTCCTCGATTTAGTGGTTCATACGGTGCTAAGAGTCTAGAAAGATAAATATCTTGATCTACCTTCCCACGCCGTTTAAAAAACAACTTTCTGTTTTCTAGGATATCTTGTAATGTCAATTTTTTACATTTGAAAGTTTTTAGCGACTTATGATCACATGGACATCTATAATTTATGCACAAGGGATCTTTATCTGTGTAAGTCCTGAAAAGATACATAGAAAAAGTAAATTAATTAGATAAAACCTTACTAAGAGAACAGGATATTGAACTAAGTACCTACATTAAAATGTCACTTACGTTTTACGATATTCCGAACGATCTTTACGCTTTTTTTTCCTTGAACCAGCATTCAAGGTCTCGACTAAACCTTGCTCATCCATTTTCAATATGATTTTTACTTTATAATAACTTCCAAAGTTCAAAATTTCACAAATTTCATCTACTCGCATCGAAAGACAGAACGTGAAGAATAACATCTGTCAGTGTCATCTGTCGACGTCGTTAGAGAGACATGCAGTCATATTTTTTTTAATTTTTTTTTTATAGGGTTGCTGTTGATAATGATATTCAACGTACAGCCGTCATCTTTTGACTCAATACCGTTATTTACTCGAACGAAACGATTTTTATTAAAGTTGTTATGTATGGAAAAAAATATGACCTTTTGAACAGAAAAATAAATAAAAGATGCTATTTGTAGAAGAAATATGCCTGTTTTGTTTAAAACAATCCAAGGGAACATTTTAATGCAGAAATACATCCGTTTTGATTGGAATCCAAGTTTTTTGGATTTTATTATATGGTAAATACGCTCCTTTTGAACAAGTTTTTACGCTCATTCGATGGAGTTTTCTGCTGAGTTCAAAAAAAAAAAAAAAAAGTTGAAAAGTGAAATACGACCTTTTGAACAGACGCTCCTCTATAGCTCCTATACCCCACGGATTTTCGGGATTTCCCTTTGGTATCAACAAATGTCTATTATAATTAACCCGTTGGTAAACATTTCATTGCTGTCGAATCTGGGTTTTTAGTGTATGGATTTTGAGCCATCTCCTTTATAGTCCAGACCAATGGGTCGATATTATAAAAACAGCCAAACGCAAAGAACCTTATTTTGTTGTTACCAAAATGAAAAATGCAGAATTTTTAAGTACCACCATCTTAGAAAATTCTATTTCAAATAGAAAAAAAACAACTTACGGTTATGACTTTAATTGGCTTAATATTAGATGCCCGAGGTTTGAAAGAAATTATCCTTTACAATTTCAATTTAAAGAAACACTGAATCCCGACACACCCTTTTATAGTAGTAGATTTAAGTAAAAAAAAAGCAAGGACGACCTGCCCACTTTTATAAAATTCGGCTAGACCCACTCTATCCATCAAGAAGACCAGTTACTAACGCAAAGCAAAAGGATATGCTTGATCTTCTACCGTACATTCCGCCAATATACCACCATTACTACAAAAATCTTATTATGTTGGAATAGATATTCCAACTCGTTCAAGCACACGTACCTAATGCCGATGAACGTTCATCTGATGATTAAAACTACACTATAACAGTGATGTATCTCCAGAAATAAAAGTTTAAGTTCATTTACTAAATTAGTTTTATTTTTTATTTTATAAGTTACTTCAAATTATTATATCTGTTTTCTATTTTTTCATAATTAGTATCAAATATGAATAAATAGAAAACATTGAATGAATGCTTATATATTTTTTCCTACATTACAATTCGTAAAAAGCTCGTTATTCTAAAATTCAGTTTCAAGGAGTTACACCAGTTTTACAATGAACGACACATATACAAAGTGTCTCAACGAACATTGAAACATAAATGCTTGGCTCAATGTTGGTCCCGCTCCACAACCACAACCAATTGAATAATTAACATTTGAAAATACTGTTGGAGCAGCTGAACATTGTAAGACTATCTTTGCATTGTATACATTCAACCTACGTTGTATTGTATAATTGCATTGCACAGGTGTGAGTACTATTTAGAATAGAGCTACCATTTGCCGGTTATGTAATTGACTTGAATGGGTCTGAGAGTATGTCATGCTCACTCAGATGTCTCGCTGATGGTGGCGCGTGTGTTGGATCATTTAGCTCCCTTCAAAATGGTTGAGCTGAATGGTGCTAATCCATGCGTCATGCTCGTGAACGGGCGCCGTTAGTTGGAACTGGTCACCTCTTAGCGTCCTCGGCTTATTTGTAATTATTTTATTTAGAAATTGTTTTTGTTTCTCTTTTTACTATGGGCGCGTTTTTTTATTTTACATCGTCCTCACATTTAGTTATAATTTCAACATTATTTTTGTACTAATCTTTATGTATCAATTTAATTTAAAAGAGTGTCCATGGAGTTTCTTGCCCGTTCTTCTCCATAGGTACCTACCTACTACGCTTTGGAATGGGCAACTAGCTTCATATTTCTAACTGACCGACTCCTTGACAATTCAAAAGTGCCTGTAAATGGTTTAATTGAAATAAATGCTTTGAGTTTGAGTTTGAGTTTGATATAAATCGTTTATTTACATAATCAAATTACAAGATGTTATTAACATTAACTAAATTAAATTAAAACTAAGTTAAAACTAAAAAAGGCCCTCGAGGCATTGTACCGAGGATGCTGGCGGCATTTCCTTGCTGAATTGCAATGCTGATGCGTTGCGCGACAAAACCGCCAGCTTTTAGGTCACCAGTTACATCAACTAGACGTTTCGCATACATTTAGATAGATCGTTTATTTGGTCATATCAAATGCGCCAAATGCGCTCATCTGTTCGAAGAAAGATACCTACAATGGGACTATTGAACATATTGACATTTTTGCATGTTCTCCCAGTACCCAGTAAATTCAAAGGTCTTATACTTAAGGAGCTCTCTTGATTTATGTGTAAAAATGTGGATAAACACTATCGTGTCGTTAAGTAACTTTAGTTATTATATTCCACTGTTAATCTGTAAACAGCGTTGTGGGCTACAATATTGTTCAGATGTTATGTGTATTTCTTTTTCTATACCTTATATTGTAGCTGTTTGTCGTTCCTTTTGAATAAAATAAAATAAAATCAAAGTCAAATCCAGTCGAAGTAATCCAGTAATAAAAAATACATTTTCTTAAATCCGATACAACAGCAAAGAAACAATTTTAGGTTGTTCGCTCGCGATAACAGAGGCATGTCTTGAAGAAAAAAATACAATAAATCGGGGAAAACAATAGTATTAAAGATTTTTATTACGGATTTTGATCCATAGCCAAGCGTTGGGAAATGAATGCCGGAATCAATGGATAAGAAAACTGTTTTTTAAACGTCTCTGTTATTTGGAAATGGTTTGATTGTCTTTACATTAGAGGACGTTACTGTTTACAGGTCATCTAACTTCTAGATTATTATTCTATACTTCTAGAGATATTGAAGTGTTGTTTCGGCGCACTTTGCGCTCTTTTTAAACGCGAACAGTGAACTGCACTGAACTGTGACGCTGAATTGTGTATACTCGGCTCTAGTCGGTCTGTGACGTTGGATCGCGTATACTCGGATCCAGTCGGTCGGTGAAGTCGGATCACGTATACTCGGCTCCAGTCGGTCGGTGACGTTAGATCTCGTATACTCGGCTTCAGTCAGTCGGTGACGCTGGATCGCGTATACTCGGCTCCAGTCAGTCGGTGACGCTGGATCGCGTATACTCGGCTCCAGTCGTAAGTTTTCACTAATACCGTGTGTGCATAAGCACCAACCTTTATTTTTATATTCACATCATCATCTTTCTGCAGGCTTAGCATGACGCTTTATATTTCTAAACTGTCAACTGTCTACACGGAATCGTCATTTTTGACTACTCTTCCGTCAAAAACGCTTCTCTACAGTTCTCGTGCCAAACTTGCTGCCCTGCTCCGGCCTTTTTTTTTGTGTGGGAAATCTTCAAATAACTTCTCCCGCTCTGGCCGGAGCGGGAGGGTGTGTCAGACTCTTACTGACTAAAACCCACCCGTATTCCTTCCGTAGCCTGTGTTGCCAGAGGCCTCGGTGACCCTTTAGTACCTTCCCGCGACCCCGGCAGGCATCGGCCCTAGTGGACCCATACATTTGTGCTGAGTACATCTCTTTGAGGCGCGCGTGGAATACAACGCGCCGTCGACCCGGGACTGGTCCTTACCGGACAGCACCACTGAGCTACCCATTGCTCACCACCCGCAAGCCCGCGCCTACGGTGGCCGGAAATACGCCCGGGATTCCCGACGCCCAGGGCGTCTCCTGCGGCGGCTAGGGGCGAGAGGGCGCGAAATTTGCCTTTCCCTCAACCGTCCCGCCTCCTCTTTCGCGAGTATACTGCTTCGCAGAAGGAGGTGACGGCTGCCCGAGAGATCTCTGCCACCGATCGCCTTCACGAGGACATGGCGGTGCTCTGCCCAAGCCGGGCAGACCTCCACCGTATGCTCCACCGTGTCCTCCGGGCGATCCACACAGTGGTGACACCCGGACGTTTCCTCCCGCCTTATCCGACACAGGAACCTCCCGAAGCTGCCGTGTCCGGTGAGGAACTGCGTCAGGCGGAAGGTGAGGACGCCGTGGCGCCTCTCTAGCCACTCCTCAAAGAGGGGACTTATCGCCGCAATCGTGGCGTGCCCAGCTCTGCTCCGGCCTGCGAGATAACCTTATGAGACGTTTTCATACATATCTCTATGTATGTTGATTACTTCTCTGCTTCATTGGTCCAGTGGTCGTAAGTGCTTCTGCTGAGCATGACGTCCTGGGTTCGATTCCCTAGTCGGGAAAAGTGTTATTGGATTTTTCCATCTGGAATGTCTCAGTAGCAGCCTGGAATCTGGATTTGTGCCCGTTTCATGGCAAAAAACATACTTAACTGGTGAAATGAGGGTTTAGTATAGGTTTACCTCTGCCTAAAGCTTAGGATAATACAGGCGTGATGCTATCTTTCGTTGTAGGTTATTTGCGTTGTTTTTATATTTACATCGTCATCTTCCTGTCCTAGGGATCTAATCCGTAGTTTCAGCCCAAGTTACGGGCGTTTCCTACTCCGTATCACCTACGGATATAAGATTACTTCGGAGCCCGAACTGAGAATGAAAGACAACAAGATTTGACTGTTGTCACTACTCGCAATGTGTTTGTGCACGTTCGAAAAGTTGAATTTGTAACTTGTTTTGACGGTTCCACTACTTTCGGATGGGGCCGTATATTCGTTGACGGACTCAGAGAGCAGACCCCTTGCTCCGGCCTGTGGGATAACTTCAGCTAATGAGACACTTTAATATACCTCTATAAGTCATCAACATAGTTTTACTTTTTTCCTTATAATATCTCAATTTATTTCGCACAAACCGTCCATAATTTTACACGCAGCGTACGTATATAAAAAAAATAAAAACATTTTTGATCAAGAAAAAAATAAAACTATGTTGATGACTTATAGAGGTATATTAAAGTGTCTCATTAGCTGAAGTTATCCCACAAACTTCAGCTAATGAGACACTTTAATATACCTCTATAAGTCATCAACATAGTTTTACTTTTTTCCTTATCCCTTTAGTTCGCAGAAAAAGTTATGATCAAAATTGGTTTTTTTTTTTAGTAATTCGGATTTATAATATTGCTATTTACATTATTGTATGTTAAAAATACGTAACATTGCGAAATAGACAGTGTTCAAGTGTACAAAAGACATATGTTATGTATTTTTAACGTTGCGAAATATACAGGGAATTAAAATTAAAACTTAATGCTGTTTAATTATTATATTAATTTATTAAAATAAAAGCAAGTGTTTAAGGAAATTACAGACAAGATATTACAACGTTCAATGATCATGAAATTGTTTAAAACAATTACGTTTTTTCACAAAAGGTAATTTTAAATTACACTTGCAACAAATTACGTTAGTCATCCCTTTCTGGAGGCGCTGTTGTGTAGTCAGGTATATGACCTATATTATCACGGCGAATAGCGTCAGTAGGCCTTGGCCCATAGGGCTTTTGAATTTTTTCAAATTTAGCCTGTTGAGTTTTTTCTAAAGACGTACTCGTAGCAACAGACGTTCGTTGTTCCGAGAGAAGTTCATAGTAAATCATAATTCTAAATATTTTTAGTGAGTTAGGAACTTTATTATAATAAGCACAATCTTTTCTATACATAATCCATTAATTATTTACGCATAATATCTAATATTTGAGAGAATAACGCCATATACCATCTCTTCGTTTTATAATTAGTGCGATAAAGGGAGATCAACATGTCACATAAATCCACACCTCCCATGTGGGAGTTATAATGTTTCACTATTTGAGGACATGAAACATCAATCTTGGACTTGGTTTCTTTAGAAAATCGCTTTATGTTCTCCATAGGAAACGAATCTACATAAGAACTTGCTAATATAACAGATTTGGTATCATGCCATTTTACAACACTTAGTTTATTTTCATTGCAAACTACTTGTTTACTGGAACCTCTCCCTTTTTTTAACAAGTCTTTATCGCTAGGCAGTTTTTCCTGACACCCTCTTAAACGATTAGCTCTGATCGTGCCCAAGGAAAAGATACCTTACTCATTACGTAACACATGAATCAATTCTAGAGATGAAAAGAAGTTATCGAAGTACACAATCGCTGGTTTATGTTTAATACTCTGGCAGAGAGCTATTACAACTTTGGCGCCAACTCCTAATGAGTTTTCATATTCCGTGAAGGAATGGTATCTAAATGTATCTTATCAAGCATAAGGAACAAAATCGTAGACACAGCCAGATACCCCAGCCCTAACAAACATTTTAAAACCCCACTTCTTTGGTTTCTTTGCCAAATATTGGCGCCTGTTGCCAGCTCTTGTATCCTTATAGGGCACCATCATTTCGTCGATACTATAGCGATGTTCCTCTTCTATTTTAAGGCAATTTCTAGGTACTGCTTCTAAAATCGGCCGGACTTTGAAGTAACGATCACTATTTTGTTGAGAATTATCAACGAAATGCAAAAACTGGCGTATTTGTTCGTAACGCTTTAAAGCTCATAATATCGGCTATAAGATTATATATAAGGTCCTTCTTCCAGTAGTCGCGATAGGACGGCTCTTAACAACACCCATTAACAGATTGATAGCAAATCCAACAACTCGTCATGAGTAACATTTACAGATTTGAGATTTCGTTGCATTGTGTATAAATTTGTATTTTGAATAATTGTAGCGAGTACTTCACTTATAGCGGGTGTGGATGACATCACATCTTCCGGCAAAAATTCATCATTTCTAATATAGTAAGTCGCTCAAACGAGGAATCTAATGAGCGGGGTTCGGAACTGTATTCGGTATCGTCAGCTAGTACATCAACCTCATTATCATCTTCTAATGTGCTACTATCGCTGGAAGAAGCATCTTGTGTTGGGACGAGTGCTTGTATTTTCCTCACACGTTCTAATCGCGGGTTTCGCTAAAAATAAATAAAGCAAATTTATGCATGCGAACACCCTCAAACACCAATAAAAGCAATTATGTCCATCCTCCACCATTTCGCAATGTTAGCTATTTTTTACACTCTTAAATCTATGACAATCACCGGTATCTTCGCAATGTTAACCATAGCTAACATTCAACTTGAACAAGTTATTGCGCATACTCACTTGCATTATTTGTAACAAGGTTATTGTAAAGTCATAGAATGTAATCTGATAAACATAAATAATATATTATTTTTCCATGAAATACGAAGTTTAATAAAAAAAAACAATATGTCTTACCTTTTGCGCGGGAGCAGCTCGTGATTGGAACGCCATTTAGCACAACACTGTCAAAATTGACAATAAAATGACGTATTTTATTTTGCTAGGGACGCATAGTGATGTCTTTTACTTACTAATTAGAAAAAATCGTAAGATAAACCGATAATATTGTCAGTGGATTTTTCGAATTGTGAATGTAAAGTATAGCTAACGTTACGAATTAAAGGGCAGATTACTTCGGAGCCCGAACTGAGAATATTTGACAACAAGATTTGACTGTTGTCACTACTCGCAATGTGTTTGTGCACGTTCGAAAAGTTGAATTTGTAACTTGTTTTGACGCATCCACTACTTTCGGATGGGGCCGTATCTTCGTTGACGGACTCAGAGAGTAGACCCCTTGCTCCGGCCTGTGGGATAACTTCAGCTAATGAGACACTTTAATATACCTCTATAACTCATCAACATAGTTTTACTTTTTTCTTTATAATATCTCAATTTATTTCGCATAAACCGTCCATCATTTTACACGCAGCGTACGTAAAGCATTACTTTCTTATTTCCTTCGACACACGTACCTACTTTGAGGTACCCGCAGACAGGCGCGACGCGACTCAGTCGAATTATTAATTCGCTGGAGTAATCTGACATGTATTAGTTGCCTTTTTGTATAACAAAATGGTCATATTTATTGTAATGTATCTACGTATCTATTCTTGTATTATGTAGTTATATTCGTGTTATCTATCCCTTAAGTTGCATCTGCCATGTGTCTTCTCTGCATCACCCTAAGGTTGACTGGTAGAAAATGCCTCAGGCATTAAGTCCGCCTTTGTACGGTATTATTTTTTTTTTACTTGTGCATAAAGTTTTAATAAATAAATAAATGTATCATAATAAGTGTAAAAGTCAAGAATACATTAAATATGACCATTTGATTACACAAAGTGGCAGCTAGCACATGTCAGACTACTCCAGTTAATTAATCGACTTTAGTAAAACAATTTTTATGAAAAAATAAACTTCATGGATATTATTTTACCAGAATCATGTCGCACCCTCGCATCGGGAATCCCGGGCGGATTTGCGGCCACCGTAGGAGCGGGCTTACGGACGGTGAGCAATGGGTAGCTCACCGTCCAGTAAGGACCAGGCCCGGGTCGACGGCGCATTGTGTTCCACGCGCGCCTTAAAGAGATGTCGTCAGCACAAGTGTAGGGGTCCACTAGGGCCGATGCCTGCCGGGGTCGCGGGAAGGTACAAAAGGATTACCGAGGCCCCTGGCAACACAGGCAATGGAAGGGACACGGGTGGGTTTTAGTCAGTAAGAGTCTGACACACCCTCTCGCTCCGCCCAGAGCGGGAGAAGTTATTTGATAATATCCAACCCAAAAAAAAAACTCTCATGTCGCGCCTGTCTGCGGGAGCCTTTAACCTTTTATCGTGTCATGTTTCTCATACCTTTCCATTGCACGTCTTCATAACATGAACTTCTTTACCTTTTCTGTCAATTGTCACTGGATTTATAGTTTTTGGGGTTCCATACCTCAAAAGGCAAAAACGGAACCCTTATAGGATCACTCATGTGTCTGTCTGTCCATCTGTCACAGTCGATTTGTTCCGAATCTATTCGAAATTTGTTCGAAAGGGTATCAAATATACTTTTTTTATAATTATAAAATTAATAGTTTTAAAGTTATTTAAGAAAATAGCGCAGTGGTGGCCCAGTGGCAAAGGCCGCGTCTAAGGAGTTGTACGTCGTAGGAACCCAGACAGGCGCTTTACTTTGTATAAATTATTTCACCACCACTGCTCTCAAAACGGTGAAGGAAAACATTGTGAGGAAACGGGCATGTCCTAGAACCAAAAAATCGAAGACATGTGACATCTAACAACCTGCACTGGGCCCGCGTGGTGGATTGCTGCCCACTCCCTCTCACAGAGAGGAGGCCTGTGTCCCAGCAGTGGGAACATTATAGGCTGATTATGTTATGTTATGTAAGAAAATAGATGAGCCTACATTTTTGAAAAAAAATACATAATTTACAAGAAAACCTATAAAAAGTCTATGGTGTTAAAATAACATGGTAAATCTCTCAATATTGTACGTACAAACTTACATTTGCAGTTGGAATGTATGGAAGAACATGTTTTTTAACTACAATGTTAAGTTTGTTCTTGGGATAAAAACATGGTAGATAACATACCTATTCATTGTACGGAACCCTCACCACGCGAGTTCAAATTACACTGGTCCGGTTTTAATAGAGAATGTTACTCTAAATTCATCAGTCATTAGACATAGCTTCCGGCAGGTCTTTTGAATTAAATTGAATTAACACTTTTCTCCAATTAACCCAAGAAATGTTAGCTTTAGAAGACCTCACTATAAAGGTTTTAATAACGATGATAACTGATGAGAACAAAGTGAGCGGTTCATTGAACGAGAGTGAAAATGTTTTGAAAAAAAAATATTGTCAAACAAAAAAATACTTTAGATCTATTTTTAAGCACATTTATTTGCAATTTTATGGAAAAAGGTTACTTCTATTTTCAATTTATTGCGCAATTAGCATTTCTATTTTTAAATAACATCTTTTTGTCTTGAGGGACATCTTATCAATTTTCTTTTTGAGGTTGACGCTTCATGTCTCGTGCAGACTGGCGCGACTTGTGCCGCGACGCGACACCGGTAGAACAATTTCCATGAGGTTTTCATAGAAATTGTGTCGCGTCGTGCAACAAGTCACGCCTGTCTGCACGAGCCTTTATTGACATTTCAAGGAAATACTTGAAATGCAAACCAAAAGGTATTTTATTTTCATAACATTTGAACCCGAAAATAATAGCGCATTGCCCAAAACTTCAAAATTCTGATGAAAATGTGTCTTTTTACGTACTCCGGGAATCCTGTCTATGTTTTACTGACCAATAAAACATAGAGAATAAAAAAAAACACCTCACCAATCACCATCCATATCAGCAATTTGCTGGTAGGTACCTACTACATAATGAATCCGCCTATGAATCAGTTTTGGAGTGATTAAATCCTGCAAGCAATATGTCTCGTTTTTGATAACACCGCAAAGATTTGCCAAAATAATCAATAGGTGCTTGCCAGAATGCAAAACACATTA
The DNA here is from genome assembly GCA_905333075.3 of Atethmia centrago. Taxonomy (NCBI): domain Eukaryota; kingdom Metazoa; phylum Arthropoda; class Insecta; order Lepidoptera; family Noctuidae; genus Atethmia; species Atethmia centrago. Next base: position 23,220,384 of record HG995386.1, read on the forward strand.
GGTATCAAAATCAAATAATTTATTCACTTGAACGTCAAAATGTTAATAATTAGGTACCGTTTCCAAAATATAGTTTTGTAAGGAGAAACCTTATTAGGAGTTGATTCTAAAGTCTTACTGAATTAATCGTCACAATAATATGCAATTGTTATTGCTAATCGATCAAAAGACACGTGTGATCAAACGCAGTGGTACATTAACACCTTATCACAACACAATAACCTGCCATATTACGTAATAGAGAAGGTTGCACAAACAATGCACATACTATAAGGCTTTAAAACAACTATATCCAACCAATATTAATAAGCCAGTGAACGATAAGACGTAGTTTAAAGCTTCCTGCAGGCAAGCAAAGCCGTAGGAAAGGTAGTCGTTATATAAGAGGCACGCAATGAGCGACGAAACGTGTTATATGTAGATGCGGAAAATCCCTTGTTAGGTTGCTGATCGAGAATTTGCTGAAGCGGGGCGGTGCGAGTAGTATAAAATTAAATAAGTTTATTTCGACCAACAAAAGGATCATAGGTAGGTACAAGAAAATTACAAAATAAGAAAATAAATAAATAAAACGTAAAATAAAAAACAATTATAAATACCACACCATAGACATATTACAGACTTCGATTGCTCAGTATGTGAACCATACAGCAATGGTTCAGGTACTGGCAATCGAACCTGTGCGCGAATGCCCTCAGGATGCCGCTGGAGCTAGCCCGAACCCTGCGCACCAGGGTTGTACACCGTTTTCGCATAGTAGAATAGAAACAGTCTACATGCGACTCGGCGAACATCCCTGATGCGCTGCAGAATCGGGGCAGCCTCATCAGCACCCTGAAAGCATTATTATATTGGACTAGCAAGGCGTTGTACTGTCAGCGCGTGTATGAGACCGACAGGCTGCTCGTGTAGAAAGATGTACAATATGCTCTGAACAATTTTGTTTTCACTTCAGTGGTACAACAAGCAAACCTGCGGGCCATCATATTCGCCCTTACAGACAACGCCCTGCGTTGTCCGTCCGTTGTCCGAACCGTTTTATTTTTACTGTACAACAACAATAAAAAGTATCGTTTAATTTTTTTCAGTGTGGTCACAAATAGTAGCTTCACTGCTACTGAGTGAAAATTTGTTGACTAGCCTGATTATTCAAGTTCATAATTCTTAATAGAAGCGTATAGGTTAAGTTAACGAAGCTTAACCACTCGGCCATCAAACAGACACAGCTCTAAGAGTAGACTAAGAGCTGTGTCTGTCTGATGGCCGAGTGATTAAACTTCGTTCTATACCGACTGTCTGTTTATAGACAGACAGTTGCTATAGACTTAGGTAACAGGGTCCTTTGAGAACGTAACCCTAAAAAGGATGTTTGACCAGAGGTATGAACGTAAACGAAGCAAAAGGAGTGTGTAAGGATCGTAGCAGATGGCGTTCTGTAGTTTCTGTCTACCCATTGTAACATTACAATTAGCCGGAGGGCTAGTGGTAAGTCACATGGTTTAAAATAAGATAGATGACATGAAGGATAAAAAAGTAGTAAATGAGTACTCGGGACGCTCGGAAGACAGAAAGCAGGATCGGCTGGCAGTAGTGGAGCAGGACGAGGACAGGGTCGCAGTGTTTTGCGCCGATCAGGATCAGGAGGAGCTTTAGCCAACATCCCTGTCCAGGGGAGGAAAACTTCTTAAGAGACTAGTGAATCGTGATTAGGAGGTTTCGTTGTAGCGTGTTGTAATTTTTCATGTCATTCATGGGGGCCACGTTGGTGTCACAGAACACTACGCGAGTAAAGTACTCTCGTGGTGCGTCGTGCGTCAAAGGCTCCTCTGTCCTAGAGTGGGCAGAAAAGAGTGCGACGTTGTCTCACATCACGCCGCGCGCCGATAGAAGAGTACAGCGGAGGTACTTTGCAGCGCCTCACGCTCAGCAGGAGTGTCCTGGCCGATTAACGGAAGAGGTTTGCTTTTCAGCGGTAACAATGTTCCAAAAAATATAAAAATGTTATTTGAAAACATAAATTATAACAAGAATGGTCCTCTCTTTCAATTTTAAATATATAAATAGAATAAAATATGTGGTTTTGTGTATCAAAATACTACACCATGGGAAAAAGCTTGAGTTTATGTATGTATGTATGTATATTGAAAAATTTCGACCGTAGCTTGTACTGTAGCAGCCACAAGTTGTTGAGCTTATTTCCCTAGTCTTCACTGAAAAGTATGTTCGTACTTATCACAGCAAGCGGAATATAAGATACATACTCGTATTATCCCAGTCGATCTCGTAAGTAATTATTTTCTCACTTTTACATCCATTCCCAATAAATTTAAACTTCAATAAGGTTGAAACGATCTAACTGACGTGCAAGTGACATTCAACCTTAAGGGGCTCTACCACGCTAAGGTTGAATGAAAAAAACGCCTTATTTATTAACACAAGATTTGTTTATATGTAATAAAAACATGTAGTGTAGCGTGTGTGGAAGGAATAAAAGAAACACTCGCGACATTTTACACGTATAATTTAGTATATATAAAAAACACAAGAATTCAAAAAAATAACAAAATATAAATAATAGATTAAATATTAAAAAACACGTTTAAAAAAATCCTCATGCCTTTGTATAAGTTTAAAAAGAAAATAGTTTTACATAACAGAATTAGAACTTAGAGCACACTAACAAGAACTATGAAATTTTCCCTAAAAATCATTGTAAGTAAGCACTTCAATGATTGGGTTTTTAAATTACTTTAATGCAAAAAAGTGGTGCTAAGCTCTAAACCTTATTCGTGGTCCTGACTTAACTGAAACAGGCAATCTAAAAATCCGATGTGCATTTTAAAAGAACAGGTGGCAAAATTCAGTTCACATTGAAAGAAAGTAATAATTAAAGAAGTTAGCTGGTAGCTTTCCAGAAGCGAACGTGGCGTAGATTTCCTTGGATCACCTCGGGTTACCGAAATCCCGGCGAATATTAGCTGCTGGAACTACGTCCTCCTATCGGTCAGCTTAGCAGAAGATCAGTAAATCCGTACCAAAGTCACTTGGTAGGTTGAATAGGGGAATAATTAAAAAAACTAGAAAAAAAGCCTGGCTTGATGGGACTTCTATATAGAACAAAAAAGAAGCGAATAAGTCACCAACCCACGTTTCTGAAGATATAAAGTGAATGGGATAATAAGAAAAAAATGCATACCAGTCCCTTCAGATAAAATGGTCTTAATTCGACAGTGCAGACTCCTGACTGCACATCACATCTAAATTACTCCTTGTAATCGTCACCACAATAATTCAGAAGGTAAGAGCGATTAAGGTTGAATATGAGATGTTTATAAAAAGGATTAATAGCAAAAAGGATATTCTACAGTAGGTATCTTTAGGTTAAGGTTGGTTAAGATATATGGGCCTGTGTTGCCCGAAAATCTATACATATAATAAAACAGTAACGAAGAATTTTTGTCCGTTTGTCTGTTAGTCTGAATGTATGTTCCGGATGGGCGCAAAACGGTTGAACGGATTTGGATGAGATTTGGCACACAGTTTATAACCTGCACCCTAATTGCATAACACAACTTTAATCATAATCCGAGAATTTTGAAGGTTATTGCTAATCTCTTGCTTCGTAGGTTAGAAAAAATAGAAAAATAATAACGCAATTGACGTGGGTGAACTGTCAAAATGAAACCGATTGCGATCAATTGTCATATGTGTGTTACGCAATTACCCCGGTGGATTATCACAGGTTAATCCCAGTTGTACGTTCCCGTGGCATATTATTCGACATCCAAACGGGCAAAGCCACGGGCAAAAGCTAGTAAATGAAATAAAAAAGCGATTACGCGGTTGACTATAGCCGCTCTTTTGTTTTGTACATGACGTGGCGTCGGCCTCGCCTTCGCTCCGCTGTTGCTGTCGCCTTGTTCCACGCCTTATCATCTTATGGCGTAGCCTTTATTCTAGATTTATTGTTTCCAACAAATTCTTATATTTCCTGACTCTCTTATCTTTTGTTCAACAAAGTACTATGAATTTTGTAGTACTTATCCAGAACAACTAGTGAATTCGAGTAGAGTTTTGAGAAAATATATTTTACGCGCGGTTTCGCTAAAAGACAATGCGTTGAGGCAGCGAGCGTATCGAAAACATTTTTCTCTAAGGAACGGGCAGCTTCAATATACAAAATGTACAGTTGGAATGTCATGTTTTTTATTTACTTTGGTGGTAGATTTTTTCTATTTGGAACGCTAGCAACATGGTGGAATCTATGGTCGTTATTTTTGAGCGCAGCGCCACTGGAGCGTTCAAGCGTATTATTGAGCTTGCGACTGCACCGTGCTAGGCAATTTAGAAGCTCTAATGTTTTTATGTTTTCTTTTATATTGCGTATTGGGCCTGCTCTTGACCTTGATCTCGCCTGATGGAAAGCGATGGCTGAGGTCTACGATGGAACGAGCATGCCCAGAATATGGCTGTTTTGACTCGTTTTGTCGGCTGACGGATTATATGTGGAAGGGAACACTGAAGCTGGCAGAGAGTTCCCTTTGGCCAGGTTTTGTTCTTTAAGCACAGCTCAGTTAAGTCACTTAAGTTTTTTGGCACTATCTAATTTGAAATTCTAAAGAAGAACTAAAATTTAATATGCTTACTGCTCTTTTATGGCTTAACTTGAACGCTCATTTCTTTACTGAATTCCATCTAGATAATGTACTTATGCAAAATACTGTGGGACGAGGTTTATACTTAATCGCGGATCGTGACTTAAAACGAAGGCGTCAGTAAAGTCACGTTTTTTGGCTACTCAATATTTGAACCGTATACTAAGGTAAGTTACTTATGATTCTCGCCAATAGGGATGATGGAGGATGATGAATTCAGTATAAAATCTAGCTAGGCATGACGTCATGACAAATTTTAAGTCAATGTATTGCTGTAATCTTTTGATAATGTAAAAAAAGAAAAAATACGTGAAACCCAATGTTTTTTTAATAATATACCCGACGCACAAAAAAAAAAATGAAGTCATCATACCTATTGTTCAGACTCTTCCGATGTCCACTAGCGCCCCGCCTATACTTCGCATGGTTATCACAACTTGACAAAAGATCGAGATTTCTTTACTACAAGTATTAAGTATAAACATAAATCTTCTGGAATGAACTATGTAAACGACTCAGGAGAAAACCGCAAAAGACATATGACCCATAGATAAATCATCCGTCTCTCCACTATTCCATTGCTCGCTCAAGGATGCATATCCGGTAGGCTCTAATAATCCCTCCTATCCTAAGGGCACGTCTTCCTGACCATTACCGCGCCCCCCGGGTCTACTCTTTGATATGCAGTGGTCTCTATAGTCCCATGAAACATGAAGCTCCAGGGACTAGTGTGAATCCTTGGGTTCATTCGAGCAATCGAGTCTGGTTTAACCGCGCTGGGGTCGGTGCATTTCATTCATTCATTCATAAACGATGCAGGAGAAAACTGCCTCAAAATCAGGGGTATTCTACATAAGTACGAAGTCCTTAGTTTTGGCCTAAGTTACGGGCATTTCCTACTTAGCAACACTTACGGACAAAAGATTAGTTCGTTAGTAGTTCGGGGCCCAAACTAAGAATTACAACACTATTTGACAGTTGGCCCAACTCCCGATGTGTTTTTGCCCGTCAAAAGAAAGATATTTGACACTTGTGTTCTTCGTTGACGAACTTAGAGAGTAGATCCCCAGTTGCGTAGTTTAGAAAAACAACGCGGTCACACAGACGACGAAAAGCGACATTATCTTATAACAGTATAGAAATAAATTGTTATAGGGTGGGTACCTTCTACAAGGCAAATCATTTTATAAACAATATCTTTTTGACGTGACATTTCTTTATGAAGGACTCCAATCGATTTCTAAAATTACTTGGGTAATACAAATATTAGTCGCCTTAAGCGACCTCCCAATCAACTCAGTCTATCGCAGTCCACTGCTGGACAGAGGCCTCTCCCAGGCTGCCCCTTAACATCCTGTCCTCCGCCTTCCGCATCCAGTCTGACCCAGCCACCTCTTAAGGCCATCTGGCCAGCTGGGGGGCATCCCACACTATGCTTGTCGATACTCGGTCTCCCCTCCAGGACTCGTCTGCTCCAAGGGCCAACAGTCCTACGACAGACACGGCCAGCCCACTGCCACTTCAGTTTGCTTACTCTGCAAGCTATGTTGGTAACTCCGGTTCTTTAATAATTTAATTTCTAATCACCAGAGATGTCCAAAAAATCTTCAAGGAGAGCACAGCTTTCTTAAGTACTGCAGCATTATGCTGAGATGGGAGCCTTTTGGCCTCGTCCAGGACTTTTTGTTTTTATTTTAATTTTACTTTGTTTTTTTTTTTTATATTTCTATGAGTGTTTTTTTTAGTTTAATGTGTGATCTCCTGTGCGAGTCCCAATAAATACTTTTTCTTTCTTTCTTTTCACAGTCTCTGAGCATAGCCCGTTCCATAGCGCGCTGAGCGACCTTGAATTTGTGGACCAGGCCGATTGTCAGTGTCTACGTTTTGGCACCGTATGTCGGGCAGGACGCACTGGTTAAAGACCTTAGGGATAGGCTACGAGAAAACTTAACGAAGTTTTCCAAACGCTGCCCGACTGGATCCTTCTTTCGGCTTGTTTCTCAAAGTTGTATCTACCTAGCTGGATGACTTGCCCAAGGTACCTTGGGCAAGTACTCATTCACAACTTCGAGAAGCGACCCTTCTACGTGGATTGGACTCGGCAAGACGTGCGAATTGTACATGACTTTTGTCTTGTCTAAATTCCCCTTTAACTCTAATAATTCTTTCCAAAGTAGGCGGCCCCTACATACCTACAATAAGTTTGCGCAATAATTATATTGCGCATTATTATGATTGAATGAACCCTTGCACTCAAAAGATCCATTATTTTCGCAATAACATTGACGGCCCATAAGCTTCAATGTTTTCGCGTGGGCAAGCCCAGCGCAATACTTATTCTACACAGAGCAATTAAAATATAGTGCAATAAAAATTATACGCGCTCCAACTTTTGATCAATCATTGAAACATTGCGCAATTCGTGATATTGTGCAATATAATTGATCTTTTAGGGCCCGCCTGTAAGTTCAGCTTACAGTATCCCCTTTGCGAAAACAAAAGATAGATAGAAGATGAGAGATTCTAATAACTTTCTGCTTTAATAATGTCCCATGTGGCTTAGTATTTATTATACAGCCATTAGCTGTAACGGAGATTATAGTAATGATTGAGTGCCAGCTAAACTAATATCGGGAACGCATTCATTATCATTATCAATATTGATAGATATTTATGCTGTTGATTTTGGGCTAAAAGTAATATAACTAAAACAAGGCCTACCTATATCCAGCAATGGAAGGCAGTATTATGCTGAAGAAGAAAATAACTAATAACGATCGTAGGTACTCGACGTATAGTTGACTTCGTAATTGCTTTAGGTACCACATTTGACACAACAAACACAAATTGCCACTTCAATAAGGTTGAAACCAAAGACATTGTTGATACTATACCTATAATTGTCACATATTCCAAAGGCTCAATTTACGTTGCCGCGGAAACGAATAAAACGTTTTTTTTTTTTTGTAAAAAGCATAATAAACTTTATGTCAATAGTGTAACGCACAAACTAGGTACGAGCCAAATAACAGGTCGGGCGTCTTCTGGATAACTCTCGCGCATTCTCGGGAATTTCCGCGGGAAGCTCGTATCTAGTTTGTATGACGTAAAGTTCATTTTGCTATGTACAACATAGTTACAAAAGATCGCTTCCACTCGGTTCCGTGGCAATGTAAATTGAGCCAACTAAACTTACCTAATCGTTTTACGACATACAAGTGCCATTCTACCTTAGGGTGGCCAAGCAATTTACGAGGTCATCTATACATTCTCCTAAAGGCAAAATATAGCAAAACTTCTTAAAAATCGGCGACTTTTGAAATTGTTAATATGTGACATCTACCAACCCACACTGGGCCCGCATGGTGGATTACGGGCACGTCCCACTCCCTTTAACAGAGAGGAAGCCTGTGTTCCAGCAGTGAGAATATTATAGGCTGATTATGCTATGCTATGCTTTGTTTATGATATACATATCTGTTGATGCTTATTATTACCGAAGTACGAGGGCGGTCCGATAAGTACTTAGCCTCACCACCTGAGTGCGCCTCTATCGCCGACCGAATCAAACTTTTAGTTTTGTTTTGACCGCGCGTAAAAGCGGGCGTGTCCGCGAATTTTAGAAAAATGGAAAAAGAGCAATATCGGTCGGTGATTCGATTCTTGTTTTTGGAAGGGAAATCGCGCAGCGAAATCAAAGAATGCTTGGATGGTGTGCACGGTGATCCTTCGATGGTGACCGTCAAAAATTGTTTAACAAATTTCAACGTGGTCGCACGCTGGTTTTTGATGAGCAGGTGCCCCGAAAACGGCTACCACAGAGGATAACGTGACAAAAGTCCACGATCTCGTATTGGCAGACGGCCGATTGAAAGTGCGCGAGATAGCTGAGACAGTAGGCATCTCAAAAGACCGCAAGGGTCATATCTTGCATGAAATATTGGAGTGAGAGAGCTGTCGGTGCGATGAGTGCCGCTTTTGCGTTAACTGTACTTAACACAAGTTGGTTTCACTTTCTTAGAGTCTGATAGAAATAAACGCTTTATTCATGTGTTATATGTGTGTCATTGTCACTTTTATGTCTACACTTTCTACACTACACTAACCCAAAAGATTTTGTTCGTTTTAGTCTTCGTACTATAATTATGTATTTGTTTTACGTCTAACAACTGAATTACATCGATGTTCACATGACGGTGGAGTCGGTGTACGTGAGCCTCAGCAAATTTTTGGATTATGTTGGTGACGGGTTCCATTTTCAGGTCACGATGGAGGTCGTCATTTCTTATATACCAAGGCGCATAAACAATACTCCTGAGTACCTTATTCTGAAATGTTTGAATAATTTTGATGTTGGTCGGTTTAGTAAAGCCCCCTAATTGGATGCCATATGTCCATATTGGCATAATAATATGCTTTTATAATAAAAAAATGTTATGTATCGATAGGCAGGCATCCCTTCCAATATATGTTTTTAAAACGCATGTTTAGTTCCTGTCTTTTCTTTTCAACGTGCGCTTTCCAGAGCAGTTTGGCTTCAAGCGTTATGCCAAGGTATTTATTTGGCTGTATTTGCGTATGGCACTTGTTGGCCATTTATGGAGATTGGGTGGTAATCACAATTCCTGTTGGTAAAATCAATGTGAAGTGACTTCGATTCATTCAATTTGATTCTCCATTTTTGTGCAAAGTCATGAACTTCATTTATAGCGATTTGTACCATTTTAGGGTTCCGTAGTAAACAAGGAACCCTTATAGTTTCGCCATGTCCGTCTGTCTGTCTTTTTTTTTGTTGGGGTGGGCAATTATCAAATTACTTCTCCGGGTCTGGGCGGAGCGGGAGGGTGTGTCAGACTCTTACTGACTAAAACCCACCCGTATAAGGAATACGGGTGGGTTTTAGTCCTGTGTTGCCAGTGGCCTCGGTAACCCTTTTAGACTTCCGCGCGACACCGGCAAGCATCGGACCTAGTGGACCCCTACACTTGTGCTAACATCTCTTTGAGGCGCGCGTGGAACACAGCGCGCCGTCATCCTGGGCCTGGTCCTTACCGGACGGTGAGCTACCCATTGCTCACTGTCCGCAAGCCCGCGTCTACGGTGGCCGGAAATCCGCCCGGAATTCTCGACGCCCAGGGCGTCTCCTGCGGCGGCTATGGGCAACAGGGCGCGAAATTTGCCTTTCCCTCAACCGTCCCGCCTCCTCCTTCGCGAGAATTTCTGCTTCGCAGAAGGAGGTGACGGCTGCCCGTACCCTCCCGCTCCGTACCATGGCCTGAACCAGTGCTGGACGCGAGAGATCTCTGCCGCCGATCGCCTCCACGAGGACACGGCGGTGCTCTGCCCAATCCGAGGAGACCTCCACCGTATGCTCCAACCGTATCCTCCGGGCGATCCACACAGTGGTGACACATGCACCCGGGGCGTTTCCTCCCACCGTATCCAACACAGGAACCTCCCGAAGCTGCCGTGTCCGGTGAGGACCTGCGTCAGGTGGAAGGTGAGGACGCCGTGGCGCCTCTCTAGCCATTCCTCAAAGAGGGGACTTATCGCCGCAATTGTGGCGTGCCCAGCACTGGGTTGACACAACCATACTCTCCCTGTCACCATGAGATCCCGCCGGAGCTCCGTCCGCTGTGCCGTGATTTCTCGCGGCAGCGGGGTTACGCCCCGGCGTTTTGCCTCCTTGCGCCACTCCCATACGTGCGCGAGGACTTTTGCCTCCAGATCCCATGGCGGCAATCTGGCAAGGAGGCTCGCTGCCTCACAGGAGACCGTGCGGTATCCCTGGACCAGCCGGATGGCCATGACTCTTTGGGCCACGCGCAACCGACGGGCTGGCCGCAGTGCCAGGGAACGCGCCCACACAGGAGCCCTGTAAAAGGCCATGGACCGCACAATCCCCGAGTAGAGCCTCCGGCAGGAGGCGTTTGGGATCTAGGGGTAGATTATAGTAAGCTTAACGATGGCTTTACGCGGGAGATGTTTTCAGATTTCTCCTGTAATAAGGTCAAACTTGGGGATTTTTTTAGACTAGTTATTTGAATTTCCTTTGCAACTTCTTTCGGGGTCACAAACTTAATTCTTTGAATTTGCGGAATATTGTCAAACTGTAGGTTGTCTACAGACCCGTCATTTGGCTGAAAGGTTTCATCTAAGTAATTTGCAAATCTTAGAGCTTTCTGCTCATTGCTAATGGCCCACTTTCCGGAATTGGTGTAATTGGCCTTTTGAGTGACTTTGCCGCTCCGCTTTCCAAACAAAGTATTGCGTGGTATAATCACTGGTTAACTGACATAGTGCATAGGTTAGTACTTAAAACCTCATCTTGAAAGATTACTTTTTTTCTCTTCAGTCTCGTAAGGTTGTTCAATAGAGTTTTATATCTTGCGGGAATCTAGTTTGCTGCCATCTTTTTCTTTGAGCCCTTTTTTCATATTATTGTTTCCTTTGGGTAGATATTTCCTTTAATTTTTTTTTTATAAGCTGTGGTGTTATTCCATGCACATTGTTGGATATTGTTGCTAAACTTGTTTACTTCAGAATCGAGCTGATCTTTGCTTTTTAATGTAGTTTTCAGGTCAATAATATTTTGTAGATCTAAGCTAAAAGTTACCCAATCTGTAAACTTGTTAACTAATGTCAGGTTGTTTTCTGTTAGTAATATTTTGTGACTAAATTTTAATAATATCGGAGAGTGATCGGAGTTCATGTGGTACCCCTCTTCCACACTCAGATAATTGGTTGATATAAGTTATAGTTTCTGGTGGTCATTCGGCGAGTGGGTAAGTTTTCCAGTACTTATGACCTCACAGCGCTTGTCTTTTACTGCATTTAAAAGCTGTCTTCCCTTAGTTGAAGTTAATCTTGATCCCCAATGAGTTTTCTTAGCGTCACCGCCTAATATAAATCTCTTTCCAAGGAGTCTGAAGAAGTGTACATATTGTTCTTTGTTTATCGTGTGTCTTGGGGGACAGTAAACGGCCGCTACTGTAACATTAAATTTATTTGTTTTAACTGATATGGCCACAGCTTGCGTGTCTGGCTCCTTGTATTTACACTGTTCGTAATCACAGATATGTTCTCTAATTATAACCGCGCTACGTTCTCAGCCCGTGTTGTTAGGGTGCAGCGAGTGATAAACCTTAGAGCCTAACTTTGCGAAAGACTGTTTAGTGAATTGCGTTTCAGAGATCAAACACACATCAATATTTTCTGTGTCTGGGCACTTGCAACTCATGTTGGTGTCATGTACCAACATGACACCAGTCAGTGTTGCAGCAGTCTGTTGGAATTCCACGACATTATTTTTAGTGTGTTATTTATAATCAATTTTTGAAGTGCTTGATTCTAATTTCTCTAGTCTCTTGTCAAATAAAGTATGCACTTCAAGATCTGGTTAGGCTTGTCCTCAAAACTTGATGGTTGTGTGCTAGGTTTTACCACTTGTGCATAATAATATGAGCCGCACCTAATATAATATATAATAATATATGAACTGCGAAAACTACACATACATCTAAAAAGATGTATGTGTAGTTTTCGCAGTTGTCTGTGCAAACAGTGTACTTTGTTTTGTTGTATGTTCGGTGTTTCTAAAAATTTGCTTAACCGCAGGGTTGTTGGGTGGACTATGTTTTGTTCTTAATTATTTGCATCTCCCTGGCAACTAAACACCATCTGTAATTGGCTGGGTGAGGTAAGCCATAGTGGACACACTTAGGTTTGTCTTGTGCAGGTTTGTTGCAATCAGCTGTCAGTTACCTGTACATTTAACACACCTTGGCTCTTTTGAGCAATACTTTTGGGTATGACCATAAACCTGGCATCTCTTACACTGCGGTATTATTTTTGAAGTTTTAAGCGGGTTTATTTCAACTGGATATGTTTAATGCCGTTTATTTTACTGACATCTTCGTCATTTTTGAACGATAATATAAACGTGTTCAGCGGCACTTTTGTTCTCCAGCTTAACTTGTTAATTGCAATTTTTATCTGAAATCCTTGCAACGTTAAATCATCTTTAATCCAATCCGGTAGGCAGGAAGAATGCAATTTTTTTCGCCACTATTCTTATTGGCCTGGTCTGCTTATCCTCGTATGAGTGCCATAAACACTTATTTTCTGTTAAGCGTCGAGCAATCACTCTGTAGGACTCTTCAGTTTTGACATTTATTTTCACACTATTACCGCTTAACAATTTGGCGGTATTTTTTTTTACTGACTGGAATATAGTCGAAAATTCTTAGAATGTTTCGCAATTCTTAACACCGTCCTCTATGATTGGAGGTGCTGCTAGAATTTTTTAATAGTTGCCTCCTCTTTGTTGTTGAGCGCTAGTTCTAGTTTGTTGTAGTGGTGGTGGAGCGAAGGAAGAGATCAACTTCCTTTTCTTTGGGTTACTCTCCATAATCCACCCAGGCTCTTCGGCCAGTTCATCCTCATCCATGCAGTACTCAACGTCACTTTTAGTAAACTGAGCAGATATTATGGTCTCACTGACCTGTTTATCTGAGGGTTCTTCTTGTTCTTGTGCCTTTAGGAATTTTAATTGTTTTTGAAGGTCTTGTACCTATTCCTGCAAGCTTTTATGTGGCCATTCAGTTGACGTAACTTTTGTAGGTTTTCTCCTGGATGTAACATACAACTGCTTTTCCAGATCACCTTTCATTTAAATAGACTATTTAAATGAAAGATTGTGATACCTTAACAAATATAATAAACACTTCATGACGATTTCCGCACTTGTAACTGGGTCATCGCGGTGGCCTCGATAGATCGACGTACACCGAGACGACGCAATGTTGTGATGCGTCTGCAAAATACTCATATCTAGAGCACGCGCGCGCGATCGGTACGTCCGTTCACAATAGTAGTTAAACACTCACTCGAAACGATTTATGAGCATTTTTTATGACCATATAAAAGATTTTTACATGTTGATGTCTTATTTTCTACTGTTGGGTCACAAAAGGGATCAATGAAAAGCATGCGGGTGAGATGAGAATGCTGGGATGTTTGATGTGACACGAATTGTGAGTGAGAAAAGTTGTAAGGAAATCGGTTGTATGGAAAAAAGTGTTGACTATGAATGTCGATGACTATAAGAGTAGGAGAAGACCAAAGAAACGATGGCTGGACTGTGTGAACGATGATATGGCGATTATTTTTTTTTTGCAGGAGTGGGAAACCCTAATGGACACCCAGACTGCCTCACTTGGAGGCGATCGGCGGCAGAGACCTCTCGCGTCCGGCCCTGGTTCAGGCCATGGTACGGAGCGAGAGGGCATGGGCAGCCGTCACCTCCTTCTGCGAAGCAGTAATGCTCGCGAAGGAGGAGGCGGGACGGTTGAGGGAAAGGCACGTTTCGCACCCTCTCGCCCCTAGCCGCCGCAGGAGACGCCCTGGGCGTCGGGAATCTCGGGCGGATTTCCAGCCACCGTAGGCGCGGGCTTGCGGACGATGAGCAATGGGTAGCTCACCGTCCGGTAAGGACCAGGCCCGGGTCGACGGCGCGTCGTATTCCACGCGCGCCTCAAAGAGATGTCGTCAGCACAAAGTAGGGGTTCACTAGGGCCGATGCCTGCCGGGGTCGCGGGAAGGTACTTTGGGTCACCGAGGCCCCCGCAACACAGGCAACAGGAAGGAATACGGGTGGGTTTTAGTCAGTAAGAGTCTGACACACCCTCCCGCTCCGCCCAGAGCGGGAGAAGTTATTTGATGATTTCCCACCCTCAAAAAAAAAAAAAAGACTGCCTCACTTGTGATCTAGTCTGGGCAGTGTCAGACTCTTACCGGCTAAAACCCACTTCTGACTTTCTAAGTGTCCCCCTTGACATAGTCAGAGTTTTTAAAAGTTTTATATTAGTTTGCAATTATTTTTCTTTGATTTCACTGAGTTTTAAATGAAGTTTTACTTGTATTAGTTTGAATCTATGTTTTTTGTTTATTATATTGATTTTATCTTTTATTTTTCATATATTTTTGTTTATTCTATGGTTTTTCTGTATATTATATTATGTATAAATATTAAAAGCATAGCTTTATATTTCCTTATTTCATCTTATCACATTTGTGGCTATTGCTATACAGTACTCTAGTAGAATTTTACGTTGTTTTCCGTTAGTCATCATATTACCTATATTTACCCTAGCTAGTTCCATCTCCAGTCTTATTTCCACTTCCAATCGCTCCGCTCCTAACATTGGACATTCTGTTACAATGTGAGGGATTGAGAACCCACCATGCCCGGACAAAATCTGTGTGACCACTCCAGAAGGCGTCATCTTGCTAATTACTCTATAGACATCTATCGTGTCCGGGAAGGACATCTTCATGACGGAGCCTGTTTAGCATTATTGTATCTCCGGTTCCATTCGTCAAGCAACCCCATACGAATTTGCCGCTTTACGAATGAAACTGGGCAGCGGTCATAGTCCGTTTGAGTGCAGCTTCTTTTGCAAGCTGGTCTACGCATTGGTTACCTTAGCCTAGCGTGAGCCTTTACCGAGAACAAGGAAACATCTTTGCTCTGGGATAAAACCGCGCCCACATTAGCTCTTGCCTCCACTGCCAGGGCGTAGAGTGAACCTTGGTTCGTGACTGTGTGTAGTGCTGCTTTTGAGTCACTATAGATATAGTCTTTGCGTTTGAGGATTTCCCTCGTAGCTACGCATATGGTCAGCGCCCAGGCGCTTGCCGCGTACATAACCACTGGCTCCACTGCTGCCACGTAAATGCTTTGTATGACTCTTTGACTACTCTGGATAGCTGTTTGTAGATGTTTGCAGCTTTTCTACACACTTTTCTGACGTGAGTGTTGAAAGTGAGCTGGTGGTCGATTGTGAGCCCCAGTATTTTTATTTCCTTAGACAAGCAAATGTCGACCCCACCCATGCTCAGAAGTGGGACATCGTACTTCAGCTTCCTGGTTACTACCATTGCACAGGTTTTATGTGGTGCAAACTTCAGCTTATTTCGGATGCCCCATCTCCGAACATACTCGAGGGCGGCATTGGCAAGTCTTTGAACCTCAAATGCTGTGTCACATTAAAATATTTTGACCACATCGATCCGTGATCTCCTCGCTCTTCTAGCCCTTTCAGCGAAGGGTCCAGCAGTACGTTTCAGAGAATCGGACTACCAATTGACTCCTGTACGCACCTCTTGTTAGTGTAACTTTAGCACTCTGCTCCAGCGTACCTATCTTGGACACTCCTACCAGCCAGATAGCTGCCCAGTATCCGTCTGATATTCACCGGGCACTTTTCCAGTCTGGTCCTAATTGCCGGCCACCATGCGCTGTCGAAGGCTCTCTCTAGGTCAAGTGAGACAACAGTGATCGGCTTCTTTTGGTTCAGCTGTTTTGATATATTGTATCATGGTTTAGAGGGACGCCTCGTTGCTCTCATGGGGTATAAAGCCAAACTGACAAGTACCGTAACCATGGAATCAGATGCCACTGCAATCTTGCTACCAACTCTTTCTCGAGCATTTTACCCAGGACTGGTAGGAGGCCGATTGGCCTGTAGGACTTTGGTGTGGTATAAGAGTCCTATCTTGGCTTTCAGAGTATCACCACTGTGGCCACTTTCTAGGCTCCGGGGAAGTGGCCCTACTCGAAGTACTTGTTAGCCAGTGCAAGAAACCCCCGGGTCCCGGAATATGTCTTGGCCACAGATAATGGCTGTAAGACTATCCGCCCCGGGTGCCTTCTTCTTCTTTCTCGTTGGTCATGGTGTTCATCAAGCATCCACTCGTTTAAACGACTGGTTGCTTCTCACGTCCAACGGTGGGCGTCGTTATATTCCTCCTCTTCCAGGTCTTCGGGGTAGAAAATCTCCGCCAACAGTTAAGCAGAATCGTTAGCATCAAGTGGCACCCCATCCTTCACCAACGGCAAGTCCTCGTGTCTTTTAGCAGTCCATCCAATAATCCTGTAGATGGCCCTCCCATACTCTTTCCTTGTCTTGTTTTTCATAGAATTCCTTCCTGCTAGTAATCTGCCCCTTTTTGTCTTGAAGTTCATAATTTTCTTTTGCTTGCAGGTACCCCTCAACGGCTTTTGCTTTCCAAAATGGTTCAGTACATCAAACGCGGTGTCTCCTGTTGTTGACCTCATTCATCATATTAGCAAGCTCATGGACCACCACGGTATTGTAAGTATGTCATTATTTTGTCAATTTTCCAATTTTTGCCAAAGTTTCTTTATACGTTTCGGTAATAGTGCCTAACTGTTAACGATAGTTTCTAAATCTATTTTATTACTAATTTTATTAATTTCTGTTGAGTTTAAGTTAATATCTGCCTAAAATTGGGCAAATATCCCATGAAATTGGCTCCAATTTGCTTTTTTGGTGTTATATAGTCTGGTGGTTCTTTTAAAGTTTATCCCTTTTGCTTTTGAAGATTAATTTTGATTACAATACCGTTGTGGTCCGAGCTTGTGATGCCTTCCTCGACTCTGCAGTTCTCCACCAGGTCCAGTTTTTCCGTTGAACATGTTGTTACGTCACCGAAACTGGTGTATGACCCCTGATGGTGTCGAAAGTTGGCTGCAAGCACATTTCTTCTAGTGTCCCCGACATTTGCTCACCCCTGCCATAACTAAACTACCCCAGCAGGTGCTCTTTGGATTTGCGTCGCCTCGTTTGTGTTGTTTGCATTCTTCCAACGCCTGGTTCTGCTGTTGATGAAATCCAAATCTTGTATTGATTAAATTCAAATCTTGTATAAAACGCACACTATGCAGGCAGGTATATTATAAGTTGAGGGATTACATCGCTGATTAAAATGCTTGGCTCAATGTTGGTCATGCTCCACAACCACAACCAATTGAATAATTAACATTTGAAAATACTGTTGGAGCAGCTGAACATTGTAAGACTATATTCGCATTGTATAAATTCAATCTACTTTGTATTGTATAATTGCATTGCACAGGTGTGAGTACTATGTATAATAGAGCTACCATTTACCAGTTAATATGTAATTGACTTGAATGGGCCCTGGCGGCTGAGAGTATGTCATGCTCCCTCATATGTCTCGCTGATGGTGGCGCATGTGTTGGATTATTATTCTTACAACCGGCAGCAAGTTTGTCATGCTCCCTTAAATGTCACAGCTTGCGGAAGCGTCGGGGGTCGGGTTGCCTCCTTCCCTCAAATATGGCGAGGGGGGTAATGGCTGATTTTTGCGTTATGCTCGTGAACGGGTGCTGCTTGTGGTGACTAAAAACCAAAATCAAAAGTCATTTATTCAAACTAGGCTGAGAATCAGCACTTTTCGAACGTCAAAAATACATAAGACAGTCCCCCAAAACGCCCACCCTTCACCACTTCCTAGTGCTTTAACTGGGATGAAGAAGTGGTCAACAAACTCCCCAGCAGCACAGCTGTCTGTTCAGTTAGAGAGAAAAAAATGGATTCTATACAACAGTATGCAAAACAATTTACATTACGTGCAACACAAAACATTATATTATTAGCCATATATAGCTGACATAATATGGCTAGTAATTTTCACACCACTATACCAACAAAAAAAAGAAAAGTTAAACACGAAAAACTATAAATTCTCAAGCAGAGATATAAACGTAAAGAGAACTTTATGCCCAAATAAAAGCCTCCTAGCATAAAGGGCGTGCCCGTTTACATATAGCTATAGCTGTAACAATCACGCATGATGAACTAGGACCATCAAAGTAAAATAAATAAACAATTAATTACTAATAACAAAACAAAATAATGGTCAACTATACGACCAGTCACCACAAGCAGCACCCGTTCACGAGGATAACGCAAAAAATCAGCCATTACCCCCCTCACCATATTTGAGGGAAGGAGGCAACTTGACCCCCGACGCTACCGACATCTAAGGTAGCATGACGAATTTGCTGCCGGTTGTAAGAATAATATAACCAGTTATCGAGGTCGCTAGCTAACCACATATTGCAATAGAACTTAACAAAAAACATTGTAATCAGAAGATTATGTCAATAATAAACGAAAATAAAAATAAATAGACTTATACGGTCAAATAAAGTAAACAATTATATGAACTCATATAACCTGTCACTAGGTAAGCTAATTCTGGAGAAAGAACATAAACATTGTCTTGAGTTAATCACAGCGACCAACAATTCTTATCGTTTAAGTAGTCGTTGATAGAATAGTATGCCCTTGTACAAAGTTTGGATTTAACTTTAGTTTTAAACGCATTAAAAGGCAAATCTAGCAACGAAGAGGGTAGCTTGTTATAAAAAGTAATACCAAGCCCAACAAACGAGTTATGAACCTTGTAAAGCCGGTGAAATGGAGCACGTAATTTGTCCTTATTTCTGGTGTTAATATTGTGAATATCACTGTTTTTAATGTTTAGGTGTATATTTTGCCTAATATATAAGATGTTGGCGAAGATGAATTGTGATGCCACCATGAGAATACCAATATCTTTAAAAAAATATCTCAGAGAATCTCTGGCACCTACCTAGTAAATTGCTCGAACAGCTCGTTTTTGAAGAAAAAAAAATATATTTTGAATGTCAGCGGTTTTGCCCCACAGCAGAATACCGTAGGACATAACGCTATAAAAATTACAACAAACATTTTGAATGTCCATAACAAACGGATCATCAAAACAAAACCTCGAAGTACGCCTAGCCCAAAGCCGGACCCTCATATTAAAATTAAGTTCAGATTCTTTACAGTTATACAGTCCTCTTTCGTACAATACCTAATACAACTCTTCCTACTTTTACACGCTTGTAAATCAGCGTATGCTATGGGTAATAAAAATGTTGCTGCTTATATGTAGAATCAGTATTGTATGATGATTATTAATAAGATTGAGTATGTAATTAGTAATTTTGCGGCTTTGCCCCACAGCAGAATACCGTAGAACATAACGCTATGAAAATAACTAAAATATACTAACCAAGCTGTATCAACGTCAGTGTATTGTCTTACTTTCCTGACGGCGTAAGCGGCCGTACTGAGCCTTCCCGCTAGGCTTGATATATGACCGCCCCACTGAAGTTTAGCATCTACTGTTATGCCCAGAAAAACTGCCGAGTCTACAGTTTTAAGAACCTCTTTATCCAAGACGATGTTGGGTCCTAGATTTCTAACATTCGGTAAAGCGAACTTTATACATTTCGTTTTCTTAGCATTGAGAACTAAGTTACTTGTCGTAAACCAATCGGTAACAATTGAGAGTGCACTGTTTACGTCGTCAAAATTTTGTCTATTCCTGTCTATTTTAAAAATAAGAGAGGTATCATCTGCAAACAGTACAACGTCACAGATACAAAAAGAAACAATAAATAGAATGGTACGAGTAAGTCATTAATATTACACAAGAATTATATAACACTAAGAATAAGAATGGACCCAGTATTGAGCCTTGTGGTACACCTGACTGAACTAGAAGCCTGGAAGATTTCACACCATTAACATCTACACATTGCAACCTATTATGTAAATATGAACTTATTACTTTAAAAGCTTAATTTTGGACACCGTAATGATGTAGTTTACGCACAAGCGTGTCATGTTGCACGCAATCAAAAGCTTTGGAGATATCACAGAAAACTCCAATAGCATTTTGCAAATTCTCCCATACGTTAAATATGTGTTTCAGTAGTGCAACACCTGAATCTGTAATCTAACGACCTTTTGTAAAGCCATATTGTTAATTATGAAGGAGGCTGTTTAAATTAAAATGTCTTAGCAACTGCTTGAGTATTAACTTTTCAAATATTTTGCTAAATGCAGGTAAAATAGATATAGGCCTGAAATTGCCAACGTCTTTCTTATTAGCTGATTTAAATAATGGTATGACTTTACTACTCTTTATGAGGTCAGGAAAAGTTCCTAAATCAACACATTTAAGTAACAGCTATATACTGGTCGTTTTGCTGACCATTGTTTTGTTATTAGTAATTAACTGTTTATTTATTTTACTTTGATGGTTCTAGTTCATCATTTGTGACTGTTACAGCTATAGCTTGGAGGCTTTTATTTAGGTTTTAAGTTCTGTTTACGTTTTAACCTCTGCTTGAAAATAGTTTTCGGTCTTTTCTTTTATTTTTTTTTTTGTTGGTATAGTGGTATGCTAGCTGACATATGGCTAATAATTTAATGATTTGTGTTGCACGTGGAGTAAACTGTTTGTACATACTGTTGTATAGAATCCATTTTATTTTTCTTCTCTAACTGAACAGACAGGTATGCTGCTGGGGAGTTTGTTGGCCACTTCTTCTTCCCAGCTAAAGCACTAGGAAGTGGTGAAGGGTTCGAAAAGTGCTGATTCTCAGCCTAGTTTTAATAAATGACTTTTGATTTTGATTTTGATTGAAATGTATGCCGGACAAAAAATTAGACTTTCGGTCAAAAAATGTGTTTTTGGACTGAAACGAATGTAAAATCCTGGAATTAGGAATACCAAACAGGACTCGAGCACGCGGAACGTACGCCAGAATACGGGTAAAGCAGGTAAGTAACTATTGAAACTAAGAAAAATACAATTTAGAAGAAAAATATTGAGATAAAAATGTATTTAGGTATTCGTAAAGAAAATATTGAAAATTTTTGTGAGTCGATGAACGAAAATTTGTTTAGCTTTTATGTATTTTTTTTATTTGTAAGAACGTAGAATGGAGCCAATTAAAGATCAAAATAGGTGAAAACAGCTTCAAAATGCGTCACCTGGATGCAAAGTTATAGCCAGATGATATGGCTAGAATGGGGGTGACTACCGAGATGACAACTATGGAAAAAAGGGACATATTGCGCCGATCCAAAATAAATTGGACTAAGGGCGGAAAATGATGATGATGAATGATAAAAGTTTTTCAAAAATATAGGTACGGAGGAGGCACAGTCATTACATTAATCTCCTTAAATATCTTTCCGAGAGTGTCTCAGACTTAATTTTTAAATTGATCAAACAGCTCTTTTCTGCAAAACAAAGATAGAAATACAAAATAATAAATGTATAATTATTATGGGTCATTTGGGTATTCTTATCTAATATTATAATATTATAAATATTAAATATTATACACATTTGATATAAATATAATCCTAACTAATATTATAAATACGAAAGTGAGTTTGTTTGTTACGCTTTCACGCTAAAACAGCTAAACAGATTTAAATGAAATTTGGCACATGGGTAGACCATGCCATGGGTTAGGATATAGGATATTTTCGTTTCGATTTACACATGGGATCGAGACTTATGCGGGTGTAACCGCGGAGAACAGCTAGTCTGTGATAATGAAGAAACGCACGGTTTTGTAGTTACTGTCAACGACAAAAGTCAAATAACACAGCTACTTTTACACATCATCTATATTGACATAATATTATTCGATATATTGCATTTAAGCACGTCATACTATAGCTAAGTGTTCTTTTAATTTTACGTCTGTTCCGATTTTAATTAAATCTTTCGCTAAATAATTAAGATTTATAAAACTGAAGTGTTGATTGACTCTTGGCGCTGACAGTACCTAAGTGAAAAATCTTATTGAGCAGGGAAACAGGAATCCTTTCCAATTAAACATCTTACTTTCTATTCAAAGGCTTTACATTCTATGAACAACGAGGGGCTAAATAGGAACAGCCGCACGGGTCGCTTGCCGTGATCGGTTCGTGGATGTACGAGTATAACCATCCCTTACATATCAAGATCACTCCGTGCTTCGGAAAGCAAATTAAGCAGTTAGTTCCGACTATCATGTCCGTGGATATTTGACAGTCGTTACGGGTCATTAGAAGCCCAAAAGTCTGACAACCAGTCTTAGCAAGGGGTATCGTGTTACCCAGTAACTGAGTCGTGGATGTCAGTCGCTCCATGTAAAATACTGATATTAAATAAAGAAACAAATAATGAAAAGTTGTTTATTCTGCACAAACAAAACGCACATTACAAAAAAGATTACATAAAATACACAAATACAAAGTAGCCAAAAGCCTCGTATTCAAGCCATAAAAGTATGACAATCTTGTCCATTGTATTCTGCTGCATCTGGTTAGACTGGAAGCCGACCCCAATGTAGTCGTGAAAAGACACTCTATGAACAAGACCACTCTATTATTTTATTTCATTTCTTCGTTCATTCGTTTCTATATCGGATAGAAACAGTTTTATCGTTAATTAATTGAAATTACATTATAATTCTGAAATTATAATGTAATTTCAATTAATTTATAACGATTAAATTATGTCAAGGTTCGTCACTCTTAAGCGACTCGTGAGTCTTAATTCTTAAATACTAAATAAGTACTTATTTTGTATTTAAGAAGTAAGACTCATGAACGCATGTGCTGACTAGAGCAGTGGTGGCTCAGTGGTAAAGGCCGCGACTTACGAGTTGTAGGCCGCAGGTTTGAACCCTGGTTTACTTTTTGTGTAAATTATTTCATTACCACTGCTCTCAAAACGGTGAAGGAAAACATCGTGAGGAAACCGTCCTAATAAAAAAATCGAACATATGTGACATCTGCCAACCCGCACGGGGCCGCGTGGTGGATTACAGCCCACTCCCTCTCACAGAGAGGAGGCCTTCGTCCCAGCAGTGATATTATGCTATGTGCTAAGACAGAGACTTTAGACTTTCTATAATAGTTGTAACATTTTATTTGGAAACAGCTGTTGCCCGCCGGTTCACCCGCGTGACGTTCTCTAAAATGAAATTACTGCTCATACGCCTCAGTTACTCCTTATAACATTAGCTATCTAACAGTGAAACTCCCGTCAAAATCAGTTCAGTCGTTTCGGAGATTACCCGGAACAAACAGACAGACAAAAATGTAAAAAATATGTTTTTTTTTAGTTATAAGTACCGCTTATACTTTCATAAGTATAAAGCTGTTATTTTGACATTACAGATACTTCAATTTCATTTATTTGTATAGATTTAAAAAAAAATCTTATTTCTTTACCAGTAAATATCTCTTTAGTAAAGTCGTTTAAAGATCAAAGCCTCATTTCATCTCACTAACGAATAAATTATAATTTTATAACAAATAAGATAATTTATAAAAGAAACAGCGACATATATATCCAATGTGTGACTTTTTCAATTCATTTAATGTACTTTCTGAGTTTATCTTGGACATTACTGAAATCGGTGAAGGAAAACCTTTGTGAGGAAGCTGAACCTGGAATTGGCACGTCCCAGCGACAACGTCCAGGTGAAATTTCGTGTTCCCCCGTCCCACCAAAAAGGGGGCGATGTGATGCCATCGCATCACATCGCCCCCTTTTTTTTAGTGGGAAATTATCAAGTAAGTTCTCCCGCTCTGGGCAGAGCGGGACGGTGTGTCAGACTCTTACTAACTAAAACCCATTAGTTTTCCTTCCGTTGTCTGTGTTGCCAGAGGCCACGCTATCCCTTTCGGACGTTCCCGCGACCCCAGCATGCATCGGCCCTCGCAGACACCTACACTTGTGCTGACATCTCTTAGAAGCGCGCGTGGAACACAACGCGCTTTCGACTTGGGCCTGGTCCTTATCGGACGGCGAGCATCACATCGTCCCCTGCGTTCATACTTCGTTTTCGCTTAGCTTTCTGTCTTTTCCTTTTGCTCGGGTCCTAAGACTCGTAGCATGATGTTTAATAGCCTATACTTGCCTTATGAATTGGGCTATCAAATTCAAAAATATTTTTTTAAATCCGACTGGTAGTTTTTGATATCAACGTGTTCAATAAAAAAAAAGAAACTCTTCAGCTTTACTACATAAGTACATATAGACCGAAAAGTCTGAAATCCACAACCCGTCTTGAGCAAGACTGATGTTCAATGCTCGTGCCTTCTCTGGATGAGAAGAGGCGTTTGCCCAGCTGTGGGACAGTTATACGCTGGTATTATAAAATATATATTCTTGAAAAACGAGTAGACAGTAATTATCACGAGTACCTATTTACTACTTAAAGACTCGTGCATACTAGCGCGATAACGCGAGCGCGACAGGCAGCAATATGCCTGTCGTGCCAGCGATATCGCCCCAGTCGGCGGGAGTCCTAAAACTAAGCGAACTAGGCCGTGAATTTATACCACAAAACTTCGCAAAGTTATAATTACAAATATACCTAGTTCGATAGCCTAACTCATGGGACCAACGCTTATTAAGGAATTATATTTTCTACACGTTTTCGATAAACTCATAAGCTTGTCCAAACTCGTTACGATAGATAAAAAAACACACAAGTCATGGTGAGTGCCCACAGACGTGAATGTCCAAGCGCGGCACGTCATAGCTACAAATATACTGTTAACTAGCATGTCGGTGACGCGAACCCACAAGATTTTCCCGTACCAAAAATCACTCAATGATCCTAAAGAAGTTTTCACTTCAAAATAAAACAACTGAAACGCAAACATTGGGAAATGTTTGCGTTTCAGTTGTTTTATTTTATTATTTATATATTTATTATAAATGGTTTCAGAAGACGGTGGCTGAAAAAACCTAACAAAATCAAATGCTCGATCAACTCAGCCTATAACAGTCCACTGCTGGACATAGGCCTCTCCCAGGCTGCGCCACAACACCCTGTCCTCCGCCTTCTACATCCAGTCTGTCCCAGCCACCTTTTTAAGGTCGTCGGTCCATCTATCTGGGGGGCGTCCCACACTATGCTTGCCGATACGCGGTCTCCACTCCAGGACTCGTCTGCTCCACCGGCCATCAGTCATTCGAAAATATGGCCAGCTCACTGTCACTTCAGCTTGCTGACTCAACAGGCTATGTCGGTAACTCCGGTTCTCTTCCGGATAACTTCATTTCTGATTTTATCCTTCAAAGAAACTCCGAGCATAGCCCGCTCCATGGCGCGCTGAGCGACCTTGAATTTGTGGACCAGCCCGACTGTCAGTGTCCACGTTTCGGCACCGTATGTCATAACGGGCAGGACGCACTGGTTGAAGACCTTCGTCTTCAAACACTGCGGAATTGGCGACGAGAAGACTTGACCAAGTTTTCCAAATGGGGCAGCATTTGGGAAACTTCGTCAAGTCTTCTCGCCGCCAATCCCGCAGTGTTTGAACCCAATCGGATCCTCCTGTCGGCTTCTTTCTCAAAGTTGTGTCTACCGAGCTGGATAACTTGTCCTAGGTAGACATACTCCTTCACAACTTCGAGAAGCGACCCTTCGATGTGGATTGTACTCGGTAAGACGTGCGATACTCGCTCAACCAAAATTAAAATCTTTATGGGACCAACCGAACCCAACCCAATAAAATTAATCGGTCTAGAAACCTCGAAAAACGGTAACATATGTACCAAGATACATAACTTCGTTTTTATTTGAAGTCAGTAAAGAATAATACGCTAAGTATTAATAAAAACACGAGAAGTTCTGTACAATTGTAACAAACCTAGGTTTTAAGAAACGTGGTCTGCCTTGCCAGAGCTCCAGAATGTTATATTAATCTGTAAACAAACTTATCGAATCGTTACCCGCATTGCAGAATCCATTCGGTTATCTACTGCACCAGCAGTGCCTCTTCTGTTTTGTAGTCAACAAGGAACCCTTATAGTTTTACCATGTCCGTCTGTCTGTCCGCGGCTTAGCTTAGAGACTATAAGTACTAGAAACCTGTAATTTAGCATGGTTATACATATTAATCACGCCAACAATGTGGAAAAATAAAATCTTTAAAAAAAAAAATTTGAAGTGTCTCCCTCCTTGCACGATCACATTTTTTTTCTCGTCTATCCCATAGTGTGGAACACAGTTGGATAGGCCGTTCAAAAATATTGCGGGTCTGTAAAACTATTTTTTGATTCAGGGATCCGTTTGAGTAATATTAAGCTTTAAAGTGCTACACACATAACATAACATACCATAATATAACATAACATAACATCGCGCCTTGTTTCCCCGAAGAGTTGGGCAGAGGTGTACCTATAGTACACCCACATTTCGCCAGTTATGTTTAAGTCCCATGTAATAGGGGGCGAGCCTATTGCCATCAACGGGGCACAAATCCAGATTCCGGGCTGCTACTGAGAAATTCCAGATAGAAAAACCCAATAACACTTCGCCTGACCCGGAAATCGAACCTAGGACCTCATGCTCAGCAGTAGCGCTTGCGACCACTAGACCAACGAGGCAGTGCTGAAGTGCTAATTTTTGTTATAGTCAAGTGTTCTCTCGCCCTCTGCTAAATAAGCTGGTTATTTTTGGATACGTGAAAAAAATCACAGCAGTAGTATATAATGTTCAAAGGAAAACTATCACAGCTAAGTAGGTATTACAACTTAACGAGTAATAGTCGACAACTTACATTTGCTGTTGGAGAATTGACCGACGTATTGGAAAACATGTTTTTTAACCGCTGCACGATATCTGACAAATGCGTGCACTGACTGAATAGGTCCACTCAATCTGTGAGGTTCTTTCTTCAAAAGACCATTTTAGACACCAATCTACATGGTCTTCACATGATCTGACCAAAACTATGTCTGGACTTTAAAAGAGACTGTGACCTCTGAGTTTGTTTCGGTCTTTCTTCTCAGAGTATTCAGATAGGAAACGCCGACCTCATCTAGTTGTTTTTTTGTAATATGATTGACCTATAAAAGTGTTTGTACAAACCTACTTACAGAAATTAAATAATTTCATTACATTTCAACTTTAATGTTAACTTTGTGTTTGGGATAAATTCATCCCAACTACAAAACTTTCATTGTGCGTGGTCCGACACGCACTTGACCTGTTTTTAATTTACTTTCGTCTCATGCAGAACGTATACTACCCCTTCACCTCTTTACAGCGTCTGGGTCAAGGTCACAGGGGGAGATCTAAAAATGGATGCCGGAAAAACAACGAAAACTATGTGCGTGATCTGCCGACTCGATAAGATTATGAGATTAAGATTGGTTTATAGGGAAAATGTCGCTGAAAAATATCGCTTGAACAATGTATTTTAGTTTGTTATGTAAACAATTATTTTAAGTGTCGATTATTCATCATAATCTTAGATACCTATATGACAGAAAATCTGTAACGCAATTTCTTAATTTAATTCCTTATCAACTATGTTACAAGTCTTGTTTATGTTATAGAGGGCGAGCTTATTTCCATTCCGGACTCAATCCAAACCAAATCAATCTGCCTAGCCTTTTCCCAACTATGCTAACATAGTAATGCTATGGCGACCCTAAGGTCAGCTTCCAACCTAACCGGATGCAGACAAATACCAGTATTTTATAGGAGCGATTGCCTGTAATAATAATAATAATAAGATGCTGGTAGGGATCTTGACCGTACTTCCGGGATTGTCCTGATAGCCGTGGAATACCTCTCCACTCCTCAAGCACCTCAGGAAGTGTTGCCCCCTTGTCACTACGTCACTATGTGCTAGCGACCGTTTTTGAGGGCCCATTATTGAATGTGCAACTCATCCCCTGTCATTTTATCTGTGTATTTTATATAAAACATTGGTGAGGCAGGGGCCATAGTCGTTCCATAGTTCTAGATAACCAGTTCACTTTTGCCACCCAAGTCCATAATCCAATATCTTTGTTTCCATATTCCGCAACCGTTCTACACCAACCGGGGGTTTCCTTTGGGCGCACTTGCATAGTGTGAACAGGGATAATCGTCGGTTGGTACCTCATTTAATTAAAAAACGTCTAAAGGCCTCTGCGAGTTGACTCCGGCCCCTCGTACGCCTTCCAAAGGTCCGGGACCCCAGGGTACCGAGATATGTAAGGACATCGTAATAATAAAGATGTATTGTTGAACTAGGACTAGATTACATGGCAAGGTAATATTATATTTAAAGCACAATCATAAAGTTTCTTAATCTAAATAGTTAGTGGGTGCCGTACAGGGCCTCAAGTCTGCTATTACAATAGTGTCAGAATGGTCTATAATTGATTTTATAATTGTTGATTTTTACAAGTTTCGTCATCTACTAATATAATGGCGTCATTAATGTGGATCGGAACAGACCATTCTGACACTATTGTAATAGCAGACTTGAGGCCCTGTTCTCCTAGATATGTTACAAAATAACCTGTGTTTAGGGGAAACAGTTGCGATCCCCGTCATAAATGGTTGACTTATAACAGCTATAGCAATTGTGACGTTATGTAAACGTATAAATGTATTAAAACGTGTATTAAACGTGTAAATATGTAATGTTAAATATGTATAACATAATCAGCCCATATTGTTCCCACTGTTGGGACATAGGCCGTCTCTCTGTGAGAAGGAGTGGGCCGTTAATCCACCACGTGGGCCCAGTGCGGGTTGGCAGATGCCACATGTCTTCGAATTTTTTATTAGGACGGTTTCGCGATTTTTCCCTTCACCGTTTTGAGAGCAGTGATGATAAAATAATTAACACAAAAAGTAAAGCGCCGCGGTTCGAACCTACGACCTACAACTCGTAAGTCGCGGCCGTTACCACTGGGCCACCACTGCTCTCCAAATATGTATATCGACGGTTAAAAGGTAATAAGGCATAAGCGACATTTTGGTCGAAAATAAGTTATGAATGCCATCCTACTTAATTAATCTCTATTTTTAAGTAGGATGGCATTCATAACTCATTTTCGATCACAATGTCGCTTATTACCTTTTAACCGTCAACATGGATATAGTAATCATTAAAGCAATCTAGGTTAGTAAACAAAAAAAAAAAAAAAAACTTTAAATCTAGAAAATTGCAGTTTCCGAAAAATCTAATTTATAAAAAGAAATGTTCAGTGTGTTGGTGTGGTGAGTATTTTGTTAGTGTAGTGAGTGTTTCGTTAAGTTATGTAGTGTGTCATGAATGTATGTATTGAGTGATCACTTCTTTAGGAATTCTTCTGTTTCGTCGTAGTTTAGGTTTAGAAAGAAAGCGCGAACAGTATTTTTGCATTTAAAGTTTGTTAAGCCGTAAATCGATTTTTTTTAGAGTGATGGGCCAAGGTAGATGGCAAACTTTTTTGTAAAAGCTGTGCGTGTAGGTGGTATTATCCTATCTGACCTCCACAACCCAGTACCAAGGGGTACCTTGGTAAGACTGGTTGTCAGACTGTTGACTTGTCATTCCACGAATGACAGCCGGGACCCGGATTGTTGTGCCCAACAGGATCCATGTAAACTTTGTAGCTATTAATAAGATCTTGTGATCTTGTTGATTTGAATTTGACCAACGGCTTAACCTATTTTCCGAGGCACGGAGGAGTCTCGGTCACCCTTCCACGGACCAACCCTGGCAAGCGTAGCTTAAACTGATGGATCGACGCTAGCGGCTATTATTACTTAGCCATGAGCTCCTCCACCGATTTCCACTCCAGACTCTTAAGGGAATTTTCAGTAAAAGTCTGGAAATAGGCTACTGAAAAACCCACTAACACTTTCCCCGATTCGGCGATAGGAACCCAGAGCCCAACACTCGCTTTTACGATCACACGAGGCGAAAAAGATGTTTTATGTGTCAATTAATCATTATAAAGACTTAAGCAGATGACAGACGATCCGCGGCGCATTTTCATGTCTAGCAAAATGTATTTACATAAAATTAAATGATGCGCAAAAAAGTCTTTCACTTAAAGTGGGTGAGTATAACATCATAACTAATCATAAGAAACATATTAAAAATGCGAAAGTTTGTTTGTTTGTTTGTTTGTTTGTTACGTTTTAACGCAAATAACTAACGGCTGAACGGATTAGGATGAAATTTGGCACATGGGTAGACCATGACCTGGAAAAGGATATAGGTTACTTTTTATCTTGGATCGAAGACGAAGTCGCGGGCAACAGCTAGTAATAATATGAATTCGCGTCGCAGACTTTTCGTACGTTGCAGAATTGATCGTACGTACAAATAGTTGGTCGTCTGAGTTCCCCTTTTAGCCTGTAAACATCCCTAGCTGAACATAAGCCCGACTGCCATTTTTTTCTTTCATTCTTTCTGATTTATTTGCATTGTTAAAGTAGGCGCCTATCTTTTTTTAACTTCCAATTTTTTTTATGCTGGATTACTTAGAGTAGGTAACTAATATTATTAGCGCACAAAAGGATGCTTGTGTATAACTAAATTATATTTTACCTCTTATCTAAGGAGTTCCTTACACACTCAAATTCAAAGCATTAATTTCGAATAAACCAATTACAGACACTTTTCAATTGTCAAGGGGTCGGTCGGTCACAAATATGAAACTAGTTGCCCATTCCAAAGCGTAGTAGGTACAAGTAGGTATGTACCTATGGAGATCAACGCGCAAAAAACTCCACGGAAACTCTTTTAAATCAAAATATTATGGCTACAAAATATTGTTTACATCATTCATTTTGAAATGAACATGTGAGAACGATGCAAAAGCGTCCTAATAAATAGATTAACAAAAAAAAAACACTATTAAAAAATAAATTAAATTAAAATAAGCCGTGGCAGATAAGAGATGACCAGTATCTACAGACGGTGCCCGTTTACGTACATGACGCATGGATTAGCACTATTCAGCTCAACTATTTTGAAGGGAGCTGAATGATCCAACACACAAATGCATTTTTATCTTCTCTTTTCTTTATTGATTTTGAATCAAAAGAGACCAATATTAACAAATAACTAGTTAGGTGCTTAATAGGTACCTACTATGCTCTAAGATACCTATTTGTTGAAATAAATATATTATTTTGTAAGTAGCATTACGGTTGCGAAAGAACAACGTTTTCCAGTTTTATTCGATAATCACTTTCATATTTTCTTTGAATACCGACCAGCTTCAATTTTGTTGCCTATTGAAAAAAGCAAACCTACATTTCATGAAAGAATTTTAAAATATGTTCTAGAATATGGAGTGTGCTTTCAAAGCGGGGCCATAAGTAGCTGCAAAGCTCTTCGCTCGCTGCGAACTATAGAACACGCTGCCTGTACAGTCGATTTCGAGCGACCGCGGTGGTCGGACCGACCGCGCGTCGTCGTACAAAGTTCACGCGAAGAACACGGTATTCGAAATTTAAAAGTGCTCCTCCGAACAACGTTGTATCATCAATTTTTTTTTCTGTTACTGTGTTAGAACATATTTGACGTTCAGTGTATAATTTTTGTTTAAATTTAAATGTGACTGGAAACTACTTTTGACAAAGTTTTGAATTTTCGTCTTTCTCAGTTTTCTTCAGTGTTCGAGAGTCGGTTTTTTCGAGGAGAATGTAATCGACTTTTCAGAATTTGAATAAACTTTTTGCGTGATTAATTGTATTAGTCTAATAAATGTGTTACTAAATATGGTTACATAAAGTACAATTCATAAAATTGGAGTGTATTACTAGTTATAAAATCTGTGTTTGTGTCAGTGTAAGTGGTCGAAAACTTCAGCAACTCTAAAGTAAGTAATTAAAAAGTTTGGCTTTTAATAAATATCAAAAGAAAATTCTCCATTATAGTTGAGTAAATTTAAATTAACTACGAATGAGTTTCCATCAACTTAAATAAAATATTCTACGCTCGACCTCTTCAAATAATAAATATTTTTACCCGACTGCCCCAGGAGGGTTATGTTTTTCGAGAGTATGTATGTATGTATGTATGTATGTACCTATGTATGTATGTATGTCTATTTCTTTGGCACGCTCTGTAGCCTAAACGGCTTGATGGATTTTAACATAAGGGGTGTCGTTAGATTCGTCTTCATTGTAGGAGTGACATAGGCTATATAATTTTTATATATTGCATCTGCAAATACAAAAAAAAGGGAGCGAAACGATTTTTTTAAAATAAATTACAACAATATTGATATCAAATAAAAGCTAGTAATGAGTCAATTCCATATATGTCTATATTAATAAAACTAAAAGCTTGAAATAAAACAAATTATTTAAAAAACAAAAAACCTGACTGCAAAACCACATATCTAACTGAAAAGAGAAAAACAAGCATTATAATGATAGAATTTTGGTATTGCAGGCGGGATAAACCAATAACCTGAAATATGGTGTAACTTTTGTTTGTCAAAATTGCCGCCTGCGACACCAAAATTCTATCATTATAATGCTTGTTTTTCTCTTTTCAGTTAGGTATGTGGTTTTGCAGTCGGGTTTTTTGTTTTTTTAATGTAGAGGATTGGTAAAACAAGTTGATGATGACGTTCTAATCGGTAGGAAGTGGTTACTGCCATCAATCGATAGGATTTTCGTAATTTTATTCATTGCTAAACTTGAAAGCTCATATTTTCGTTGAAGTGAAACAGAAATTGATGCTGCTTGAGAGAAATGAAAATAGGCAAAAAGCTAAATTCTAATAAAAACTGGAAATAACTTTGGAATAAAAGGTATAATTGCAGGATCAAGCAAAAATTTAATTATATTTACCTAACTATAAAAAATAAAATAAAAAAAACGGAATTCAATAAAGCTTTTAAATATTTAATGCCACTTATAGAATCATAGCACTTAGACATAATTCCAATGAAACAACTAGTTTTGATTATCTACAAAAAAAAAATATTTCTATAATGAAACAATTTTTATTGTCCGAATTTTCTACTATAAAGTGCAAAATTCGGTCAGGGGGTCGTCTTAGGGGTGGAGTTCAAAATTAGAGTAAAAGCCAATATCAATAATACATTTTCAGTGATTTTTTAAACAAAAAATATCACAAATTTTATTTATTTTATTTTATTTTACAGTTTTAGGAAAACTTACAGCTAAACATTTTTACACGATTGACAAAGCCCGTTAAAAGTTTTCACAGATAGAAGAGAGCTTACATACAAACAAAAATATTTTCAGTATTGATATAATTATATCGATAGCATACCTACATCTCATTTTTTTATTATTTCTATTTATGTTCTGTCGTTTCATAAATGCCCATGTAGGTTTATGTGAAATAAAATATTCTTCTTTGATTTGATTGATAAAAAATATATTTCAGTTTTACACAGACTGAAAATCTGTACAAATTTACCTAAAAGCATGATTCCGATTTTGTATGAGTTGAAGCATAATAAAGGCTCGTACAGACTAGCGCGATATCGCGTACGCGACAGGCAGCAATATGCCTGTCACGCACGATGAAATCTAGCAAAAATAATGTTGAAAATGCGTTGAAACAAAATTATTTTCGAGATTCACAAAGTTTACAACTAGTGGTGACAGTTAATAACAATGTTAAAACATAAACGTTGTAACAAAAACTTCTTGCAAAAGAATATTAAAATATTGTTGAGAAAGGTTACCTTTGAACCTGTTTTTATTATACCTTTTTAAAAGCTCTCCATCTGTTTTAGTTGTGGAATTGATAAATTCCGGTATTTTAATATTAACAAAGTTACTCTTATTTCTGAGTTTATCTTGGAAATCTGACGTGGATGAAGGAAAAACATCGTGAGAAAACTTGAACTTATGGTCCATATGAGTCTGAAATCGCCATCCCATCTTGAGCAAGCGTGGTGATCATTGATCGTGCCTTCTGTATGAGAAGAGGTGATTGTGCGTAGGAACAATAATTTGCCGGTATTACTCTTATTTAGTGGTAAAACATCGTGAGGAAGCCTGAACTTATGGTCATTATAAGTCTGAAATCACCATCCCGTCTGGAGCAAGCGTACCAATGCTCGTGCCTTCTCTGTATGAGAAGACGCGTTTGCCCTGCAGTTGGCTGTTTTTACAACGAAATAAGAGTAATAATATATTACTCTTATTTCGTGGTATAAATATTCTGTCGTCAGTGTAGCTGGTTTGTAACCAGGTGATCTGCCTAGGGTACGCAAGACGTACCCACTCAAGCATTGTTACTCCACCCAATTTTTGGGTTCTCCACTGGAAAACCAAATCATTTGGACTTTTTTTCAAATAATCAGGGGCCTAAGACTACTAACTCTCTCTCTTTATTACCGGCCCCGACGTACGAGTTGTAGGGTTCGAACCCATTCAGGCGCTTTACTTTGTGTAAATAATTTCATCAATTTCATTTTTTCTCTCAAAACGGTGAATGAAACATCGTGAGGAAACCGTCATGTTCTAGAATAAAAAAATAAAGACTTGTGACATCTACCAACCCGTACTAGGCCTGCAACATTATATCTGGGAACATCATAGGCTGATTAGTGATTATGCTAAGCGTACTATTTTAAAAACGTTGCAACGGTCCCACCATTGTGAATTTTTGACAGTTTTGTATGGTAAATCTGTCAAAAATTGACATTGGTCAGATCATTGCATTGTTTATAAATTATAAATTAATAGATAAACTGGGCCCCCAGTTCTTTTACACTTTTGCACTTGCAACGCGACCGCTTGAGTAGTGAATTAAAAATGACGTTATCAAATACATAGCTAACTCTGATGAACTGGGAAAACCATATATATAGACACTAATTGAAAGAGTCAACAAAAATGCTACTTTAATTGGTGCAATAAAGTTGAAGTGTATATATTATACAAGAGGCCGCAATAGCTTGAAGTAAACATAAATAGGTATCCACCTATTTTAAAAGTGGGTACTAAAATATCTAGGCATCAACCTTCATTGATTTTAGGAAAACGTAGCGGTGTCTTCACTGAAACAACAAGTTATTAGATGATCAGTTTATTTTTGTGAAGCTAGAAGGAGGTCTAATATGTATGTCTACAGTCCGGCCGTCGAGAGAATGTGTTCTTGACATCTGTCATTTACATATTAACGATTAGGTGCTTTGCGCATTTGATCCTTATAGTTAATAGAAATTATCCAACTGACAGGTGTCAGGAACGCATTGTCTCCACGGCTCGACTAGTGGTAAGTATACGGTGGGTGGGTAATGTTTGAAGATGGCAGGTAAATGAATTTCTAGGCCGATGAATGAATTTCTAGGATGATGAATTAATTTATACAAGGTGTCGTTTTGTATCCTCGTTGGAGGCTGCTATGAAAGGCATAATATCAAATAAAATTACGATACCTGTTCAATAATTAATGCATACTTGTTTTTTTTTTGTTATTTACGTGTGACAGTATTTTAGAATACACCACTTTCACAGAACAGTATCACCCCGTTGCATATGCGGTAGCGTGTGTGTAAAAGGGCAGTTACAGTGCGGTATCACACGGGCCGCGTTTTAAAATGCGTGTCCCACACACGACAAGACCTACTTATTTTATTATTGATTCGTGTCAAGAATCATTAGCATAGTTACCTCCTTGAATTTGACAAGGATGCAAAACGACACCTTGTATAATGACTAGCGTCTCGCCCCTGCTTTGCACGGTTTTTATGACTTGATAATACGAAGATATTTCTTTAAATGTAAGTTTAATATTAATTTCCCCCGACTTTACCTATAAATAAATATAATTTCCGGCCACCGTAGGCGCGGGCTTGCGGACGGTGAGCAATGGGTAGCTCGCCGTCCGATAAGGACCAAGCCCGGGTCGACAGCGCATTGTGTTCCACGCGCGCCTGAAAGAGATTGTAGGGGTCCACTAGGGCCGATGCCTGGTGGGGTCGCGTGGAAGTTCAAAAGGGTTACCGAGGCCCCTGGCAACACAGGCAACGGAAGGAATACGGGTGGGTTTTAGTCAGTAAGTGTCTGACACACCCTCCCGCTCCGCCCAGCGCGAGAGAATTTATTTGATAATCTCCAACCCAAAAAAAAAAAAGTGTAGGGATCCGCTAGGGCCGATGCCCGCCGGGGTAGCGGGAAAGTACGAACGGGATACCGTGGCCCCTGGCAACACAGGCATTGGAGAGAACACGGGTGGGTTTTAGTCAGTAAGAGTCTGACAGTCAGAAAAAAGGGGGTGTTTCTAATCTAAATATACGTTGACATGGAAATTATAAGTAAATATTATGCTACCAACATAAAATAGACCAGACATTACTAGGAGTGGAGAGGACTGCTTTAAGTGTTTATACAACTGTAGGAATAACCAATTCGTGGAAATTGTAAATAATAGGAGCTAAAGGAAAAACTGTTTGACAACATTTTCTAATTTCCAGGAATCAATGGTACAATGAGATCTTTGGAGATAATTTTTTGTCTATCTGTAGTTACTCACTCATTATTATTGTCTACGAATTGAATCAAAACTTTTGCCATTATAACAAAAAAGAAA
Organism: Atethmia centrago; assembly: GCA_905333075.3. Classification (NCBI taxonomy): domain Eukaryota; kingdom Metazoa; phylum Arthropoda; class Insecta; order Lepidoptera; family Noctuidae; genus Atethmia; species Atethmia centrago. The sequence goes on from HG995386.1 coordinate 23,257,090, forward strand.
CTGAAAAATAATATAATAGGGTCAAGCACAGGAAATACAAACAATAAAAAAGAACATTTCAAACTAACAAAATAATGAATACAAAAAAAGACCGGTACGAGGCCAAAAAGGCTCCTTCCCTGTCTCAGCATAATGCTGCGCTATTTAAAAAATAAATACCGCAACGCTATTATTCTGATAGGACCCCCGATTATAATGTTATTCCAGAAACTGTTTAAAAATAATAATCAATGGCGCCGATTCCCTTGTTCACAAACTAAACTAAATTTAAGTTCAGTGCATCTTTTTCTTTCTATTTCATTAAGAAAAGGACAGAAGATAAATTTTAGTTTAGTCCTGTCAAATTAATCAGCGCCTGTCACTACTCCATACAAGTTTAGACGTGATTAAAAACTTGCCTACTAAAATTACGTCAATTTACGTCAAGCGCTGATTAATTTGACAGGACTAAACTAATATTTATCTTCTGTCCTTTTCTTAATGAAATAGAAAGAAAAAGATGCACTGAACTTAAATTTAGTTTAGTTTGTGAACAAGGGAATCAGCGCCATTGTGTCCTTTTTCCAACTATCTTAGGGTCGGCTTCCAAACTACCAGGATGCAGCTGAATACCAGAATCTTTTAACTGTTTAATAATAATATAAAATATAATTCAATTTTTTCTCTCCAACAACTTACATAGTACCCGTTTTTCTTCATTCATGTTTAAAAATAAACGCAAAACTTACCGTATTGCATTTATTTTGAAACGGCAACCTCTTAACAAAATTACGTAAAGTGCATCTTGAAAATAACATTCTTTATATTTTTTTGCTTCCAAAAATGACATTGCAATGAAAGCCAAATACACTCTACATGATAATGATAACTTGGTCTGCATAGGACAGTGCGTTTGACACAAAGCCTGTCATCTTTTTTTATGGACACTTTTAACGTGCACGTCTTTCTACATTGTTCTCACATGTATAATTTCAACATGAATGATGTAACCAATAATTTTGTAACAATATTTTAATTTAAAAAAGTGTCCGTGGAATTTCTTGCCCGTTCTTCTCCTTAGGAACTTACTACGCTTTGGAATGGGTAACTAGCTTCATCTTTCTGACTGACCAACCCCTTGACAATTCAAAAGTGCCTGTATTTGGTTTATTTGAAATAAATGCTTTGAGTTTGAGGCCTAGCGGACTTTGTTTTAAACACATTTGTATATAATAGAATAATACAATTGCAATGCTCCGTTTTTTTTTTAAAGAGACTATCGACTATACAGTTAAGGGGCTTGTGGCTAAGAAATAGAGGGTGTCATGCTAAGCCTGCAGGTCCGTGCCTCGGAAATTACGTTAAACCGTTGCTCCCGGCCGTTATTTGTACATCTTTGTCAGTTGTTACGGGTCGTCAGAAGCCCAAAAGTCGGACAACCAGTCTTACCAAGGGGTATCGTGTTACCCAGTAACTGGGTTGTCGAGGTCAGATAGGCAGTCGCTCCATGTAAAATACTGGAATTCAGCTGCTTCCGGTTGGACTGGAACCCGACCCCAACATTGAGTTGGAAAAAAAGGCAGGCAGATAATGACTGTCAACTAATCCGCATAGGGAAACCGATATCAAACATAATGGTAAGACAATGGCGCCGATTCCCTTGTTACAAACTAAACTAAATTTAAGTTCGGTGCATCTTTTTCTTTCTATTTCATTATGAAAAGGACAGAAAATAAATTTTAGTTTAGTCCTGTCAAATTCATTTTTTACTAGCATTTTCGGCATTTTCTACTAGTCAACCTTTGGGTGATGCAGAGACAGACAGTGGTTGTTACTTTTCAGCCTGTAAAATGGTCTTAGCAACACTAAGGGTTCTTAAGTTTTGTCTTTTGAAGAAAAAACTGGCCAAGTAAGTGTCGGACCACGCACAATGAAGGGTTACGTAGTTGGGATGAATTTATCCCAAGAACAAACTTAACATTTTAGTTGAAAAGCATGTGGGACCATACAATCCAATTTCAAAATATGTAATTTTGTACGCACAATATTGAGAGATTTGCCAAGTTATTTTAACACCGTAATCTATAAGTAAAGAACAATTTTCTGTATATTTTTTTTAATAATCATCTTGTAATTTGGTTATGTAAATAAATAAATCCCCTTCTTTCAATTGTTTTGTAATTCAAAATTCCAACTTTGAATATTGAACAGTTCTAAATTCAAAATTGACGGCAAATATGTAAACGATAGAACTTAAAAGGCATGCCTGGTATTCCTTTAAGCTTCCCTTTTATTAACATTCCAATAAGGTACATAAAGTCTTATTATTCGAACACATTTTTGAGTTTGTGGCTGTGTTACACGGGTACCCTTTGTAAAAACATAACATCACACCGGTAATCCCGGAAGGGTTAGGCAGAGGTGTACCTATATTACACCCACATTTTGCCAGCTATATTTAAGTCCCATGCAATATGTAATAGGGGCGAGCCTATTGCCATGAACCGATTAACAACAAATTCAGACTCCGGGCTGCTACTGACTTCTAACTACTTAATATTTCCCGTAGGTATTTTTATTTACTCGTACTCATTTTTGATGTGGTGTACATAAATGACGAAAAAAAATGAAAATTAAATAAAAATGCTCACCACATTCGCTGCAAACGTTCGTGACAGATGTCCTTACTCGCTATGTTCGTTCGACGTGTGTACACAGCTTAAGATCCGTACTTACTAGTGATGGAATGATCATTACTTTTTAACTAAACAAACCAAGAGATTGGCGTGTAGATTGATGCGTCGAAAACAGGTTTTAAACTGTGAGTGAATCGATTATACGTTTCCTGCTAAAAGTGCTAAATGTAATATAAACAAAGAAGTCAAGTCGAGTATTTTTAGGTAAGGAATTTTCTAATTTCTGGTGTGCGGTTGAGTAGAGAGAGGCACGTGGCTAAATAATAACACGGGTCAATCGAAGGTTAAGCTACGCTTACCGCGGTAGGTTCGTGGATAGGTGATAATCCATTACATATCAAGACCCCTCCGTGCCATGGAAAGCACGTTAAGCCGTTGGTTCCGGCTGTCATTCGTAGATCTTTGACAGTCATTACGGGTCGTAGAAGCCCAACAGTCTGATAACTAGTCTTACCAAGGGGTATCGTGTGTTACCTAGGGCTGTTGACATTAATAAAATATCGGAATTTCGATATATTGATATTTATTAAAATATATTTATTTACAGAACCAAATTACAAGATGATTATTAACATTAACTAAATTGAATTAAAACTAAGTTAAGCCTAAAAAAGGCCCCGCCCGCCCCCTATTTTTAAATATATCAATATCGGAATATAATATAACGAAAAAGATGATATTTCGGTATAATTATCGATATATCGGCTTAATTAAAAAAAAAGCAGTTCAAAAATTACATACGTAGTGTCCTAGTTTATAATCCAGTATATTTAATAAACAATTAAATTATAAATGTTTGAAAATGTTGGGATGTGTATGTGGAGGCGAAAGCCGATGAGACTTCCAAGGGAGGTGCTTGCACTTCTCTCGCCCCTGGTGGCCTTACAGCTAACGCTGCGCGTACCAGCGTGGGCGTCGGTCCAGCTGTGGCGAGAACCACAGCTAAGACCAAAACTAAAAAGTCCCAAAAGCTCCAAATGACGTCGCCGCTGATTGGGACCAGTACCGACCTTTCCCATACCAAGGTGACGATCCCGGTGCTGGGTAACACCAGGGGTCCAGCCAAACACCCACCTACTGAGGCTCCTCTAGCCTCCTCCCACCAAACGGCCGTCACTGGTCAAACGGAGACGGCCAGCTGCACAGAGGGTGCATTTTCACACGCCTGGCAAGTGCAGAAACGCAAGGGCAAGGGTAAACGCACTCAACAAGCCCGCTGCCCTTGCACTGACCCTTCAGGTCCATCAACTGCTGCAATTAAAGGCAAGCAGAGGGATGGAGTGACGAGGAAGGAGCGACGCCAAGCCCGCTGAAGGCCAGGTAAGGGCTCCCACACCGAACAGGCCACTGCTGCTAGTTCGGTCAAACCGACGAGTGGCCAACTGAGCTTCTCCGCTGGAAAGCGGTCACAGGCAGAGACCAAGCCAACCAGCGCCCAGTCAACCGCCAATATACTGCCGTCTTAACGAAAAAGGGCACAACTAAAATTTTTCCGAAATTTTGTTATATACATATTCGGAATCAGAATAAAAAGGCGCATCTGTCAGTTTTTTTTATACATTTTTATGAGCAAGATCTTCAAAGATACCTTAAACTAAAAGGGCATAATTACACCATTTTTCACATTAAGATACGGAAAAAGGACTCATTTGACTTTTATTACGTTGAAAGGTCACAGATGTTCAGATGTGGCTTTTGTTTTATTTATTTTTTTAATATTTTGTTAAATAAAAAGGCCCATCTGGTCCATATTAAAAATAAAAGGCATATGAGCCAAATGTGCCTATTCTTTTTAATTTTCATCCACAATACGCTGAGTTAATGAGTTTAAAAGAAAAGACACAACTAGTTAGATGTGCCTTTCTTAACTAGTATTTTTGAAAAGAGGTGAACTGAGGGGAGTCGGCCCCAAAGCGAGTCGTGTCAGTTGTGCCTTATGTGTAAAAGCGAGACCACGCTTCAAGAGTTTAAAACTGTTATGTTCTGCCCGCGGCTTATTATTTTCAATCAGAGTTATGTTCCTGTAGGAGACAAAAAAATACATGAAACTGGTCAAACCTTAGGAGGTTTATGGAATGAAGCTACTTCAGGTAGAAAAAAGGTAGACATTTTTCCAGGAAAACCGAGATTTGAAGCACGTGATTTTATGGTTTGATAACTGTGCGGCGCAAAACATAAATTGGGCGCTATATTCTTATTTAGTATATTTAGTCAATTTTTCTGACGTCAGGTTTGGAAGTATTATTACACTGCGCTATTTGGAAGTGGGCCACACGTTCATGGCTGCAGATTAGTTCCACCACAGAGTTGAACAATCACTAAAAAAGGAAAAACGTGCATATGACTTTGAGGACTTCTGCAAAGCTGTATCCGATACCAGCTCCTGCACCATTGTAAAGAAAATGAATGTTCAAGATTTTTACGAACTTGAAGACTGTTCCTCAGTATACAAATTGCAAAAGTCAACTCCTCGAGTTTATATGAATACCATTTCTGAAGCAACCTTCCGCAGGGGATTTAAATCTCTTATGTACAAAAATAGTCACAGTTCAGAAGAACACTTTGAATTAGATTTTCTGAAACTGAAAAATATTAAAACTGGAATTCCATCACCACGCCAAAAGCTTGTACCAAGAGGTATTGCATCAGAAAGAAATTCTGCAATACTCACCAAGTTTGGCCCACTCATGCCCACTAAAAGAAGGGTTTTTTAGGAATCTTTACCTGTAAACGATGGTTCTGCTGATCTCACTCAAATTCATGATGACTAACCAAAGTCAAATTAAGCAAGACTGATTTATAATCTGATTATTAAGTATAATAGATTTTTTGTTACTAATGACTGATTTTGTTAAAAGATTTAATTATATAATACTATTGATCTCATTGTGATACTCAAATGTAAAAGGTGCCATCTCATTGATAAGGAATAATAATTATTTTTGAAAGGTAAAGGTTTTCACTTAATTATTTTTTATTTAACCTGAACAATTATTTAAGAATTGAGTTTATAGGTAAAGTAAAACTAAGTCATTACAACTTTTGAAGTATTTTCTTAATTATTAAAAGGCACAACGGGTCAAATGTGCTTTTTCGTTGTAATATTTTTTTATTTTAACACTAAATACTAGGAAGAAAGGTCACATTTGGGTTTTTACGCCTTTTATACTTAACAATCATATTTTTACATAATTTATTTTACTAAGTAGAAAGAGGAAATGTAGTTTATTTATTAATAGCCAAATAAATAAATTATTAGTATTAAATAGTTTTGTAGGCATCATGTTAATATAACTACTTCCATTAACACATTTTTTATAAGACAACCATTTGTATATTTTTTTGCCGAAAAACAGCAAAATATTTTAAACTCAATTTCCTTAAAATTTACAAAATGTTAGATGTGCCTTTTTAAATTACGACGGCAGTATAGCTCTTAGTAATTATTGGTTAAGACGCTGATAACACCTAAACCGCGGTCACTGTCAGATTGCATAGAAAAGAAAGAGAAGCGCGATGATACAACGCTTGTAATTTATTGCAAAATATGAAGCAATTATCTATTTACTCAAAATTGAGTTGAGTAATCGAAAATAAAAAACAACCAAGTTTTCCATTCAAATAAGACGTTTTTGTTATTAATTAAACACGTAACGTATGTTGATATTTAATGCAGATATTTTGGATTAGAATTCAAGATAAGAGGTTAGTTTAACGTTAGTTTGTATCGAGATTGTTTATCAAAACGTGTTTTGGTAACAACCAAGTTCTAGGAAATATGTTCAAAATTAATATATATTTTATTCCGCTACCACAAACTATACAGACTTGGCAATTTTTTTCTTAAGAGAAGCCAATTGTGGTCAATTGGGTCTTGTCAGCGCCTTAAGGTGGATCCACAGTGGTAGCCCGCGAAATTCTAAATAAATAAATACTTAATTTAAATGAGACAAATAAGATGATGATAATTTGTCATAACCTCTCGTTTTAACTTCGCTCGCTATTAACCACAGACTAAATAACGATAGTCAAGCTAAGCTCTTAACGCTGACAGTGAAAAGTAACAACAAGAATAAGTAAATTTGGTATTATTATTTATCATAGATTATAGTAATTTTTATACCACAGAGATCAAATTCTATACAAAATTACAGTTCGTTTTAAAATAATAAGCAAATAAATAAACTAGGGAAAGTGGATATACATAATATAGTGTAAATAAAGTACAGTAGATTAAGTTTACGATGATGTTGTAGTTTAAATAAAATATGAGATTTTTTCTTTTTTTTTTTGAATATCGACCGTCGATGTGTATATTTTAAATATCGAACTATCGATATATCGTCCAAAAAGATATTAGTAATAAATATCGATATTTCTAAAGAATAATATGTTATCTACAGTCCTATTGTTACCCAGTTACTGGGTCGTAGAGGTTAAATATCCAGTCGCTCCATTTAAAATACTGGTATTCAGCTATATCCGGTAGACTGGAAGCCGACCCCATTGGAAAAAAATGAGAAAAGGCTAGGCAGATTGATTTTGGTGTGTGTTTGATTGAAATATAAATTGAAACTCAAAAGCTATTTCTGCACATAGTTGAGTACCTTTTTCCGAGTGCCGGAAAACGAACATCATTTAATCATGCCAGATTCGAAGATCACTTTAGCACGCTTTCATGCCAAAATTTTTTCCTGCGTGTTTCGTTGGTAATCAATCATCTATCACAATGATTTTGATATCTATCTATTTTATTTTTGTATTTTGAGAAGTATGAGGTTATATCAGATTGATGGTTTTGAACAGATTGAGGTTTACAATACTCTGTTACACGTTCCAACATATGTTTTAGATTTGTATCAAAATCAGTTACCTACTAGTAACGCCATCTGTTAATTGTAATAGTTTATGTTTGTATGATCTGAAGTGTGCTCAATAGAAAATCATTCGCTCACTCTGCCTTGGAAGAAGAGTTTGATTTATAATATGCACAAAAATGTATAATTTGTATTTGCAACCTCATCTAGGTTTAAGGAGTTTAGAGTTAGTTTTAGAGGGACTTGTGGCTAAGTAATAACAGCCGCACGGGTCGATCGATCAGGTTAAGCTACGCTTGCCGCGGTTGGTCCGTGGATGGTTGACCATTTTTACATACCAAGACCCTCCGTGCACGAAAGCACGTTAAGACGTAGGTCCCGGCTGTCATTTGTAGATCTTCGACAGTCGTTACGGGTCGTCAGAAGCTAAAAAGTCTGACAATCAGTCTTACCAAGGGGTATCGTGCCCAGTAACTAGGTTGTGGAGGTCAGATAGGCAGTCGCTCCATGTAAAATACTGGTATTCAGCTGTATCCGGTAAGACTGGAAGCCAACCCCAACATAGTTAGGAAAAGGCTAGGCAGATTGATTGATTGAATAATTTATGAAAATAAATATAATTTATCATTTTGCCCAATTTGTCATCTCACATGCGGCAGACATGTCCAGCCCGGGTCGCGGGAAGGTACTAAAGGGTTACCGAGGCCCCTGGCAACACAGGCAACGGAAGGAATACGGGTGGGTTTTAGTCAGTAAGAGTCTGACACACCCACCCGCTCCGCCCTGAGCGGGAGTAGTTATTTGATGATTTCACACGAAACCAAAAAAAAAGTCATGTCCGGTCCAGCCCCACTTAAAATTTGCAGCTTTTTGGGTAACGTCCATGAACTTGGTTTTGGCGTGCAGTGTTGTGTTCCTTATGTGGTCTGAAATTCGAACCCAAAGGATACTGCGCTCCATGGCTCGCTGGCAAAACTCGGTTCGCGGTTTTAGCACTATATGTGAGATTGGGGAGAATACACATGTCCATAATTCTCCTCTAGGCGCTCTCGATGGTTCGAGCAACTTCTTACAAATGACAAATGGGCTAAGTTAACCACCGATTGGGTCCCACTAAAGGTACGATGACATCGCGGCAGGTCAAGAGGAAGATGACGGGACGAGCTTGACTCCTATCGAAAAGACTGGTCGGTACTAGTAAAAGACAGAATTGTGTTGAAAATGTAAAAGGAGGCCTTTCCTCTGGAGCGGGACAATACAGGCTAGTTAGATTAGATTAGATTTAGGATTAGCAAGTTGAAAGGTTAAGAAAAAAGCTGTATATAGGTACCGTGGTTACTTTTTAGGGTTCCGTAGTAAACAAGGAACCCCTTATAATTTTGACATGTCCGTCTGTCTGTCTGTCTGTCTATCTGTTTGTCTGTCCCCCCTTTAGCTCAGAGAAGCTTATTACTAGAAGCTGTAATTTGGCATAGGTATACATATTAATCACGCCGACAAAGGGGTAAAATACATTTTTTTAGTGTTCCTCCCTTGCACGTAATGTGGGGATGATATTTTTTTTCTCGCCTATCCCATGGTGTGAAGCATCGTTGGATAGAGCGTTCAAAAATATTACGGGTCTGTGAACACCATTTTTCGATTCAGGAACCCGTATATTTGCGTAATAATAAGTTTTAAAGTGCTTATTTTTGTTAGAATCAAGTGTCTCCCCTCCTGCCAGCTAAATGGTAGTTTGTGGAGATTTGAAAAAATCTTGGTAGTAGAAGTACAAATATATAATGCAATTAAAAGGAAAACTATCACAGCTAAGTAGGCTTTGCAACTTAATGAGTAATCGTCGACAACTTAAATTGGCAGTTGGAGAATTGACCGTGACGTATATCAGTTTAAGGGAGAACATGCTTTTCAGCTACAATGTTAAGTTTGTTATTGGGATAAATTCATACCAACTTCCCAACTACGGAACTCTTCATTGTGCGTTGTCCGACACGCACTTGGCCAGTTTTTCTATGATGTGGACTGTGTGTGTGCACTCAAGCTGTTGCTTACCGGAACCTTGCTGTAATTGTCTCGTGGTTAAGATCTCGCTTCTCATGCTCGTGGTTCTGGGTCCGGGCAAGTACCTACCAATGTAACTTTTTCAATAGGGTATTTTACTATATACGAGAAAAAATCTATAAATAGATTATTGAGATACGAGTAGTTTAGGCAAAAAGGAGTCGGAAAATGTTACTTTTAGTTCATAAAATAACGAAATAAATTTTAAAATTCAATTCAACGTTTTCAGTTTTTCTAATCTGTTAAAAAAACACCATGAAATAGTAGCCGCCATGTTATTACGTCATACGGCTATGTAAACTAAAACGAGTCAACTGTCAACTGATAGTTAGATAATAGATCAGCGCATTTGTTTACATAGCTAAGTGACGTCATGACCACAGAGCAACATGGCGTCCACTGCGTAAAGCGTTTTCGTCAAACTACGCGCGAAATTTGAAAATGTAAACTGCTGGTACACTGGCCGTAATCCACCACGCGGGCCCAGTGCGGGTTGGTAGATATCACATGTTTTCGAATTGTTGGTTCTAGGACATGCCGGTTTCCTCACGATGTTTTCCTTCACCGTTTTGAGAGCAGTGGCGATGTAATAATTTACACAAAGTAAAGCGTTGAGAGCAGTGTTGATGTTATAATTTACTCAAAGTAAAGCGATGAGAGCAGTGGTGATGTTATAATTTACACAAAGTCAAGCGTTGAGAGCAGTGGTGATGTTATAATATACACAAAGTAAAACGTTGAGAGCAGTGGTGATGTTATAATTTACACAAAGTAAAGCGCCTGTCTGGGTTCGAACCTACGACATACAACTGGTAAGTCGCGGTCGTTATCACTGAGCCACCACTGCTCCCTACCTGGGCCTCAAGTCTGCTATTACAATAGTGTCAGAATGGTCTGTTTCGACTCTCATTAATGACGCCATTATATTAGTAGATTATCAAACTTGTCAAAATCAACAATTATAAAATCAATGATAGACCATTCTGACACTATTGTAATAGCAGACTTGAGGCCCAAGACTTATAATTCATAATAATACAAGTCAAGTCATTGCCAATCCCTCTTGAGCAAGCTTGATGATCCATGCTCATGGCTTTTTGTATGAGAAGAGGCTTTTCCCCTGCATTTGGACAATAACAGGCTGGTATTATTTATTTAGTTATGTTGTCGAAAAACTCATCCACATCGCTGTCTACTGGTAATATAGCCAAGAGACTGGCGTCATTGCCACGTTGTATGGCAACGCTTAACCTCTGGCCAAGGTAAAATCCAGCCCTTATGTCACGGGAAGTGTCGACCGGCCATTTAGAGATTTCCTTAAAAAGGTCATGAGCAATCGGACCCCACGGCTCGAGGGTTTCAACCCAAACAGCTCGGAAATATAATGACCAACAAGGTTATCATACTTACGCCGCGGATGTGTGATCATCATCATCCGCCTGCCTTTTCCCAACTATGTTGGGGTCGGCTTCCAGTCTAACCGGATGCAGCTGAATACCATTATTTTACATGGAGCGACTGCCTATCTGAACTCCACAAGCCAGTTACTGGGCAACACGATACCCCTTGGTAAGGCTGGTTGTCAGACTTTCGGGCTTCTGACGACCGGTAACGACTGTCAAAGATCTACAAATGACAGCCGGGACCAACGGCTTAACGTGCTTTCCGAGGCACGGAGGGGTCTTGGTATGTAAAGATGGTCACCCATCTACGAACCAACCGCGGCAAGCGTAGCTTAACCTGATCGATCGACCCCTGCAGCTGTTATTACTTAGCCACAAGCCCCATGGATGTGTGATATGTGGAGGATTTTATCGACGCCATATTTTAAATTGTCAATTGTTTTAGTTAAGTTTGGATATAATTTTGTTATTTTTATTTATTAATTAGGGACAAAAATGTGTTAATTTTACTGGGAAACTATAATTTAAGGAAGTTTTTACCGCTGTCCTATGCATAGATCACCAGAGGGCGTGCCGTCTTCTTTCATATCGGCACAAATAAAATATATAGGTATAGAAAATATAAGACGTTTAGTAAAATGGTACAGGGGCCGTCTCCCCGGGGTGCGATGGACATAATTATATTTGAGCATCGGCACTGGTAGACGCTATTTGAATACAACCCCAGGGTAATATTTTTGCCTACTTTAGTGATAAAGTTGAAAATGTGCAGTGGACTTTTAAAATAATAAAACTATTTAGACAACTTTAAAATAAGTGGCTAGTTTTAATTCTGTATTGCAAACATGTAGGTAACCCCGTTGAACGCCAGACTCCGAATACCTAAGTTCTTATGCACCAATGGTGTACCACGCGACATTTCACTGTCATTTATGCAACTGTTGTATAAAACACTCATGTGATACTAACATTTGAATCCTCTATAAACGGTTCTGAAACCATAGGGTATTGTACAGTGTTGTAAGAACTATGTAAATTCATGGAAAGTTTCTGATAATAATTGATTAGAAATGTCCTTTGCTGCATTAGAAATATCTGGTGGTGTGTTGTCAAAGCTTGTATCAGTCATTTTTCTAAACAACAAAGTAATAAATTTTTTCAATACTAATGTCGAACAAAAAGGCGGGTTACGACGTGTATTTGAATAACCTGTAAGTTTTTTTTTTAATTACGGCGCTGTGGTAGTAAAACGCGCGCGCATTTTTAATGTTCTTTTTTTGAAAAGGAGTTGCATAATTAAATTTAGTGCAACATTATAACACTCGTTCGGATGATATTATGGTTACAATGACACTGATTGTTTTCATGTTGGCAATATGCTCAATGTTTCAGAAACTTTTATAGAGGATTTATAGCATGGGTGTAGATAAACATCTATAATAATAATTTTATGAGATAATTCTTAAACAAGCTCTCCAAATATTTATAATAACATAACATAACATCACGCCTGTATTCCCCGAAGGGTTAGGCAGAGGCGAACTTTGTGCACACCCACATTTCGCCAGTTATTCGGCCGAGCCTTTTGCCATCAATCGGACACAAATCCAGACTCCGGTCTGTTACTGAGAAATTCCAAATGGAAAAACCCAATTACACTTTGCCTGACCCGGGAATCGAACACTTTTTTTTTTTTTGGTTGGGATATCATCAAATAACTTCTCCCGCTCTGGGTGGAGCGGGAGGGTGTGTTACTACTGACTAAAACCCACCCGCATTCCTTCCGTTGCCTGTAATGCGGGGGCCTCGGTGACCTATTAGTACCTTCCCGCGACCCCGGCAGGCATCGGCCCTAGTGGACCCCTAAATTTGTGCAGACGACATCTCTTTGAGGCGCGCGTGGAATACAACGCGCCGTCAACCCGGGCCTGGTCCTTACTGGACGGTGAGCTACCCATTGCTCACCGTCCGCAAGCCCGCGCCTACGGTGGCCGGAAATCCGCCCGGGATACCCGACGCCCAGGGCGTCTCCTGCGGCGGCTAGGGGCAAGAGGGCGTGAAATTTGCCTTTCCCTCAACCGTCCTGCCTCCTCCTTCGCGAGCATTACTGCTTCGCAGAAGGAGGTGGTGGGTACCCATGCCCTCTCGCTCCGTACCATGGCCTGAACCAGGGCCGGACGCGAGAGATCTCTGCCACCGATCGCCTCCACGAGGACGAGGCGGTGCTCTGCCCAAGCTGGGCAGACCTCCACCGTATGCTCCACCGTGTCCTCCGGGCGATCCACACAGTGGTGACCCCCGGGCGTTTCCTCCCGCCGTATCCGACATAGGAACCTCCCGAAGCTGCCGTGTCCGGTGAGGACCTGCGTCAGGCGGAAGGTGAGGAAGCCGTGGCGCCTCTCTAACCACTCCTCAAAGAGGGGACTTATCGCCGCAATCGTAGCGTGCCCAGCACTGGGTTGCGACAACCGTAGGGAATCGAACCCTGGACCTCATACTCAGCAGTAGCGCTTGCGACCACTAGACCAATGGAGAAAGGCGAGGAGGATATTGAGAATGTAATGATTATTTTCTCTAATACTCAATGGTATCTCGATATAAGACCACCAGTGCACAAAACAATCAAGAAATCTAAAATGGAATCTCGATTCAGTTCATTGCACTAAAACAGATTTTATATCGAAACAATGAGATCGCAACGTCTTAACAGCTTACTATGATTGCTCAGATCAAACAGATCCTCTTTTATCTGCGGTCGGTAATGGATTATAGCCGATACTGATACCGAGAATCAAGTTCTGATATCGCATTGAGGTGTGATTTCGCAGAGAGGTGCAATCTCGTATACCCGTCAACCACGACGCTACTTAAACGTAACCAGACAATCTCAAATAACCTGTGGCGGCATCTACAGCGCCGCATACGAACTACGCATCAAACTGACGTCACGCAAAAATCCTGCATCGCGCAAGCAGAGTTTACCGCGCAACTAGCATATATACAACATACTGACATCAACCGTCGGGCAGTTGCCCACCAGACACGACACCCGTCTGGTCGGAGGATCCTCCCTTTTCTATGGAGGATGAGTGAACTTTACACCCTGTTCCTCATGCCTCTATAAACCAATGAGTAGCCCGAATGCCCCAGCACTAGTATTACCACGATTCGGAGTCAAACAATAGAAAATCAATTGTGTCTCATTACCTATCCTTGACCAATTAATGGTAGTTCGATCCGAACACGTTTTTGACTCGCTTATACTTATTATCTAGTTTGTGTGTCTCACCATGTAGTGACCAGCATTGAAATAGTGCTGTAACTACTGACAAATGCGTGCACTTACTGGACAGGTCCACTCAATCTGTGTGGTTCATTCATCAAAAGACCATTTCGGACACCAATCGACATGGTCTTCACATGATCTGACCAAGATTATGTCTGGACTTTAAAAGAGACTGTGACCTCTGAGTTTGTTTCGGCCTTTCTTCTCAGAGTAGTCAGATAGGAAACGCCGGCCTCATCTAGTTTAAAAATGTGTTTTGACGTGTAAAAGTGTTTGTAAATACCTACTTACAGAAATAAAATCATTTATCAGTGCTGTGACATTCTGGCTACTCATTGGGGATTTGAATTTGCAACACGTTACATTTGAGTAGTGTCTTCGACCAGCTTATGACTTTGACGACTATGAAAAAAAAAACAAACTTAACATTGTAGTTGAAAAACATGTTCTCCCAGACATCAATATATGCTACGGTCAATTCTCCAACTGCAAAGTTAAGTTGGTCGACTATTACTCGTTAACTTGTAAATTTCACTTAGCTATGATAGTTTTCCTTTTAATTCCAATATAAATATGTACTACTGCCATGAATCTCCATAAACAACCATTTAGCTAGCACTTTATTGCTTAATATTACGCAAGCCCATCCTTGAATCGAAAAGTGGTGTTCACAGAACCGCAATTTTTTTAAACCTACCCAACGATATCCCACGCTATGGGTTAGACTAGAAAAAAAAAAACATCATACCCACATTACGTGCAAGGTACGCAATTTTTTTTTCCACGATTTTATTTCAGCACTTAATCGGTGTGATTTATACGAGTATGTATACCTATGCCAAATTACAGCTTTCTTGTACGCAGGAGTTACGCGCATTGAGCGTCTCTGAGCTACAGCGGGGACAGACAGACAGACGGACATGGCGAAACTATAAGGGTTCCTTGTTTACTACGGAACCCTAAAAAGGAAGCGTCCAAGAATTCCTCATGTTTCATGGCTGTTATTGCAAACACAACAGAATCAGCCTATAATGTTCCCACTGCTGGGACACAGGCCTCCTCTCTGTGAGAGGGAGTGGGCCGTAATCCACCACGCGGGCCCAGTGCGGGTTGGTAGATGTCACATGTCTTCGAATTTTTGGTTCTAGGACATGCCGGTTTCCTCACGATGTTTTCCTTCACCGTTTTGAGAGCAGTGGTGATGAAATAATTTACACAAAGTAAAGCGCCCGTCCTGGTTCGAACCTACGACCTACAACTTGTAAGTCGCGGCCGTTACGACTGGGCCACCACTGCTCTCAATTTGCAAACACAAATCTCAAAACAATACAAATATTGATTTCGTTCGTGAATTGTACCTACTTATGACATTTTGTACAGCCGTTGCCGGACACGGTAGCTGTGCGATTTTATTACTGATATATATAAGTGACACGTATGCACGTATCTGTATGCATTTATGATGATCATCATCATCAGAATTTAGTCTACTAATTTTTTGTTTGGGTGGGAAATCATCAAATAACTTCTCTCGCTCTGGGCGGAGCGGGAGGGTGTGTCAGACTCTTATTTACTAAAACCCACCCGTATTCCTTCCGTTGCCTGTGTTGCCAGGAGCCTCGGTAACCCTTTAGTACCTTCCCGCGATCCCGGCAGGCATCGGCCCTAGTGGACCCCTTGTGCCGCCGACATCTCTTTGAGGCGCGCGTGGAATACAACGTGTCTTCGACCCGGGCCTGGTCCTTACCGGACGGTGAGCTACCCATTGCTTACCGTCTACTTTACGTTAGGTCTTTCCAATAGCACACCATTAATGGTTTAATTCTCGGCTACTATCATTCAGTTTCTACCAACTATCTATGCAGGCAAAAATTTAAGTATACATATCGTATGAAATGCAATAAACGATAATTATGTTATGTGTTTTTTTTTTTTATAATATCTGATTCAGGATTCAGGACCCCTTCAGTTGACATCCTGGATTCTAGTCCAGGATGTCAACTGAAGTGGTCCGCTAGGGCCGATACCTGCCGGGGTCGCAGGAAAGTTCGAAAGGGATACCGCACACCCTCCCGCTCCACCCAGAGCGCACCCAAAAAAGAAAAGGATGTCATTATGCGCTGCATATGTTCTTTACGTGGAACCAGTTTGTCGACCGATCCCCCTTATCGACCGACTAACGCAAATTGCTTGCCATAATCACCTACTTCGGGTGGTGGTTGTCACATGTCTTTGGATTTTGGTACTGTGAACATTTACGTTTTCTCACGATGTTTTCCTTTACCGTTTTTAAAGTAGTGGTGATGAAGTGCTTATTGTAAAGTTTAGTAACGTATCATCAATTTGGAATACAGAACTAAGGACACTGAATTTTACTAAACAAAGTTTTACAAGCTTCCAAGCTTATCCGACTTCGTTCAGCGCAATTGTTGTTGAAAGCATTTATTCAATGTCGTGACTTTAGAAAATATACGTTAAATCAACTGTTTTATTCTTAGAATAAAACAGTTGATTTATCGGCTTTAAAACAGCTGTTGCACCGGATATTTTGTGAGAAATAAATCCCTTCTTTTCTGGGATAATACAAGCTCTAGTTCCGTTAGACTTTTGCTTTAAAATATTATGATTATTGTGGAAACCGCATTTTATCAAGTACGATTCACACAAATTATCAATTAAAAGCTCTTACAGACCGGGACGATATCGCTTGCGCGACAGGCAGCAATCGGTATGTCACGCCCGCGATATCGCCACAGTATGCAGGGGCCTTAACGTTTTCATATTTGTACTAGAATGTATTATTCTTCATGAATAATGGAATGAATGAATAATTATGTGAAATCTGGGTATTATTACAATAATATTGTACTGCCTCATTTGACTAGTCGTTGCCAGCTCGACTGCTGAGAGTGGAATGAAGTGGTGAAGGGCGGGCGTTTTGGTACTCTCTTAAGTAATTTTGACGTTCAAAATGTGCTGATTTTCAGCCTAATTTGAATAAGTGACTTTTGATTTGATGGTTTAAGTCAAGTTCGGTGCCATTCATTTTGTTGCTAGGCAACTCTCAACAGTCATCTAAGCATTACGCATCGGCGAATCGGTGTCGTATTTAGTGATCGCCTAGTGGCTGGTGAATTATTTTTTTGCGCCAAGGATAGATAAACCACGTATTCAGTGCACACAAACAAAAATTGCACAATACACAAAAGTACAAATGAAATGATAACACATTACATGAATAAAGAAAAAACAAAAGATGCCAAATTACACAAAAATACATATTTTGAAGAAATAAAGTGACATTATAGCTATGACACAACTAAAATCAAATAAACTTTATGCTTGTGCTTTATATATTACCTTGCCATGTAATCTAGTCCTAGTTCAACAATAAATCTTATTATTATTATTTTCTTTTATTTCAATAATTACACAATATAATTATATTTTTAAATATTAGAATATACAAAAATATATAAAAACATTTAAAAATATAAAAAAATGGTGGCCCACCGGTATCGGGAACAGGGTCCAAGCTACCGGCTGTCAGGGCTCCAGAGAGAGGAACCTCCTAACAATGCGGGCCGTGTCCAGAAGTACCGCTTTCTGAATCAAGCCCTTAATCCAGCCGTCCAACGTGAGCCTCCTTAGGTGTTGGTCGAGGCTCTTGGCAATTAAGCCATTGGCTGATACTATTATTATTTCGTTTATTAAGCTTTTTGCCTTTTAAAGTACTATTATTATTATTATTATTATTATTATTATTAAAATCAAATAACGAATAAACAAAGTGCGGTGTGCGTCTCAAGATTGCACCGAATGGGAGTCCAGCTGAGAATGTGTCAGGCAGATATACCGGACAATGATATTCTGCTGGAATACGACATACGAATGTCAAGTAGACGAGATTAATTTTAAATTTAAATGTCGCCTAGTGTAACTGAACCGTTACGGGCTCGGACTCTTTAGACTTATTTGCGTATACTAAGTACCTACGCGAATAAGTCCATGTCGATTCCACAAATTCTATGAAGTAATTGTGAAGTTACTTTGAATGATTCCTTTGATTTGTCATCCATTTTGTTTACGAACTTGTTAATTTCGTGATTCGCGATAAATTCATTCACCTCCCTGAAATCACACAGATATTATATAATTGTGTTCTGATGTTCTAAAATACACATTTATTTCATTAGTATTTGACGTTGATATTAGAATGCCTTGTTAAATTATGAGGTACCTACCTGTCTCTCACATTATAACAGACTTTTAGCACTCTTTTTATTGAGAATACCACTGATCTCTTGTTTTCTGTTTGTAATTAAAAGTTTTTACATGTCGACGTTAATCATCATCTGCCTAGCCTTTTCCCAACTATGTTGGGGTCAGCTTCCAGTCTTACCGGATAACACGATACCCCTTGGTAAGACTGGTTGTCAGAAGCGTGTTACCCTGTAACTGGGTTGTGGATGTCGGATAGGCATTCGCTCCATGTAAAATACTGGTATTCAGCTGTATCCGGTAAGACTTGACAAATTACAGCTGGGTCCAACGGCTTAACGTGCTTTCCGAGGCACGGAGGGGTCTTGGTATGTAAAGATGGTCACCCATCCACGGACCAACGACGGCAAGCGTAGCTTAACCTGATCGATCGACCCGTGCGGCTGTTATTACTTAGCCACAAGCCCCTCTTGGCGTTAATCTAATAATCAAATTGTTTTACTGTTGAGCTTTTACTTGCGTTGTCCTATGTCGTACAAAATAAAAATAAAAAATGTTTGGGACTCGCTGAAGATCAATGCAATATGTATAAATGTATCAGTAAGATCAACAACAATTTATAATTTTAACTTCACGTAGATATTATATATGGAAGCTAAGTAAGTAACAGGTGTGGAATCCCTTTGAGGTATCAATAAGGGGTAAGATCTGCTGACGCCAAGGGGTAATCCGTCCCCGAAGGATAATCCCTTTTACTAATTTCGCACGCCTTAAGACCCACGTACACACGATTTATCGCTTGTACATTCTGAGCCAACCAATGATCTTAATTGCTTTAGATTAGGTACAGTAGTTTCAATAATTAACGATATTAGTAATACGTATGTATTCCGGGCGGGCCGAAGGTGGCTGGGATAGACTGGATGTGGAAAGCGGAAGACAGGGTGTTGTGTCGCATTCGGGAGAGGCCTATGTCCAGCAGTGGACTGCAATGTATTCCGTATTCAAATCTTTGTTTCCAATACATGTTATTTCCACTAAATCAATTCGCGATTACGATATTGCAATGGTTTCATGGAGACAGTGTTTTCATTTTGATGGTCTCTACTACACCCTTATACAGGTTGCCGGAGAAGGGACGTCTAAAGGTAATATTAAGATGCCGTAACATCCTATGTATCTGTAATAGAAGTTTAGGAGAGAGATTTTTTTAATGATTTTTTTTCATAATTTTCACCTGACATCAGTTTTGATGTTTTTTCTCTTTCTATTGGACATTTGTGGATGTTTTTTTTTATAATTCATCTCCATAATGTCTAGTACCACCTTAAAAAATATGGTGAAGTACCTGGGCCCTAAATGGATCACGACTGGAATTGAGTAGAGAGTTCAAAATTACAGCCAAGAAAAGTTCGACTTATGATAAAAACAGTGTAAATGCTGCAATGGCTTCTAAGTGTTTCTAAATACTGATATGGATCTTCAATAACAAAGCACGTTTAAAAAACCAGACCTCTAGTCTATCGGGTTTATTTTCTGTAACTTGCCTTCAAAGTAAAAACGAGTAGGGGCATAGTGGGGTAGAGGGGCATAGCGGCATATCTATCATGCAAGCCGATTGAAAAGCCGTGCGCCGCGCAAAGATTCCAATGACTCGTTTTTATTGGTCGCCAGACGGCGCGTGACGTCCACGGGCAAGCGACACCATTTCGACAACCGTTTAAACATGCTATGTAAATAAAAGTCTCAAAAGCAGTGTTGTCGTTAAAAAAATACGTGAAATTAAACAGCTATTGTTTCTCGAGCCTAATTACGAGTATGAATTGTGGTGGTTAATATTTCGTTTTGTACCACTGCCTTCTGGATTTTATAATTAGAAATACATAATTGTTTGTGAAAAAGGTAAATTGTCGTCAGTTTGTGTATAGTGAGGTACATCAAAAGGGGCA
Organism: Atethmia centrago; assembly: GCA_905333075.3. Taxonomy (NCBI): domain Eukaryota; kingdom Metazoa; phylum Arthropoda; class Insecta; order Lepidoptera; family Noctuidae; genus Atethmia; species Atethmia centrago. Next base: position 23,277,502 of record HG995386.1, read on the forward strand.
TAGTGGGGTTTTTTTTTTTTTTTTTTAGGGTGGGAAATCATCAAATAACTTCTCCCGCTCTGGGCGGAGCGGGAGGGTGTGTCAGACTCTTACTGACTAAAACCCACCCGTATTCCTTCTTGTTGCCTGTGTTGCGGGGGCCTCGGTGACCCATAAGTACCTTCCCGCGACCCCGGCAGGCATCGGCCCTAGTGGACCCCTACTTTTGAGCTGACGACATCTCTTTGAGGCGCGCGTGGAATACGACGCGCCGTCGACCCGGGCCTGGTCCTTACCGGACGGTGAGCTACCCATTGCTCACCGTCCGCAAGCCCGCGCCTACGGTGGCCGGAAATCCCCTACGGTGGCCGGAAATCCGAATTAAAAAAATCTGGCATAGTGGGGTATCGTTTAAAAGGTGCCCCACTTTGCCCCTTTTTATCAGAATCAGAATTTTATTTGCTATGATTTTATGCAACTAAAGTAACATAATTGAAGACAAACAAATGACTTATTATATTTTTCTATTATATGGCAATTATTACAAAGTCACCATACAAAAATGAGCTTGTTAATAAAAAGAACAAAAAGGAGGGTAGCTAAAGGTTTCGAATTTAAATAGGACAAGCAGAAACAGAGAAAGCTTCTCCACAAGAAAGGTATTAAAAGTTCCTTAGAAGTTGATGAGGATGCTGAATACATATACTGTGCCTACTTGTGGTCAGAGTCAACAGTGGGATGGATTCGTTGTTGAAAATGTTCTCGTCGGGTACACTTCTCTTGTGCAGAAGAAGACGAAAAAGACGACGAAGCTACTCATATAAGTGCAATGTGTGTTGATGACTAAATTATTTTAAAATTTTTAAATGTCAATTTTATAGAATCAGTACATTTAATTAGTAACATTGGTTTGTTTGTTAATTTGTTCCTATAGACTTGAAATAGAAGTTTATTACGATAAGGATGTTTTCATTTGTGCCAAAGTTTTGTAGTTCCTTTATTATTTTAAGCAAAGTTTTAGATGGATTTGATTTTCTTGAAATTGATGCCAAATATTGTTCTAAAAGATTATATTGTTGATAATACAGACTATTACGTTTGGAAGCTATTTTTCTTTTCGAATTTTAACTTCCCCACAATGCCCCATAAGATACCCCACTTTACCCCCATATACGGCGCATATCGGGGCAAATGCCATTTTATACTTATGTATTCACATATCGTAGAGTTCATAACGTAATCGAGAAAAATATATCCATAGCCGCAATGTGTTAAACCATGATAATAATATATTCTCAGATTCATATTTTAGGATAGAATGTTAAGTTCTTTCTAGTAAGGAAAATTCATTCAAATTAGGAATATTAGATATTACTTCATGAGTATATGCGATGGATTCATCCATGTCTAAAGATGTAGGGATGATAACATATATTTTATCAGTTTTAGATAAGATTTCGTTATGTTCTATTATGGTTACGTTAGGATTAAAATCCTTAGAAGTGGTTTTAAGGAATTCTGAGTAGTTACCATGTGGGGTACTGGAGCTACTAGGGCTCGAGACGTCAGGAGGTGGGACTGGGTTTGGACGATTAGTGGGAGATAAGGTTGAGTTTTCATTTATTATATTATCTAGGTCATCAAGGCTACCTAACTCTGGTAAGCTTGTGGGTTGAATACGGGGATCTGTGAGATCTTCAAGTTGGATTTAATCATCCGGAGAAACAGCTGGGAGAACATCTGGATTCGATGTTTCATCATAATCAGGTGAGTTTAAGTTCTGATTAGAAGTGCTAGATATAGGATTTATAGGTTTGACGGATTTAGTTATAGGATAGCGGAATTATGCATCAGCGGCATTATTTAGTTCCCTTTACTTATTATTTCATACTCATATTCCTCCAATTTTAGTCTCCATCTCTGGAGTTTACTACTGGGTACAAGTGGTATAATTATAACAACTAACGACAGTATTTTATTATTATTCACGCTCCCCACTAAATTGGGATAAGGGCGATAGAATGAATGCATTATCTCGCCCTTATCCCAATTTAGTGGGGGTCGGCGTAGAATTTCCTCTTCTTCCATACTTCTCTATTGGTCGTAATCTCAGTATCCACCCTTCATTCCACAGCTCTAGCCATGTAATCCATAACGCAGTCCATCCATCGTTTCTTTTGGAAATGGATACCGTAAAAACCCAGAATTCAATGAACAGAGCGCACTAATTGGCTATAATTAAAATCTTTTATTACATCCCTTAGGTCTTTTATCCATCCAATCTCAAAGTAAAACAAATGACAGCTTATTTTGCCTTTTTAGATAATTAACCAAAAATATCAAACTATTTTTCTTTAAAAAAACCGATCAAGTGTGAGGACGTACTTGCGCATTAAGACTTCCATACCACTAACACTATTAAAGTTACCCTTATTTTAATTATATGCCGTCATAAAGGCCATAGTATTTAACATAGTAAGCACCCACTTGAAATATATACAGCATTGGTGCACGACCAATGCTGGAAAAAAAAATCTGTTTCAGACAGATAGATAGACAGATAGCGTAGGCTTAATAATGGCTTCCATTTTCACCCTATGGAAACAGAACCCTAAAAATAACCAGGTATATAATAATTCTAGGAACATTTTTGCTTCACTATAATTGTTATGGTTATTGCATTATTTAACAAGCTCGTAACTAAGCAAGTTATTTAAAGAAAACAGGGCAAATGTAATTTAAAATAAAGACACGAGGGGAAGAGAATAGTCATACCTACGTGTAAAGAGAGAGGTAAGCGTATGCCACGAGTATAATTTAAATGAGGTATTCCACTTAGAGCGCCAACTTGAACCGTACTTGAGTGAACGGCACCTGAGCTATTCCGCTTTCGACACAGAAACAAAATTTTGGTTCATGTAATTCGGTGGAAAATTTTAGAAAAATCAGACGTTACTAATTCATGTGAGCAATCATGGTTGCCCTGTGGTAACGATCCCGACTTACGATTTGTAGGTCGTGGATTTTAACGCAAGGCCGCGAGAAATCGCGGCACAGCGGACGGAGCTCCGGCGGGATCTCATGGCGACATGGAGAGTACTTACGATTGTCAAAATCAAAAATCTAAATCAAAAGTCATTTATTGAAACTAGGCTGAAAATCAGCACTTTTCGAACGTCAAAGTTACATAAGACAGTCCCTCAAAAATGCCCGTGTCGCAACCCAGTGCTGGGCACGCCACAATTGCGGCGATAAGTCCCCTCTTTGAGGAGTGGCTAGAAAGGCGCCACGGCGTCCTTACCTTTCGCCTGACGCAGGTCCTAACCAGACATGGCAGCTTCGGGAGGTTCCTGTGTCGGATAAGGCGAGAAGAAACGGCCGGGTGTCACCACTGTGTGGATCGCCTGGAGGACACGGTGGAGCATACGGTGGAGGTCTGCCCGACTTGGGCAGAGCACCACTTTGTCCTCGTGGAGGCGATCGGCGGCAGAGATCTCTCGCCTCCGGCCCTGGTTCAGGCCATGGTACGGAGCGAGAGGACATGGGCAGCCGTCACCTACTTCTGCGAAGCAGTAATGCTCGCAAAGGGGGAGGCGGGACGGTTGAGGGAAAGGCAAATTTCGCGCCCTCTCGCCCCTAGCCGCCACAGGAGACGCTCTGGGCGTCGGGAATCAAGGGCGGATTTCCGGCCACCGTAGGCGCGGGTGACGTGGGTGACGTTGCGGACGGTGAGCAATGGGTAGCTCACCGTCCGGTAAGGACCAGGCCCGGGTCGACGGCGCGTTGTATTCCACGCGCGCCTCAAAGAGATGTCGTCAGTACAAGTGTAGGGGTCCCCTAGGGCGGATGCCTGCCGGGGTCGCAGGAAGGTACTATAGGGTTATCGAGGCCCCTAGCAACACAGGTAACGGAAGGAATACGGGTGGGTTTTAGTCAGTAAGAGTCTGGCACACCCTCCCGCTCCGCCCAGAGCGGGAGAAGTTATATGATGATATCCCACCTAAAAAAAAAGGCATGCACTTTACTTCGTGCAATTCATTTTATTAGCACTGCTCTCAATACGATGACGGAAAATTTTGAGAGGAAACCGACCTATCCTAATCCTTGTCTCAAAAATTGGAGACAAGTAACATCCACCAACACGCCAGTAGGTACGTGTTGGTGGATGTCAATTGTCTCCAATTTAACGCCATTTTTTTTTGGATTGCGCCCCACTCCCTCTCATAAAAAGAGAAGGCCTTGTCCCAGCATTGGAAATATTATAGGCCGATTATGCCATGCTGTGCTATGATATCATAGCACAACATAAGCAGAATTGCTTTATAATCGTATTTCGTGAGCAATATTAAGATATTTCGAGTATTTATTCAGTCAGGCTCCGGAATTTAATGAAGCCTTTAATCACGAGCTCATAACACGATGATTCCGGGTCGAATCAAACCTCAATCACATTTAGATTCAGGGCTCTTTCAATTTAAGCGTTTAAGGCGCAAGTGTGATTAGATCTGTTATTTATTACGCCTTCAAATAATGAAAATAAGTTATGCAAAAAATGAATGTTAAAATAGAACGCGTGTATATCAATTCTATATGAGAATATTTAACTATGTAGTACAATACTTAAATAAATAAATTCCGTAAGTAATATCTACCCAAAGCATATTAATCGATATTTTCATGTTTTTTTTTTGTATGAACAGACTAATTACGACAGTTCCATAACACTACTCTTCGTCGACTTTGCGACAAGGAATAGTTTCAACAATGTCGCGGCGATGTCGTCCGACGTCGCCCGACATCGCCCCGTGTCACCGGGGACACATGTCGCTCGATAAATGTTCCTAGTGGGGACGAGGCTTTACTCCGAATCGGTGTCGCGCGGGGCTTAACAGGTTAAATCCTACTATGTATGGATCTTTGTTACACTTTCACACTAAAATGGCTGAACGGATTTGGATGAAATTTGGCACATAGGTAGACCATGACCTGGATTAGGACATATGATTGAAACTTACGCGGGTGGAACCGCGGGTGCAGCTTGTGTCTTTATAATTAAAAAGCATCGTGAGGGAAACATGAAGTAGGTACCTACAAGGAAAAAAGAAAAAACATAACCTTTTTTTTAAAGTAGGTTAAGATAGGTTTCTAAAATTGAATTTACATTTTTACAAATATACTTACATAGAAAACTTAGAGCAACGTAAATAAATCGTACTTTTTTCAAAATACAGCCAATAAGTAAGTCTCGCGCACACATTTTATTTACATTTTAATATCCCAAGGGAATAGCCCTCGGTGAATTTCCATTTGATAGACACAAAATAATGTGGTAATCAACACGGACTGCTCCATAACCGATCAAAACTTAATCTATCGTTAAACAAACCAATGAAATATTACCTATACGCCCCCAGGTTGATTGGTAACACACTTCAACGCAAAGCTACCCATTTTCCGGACTAAAGTTTTAGATTAATTTCTTTCCTAGCTTTGCCCGCAAGTCCATCTGAGTGGATGTCGGAAAACCGAGATTTTTATCTCGGATTTTTTTTTAAAGAATACTTTTTAGTGTTCTTTGTCGTTATCCAGATCATGGCCTTTCATCCAAATGCATTTTGAATCATATTTGAATGAGAGACAGAAAATGATATACACTTTTCCTATTGTATGTGAAATAAAGCTTATTGGCTCATTTCCATTTGAGTCGTAAAGCATGTTGAAGTATTACCAGTAAAGCTATTACTACATTTGTATAAATCCTGGGTTGGTCCGTGGATGGGTGACCATTATACATTCCCAATAGAATTCTTGTATCCAATTCAACAATATCTTCTGTACTATTTGTCAGAAAAAATGGTTTTCTAGAAAACTCGATCAACTTAGTGGATATAGTGGAATTGTCAAAATAAAACGATTGGCAATCTATTTCCCAACATTACATTGTTACGAGTACAATTTCAGTTATCATAAGTGGCGGATTCCGATGAATATAAATCAATCGGACAGTAAAATATTTATTGTATTTTGTTTTACACGTGAAAGAGATTAGTGGCTTATGAATTTATATTTATATGAATGTGTCAAAGGAATATCGTCCTTACAGTTAGATTTTTTCAAACTGTGACCAACAGTCGAGTCGTTATAAGTTTTTTGTTCTGCAGAAGACGTTTTGTAGGGCTCATTACGCTGCTGAACTCGTTATTTGTTGACTGTTGTTGACCTCTGTTTATACTGTTTTTCTCAGGGGGACGCAAACCCGACCACTGCGGTTTTATCACTGGGTCAGGCAAAGTGTTATGATTACATTTACCACACCGGATAATCACCGGTAATGACTCCCCCTATATTTATAATTCGTCATTAGAAATCAGCCTATGTTGTAGGCTGATTTCTGAGAGGTGTCCACTGCTGGACACCTCTCCAATTGTATGCCATTCAGCTCGATTCTCAGCAACTCTCATTCAGCTGCTACCAGCCACCCTGCAAAGAACATCACTCCACCTAGCCTGAGGGCGTCCTACCTTACGTCCTTTTATAATTACGGAGTCCTTTTATTATATACTGGCGAGTTGTATGTGCACTATACGCACCTGCCTATCCCTTCGATAAATAGGTACACTCGTGGAATTATGCAGTTATGTATGATCAAATTTAAATTGGATGCTTCTACAGACTTTTCAAGTTTATGACGGTATAATCTCGCTCGTATACCTCAGATATCATGAAAGTTACCGATATCACGAGCGGCGCCCCTTAAAGAACTGTAAGAAATAACGAGAGACTTCGCATTCTGTTGTCATAGTTTCCGCTGTAACCTCCGGCTTCGTCTTGTCAACTTATATTGCCCGGATTCTGAGTTACTCAGATAAATTGAAAGTTTATTTAGATATTTATTCGATAAAGCTATCTATTCTAACAAAGAAACGCAATATGTCTTGATTTTGAACCAATAAGCAAGTTTAGTAGAGCAGTGGAGGCCTAGTGGTAACGGCCTGACGAATTGTAGGTTGTGGGTTCGAACCCAGGCTGGCGCTTTACTTTGTGTAAATAAATTCATCACCACTGCTCTTAAAACGGTAAACGAAAATATCGTGAGGAAACCGGCATGTCCTAGAACAAAACATTTGACGACATATGACATCGAGGCCATCCCGCATTGGGCCCGCGTGGTGGATTACAGCCCACTCCCTCTCTCAGAGAGGAGGCCTGTGTCCCAGCAGTGGGAACATTGTAATTTAATTATGATGAATACAGTAAGCCGCACGTCAATGTTAACAAAATAATCCGCATCATGCTAGGCCAGCATAACGCCAACGTGTTACTATCGACGTACTGTACCTACTATAGAATAGGTAAGCTCTGGTTAGAAATAATCAGGGGTTAGAGACGTTAATGTCAATTTACAAATTTGCCTCTGTAACCTTTATGAGTCTAAATGTATGGTGTAATGGGTCATTACCTGTGGCATTATCCCTGTCACTTCTACATGCCTATAGTGTAATGAACGTCCTATAAGGACAAGCTTCATTTAAGTGTCTAGCAATACAACTTCATTGTTGCTAGAGTTCTGATCAAACTGAAGGGGATTCCGCGCGGGATAAGGGACGAAATTGACTCGCGCCGGTTGTGTCAACTTACACGCAACTATTCGCACCAGTTTGAACCTAAAGGTATTCAAACTGGGATGCCGCATGGGATTCCCTTTAGTGTGGCTAGAGATTAAACTTTAATGAGCCTGACTGTAAGCAATATTTAGTGCAACTGTATGACGACGGATCGGTTGGTGCAGTGGCTGAGCGTGTCTATGCACGTACATTGTCTGCTGCACTACGTGTTGGGTGTTCGATTCCTTCACGTTACTCTTACTTGTAAGAACCAGTGTTTATCGTTGCGGCTTCTGTAATATATACCTACGTATATTTACCGCAAATATTTTTGACGAGAAGTTTCAGTAAAGAAAAGACAAGTTCTAATACTATAATTCGTAAATCTTTGTTATTTGTTACGGGTACTCAGAAGCCCAAAAATCTGATAACGAGTCTTACCAAAAAATCTATCCGTTAACACGTCCGTAATCTGACCTACACAATTTTCTACAATTTTCTCGAAAGTAAGAATGTACTGGTTGATAAACAAAAATGTTTTAGGAAAACCTTTTTGTCTGTGCCCTTTCAATGGACATGACGAAAGCCTTCGATCATGTTGGTCATACTATACTTATCGACAAACTAGAAAGATATGGAATACGTGCCAATGGTCTTGATCTTATCACATCATATTTAAGCAACCGGCAACAATACACAGAAATAACAAATATAAACATTAAAACCAAGCGGGACATCAAATATCGGTCAAAACCTAGAACGGTGAAGTACGTTGTACCTCGCCTCGCGCCAGGTGTACTGGTGGTCGCAGGAGCTGACGGCTCTGCGCACTGCGTGCGTGGCTGCGCGACGCCGGTACACCAGGCACCGCAGGCTCCGTATCAAACCTCCGGATACGGAAGCCATTCAGGCGGAGCTATACGAGGGGTACAGAGCAGCGAAGACCGCCCTCCAAGCGGAGATCCTGCGGGCCAGGGGGTTGGCCCGCGAGGAGTCGCTGGGGACTCTAGACAGGGACCCGTGGGGACGCCCGTACAAGGTGGTGCGGGATAAACTCCGCCCATGGGCTCCCCCGCTAACGCAGAGTCTCCGGCCCCAGCTTATGGAGGACGTGGTGAGCGCTCTGTTCCCTTCGCGAGGGGAACACTCCTCCCCGCCTATGGCTCCACCTACTGCGGTGCCTGATGCGGACCACACCGCCGACGACGACGACGATGCTCCGGAGGTGACCGAGGGAGAAATGAGAGCGGCGGTACGCAGGCTTAATGCCAAAAATACCGCCCCAGGACCCGACGGCTTACCTGGGAAGGCCTGGGTCCTGGCCTTGGAGGCTCTCGGGCCTCGACTTAGGGGGCTCCTAAGCGCATGCATGGAGAGGGGCCAGTTCCCGCTTCGCTGGAAGACGGGGAAACTGGTCCTCATAAGGAAGGCAGGGCGCCCTGCGGACTCTCCGTCCGCTTATCGGCCCATCGTGCTACTCGACGAGGTGGGCAAGCTCTTTGAAAGAGTAATTGCAGACCGCCTCGTCGGCCAGCTGGTGCGGGTGGGGCCGGATTTGGCGGAGAGCCAGTTTGGTTTCCGCAGAGGGCGCTCTACGGTGGACGCCATCATGCGTGTGCGAGCCCTGACGACGGGGAATGCTGTTGCCCAGGGTGGGGTCGTCTTGGCGGTGTCCCTAGACATCGCCAATGCCTTCAATACCCTGCCCTGGAGTTGCATCAGGGAGGCACTCCGGTATCACCGGATGCCGACCTACCTCTGTCGTGTGGTCGAGGCCTATTTGACGGACAGGGCCGTCATCTACCCCGGTCACCAGGGAGTGTGGAACCGGCAAGAGATGTCGTGCGGTGTCCCACAGGGATCGGTCCTCGGGCCGCATCTGTGGGACATCGGATACGACTGGGTGCTGCGCGCCGACCTCCCTAGCGGCGTCAGCGTAGTGTGCTACGCTGACGACACGTTGGTCCTGGCGCAGGGGAGGTCGCACCAGGCGGCGGCCGAATTAGCGGCACGCGGGGTTGCGACAATCGTCGAAAGGATCCGGCAATTGGGACTCGAGGTGGCCCTGCACAAGTCCGAGGCCATGTGTTTTCATGGTCCTCGGAACGCGCCACCGTTGGGGTCCCAAATAACGGTAGGAGGGGTTTCTATCGGCGTCGAGTCGACGATGAAGTACTTGGGACTCGTCCTCGACAGCCGGTGGAACTTCGTGGAGCATTTCCGACGTTTGGCTCCCAAACTGGAGCGGGCGGGCGCTGCATTGAAGCGGCTCCTGCCCAATCTAGGGGGTCCAAACGCCTCCTGCCGGAGGCTCTACGCGGGGGTCGTGCGGTCCATGGCCCTCTACGGGGCACCTGTATGGGCGCGCTCTCTGGCGCTGTGGCCAGCTCGCCGGTTGAGCGCGGCCCAAAGGGTCATGGCCATCCGGATGGTCCGAGGATACCGCACCGTTTCCTGTGAGGCAGCGAGCCTCCTTGCCGGATTGCCGCCATGGGATCTGGAGGCAAAAGTCCTCGCGCACGTATGGGAGTGGCGGGAGGAGGCGAAACGCCGGGGCGTAAGCCCGCTGCCGCGAGAAATCGCGGCACAGTGGACGGAGCTCCGGCGGGATCTCATGGCGTCATGGAAAGTACGGTTGTTGCAACCCAGTGCTGGGCACGCCACGATTGCGGCGATAAGTCCCCTCTTTGAGTAGTGGCTGGAGAGGCGCCACGGCGTCCTCACCTTCCGCGTGACGCAGGTCCTCACCGGACACGGCAGCTTCGGGAGGTTCCTGTGTCGGATAAGGCGGGAGGAAACGTCCGGGTGTCACCACTGTGTGGATCGCCTGGAGGACACGGTGGAGCATACGGTGGAGGTCTGCCCGGCTTGGGCAGAGCACCGCCGTGTCCTCGTGGAGGCGATCGGCGGCAGAGACCTCTCGCGTCCGGCCCTGGTTCAGGCCATGGTACGGAGCGAGAGGGCATGGGCAGCCGTCACCTCCTTCTGCGAAGCAGTAATGCTCGCAAAGGAGGAGGCGGGACGGTTGAGGGAAAGGCAAGTTTCGCGCCCTCTCGCCCCTAGCCGCCGCAGGAGACGCCCAGGGCGTCGGGAATCCCGGGCGGATTTCCGGCCACCGTAGGCGCGGGCTTGCGGACGGTGAGCAATGGGTAGCTCACCGTCCGGTAAGGACCAGGCCCGGGTCGACGGCGCGTCGTATTCCACGCGCGCCTCAAAGAGATGTCGTCAGCACAAAAGTAGGGGTCCACTAGGGCCGATGCCTGCCGGGGTCGCGGGAAGGTACTTATGGGTCACCGTGGCCCCCGCAACACAGGCAACAGGAAGGAATACGGGTGGGTTTTAGTCAGTAAGAGTCTGACACACCCTCCCGCTCCGCGCAGAGCGGGAGAAGTTATTTGATGATTTCCCAACCTAAAAAAAAAAAAAAAAAAAAGGGGAGTGTCTTGGAGCCCCACTATTTCTGGTGTACATAAATGATATTCCAAAAAGTATTAATCGCCCAATAGTATTATTTTCTGATGATTGTACAATAATAATAAAAAAAGATGAGTCTTACGATTATGAACAAGAAATTAATGATACGCTAAAGCAAACTATAGATTGGCTGCAGTCGAATAATTAAAAAATTAATTTAGAAAACACGTGTATAATGCATTTTAGTCAGCGACAACAAGAACAACAATCGGTTAATATTAGTCACAATGGACAGTCAGTTTCAAAAACGGATACAACAAAGTTTTTAGGGTTAATGATAGACAGTCAACTTAAGTAGAAACCACATGTTGAAGAAATTTGTAAAAAAAATAACAGTTTTGCTTTTGCTCTTTAAAAGCTGTCCAAAGCTCTTTGTCAACCATGACGCCGTGCTTATTGTCTACCATAGCTACGTAGAATCAGTTCTAATATACGGAGTCATTTTCTGGGGTAACTCGACAGACAAGAATTACGTTTTCATCGCACAAAAAAATGCATTCGCGCTATAATATGTAATCTACACACAAGGGAGCTTCTAACAGTGCTGTCATTATAAATCTTTGAGGTGGCAGTATTTGTTAAGACAAACCCACAGCTTTTCAAAATAAGAGCCCCAGCTGATTCACGCTTCAAGAAAAAGGGACCCGAACATTATTTGTGTTGCTCGCAGTAACAGCCCTCCAAAGTATTTATCGAATGGCTCCAGTTATTTTCAATAAAATTCCATGACAGCTAAAAAATCTTAATAATACGATGTTTAAAAAGAAATTGAAACAATTTTTAATCCATAAATGTTACTATTCCACCACTGAGTTTATGTAGGACACCACTGACGTATAGCTTATTTACAATCTTACATTTAGATTATTATTATTTTGACTTTGGTATTTGTGTGTTAGTTATTGTGTGTTGGTATGTAAGTAATTGAGTTATTTCATTTTAATTGTGTGTCTGTTATTTTCGCACCACTAATTTTATTATTATTATTTGTATGTTTTCGAGTAAAATGTAGCGAACTGACCATAATATTATAACAGCCTATTGTATTGAAACCTATATTTACGAGTTTCTGGCTTTTTTATGAACTTAGATTTTAGTGAGTGGTACAAACGGGTCTCCCTTGTTTTATCGAAAAGAAATTGCCAAATTATCACTTCCCAAACAATTTTCCGCATAATTTCATTTGCCAAATTATTACTTAGCAAATAATCTCTTCACAAATAATTATAACGCAAACCTAAGGTTTGGCAAGTGAACGTTTAAACAATAACTTGTTTACCAACTAGTACTTTTACCAATTTTTATGTAGTCAAATATTTCAGTTGGAATTAATTTATTATTACATTTATTCATTTTTTGCAAAATAAGTTTTCTACCTCGTCTAACTAGTTCGGTTCTTTTTTCTATATAATATATTCGTTTCTGGCACTCGCCGGGCGCTGCCGCAGCACCGCTCGCTTCGCTCGCTCGGCTCGTGCGTAGCAGGTCACAGTTTTAACCTAACCTAACCTAACCATTATTTAAAATAATTAATTTACTCTAACTAGTTCCATAAGTAACCATAAATTTGACTTGCTTCAGACAAATTCAAGCACATCTCATTCACACATCACATTCTCTAACGTTTATTGTCTAAAGATTGTTTGCTGTAATAAATCATTTGATTAAAGACCAAATGCCTAATTGACATTATGCTTGATAATATTCTGCCAAGTAAAAAATTGACCAAATGAAAATGTGCGTAAAAAAAGGTTGCTTAAATTTGTTTGGGTAGTGAAATTTTGGCTAAATCTTTTCGGCAAAACGGCAGGATCCCGGTACAAACAGCTCCTTATGTCAATTTTGTAGGAAGAACTACTATTTATCAACCTTATATTTCTGCCACCAAGCAATATTGTTAAGTTCTGACTTGAGGAGCTGAAATGACGACTTAAACCAACTCGCCATTGTTTCTAAAGTTGGCAACAATTGGAGATGGCTTTGATGTTGCAAGTGTTTACAGCCACTACAGTGGTAACCATTATGTGGGCCATTGTTTGCCATTCTGGTACAAGAAGGACCCTTATACTCTGCCATAAAGGAGGGAAATTCTTTGTACACCGGATATCAGAAAATAGCTACCTTCAACTACCTGCATAACATGAAAGAAAGGCTTTTCATTAAATAAATCAAAGGATGGAACTTTCACATTCTAAAAAAACCTGTAAAGGCTTCTACATACGCGACGCGACACAAAGACACCGCGTGTAGTGCTACAAGCGGTGCCTTTGTGTCGCGAAGCGTCGCGCGACAAGTCGCGCCTGTATGTAGGAGCCTTTACAGTAACTGAATTCCAGTAGGTATTTAATTTTATTTCCTAAAACAAAAGATAATGTATGAAAATACATTTATATTATTCTGGAGCAACATCGTCAGAAGCAGTCCCGGAACTTTGCCGTATGGCAATATTTTTTCTCGGTAAAATAAACCGCCTGCAGGCCTTTGATAATTATGTTCTATCGTCATTATTATTTCGTTTGTGTTCCGTTTTTTTTTATTAATATTTGAGTTTTATTATTATAAATATTAATAATGTAAGCTTTCGTCTCTCGAGGGTTCAATGATTGATGATATTCAAATGATTATCTGTACCTATCTGTTTCCATTGAAAATTGATAAAAAAAGAAACTCATCATAATTTTGATCATGCTTGCTTATCATCGATTTACTGGCCTTATCCTAATTTATTTGGCGTCTGTGCAACATGTTTTTTTCAACAAAAAAAAACGCAATATTAGTCGTCATGTCGGTAGTCCCCCCTTTCTAGCCATATCATCTTTCACACAGTACATCGGTTCTTTGGTCTTCCCTACTCGTATAGCAATCCACATTCATACCCAAAACTTTACATACAACATTTTCCTCGTTCCTCCGCATCACATACCTTGTTAGGTGGGTCCTGTCTGTGATAGCAATATAGAAACACTTAACGTGTTTACGAGTAGTTACGTGAATATCTAATTTAATTAAATTATGATCCCGCTAAAATTATTTAACATTCGGTAATGAATTTAGACAAACTAAAATTGTGTTTGTAGTGCCAAAATTAATAAACTTGTATTTAGTTTATTTAACACTTGGTAATTATTAACATCGCTATTTGATACAGCTTTATAATATTATTATATCTGTACACACTCGATGTGATATAACGTCCGCTGTAAAGTCACAAATACGTGCGGTTTTCAATTTAGACAAACTAAAATTGTGTTTGTAGTGCCAAATTAATAAACTTGTGTTTACTTACAAACATTTGAGGGTTAGGTAAAATATAATAGTGGATGCTTTTTTTTTGGATGGGAAATCATCAAATAACTTCTCCCGCTCTGGGCAGAGCGGGAGGGTGTGTAAGTCTCTTAATAACTAATACCCACCCGTATTCCTTCCTGTTGCCTGTGTTGCCAGTGGCCTCGGTGACCCTTTAGTACCTTCCCGCGACCCTGGCAGGCATCAGCCCTAGTGGACCCCTACATTTGTGCTGACGACATCTCTTTGAGGCGCGCGTGGAATACAACGCGCCGTCGACTCGGGCCTGTCCTTACCGGGTGAGCTACCCATTGCTCACCGTCCGCAAGCCCGCGCCTACGGTGGCCGGAAATCCGCCCGGGATTCCCGACGCCCAGGGCGTCTCCTGCGGCGGCTAGGGGCGAGAGGGCGCGAAATTTGCCTTTCCCTCAACCGTCCCGCCTCCTCCTTCGCGAGCATTACTGCTTCGCAGAAGGAGGTGACGGCTGCCCATGCCCTCTCGCTCCGTACCATGGCCTGAAACAGGGCCGGACGCGAGATATCTCTGCCGCCGATCGCCTCCACGTGGACACGGCGGTGCTCTGCCCAAGTCGCGCAGACTTCCACCGTATGCTCCACCGTGTCCTCCGGGCGATCCACACAGTGGTGATACCCGGGCGTTTCCTCCCGCCTTATGTCAAGGACGGCTAATGAGACACAATTTATTTTCTATTGTTTGACTCCGAATCAGTGTCGCGCGGGGCTTAACAGGCTCTATCTGTATCCATGTATCCCGGGTGGATTTCCGGCCACCGTAGGCGCGGGCTTGCGGACGGTGAGCAATGGTAGCTCACCGTCCGGTAAGGACCAGGCCCAGGTCGACGGCGCGTCGTGTTCCATGCGCGCCTCAAAGAAATGTCGTCAGCACAAGCGTAGGGTCCAATAGGGCCGATGCCTGCCGGGGTCGCGTGAAGGTACCAAAGGGTTACCGAGGCCCCTGGCAACACAGGCAACGGAAGGAATACAGGTGGGTTTTAGTTAGTAAGAGTCTGACACACCCGCTCCGCCCAGAGCGGGAGAAGTTATTTGATGATTTCCCACCCAAAAAAAAGGCACTTGTCTTCCACAAATTAATTACAAAATTGTATCTGTAGACTTTTTACTGACATTCTCTGTAATTTTTGGTTAGAAATAAATAAATAATTATTAGTATTATTAACACAGCCCCACGAATTGATTGAGCTTGCCGCGGTTGGTCTGTAGATAGAATCCATGGATCTTTACATACCAAAACCCCCCAGTCGTTACCGGTCGTCAGAAGCCCGAAAGTCTGACAACCAGTCTTACCAA
This sequence comes from Atethmia centrago, assembly GCA_905333075.3. Classification (NCBI taxonomy): domain Eukaryota; kingdom Metazoa; phylum Arthropoda; class Insecta; order Lepidoptera; family Noctuidae; genus Atethmia; species Atethmia centrago. The sequence continues at coordinate 23,293,173 of HG995386.1, forward strand.
GGGCTATCGTATTACCCAGTAACTGGGTAGTGGACGTCAAATAGACAGCCGCTCTTTTTAAAATACTGGTATTCCTACTACACTTGTGGTTGACTTGTTGTTAAGTGGTCCCCACCGCCTTTTTACATCTACAATACTAGATGCATTACAGGTTCGCCAGTGGTAAGCCAGAGACAAAGTTAAAATATCTCAAGTGGCTGTAAATTAGAGCCCGACTGACTGTCGTTTTCATTTGCCTTTTCTGGTTTTCAGCCGAAAATGAAAATCAGGCCGAATCTCGTTTTCGTTTACGGCCAAAAAAAAAAAAATATACCGTAGGACTCTGCCGTGAATATGTACACTAGCACTAGAACGGCACCCATACTTACCTAACCTTTCAAACTGGAAAACAACAACGCTGTTTAGCGGTCGGTACTACTCGTAAGCTATTCGTTCTTCCCCAAGCGAGCTCATTCACAAAGATCTATTCTAAAAAACAAGTTCCTAATCTTTTTCGTTGCCAGGACGATCCAAAAACAAAAGGTAGGGGCACCTTTCAATGAAGCGTTTCTTCGTATTTTCAAACTCTCGGCCTGGTTAATGCTAGAGAGCTGAAATTCTCAGGATAAGAGGTAGTTAGCAGACTAACTTAAACACACACTAAGATTAATTTGTCTATCTTTTATACTTTTGATTATATTTCGTCGATCCACTGAACTATTGCATGACGACATTAAAGACCAATGACTTATTTTCTTCTTTTTCTTGAGAGCAGTGTTGACCTAGTTGTAATGGCCACTATTTACGAGTTGTAGGTTGGGTGGAACCCAGACAGGCGCTTAAATTTGTGTAAATTATTTCATCACCACTACTCTCAAAACGGTGAATCAAAACATCGTGTGGAAACCGGCATGTCCTAGAACCAAAAATTCGAAGACATGTGACATCTACCAACCAGCACTGGGCCCGCGTGGTGGATTAAGGCCCACTCCCTCTCACAGAGAGGAGGCCTGTGTCCCAGCAGTGGGAACATTATAGGCTGATTATGTATGTGTGTGAGTTAATTTCTTACCATAAGCCCACAGGAGTGTCTTGCCGATGGCTGAGCCGATCTGTGCTTTTACCACGATGTAAGGTTTCTAAAGTTGGGCCTTGCTGGCTTGGCATACATTATGGCTTACATTACATTCGATAACTTTTGAATAGTAAAAGCATTCGCAATTATTATTCGCATAAGCATTATTTTGAATAGCAAGCTCACAAAACCGCCTTCGTTCAATACCAATACTACACATTAAGTACATACATATAAAAACAAGTTAACAAGAACCTAAACATTGTCGATCTAAATAAATATGAAATAGAATCAAAATTAACGGAATGGCTACTGGAACAGGACTACCTACGAAGAGAATCCTTACTTAAGTACGTCTCTACCTACATATCCCCAATCACACACAACACACACACACACACACACACACGCGCGCGCGCACACACACATACACACACATCACGTATAAAATATATACTTACTATTACTTTAATTAGCATTATATCCATAGTCGCTCAGGTAGATCGACACAGTCTACTATTATACTTATAGCATCACTTTTTAAGCTGAATCACTGTCTCTCAAGATACAGGTTTCCTAGTTTGAGAGCCGGGTTTTCCATATTGTGTACAGATTCCAGTTCTTAGAATTAATTGCATTGTGTTACTACCAAAGCTCATTTAAATTGTGTCCTATAAAACATGTTCAATCTGTATTTTTGAGAAATAAAGTTATTTATTATTATTATTATATAAATAAGTCTTGGCAAGCTACATAACATCTCCCGCTCCGCCCAGAGCGGGGGAAGTTATTTGATGATGTGAAAAAAACTACATAACATGAAATTTTTTTGGTGGATAAACAAGTATTCTACAAATAAAATCAATTTCCATTCATGAAAAAATTAACTTCAGTAATTTACAAACTGCAATTAGGCGTTTGTAAATAACTGAAGTTTATTTTTAAGTAGGTGTTTACGGTACGCCCGATTCCAAAGTCATCGAACTTGATAAATTCTACGAAAAGTTTTACCGAAATCGATCAAATTGTTTTTGAAACTTTTATCCATAGCAAACTTGAGAACCAAACAACCTTATCCATAAGAGATTACTTATTTTGTCTTTCCAAGAAAAGGCTGATAATTATTTTTATAACAGCTTTGAATGTATTTTATTTTTTGTTTAATGTAAAATTCATGGGAAAACGAGGGTTGATTTGGCGGTCACAGGCGCGAATACTAAGCGCTCTTGGGTTCAACCACCAGGTCGGGAAAGGGGATTAGTTTTTTTTTATAGGGATTAAATATTTGTGGTTTATTTTTTTATATTGATCAATTTGACCACGATGATAAGGTCGATGATGGAGCACGCTTAACTAGAAGTAACATTTTCTCCCGCCTGGTTAGTGGTAGGTACAAGGTTTGTACGTGGAACTCAAACACAGATAATAAGCAAAATGTGGGTGTACTGTAAGTAAACCGCTTGTTGCCGCGGAACGAAGTGGAGCGAGTTCTTGTAACGATATTGTACATAGCAAAATGAACTTTATGTCAATTGTCTAACGTACAAACTGGATACAAGCTTTTTTCTGCGGGTATTCCAGAGAATGCGCGCGACCTGTTATTTGGGTCGTGTCTAGTTTGTGCGTTACACTATTGACAACAGTAAATTATTAGCAGTATTGAGCAGCGGTTGCCCAGTGGTAACAGCCGCGACTTACAATTTGTAGATCGTAGGTTCGAGCCTAGACAGGCGCTTTACTTTGTGTAAATTTCATCACCACTGCTGTGAAAACGGTGAAGGAAAACATTGTGAGGAAACCGGCATGTCCTAGGATAAAAAAATCGACGACATGTGACATCTACCAACCCGCACTGTGCCCGCGTGGTGGATTATGGCCCACTTCCTCTCACAGAGTCCTCTCTGAGTCACAGGACTCAGAGAGGACTCTGTTCTCAGAGAGGACTCCCTGCAGTGGGGACATTACAGGCTGATTAGTGACTATTGACATAATAGGGATAGTTCATTATGCTTTGAACAGACAAATTCGCTTCCATTCCGTTCCATGGCAATGCAAATTGAGCCTTCGGATAACACAGGCAGGCGGGATGTTGTGTTATAAACTTCACAAGTCATAATCACAAAACGGCTTGCAAGATAAATAAACTTAAACAATATGGGGCAAAAATTGTTTTATTTTAAGATTATTCAGCTGAATATATATCATGGGATTATTATATACAGTCAAATTAATGAACGAAATGAATGAATTCTGAACACGTTTATACTAATATACTTTGTGCGTCATCTCTTTTATTAACAACCAGGGAATGTTGATGTTTATTAAATAATACTCGTATAAGTAAGATCTCTATGATGAAAGAGTTATTATATACACGGTCTATTTTTTGGCCCCAGGCTTTTCATTAATGAAAGTATTCGTATGGGATGTCAGGAGGATTTCCGGCCACCGTAGGCGCGAGCTTGCGGGCGATGAGCAACGGGTAGCTCGCCGTCCGATAAGGATCAGGGCCCGGGTCAACGGCGCGTTGTGTTCCACGCGCGCCTCAAAGAGATGTCAGCACAAGTGTGGGGGTCCACTAGGGCCGATGCCTGCCGGGGTCGCTGGAAAGTCCGAAAGGGTTACCGAGGCCCCTGGCAATACAGGCAACGGAAGGAACACGGGTGAATTTTAGTCAGTAAGAGTCTGACACACTCTCCCGCTCCGCACAAGTTATTTGATAATTTTCCACCCCACAAAAAAGTGATGGGGTGTAGTCGAATAAATGAGATATCTAAAGATAAGGTCAACTGATTGTGTAAATTATTTAATCATCACTGCTCTCAAAACGGTGAAAGACAACATCGTTAGGAATTGGGCATGTCCTAGAACCAAAAATTCAAAGACGTGACATCTACCAACCCGCACTGGGCCCGCGTGGTGGATTACGGCCCACTCCCTCTCACAGAGTGTGCTTGTGTCCCAGCAGTGTGAACATTATAAGCTGATTATGTAAGATCAACTAAAGCCAAATTTTATTGAGAAAATTAGGTACCTACGTATATTACATCACGTTGTGTTTAAAATGTAACGATTATATAAACCCCGTATAGACGAGTTTTTAATTAAAATGAAATCAACAAAAAATATTCTTAAGAAATCATTCATCCCTGATCAAATGAAACGGGCTCATCTTCTGTTAACATAACGTGCAAAAGAGACAGGAAATAAGAAGAAAATATTTTATTGAAAGAAAAGCAAGAAACAATATTTATTGGGACTTGCACCGAATTAGATTAAAAAATACTCATAGAAACATAAAAAAAAAAACAAAACAAAGTAATATGAAAATAAAAACAAAAAGTAATTTAAGAGGCCAAAAGACTCATATCTCAGCATAATCAAACTCAAACTCAAAGCATTTATTTCAAATAAACCAATTACAGGCACTTTTGAATTGTCAAGGGTTCGGTCAGTCAGTCAGAAAGATGAAGCTAGTTGCCCATTCCAAAGCGTAGTAGGTACCTATGGAGAAGAACAGGCAAGAAACTCCACGGACACTCTTTTAAATCAACGTATTATGGTTACAAAATATTGTTTACATCATTCATTTTGAAACTATACATGTGAGAACGATGCAAAACGTAAAATGCGTCCGTAATAAAAAAAATTACAACAAAAAAAACAATTCAAAAATTAAAATTTAAATAAGCCGTGGCAGCTAAGAGATGACCAGTCTCTACTGACGGCGCCCGTTCACGAACATGACGCGTGGATCAGCACCATTCAGCTCAACCATTTTGAAGGGAGCTAAATGATCCAACACACGCGCCACCATCAGCGAGACATTAGAGTGAGCACGACATACTCCCAGCCACCAGGACACATTCAAGTTAATGAAAGACGTATCCAGCAAATGGCAGCTTTATAGTACATAGTACTCACATAACAATGTTGCGATACTTAAAAATAAGTGTCTCAGCACTCAATGCAGCACTCGTATTCTGATAGGGCTGTGATGTCACGGATAGACACACAACAAAAAAAAAATTAAATAAAATAGAAAATAGATGTGTGCAATTGTCATCTGCCTAGCCTTTTCCCAACTATGTTGAGGTCGGCTTCCAGTCTTACCGGATATAGCTGAATACCAGTATTTTACATGGAGCGACTGCCTATCTGACCTCCACAACCCAGTTATTGGGCAACACGATACCCCTTGGTCAGACTGGTTTGGTTGGACTTTCGGGCTTCTGACAACCCGTAACGACTGTCAAAGATCTACAAATGTGTGAAATAACATATAAAAATAAAATATTTATTTAATAAAATTGTTGCAATTATAAACCGCGTGTCAAAACTCGACGTAACATCAGTTACTTGTCAATGCCTTTTGTGTTTGTGGTACTCTATGGCATCGTACTACAGTCCTTAGTCTTTTTTTTTTTTTTTGAGGGTGGGAATCTTCAAATAACTTCTCCCGCTCTGGGTGGAGCGGGAGGGTGTGTCAGACTCTTACTGACTAAAACCCACCCGTATTCCTTCCTGTTGCCTGTGTTGCGGGGGCCTCGGTGACCCATAAGTACCTTCCCGCGACCCCGGCAGGCATCGGCCCTAGTGGACCCCTACTATATGTGCTGACGACATCTCTTTGAGGCACGCGTGGAATACAACGCGCCGTCGACCCGGGCCTGGTCCTTACCGGATGGTGAGCTACCCATTGCTCACCGTCCGCAAGCCCGACAGTCCTTAGTCTGTGATGGTATTGTCCTGGGTAATACAGTGAGCAGGTTCACAGGTAAACAGCAAGTTGCAACGACATGAGTAGCTTAAAATATTACTTACCGCTGGCTTACAATATAATTATGTTATATTATTTTCCGATTGGCGAGTTTTGGACCGATAAGTATTTAAATTGATAATATGAAATCTCTGTACTCCTGACTTGTACTAAATCATTTATAATTTAATGTATGTGTATATTGACCTCGAACTTGACGAATTTATAATCCCATTTTATTAAACTTGACATTGTTTTGTATTGCCTATTTCAAATTATTTACTAAATTTCATCTTGACATGGTAAACTTGTATTGATCAGATTGAATGTGTGAATAATATATATTAATATATATATATCTATTAATCTTTGTTATTTACATGCCTTAGGTAAGGTGGTTAGTATAAGGATCATTTTAAACTTAATATCTGTAACTTGTACCACTTTCTGTGCAAATAAAGAACTATTCTTTCTTACTTTAAGTCAATTAATAATATTATAGTCAATTACGTAAGTCTTACATGGTCAAACTACAATACACACGTACGTACGTATACATTATAAACATTGTGATCTAAATACTGCCTCGGTGGTCTAGTGGTCGCAAGCGCTTCTGCTGAGCATGAGTTCGTGGCTTCGATTCCCCGCGTCGGGCATTGTTATTGAGATTTTCCATCTAGAATTTCTCAGTAACAACCTAGAGTCTGGATTTGTGCCCCATTGATGGCAATAGGCTCGCTCCATGTTACTTGGACATAACTGGCGAAATGTGGGTGTACTATAGGAGGAACACCTCTGCTTAGCCCTTCGTGGAATACAAGCGTGATGTTATGATATGTTTTAAAAATATTATTATAAATAATGTATTCGATTTCAAATACAGCCCGATTCAAACTTTATGGCGGCTCGGAACATGAGGCGGGTCACTGCGCAGTAACGAATTCATAGGTCAGCGGGGGTGAGGGGTGCGGTACTGCGCAGCGTGTAGTGCACTTCAGAGCGGCCATGAAGTTTGACGCATACTATACCTACCTAAACTTTTGGCTTTGCTCATTTTGGCGGCAGTGGGCGATTGAGAAAGTCTGAAATGTTTAACAAGTATAAGTTTTGACATTTGTTCCCACGTGTGCCTATTTGAAATTTATTATATACACGTGCTTCTTTTTCTTACCTGCCCTTGTTTCATTACTTGGGGTAGGCGCAATAGTTATCGCCTGTCAGCCGTCACGCTATCATTCACTCTTGATTTATACACGTTTTCTAAGTGTCAAATCTAGTACAAATTTGGGTGTAAGTACCCCATGTACCAGTAGCAGATATTTACATAATAATACAGTCGATATAAATTCTGTAAAGAGGTAGAAAAAAGTGGTTTTGTGTGTGCAGTAGTTTAACAAGGATGCCTTAAGTGACAGATGAAACGTATTTTTTTCTTTGAATCATGTTTGTGTACTTAGAGGCTTAGGTTAAATAAAGTTGTTATTTATCTACGAAATAAAAATGTATGCTTTTAGTCTCTTCCGAAAACTCCTTTGAGAAGTTTTCTCTGTCATGAAGTTATCACAAACTGTCAAATTTTCTCATTCGATTTTAAACTAAACCATCAACATTTTAAGGTTTAAAATCATTTGGTATCCCCAAATGATTTTAAACCTTAATATGTTGATGGTTTAGTTTAAAATGGTTTGACAGTTTGTGGTGACTTGATGTGCTGGCGACTGTACCAAATCGGAAGCATTAAACAGTAAACATCAAACGTTACCGACAGCTACACATCTAATCCTTTTCTTTTATCAAGCAATCTCTAGGAAGTTCTAACACAAGTCCTAATTATCAGAATTCAAACTAATAGGATTTTTTTCCGGCACCATTGACAGTAGCATTAAAACAATGGATTTTTCCAACATGTGCCCCACGGTTTCTCCCGAGTAAGTCTCGATCCCTTAAGAATATCGGATACAAAGTATTCTATGTCCTAATCTAGGTCATGGTCTACCCATGTGTCAAATTTCATCCAAATCCATTCAGCCGTTTTAGCGTGAAAGCGTAACAAACAAAAAACTCACTTTTGCATTTATAATATTAGTATATATATGTATATTTATTTACATAACCAAATTACAAGATGATTATTAACATTAACTAAATTAAATTAAAACTAAGTTAAGCCTAAAAAGGCCCTCGGGGCATTGTACCGGGGATGCTAGCGGCATTTCCTCGCTCAATTGCAATGCTGATGCGTTGCGCGAGAAAGCCGTTTCACGAATATACGAGTAATATTAGAATTTTAATATTTGTTAGTTGTTATTATTATATTTTAAATTATGTGGTTAGGTTTTTTTTTATAAACATTTTCTAGCCAGTTTGTCTTGATACCTAGGAGAAATATTGAAGCATGGGGTTACTACCCCATTAGTTGGGGGAACCATTTGCCATTAGGTGGGTCTGTTACAATACCAAACTTAATCTTCGACCTGCCGTCCGTCGCATGTTGCTTAGAGACGGCGCAAAATGTTTTCATCGTACGAGTACGTTGTCCCCTGTCAGCTGTCATGTTTCATTCACTTCCATCTTCCCCTTGGTCACCTTCCCGTATATATTTATTGTAAGGGCTTGGTCAACAAGACTAAGTCACTACGTAAGGCTTTTGTTATAATATATACAGTTCTTATACGGGAGTAAATCTTGTACGAATCTGCACAAGTTAATAATAACGTCGCTGTTTCTAGTCCGTTTTAGAATATCATTGCAGGAGGAGGCGGGACGGTTAAGGGAAAGGCAAATTTCGCGCCCTCTCGCCCCTAGCCGCCGCAGGAGACGCCATGGGCGTTGGGAATCCTGAGCGGATTACCGGCCACCGTAGGCGCGGGCTTGCGGACGGTGAGCAGTGGGTAGCTCGCCATCCGATAAGGACCAGGCCCGGGTCGACGGCGCGTTGTGTTCCACGCGCGCCTCATAGAGATGTCATCAGCACAAGTGTAGGGATCAACTAGGGCCGATGCCTGCCGGGGTCGCGGGAAGGTACGAAAGGGTTACCAAGGCCCCTGGCAACACAAGCAACGGAAGGAACACGGGTGGGTTTTAGTCAGTAAGAGTCTGACACACCCTCCTGCTCCGCTCAGAGCGGGAGAAGTTATTTGATAATTTCCCACCCAAGACAAAAAAAAGACCGTCTTCCACTTCCCCAGGTTCTGTGCAGTTAAGCTATGAAAAAAATCTATGTACAGAAAAAAACAGCCAACTTCCAAAAAAAACACTACAGAGTTCTTTTTTTTCACTTTTTAGTTGTGCTGCTATGTAAATGACAGTGAAAGTAAGTTTTGAAATTCCGAAATACTGAATGAACGAATTTGGAAATATGTATTTTTTTCATAATATTTTAATATGTAGTCCTCTACTTTCCCAAATTCGGTCTACAAATGAAAACAAAAACACAAACATACAGGCGAACATGGAATCTCCACCTTTTTAGAAGTCAGTTAAAAAGAAACTACGCCGCATCCAATCTAACTTCGATTTGTATTCTTAATCAAACTACTCTTCTGACAAACTACACAAGTTCTCACTTCTCGACTAATTGAAATTCTGAACAGGACGCTACTTGTCTAGTTCAGCCATGGGACCGGGAACTAAAACCGAAAACTTTCTTACGCCTGGTAACTTAGGTCTAATTACGGATCTTTTCGCTAACCAATCCTTGGAAAATATTCATGAGACAATTTTCCTGTAAACGATAAGTAGTTCCTGAAGTTTCAAAAATATTTTTTGTTAGACTACAAAAATTATTCAGCAATATGGGCAAAAAAAAAGGTCTTGCTCAATACAAACTACACTTGAGAGCAATAAAATCGCACACGTTGACTTTTTGTTGTTAAAGCAGTTTTTTTCATGAATGTGAATACATATTAAAATAAAACTTACACTATTTGAATGTTTACTTCAGTACCTTTCTAATGATATCAAATACAGTGTAAAAAAATACCCATAGAGGGTTTTAGGGCACAAAACCCAACAAACGGATAAATTACCCAATTTCGCTTAAGAAAAAATAAAAATAAAACTCAAAATGCTTGATCAAATTGTTTTTAATAAGGTGTATTCCCTCCCCAAGCCTTGATTACAGCTCATAATCGGTTTTTCATGGACCGTATTAATTTCACCCTGAAATCTTGTGGTATGGCGTTCCACTCCTCTTCAATGGCAAGTTGAAGCTCTTGGAGGCGCGTAGGAGCAGGGCTTCTTGTTCGAACTCTTCTTTTTAGCTCATCCCAGACATGCTCAATCGGATTGAGATCAGGACTACGAGCTGGCCACTCCATCGCGGTGATTCCAACGTCTTCCATGTAGTCGCAAACTGTTCTAGCGACATGCGGTCTGGCGTTGTCGTGCATTAAGAGAAAATCTTCTCCCATAAGCCACGCAAGCGGCCTCACATGTTCTTCGAGCACTTCTTCAACGTATCGTGCAGCCGTCAAACTTCTCGATCTCGGGCCGGTATTCGCCGTAGTGATGAATACAATGTCAGTTTTAGTGTCCAACATTATGCCACCCCAAAACATACACGATCCACCTCCAAAAGCCACACGTTCGCTTATGCAGCATTGTGAAATTCGCTCTGATGACCTTCTATAGACCCTAGAGCGTCCATCATGACCATGTAAAGTCATTCTGCACTCATCAGAGAACATAACAGCCCGCCATTGGTCATACGTCCAATTTAAAAGTTCCCTAGAAAATTGTAGCCGGGCTTGTCGGTGAGCTGTGGTCAATTTGGGACCATTTGCTGGGCGATGTGAAGTCATTCCTGCTTCAACTAGTCTTCTTCGAACTGTCCACTGACTTATACTGACATTGCGAACTTCTCGAAGCTGTTGTCCCAGTTGAACCGCGTTCAGTTGCCGATTTCTCAAAGAGCTTGTCACAAGAAAGCGGTCATCACGCTCTGATGTTGTGCGTCACCGGCCAGATCCTGGTCGCCGAATGTAGCCACCGGTCTCTTGGAACCTCTGGTATACACGACGAACAGAGTAGCGGCTCAAATTTAGCCGTCGAGCAACTTCACTTTGGTTATGGCCTGCTTCGAGCAAGGCAATAACTTGAGCGGCTTGTGCGGGCGTGGTATACACGTTGACCTTCGGTATGCAACTGATTAAAAATTCCAATAAACCGACCTTTTTATATCTGCGGCTAAGGGTGCAAGTAGTGACAACGCAAACGCGTGAATTTGGGGAATTCGGTGTACGGTCGGTTTTTGTAAGTTACGTAAAGGTCAATGATTTTAATTTTATGTTTTTGTAAAGCTAAGCTTGTATGCATTAATTTTGTCTAATGATTTTTACTCAATATCTTTAGATTTTAGAAAACAATCAGTAATAAACCAAATTACAAGGGGTGTGCGATTTCATTGCTCTCAAGTGTATATCTAAGTGTTATATATGTAATTTTTACGGGACTAGTAGTTTAGCCATTCACGTTCAAACTCTCGGCTCCTCTCTATGAGAGGGAATTTAGTAGCCCATGTTCCGATACAATTACTGGCCAATCGGCAAAAGGATAGCCGGGTTATTTGCCCAGGGTGCATTACCCTGCTTTGCTGGTGCCCAGATATATACCCTATTATACGTGCTCCTCGGAAGACACGTTAAGATGCTGACAACACCAAAACCGCGGTCACTGTCAGATTGCATAGAAAATAAAGTAACGCGATGACACAACGCTTGTAATTTATTATAAATATGAAGCAATTATCTATTTACTCAAAATTGAGTTGAGTAATCAAAAATAAAAAACAACCAAGTTCTGCATTCAAATAAGACGTTCTTTTTATTAATTAAATACGTTACGTATGTTGATATTTAATACAGATATTTTGGATTAGAACTCAAGGTGAGAGGTTAGTTTAACGTTAGTTTGGATCGAGCTTTTTTCAAAACGTGTTTTGGTAACAACCAAGTTCTGGGGAGTATGTTCAAAATTAACATATATTTTTCCCGCTACCACAAACTATACTGATTTGCCAATTTTTTTTTTTTTAAATAAGCCTGTTTTGGTCAATTAGGTCTTGTCAGCGCCTTAACCAGTTGGACCTGGCTGTCATTCTTAGATCTTTGACAGTCGTAGCGGGAAGTCAGAGGCCTGAAAGTCTGAAAATCATTCTTGCTAAGGGGTATCGTGTTACACAGTAACTGGGCTGTGTAGGTCAGATGGGCAGTCGCTTCATGTAAAACACTGGTATTGATCCGGTTAGACAGGAAGCCGACCCCGACATACCGACATAGACTGAGAAAAGACTAGACATATTGATTGACCATCATCATATTATGTACCGCTATTCGTGAAGGCTATTTTAATGCCTAGGAAGTTACCGGCCAGTTACATAACATACATAATCAGCCTATAATGTTCCCACTGCTGAGACACACGCCTCCTCTCTGCGAGAGGAAGGGAGTGGGCCATAATCCACCACGCGGGCCCAGTGCAGGTTGGTAGATGTCACATGTCTTCGAATTTTTGGTTCAAGGACATGCCGGTTTCCTAACGATGTTTTCCTACACCATTTTTTGAGAGCAGTGGCGATGAAATTATTTACACAAAGTAAAGCGCCTGTCCAGGCTCGAACGTGCGACCTACAACTTGTAAGTCGCCGGTCGCCGTCGCCGTAACCGGCCAGTTACGTCGGTTTAAAGAACTTTATTATCAGTAAGACAATCGTCACTTACACGAGAACATTAAATCTTTATTCACTTAAGAAACATTATTATCTTCGCTCCTATTAGGTTTTGTAAACCCTAATTAACTCAATAACTTTATTACGGAGCTTAAACAGAACAACGTTACTTATTCAAATAGTTGCTCACAGTCGTTAAGTAAGTTTGTGAGCTAAGTTCCATATTTTAGTTAAACATCAAAGTCATAATCTACAGACACATAATCACCCTATACTGTTCCCACTGTTGGGCACAGGCCTCCTCTCTGAGAGAGGGAGCGAACCGTTATCAACCACGCGGGCCCAGTGCAGGTTGGTATATGTCACATGTCATCGATTTTTTTGGGTCTAGGACATCGGTTTTCTCAAGATGTTTTCCTTCACCGTTTTCAGAGCAGTGGTGATGAAATAATTTACACAAAGTAAAGCGCCTCTCGGGGTTCGAACGTACGACCTACAAGTAAGTCGTAAGTCACAGCCGTTACCACTGCTCTCTACAACAGTGGAGTAGTGTACAACAGTGGGCTGGTGCTCTTTTCTATAGCGATTTATTAAATATGTAAGTCGTTTAAATAATTTCATCGAACTTTTGAGTTACGTGTCAAGAAATTCAGTCACAAATCGTCTTGTTATATCAACCGTAGGTCTTAAGTGCGTCAATATTCAAGTTCTTTTGAGGACAAAAGAATAAGTAAGTATCTATGTACATCTTTTTATTTTTACTTTTTCACTTAGATATATCTCGTACGAGTACTTAGCGTTCAATTTTGTCAAATAATCTCTTTGTCTCTTGAACAGGCAAATCCTATTATTTTATTGTTTACTGGCTACTCTCCGCGACCTTGTCGGTGTAAAATTTGTTGTTTTAACATAAAATATATTATCCTAGGACACTCGACAATACTGTAGCTTGTCATTACATACATACATAATCAGCTTATAATGTTCCCACTGCTGGGACACAAGCCTCCTCTCTGTGAGAGGGAGTGGGCCTTAATCTACCACGCGGCCCCGTGCGGGTTGGTAGATGTCACATGTCTTCGAATTTTTGGTTCTAGGACATGCCGGTTTCCTCACGATGTTTTCCTTCACCGTTTTGAGAGCAGTGGTGATGAAATAATTTACACAAAGTAAAGCGCCTGTACGGGTTCGAACCTACGACCTACAACTCGTAAGTCGCGGCCGTTACCACTGGGCCACCACTGCTCACTTAGCTTGTCATTAGAGAAAGAATTTTCGGAATTGGATCAGTCTTTCCGAAGATTTACATTCAAAATCAGAAATTTTACCTGTTTTTAATATTAATTTAACTTCTACAAACTTCTGCCCGCAACTTCGTTTGTGTGGTAGTCGTGAGACACCATCATCATCTGCCTAGCCTTTTCCCAACTATGTTGGGGTCGGCTTCCAGTCTTACCGGCTACAGTTGAATACCAGTATTTTACATGGACTGCCTATCTGACCTCTACAATCCAGTTACTGGGTAACACGATAGATACCCCTTGTTAAGACTGGTTGTTAGACTTTCGAGCTTCTGACGACCCTTAACGACTGTCAAAGGTCTACAAATAACTGCCGGGACCAACGGCTTAGCGTGCTTTCCGAGGCACGGAGGGGTCTTGGTATGTAAAGATGGTCAGCCATCCACGGACCAACTGTGGCAAGCCTAGCTTCACCTGATCGATCGATTACTTAGCCACAAGCCCCTCAAGTCGTGAGACACCACAATATATTAAAATGAAAATATCATTTGTGCCAGGTTTATGGCAATAGGATTGCCCCCAATTACATGGAACCTAAATATAACTTATATATATTTATTTACATAACCAAATTACAAGATGATTATTAACATTATCTAAATTAAATTAAAACTAAGTTAAGCCTAAAAAAGGCCCTCGGGGCATTGTACCGAGGGTGCTGGCGGTATTTCCTCGCTGAATTGCAATGCTGATGCGTTGCGCGAGAAAGCGGCCAGCTTTTCGGTCACCAGTTACATCAACTAGACTCTAGACGTTTCGCGATTTCCGCAAATAACTTAAATGCGCACTGGGACTCCACGGACCGAGGGTATCGACGCCAAAGGGCACAAAGTTGTACTCTCTGCCAAGGCCTCCATATTTAATAACTTTAAAACATAACTAGTGGCAAAGGGTGGGCGTTTTGGGGGACTGTCTTATGTAATTTTGACGTTCGAAAAGTGCTGATCCTCAGCCTAGTTTGAATAAATGACTTTTGATTTTGATTGATTTTTGAGTGAAATGTGGGTGTACAGGTACACCTCTGCCTAACCGTTTAGGGAATACAAGCGTGATGTTATGCTATTTTTGTAAAACTTCCCTGTATAGTACGTTTTTAGTTTTGGTGTGATGCAGTTAATCCTGTAGGTGACTTCGCAGTCTTCAGTAGCAATAGGGTCTTACACCCATTTTTGAAAAGTGTCTTAATTAATTTCTATAGTGCTAATATGCCTAAAAAAAAATCACAATTTTTTTATTCAATCGATAAGTGCCATAAAAATGCATTTAAAATTTCACATTTTCAATTTTCGTGCGTAGGTTGACGAAAACGCTGGACGCAGTGGACGCCATGTTGCTCTGTGGTCATGACGTCACTGGGCTATGAAAACAAATGCGCTGATCTATTAACTAACTATCAGTTGACAGTTGACACGTTTTAGTTCACACAGCGGTATGACGTAATAACATGGCGGCTACTATGTCATCGTGTTTTTTAACAGATTAGAAAGTAGATGATGATAGTAGATAATGTATTACAAATATGTCAATTATGACAATAGGCTCGCAAAAACTGAAAACGTTGAATTTAATTTTAAATTTTTTTGTTATTTTATGAACTAAAAGTAACATTTTCCGACTCCTGTTTGCCTAATGTATCTCAATAACCTATTTATAGATTTTTTCTCGTATATAGTAAAATACCCTATTGCATACGGTCAGCTACGACCCTGGCTCGAATAAGTCATATGAATAATCATATGACTTATTCGAGCCAGGGCCGTGCCGATGACGGGAACCCGAATGCGGTATAATGAGAAAAAAAGAATGGTGTAAGATGAACTGACGAAATGTGTACACCTCAGGGGGGCTACCATCACCTCTGATAGCAGTATTATTTAAATATTACTTGAGCGTGAGAAAGAGATGGAGCTATAAATCCTGTACAGTTCCATCACTTTCCCACTGTGAAGTAATATTATAATAATACTGCTATAAGAGGTGATGGGTGGGCCCCTTCACCTTCGGGGAATAAAGACGTGATAATAAGTTATGTTAACAGTATAGTACGAGAATTCATGGAATTCATTTTCGAGGACGGTGATAACGATAATGGGGTAAAAATTAAAATTTAATATGGTGTTACCAAAAATTTTCAAATTGTCAATTGTTTCGAATTGTCATGGGTGTAGTTTTCATCGTTGAATGGTTTCGTGGTTCATGGCGCCATTTTCCATATTGTTTTTGACCCCATTATTGTTGTCAGCGCACTCAGAAACCATGATAATGACACCCATGCCGAAACGAAATAAAAATAAACTAAAAAACTAAAAAAAAGGTACACTAAAAAGACTACGACGAAAACTATTGGAACTTAAAGTACATACCTGTCCTTACTACCCCGTAAAAGCGTGGATTTTTTGATCCACGCTATACAGGTTGAAATTGAAAACTTGCGACAAACTGAAATGGGACATTGTATACATCATTATTAACAACTTTTACTAAGGGACCAAAGCTGTAATCCCAAAAAAAAAATCTGCTTTTCCTACATTTTGATGAGGTATTGCGAACATACATGTAGGGGACAGCAGTTTTTTTTTTGGGATTGTAGCTTTGGTCCCTTAGTAAAAGTTGTTCATAATGATGAGTACAATCTCCCATTTCGATTTGTCGCATGTTTTCAATGTCACCCTGTATATGTCACGATGATTGACTGCATAGCCCCATAAAGATATAGCGTGATGATAATCATTTAAAGGGTTATACGTAATTATATATAACTATCTAAAATGTACTGACCGTTTGGCTCGTCTTTTTCAATTTCTTGTAAACTATAGAGGAATATAAACAATGCAATATTGCTCCTCTCCCATAGCAAATAGCGTGATTATATATAGCCTACAGACTGACCAGACTTATAGGGAATATCTATGCAGAATTTGAACAGAATCTATCCGGTAGAATTTGCGTGATGCTGGAGCATACATTCAGACAGACAAAAATTCTAAAAACTTTATTTTCGTCATTAGAATCGATCATAGACCTCGTAGTAATTACTTTTTTTTTCAAAAATATTCAATGTACAATTATGATTTCGCTTGATTTTATCTATATATAAAATCACGCTTGTATTCTTCGAAGGGTTAGGCAGAAGTGTACCTATTATAGTACACCCAAATTTCGCCAGTTATAGATACAAATCTTTCAGCTAGACTTTCAAGTACATGAAATCATGTTTTATGTAGTTTTCCAATAAAGGCTCCTGCAAACTGGCGCGACTTGTCGCGCCACGTGACACCAGTAGAACAATTTCAATGAAGTTTTCATAGAAATGGTGCTACTGGTGTCGCGTCGTGCGACAAGTTACGCCACTCTGCACGAGCCTTAACACAAATTTCGTGTTACAATTTCGTTGATATTCAAATTCCATAGATCATCCCAGCTTATACACATAAAAACGATAGATTTATCTCAAAAAACATAAAAAAGGTTGTCGACCCATGTCGGATCGTTTTATTAAAATTTACGTATTCATAAGTGTCTTGGTTGAACAATCCGTATGCATAAATACCCTTATCAAACTAAAATGTCTTATTGTCTTGTTTACATCCAATACTGGTACAAATACTGCAAGTTTAACCCCGTTTTCTGAAAAGCCTGATCAACGCTGCGGTTTCCTAGAAGAACGGTGGCGGTGACGGCTGTCATGAAAATGATAGCAGCGGCAAAGACTTAGACCGTTAGATTCGCCCTTACTTATTCAGCTTATAATGTTCTCACTGCTGGGACACAGGCCTCCTCTCTGTGAGAGGAAGTGGGCCGTAATCCACCAAGCGGGCCCAGTGCGGGTTGGTAGATGTCACATATCTTCGTTCACATGCCTTGTCCGGGTTCGAACCTACGCCCTACAATTCGTAAGTTGCGGCCGTTACCACTGGGCCACCACTGCTCCCCTCGATTCGCCCTACGATGTCAAAAGATAATCGCGTTTCTGTTTCATTTTGATACCTCTGAAACACTCAGTGATGCAGTGACTTACCTTGATTGTCGTGAAAACGCTATTAATAAAGTGTGAGTTCATTCTTCTCAGTATGGACGATCCTCCATGACGCTACTTAAAATTAACGTGTTAATTAAAACTCAAATCACCAATGATCAGCCAGAATGTCCCAGCACTATTTCAAATGCGGTTCGTGTAGGATACAATCAATCACAAACTAGTTAATTACACGATGGTAAATCCCGTCCTGTACTTACGGGCCGCTATGGAAATAGCTACTATTCTGGCTCATCGGTAATTTGAGTATGCAACACGTTATTTTTGAGGTACGTCGTGGATGATTGGCATAAGTTTATGTCATTCGCATGATAGCTGTAATTGTGATGGTTCGACATCTGGTGCACCCAGTATAGTTTGCCCCGCTAACACTTAAGTGTTTGGCCACTTCTCCGAATTGACAGCTTATGCTAAAATGCTGTAATTGGGGCTGCTGCGGTAGGCGGCCCATTGTAGATCTTGGTACAGAAAAAAAGTGGCCTAGACTAAGGCAAATAATAGGTCACCAGAATTCACTAAATGCACCTAGGGACCTAATATACTAATTTGTACACGTTGCAATGGTGACTGTGAGATTTTGACAGATTGTGTATTGGCTTATCTGTCAAAAACTCACTATAGAGAAACCAATGCGACATTTGTAAAATAGACTTGGCCTCCTGGTAGTTGTGGTGATGATTTGTGGAGGCTTATGTGCAGCAGTGGACCTCTTTCGGCTGAATCAACCAACTCAGCCTATCGCAGTACACTGCTGGACATAGGCTTCTACCAGGCTGCACCACAACACTCTGTCCTCCGCCTTGCGAATCCAGTCTGTCCCAGCCACCTTCTTAAGGTCGTCAGTCCATCTAGCTGGTACGCGTCCCACACTACGCTTACGGATACGTGGTCTCCACTCCAGGACTCTTCTGCTCCACAAACCATCGATCCTTCGACAAACATGGCTAGCCCACTGCCACTTCAGTTTGCTTACTCTGCAAGCTATGTCGGTAACTCCGGTTTTTTTCTGGAGAATTTAATT
The DNA here is from genome assembly GCA_905333075.3 of Atethmia centrago. NCBI lineage: Eukaryota > Metazoa > Arthropoda > Insecta > Lepidoptera > Noctuidae > Atethmia > Atethmia centrago. The sequence goes on from HG995386.1 coordinate 23,312,011, forward strand.
TCTGATTTGAGCCTTTAAAGAAACCCCGAGCACAGTCCGCTCCATATTCCGGCTGAATAATGACATTGAGTTATTCTATGTGATTCGTACGAGAGAATGAAAATAGCTTTTTGTAGCCTTACGCTACCAATTACACGTCGCAATGCTGTAACAATCTATTTTAGAATAGGCTCTAAAATCGTTTAAAACGAAACAGATTCTCAAATATTTACCTGAATCACTGAAATTTCGTAGATTATAAACATTTCATGATCCAAAACAGACACGTGTCCAGTGATGTTATAAAACACCATACATAATTACAATCAATCAACATCAAAAAGACGATATGAGAGCATTTAGGTAGATAGGTTTGTTCCCTTGAATTACCACGGGGTTAAGTAACAGTAGCCGCGGTCAGTACTTGGATGGGTGACCAGCAAAAATTCTTTACTCATAGCTTCATAGTAACATATCATCACACCTGTATCCCCGAAGGGTTAGGCACAGGTATACCTACAGTACATTCGCAATTCGCCAGCTATGTTTAAACACCATGTAACAGGGGCGAGCCAATTGCCATCAACCGGGCACAAACCTAGATTGCTACTGAGAAATTCTAGATGGAGAAACCCGGGAATCGAACCCAGGACCTCATGCTCAGCAGTAAGTAAGGCTTGCTACTGCTAGACCATCGAGGCAGATGCTAGAATATTTTTTGTAATAGTAATTATTATTTAATCTGTAGGCCTGTGTACTCGTAGAAGAGAAATTTATAAAAAAATATAATAACTTATAACCAGAGGTCGTAATTAGGTAGATTTATTTATGTACTTACACTGATTTCATACAGCGAAAGAATAAAGTGGATATGCCTCAAATCCCGAGATTAATTTTAAAGAGCAGAAAAATCCCGTGATTTATTAAATAAAAAAGTTATTTACTTTTACACAATTTAAACCACTGCATGCGCGATGTTGCCAAATTAACATCAACGACATCAGATGTCCGAAGTTTCAAAATTCCAATGCGCACACGCGCGATGTTGCCACATTTGTAGTTCGCACAACATAGCTTGTGAGAACAAAAAAAAACAATGACGGAAATGCGGAGCACACAATGCGGCCACACGGGATTTTCTATTAGAAATCCCGGGAAGATTCATATTAATATCAACATTTCGATGCAAGTACATAAATAACTCTACCTAATTCCGACCTCTGCTTGTAAAATTCCTTTAGTGCCGGACGGGCGTGATCGCTGGACGCGAAGGGTGTGTTGGGAGTGTGTAATACCTATCCAGGTTAATCCCGGTGTGAAGGTAGGCCTCCCTGTCCATGTGGCGCTGACGTCCTGCACCTATTGATTCCAGATATCTTTAAGACGACTACCGGCTTCTATGTAGCTACTGTTTTTCTTCTTATGTACCATTGATTTTGACGGTTTTTGACATCTGATAAAAGAGTATTTTACTTGCATAATAACACAAGTCTCCGCGAATCTTCAAGAAGCTACTTTCGGTACTCTTCAGGAACAGTACTTGAACTAATTGATGTTTTTGAATATAGAAATAAGAACATTGCCGATGACTACGAATTGTACCGTAGTATACGTTTTCTTAGGTACTGGCTAACTTTACTTTAACGAGAGCCGCTAAGCCGCTTCCTGTTTTAAAGTTTTATTTGACCAACTTTTTGACATGGTTTACATCATTTATGCTTTTCATAAGCATAAATAATGACGTCTCTTAAATATAAGGATACATAAGGCACGTTATATAACATTGAATTCCTTATAAAATTCCGTGTCTCTGTCTTTACATACCAAGACCCCTCCGAGCCTCGGAAAGCACGTTAAGCCGTTGGTCCCGGCTGTCATTTGTAGATCTTTAACTGTTGTTACGGGTCGTCCGAAGCCCGAAATTCTGACAACCAGTCTTACCATGGGGTATCGTGTTACCCAGTAAATAGGTTGTAGAGGTCAGATAGACAGTCGCTCCATGTAAAATACTGGTATTCAGCTGTATCCGTTTAGACTGGAAGCTGACCCCAACATACTTGGGAAAAAGGCTAGGCAGATGATGACTAGTTAGAGCTACGACAAAATAAATGAATATTTTATACTTTGGAGTAAATAAATGCACCCTCGATATATCGTAAATTCTGTGAAACGCAGTGGTTTTTACAATGAAAGTAAACTGCGAATAAAGCCATGCCCACATTAAGACACAAAATTAGGCCGCGAACCAAAAGCGATCGTCGCGTTCATATTATTATGTAACTTTTTGGTCGGAAAACCCGGAAGGCGCCCTCTAGTCTGTCAGCGACCACGCGTTCCGGTTCATCGTGTTCGCGCGACGAACGCTTTTGGTTAGAACGTGGGGCTATGTATAGGTGTAACTCATTTGAAATACTCACAATATTTGGCAGGAAGGTTTAAAACCGAATTTAAAAACAATTCCGTGTTTAATTTGATTTGATAAGGCATTCCGTTTAGTTGACCACTTGAAGATCACCCATGCGAATTTCTGTTCGCGTGGGTGATCCCACGTTCGTAGTGGTAGTCAGAGAGGAGCATTAACTATTGTAAAACATCGATTGAAATTCAAACTCTCACCATGTCATTATTTTAAGGTGTAATGCGATGATTATTTGATGATTATTGGGACTATATGAATTAATTTATAGATAGATAGATATATAAATTCATATATTTGCTTGAAATATGGTATTTTACAGATTTTATAACACATACACAATTGTTATTCATATTCCGCCTATTAAATTCGGCATGCAATGGTCATTGTCCATTATCATATATTCATATATATTAATGGACAATGACCATCTACTATAATAATACTAATGATCTCTACGTTGACGTCGTGGTGGGGCTTGCGCACTCCTGAACTCTAGGTTTGTGCCGGTAGAGTTTACTTTGCCGAAACAGGTCTAGGGTGAGGAGCCAGACCGAGAGAGATACATAATCCCGCAGGGCAGCATGTGGCGAGCTCTTGGACAGTAGCGACCCCCGGGAGAAATCTTGTTCCTCACCTCTGGCTTGCCTTTATTACCCGGCTCAAGTGAACACCGGGACGTGGGATAGAGCTTCCACCTCTTTCTTGCCTTTGGCCGCCTTCAGTGGAGATTCGCAAAAGCAAACGTGCTCTGAGAAAGGTAGTGTAGTAAGATGCTGGTAGGGATCTTGACCGTACTTCCAGTGTTGTCCTGGTGGCCGTGGAATACCTCTCCACTCCTCAAGCACCTCAAGCATTGCTGCCCCCTTGTAGCTACGTCACTATGTGCTAGTGACCGCTTTCAGGGGCCCATTAGCGAGTGTGCAAGGGTGACTTGCTGCCATTTTATCCGTGTATTACATAACATTGATCAGGCAGGGAACATAGCCCTTCCATAGTTTTAGGTTACGAATCCACTATGTTTTGTTTTTATGCTCTGCAATAATCGTGCACTAACCCGGGATTGTCTTTGAGTGCATTTGCATAGTGCATACATATTAGAGTATGTGGGACACCAGAGAAAGAAAGTGTTCGTTTGGAAAACTTTTAATTTATTTAATGTAACCTAACATACCGCTATACAACGCAACCGCCATTGTTAGAGCTCTACCATAGTCAATGGAAACCACAGACTAAGTTTTTCTTACTCATAATAGTGATGCTGCTTTGTAATTTCGATTAATATAGGGATAATCGTTGGTTAGTTCTTCAACACTTAAAATTGTCTAAGGGCCCTCTGCAAGTTGGCTTCGGGCCCTCTGCAAGTTGGCTTCGGGCCCTCGCACGCCTTCCGAAGGTCCGGGACCGCTAGGTCCCGAGATATGTCAAAGACACAATTTTAATGTTTAAATACATTTTGAACTACGCTAAAATATTGAAAATAAGTGTGTTACAGTGATCTATTATGCTGGTATTTTATAAATATAAGAACTGAGTTTCCATCTGTGACAAACAGTAAATGAATTTGAATTTGATTGTTGGGGGTTCTCACAAAAAGTATATAAATTCAAAAAAATCGCGTTTAATTATTCATTTTCCCGTATAATATTTTAATTAGGTTTTTTAGTACTATCTATATCTGCTGTCCTCGATTTATCATATAAAAACGGAATACAGGATGCAAAAACAACTAAAAAAAAATAGGCCGAACTGTACAAACAATAATATATCATGGTATCGATCAAGATACGCAGATACTGTCCAACACAAAAGATACTGTATCAGTGGATCCAAAATTACGTAGTTTTATTGCAAAATAATAAATCATTCTAGCATCCTATATTGGGTTATCGATCTTTTGTAAGGTGGAGTGTCGACTTACAGCTACAAATTGCATCGTATATTACCTATAAATTACAAACATACATACATAAACTCACGCCTTCTTCCCATGGGGGTAGGCAGAAACTATAGAACGCCACCTGCTACGCTCCTTACATACTCCTTTTGCTTCGTTTACGTTCATACATCTGGTCATACACGCACGCCGGTTGCGAGTACTACGCACCTGACCTTTTTGAAGAACATCAATACCTTTTGTTAGACGCCTTTCATTCATCCTCTCAACATAACCAAACCATCTAAGCATACTCTTTTCAATTTTTGTCACTACATCTTCCTTTAAACCGCATCGAAATTCCTTTGCCACTTTTCCACATATACAAAAAAATCCATAAAACTCTCAACATACTAGATTTAAACCGTCACCAACTTAAATCTAAGGTCACTAACTGGCTGCTACAACAGGACTACTCTAACACTGAGTCTTTACTAACCTACATCGCGTAAAATATTAATATACAATTAATAAACAAAAAATGCACACCCATATACACCCCTCCCCCCCCACACAACACACACCACACCACACACACACACACGCACTCACTCACAAACACACACACACACAACTTGAAATTATACCTTTCTGTTACCCTGGGCTTTGGTTCTACAAATGTAATTGTTGTAATATTACAAAATATGAAATTATAGCAAATTAAGTGAAATAGTACTTGTAGACCTCGCCCCCTGATGTATTTCGTCACGCTTCCCTTGTCACTTAAATCATAATATGGCCGAACCACTGTCTCTTATAATACAGGTTTCCCTAGTGTAAGAGGCAGGGTTTACATTGTCTGCGCATAGATATAAGTTATCTTGATTTAAGTTCCACACATATGTATATGTTTTTTTCTTTTCTTTTATCTATGTAAGTTTTGTGAAAATAAACGTTTTATTATTTTATTATTTATTTGCGAAATTATTTATTAAAAATTAATTATTTTGGGTCGTGACTGTTTTAGCAAGCACCGTTTCAACCGCGGGGTAATTGCTTAGCACACGATCTATAGCAATGGGTTTCATTTTGACAGCTCAACAAAATTCATTGCATTATTTACGTCGCTGAGCTGACAAATGTTTCGAACATATGAAGCAATGGATTACCAATATACTTCAAAATCATTCAAATTGGGATTGATAGTTGGGGTATATGCAATTAGGGCGCTGAAGATACCGACCCAGAAAAATTTGGCTTCCTATACGATCTACTTCTTCGTCAGTTTATAAAGATTAACACACCAGATTAATAGACACATTAAACAGTCTGAAACCCCAGCTAGAAGCAATAACATAGTTAAAAATGTTTCCTTACAATGTTCTCCTTCACCGTTATGAAGGACATATGTCCTAGAACCAAAAATTCGAAGACATGTGTCACATCCACGTTGATTACTCCCCTCCCTCTCACAGAGTAAAGGCCTGTGTCCCAGCAACCCACTGCTGGGACACAGGCCTTTACTCTGTGAGAGGGCCATATAATAATCAGCCATAAGTATCCCAATAGTTATGGCTGATTATGTTATGTAGAGAATACTAAGTAACCACACACTGTAACAATATGTTGGAATGTTACGAGTATATGTTTGTGTGTAATGTGGCGTTTCTAAATATACTTCAAAATTCTATAACAAGCCCATCATACAAAATACTTGGAACTTTGTTGTTTTGTTTACATACTGTTTACGCTTTTAATTAGTTAGGTATACAAATTGAAAATTACTTATACTAATTATCATATTATTATGATCATTATTATATTACGATTATTTATTATAAAATATTATTTATTGTATATATTATTAACTATTATAAATGCGCAATTAATTGGTCAAGGACGACTAATGAGACACAATTTATTTTCTATTGTTTGACTCCGAATCGGTGTCACACGGGGCTTAACAGGCTCTATCTGTATGTCTTTTCACGCCATAGCGGCTGATCGAATTTCGATGAAATTTGGCACACAGATAGACAATAATCTGGGTTAGGACATTAGGATAGGTACTTTTTATTCCGGTACGTAGTATTTTTGCGAGGTATAATTTCCAACCTCCACGCGGGTGTAACCGCGGACAAAAACTACTAACTACTATATAAATGTTAATGTAAATTATATCATGTTTACACATTCAAATTTAATTGGATAAACAAATTGAAAATTACAGTTCAAAACAAAGTTTATAAAGTTCGACACTGAACTGTGATTACACTACCCACAAATATTTATAATATTTATCAAAATCTGTCACAAAAAACTGTCACGAAAATCTGTAACAAAAATCTGTCACAAAAACCTGTCACAAAAATCTGTCACAAAAACTGTTACAAAAATCTGTTAAAGGGGAACCCAGACCGCAAATTGGGACAAACAAAACTGTGTTCAATCTTTTCACACAGGTACCAAAAACAACAAATAACAATGATGTTACGTCTAAACTAAGTGAAGTGAAGACTGAGGCTGCGGATGAAAAACGGAAAACTTTTAATTAACGACTGACTGTACCAAGTTGTTACAAGCTCTGAATAAAAGAGACTGTAGACGAGCGACTTTTGTTGCTTTTATCAATCGCTCCGCGACGTATAACGGAACATTTCTCTGAACAAACTGTGACCATTATGTTGCTGCCAACTATAAATATTTGTTCATTTCATACAAGCTACACAGATATTTTAATTGTGCAGCTGAACATAGGTATAAGTGTATGTTTATATTAAAATTTTGGATTCCTCAATTTTTCGTAATTGCACCTACCTGTTTGTCTCTGCATTGCCCAAAGGTTGACTGATAGATAATGCATATGGCATTAAGTCGGCCTCTGTGAATTTCTGTGCTTGAAGTATTAAATAAATAAAGCCACTTAAAAGTTGCTACAATGATCGGTGTTGTCAAAAGGTTTATTGCTAATAACGCTAAGGTGGCAGATGGTGTGGAGGCGATCGGCGGCAGAGATCTCTTGCGTCCAGCCCTGGTCCAGGCCATGGTACGGAACGAGAGGGCATGGGCAGCTGTCACCTCCTGCGAAGCAGTAATGCTCGCGAAGGAGGAGGCGGGACCGTTGAGGGAAAGGAAAATTTCGCGCCCTCACGCCCCTAGCCGTCGCAGGAGATGCCCTGGGCGTCGGGAATCCCGGGCGTATTTCCGGCCACACTAGGCGCGGGCTTGCGGACGGTGAGCAATGGGTAGCTCACCATCCGGTAAGGACAAATGTCCGGGTCGACTCGACGACGCGTTGTGTTCCACGCGCGCTTTAAAGAGATGTCCTCAGCACAAATGTAGGGGTCGACTAGGCCCGATGCCTGCCGGGGTCGCGGGAAAGTTCGAAAGGGTTACCGAGGCCCCTGGCAACACAGGCAACGGAAGGAACACGGGTGGGTATTAGTCAGTAAGGATTTTTGATTCCAACGGATTCACGTGACCTTCACCCGGATATCAGCTCTTCTCTTTTTCTTTCAATCAATTAGCCTCGTCTTTACCCAACTATGTTTGGGTCGGCTTCCAGTCTAACCGGATGCAGCTGATCTGACCAAGTTTATGTCCGGATATACACATTGACATTGATTAATTTTATTTATGCAATGACATGAATATTTACTCTGTGTAGTATTATATTATTTTAATTATTGTAAATGTGAAGACTATGTGGGTCATTGTTTAATTTTGTTTTACGAATATTCTCAGTTAGTTTTTAACATGGTCTGGCAGTTTGAGTATTTTTTGCGGCCTAGCCAAATGTCCTTTCTTTGGTATTGTTTGTTTAATCGTTCAGCTCCTTTAGTTTTGAGTTGAGCTGCACAAATACTGACAAATGCGTGCACTGACTGGACAAGTCCACTCAATCTGTGTGGTTCTTTCATCAAAAGACCATTTCAGACACCAATGGACATGGTCTTCACATGATCTGACCAAGATTATGTCTGGACTTTAAAAGAGACTGACCTCTGAGTTTGTTTCGGCCTTTCTTCTCAGAGTAGTCAGATAGGAAACGCCGACCTCATCTAGTTTAAAAAAATAAGTTTGACGTGTGAAAGTGTTTGTAAAAACCTACTTACAGAAATAAAATCATTTATCATTATCAAGGAGTGACTAACACGTTAGCGTGCTTTCCGCGGCACGGATGTCTCGATAATTATGTAACGGATGGTCCACCATCTACGAACCGACCGAACCGACCGCGGCAAGCGTAGCTTAACCTTCGATCGACCCGTGCGATTGTCATCATTAAGCCACGAGCCCCTCTTTTGTTTTGCCTCATATTGTATGTTAATGGTGCCTATCACGGTAGGACAAAATTTCAGCGACAAATTGTAGCCCGTTTGCGTGTTACCAAAGAGATGTTATTACAAGTAACAATTTGTGTTCGGTTTACCAGTTAGTTCTGAACTTTAATTGAGGCTAGAGTATAACTTACTCAATTACCTACCTTAAGCGCAGGTTTGATTAATTTCCTGGTATAAATCAAACTTAGTTGAGAATAATTTTCGGTATTGTTTTTATTTGGTTGAAAGTTTTCGTTTACTTAACCAGTAGCAAGTAATTTGGATTACTTATTGAAACGTGTTAAGGTTTTATTACAAGTGTTGAGAACGTTTGTGTGAAAAGTCTAAAAGTGTTTCCTTTGCTGTACGTAGAGTATTGTGTGAAAACCTAGCCGCGCCTTGTCGCGGGAAGGTACTTATGGGTCACCGAGGCCCCCGCAACACAGGCAACAGGAAGGAATACGGGTGGGTTTTAGTCAGTAAGAGTCTGACACACCCTCCCGCTCCGCCCCGAGCGGGAGAAGTTATTTGATGATTTCCCACCCTCAAAAAAAAAAAAGCCTGTAGCTTTGTGGCTTTTAAAGCGTATTGGCTTCCCTTTTTAGAGCCATTGTGCACTGTTGACTGGTCACCGGCGACGAAAACGTTGGCAACTGAGCTAGGAAACGAAGCCGAGCGACTTAATTTAAGAAGTGTTTCTTGTATATTCGTGCAATATGAACGTCGTAGAAATTCTGTCAGCTCGTATGATTTTATTTTACCCCTTTGTCGGCTTGATTATCATGTATACTCATGCCAAATTACAGCTTTCTGTACTAGGAGTCTCTTAGCTAAGCTGGGGATAGATAAAGAGACAGATAGACGGACGGACATGGCGAAACTATAAGGGTTTCTTGTTGACTACGGAATCCTAAAAATAAACAACGTTTTTGGGTTGCGAACCATAATTACCTGTGTTTTTTACTTTTAACTTTTCAAGAAATGAAGTTCCAATTTCTAAAGAAATGTGGACGCAACAAGGTGGAATAAATGATAAGTTTGTTTATTAATAAAGTTTATAACCAAAAAGCTTGTATAAGTATTGTAAAAAATATTTCAAAAGCCTGTCTTCTCCGTCATATAATCGAAGCTAAAGGGCGCAAGAGCAGCTTCAACATTTACGGAAACCAATCACCGAGATTAAAGTCCACGCGAACCTCAGGCTCCGTTTGACAATCAGATTGTTTGAACCCTTCGCAGATGATTGATGCCGTAACTTTGTTACCGTTTGCCGGTAGTCCAGAGCGGATCCGGCTTTGGATGAGAATTGTTATTATTTAGTACGAAAAGTAAGTAAGCAACGTGACGGTAAGGCCTATGAAGATTTCAGTACGAAAAACTAGGAGATTTTGTGAGGAAACCCAAAGAAAGAAAGAAAGAAAAAAAAATATATTTGGGACACGCACAGCAAATACAACAGTATAAAAAAGGACATAAAACTAACAAAAGCATGAAAACAAAAAAAAATATGATAACAGTGAAAACAAAAACAAAATAGAAGACCTGAAAAAAAAAAGGGTAAGGAAAGGGTTTTCTCATAGATCTCCAAGATACAGGGCCACCCCTAGTTCGGAGATCAGGGTTTCAATGAGATGTGCATAGCATAAGCCATTTTGTTATAATATAACATTGTATTAGTATGTAGGGTTTTTGTTCAATAAACTTTTTTATTTTTTATGATTTATTTATTATAGAGATGGGTGGAGGTAGAGGCCACATGGTGTTTCACAATGAAATTACGTATACTAGCGGTTTTTGTGACAGGTTTTACGTCTTCACAAAACATCGAGATTTAGTTATTACCTACTAGTTGACGGACAGACGTTGTCCTGTTTCCTAGAACTCGATCGCAGCGTCACCTACCGGGTCCAATTGTGAATCTAAATTATCCAGGGAAACAATCAAACACACGCAAAAAAAAAAAACACCAAAATCGGCTCAGCCGCTTAGGAGTTCAGTGACATACAGTACGGAATAATTATATAAAGATAAAGATAAAAATATATAAAGAATCATCCAGGGAAACGCTCAAACACAAACAAAAATCATCAAAATCGGTCTAGCCGTTTAGGAGGAGTTTAGTGACATACATACATACGTACAGTAGAATTGTGTTTAGATAAACACATAACATCATGCCTTGTTTCACGGAAGTGTTGGGCAGAGGTGTACCTGTAGTACACCCACATTTCAATAGTTATGTTTAAGTCCCATGTAATAGGGGGCGAGCCTATTGCCATCAACCGGGCACTAATCCAGACTCCGGACTGCTACTGAGAAATTCCAGATAGAAAAACCCAATAACACTTTGCCCGACCCGGGAATCGAACCCAGGACCTCATGCTCAGCAGTAGCGCTTGCGACCACTAGACCAACGAGGCAGTAAGATAAAGATAAAAATATATAAAACATCATCTGGGGAAACACTCAAACACACACAAAAAAAATATTTAAAACCGGTCCAGCCATTTAGGAGTTCAGTGACGTACAGCAGAAATATGTAAAGATAAAGATAAACATATATATAGATATGAACGTTAATATTAATGTATTATACTTACACAGAAAATTTCCGGAATAAATCATGGTTAAAACTGCATCAAAAACCGTTGCGTGGTTTAGAAGAACAACGCATTCACACAGACACGAAAAGCGACTTTAATGTATAACATGTGTAGATGTAGGTATAGCAGTAGGTATGTATGTATGTGTGTGTATGTAGGTAGGTAATGTATTTTCTTTCTTTTCTTTGTAAGCATTTAAACGTTTTTGTTCTACAATTTCGACACGGAACCCATTGCTCTAAAAGCATAGTTGTGCTTCATAAATAGATCGGAATGCGCTTCCTGGACCCTTTAATTAAACGGACATGACAGCACTCTGATGTTCGTAGGTACTTTACCCACTGGCAGTTAAGCACAGAATAAGGTACTTATACATAGTAACTTAAGCTTGGAATAACATGAAGTGCTTCTTAGTAACTTGAACTTACTGTAATAAGCACTGACGCTAAGTAACTATAAAGCTCGAATTTTGTTCAATTTTCGTTGATTAGTATTAATTCTAGTTTTGTTAGCCCGATAGTTTTAAGAAGACGCGACGCGACACAAAGACACCGCGTGTAGCGCTACAAGCGGTGCCTTTGTGTCGCGACGCGTCGCGCGACAAGTCGCGCCAGTATGTAGGAGCCTTAAGACTCAATTTCTAAAAAATATGTCTCAAAGATCTTGGTCTCTGTGTCTATATGTATATGTTAATTGTTTTTTGATTTCGACATCACGGTGACAATAGTACCTACAGTACCTATGTCTTTATATATATTTATATTGTTTATAAATATTCTTTAATTTTCGTTTTTACACCTACCACTGCATCATCCAAAGTTTGACTGGTAGAAAATGTCTTTGGCATTAAGTCCGCCTCTGTACATTTGTGTTCTTAAAGTGTAATCAAATAATACATAAATAAATACATTGAAATGATTTTATTAAGTAAATTGTGGACATCCATAATGAAGGAAAATATAGCTAAGAAATCTAAAGTACCACTTCGATCAATGCTCGTTCCTTCCCCTATACCTACAAGAAGATCGTTTAGCCCCGCAGTAGTAAGTCGAAATCAGCCCACCAAAGCACGCAACAAGGCAATGAAAGACGTTTGTTAAGGTGAACCCAGATTGTTTTAAACGTCTTACCGATGTAGGTGCTCGTCGCAAAAGTATTTGTGTGTAATTACTAATTACAGTTTTCAAATTGATATTTATTAAAAATAATAATAATGTTCACAAAATTGTTTAATTTGATTTTCCGAATATTCACCTTTTTATGAGATGCACTCCTTGTACTAAATCAAAAAAAGATTTCATACCTTTTTGGATAGCTGATAAGATAAGCATACGATGTTTATTTTGTATACATACTTTTTTGACATAATATTTTTATTATTTGACATTATAAACCTACAATTTTTACACTTGTTACAGTTATAATGGCAAACATGTCATTTGGTTTAAATAGGTTATTATTTTATTAATATTTTAAATAGACTCTTTAATATTTTGTGAATGTGAGAACTTTGTAGGCTTAATGCGACTAGTCGCATTAAGCCTACAAAGTTTGTAGACCTTTTACTTTTATTCTTTGTTAAGTACCTACCTGGTACTTCTTGACAGGCCTACACTGTCCTTCCATAACTATTAACACTGTAATTTGAAAACATTGTAAAAGCCAATTATTTTTAAAAGAGTAACAGTGGAGTTTCAGGCCGGCTCTTAGGAAACGATCGGTTGGAACCGTACACCTAGCTTCTGACGTTTCATAATGCCCATGTAGGTTTATGTGAAATAAAATATTTAGATTTTTGATTTTGATATTTTTCTAGTAATTTGTACCTACATCACGCGTAGTAAATGATTTGCACTAGACAACATTTTTTGAAGTAATAGCAAAAATTACAAAAAAAATAATGTTTGATTGTGTGATGTTTGCCAAAGTTTTAGGCATTTTTGGTGTTTTATTGTTAACAAAGATCTGCTGCGCATCAACTATTATAGACAATACAACTTAAATTTCGGTAGTCTCACCGTAAATCATTTGATGAATTGGCTTCAAGTGATTTAATCTGGGATATATCATTAAAAAAAAAAACTAACTAACTCAAAAACTACTGAACTTCGGTAGAACATTTGGTGGCTTAATTTGTTAAATTTTAACCCTACAATGATGTCCTGCAAGGAATACGTCGAGTTACCAGTAACCCTGTATAATAAATGTTGCGTTGTCCAGCCACAAGTACGCGATAAGTGGGGTAAAAAATTAAAAGTGCCTGAGACCCTGCGGCGGCGACTCGTTGCATCGATCGCGGGAGTGCGCAATGACACGCACACTGTACGATGGCGGAAGACGAACTGAACTGCGGTCGGGCGGGTGGTCCGCAGTCGGAGCGCGCGAGCAAGATGGCGAGATGTTTTAGCCAAGCGAATGTGAATTTTAATTTCGGTGTTGTAGCGAGACGACTTTTTTTTTGAGTTGGTAATCATCAAATAACTTCTCCCGCTCTAAGCGGAGCGGGAGGGTGTGACAGACTTTTACTGACTAAAACCCACCCGTATTCCTTCCGTTGCCTGTGTTGCCAGGTGCCTCGGTGACCCTTTTGTACCTTCCCGCGACGCCGGCAGGCATCGGCCCTAGTGGACCCCTACACTTGTGCTGACAACATCTCTAGGGGGCGCGCATGGAACACAACGCGCCGTGCGTCGACCCGGGCCTGGGCCTTACTGGACGGTGAGCTACCCATTGCTCAAGCCCACGCCTACGGTGGCCGTAAATCCGCCCGGGATTCCCGACGCCCAGGGCATCTCCTGCGGCGGCTAGGGGCGAGAAGGCGCAAAATTTGCCTTTCCTTCAACCGTCCCACCTCCCCTTTCGCGAGCATTACTGCTTCGCAGAAGGAGGTGACGGCTGCCCATGCCCTCTCGCTCCGTACTATGGCCTGAACCAAGGCCGGACGCGAGAGATCTCTGCCACCGATCGCCTCCACGAGGACAACGCGGTGCTCTGCCCAAGCCGGGCAGACCTCTACGATGTCGAGTACTTGCTTCGACTTACTTAAAAATATAAACGTACCGAAGGTCGCAGTGGCAGGGCCTCAAAACTAATTTATTATAAAAGGTACAGAAAATCAATGTTATAAAAATGTTTTCAATACGTAACAATAGAATACCTAAAAGTTAGAAAGAATTGCCACAATCGTTATTTAAAAAAAGGCTTCGAAGCTTTTTGATAGTCAAATCATACCAACATAGCTTAACAGAGTTCTTGAGAGGTTTTATTTAAAACTTAGAATGACTAATAATGTAATAAGAATTATGTTTGGTTCTGTGTTGTTTTCTTTTTGTTCTGTTTGTTAAAGTTTTGTAGATTAGTTTATAATTTTGTAAAATATGGTAAAATATGGTGGAACCATATTTCCTATATCACCATGTAGTGTATGTTAGGTTCATTTATCTGTATTTTAAAATCGACTAAACAGACATATCGATAATTATTTATTTGGCAACACCAAGCGGTGATGGTTGACAACTGGTCAAGAAGAGCGCGACCCGGCAATCGATTCCAATCGATTCGTTCACTTGGTTTTAGAGCGAGATGCGGGTCGGACAAACTAATATAACTGTGTGTATAATTATTCAATAAATAATGATATGGTAGCTGTCGGATTTCAGTTGTAAATATTGTTGGATTATAACTAAACGAAATATAACTAAAAATAACTAAATAATGTTATTATCTACCTGAGGAGTTTTATTACCTACCCATATTTGCATTTTATCTTTAATTTATCTTTAATATTTCAACCCCTTTAAGTTACGCACTTGTGCGCTGACAAGACCCAATTAACCAAAATAGACATCACTTAAGAAAAAAAAATTGCCATATCTGTATAGTTTGTGGTAGCGGAAAAAATATGTGTTAATTTTTAACATATTTCCCAGAACTTGGTTGTTACCAAAAAACGTTTTGAAAAAAAATCTGGATAGAAACTAACGTTAAACTAACCTCTTACCTTGAGTTCTAATCCAAAATATCTGTTCTCAATATCAACATACGTTACGTATTTAATTAATAACAAGAACGTCTTATTTGAGTGCAGAACTTGGTTGTTTTTTATTTTCGATTACTCAATTCAATTTTGAGTAAATAGATAATTGCTTCATATTTTGCAATAAATTACAAGCGTTGTGTCATCTTCTCTTTCTTTTCTATGCAATCTGACAGTGACCGCGGTTTGGGTGTTGTCAGCGTCTTAATAATATATCAAGTAACAGTAATACCTACGCTTGGTTCACAGTTGGATCACAAACTACATACACTAATTAAGATCATTAAGATAGTCTCGAAGTCATATGTAAAATGAGACATTTAGTGCCCAAATTGATTAAACCGAACTAAGATGGAGGCTGAAACGCAATATCGTGAGGTAAACATTGTCGCAGAACCAATAGCTATCTGCTACCCGTAATGACGTATCGTCTACAAATATTGATTTGTAGTTCCAGCGGAAATCGCTATTTTTTATTAGTATAAGAAGATCCCACGTTTCATTCATTCATAGATTAATTTCTGGGTTTTATGATTTTGTAGTGGAAATAAACTGTAAGCATAACATGTCACGTAACAATTAACAAATCAGCCGTTATTTCAAATTATGTTTATAATATTATATTTATAATACAAGAGAGCAGTGGTAGCCCAGTGTTAACGACCGCGACTTACAAGTTTTAGGTCGTAGATTCGATCCCAGGCAGGCGCTTCACTTTGTGTAAATTATTTCTTACCACTGCTCTCAAAACGGTGAATGAAAACATCGTAAGGTAACCGGTATGTCCTAGAACCAAAAATTCGAAGACATGTGACATCTACCAATCAGGGCCGCACTGGGCCCACGTGGTGGATTACGGCCTACTTCCTCTCACAGAGAGGAGGCTTGTGTCCCAGTAGTGGTAACATTATAGACTGATTATGTATGTGTTTTGTGATTTATAATACACGACTGATTTTTCAGTCGTCAGATAACTTGTATCCGAGTAATATAAATGGCGGTTTGACAGATTTTGTACAAAAAATAATTTCTTAAACCGCCTTTTATATTTATTTTTTAGGTAATAGGTTATCTGACTAATATTAACCTGTTGACCGCCACGTCAAAAAAGCAAAGACGTGCCCACGGCGCCAAGCTACGAATTATTCCTTAAAATCTGTCATGTAGTCGTGTCCGTGGCGTGCTGGGCACATTTTGCTCTGTCATCTATACATGACTGTGGCGGTTAAGGCGCAGATATATGATTTTAGTGACTTTTAAATCTGTTATTATTCCTTCAATGAATGCAAGTAAGTTACGCAAAAAATGTGTGTTAAACTAGACCGCATACACATCAATTCTATCTGTGAATATTTTAGTATTGTAGTAAAATACTTTATGAAATAAATTCAGGAAGTAATGTCTACCCAAATATAAAAATCGACATTTCTTCCAAATTACTAAAGATATTTTCATGGTTTTTTTTTTTTGTATGAATAGACTATTTTGCTATCTATAATTCTATCTGTGAATTTTTTCAAATATTCATACTTTTATTACTAAAACTAAATATTCCCCATAAAATCGAACGGAACGGCATGCGGCGCTCTGCGCGGGCGACGGGCGGCAGTGTACCGCTGACCACTGTCACGGGTAGACGCTGACACTTTGCGCGACTGCTGAACTTAGTATTTTTTCGACAATATGGGTAAAACAACTAAAGTTCTGAATGAGAAATGACGTATACATGAAAGAAACATGATACTGAGGTACGTTTCTCATATATTATTATAATATAATGAGGTTAGCTAAATGTTATTTTGATAATAATTTGTGCGCGAGTATATCCATTATTTATTTACGAGTAAGTACAAACATAACTTCAGATCCGTATCAATATTTTTTTTTTTTTTTAGTAGGATAGGAAATACTACAGATTCCCGAAACGAAAATGCGGAGAGCAAGTAAGTACCTAATAAATTGTAGATTACCATTTATTATGGTTTTTTAAGGACAATCCCGTTACAGCAGGTTTGAAACTTACCTAGCTTAAAAAAAACAGGTGTAGTAGATTAATACGATTATGTTTTAATATTTTAGTTGTTGCGACCCGACGGAAATAAATAATGATAAAAATAATGAAAGAACTGACAATGATTCCCAAAATGAAAATGCGGAGACAAAGTGAGTATGAATTTGTAGATTGTAGGCATACTATTTATTATGGTTTTATGGGGACAATCCCGTTATAGTAGGTTAGAAACTTGTCCAGTTTAAATAAACAGGTGCAGCTCAATAATAAAATTATGTTTTAATATTTTGGTTTTTGCGACCCGACGGAAATAAATATTGACGAAAATAGTGAAAGAACTGACCATGGTTCGTTATTTATTATATAAAATGTAGATTTACAGGTTTTGTTTATATTTCCAGGACCATCAACTGGAATGGAATTAATGATTTTGGTTAAAGGCAAAATGCAGTCAAAGAAGAGACAGAGAAACAGGATGATCAAGACACTTGACAAGAGAAACATTTCGTAGGGGTCCACTAGGGCCGATGCCTGCCGGGGTCGCGGGAAGGTACTTATGGGTCACCGACGCCCCCGCAACATAGGCAACACGAAGGAATACGGGTGGGTTTTAGTCAGTAACAGTCTGACACACCCTCCCGCTCCGCCCAGAGTGGGAGAAGTTATTTGATGATTTCCCACCATCAACAAAAAAAAAATGAGAAACATTTCGAAAAATGACTACATTTCTACGAAATGTAAAAAAGTAATTAGTACAAACATAAACACGTACATAAATTCACGCCTTCTTCCCAAGGGGCAGGCAAATACTATAAAAAAAAAACACTACAAAGTGAAAAATAACTTTAATTTTCGGAATTCAGTGGCAAAAAACCTAAAATACAAATCCAAAGGCACCGACTTCCAAAAAAGTTTTTTATTCAAACACCATGTCACCTTCCACATACCTTATTCACATTTCCTGCCACCTACCACCTTCGTCTTATTCACATTTATATTCATCCCACCCATCTTATATGCGTCATCCATCACAGTCACTATGTCTTGCAGCTGTTCTGCTGACGCTGCAAGTAGAACTTGATCATCTGCGTAAAGAAGGCATTTGACAACCCACTCATTAATTCTCTATCCACACTCACCCTCTTCTAAATCTATCAGACAACTATCCATATACAAGTTGAACAGCCACGGTGACGCCACACAACCCTGTCTAACACCCCTTAACATGCAGAACCAGTCTGTATATGCCCCATTTATCCTAACACAAGCATTGGAATCCTTGGATAAAGATATCAATGCCCGTACCAAGCGCCAGTCCACACTATACATGAATAGTGTTGACCACAGTTCTTTTTCACACTGTCATAGGCATTTTCTAAATCAACGAAAGTACAGTAGACTTTCTTGTGCTTAGCCAGATGTTTTTCGGCTATGCACCTTAAGGAGAAGATCTGTCCATACAGCCCATTCCCTCTCTAAATCCTGCCTGCACATCTCATATTTTCTCATCTGTCACTAAAGAAATGAATTGTTTTATTTTGGAATTAAAGGTGAACGGCAGATTTCGTACCGCTTACTTTTTTTCGTTGTTTTGTTATAGAATTTGTACCACATATTAAGGCAACTAAGCCATTTATTTTCATGTAAGTGTACTATTTTTAGAAGTTCTGATTAATTAATAATATAAAAAAAAAGATTTTAATAACTACACGTAATTTAGTCGTAAACTTAACGCAGTTATGTTGGTATTTAAGCTATGCTCGCCATGAGGGTATTACCTAACCTGCCCCCTTCTTAGATGAAGTAATATTAAGAATTAATTATAAATAAATAATGTACTTATTAAAACTATTTAGGGTATTGTTTTATTTACCTACACTCAAAACCCCATCAGGACTTCATCATTATCAAACTGTTACAGTCAGCTGCTGGACATAGGTATCTCCTAATGCAATCCGCTGAGTAGGTGCGATCCTCATCTCAATTTACCTACTTGAAAGTAAGTAAAACACTACAAAAATAGCGACGACCAATCTAGAATAATATATACTTTGTTACGGAAACAATGTTTATGTGCCTTTAAGTAACAATCTAAATTGGTACACTAGTACATAACCTTAAAACATAAAACTGGTTATAACTTTTACGTCCCAAGTTCTAAAAATCCAAGAATTTAAAAAGGGCTTGTCTATAATATTAACTATCAATTAAAACAAAATATCCCAAAACATGAAATTTTATTAACGGTACGAAATTCCCATACATGCCTGCCGTTCGCCTTTGTTTATTTAGATTTTTGGCTTTTTATGTGAAATAAAAAGCAAAAAATCTGTATATTGTTTCTATAGCTAAGGAGCTCGTTAGTCGCATTACAGCCGCACGGGCCAATCAATTAGGTTAAGCTGTTCTTGCCGCAGTTGTTCCGTGGATGGGTGACCATCTTTACGTACCGAGACTCCTCCGTGCCTCGTAAAGTTGCGAAAAAAAATCTGCTGTTCCCTACACTTATGTTCGCTTAACTCGTCAAAATGTAGGGAACAGCTGTTTTTTTTTCGCGATTTCATGTTTAGTTCCATAGTAAAAGTTGTTTATAATGATGAGTACAATGACCCCTTAAGAGGTTGACGGTGTTTAAAATTACACCCTGTAAAAACCAACTTATTCAATGCAAACTATTAAAATAATATAATATATTACAATCTTATTTTATTATCTGAATATTACCTCATTTATTAACACTACATAAAAAAAATTGGATGATGATAAAAAGTTAGCCAGGACAGTCCTCACCAACTGAAACGTATGGTTACCCTACGTTACGTGCGTATGGTTGCGGGGTCGCGGGGAGTGACGCAAGCTCCTCCCACCCGCTCAAGGTCGCTGGTATTTACCGTCCTCTTAAAAGGTTAATAAATCAGAGTTACATGAGTAACCTAAATAAATAGTTTTTCAAACGGTTATCCACGTTATCGTGAATCGTGATGGACATGGATATCGCCTAAAGGGCTATGTCTTTTATGCCTCACTAGCATAAGCTAGTGGGTTAATGAAATGAAATTGTTTATTCTGTAAATAGGATAACAATATCACTTTTACATGTCATATTAAAAAATAAGCTAGATGGAGTCGACATTTCCTATCTGACTACCCCTGAGAAGAAATTGAGAAACAAACTCAAGGGTCAAAGTTTCTTTTAAAGTCCACGCATAATCTTGGTCAGATCATGTGAGAGCATGTAGATCCATGTCTGAAATGGTCTTTTGGGGAAAGAACCATACAAATTTGAGTGGGCCTGTCCAGTCAGTGCAAGCATTTGTCAGTAATCGTGTAGCTCAACTCAGAACTTAAGGAGCTCAACGTCTCGACGAACAATACCAAGGAAAAAACATTTGGGTAGGCTGCATAAAGTACTTAAAATGCCAGACTATTGGTTGTAGACCAGTGGTTGGGTTTACGCGGGTTAATTTCTGACCTCCACAGGCATAAGCACGTGAACGTACTACCGGAATGATACTATCCTATAGCGTAACCCAGTACATGGTTTACCTAAGTAAGTACTTATAACTATGCACATACAGTTCAGTGTCACATTGCTAACAGACTGACAGACAGAACTACTTTCTTATTTAGTATTTTAGTAAGTATTTGCTGACCCGACGCGACAGATGATGTCCTGTCCAAATGTCAATAGTTCATAAAAATATCCCATAGACAAAAGCTCTTTCAGTTTTTCCCGAATTTCCAATTTCCCGGGCGACGTTTCAAACCACCGTACAATATTTAGCAATAAACGTTAAAAAAAACACGTTTCTTGTATTGTGTCCCTTGGAATTTTTTACTTTATTTTTATTTTTATTATTTGTTTTTACGGTGGCAACAGAAATACACAATTTGTGAAAATTTCAACTGTCTAACTATTTTTTCATGAGATAGAGTCTGCTGATAGACAGACGGACAGTGGAAGCTTAGTAATAATAGGGTTCCGTTTGGTACCCTAAAAATTAAATGTTGTTCGTTGGTAAGCGCATGAACTTATTATGACCTAGAATGTGTGTTGTGGGTATCAAGGTGACATCCATATTAAATCTATATTCATTTTAAATAGATTTAGTATAGACGTCACCTGGATACCCAATACACACATTTTTCTTTGAATTGCTGTACCTGATTTATTTTGTTTTTGTTTACAATTCTCTTTTTGTCTGCCTTTTGTTTAATATGCGTCATTATATCGAAATGAAATTGAATTTTCTTGCCACACTTAATTCTACTTTATTTGCAACTTCACAAGACCATCATTTTCACTTAAGTACAGCAATTAATTTGCCTTTCAAACACGCCTTCAACAACAAAGGTTTTTCTAATCCAAAACCACGTACCTACAAAGGTTAATCAAATCAAAGATTCTTGGAATTTTAAGATATTTTCTGAACTTCTCTGCATGCAAGTTAATGTGACCTCTCATTAACGAAATACTCAGAAATACCTACTATAAAATAAGTAGAAAATAATATTCACAGTAAGTATACTAATTGCTCAGAATATTATTTTAGTTGACAGAGTCAAGGGCTTTTGTTGTCTACAAGCAAACTGATTAAAAAAAAACGTAGAATACTAGTACTAGTTACTTAGAAAATAATGTATCTAGTAATAATGTTAATAAACAAGGTGTAATTGAAATCTGATAACTTCGTACTATTAAGAACATTTTTAGGGTTCCGCACCTCAAAAGGAAAGAAAACGGAGCCCTATAGGAGCCACGGAGCATTATAGGATCACTCGTGTCTGTCTATCTGTCTATATGTCTGTTACAGCCAATTTGGTCCCAATCTACTGGACCGATTAAGTTGAAATTTGGTACACATATGAATTTCTGTGACCCAAACACGGACGTGTAACATAAATAAATGAATTTTGAATATCCGGGTCACTGTTGGGGGCAAAACCAGTGTTGTAAATTGTACCGTGTGATATATTAAATGAAAGGACCTTGAAGTAAGAATTTCAGATATATTTTTTATAATTTTAAAATAAATACTTTTTATATTTAAGAGATGTTAAAGACATACAAATAAGACTGATAAAGTTTCTAGTCAGTAAAAATGTTAAAGATAAATGCAACAAAGAGTATGATAAGCTATTTCCCATCTGTAAAGTTTTACCCGTAGATAAAAAACTAGATTATTTGGTAGGTCTGGAATATTATTATAATGAGGAGTATAAAGTTAATGTTAAAAACAAGTACAATACACGTAGGGTTAGAGAAAATAAATTGGTTCAACCACAGATAACAAATTATTATGGTAAGAGAACATCTAAGTATTTGGTACCTAAAGTATTTAACAAATTCGATTTATTAAGAGAAAAAGTAAAAATTAGTAAAGGATCACTTAAGAATAAATTAAAAAACAGTATACAAGATAGTAAATAGAAGTAAAAACATTGTTAATATATAAGTAGTTGGTATGTGCGTAAGGTGGTGCATTGTTATGTAAAAGAGCGCTTCTCGCCATCAAACGTAAAAGTTTGGCGAGTTTAGAGTTATGTAACGCCTCTGTAATATAATATCATTTAATAAATAAATAAATAAATAAAAAAAAAAATGATTTAAGGAATAGATGAAAAATTGACCATTCCCCACCTCCGAAACTACAGAGCCAACAATTAAAAAAAAAAAATAAAGAAAATACAGTTCTTTACTTGTTAGATTACAGGAAAACTTATAAGAAGTCTATGGTCTTAAAATAACATGGTAAATCGTGAGTACAAACTTACATTTGCAGTTGGAATGTTACTTACATTTGCGTGGTCCGATACGCACTTGGTCGGTTTTTTACCATGGCTCCGATATCGAAAAAAAAAATGATCTGCTGTTCTTTCCATTTTGTCGAGGTATTCCTACTGATTTCGACAGCACTTGACCGAACGGCACCTAAGCTGTTCCTCCAACAGCACTGAAACAGTTTATTCATATTATCCCCTTCCCCTCCGGTATGAACCTGGTGACATCTGCTTGTGGTGTATTTTTTCACAAGACATCTACAACAGGGACTGGTCATCTCTTAGCTGCCTCGGCTTATTTTTAATTATTTTATTTTGAAATTGTTTTTTTTTTGTTTAGTTTGCTACTATGGACGCGTTTTTTTCCGCGACTCCCGCATTCCCCTTAAACTTAAAGGGAAGATATATAAAACAATGGTGAGACCTGTTGTTTTGTATGGATCAGAATGTTAGGCCACAAAAGGGATGAATGAAAGGTAATTGCATGCAGCTGAGATGAGAATGCTAAGAGCGATGTGTGGTGTGACACGAATGGATAGAATAAGAAATGAGTAGATACATAAGAGAAAGTCTGAAAGTGGCACCGGTGACTGAAAAGTTGTGCGGAAATCGGTTGTCATGGTATGGGCATGTGATGCGGAGGAATGAGGAAAATGTCGTGCGGAAAGTCTTGAGTATGAATGTCGATGGCTATAAGAGTAGAGGAAGAACAAAGAAACGATGGATGGACTGTGTGAAAGATGATATGGCTAGACAAGTGGTGACTACCGAGATGACAACTAATAGAAGAGGTATGGAAAAAAGCGACATGTTGAATGATGATGATGGACGCGGTTTTTTTTACACCGTCCTCGCATTTAGTTATAATTCAACATTTATACAAATATTTATGTAACAATATAATTTAAAAGAGTGTCCATAGAATTTCTTGCCAGTTCTTCTTGACCTCTACGCTTTGGAATGGGCAACTAGATTGATATTTCTAACTGACCGACTCTTTGACAATTATTATTCAAAAGTGCCTGTAAATGGTTTAATTGAAATATATGCTTTGAGTTTGAGTTTTTTGAGTTTTTTGAATCACTGTTGATTGTTACCTGTTGTAGATGCCTTGTGAATAAATAAAAAAAATCGAGAGGTGACACATAGTTGGACCAAAGTTTTTTTCGCTTTATAATATGTCAACAATGAAATAAATTACCAATGTCTGAGAGTAAATAAATAACAAAAAAATACAGGCGCAATTAAATAGTGAATAACGTTTGAGGGTCATAAAGGTAAATAATCACACAAATGTTAGTAACGCGACGTCAAAATGTTACACTTTTTTCGGTCTAGCTCTCGTTTATCAAGTGTGCAGAGTACAACGTGCGATAAGGAACTTCGTTCTAATAAATACAGGGTGACATTGAAAACATGCGACAAATCGAAATGGGAGATTGTACTCATCATTATGAACAACTTTTACTAAGGGACCAAAACTACAATCCCAAAAAAAAAACTGCTGTCCCCTACATTTGGGTTCGCAATACCTCATCAAAATGTAGGAAAAGCAGATTTTTTTTTTGGGATTACAGTTTTGGTCCCTTAGTAAAAGTTGTTAATAATGATGTATACAATGTCCCATTTCAGTTTGTCGCAAGTTTTCAATTTCAACCTGTATTAACTTGCTCATAACAAAGTAAATTGTAATTTGTTAATAAAAGACAACAGTACGTAATTCGTAATTATACAATTACAGCAGTAACAGTAATAAAATTTATTACATTTCCTGCTTTAATTTGAGTTTTCATTTGATGTTCGTCGTAAAGAGAAACGTTTCGTTAAAAGATTGGGTGACAATGCTGTTTATTTCTTACAATATAAATATTTTAGGATAAATGAAAACAATGAAAAAAATGTTGAGTTTTCTATTGTTACAAGCTGAAACAAGATGGAGCTTCCCATCGGCACAAACTTACGAACTTAGGTATTTTTATTTTTCAAAAAGCCTTCCTTAGTGCTCGCCTTTAGACGCCCTGGGCTTCGGGATCCCGGGCAGATTTCCGGCCACCGTAGGCGCGGGCTTGCGGACGGTGAGCAATGGGTAGCTCGCCATCCGATAAGGACCAGGCCCGGGTCGACGGCGCGTTGTGTTCCACGCGCGCCTCAAAGAGATGACAGCACAAGTGTAGGGGCTCACTAGGGCCGATGCCTGCCGGGGTCGCGAGAAAGTACGAAAGTATTACCGAAGCCCCTGGCAACACAGGCAACGGAAGGAACACGGGTGGGTTTTAGTCAGTAAGAGTCTGACACACCCTCCCGCTCCGCCCAGAGCGGTAGAAATTATTTGATAATTTCCCATAAAAAAAAGCGCTCACCTTTGTTATTTATGGACTCCTGTGTAAAAAAATCAAGCTTCTAGAACCAGCAGTTTAGGCTCTATGTCAGTAATTTTCTGATTTTTCGGTGACATCGAACAGGCAACCGACCTAATAATGTTAATAATTGGTTACCGCAACACCCATCATAATACGGAATTCTAAATCCATCGTTAGTGGGTCCCATCCTTGAATCAAAGCCCGTAGTTAAGTGTGCCTGTAATTAAGACGGCCAGAGCTCACGGCGTGTGCCTGTAATTACGACGGCCACCTTCAAACTGGAACCCGGGAACGCTGCTTGGCGGCAGAAATAGATAATGGTGGTTGCTGACCATATCAGCAACGAAACCTACAAGTCAAATGCAATTTTAATTAACAAGTAATCGTTATATATATAACAGTAAATTATTATTATTACTAACTTTTTGAACTTTTTTTTTTTTTTTTGAGGGTGGGAAATCATCAAATAACTTCTCCCGCTCTGGGCGGAGCGGGAGGGTGTGTCAGACTCTTACTGACTAAAACCCACCCGTATTCCTTCCTGTTGCCTGTGTTGCGGGGGCCTCGGTGACCCATAAGTACCTTCCCGCGACCCCGGCAGGCATCGGCCCTAGTGGACCCCTACTATGTGCTGACGACATCTCTTTGAGGCGCGCGTGGAATACAACGCGCCGTCGACCCGGGCCTGGTCCTTACCGGACGGTGAGCTACCCATTGCTCACCGTCCGCAAGCCCGCGCCTACGGTGGCCGGAAATCCGCCCGGGATTCCCGACGCCCTGGGCGTCTCCTGCGGCGGCTAGGGGCGAGAGGGCGCGAAACTTGCCTTTCCCTCAACCGTCCCGCCTCCTCCTTCGCGAGCATTACTGCTTCGCAGAAGGAAGTGACGGCTGCCCATGCCCTCTCGCTCCGTACCATGGCCTGAACCAGGGCCGGACGCGAGAGGTCTCTGCCGCCGATCGCCTCCAAGAGGACACGGCGGTGCTCTGCCCAAGCCGGGCAGACCTCCACCGTATGCTCCACCGTGTCCTCCGGGCGATCCACACAGTGGTGACACCCGGACGTTTCCTCCCGCCTTATCCGACACAGGAACCTCCCGAAGCTGCCGTGTCCGGTGAGGACCTGCGTCAGGCGGAAGGTGAGGACGCCGTGGCGCCTCTCCAGCCACTCCTCAAAGAGGGGACTTATCGCCGCAATCGTGGCGTGCCCAGCACTGGGTTGCGACAACCGTACTTTCCATGACGCCATGAGATCCCGCCGGAGCTCCGTCCGCTGTGCCGTGATTTCTCGCGGCATCGGACTTACGCCCCGGCGTTTCGCCTCCTCGCGCCACTCCCATACGTGCGCGAGGACTTTTGCTTCCAGATCCCATGGCGGCAATCCGGCAAGGAGGCCCGCTGCCTCACAGGAGACCGTGCGGTATCCTCGGACCATCCGGATGGCCATGACCCTTTGGGCCGCGCTCAACCGGCGGGCTGGCCGCAGCGCCAGAGAGCGCGCCCATACAGGAGCCCCGTATAGGGCCATGGACCGCACGACCCCCGCGTAGAGCCTCCGGCAGGAGGCGTTTGGACCCCCTAGATTGGGCAGGAGCCGCTTCAGTGCAGCGCCCGCCCGCTCAAGTTTGGGAGCCAAACGTCGGAAATGCTCCACGAAGTTCCACCGGCTGTCGAGGACGAGTCCCAGGTACTTCATCGTCGACTCGACGCCGATAGAGACCCCTCCTACCGTTATTTGGGACCCCAACGGTGGCGCGTTCCGAGGACCATGAAAACACATGGCCTCGGACTTGTGCAGGGCCACCTCGAGTCCCAATTGCCGGATCCTTTCGACGATTGTCGCAACCCCGCGTGCCGCTAATTCGGCCGCCGCCTGGTGCGACCTCCCCTGCGCCAGGACCAACGTGTCGTCAGCGTAGCACACTACGCTGACGCCGCTAGGGAGGTCGGTGCGCAGCACCCAGTCGTATCCGATGTCCCACAGATGCGGCCCCAGGACCGATCCCTGTGGGACACCACACGACATCTCTTGCCGGTTCCACACTCCCTGGTGACCGGGGTAGATGACGGCCCTGTCCGTCAAATAGGCCTCGACCACACGACAGAGGTAGGTCGGCATCCGGTGATACCGGAGTGCCTCCCTGATGCAACTCCAGGGCAGGGTATTGAAGGCATTGGCGATGTCTAGGGACACCGCCAAGACGACCCCACCCTGGGCAACAGCATTCCCCGTCGTCAGGGCTCGCACACGCATGATGGCGTCCACCGTAGAGCGCCCTCTGCGGAAACCAAACTGGCTCTCCGCCAAATCCGGCCCCACCCGCACCAGCTGGCCGACGAGGCGGTCTGCAATGACTCTTTCAAAGAGCTTGCCCACCTCGTCGAG
Organism: Atethmia centrago; assembly: GCA_905333075.3. NCBI lineage: Eukaryota > Metazoa > Arthropoda > Insecta > Lepidoptera > Noctuidae > Atethmia > Atethmia centrago. The sequence goes on from HG995386.1 coordinate 23,339,778, forward strand.
CAGCACGATGGGCCGATAAGCGGACGGAGTGTCCGCAGGGCGCCCTGCCTTCTTTATGAGGACCAGTTTCCCCGTCTTTCAGCGAAGCGGGAACTGGCCCCTCTCCATGCATGCGCTTAGGAGCCCCCTAAACTTTTTGAACTTGACAATTTAGTTTTTTCATCTTAATTATTGAGCAAAATTTTGATATAAAATCTGTAGGTACTGATAACTTTTCTTAGACAAGAAATATAAGACTTAGCACACTCTTTCTTGAAATGCAGAAAAGCGTCAATCATAATTAACTTTGATACAAAGATATTAAATAAATTTACAATTTAGTTAATTATGATAATAACGTTACGTAAAAGTTATCGTTTTAACCTTTTGACCGCCACAATCATGTATAGATGATAGACCAAAATGTGCCCAGCACGCAACGGTCACGACTACTCGTACATGACAGATTTTAAGGAATAATGAATAATGTGCTTCCATTGGTGCAGAAAAGGTCAATGCCTTGTTCACAACAAATCTCGATACTTATTGTCTTTGCTCATTACTCGTGCTTTCGTGCGTTAAGGACATTTCCTTTACCCTTCTCGTCGATTTTTTTTTCCTTCACATATCAAATCGGAAAGGGATCGTCACCGTATCAACTTGAGCCATTCACTATTATTTGTATGAAACTCCCTACTGCAACGCACACTAATCCGAATCGTAACGTAATCGCCTCGCCTCAGAACAAGCTCGCGAACCGCGGTGCGGGGCGGGGTAAATTTGCAGTTTCCGCGCTTAAGGCTCGTCGTCCCCTCGCTTACGTCTTTCCGTACTTGAGCTTACGTCTCTTCGTCCACCCTTGCCCCTCTCACGGCCTGATCTGGTGCCAGCCAGGTTAACCAACGGTCGGCGAGCCGTAAGCGTAGCGTCGCTTAGCCTTAGCCCAGTTGACGTATCGGAGCTGCTGATCCGCTTTGGTTACATGCTTACTTAAGATTGACGCCGAGGCGAAAGGCGATACGGTGACGATCCCTTTCCGAGTTGATATTGTCATGACTTTTAGTCGTCTTTTACAACACCCACAATGGACAGTTTATTTCTACGCATACAAAAAAATGTTACACATAAAATCATATTTGCTTGCCTCGTTGGTCTAGTGATCGCTAGCGCTACTGCTGAGAGTGAGGTCCTGGTTTCGATTCCCAGGACAGGTTAACTATTATTGGGTTTTTCCATCAGGAATTTCTCAGTAACAGACCAGAGTCTGGATTTGTCCTCGGTTGATGGCAATAGGCTCGCCCCCTATTACATGGGATTTTAAAATAACTGAAGAAATCTGGGTGTATTATAGGTTGTACACATCTGACTAACCCTTTGGGGAATACAGGCGTGATGTTATGTCATCAAAATATTATTATAAACTATGTATTCAATTTCAAATACCTACGTAACCATTCGGCTTTCCTCATTTTGACTTCAATGTGAGTTAAATATGTATTTTGAATACATCCATTTGCAGCCCTATATTTTCTGCCCGAACGTTTTATACAAGGTGTCGTTTTGCATCCTCATCAAATTCAAGGAGATAACTATGCTAATGATTTTCGACACGAATCAATAACAAAATAAGTACGACTTTTTTTTTCATATTTTCGGAAATCAGCATGTGTGGGACACGCATGTTAAAACGCGGCCCGTGTGATACCGCACTGTAACTGCCTTTTAGACACACTACCGCATACGCAACGGGGTGATTCTGTTCTGTGAATGGTGTATTCTAAAAAAAATACTGTTAAACTTAAATAACTAAAAAAACAAGTATGTATTAATTATTGAGCAGGTATCGTAATTTTATTTGATTATACATGTATTTCATAGCGGCCTCCTGAAATTTGACGAGGATGCAAAACGACACCTTGTATGACCACCAAAAATATTGAAAGAAAATTAAACTTAAACCAAACTTAAAAGATTGTTAGTACTTAAGTCATCTGTCTAGCCTTTTCCCAACTATATTGGGGTCAGCTTCCAGTCTAACCAGATGCAGTGGAATACCAGTATTTAAAATGAAGCGATTGCCTACAACCCAGTTACTGGGTAACACGTAACCCCTTGGTAAGACTAGTTGTCAGACTTGACGACCCGTAACAACTGTAAAGATCTACAAATGACAGCCGGGACCAAGCTTAACGCGCATTCCGAGGCACGCAGGGGTCTTGGTATGTAAATATGGTCACACATCCACGGACCAACCGCGGCAATAGTATTTTAATTGATAGTTTTATTAATAAAACTTTTACCAACAAAAATATCTAAGTAAGTTTGACTTGAAATGAAAATAAAAATTAGGAACGAGAAACATTCTCGGGTGGAACGAGCCGGCGCAATTATGTAGCTACCCGTTACCCCTGAGAGTAATTTCCCAGTCGCTGAGCATGTACCTAACCCGATGAGCACTTCTCAAACTTCAAGCGATACTTAGACGAACGGTTTCCTTAATACCTACTTACTTTAGTACTAAATCTCGTTTCATATGCCGCCCTTGCGTGGCAAATGAGCGTGTAATTCCATATTGACTACGATATTATGTTTCGCTGTTTTCGAACTACGCTCAGAATAGTAGATATTAGTAGAAGTTATGTAAAAAGTAAATTCTGTCGTGATTTCTTAACGTTCTTTGGTCATGTCTCAATAGAACTCTATAGAACGTCTAGTGGTGCAGGGCAGAGTAGAGGGGATACTCGTAGGCCACACGGGAGGTCACCTATGAGGTGGACCGCCCAAATTAAATCCATGGTTGGAGACCCTGTCCAGACTGTCAACTAACAGAATCAGATGGAGAGAGACCGTGAGGCGAGCAACGACTAAACCTGCAATTACATACACATCATCGTGACTACGACCGCTCGCCAAGAGCGAAGCGAAGAAGAAGAAAAGTTTTCTGCGTTTTTCCTGAGAGAAAAGCTAATCTATGATAAAATTCAATAAAAATCAGTTCTAAATATAACTTTAGTACCAAATCTAGTTTCTAAACCCGCCTTTGCGTGGCAAATCAGCGCGTAATTCCATATTGACTACGATATACCGTTTTGCTGTTTTCAAACTACCCTCAGAATATATACGAGTATTAGTAGAAGTTTTTTATGTAAAAATATGGGAAAGTAAATTCTAGTGTACCAATAGATATCTGGGTTTTTCCTGGCAGATAAGCTAAACTATGAGAAAATTCAATAAAATATAAATTAGTTTTTGCCCTAAATTTGTCCAAATTAATAATAATTCTATGTTACTCTTCGGGCCCTAAACTAACTCTAGGTATGTAAACAAATCAACAACTTTCACATGAATTATTAGTAGAATCCTACCAATATTATAAACGCGAAAGTTTGTAAGAATGGATGGATGGATGGATGTTTGTTACTCTTTCACGCAAAAAGAACTGAACGGATTTGAATGAAATTTGGCACACAGATAGTTTATAACCAGGAATAACACATAGGATACTTTTATCCCGTTTTACCCACGGGGTCAAAACTTATGTGGATGAAACCGCGAGGCGCATCTAATAGCATATACAGGTTCAAAATAAATTAGCTAGTAAAACTCCACAGACGCGAAAGGTAGGATTTATCTAAACATGATTAAACATAAAAAATAATAATTTGATGAGTTTTTTTTGGGGCTGCAGGTAGTGTAGTCACTTGAAAAATCTGTTTTTTTTTTGTGTGAACTTCACAGGCGTGAACAAAACACCTACTTTCACATAAATTATAAGTAAAATAGCACACACAGGGTCAAAATAAATTAGCTGGTAAAACTCCACAGACGCGAAAGGTAGGATTTATCTAAACATGATTAAACATAAAAAATAATAATTTGATGAGTTTTTTTTTGGGGCTGCAGGTAGTGTAGTCACTTGAAAAATCTGTTTTTTTTTGTGTGAACTTCACAGGCGTGAACAAAACACCTACTTTCACATAAATTATTAGTAGAATAGCATATACAGGGTCAAATTAAATTAGCTAGTAAAATTCCACAGACGGGAAAGGTAGGATTTAACTAAACATGATCAAACAAAAAAATAATAATTTGATGAGTTTTTTTTGGGGCCGCAGGTAGTGTAGTCACTTGAAAAATCAGTTTTTTTTTGTGTGAACTTCACAGACGTGAACAAAAATAAAAACAGATTTTCACTAGTATATTTCAAGTAACATCAATACAAATGATCGTTTACCCAAAAAAAATCATCAAGCCTTTTTATTTTTATTTTTTTAAATAAAATATATAGCATAATCACCCCATCTATAATGTTCCCACTGCTGGGACACAGGCCTCCTCTCTGTGAGAGAGAGTGGGCCGTAATCTACCACGCGGGCCCAGTGCGGATTGGTAGATGTCACATGTCTTCGAATTTTTGGTTCTAGGACATGCCGGTTTCCTCACGATGTTTTCCTTCACCGTTTTGAGAGCAATGGTGATGAAATAATTTACACAAAGTAAAGCGCCTGTCTGGGTTCGAACCTGCGACCTACAACCCGTAAGTTGCGGCCGTAACTGCGCCACCACTGTTCCGTGTTTATATATCGATACCTATTATGTCTGCGGACATTATTATGTTTTGTTATTCTAGCTACCTATTGGTAGCTAATCTAAGTTGACCCTATATTACTCAGAACGCATTAATACAAAGGTTTCTGAATGAAACAATATAACACTAAAGCCTAAGTGACCAATACTGGATTACTATTAAAACCACTCAACACCAGTGGCCACACACTATGCAAAACTATCCAGAATGATAACCGACCACTAACAAACACTCCAGCGCAATCAGCAATTGAGTGGCTTTCTACAATCTTATCTGAACAATTGAATAACTGAATAAAAATTTATTACACGGAGGCCCTAAAACTGAATCAAAATTCAAACTGGGCTGAAAATCAGCACTTTTCGAACGTCAAAGTTACATAAGACAGTCCCCCAAAAATGCCCGCCCGTCACCACTTCCTAGTGCTTTAGCTGGGAAGAAGAAGTGGTGGAACAAACTCCCCAGCAGCACATCTGTCTGAAATACGTTTAGTGCTATTACTCATCCTGTCGTCAGAACCAAGCCTTGAATAGACCATTTTTTGATATGGCAACCTTTTTCGCCAGAACTATCAATCTTCGGTTTAGTGGTCGCTAATGATTAGAGCACAAACAATTTAGTTTTTCACTTGAATGTTTTTGTTTTCACATTTATCAGTGTAATTTCATCTTAAGACGCTGACAACACCTAAACCGCGATCACTGTCACACTGCATAGAAAAGAAAGAGAAGCGCGATGACACAACGCTTGTAATTTATTGCAAAATATGAAGCAATTATTTACTCAAAATTGAGTTGAGTAATCGAACATAAAAAAACAACCAAGCTCTGCATTCAAATAAGACGTTCTTGTTATTAATTATATACGTAACGTATATTGATATTTAATACAGATATTTTGGTTTGAAACTTAAGGTAAGAGGTTAGTTTAACGTTAGTTTGTATCGAGTTTTTTTTTTCAAATCGTGTTTTGGTAACAACTAAGTTCTTAGAAATATGTTCAAAACTAAAATTTATTTTTTCCGCTACCACAAACTATAGGTACAGATTTCGCAATTTTTTTTCTTAAGACAGTCCTATTTAGGTCATTTGCCTCTTGTCAGCGACTTAATGGCGTAATAACGTAGCTAACCTGCTCGTTAGCCCGCATTCGGGTAACCAGGTGATTTCACCCGAGATGATATTATACCGGGCTGTAACATGTGCATGAAGCACTGGTCGACGAAAGATAAAAAGCTAGTGTTGAGTTTCCGAATTTGATTATTGGAGTATCGACGAAGCTGGCAGTTTGTCTGTAAATGGGCGCTCTCAACATCGATCGTTCGTTTAACACTTGGTTAGCTCCAATTCGGGTCAGGTGATAGACCAGTAACATAAGTTAGCACCGCAGTAACACGCCTGATTTACACAGTAAGATTTAATCGCCTATGGCATGCAATAAGTTGAAGCGACAATAAAAGTTGCACCGTCATTTGTTGCTTAATTTTTTTGCATCGTATAAATGGTGCTTAATTCTACCAGCTCGCTATCTATTATTATAGCCTATAAAGTTTTTCACTTCGCCTTTAACTTACGTCCGCTATAACGGAATTATTAATCCACAGCTGTATTGATATATAAATGCCACATAAATCATATAATTGGATCGCTCCAAGCGCCACACTAACAAAAGCTAAATGATAAACGGGTCGATCGTTCAGACTAAGCTACGCTCGCCGCGGTTGGTCCGTGGATGGGTGACCATCTTAACATACCAAGACCCCCTCCGTGCCTCGGAAAGCACGTTAAGCCCTTAAGTCCCGGCTGTCATTTGTAGATCTTTGACAGTCGTTATGGGTCGTCAGAAGCTCGAAAGTCTGACAACCAGTCTTACCTAAGGGTATCGTTACTCAGTTACCCAGTAACTGAGTTGTGGAGGTCAGATAGGCAGTCGCTCCATGTAAAATACTGGTATTCAGCTTTATCCGGTAAGACTGGAAGCCGAACCCAACATAGTTGGGAAACGGCTAGGCAGATGATGACTCTATATTATGTTAACCATATGAATTACAGATATAAAAATATAAATTTTATATCAGGTGTGTGTGGGGCGGTCTTATCGCTAAAAGCGGTCTTTTTGACCGACTTCCAAAAAGCAGGCGTTATATTATGTTCGTCTGTATGTTTTTTTTTTATTTATGGTAACCGATTTTAAAATATATTTTTGTTTGAAATGGTATGCGCTCGTGGTGCTATCATTGTCACCAAGTCAAAAGATGAAGTCCTCAAATTTTATAGGCACACCTACAGCGATTTCGTTATTTGTTATAGTAACTCAAGCATTTGTTCTCTGAAAGCACCATTTGGTGAAGTGGAATTGATGATGAAGACATACGAGTAATAATATGGCCACCAGAACTACTTAAAAAACATTTCATGGTACTTTAATATGGCTGCTAAGCAATGTATGCTAGTCACAATGCATATATGGTGAAGTGGATCTGATGGTGACTTAACCATCAGCTCCAGTTCTCCTGGTTCTTGGCAGGAGAACTCCTCAACAATTAACGTCCCTGCATCGGGAAAAGCAATATCTTATAAAAAGTGAAGAGCAGTTGACATTAGGCTATTGTAACTTAGATAAATTACAAACTGACCCACTAAAACTGAAAAATAACACGTTCTAGAGTTTATTTTTTGGAATTCTTTTTTGTAAAAAGTTTTTAAAGACAACCTTTTGATGGAAGTTATGAATAACGGAAGAAAATTAATTAATGAAAAACTTTTTTGTTTCAGGCTAGCAACTTACGGTGGAGACATCAATACCACACCTAGATTGGTTGAACTAAGTAAGTCAAAACATATTTTATCGAAATTGTATTTTGTTTTTACGGGGATACCGTGGATCGGGCTGAAGTATTTTGGTTAGGGTCAAAACAAATACCACGTTTTTTTTTTTACTTTAGCTCTTAAAATATTCCTTGTATTTGTAGCTGTAGGTATGTTCTTCGGTATCCTAAAAATCTTTTAAATATGGGTACGGACAAATTAAATTTACCTTGCTACCCACAACTTATTACGTTTGCAACAGTTTCTATGTTCCACAGAATCAGTAACAACCCTTTTTTGTGTAAGCCTTTCATAATATCAAAATGGTAGCTTGATTATTACCTACCTAATAACACGTAAACAAATAGGTTTAAACGGATCTACATGTACCCCGCTAAGAAAACACACCTTCAAAATTAACTCAGCACGTAAATCGTTTAATTAAATTATTGAGGTCTTATCAATTTATCAATTAAGGCCCATTTTCACGACGAAAGTTTCTCGCCCGTCGAGGGGCAAGAATATGCAATATATCCATATGAATATCGTAGGCAAAATTCGTCAGACGATTATCGCACTCCTGTGTTTACACTTAAGCGCAAAATAAAAACTCACCAATTATATTTATATGCGATTTTTTGAACTGATTCTAAAAAAATAAATTTAATTTATATTTACACGGCTTACAATTTTCAAAAGTAAAGCGATTCTCGCCCACCAGCGTGCGAGTATCGTACACAACTGTCTACATGAGTCATTTTTTTTTTTTTTATATTTGCGATATTCGAGGTGAGAATCTCTCCACGTGTTAATACGAGCCTTAAGCGAATAGTGTACATGGATATATTTCAAAGCAATTAGTGTGAGAAACTGCCAGGAGTGAATTAAGCCTATAAATGTGGTGTAATGGAAGTAATACTAACCGCATGGAGATATAATTAACAACAATGAAGCCTCTGTTATGATTAATTAAAGAGCGGGCGGCATGTCTTGATACTTTAGCAAAAACTCAAATATGAACAAACATTACTCACACTCTCGGCCCGCGTAGTAGATTACACCCCGCACCCTTTCACAGAGAGAGGGCCTGTTGTGTGTCCCAGCAGTAGAAATATTACATGCCGATTATGATTTATGCTTACGGTATTACTAACTCAACGTACACTAGGCACTTTAATTGGACGATAATTTGGTCGTTCAGCCAACTAAAAATCTTTAGTGCCTGCTGGCCTTAAAATTCCCTATTTATTGAGGTTATCTAGATAAAAAAAATAAGTATAATTGTAGGTTTAAAACCATACCTCACACCTAGACCATTTTATATTTATAAACCCAGTCGCTATTGTTACAAATTCTCGATAGTCTGAAATTGAAGTACTAGGAGAAATAAATCTTTAGAGTTTCTAAGAATGCGTTATAAATGAAAAATATTTTTTTACTTTTTCTAGTAGGTACCAAGAAAATATTATTACCTACACTTAGTTCAGCAACACACAAAATCCGTGACATGGCAATATCGATAAAATTGTGCGGAGCTGCAGACCTGCGCGGACAACATGATTGGCCCACAAGAATTGCTACTAGTTGCTCTATGATACCTACGTGAAGGTAATTAGTTTATACTGAGTGTCGAGTGTCGCATAAATGTCAATGTCAATGGAAGTTTAGGTACTGTATCGCGTATTTTTTCCGAAGGAGACACTGCCGTGTATCTCGTGACATTCGGGTTAAAACATTGCTCTATAATATATACAACAACATAACATAATATAATATAATTTCAACAACATAACATAATATAATTTCACCAGTTATGTTTAAGTGCTGCGTAACAGAAGGCACAAATCTAGACTCCAGGCTGGTACTGAGAATTATAAAACTTTACCCGACCCGGGAATCAAACCCAGGATCATACCTAATCTTTACGAGTATGTCGACCTAAAAATTGGCAATGGAATGACATTAATTTCGTACCATGTGACAAATTTTAATGTCCCATGTGTTTAAGGTGTGTAAGGTAAAATAAGTTGTTTAAAGTGATCTATACCGATTTAGTTGCCTTGACGACTAAAAAAGCCGGCCAAGTGCGTCTCGGACCACGAACTAGGCCGAGCATTGTAGTTAAAAGCATGTTCCCAAAACTACATTTGCAGTTTGATTGTATGTCCAACTGCAAATGTAGTTTTGTACGTACAATATTAAGAGATTTACCAAATTATTTTAATACCATCTTCTTGTAGGTTTTCATGTAATATTTAAGCAAAAAACTAATTTTAGGGTCAGTAGTTTTGGATAGGAGATAAGGGGGGGAATGGTAAATTTTCATCTGTTTTTTTAAATAACTTTAGAACTATTATTCATTTTAAAATTATAGGTACTAAAAATATATTTGAGATCCTCACAATAAGCCCTTTCATAATATGTTACACGGTACAGTTTGCAAAACTTTTTTTTTCTAATATGCCCTCCAAAAGTGACCCTCATATTAAACATTTATTTATTTATTTAAGATACACGTCCGTTTCAAAGAAATTTACATATGTACCAAATTTCAACTTAATCAACTAGTCCAGTAGATTTGGAGAAAATCGCCTGTGTCAGACGGACAGACAGACACACGAGTGATCCTATAAGACTCCGTTTTTTCTTTTTGAGGTACGGAACCCTAAAAATATACGTTTACAATACGTTTATATATAATATACGTTTATAATACGTTTTTTTCGATAGGTACCTTTTTATCGACATTATCGTGGTTTTTCATATCTCTATATTTGGAAAAAATAGGTCACATTTTCCAGATTTTCACGTCACATTCTTTGACAGTCCTTTTAACGCTATCCAAACCTTAAAAAGACTCATTGAGATCTAGACCTTTTTGTGAACTTGTTAGGAGTATTTCTACTAGCTTAGTGGCTACTTTGAACTTCGAGGTCTCGTCGCCCTTTGAGAGTTGATTATATTGTAAATCTAATTTAATGTTTGTGATTCAGTTATGTTATGTAATAAAGACTTGCCAGGCTATTCGTTAGAATAGCCTGGCGACTTCGAAAAATGAGGAGGTTCTCAATTCGGATGTTTATATATATATTTTTTAAATATGTGCACTGGTTTCTCCATCAATTCCACACCGATTTTGATTTTTTTTTTGTTTGAAAATGAGGTTTTTTTTTTTTGTAAAAAGTTTTTTATTCTAAAAACATTGGTTCTACTAATCATTTTTTGGATAGTCACTGTACTTATTATGTCAAGTATTGTGTTGTTGTATAAGTGTGGATACAGAAGAAAGCTTTTTTTAGTAGCGCAGTAGCACCTTGAACTGGTGTAGCGTACTACGAAGTTTCAATGGAATAATAAGAAGCCAGCTTATACTTAAAATAAAAAATAATTTATTCAAAGTCTTTATTATTTTTATGACATTGATTTTACATTATGCGACTACTTTACATCACACACTGACTAATTACTTGTTAAAATTTTATGAAAATCGTCTACTTTTACAGTTTTTGTAAATATAATACCACCACTGTGAATCAGTTCTATTTTCCTGTAAATTTTGTAGTTCAAAAGTGCCTTTTATGTGCCTATTTGAAATAAATGATTTGACTTCGACTTTGACAAACCAGACTGAGTATCAACACTTTTTGATCGTCAAAATTGCATGAGACAGTCCCCCAAAACGCCCGCCCTTCACAACTTCCTATTGCTTTCGCTGGCAGGAAGAAGTGGCGCAACAAACTCTCCAGCAGCACAGCTGTCTGTTCAGTTAGAAGAACTTGATGGTAGTGGTTTTGTTACCACTGACGTTCGGCCTAAAGTTCAATGGGCCTTTATAAAAATAATGGTTACTGTCTGGCTGTACTGTACTGACTGTGAGCAGTTTCAATGTATAGGTAAAACATGATAAATATCTACCTACCTGAGATGTAACACCGATCCACAATTTTTACGTCCAACGCCATTTTTTGACTAAAACCCAAACTTTTCCATCACGCACGCACATGTCTCCGTAAAGTCAACCATAAATAAATAAGTTCACCTAAGTTCGATAGATACAAGCTACCCAGAAACCACATTACAAATGGAATGGGCTAATTCAAGACACACAAAGAGACACGATTCCCCTTTCTAAAGGTTCACGAATTCCAGTTATTGGGTAGGATAGGAAAGTAGAGGCACAGAATAGATAGACCACAGAAGGTTGGCTCCATACAGTGAGCCAAAACGCTTCACGTTCACATAGACAAGCAAGCGTCTCTCTGCAAACGCACGACTGGTATTCGACCGAGATATAACGAGATCGATATAAGCATAGGATCATAGACCTCGTAATTTTATTGTTTTAACACCCTAAGTTTGAATGTCACCTGGGGGTAACCATCACCTCTTATAGCAGTATTATTTCAGTATTACTTCAGCGTGAGAAAGATATGGATCTACAAGTCCTGTATAGGTCCATCACTTCCTACTGTGAAGTAATATTATAATAATACTGCTATAAGAGGTGATGGTTACCCCCCAGTACGTTATAAAACGTCAAGGTCATTTTCTTTATTTATTTATTTAAGATCAATATGACAGTTAGATCGTCGGGAGGAGCTCGTGGCTAAGTAGTAACAGCCGCAATGGTCGATCCATCAGGTTAAACTACGCTTGCCGGTGTTGGTCCGCCGATGCGTGACCATCTTTCCATACCGAGACCCCTCCGTGCCTCTTAAAGCACGTTAACCTGTTGGTCCCGGCTGTCATTCATGGATCTTTGACAGTCGTTAGGGGTCGTTAGAAGCCAGTCTTACCAAGAGGTGTCGTATTACCCAGTTACTGGGTTGTGGAGGTCAGATAGGCAGTCGCTCCATGTAAAATACTGGTACTCAGCTGTAACCAATTAGACTGGAAGCTGACCCCAACATAGTTGGCAAAAGGCTAGGCAGGCAGGTTGATGACAGTTCAGCATCAGTTCAGTTCATCATTTCAGTTGAAAAACGTCTACTGCTGGACATGGGCCGCCCCCAATCATCGCCACTTTTTTATTGGTGCTTTTAATTTTGGGGGTTTGCCATAATCGCCACGCTTCGCAGGTGGGTTGGCGATCGCAGTATGGTGTTAAAAACATGCATAGAAAACGCTGCTGCCCATTCTCTAGCAAGTCTTTTAGTCGCCTTTTACAACACCTACGGGAAGAAATAGGGTGGTGGTATTCTTTACGTCCGGCACCATATGGCACAGTTAGATACTGGGGAGTTTGTTCCGCCTGCTGGGGAATTTGTTCCGCCACTTCTTCTTCCCAGCTAAAGCACTAGGAAGTGGTGACGGGCGGGCATTTTTGGGGGACTGTTTTATGTAACTTTGACGTTCGAAAAGTGCTGATTTTCAGCCTAGTTTGAATAAATGACTTTTTATTTTGATTTTGATAGTTTCAATATTTTGAATTAAAAGAGTGTCCATTGAGTTTCTTGCCCGTTATTCTCCGTAGGAACCTACTACGCTTTGGAATGGGCAACTAGATTCATCTATCTGACTGACCAAATCCTTTTTTAAAAGTGCCTGCAATTGATTTGCTTGAAATGCTTTGAGTTTGAGTTCAACCATAGTGAAATTTCAATTTATTGGGAGTTTTTGTCAAAGTAAGGAATAAGAGGTCGACTATATTATTAAGAGTCTTTGTGTGCGTGTGCCTGTTTTCACACGTTGAATGGAGCCGACCTTCTGTATCTATTTTTCTGTGGCAGCAGGGTTAATAGCATTTATCAAAAGGGTGTCGATTACATATAACATATATATCTTCCTTCTTTATTTAATTAAGGAACATTGCTCAGAAAGAAATGTTTGGTTATCTCTCGCCTGAATTGGAAAAGCAATCCGATGTACAGATAACTGCGTTAATAAATTGAGTATGGGTATCCTTTTAATTCTGCCTTCGAAGTAAGTACGGGTAAGTAATTAGTAAATGTAGATGGTCTTAATTACCTTGTGGCGGCATCTACATCGCCACAGGCGAACTACGCAACACACTGCCGTCACGCAAAATCCTGCATCGCGCAAGCAGAGTTTACCGCATAACTAGCATATATAGCCAACACCCCGACATCAACCGTTGGACAGTTGCCCACCAGAAACGACACCCAACTGGTCGGAGGAACCTCCCTTTTCTATGGAGGATGAGTGAACGTTACACCCTGATCCTCATGCCACTATAACTTAAACTTCAGGCTGTTTTATATTAAGTGGCAATCAATTTGTTTGTATAAATTACTAAACATACCTATTAATAAATTACTACATAATATAAATACACCTTTTAGCAAAAAATCTAATGTCCTGAAAATCTGTTCAGGACATTTGAAATTATTTTTTTGCACCTGGGTTCTTCAAAAAAGCTTTTCACACAGTTTTTCTGATCTAAAAATAAAAATAATCCCAATGAGAAATTGTTCACTAGATGTTTTCGCAGACTTGCTCTTATTAAGGGCTGGACTACAATTTACTATAGTAAATACCGAAATATGCGCCGACTTTAGCTACTGAGGGGAGAGAATCTGTGAAATAATCCGATTATTTATCAGAAACACTGCAAAGCCGGTAAGATTATATTTTTGTCTTAATTACCCTTCGTTGCTTAATATTATTATTTAACATTAAATAAGGGATTTTATAAGCTGCTGATAGATCTTTTACAAGATTAAGGATTTAATTCAAGAGAGAAAAAATAACAACAATAATATATCGTGCAGAAGGTATCGTCAATCTAAATAATATTGATATAGTACACACACCTTATAATAATTAATTTAATGTTTAAAATTATTAAATCGTGACTTACAAGGAGTATGAAATTTGCATTGTATTCGTAATTTGAAATTTTATTTTTTTTTTTTAATTTGAATAATCTTTTTCTATTTTTTTCTATTTTGTCGTTAATTATTAATGTATGTTCTTGAAACTAAATAAGTTAAATCGAATTGTTAAATTACCTTTTATTAATAAATTAAATGTTATTATGACATATTTGCACACCATATTTTATGTAATGGTAGAATGTAATTGGGCCACGATAGTCTTAAGTTCTTGATTTGTACCTACATTTTGGCAAATATATTCATTTGAATTTGAATATAAAAATACTTACTAGCTTAAGCAAGGGTTCATACAAATGAACGAAATAAAAATAATAGTAGATTGTACAACTAGTGTAAAAAGGAAGTCGTCGTTCGTTTATGTCCGAGTTATACACTTCACTTCGATTGCGAGAAAATGATATGTTGCAAAATTGAAGAAGAGAATAGCTAATTCATCATCTGCCTAGCCTTTTCCCAACTACCTCGGGGTCAGCTTCCAGTCTAATTGGATGCAGTTGACCTGACCTCCACAACCCAGTTACTGGGTAATACGATATCCCTTGGTAAGACTGGTTGTCTTTCGGGCTTCGGGCTTCGGGCTTCTGACGACCCGTAACGATTGTCAAACATTCACGAATGACAGCCGGGACCAACGGCTTAACATGCTTTCCGAGGCTTGGAGGGTCTTGGTATGTAAAGATGGTCACCAATTTACGGACCAACCGCGGCAAATGTAGCTTAACCTCATCGATTGACCCGTGCGGCTGTTATTATTTAGCCACAAGCCCCCAAGACTAGAGAATTACTAATTCCTGCCACGAAACTTTTTAAAAGTTTTATTTTTTATTTTCAACGTGTGTCATTCGACTTGGGTGCTTCATACTGCCAAGTCATGAAAACGTTCCTTTGCGATTTCAAATAATATATGACAACTATTTTATCTGGTTTTATTAAATTAACGATACAAAACACGGAACGGATATAAGTTAAAGGAGATGAAATAAAATTACGACTTTAATCTGCGACTATAAATCGACTACCCAAAACATAAAGATAAACTTTTAGAGCATGAGAAGTGAAAAAGATCTTTATTAGTCAGTACGCTGCCATGTATGCCACATCTAGTAATACATCTACTTTTACTTAAGATCCGTGTTAACTCGGTTGGTGATTAGTTGATTTTACTTTTTTTTATAACTACCTTCTTATTTATTAGAATAAATTATTTTTTAACGTTATTTTTGTACGCTTATAAACATTTTATATACATTTTCCTAGTTTCTCAGTAAGTGAATTATTGTTAATTCTTATAAAAGGAATAAACCCAACTCTGCCAACCTGCACCCTAATTGCGTAACACAGTTACTGTTTGAATCACAATCCGGAATAAACCCAACTCTGCCAACCTGCACCCTAATTGCGTAACACAGTTACTGTTTGAATCACAATCCGGAATAAACCCAACTCTGCCAACCTGCACCCTAATTGCGTAACACAGTTACTGTTTGAATCACAATCCGGAATAAACCCAACTCTGCCAACCTGCACCCTAATTGCGTAACACAGTTACTGTTTGAATCACAATCCGAGGATTTTGAAGCATATTGCTAATCCATGGATTCATAGGTTTAAAAAATTTGTCTGCTCAACAACGGAAATAGCGCAATGAACGTGGGGGAACTATCAAAATGAAACCAATTGCGATCAATTGTAATTTTACGTGAGTTACGCAATTGCCCCTCTGCACGCTAATTAAGGCGCTGACAAGACCCAATTGACCAAAATAGGCTTCTCTTAAGAAAGAAAATTGCCAAATCTGTATAGTTTGTGGTAGCGGAAAAAATATGTGTTAATTTTGAACATATTTCCCAGAACTTGGTTGTCACCAAAATACGTTTTGAAAAAAAAATCTCGATACAAACTAACGTTAAACTAACCTCTTACTTTGAGTTCTAATCCAAAATATCTGTATTAAATATCAACATAAATTACGTATTTAATTAATAACAAGTACGTCTTATTCTAATGCAGAACTTGGTTGTTTTTTATTTTCGATTACTCAACTCAATTCTGAGTAAATAGATAATTACTTCATATTTTGCAATAAATTACAAGCGTTTTGTCGTCGCGCTTCTCTTTCTTTTCTATGCAATCTGACAGTGACCGCGGTTTAGGAGTTGTCAGCGTCTTAAGTAACACAGTTTGAATCACAATCCGAGAGTTTTGAAGCGTACTGTTAATCCATTGCTTCATAGTGCATAGGTTTGAAAAATTCGTCTGCTCAAAAACGTAAATAACACAATCAACGTGGGGGAACTATCAAAATGAAACCAATTGCGATCAATTGTAATTTT
The DNA here is from genome assembly GCA_905333075.3 of Atethmia centrago. Classification (NCBI taxonomy): domain Eukaryota; kingdom Metazoa; phylum Arthropoda; class Insecta; order Lepidoptera; family Noctuidae; genus Atethmia; species Atethmia centrago. Next base: position 23,356,342 of record HG995386.1, read on the forward strand.
ACGTGAGTTACGCAATTGCCCCTCTGCACGCTAATTAAGTAAAACAGTTTGAATCACAATCCGAGAGTTATGAAGCATACTGCTAATCCATTGCTTCATAGTGCATAGGTTTGAAAAATTCGTCTGTTAAACTGGGTGAACTAGCAAAATTAAAACGGTTACGACCAATTGTAATTTTATGTGTGTTGCCCCGCTGATCTGCCAAAAATGAGCCAGCCAACAATATTTAATTTCGCTAACAGGGATTTTTATTTTTGGTGTGAAAAATCAACATTGAGCAAATTTTTTTGCTCAATGTTGCGAAATGCGTAGTTTACGACTATGTGATGAGTCTTTTACACGCTGACTAATGTTTATTCATTTAAAATAATGTTAATACCTAAATACCACACACAAATAGACTAACATAAATCCCCTCTTAAAAGTGACATAGGTCAAGCATGACCTATGTCAATTTTCTTGATTTGATTGAGAATTGAACAGGCTATCCAAATCTCTGAAAGCCCGTTTTCATAAGATTAGCTCCCAGTTTCTGAAAGCTTATTTAATTTAATCTGTTCACAAATGTCATGTCAAGTGATTTGATTGACTTTTGATCTTAACCAATTACCTTCGACATTCCAGCCTGTTAAACTTAACATTATTCCGTGCCTCGGAAAGTTGGACTGTTGGTGCCGGCCGTCATTCGTAGATCTATGACAGTCGTGGCGGGTAGTCAGGAGTCCGAAAGTTTGACAATCAGTCTTACCAAGGGGTGTCGTGTCAACCAGTTACTGGGTTATGGAGGTCAGACAAACAGTCGCTCCATATAAAATACTGATGTTCATCTTGCAGCTGCATCCGGTAACACTGGAAGCTGACCCCAGCATATTGTGGAAAAGGTTAGCTGGATGATGATGCTAAGTATAGTCACCACATACTGTCAAATTTCTCCAAATGATTTTAAACCTTAAAATGTTGATGGTTAACTTCAAAATTGAATGAGAAAAGTTGAGAGTGTGTCGTAACTTGATGTGCTGGCAACTGTACAACATTACAGTTAGCATGAATTTGATACCGTGTGTTAATTTTTCAAAATACGGTTTTTTTTAATTTTAACTATAGCACAGATTTACTATGCTGTGTTTGCCGCGAATTGACCAGGCGATGATTCAATTAACCTGTCGAGTCCTGTCAAACTTGTTAAATTTAATTTGGGAATTTAATGAAAATCTTATCAATAAGAGCTCTGAAAATCTTATCAACTCGCTTTCAATAAAAGTTGAACATTGACGTGGACCTTTTGTTTGCAATGAATACCGAATTCACCTTTTTAATCTATATACTAAAAACTTCGGCAGAGGTAAAATGTAATTAATCGCACTGGACATAGACCTAGATGGGTAAATATGACGTCCTTGAGTGAGGTCGTTTCATTCTGAGGACAAATAAAGCGTGGATGATACGGAACATCCCTGATTCAATTAGGTAACCGCTTCTGTGGTTAAGACCCTTCGAATTTATTCGGAACGCTGAAAACGATTCACTGCACGGAGTGATATTTTTAATCCTTTAGTTAGAACGCTACATTTAATATCTTGTTTAAAAACTTTTGCAGTTCTTACATTGTTATATTGTTAATGTAATTTGAAAATGTACATTTAATCTTTTTTTGTTGTTTTTGTAAAACATTCAGGGACGCCAGGACGCACGTTAATGATAACTAAACCAGTTCAAGCTGGCCTCTTAGTCTATTGAAATTTCTTACTACGCTAGGCCAGCTCATGGTTCAAAACAAGCAGCTCTATTTGCATTTTGCTGTAACAGTTGTACTGAAAAGTTTATCCTTATATAAGTCATACATTATTAAAACAATGTTTCTCGCCGCGTCTGTCTGTCTGACTAAACGCGATAGACTCAAAAACTTCTGAATGGATTTTCAAACGGTTTCCACGAATGCATGGATGGAGTGATTCATGACGAAGGTTTATATTGCTGACCAAACAATAAACGAAAACCAAAAATGTAATTAATGATTTTTTTTTGGAATTTAGCTCATTATATTTTCGACTCTATGTTTTAAAGTTACAACGAAATACACTGCAGTAAGTATTTAAATGATAATCACAATTTAGTTTTAGGCTCAAATATGCTAACGCAATTTTATCAGGATGGCCAATTCGCGCCGTAATTGTCAATTTCGTCAGTTTTAATAATCTCCCAAATTAAAGATGTCATTATGATTTTCCGATGGCTAACAGGAAAAATTGTTCATATTTAGTAATCTCGTACATAAGGACAATTCGTAACCTCCTATTAATTTGAAATTTCTTTTGACCTCTGACACGCCATTATGAGTTTACAATATTACGAACTTTTAGCTCAATGGTAATGGCGTTGCCTTGGTATAGTTGTCAAAATGACTAATCATTGAAAATAGTAGACTTGAGAGAGACCCTCTGATGAGAGATGTAATTTTAAAGCATTACAGTCTTACTCCTCTCTCTACTCAGATTCCGTAACTAAAAGCTCTGAATAAAAGACCAAATTCTAAAACAAACAACTGCACACAAACTACATATTAAATCCATTCGGAACTTCTCTAGTCAGAGATGAGTTCATTTCGTTAACAAGCTACACTGTTCTCGATTGTACGACTGTTAGTCTTTTGTTGGCTGCACAATGAGTTAACAAAGGATGCCTCTAATACAAATCTTTGTGAGGCATCCGGCAGTCAGCATCGTTTGACCTTTTACATTCATGTGTGCCTAGTACAGAATGATGCACGCTCATTTGTTTTTGTGGGTAAACTTAGAACAACTATTAAAGGCCGATTCACACCGGGAAAGCAGCGGCAGGTAGCGGTGCGGCAAGCATTTTCTGTGTGTAATAGTTTTAACCTTTGTCCACATAAATAGAAGACCAGTATCGCTTGAAAATGCTCGAAGGCAAAAGCTCGAAAAGGTCGCGCGGATGCCCGCGGTGCCACAAGACCACTCACGTCGCCACGAGCGGTCTAAATCTAAAAAATAAGATTCAACTTCTCATACAAACATAAGTGACGTGACCAGTCACTTTGTATGAAAAGTAGATTTTCAATTTTAAGATTTCGACCTCCTGTATCAATATTAAGCGACTGTTAATAAGAACTGGTGACTACAGTGGTGATTGCCGTTCGTCAGAAATAATCTGTAAGAAGGCATCGACCAGTGTATCAGTTTTGTGATATTAGGTAGTATATGCTGGAACGCAGGCGTTAATTAATTCACTACAAACGAAAAACTTCGCAAGCAATGGGAAATTGCTACTGAAGACTGCGGAGTCAACCTCAGGACTAACTGCTTCTCACACGGACAACTACGTCGCTTGCCCCGCGTCACCAGCCCTGCGTCTCTGTATATGTATTTTGGCTGCTGAGACCAAAACTACAAACGTTGTATACAAGGAAGTTAAAAAAAAATAACATAACATCACCCCTGTATACCCTGAAGGGTTGACAGAGGTATACACCCACATTTAACCAATTGTTTAGGTCTCATGTAACAGAGGGCGAGCCAGTCTAAAAATGTAGACTTCGGACTATTACTGAGAAATTCCAGATGGAAAACCTAATAACACCGCTAGACCCGAGAATCTAACTCAGGAACTCATGCTCAAGAGGAGGACACGGTGGAGCATACTGTGGAGGTCTGCCCGGCTTGGGCAGAGCACCGCCGTGTCCTCGTGGAGGCGATCGGCGGCGGAGTTCTCTCGCGTCTGGCCTTCGTCCAGGCTATGGTACGGAGCGAGAGGGCATGGGCAGCCGTCACCTCCTTCCGCGAAGCAGTAATGCTCGCGGAGGAGGCGGGACGGTTGAGGAAAAGGCATATTTCGCGCCCTCTCGCCCCTAGCCACCCCAGGAGACGCCCTGAGCTTCGGGATTTGCGGGCGGACCCATTGCTAACCCTTGCGCACGGTTAGCAATGGGTAGCACGCAGTCCGGTAAGGACCAGCATGTCGATTCTGTAAAAATCTCACCGTGAAAACTCGCGTGGAGTGATCATCATAGATGAGTCATCCCACTGATGCTAGGGAGTGACCAAGCTTTACATTTATAATCATAATCGAGATTTTAATATTATTTTTATGCTAATTCTATTGATAATTTTATATTATTTCAAAATTAGTATTTAAACGCTGAAACCTTACTACTTAGGGGTTTTTTTTAAATAAAATAGCAAAACAGAAATTCAGTCCGAAACTCAATTTGGTTTTTTTATTCCAAAAGAATTGGTAATTTTCGCAGCCGCCATCTTGCTTTTAAGATTTGACCTCACTATCGGCTTTAGCACCCCCGAAAACCATGAAAACGACACCCATGATGAAAAATCTGAACATTTTCGCAGCCGCCATCTTGCTTTTTAATTTTGACCTCACTATCGGGTTTAACACCCCCGAAAACCATGAAAACGATACCCATGATGAAAAATCTGAACATTTTCGCAGCCGCCATCTTGCTTTTTAATTTTGACCTCACTATCGGATTTAACACCCCCGAAAACCATGAAAACGATACCCATGATGAAAAATCTGAATATTTTCGCAGCCGCCATTATGCTTTTTAATTTTGACCTCACTATCGGCTTTAACATCCCCGAAAACCACGAAAACAACACCCATGATGAAAAATCTGAACAGTTTCGCAGCCGCCATCTTGCTTTTTAGATTTGACCTCAGTATCGGCTGTAACACCCCCAAAAACCATGAAAACGATGAAAAATGTTTATAGCCGCCATTTTGGATTTTGATAAAACCAAATTTTTGTTTGTCGCGCATTTAAAAATAAAAAAATGGCAAATTAAAAAAAAAAGTCTACTTGACATTATTAACAGCTCCTCACGCGCAAGCGCGGCGTGATCTTATCACTTCACCCGATTCTCGTAACCATAGTAACCACTCGCGCCGGCTAGGTGAAGGAGTCGGTAAGCGCGACGCGCGAGTGTCGTGATCATATCACTTCACTCGATTCTGGTTGCCATAGCAACATCACTTCACTTGGGCTGGTTGAAGTGAGCCTAGCCGCCCGCCGGCCGGTGCGCGCGCTGCGCGAGTGTCAGTTGAACTGTTGAATTTTGTTACAGTATTGATGACGGTGATTTTATGAATATTATTTTATTATTGGCAACGCGTAGGTCGGTATAAATGTACCTACTTAAAATAAAATATCAGAAAGGTACTTATTAAATAACCCGCACGTTTGTTATTCAAATGGCTTATGTACACAGACACACACGTCGTGTAGTTAGGTTTCCACATAGTTTGTGAGGGGATAAATTCTATGGTCCGTCAGCCAGGCACACTTTTAGCACTCGATCACTTGACACACTCGGTTATCTCTTCTTATTGAAAAGATTTGGGTTAATAACAACGCTGAATAACGTCGCACAAGCTTTAGTCGACTAAATCCACTATCGCTTCTTCAAAACACATCGCAGTTGGGTCATGGGATTGCGTTTATTTAATCAGTTGAAACTATACACAAATTAAAATAGGGCGTCGAAAAATTCATCCACATCGCTGTCGACTGGTAATGTACCCAAGAGACTGGCGGCATTGCCACGTTGTATGGCAATGGCTAGCCTCTGGCCAAGGTAAAACCCAGCCCTTGGGTCACGGGAACTGTCAACCAGCCGTCTGGAGATTTCCTTAAAAAGGCCATGAGCACTCGGACCGAAATTCAGCGATGTGGATGAATTTTTCGACGCCCTATTTTAGTTTGTGTATAGTTTTAGTTATTTTTATTAATTAATTAATTAATTAGATATATTTGATTTTTTTTTTGAAGTACCTGTATTGTGTAAATCAGTTGAAACACATTGCGATTGGGTCATGGAATTGCGTTTATTTAATCTGTTAACTGATTATGATTAATAGAATTAGCATAAAAATATTATTAAAATCTCGATTATGATTGTAAATGTAATCCTTGGTCCATCCCTAGTATCCGGTGGAATGACACTGACAATTCACTCCACGGCCACTTCACTTAAGTTTTCACGGTGAGAAGGTTACAGAATAGCACAGCAGGTCCGGGTCGACGGCGTGTTGTGTTCCACGCGCGCCTGAAAGAGACAGCAAAAGTGTAGGGGTCCACTAGGGCCAATGCCTGCCGGGGTCATGGGAAAGTCCGGAAGGGATACGCCCCTGACAACACAGGCAACGGAAGGAACACGGGTGGGTTTTAGTCAGTAAGATTCTGACACACCCTCTCGCTCCGCCCAGAGCGGGAGAAGTTATTTGAAAATTACCCACCCAAAAAAAAAATGCTCAAGAGTAGGCTTGCGCCCACTAGACCAACGAGGCAGTTTTTATGAAAATGTGGCTATTATTTTAGTACATTGTGGTGTCTTACGACTTCCAAGCGAACGAAGTCGCGGGGAGAAGCGAGTTTTAAATTATAAATAAATATCGCATCGCTCTGTTTGTACTAACAATGGATGTAATTCGATGTAAACAATTAACTACGCGACTTCCTTCCACAAAATTATAATTTTCAGCTTAAAATTAATTGTGGTTCAGAAACGGTCTTCCAAAAAAAAAAAAACATGTAAAAAAGGTAATTTAAAAAGTGTTAGTGTGTAGTGTTATTTGGTATTTCCGTGTGGATTTTTTCAGTAACAGCTTTTTTTTTTGGGTCTGTAATCATCAAATAACTTCTCCCGCTCTGGGCGGAGCGGGAGGGTGTGTCAGACTCTTACTGACTAAAACCCACCCGTATTCCTTCCGTTGCCTGTGTTGCCAAGGGCCTCGGTAACCCTTTTCTACCATCCCGCGACCCCGGCAGTTCAGTAACAGCTTGGAGTCTGGATTTTTGCCCGGTTGATGGCTTACCCCCTGTTACATGGGCCTTATATTTGGCGAAATGTGGGTGTACCATTATAGGTAGGTCACCTCTGCCTAACCCTTCGGAGAATACGGGCGTGATGTTATGTGATAATTATGTTTTTACTCTTTGTGCTAGATGCTATCAATATTCGTCGAGTTCGAGTCGAGAAAGCAACTGGACCTCAGCCAACCTGGCGGCGACGTTGTTAAAAGATGGGCCCCTCCCGTAGATAAATTACCCGTCTCTCCACTATTCCATTGCTTGCTCAAGGATGCATATATGCGGTAGGCTCTAATAATCCTTCCTATCCTAAGGGCACGTCTTCCTGACCATTACCGCGCCCCCCGGTCTACTCTTTGATATGCAATGGTCTCTATAGTCCCATGAAATATGAGGCTCCTGGGACTAGTGCGAGTCCTTGGGTTCATTCGAGCAATCGAGTATGGTTTAACCACGCTGGGGTCGGTGCATTGCATTCATTCATTCTCTGTGCTAGATGCTGTCAAGGCAAGCTGTGGGTTCCTTAAAATTACCTTATAATTCAGTGAGACCTGACATGCATCAAGCGATGTCAGGGCGACGCAAATGTAGTTAGTGACGGACCAAAGTACGTAGTATGTCCATAGAATTTTGAATTCGGCGTAGATTCACATAATTCACACGCCTTTGTGAGAGTGGCGGGTCCTAAAATGTTTGGCAGGACTGCGAACGTATCGCATTCTATTATTAATTGCATCATTTGCCATTGTGAACTTGCAACGATGTGCTGTTTTGTATGAGTAAATTGTGCTTGAACGAAAATTCATTTCGGATGCGATACTAGTAAGAAAGAAAGAAAAATATTTTATTTGGGACACGCACAAGAAATAAAAAAGTAAAAAAAAGGAGCATTTAAAACTAAACTTCGAATAAACAAACAATATCAAAGAAAATCAATATAAACGACTTGTGCGACGCCAAAAAGGCTCCTATCTCAGCATAATGCTGCGATATATTAAAAAATAAATACCGCAGAAAATACCAGTTCTAATAGGGCCCGATTATTGTGATAGTAGGTAGTCATCAGAACAAATCTTTGAAAACTAAGGAGACAGCTGAGCCCGGCCATTTGGATAATACATAGAACACCGTGTGGGTTTTAGTCGGTAGGATATCAGAAACCCAGTTCCGGTAGTTAAAAACGTTGAAAACCTTGACGCAATTTCACCTCACCGACAAACAATGCCAAAAATTTGTCAACAATTTTGGTAAATTAGAGGTAATTGTCTAAGGGATTAGAATGCTAAAGACCCCGTAAAATACGGGACTTCCTACCTAGACGAAGGCCAGACCAAGGTTTTCAAAATAAACGCCGATTGTGCCAAATAGACGTATTTTCTTACTTTTTCCTCCAAAAATATACCTTGTGACGATGGTCACAACACAAACAGGTGGCGACCTGTTTTTCCCAAAATATAAAACAATGGCAATCAAAATAAAAACAATGTCACCGACTTAAATGATATCAACAGTTCTATCATAGGCCGCACGTCAGTGGTGACACTTTGACCGTGAGCTGACCTATCGTGTTACGTAGTTTCAAAAGAACAAAAGGCCAGCTTATACTGGTTTTGTTACCGCTGACACATTATTCGTCGCAATGTTCGTAATTTATTTATGCTCATCAATTTCTATCCCGATTAGAACGCTATTTGCTCCTGCTTTTGTTAATGAATTCCTTTGTGATGAGCAGATAGGTTCTGGACGTGTGACATTGTGATGTCCTCATTTTTAGGGTTGTGTAGTAAATAAAGAACCCTTATAGTTTCATCATTTCCGTCTGTCTATCTATCTGTCTGTCTGTCCCAGCTTTAGCTCGGAGACGCTTACTAGAAAGCTGTAATTGCTGGCATGCTGTAGCTGGCACGGGTATACATATTAATCATGCCGACAAAGTGGCAAAATAAAATCTTGAAACAACATTTGTTTACCTCCCTAGCACGTAAAGTGGGGATGATATTTTTTTCTCGTCTATCCCATGGTGTGAGGTATCCTTGAATAGGCCGTTCAAAAATATTGTGGGTCTGTGAATACCATTTTTCAATTCAGGTATCCTTTTGCGTAATATTTAGCTATAAAGTGCTAATTTTTGTCCCCTGCCAGCTAAATGATTGTTTTTGGATATGTGAAAAAATTAAGGCAGTAGTAAATATAACGAAATTAAAAGGAAAAATATCACGGCTAAGTAGGCTTTACAAGTTAACGAGTAGTAGTCGACCAACTTACATTTGCAGTTGCAGAATTGACCGTGACGTACGAGTATGTATATCGATGTTTGGGAGAACATTATTATCTAATTATGTAATCCTGTGTTCTATTGTATAAATGTTAAATAACTAAAGAAAAAACATGTTTTAAAACTACAATGTTAGGTTTATTTTTTGATAAATTCATCCCAACTACGGAACCCTTCATCGTGGTCCGACACGCATTTGGCCTTTTTTATTTTGTTTTGAACTACAATAATTATTATATTTGTAGAAAAAAGAAGAAATAATTTATTGAAGAGGGTTTATTTCCATTGTTTCGATCGACCGAAAAATCGTAATAATATAATTAAAACTTTAATATAGCTGTACAAGGATCTTTTAGCGTGTGGTCAAATTCGGAACTAAGGCCGCCATTTTGTTTTTCAATACATTCACATATCAATTTATTGCACAAATGTTTACCAACAGCGCCCACTTGTCCAAAACATTCGAGCACAAATGGTTTGTAGCAGTGTCCCTTTGAAGTTACAAGATCTGCCTAGAAATATTTTTCATTTGTCTACAGTGAACCCAAAACGCTTTTGAAAAAGCTTTGCGACTGTAAAGATAAAGATAATTTTATTTTGCAAATACATATAGGGTAACAACCGATGATGACAAAAAATCGGCCATATTTTACCATGTAGGCCATGCCTTTTGCATGGCCTACATGGTAAAATATGGCCGAGCGCTTATATTTTTTGTCATCATCGGTTGTTTGTTTAAAGCATTCAACTTAAAACTAAATAATTAAATATACACAATAAACTAGGTATTAAATAAATATACACAATTAATATATTTATATACAGTGGCTTAAAAAATCTTTCTCAATTAGGTTCTCCTTAAAATTATAATGTGCATTCGCCACTAAAAAGCTTCGGAGTCACTTTTTAAATAATGAAAGCGGAAGCTCTTTCTATGTCTTTGGCAATTTGTTATAAATGGCTGGAGCCATGCAGTAGATAGACACTTTTGCGCATAAGTGCTGTCTTGGCTGACTCCAGACATAGAGCACTATTATCGCGTCTATTGCGGGGTACTACATCTGATAGACGTCTAAAGCTCGGATTTGACTTTACAAACACGGCTACTTCTAATATGTACAGACAAGGTAATATTAATATTTTGTAATTTTTAAAGTAGGGTTCACAACTATCAGTGGATTTAACTTTAAACATCACTCGAATGCATCTTTTTTGTACCTTGCAGGCGGTCTATCTTTCAGTAGAGTTTCCCCAAAATATGATCCCATACTTTAAATGTGTTTCTACTATCCCATAATAAGCAGTAAGAAGAGCATCCATGTTTATTATAGGTGATAATGAGTGTAGAGCTTATGCAGACTTACCTATTTTCTTACCCAAAGTATCAAGGTGTGATTTCCTATCTAATTTTTTATCTATTTTCAGGAATTTTGTAGTTTCAACTTCTTCTATGGTATCATTATTATAGTGTATATTTAAGTTAATACTAGAGGTCTGTTGTCTAAAATGGATAAGTTTAGTTTTGCACAAATTTATTTCATTATTATTTGCGTCTAGCCGTAGGAACAGCTTATTTAGAATATGGAAAGCAGCACCAAAAAAACATGAATAAGCGATTAAAATATACAACATTTAGAAATAAGGTAAACAAGATTGTAAATGAAGCGAGAAATAGATATAAGCAAGCAGAACTAAAAAAGTGTAATGGGGATTTTAGAAAAATATGGGGAAACATTAATTCGTGGTTGGGTCGTAACAAAACTAGTCTAGACGATGTGATATTGAGGCATTTAGGGAAAACAAACAGCATTACGGAAATCTGTACAAATTTTGCAAAAACATTCACTGGGGAAATTCAAGGTATTAAACACATTTGTAACATAACATTTTTTGACAGAAAGAATTATGTTAACCCGAGTGAGGTGAGTTTTAGGTATATTCCTGTAAGTTCGTCAGACATAGAAAAAGTAAAAACATGTTGTCGTGAGAGAAAGCACCTGCAGTGCTATTCTGTAACCTTCTCACCGTGAAAACTTAAGTGAAGTGAACGTGGAGTGAACTGTCAGTGTCATCGCACCTGATACTAGGGATGGACCAAGGATTACATTTACAATCATAATCGAGATTTTAATAATATTTTTATGCTAATTCTGTTGATCACAATCAGTTAACTGATTAAATAAACGCAATTCCGTGACCCAAGCGCGATGTGTTTTGAAGAAGCGATAGTGGATTGAGACGACTAAAGACTGCGCGACGTTATTTAGCGTTGTTATTAAATCTATTTACTAAGAAGAGATAACCGAGTGTGTCAAGTGATCGAATGCTAAAAGTGTGCCTGGCTGATGGACCATAGAATTTATCCCCTCACAAACTATGTGGAAACCTAACTAAACGATGTGTGTGTCCATTTTATTAAAAAAACCTGCGCATTATTTAATACTAGATGCGGCCCGCGGTTTCACCCGCATAAGTTTTGACCCCGTGGGAATATCGGGATAAAAAGTCCGGACGTAGATTCATATTTAGCCGGAAATTTTGCCCTGAAAGCCTGACACACTGGTTTCAAAAGAAAAACTATACTTTACTTTTACATATACAAGTAATTATAACTGTTATTCATTTCTATTCTTTAATTATATTTTGTTATTGTGAATCACATTTTGTTCTTACTAAAGTAATTTACGTTCGTACGTACTTTCGATCGGCATCTTTTGGCGGGGCGGGGTTTATCAAAAGCCTAATAAAGTGGCCTACGTTATGTTGGGTGCGAAGCGGCGCGACGCGAAATAAAGCGAACGCGATTTGTTGGCTTGATTTCGCGCGAACAGGATGCGGTGCCGTCGTTTTATTTTTTGGTTTAATTAATCTCGGTAGTAAAAATTGCATTTGGCAAAATAACTGGGATTACAAGTAAAACACATTTATTTATTATTGATATTTTACACTCTTTGTATGAGATGTTGTGTTATCGCTTGTACAGCTGCTCGATGTAATACGAATATTCGCTTCCGTCCGTCATGAAAAATTTACAGTGCCCACTGAACGGCGGCGGTGACGGCCAGTTCTTACCAGGAGAACTCCGCAACAATTAACGTCCCTGCATCAAGAAAAGCAATATTTTGTAAATGGTGATGAGCAGTTGACATTAGGCTATTGTAACTTAGATATATTACAAACTGTCCCGCCGAAAAGTGAAAAATAAAAAAACTGTTTACAAAAAAATACAACCGACTTCCAAATACAAAATACAGATCCAAAGACACCGACTTCCGAAATTAAAGTTATTTTTCACTTTGTAGTGTTTTGTTGGAAGTCGCTTGTTTCTTTTTTGTAAAAAGTTTTTTACACACACTATCGCATACGCAACGGGGTGATTCTGATCTGTGAAAGTGGTGTATTCTAAAATACTGTCAAACTTAAATAATTAAAAAAACAAGTATGTATTAATTTAATTATTGAGCAGGTATCGTAATATTATTTGATTGTATGTCTTTCATAGCGGCCTCCTGAAATTTGACGAGGATGCAAAATGAAACCTTGTATATTTGGCCGGATACGATTGTAAAAAGTCGGTCATATCCGGCTAAAGCCGGACACCTGGCAACCTTACCCGCAGGCCTCGTTACCACAATAACTGATTATTCATTACCCAGGCTGCCGGCCTCTGGGTAATAAATAGGGACAATATCAATGGAACTTAGACGCCTACTTGTGATGTCTGAACACATTGATAGACTGCTGTTCCTACCTAAGTCTGCGTTCATTGTTTAATTATGAAGCCATTGTGTAGAACCTTTCTGTATATTGGATTTGTCATGTTGAGAAAATTATACGTTCACATTAATAGACACCAAGGGATTATTTTCACTCTTTTCAGTTTAAACCTGCCTCTTCCTCACCCAGTGGCACAAAGTTCGCCCGGAGGACACGGTGGAGCATACGGTGGAGGTCTGCCCGGCTTGGACAGAGTACCACCGTGTCCTTGTGGAGGCGATCGGCGGCAGAGATCTCTCGCGTCCAGCCCTGGTTCTGGCCATAGTACGGAGCGAGAGGGCATGGGCAGCCGTCACCGCCTTCTGCGAAGCAATAATGCTCGCTAAGGAGGAGGCGGGACGGTTGAGGGAAAGGCAAATTTCGCGCCCTCTCGCCCCTAGCCGCCGCAGGAGATGTTCTGGGCGTCGGGAATCCCGGGCGGATTTCCGGCCACCGTAGGCGCGGGCTTGCAGACAGTGAGCAATGGGTAGCTCGCCGTCCTGTAAGGATCGGCCCGGGTCGATGGCGCGTTGTATTCCACGCGCGCCTCAAAGAGATGTCGTCAGCAGAAGCGTAGGGGTCCACTAGGGCCGACGCCTGCCGGGGTCGCGGGAAGGTACCAAAGGGTTACCGAGGCCTCTGGCAACACAGGCAACGGAAGGAATACGGGTGGGTTTTAGTCAGTAAGAGTCTGACACACCCTCCCGCTCCGGCCAGAGCTCGAGTATTTGATGATTCCTTACCCAAAAAAAAAGTGGGACAAAGTTGTGGTGGCTTAGTTATAAAGTGTTTTAGTTAGGGTTCCATAGCTCAAAAGGAATAAAACGAAACCCTTATAAGATCACTAGTGTGTCTGATTTTTTTTTGCTGTTATGCCAATAAACGATGTTTTTTTCTTTTTATGTTTAAAAATAGTATGGCCATTTTGTTCTACTTATCAATTGGTGACACTAGGACTGCTAGTGATCATCATCTGCCAGCCTTTTCCCAACTATGTTGGGGTCGGCTTCTAGTCAAACCGGATACAGCTGAATACCAGTATTTTACATGAAGCGACAGCCTATCTGACCTCCACAATCCAGTTACACGATACCCCATGGTAAGACTGTTTGTCAGACTTACGGGCTTCGGACGACTCGTACCAACTGTCAAAGATCCAAAAATGACAGCCGGGGCCAACAACGACTTAACGTCTGCTTTCCGAGGCACGGAGGGGTCTTGATGTAAAGACGGTCGCCCATCCACGGACCAACCGCAGCAAGCATAGCTTAACCTGTGTGATATTTTGCTACACAAAACCACATCTTTTATTCTGTTTATTTATTTGGCATTTAAAGAGTTGGAGTGTCCAAAAATTCTTGCTGTAATTCGGTGAGGAAATCTATACTTTCAAGTATGAAATCGTGTGTCACTCGATAAACTCACATTTTACTTGTTTTGAACACTGTTAACGCTAAAAAGCAAATCTTTAATTACCTTTGGAATTTTTTGCACCCAAACAAATACATTACATTATTTTATCTTAGAACTCTTTGTCGTATTGTTTCACCGATAATCAAATATGACTTAAATTGAATTATGTTTGAAATGTTTAACACATACTTCCAGAATGTTGGACAGAAAGTATAAAAGCGGCCGTCAGATCGTTTCAGTCTACGGCAGTTTGCCCTCACTTTATGGCAGTTTGCCTTCACTTTATGGCAGTTTGCCTCAGTTTGACCACAGTCTACTACCCTCTGTTTACGGCAGTTTGTTATAAGCTCATGTGTATTTAACAGAATCTACTAAATATATCCATTTTAACCTGACCTTCTCCCTCCGTTGCCTCCGCCCCTCTCGTTTACGTCTGTGGGAGGCCTTTGACGTCGAAGGCACTCTAGCCGCGTGGTGTAAAACGCCGCAGCCGACCAATCCTACATGCCGTAGGAGGCCAGGACACTCCTCTTGCTGAACGTGAAGCGCTGCAAAGACCCTCCGCTGTGTTTTATTCTGTGTCGCGAGACAACGCCGCCTTCTTCTCTACCCACTCCTGGACAGAGAAGCCTTCTGACGTCAGGGCATATCTGCTAATGTGAAGCTGTATAAAACGCTATAACGTAACCTCTTGTTTACGAAAATGCTCTAAAGCTTTTCCTCGTCTGGACTGGGATGTTGACAACCTCCTCCTGACCCAGTTCTTATTGACTTACAATTGGCCCTCCGGCTAATCGTAACGTTACACCTGATCGAACAACCCATGCGGCTGTTATTAGCTTAGCCACTGCTGCCGCTGTATATTGTATATAGTGTATTATTTAAGAGAACTCATAATAATACTGTGAAATACGAAAAAAATATCAAAATAAAAAAGTCGGACTGAAACTGACTTTTCTCCTATTTCCCCTATTTTTTTCTAATTCTCAGCATTATGTACAAATTGTCGTAAAATCAACACTTCTACTATTACCAATAGGTAACTTTTTCCACCAAAATCGAATACTGGTATTTGTGTCCAAAATTAGGGCAAGGAACTTGAGAATTTGATGAAAATGAAGGGGGACTTTTGACGTATAGTGAAAGTAATGAATAAAAAAATCAGAGTGTAGTCACCACTTTTTGTTTTTTTTTTTGGTTGGGAATTTATCAAATCTTCTCCCGCTCTGGTTGGAGCGAGAGGGTGTGTCAGACTCTTACTGACTAAAACCTACCCGTGTTCTTTCCGTTGCCTGTGTTACCAGGAGCCGCGGTAACCCTTTCGTACCTTCCCGCGAACCCGGCAGGCATCGGCCCTAGTGAACCCCTACACTTATGCTGACATCTCTTTGAAGCCGAGCTACCCATTGCTCACCGTCCGCAAGCCCGCGCCCACGGTGGCCGGAAATACGCCTGGGATTCCCGACGCCCAGGGGGGCAACCACGGCCTCTTGCAGCAGTTTTATTTTAATATTACATCAGTGTGAGAATGAGATGAAGCTATACAGGGGGAATAGATCCTTTTCTTTCCCACTCTGAAGCAATATTAAAATAATACTGCTATAAGAGGCCATGGTTCAGTCACCACTGAACTCGGAATATTTCTTTTCCCTGTACCCTGCCACGTTCATCACATATTTTTCTATTCAAAAATCAAAATCAAAATCAAAATATTTTTATTTCACATAAACCTACATGGGCACTTATGAAACGTCAGAAGCTAGGTGCACGGTTCCAATTGGTCGTTTCCTATGGAGAAGAGCCGGCAAGAAACTCCACGGTTACTCTTTTAAAAATAATTGGCTTTTACAATGTTTTCAAATGACACAAATTAGGTATGGGAGAACAGTGTAGGCCTGTCAAAAAGTACTTAACAAAAAAAAGAGAAAAGGAAACGGTCTAAAGAAAAAAAGATCTAGTCTATTAAGCCTACAACGTTCTCACATTCACAACGTACACAAGAATCCATGTAAAATAATATTAATAATATTAAGTCTGAAATATAAATTGTAGATATATAATGTCAAAAATGTATGTCTAAAAAATAATAATAATAAACATCGTAATTTGGGAGCAGTTAATAGATATTTCCATAGTTATGCCGTTTCTGGTGTACCAGGGAAGCCACATGTGCAGAAGGAATTATTGCCAAACTTCCTTGTCTTCAACGTAGTCTTTAATCTTGTAATATGCGTTTTTGATAAGGACACGTTTGATGTGGGTTTTGAACTTTCCATCGCTAAGTTCTGTAACTGACTTTGGCAACTTGTTATAAAAGCGGATACTGTTGATAACAAATGATTTGCTTGTTTTTGTTAATCTAAATTTGGGTATCACAATTTCATGTTTACTACGTGTATTTATATTATGGAAATCACTTCTTGTTTTGAAAAGACATAAGTTCTTGCGAACATACAAAATACTTTCTAAGATATAAAGAGAAGGCAGAGTAAGTACATTAATTTCTTTGAATTTGTTTCTAAGGGACTCACGAGGACCCATTCTATATACTGCGCGGATTGCCCTCTTTTGTAAGATAAAAATTGAATCTACATCAGCTGCAGCGCCATAAGACATAATACTGTGGAAATAAGCAAAGTATACTAACCTAGCTGTGGCTATATCAGTCAACTGTCTAATTTTTCTTACTGCATATGCAGCTGAACTTAATCTACCTGAAAGAGCTCTAATGTGGGCTCCCCAATTCTGTCATCATCTTCCTGCTCTTGACCCATGTTACGTGGAGTCGTCGCAGCACGTTTTCTTCTCCCATTTTCCCCTGTCAACCGTCACGCTATCATTTACTCCCTTCTCTTTCATATCATTCCTCACACAATCCATCTATCTTTTACGAGTATTTAGCCTTCCTCTCCCGCTCCATCCAACAACATACGAGTATATTCATCACTCTTTTAATCACATGCAGTTTTTCCCTCCTCACCACATGCCCATACCAAGCAAAGCTAAATTTTGACATAGTTTCAAGCAAGAAAAACAATCACCAACAAAATATTCGTATTCACCACCATTATTTTCTGTAACGACGCATTAACAGAGCATGTGCCTTTTCCTTAGCAATCGTACCGCTCTAAATCCTTACTTATACTTAGGTACACAAGTTTGGCCGTAAATAAAAAAGTACGAAATATCTTAGGTATTCGAAGCTTAAGTTTACCTAATCCCATACCAAAGTAGTGACTGGGAATTCAAATGAATGTTCACCATAAGTGTTTGCGATCGTCGATTATACAATACCAGTAGGCGTAGCACGAACATGCGGAGTAAACGTAAAGGCTCCCGCAGACAGGCACGATGCGACAGCGTGACGTGACAGAGCGATGCGACAGCGTGACGTGACAGCGTGACGTGACAGCGTGACGCGACAGCGTGACGCGACAGCGTGAGGCGACAGCGTGACGTGACAGCGTGAGGTGACAGCGTGATGCGACAGCGTGACGCGACAGCGTTTCGCGACAGCGTGACGTGACAGCGTGACGCGACAGCGTGACGTGACAGCGTGACGCGACAGCGTGACGTGACAGCGCGACGCGACATCGTGACGCGACTCTAGTAGAACAATTTCTAAGAAAATTTCATTGAAATTGTTCTACCAGAATCGCTTTACACCGTCGCATTGCTCCTGTCTGCCGGAACCTTAACGTAAATATAAATAATTTTAAAATTGAATTAAAGGTACTCGGTTCGCACAAACTTACTTATTTTTATTTTGTATTCTGATTCGGATTTATTTTGTATTCTGAATTTATACGCACACAAAGTTGGTCTACTAATGCAACTACCACACTATAAAACTTCAGACTGTAAACTTTCTTTGAACTCAGTTAAGAACCAAAATTAAATTTATCACTTAGCACCTGTAAACAAGACTTCAGATACTTTTCAAAACCAAAAAATACTTTATAATTTTATTTAAAAAGCTATAATGAAAAGGCTCTATCTGGTATCTCGGAAAAATATAAAACGTTGAAAGTAAGCCTACGATAATATATTATTATCGTAAATTGTTAGATTTTTTTCAAGAAATTTGAAGAAAGTTTGTATTACTTACTGAAAATTAAAAATGGTCTTATATCTTACCAAATTAGTACTTTATGTTAAAAAATATTTTCATTAGAGGGCCAATTCCCGTATTTTTAAGGACGTTTGCATTCTGAGAGGGGCTTGTGGCTAAGTAATAACACCCGCTCGGGTCGATCGATCAGGTTAAGCTACGCTTGCCGCGGTTGGTCCGTAGATGGGTGACCATCTTTACATACCCAGACCTTTCCGTGCCTCGAAAAGCACTTTAAGCCGTTGGTCCCGGCTGTCATTTGCAGATCTTTGACAGTCGTTACGGGTCGTCAGAAGCTCGAAAATCTGACAACCAGTCTTACCTAGGGGTATCGTGTTACCCAGTAACTGAGTTGTGGAGGTCAGATAGGCTGTCGCTCCATGTAAAATACTCGTATTCAGCTGTATCCGGTAAGACTGGAAGCCGACCCCGACAAAGTTGGGAAAAGGCTAGGCAGATGATGTACTACTGCCATATTTTTTTTCACATCTTCTTAAAAACCGTTTAGCTGGCACACTTGACTCTAACAAAAATTAGTATTAAACCTAATATTACGCAAGCGGATCCTTAAATCGAAAATTGGTGTTCACAGACCCGCAATATTTTTGAACGGCCTATCCAACGACATTCCATACCATGGGGTAGACGAGAAAAAAAAATATCATCCCTACATTACGTGCAAAGGAGGTACCCTAAAAAACTTTTCTAGATTTTATTTTAGCTCTTTGTCGGCGTAATTATTATGTACATCTATGCCAAATTACAGATTTCTACTACTAAACGTCTCTGAGCTGAGGCAGACAGACAGACGGACATGGCGAAACAGGGTTTCTTGTTTAATAAGGAACCCTAAAAAAGCCCTCAAGGTATTGTACCAAGGATGCTGGCGGCATTTCCTCGCTGAATTTCAATGCTGATGCGTTGCGCGAGAAAACCGCCAGCTTTTCGGTCACCAGTTACATGACATAACGTACACCAATTATACAATAATTATGAATGTAAAAGTTTTACGCAATGCCTAAAACATTCTTGGATTAACGCAAACAATACTTAAGTAAATTAAGAGGCCGACAACAGCTAAAGCGCGGTCACTGTCGGACTGCATAGAAAAGAGAGAGAAGCGCGTTTACACAACGCTGGTAATTCATTGCAAAATATGAAGCAATTAACTATTTACAAAAAATCTATTAATTCGGTTAAAAATTAAAACACTATTATGCTAATATGTTGCTTGTAGAATAATATGACAAAAATCAGAATGATTGATTGCATGTATATTAGTATGGTTTTTAATCGTTAAAATATTTTGTTTTAGGTATCTTCGTGTTTTTCTTTTCTATAGTATCAAATTAGTTGTATTATATTTTCAACACACTATCTACCTAGCATATATCCTGAAGAATATCATATATTTTTCTGATTTTGTTTACTGCAGTGGATCATATACTTTTAGGCATTGTAAAACTTACAAAATTTGCGTTTAGGTCCTGTAGTCCCCTTTATTTCGGCGAGAACTCAGCAGCCAAGAAAGATAATAAATTAAGAAATAAAATGCGAAAACCAAAATCGTTTTCCTACATTTATCTCTCAATGTCAAACCAAGTTTTTCCTTGAAAAAGTTTTTCAAAGAAACTCACAAAGGTGTTTCGAAAGTTTTTCTGTATTGTATACCTTGAAAAATGTGTTTGGAGTTTTTCGGATAATCTTGGCCTCTAAAAACTTTAGGGCAGATTTCAAGGTGGCTATTTATATACTTAGGTAGGTACACAAGTTTGGCCGTAAATAAAAAACTACGAAATGTCTTAGTTATACGAAGCTTGATTTTACCTAATCCTATACTTTGGTATAAGATTTCGTTTCAGGCGTAATGACTGGGAGTTCGAATGAGCGTTGACCACAAAGGTCACAGTGCTTGCAATCACCGACTATACAATGCCAGTGGGCGTAGCACGAACGTTCGGAGTAAACATAAAGGCTCCTGCAGACAGGCGAGATGCGACAGTGTGACGTGACTATAGATACAAAACGAATTTTAAACGTTTTAAACCATTTGATTTTAAACCGTCTTTTTGGTTTAAAACGTTTAAAACCAAACTTAACGGTGTAATAATGGTTTAAAATGTTTTTTCTAATAGAATGCACTTTTTTTTTTTTTTTGGGTGGGAAATCATCAAATAACTTCTCCCGCTCAGGGCGGAGCGGGAGGGTGTGTCAGACTATTACTGACTAAAACCCACCCGTATTCTTTCCTGTTGCCTGTGTTGCGGGGGCCTCGGTGACCCATAAGTACCTTCCCGCGACAATAGAATGCACTGAGGCTTTACACGAAGTGATCTAGACTTGACAACACCTACCCCCTGATTTAGGATTATATCAATGGCAATTAAAATAAAAAAATATATCAACCTTTATTAACATCTTCAGACTACATAAAATCGACTAGCACCATTACTATAGTTATTTTTAGGTTATACTTATTTATATCCCATTTTTATGTACATAATTACAAAACTTTATATATTATACACTTTTAAAAAATATTCCACAGATAAATTAACTACATGATGATTCTCCACTTACTAACATAATGTTCCATAATCATTTAATCAGATCCACATTGTGTTTTAATTTTAGATTTTTCCAAGATTTAGAGAAACAGTTTCAAAATGAAATGATTATTTGTAGTTCTTAATCAAGTACCTAGTATTTTTTATTAAATTTTTAAACCTACTTCAACCATCAATTAACTCAAACAATAGTTAGCAGATTCTAGATATTATAGCAATAAAAGAGGATCACATTCTTCCATAAATTCAGTATTGTTCTCAAGCGATATCGATTTCACTGTGTTCACAGGAGGTTGTTGGAGTTGTTTGATTAAAAAATCCATCTGTTGAGGTGCTGGTGGTGGACATTGGTGTTGCTTGAGCGGGAAATAAAACCGATGTTGTGGTATCTTTTGAAGTAAATTTACTCTTCACATTTTCGGGACACTTTTTGCACATTAAAACATGATTTTTAAGTTTATTTGCCATTGAAAATTTATACTCTGCATTATAGAAGTTGCACAAGACATGTTTTTTACCATCGACTCCAGAAATTACCAAAAACTGATCCCAAAGTTCCCTACAAGAACGCGGCATATTGATTTATTCACAAAAACTTATTAAAAAAAAACGCGCTCATATACCTCCCGGCCCGGCCAAAACAATATGAATACTGATAAACATTAACAATAACTAATAGTTGTACTTTCAATTCTAAAACCTTATGAATTTAGGCATTATGTTTCCGTCGCGGGTTCGTGCTACGGCCTCAGGTTACTTCTCAATGATTACCGTTTGCTTAGCCGTTCCTGCTCCTGTTAATAAAAGCTCGTGAAGACTAGCGCGACGCGATTCTGTTAGAATACTATTCATGAAGTTTTCTTAGAAATTCTCGACAGGCATATTGCTGCCTGTCGCGCCCGCGATGTCGCCCCAGTCTGCACGGGCCTAAAATTACAAAGCAGACCTGTACCCTCTTATCAGTTTTTGCTTTGGTCGTATACCTAAGTCAGTAGTCAATCAAGATTTCCTGTAGAAATTATGCATTTTGAAAAGTCATAAAAGATTTTGCCAAGCGTCGCGTCGGGCCGCTTTAGAAGCAAACAGTCAAACCCCTGACTCATATGAATAGAACCCTTAATTATTATTGCAAAATTGACAACGTGCTCTTTATTTTCAAAGTGATAACATTTCGTGTGTGGAGTGCTCCACACGACACCTCGTACGTGCGTACATCGTAACTCCACCGCGCAATATCGTCGCAAAACCTGGTAATGGCAACTAAGTAAATGCATAACTGCAATTTATAGGGATGACGAGAATTTTTTTTGCCCGTCAGGTTCCAAGATTATTAAAAAATATTGGACACGTGTTTTTTAGTTTTTTACGGCAAAATATTACGGCGATACATTGAGTTAAAATGTGATATCACGCCTTTTTTTTTGGATGGGAAATCATCAAATAACTTCTCCCGCTCTGGGCAGAGCGGGAGGGTGTGTCAGACTCTTACTGACTAAAACCCTCGGTGACCCATAAGTGCCTTCCCGTGACCCCGGCAGGCATCGGCCCTAGTGGACCCCTACATTTGTGCTGACAACTACTCTTTGATGCGCGCGTGGAATACAACGCGCCGTCGACTCGGGCCTGGTCCTTACCGGACGGTGAGCTACCCATTGCTCACTGTCCGCAAGCCCGCGCCTACGGTGGCCGGAAATCCGCCCGGGATTCCCGATGCCCAGGGCGTCTCCTGCGGTGGCTAGGGGCGAGAGGGCGCGAAACATGCATTTCCCTCGACCGTCCCGCCTCCTCCTTCGCGAGCATTACTGCATCGCAGAAGGAGGTGACGGCTGCCCATGCCCTCTCGCTCCATACCATGGCCTGAACCAGGGCCGGACGCGAGAGATCTCTGCCGCCGATCGCCTCCACGAGGACACGGCGGTGCTCAGCCCAAGCCGGGCAGACCTGCACCGTATGCTCCACCGTGTCCTCCGCGCGATCCACACAGTGGTAACACCCGGGCGTTTCCTCCCGCCTTATCCGACATAGGAACCTCCCGAAGCTGACTTGTCCGGTGAGGACGTCACGTCTTGCTAGATTTTATACTGAATTGTGACGTATCGAGCGACTCTCCAACTTTAATGCGTTTTATCTGAGATTTTTTTTTATTAAATATGATAAAGCAGAAAATACGTGTCTAATATTTTTTTATTATCTGATTGATGAACTAAATAAGATTTTTTTTACTTAGGCATCATCCCTATTGTCTTTAATTAATTAGATTACAGAGGATAATATTCCAACGCGGGAACTACTACTGAGCTTGATTGAATTAATCAGTTTGCTTTTTTAAGTGAGCTGGAAGATATTACATTTCAGTCGGGTGAGATGATTTAATTTTAACGCAGTTAATAATTATGAGATTGTAGGATATGCGCAATAATCTTCGGCCGGATATTTATCTAGGAATTTTTTGCCCAAGAAATTAAGATGCGACCCATTATGGTGAGGAGGCAGAAACATGGAGTTATGGAAGAACATGCGCGAGACAAAAGCTCGACTTCGATAATAATAAGTTGATGACAAAAAAATAAATATAGAATACAAAGATATTCTATATTTATTTTTTTGTCATCTGTTGGAGAGTACCTACTGGCTATTAAGGAAGCTGGTTCAGTTTCTCTCTGCCCAGAAGAGTGGTTCTCAAGTACTAAAAAATAATTACATTTTTTACATTTTCCCAGTGGTAACTAATTGGATGCCCCAAGCTCCACGGAATGTCCTCGACCCCAAAACAAAGACAACTCGTGCACTAATAAAAAAATAATTCAATCTCCTTTATAAGCATGCTGATTAAATTAAGTTTGAGTATCTAAACTGACCTTCATCCAGTACCTACGTAGTATGTATTTATTCATTTACTAACTGCTGCTTTTTCTACAGTAAAGTCTATTTAATTCCGTATAATATCAGGTATCTACCAGTGAAAGTCCCGTCAAAATTAGTTCAGCCGTTTCGGAGATTAGCCGGTACAAACAGAAAGACAGACAGACAGATAAACAAATTATAAACTGTGTTTTCTTATAAAAGTACCGAATATACACTGGCCTGCAAAACTAAGTACTACACTTTTAAAAATATTTTCTAAACTGAAGAAGTTAGAGATTTAAAATAAAAAACGTTGTAGCAATTTGTGTCAGCTTTCTTTGAAACTATAGTAAATTATACATTAGTAACATTATTAAATCTAAAACAAGATAAAACAATAAAAATGGCAATTTTTAGCTTAGTGTCAAACTCAATTAACATTTAGGTACAAGTACGTTTTACATGTTATTTATTTTTTAATAACTGGTATTGCCTCCTCGGGCTCTGCTTACAGCTTCGAGTCGATTTGGCATACTGAACACGAGGTTTTGGAGCCGATGTTGGAGAATATTCTCCCATTCTTCTATCAGGGCCTGTTTTAGTGCCCTGAAGGTGGTTGGTGGTGGTCTGCGGCTTCTGACTAGCCTCCCTAGCTCATCCCAGGCGTGCTCAATCGGGTTGAGATCAGGACTTTTTGATGGCCAAGCCATCACGCTGATACCAACCTCCTGAATATACTCTTGCACGACCCGAGCCGTGTGTTGCCGGGCATTATCATGCATCAGCATCGATCCATCACCCATATTTACTTAATACGTCCCTGCATTCTCATTGAGAATCTCCTGGGCATATCTTTCCCCAGTCTGACTGCCATTTTCTATGGCCACTCATACATCTACACTGTCTCCACCGTACTGGACTCTTTCTGAGAAGCAGGCTTGAAGGTATCGCTCACCAGGTCGCCTGTAGACACTTCGCCTTCCATCAGAAGTGTAAAGTGAGAATCGAGACTCATCTGTAAATAAAATTCTTGACTATTCTTCTTGATCCCACTGTATGTGTTCACGGGCGTATCGCAGTCTCGCTACTCGATGCTCTCTCTCGAGTTTGGGGCCACTCGCTGGTCTTCGGGGTTTCAGGTTTGCTTCAGCCAGTCTTCTTCTCACTGTACTGTCACTAATGTAGTCCCTTCGGGTCTGAAGAAGCTGTTGCTGGACTTCAACTGCATTTAGGTGGCGATTTCTCAACGCAGTGGAAACAATATAACGGTCTTCTAAGGCACTAGTACACCTGGGTCTGCCATTACCAGGTCTCCTCAAATGGTGTCCAGTCTCTTCGTACCTTCGCTTCACCTTCTGGACCGTTCGTAAAGTCACACCCACCATTATTGCAGTACGACTACGAAAAGTCATGATCCTAGCTTATTCTTCAGGTGAAAGAGGCATGATAAATAAATTTATGTGCTGTTGTCTAACTTAACTTTTGTAACAAGACTCATCGATCAAGAAAAAATTTGAAAACAAAAATGGAAACAAGGAATGAATGGTAAAATTGTAATTCGAAAAGGATTATTGATGATTTTAAAGTTTTTTTCAGCCATTTCTTAAAAGAAGGTTACTGAATATGAAGTTTTTATGTACAAAATTTTCGAATCCTTTTTGTTTCGAAACTATATCTTGTGTACTTAAAAAGTTATTGCAATTTTAAAAGAGTGATGATTTGTTTTGCAGGCCAGTGTATTTTGAAATGCATTTAGTAAAAAGCTGATAATTTGACATTAGAAACAGGCACTTAAATTTTATTTATTTGTATAGATTATAACAAGAGCTCTTCGCCAAGGAGGTCTTCTGTGGAAGTACTGCAACCACATCTTTCGACATCAAGCAGTGTTGCTGTTAGTGAGTTAAAAGGTGGTTACCTTAAACGAATCATAACCCGTGAATAAATCCATAGGTAACAATTTTATAAATCGTCCCTTAGCTTCCAACACCGCTCAAGTCTATAATTGGCGGTTTTCCCATTTGAATGCCTTTATATGGAGCTGCTCATTCCAGGTCTAACCATTATTAAAATAATAAATAAATATAATAAAAAGTGTTTATTACTCACCACAAGCCAAAAAAATTAATTAAATATTTTACACACAAGAAATAGCTAACGATTTTTGGTTGTGGATCGCTGGTGCCTGTAGTAGGTAGTAACACCTATAATACAGGTCACCTGGTCCCCACCCTGTTCATGGTTACATATTTGATAGCTTACATCTAATATCACAGCAAGTAATAGAATTACAAACAATCAGTGAGCATTATTAAAGTAAAAATAAATAACTAAGACGATTAAAAAGTAAAAGTATGTTGGGAGGTTTTTAAGAGTGTAAGTTTGTGTGTTTGTGTGTATGTGTGTGTGCATGCGTGTGTGTTGGGGAGTGTTAGTGGGTGAGTCTGATTAAACTAATACGTCAAAGAGAGCTTCTGTGGCAGTATATGTTTGGCTTTGTGAAATGATGGCATTGGTCACATGATATAGATTTCAGCCAATCAGAATCCGTAATTCGAAAAGTAGTATGCGGTGTTGTTAGCTAAGGGACGAAATGTGGAAGTATGTCACACTTTTCACGCCTTCATTGGCTGAAAAGACTACGATGTAAGTACATCACTGGTAGACTAAGACCTGGCTTAGGACATAGGATCCGGGGTCGCGGGAAGGTACCAAAGTGTTACTGAGGCCCCTGGCAACACAGGCAACGGAAGGGACACGGGTGGGTTTTAGTCAGTAAGAGTCTGACACACCCTCCCGCTCCTCCCAGAGCGGGAGAAGTTATTTGACAATCTCCCAGGCAAAAAAAAAAATAATGACTTAGGATACTTCTTATCCCGATGATACTACGTTCTCGTGGGATAAGTTCCGACCACCACATAGACGAAGCCACGGGCAAAAGCTATGAAAGCGGCTATAAAATCATGAATAGGAGAGGACTCAACTGTAGCACAAGTTATACATACGACCTTAGGTATATTCTTGTATAGGTACTGAGATAACCATATAAGCGCTGAAATGGAAACCTGACACATTCAGTTAAGGGTATTAGATACACGTGTTCGAGTAGATGTACATATACGTACATTATGATATGTTGTGTTGGCTGAGGTTTCTTGTTGAGCAAGCATATGCAAATAAAGTGGCAGCTCATAAAATGCTTTGAACTAGAAACGGCTAGCAACAATACGCGCGTGAAATTCCGCAGTAACGCATGTTACAACATTTTATAAGACTTTGTATGAGCTTTTTATACAATGTGTAACTGAATTTAATTGGTCAAGGACAGCCACAATTGATTTTCTATTGTTTGACTCAGAATCGTTGTCGTACGGGGCTTAACAGGTACATTATGAAAGTAGTTTGTTCAGAATCGTTTACTGAATGGATTTCTGTCATAAAAAAAACACCCTTATACCTACGTGGGCGACTGTGTGCGTGCGTAGATTTGTAATGTGACCACAGTGTTTTCCCAAAATTAGTTTAACTAATTTCATAAATGAATATTGTTTTATACATAATAGTAAAAATTCAGCGTATGTATTATGTATGATTATACCATATTATTCTTGTTAGGGTGTTTGGTGGTCTGCGTTAATTCTGGGACATGTTGTACATACTTCCAAGTGTCTGTTATCCTAGCGCAGTAATTCCCAAAGTATGCGATTAATGGGTGGGACTGAAAAATAGGACAACTAATCGAGCAACCGGGCCAGCGGGCTGACGACCACAGGTGGTAACGGACGGCAAGCATGGCGCGGGGCGCTCGACCTGTGAGTTCCGTTGTATGCTCGGTACGAGGAGAACGACGGAACGCACCTAAATAAATTGGACGTATCAATCTCATTGCGATTTAAAGTAACTAAAATTGAAGTTGATGCTGAGGCTATAATGACAAAAAAATCATAATTTAAAAAGTTAAAAACTCGACTGCCCCGCCAAAACCAAACGAATTAAAAGTAACGAGTAAATGAAAAACCCATCGCTTTATATATACAAATTAACTAAAACAACTTGTTTTTTTTTCATTTTTAGTTCGTTTATTATTATATTATTTTACTTCGTGAAAACCAACGGGTAATTACGAATTTGGAACTTTTTGTTAGGTGAGTCGCGGTCCAGTCAACTTTGGGAAGCACTGTCTGGCGTATGGCGCTCGTGAGTTGCAGCTGAAAATCAGCGTCAGGTGGTACAAATTGTGATGTTATCTGACATTATGCTAATCTGAGGCCCTTTTGGCATTATGATCAGCATTGTTTTCTGTTTTTAAAGGTGCATTTCTTTTTCTTGTAATGCCAATAAACCCATTTTTCTTTCTTTATTTATCTGAGTGCGAAAAACGTGTGGCGACTTTTATCGTAATGCCCGGGTCACACGAGGCTAGTTTTTGAAGATAGGATAGCAACATAGTGTTAGTAAGCTAGCAAGCTGGTCACTCTAGCGTCGTGTATACAGAACTATCATCATTTTTAAAACTAGTACACTAGTGAGAAAGACAGTTAGCTAGTGAGATAGTTTAATAGGATGGGGTTCATTTTTTAAGCTAGTAGCGCCCCCCACCAGCGATTTTACTACGCTGGCTCGTGTACTAGCATTGTGTGGCCGGCGAAGATAGTACCCAATTGGATAATTTTACTCTAACGACAACGTCACCGGCTAAAAATTTACTAGCATCGTGTAAACAGCTCTAGCATGGTGCCAAGCCAGGATATTACTTGCTTGCTATCCTAGCTTAAAAACCCAGGCATAAACGATGTTCTATACCCGCGAATTCGTCAGCATGTAAATTTTAACGTCTCGATTCACCACTTCCGAAGAATATTTGTTTTATGAACTCCCTTAGCGTTTAAACCAATTCTATACCAAATATTTTTAATCAGTTCAGGGGTTTTGCACTGAAAATGTTGTAATATAGACAGTTAGGGGTGAGGGACGACCCCAAGCTAGATGAACCGACGACCTTAAAAAGGTGGCTGGGACAGCCTGGATGCGCGGAAGGCGGAGGACAGTGTGATGTGGCGCAGCCTGGGAGTGGCCTATATCCAGCAGTGGACTGTTATAGGCTGAGTTGATTGAGACAGATAGACAGTGGCACAAGACATGAATTAGGCACGTATCTGTATTAATTAATTACTTTTTTTTCATTCATATCAAAACGTAGCCAACAAAAATATGATTAAACATAATAAAATGTTTTATATAACCTTAAATGTAAATAAAGGAATGTTGAAGTTGTTGATGTTTTTATCTGTTCAAATAAATGTTGTTAACTTTTTGTTATAAACTGAACTCGTATTTCTGCTATCTCTTTTCATTAATTAGAGAGAGAAAAGGACTGTGAATAAGTATCAAATTGCATAACCGGGTTTACATAATCAGCCTATAATGTTCCAACTGCTGGGACACAGGCCTCCTCTCTGTGAGAGGGAGTGGGCCGTAATCCACCACGCGGGCCCGGTGCGGGTTGTTAGGTGTCACATGTCTTCGAATTTTTGGTTTTGGAACATGCCGGTTTCCTCACGATGTTTTCCTTCACCGTTTTTAAGAGCAGTGGTGATGAAATAATTTACACAAAGTAAAGCGCCTGTCTGGGTTCGAAACTATGACCTACAACTCGTAAGTGGCAGCCGTTACCACTGGGCCACCACTGCTAACCGGGTTTACCTACGTAGCAATAAAAAGAAGAATACGTAATGGCGGCAGCTTTTTAATTACATTACGAGGGAGGGAAAAATCACTACGAAAGAACAGTAATTAATTCGCATACAGAACGTAATCTCATACAATATGTCATGATAACTTACATGCGAGCTAATGTATTCTTAATGGGATTTATTTCTAAGCTTTTGTATGCAACCTACAAGATTAATAATTTGTTTGATTTATTAAGATTGCCATACTAATAAAGGTTGTTTTGAAAAGCAGTTGTGAACAATGTTTTCGACGTCCAATAAGCCCGGGCGATTTTTTGATCTCAGCATTGAGAATCCAATGGTATGCATCCCAGGTGGTCAATAAAATACGGATTTGCAACTCTCGCTAAGGCTAAGCTCACACCAAGTAAAAAATTCAGTGCTAGAAAAAAATCGCTGAGTAGGAAAATCGTCCGTGGGTACCTACACACAAACCATAGATGCCTGTTTCAAGGCAATCCTTAGTCAGCCTACCTACCAAAACTCTGAGAATCAGCATTGTCAAAAGTAAAAAAAAACCGGCCATGTGCGTGTTGGACCACGCACAATGAAAGGTAGTTGGGATGAATTTATCTTAAAAACAAACATAACATTGTAGTTGAAAAACATGTTCTCCCATACATCGATATACGTCACGGTCAATTCTCCAACTGCAAATGTAAGTTGGTCGCCTATTACTCGTTAACTTGTTTAGCCTATTCAGCTGTGATAGTTTTCCCTTTAACCTTGTTAAATTATATTATACTACGACCATGATTTTTTTCACATTATATCCAAAAACAATCATTTAGCTGGCAGGACACTTGAATCTAACAAAAAAAAAAACTTTAAAACATAATATTACGCAAACGGATCCCTGAATCAAAATGGTCTTTAGAGACTCGCAATATTTTTGAACGGCCTATCCAACGATACCCCACACTATGGGATAGACGACCAAAAAATTACCATCCCCACTTTACGTGCAAGGGAAGTACCCTAAAAAAAACAGATTTTATTTTACCAATTTGTCGGCGTGATTAACTTGGTATACCTATGTCAAATTACAGCTTTCTAGTACTAAGAGTCTCTGAGCTACAGCGGGGACAGACAGATAGACGGACATGGCGAAACTATAAGGGTTCCTTGTTGACGGAACCTTAAAAAGCAGCCTCCAAAACGCCCACCTTTCACCACTTCCAGGTGTTTAAGCTGGGAACAATAATTGGTGAATCAAACTCCCGAGCAGCTATTGCTCTATGAAAACAATAATGGCGCACACCAGACCACCAAACTGTTAAACAAATTATTTTATCAACAACGGACAAAATTTAAAACATCAAAATTCTGATGGACACCTGTCATCAACAGCCTACAGTAGTGCGCTGCTAGACATAAGCCTCTCTAATTACACATGCCTTTCAGCTCGATTCTCGGCAGCTCTCATCCAGCTGCTACTAGCGAAGCTGGTCGTCGCTCTACCTAGCCTGACTGTTACATTTGCCGATTCCATCTCCACTCAAGAGCACGTTTACCCTAAGGATCATCGATTCTACGACTATCATGGCCGGTCACTTCAGCTTGCTTATTCTTTAAGCTATATCGACAACTTTGGTTCTGTATCGGATCACCTCACAACATGGACACTTGTAAATGCTTGTAAAAGGAACGAATCTGCACTTACAGTTTTGCGAGAAACGAGGACATTTCAAACAAAACGGTTAGTAATTTATAGGACGAGCATCTGTAAATCAAACAAACTTTTATCGTCACTACCATTATTTTAAATCACACTATATTTACACAGGACATTAAAGTCAGTAAGAAGTAAAATGTATGCACTGCAAACCCGACCAAAGCTTTGCATAATGTAACAAACATTATGCTTGGCAAGATCTTTCAAGATACACGTCGACATAATTATATTTTAAAGAATTTTATATTTATCATCATAATAAAAATATTAGTAGTAAAATAATAATAGTAGGTTCAGGTTTCAGCACTTACGTTTGCATTTGATAAACGCCTTTCTGTTTTATCGATAAAACTCAAAATCTCAAGTTTAAAGCATTTATTTCAATTAAACCATTTAGGGCTCCCACACAAAACTGCTAATTCGGATCGCATTGCAAAAATCTGCGAACTGAAGGTTACTTTATTATGTAATGTTATTCGATGCGGCGTCGTATCGCATCGCATCGTAGTTTTGTGTGGGAGCCCTTATAATTACAATTTCTTTATAGGCATAAAAAATGTGATTCTGAAACATTTCTCCGACATTCGTTTCGCCGTTGAACGGTTCACCGACAGAACGAATCACTTTTAATTTTTTCACCGATAGAACGTTTCAACGGCGAACGATTCGCCGACAGAACCTTTCATATGCGTCACTTTTGACGAGAGTAATAGATGGATCTGGCGCTCGGCGGTCGCTGCCGCGACACGCTCGCTTCGCTGCTGCTAGAAATGCTTTACGCATCCCCGCTCGTGGGGGACGAGTCGGGGTATGTGGGACTCCTGTCGATGATGACAGTATACCCACTAAAACTTAGCGGTGTTCCCACATCGCCGTGATGGTGGGGGGGCATGGGAAACCGGCTCAGCCTTTACATCCACAACCCTCCCGGCGCATACCCGCCTAGCTGGCCGGCCCGTCATGCCCCCCAGGCTGGGGAGCTATGGGAATGGCAGGGAACACCTGGCCATTCCCGTTCGACAATGGTGGAGGCCTGTGCAATACAGGCAAGGGTGCCCCCGCACCCGTTGCCTGCTGGCCTCCAACTGGGAGGAGTCGGAGATGACTTTCAAAATGACGTCTTCTTCGACCCCTCCTCCACCTGCGAAGCGGCGCCGCGTTAGGATCGTCCTCACGCGCGCGCTCCGTTGCCTCCTTCTGGGACATGACGTGTTCGCAGAAGGAGGCGACTGCCGCCCAGGACCTGTCATCCCTAAGCATAGCTTTAACTAAGCAGGGGAGTGAGAGGTCCGGTCCGATCACCGCAATGAGATTGCCGCGTGGCTCAGACCACGTTGGGCACACCTCGAGGGTGTGCTGCGCCGCGTCCTCCGCCGCGCCACAGTGGTGGCACGACGGCGTCTCCTCCCGTCCGATTCTGTGCAGGTACGATCCGAAACAACCATGTCCGGACAGCACTTGCACCAGACGGAAGGAGAGGAACCCATGCGACCGCTCGAGCCAGACTCGCAGGACTGGCCCAATCGCATCCAGGGTTCGGCGGCCGAAAGCTGCAGTGGCGAGGTCCACCGTCCAATGTCACGACGATGGCGTCCCTCGCCTCCCGCCAGACGGCTGCCCGCTCTTCCGGGGCTGGGCGTTCTCCTCTCGCCCTCCGTCCTGCCGTCCATTCATACACTCTGGCGAGCACCCACGCCTCGAGTTACCAAGGTGGGGTGCTGGCCAGAGCACATGCTGCCGCAAAGCCCACCGTGCGATGGGCCCGTGCCACCCGCTGGGCTATGGCTCTTTGGGGTGCCCGCAAGGCGGTGGCATTCTCCCTCCTGTGGAGTGAGTCCTCCCAGATAGGAGCCCCGTATAGGGCCATACTCCTCAAGATGCCGGCGTAAAGTTGCCGGCATCGCGCGCTGGCCCCCCCCAAGTTGGGGAGCAGCCACGAGAGCGCACTCGCGGCCTTCAGCAGGCGTGACGACAGCCCGCTAAAATGCGGCCCGAAGCGCCACCTGCTGTCGAGTACAAGGCCCAGGTATTTCATCTGGGCCTTGACCTCAATTCTGACGCCCTCCACGAAAATGTGGGCATCAGGTGGGGGGCGCTGCCGAGGGCCGTGGAAGAATACGGCCTCGGTCTTGTGCAGCGCCACCGTTAAACCTAGGCGGCGGATCCTCCCTGCCACCAAGGATCCGCCCGCCGAGGCCAAGTTGGCCACCTCCCTGAAACTCCCCCCCTGGGCGGTGAGGAGAGTGTCAACCGCGTAGCAGGCGACACTCGTGCCTCGGAGGGGAATTCCCCGCAGGAGGCAATCATATCCGACGTTCCAGAGGAGAGATCCTAAGACTGACCCCTGCGGAACGCCGGCCTCAACGGCATACCGCCGGACTTGGCCTATCGCGCTGGAGCGCGGTGGCCACGTATCCCGGTCCCCTCTCTAATAGCGAGAGGGGAGGGGAGTCTGTGGAAGACCGCGCCGCTATTGCCACCGAGTCGTCCTCGTCACCCAGCCAGCTGCCGGGGATCGAGTATGGCTCGGCGACCACCGCTACGTTCACCAACCACTCGGCCATGACCTGCACTACCAGGTCCTTGGCCGCTCTGCAGTGGTTGGTGTTCGTCTGGAGGATGCGGTAGTTGGAAACCATTATTCCCACATCGAACCGGTCCCCTCAGCTATCGCCGCTGGAGCTACAGCGGCAACGACGGCGGCGGCGGCGGCGGCGGCGGTAGCAACAGGGCGAACCTGTGCCGGCACTATGCCCTTCCTCACGGGGGGCTTGCAGCTCTTGCCCGTCATCCTGTGGTCCGCAGGGCGGCCACTGGCGGCACACGCCACGCAGTGTGGCTTGGTGGCGGCGGCGCGGCAAGTGGTACTCCTGTGTCCCTCCTGCTCGCACTGGAAGCACGTGTCTCCCCAGTCGAACTTGGAGGGACACGTGGCTCGGGTGTGGCCAAACGCGAAGCACTTGAAGCAGCGAACAGGCTGGTCTTCAAGTGACCGGACCACAGCCGAGCTGAACACCACGAGCAGCCGTCCCTTGGTCGCAGCAAGGACGGCCCCAGCCGCGGCGACTGGACACTCAACGCGGATGATGCCCATGCCACGGCGTCCGAGCCTGATGGCTCCACCCTTCACCGCGCCAGCGTCGCAGCCTCCAGCCGCCACCACATCCTCTTTGGTGACCGAATCATCCAGATTGGCCACCTCCAAGGCTGCGGTCTTAACAGGCCTGACGACCGTTGCCGCAATGACCTCTTGCAACTTTGTTGCGAAGAGGTCCGCATTTGTGCCGCGCTCTTCCCCTGAGAACTCGAAAATTCGAGCCCCGGTTAGGGTTCGGCGGCACGTTATGTTTTTAATCCCCAGCCGGGAGGGATCGGCATTGGAACGAGCCCGTCTTAGGACGGACTCATACGTCTCACCCCGCCCCACGGCCTCCGAGGTGACGGTCACCACGACGGCCGTGGTTTTGGGAGCAACCAGCTTTCTCCTACCGGCTGGAGCCTTTTTTGCTGCAGGAGCAGTCGCAGCGGGCTTGGGGGCCGACCTTTTCCCCTTTTTCCCTTTTCCTCTCCTGACCACTTCCGTCCACGACTGGTTGGAAGGGTGGTGGAGGGAAGAAGGGCGTCTTCCTCCTGCGAGTTCTTCGTCTGGCTTAATGAAAAAGCTGGCCGCAGATGGTGCGCGGTCAGCTCCCAACGCTAAAGCGTCGCCAGCGTGGCCCTGAGAAGGGCCAATGAGTTGGCCCTGAGAAGGGCCGTTGGATTGGCCCTGAGAAGGGCCGTTGGGTTGGCCCTGAGAAGGGCCGTTGGATTGGCCCTGAGAAGGGCCGTTGGGTTGGCCCTGAGAAGGGCCGTTGGGTTGGCTCTGAGAAGGGCCGTTTGAATCGCCCTGGGAGGAGCGATTCGAAATAAAACGCCCAGAGGCGTCACGCATTGGTTTGTCCATCTTATTCGTAGACGTCCGCATTAAAATCAACGAATCACAGCGCACTTTAGCCGCCGGTCTGCCACTCCGTTACGGTGGTCAGGCACGGCGTTGCCCAGGGGATACTACGAGGAAGTATGCGCTGTGGGGGATCCCCCGTTTTAACCTAAACCTAACCCAACATTATCCTTCGCTATATGAATGGTTCTGTCGGCGAATCGTTCGTCGTTGAAACGTTCTATCGGTAAAAAAATTAAAAGTGAATCGTTCTGTCGGTGAACCATTCAACTGCGAAACGAATGTCGGAGAAATGTTTCAGAATGAAAAAGTGTACACATTCTACGCAAGGTATAGTACGCATAAAACTTATGGTGGTTCTGAAGTGAGCTACTCGCTGCACAGTACCGCACCCCTCACCCCCGCTGACACATGCGCAGCAACTCGCCCCATGCTCCGAGCCGCCATAAAGTTTGAATTGGGCTGTAAAACCTGTGCTCAGGAGCCAGTGTCTTCTCCCAATCAGAAGGTTCTGGATTTTATGCAATATTCATAAATTTACAGGTGTACTTTTGAATTGTCAAGGTCAGTCAGAAAGGTTAAGGAAGTTGCCCATTCCAAAGAGTACCAGGAGAAGAACGCGCAAAACACTCCATGGACATTTTCAAAAGAAAATTAAAACAGGTATTATGCCAATATGTCTTCATAAATGGCAATAATAACGAATATAAATTAAGGGATGATTTCATACTATTTAAGCGGGTCCTCTAGATGCTTTACTCTGTGGAAAAAATCCGTACTAATCAAAGAACTTAGAACAAAAAAGAAAAAAAATCGTGTCCTCTTCTACTTCAATGTCTCTGTGAAATTGAATTGACGGAGTAATGAGTTCTGGAATACATTTAAAGTATTCTGAAAGTACCTAATACGTCCTTTCACGCCATTTTTTATCATTTCTGTGATTTACGGCCACTTTTAGAATTTTTATATCCATGGGTTCTTATTCTTTAGGGAGGGAGTAGGCTTGTGGCTAAGTAATAACAGCCGCACGGGTCGATCGATCAGGTTAAGCTACGCTTGCCGCGGTTGGTTCGTAGATGGGTGACCATATTTACATACCAAGACCCCTCCGTGCCTTGGAAAGCACGTTAAGCCGTTGGTCCCGGCTGTCATTTGTAGATCTTTGACAGTCGTTACGGGTCGTCAGAAGCTTGAAAGTCTGAGAACCAGTCTTACCAAGGGGTATCGTGTTACCCAATAACTGGGTTATGGAGGTCAGATAGGCAGTCGCTCCATGTAAAATACTGGTATTCAGCTGTATCCGGTAAGACTGGAAGCTGACCCCAATGTAGTTGGGAAAAGGCTAGGCAGATGATGATGAATATGATGGGTTCTTATTCTTTGATAGTTTGAAAATTTTTGACTGACAATAAATCTGTTCAATGACTAGTTTTAATTCCATGTAGAATTAATTTTAATTAATGTTCAGGAACTTTAATAGTAGCATAATTTTCGCGGGAAGGTACTTATGGGTCACCGAGGCCCCCGCAACACAGGCAACAGGAAGGAATACGGGTGGGTTTTAGTCAGTAAGAGTCTGACACACCCTCCCGCTCCGCCCAGAGCGGGAGAAGTTATATGATGATTTCCCACCCTCAAAAAAAAAAGAAAGCATTTTTTAAACCTATTTGAAATGAAAAAGAAACAAAAGAACTACCTACGTGTATCATAATATGTAATATTATCTAAACAACATGTCTACAACAACGAGTAGAACTTAATGAAGACGTGTGAAATTCCTTTTGCGGTTCAAGCAGATATTTACGAGTATGTCTTGACGACAACCAATTGGTATGTGCCTGTTAATTTGATAACCAATGTTCGTTAATTAACCGATGAATAGGATATAACACGGAATCCGATTGCGGTCACAGTACAGTTGCGGTATAGTAACTAGGGCACGTCATTGAAGCGTGTTATCGCATACGACGTTGTCGACACCTCAGCTTTAGCAGATATTGACAATCTCTTTTAGAACTTGGTGGATGAAGAATAAAGTGCATATTTGAGGAAATGTGTGACGCATTGGAACATTGCGGATTTTCAAAGAAAATTAGATACAAAGGTGCTGTGTAGTTAGTAGCTTGTGCTTTCAACCACGTTTACGCCATTTCTTTTGATGGAAAAAAAACTGCCTTACCGTGTGAGTGTGACGGCATACCAACAACATTTGACGGGTAATCCGTCTGTATAGTTTTCCTACTCCTGTATTTTTTTTACTGTGTCACAGCAAAACAAAATAGTGGATGATATCATTCATAGGTCCACCATAGTTTCAAAACAACATCATTCGCTTGATTTATGAAGTATACAAACTGTAGTAGCAATAAAATGTATACAATCTATTTCTGTATATTTGTTTAGGTATACTGATTATTTTCGTAAACAGATTCATTGCGCCCTTCAAATTGATATCGATAAAAAAGAAGATTTATTATCGTGTCATGTATAATAATATGTTGATACATCGTGTTAAATAACACATGGAAGTTGCCAAACATCGATCAATGCGATTGTATCTAACAACTAGTTATTAGCGACGATATTTACCTGACTATGTACTCCTGAATACATCCGATATGGCTGGGCCGTCAGCTACCAAACTAAATGAAAACATAACATGATATAACGCCTGTTTTCCTCGAAGAGCTGGCAGAGGTTCACCTTCATAGTATCCTTATAGGCTTTTGTGGACAGGATATTAATTCAGACTTTTTAAAGTTGTAATGGTAAACGTCATTTGATTTAAATAGGTTTTCAATGTTATTGATATTTTAGATAGATTCTTTTATGTGTTTTATTTATTCAAAAGGATCAACAAACAGCTACAGTATAAAGTACAGATAAAGAAATACACATAACATCTGAACAATATTGAAGCCCACAACACTGTTCACAGATTAACTGTGGAATATAATTGAATTAATTAAACGCTAGGGTAATAATACATAATAATATTAAAAACTAAAGTTACTTAACTATCGTGTTTATCTGCATTTTCACACATAAATCAAGAGAGCTCCTTAAGTACGTACCTTTGAACTTACATGGGAGAACATGCAAAAATGTCAATATATTCAAAAGTCCCATTGTAGACATTTATCACTCTGCGAACAGGTGAGCGCAAACCGTTGTTAGGCCCGGTATCCACCAAAGCGGAGAGGAGAGGAGACGAGATAAGATGCGTTTTGAATAACCAACCAGATTTCGTTATTTCCACATCTCTCCGCTTAGCTTCGGTGGAAATGGATCAAGCGTAGAGGAGAGAAAATGTCTCATTTTTCTATAGAATTTTGTGCGCAAGCGAGCAAGGCGGCGCGGAGCAGAGCGGAGATGTGTGTGACTGACTGTGACTACACACAGCTCCGCTGACCAGGCGGCGCCCATGCTAGCGCGCTTCTTTCCCCGCTGCTTTCTCCCCACGCCTTGCACACCCGAAAGCGTCAGTCGATTGACTGACCTTGAATGCAAGAGTCGGCCCGTCCGTATTTTTATATTTTCAGTTAAGTTTGCAAAATATCCGTGTCTTCGGAATACACTTTTGAGTACTTAAAAACATGGCGTCTTCCTTTCGTAGACAGCACTTGACTGATTTCGTCGAGCACACAGCTCACATCTCCGCTACGCACAGCTCACATCTCCTGACGCTTTGGTGGAAATAACATGCCAGCTAAGTATCACATCTCCTCTCGTCTCCTCTCCTCTCCGCTTTGGTGGATACCGGGCCTTAGAATGACAAGTACGCGTGGCAGCCTGCCAGCGCGCACCTTTCGCTTGTACACTGTTTTAGGGACATATTGGTTAACTCAATTTTCTCGTTTATATTTTGAGAACGTAGGCTTAATAGACTAGATTTGTAGACCATTGATTTTTGGTTAAGTATCTGGTACTTCTTGACAGGCCTACACTGTCCACCCATATCTATTAACACTGTAATTTGAAAACATTGTAAAAGCCATTTATTTTTAAAAGTATTACCGTGGAGTTACTTGCTAGCTCTTCTCCATAGGAAGCGACCAATTGGAACCGTGCACCTAGCTTCTGACGTTTAATAAGAATTTCATGTAGGTTTATGTGAAATGAAATATTTTGATTTGATTTAACCTACACCCAAACAAACCACCCAAGTAAACTTGATGGATGGCTAATAATTTCACAGAAGAAGTAATAATTGATTTTAAGTATCTCATAATGTCACTTTATTTATTTAAAATATGTCGAAGCTTTAAAAAATCAAGCTTATAAGTCAACGCAATAAAAATAGTACGGTCATTTATGCGACATATTTTGACACTCGCAAATCAATCAAAACCTATACACTGCCTGTTGACCTAGAATCATGAAATTTGGCATGAAGCAAGGTCTAACAGAAGAAGTAAAAGAAAACGTCCGAAAATCGTTAATTTGTAGATTTTTCTCATTAGAAAAAAAATTGCGCTTACAAAATTACATTTGACCGTGACGTATTCAAGGGAGAACATGTTTTTCAACTAAAATGTTGAGTTTGTTTTTGGGATAAATTCATCCTAACTATGGAATCATTCATTATGCATGGTCTGATTCGCACTTGGCCGTTTTTTTTGTATATTGTTACCTTGTTTTCATACATATTCATGTAATTTGTTATCATTTGGTTGTGTTTTTTGTGTGTTGTGCTATGTCGTTTGTGTGCACTGAATAACTGTTTTATATCATCTATCGTCACTTCAAAATTCGAATATTTTCGTAGTGTGAATAAAATTTTATGAGTTTCTCTTTCTTTGTGTGCGGTCACAGAGTGAGGTTCGAAGTAAACTTTTTGTACAAAATTGCACCACTTTTGCTGCATTAAGGCTCGTGCAGACTGGTGCGATATCGCGGGCGCGACAGGCTTCGCGACACTTTCCATGAAGTTTTCATAGAAATTGTGCTACTAGTGTCGCGTCGCGTCATGCCTGTCTGCGGGAGCCTTTATTTCTGATACCCTTGCAAGGAAACATGGAAAGCAGAAAACGTAGTAAAATTAATATTGAAGTTTGAGAAAGGCAGTCTAATTGGTTAACACAGTTTGAATCAGAATCCGAGAGTTATTGCTAATTATTGCGAAGGATATTGACAATCCAATACTTCATGGGTTTGAAAAATTAGTTTGCTTAGCAACGTAAATATCGCCATGGACGTGGGTGAACTGTCAAAATGAAACCCATTGCGATCAATTGTCATTTTATCTGTGTTACGCAACCGCCACGTAGGTCGGAATTCGAAATTCAATTCAGCAAATCGGCATTGTCCATTTTTAAACATGGACCGTTTTCCTTTGAATATTGTCCTACAATAAAAGGCATACATTCAGATATATATCCTTAGCCATCATTATATTCTCTAGGACTGTGCTATTATAATGTGTTCCGGATGACGTCATCAGTTATATCACTTTAATATAAGTTAAATAAATCTTTATTTTATTTAATAAAAGCTACTGCGGCGTAATACAAGGTGTCGTTTTGCATCCTCGTCAAATTTCAGGAAGCTGCTATGAAAGACATATATAATCAAATAAAATTACGATACCTGCTCAATAATTTTTTTCCCCTTCTGATGTTAAATTGGCACAGTCCGCTCATACATAATATCAATTGGAACCTCACTGCGAGTCACTGTCTCTTAAGATACAGGATACCCTAGTTTAAGAGACAGAGTTTAATCAATTGTGTACAGATTTCTCAGCATCCAAATGTTTTATGTAAATGTTCTCTATCTGTATTTTTGGGAAATAAAGATATTATTATTATTATTATTATTAATTAATACATACTTGTTTTTTCAGTTATTTAAGTTTGACAGTATTTTAGAATACACCACTTTCTCATAACATATTCACCCCGTTGCATATGTGGTAGTGTGTGTATAAAAGGGCAGTTACAGTGCGGTATCACAAGGGCCGCGTTTTATCATTCGTGTCCCACACATGCCGATTTCCGAAATTTAGAAAAAAAGATCTACTTTTTTATTATTGATTCGTATCGAGAATCATTAGCATAGTTACCTCCTTGAATTTGACGAGGATGCAAAAAGACACCTTGTATAAAAACACACGTGGGGTGCCTCTGTTGTACCAAAGACTAGATGTACCTTTGAATGTGGATGATGTAAAAGTCCTTATTATATATAATTACGTATGCTGTCAATACTAATATTATAGAGAGAAAAGTTTTGATTTTTTGTTTGTTTGTTTGTAATAGACAAGCTCAAAAACTAAATAATGTAACCCCAAGTATCAAAAATTTGCCTATAAAAGTCACTATTTGGCATCCACTGCGTAAACTGTTGATGATACATAAAATAATGTACAACATGTTTATAGAACTCATCATTACCCACAAAAATTACACGAGGCTACATGCCTGACTATAATAGTTAAGTTAAAATAGCTGATTTTTTGTTCAAACTAATCAATCAAAACACTGGTAGAATCGAAGGCTGATGACATTGTTATCATGATATTAGTCCTTATCCAACTAAACAGTTTAAAATTCTGGTTTTTTTGTGAACATGTAAATTCCTCAACAGTTTAGTTCCCATAAAAAGCAGAGGAAACATCTGTCGACACTCTACAGAGCCCCGCATGTAGAGGTAAGGCGTGTTAGTGCCTGGGGGTGCCCGATCCCAGACAACAGGCACACTCGCGACTAGGCTCGCCCCTAGCCATGCAGCTCTCGGCACGGCAACCTTAGCTTGGGAGTATATTGTTAGTACCACACAGAGGAAACAATAGAATCTTCCAACTGTTCCCTTAGTCATCTTTTACGACACCCACGGGATTGGTTCTATTCTACCACCCGGAAACCACATATAGTTTTCGGAAATTATCTTTTAAAGAGAGTGTTGAACTTTGTAGGCGAAGATACGAAATCCACGCGGGTGAAGGCGCGGGCGAAGTCCTAGTTATATATACCTAGATACAAAAGGATACGTGGCAGTATTCTTAAAAAAGCGTCATTGTATGTAGGTAAGTGTAAAAAATAGGAATATTTTTTTTACACAGAAATAAGTATAATAAAAATGGATGACCTTGCTTCACGTTAAAACAAATTTAAATTACTTCAGGCAGAATCTACAGCGTAATCTTTTTAACCATAAGTATATATTAACTTTTATACTCTCTCTAACTAAAATCGTTTAGTTCGTGAAAAATTTCCACGACGTAACGATTTACCTATATGTAGAATTATCATGGAAACCAAATCTTCCGTGAATAGAGATTATATTATTTGCTAGAAATTATTGTCAAAACTGATAAATCACTTTCTTTATATCAGCAACACATACTAAATATAACTTTGCAAAATTACTTTGAGGGACAAAGCGCACCAAAAAGTTTACCTTCTCTGGCATAGTTGTCTTCGTAAACAAAGGCGGGATTTAGGAGTTTTCCCAGTTCTTCTGTTAAAAAGGCTAGCGTTCCATTCATAATAGTCTTTTTTTTTTTTCGGGTGAGAAATCATCAAATAACTTCTCCCGCTCTGGGCGGAGCGGGAGGGTGTGTCAGACTCTTACTGACT
The DNA here is from genome assembly GCA_905333075.3 of Atethmia centrago. NCBI lineage: Eukaryota > Metazoa > Arthropoda > Insecta > Lepidoptera > Noctuidae > Atethmia > Atethmia centrago. The sequence continues at coordinate 23,399,079 of HG995386.1, forward strand.
AAAACCCACCCGTATTCCTTCCTGTTGCCTGTGTTGCGGGGGCCTCGGTGACACATAAGTACCTTCCCGCGACCCCGGCAGGCATCGGCCCTAGTGGACCCCTACTTTTTGCTGACGACATTCATAATAGGCTGTGGGGAATTATCAGACACTATAGTTAGTCTCTAATTGAAGCTGAGTTTCAAACTGAAGGAACTCTTTGTAAAGCTTCTTTAAACCTTCGTTTAGCATTCACCTATAAATCTAATGCCCGTTTACACGCCCGCTAGCACCTAAAAACTCTTACAGACTGGGGCGATATCGCGGGCGCGACAGGCATATTGCTGCTTGTCGCGCCCGCGATATCGCCTCAGTATGCAGGAGCCTTATGCTTATATGTATTATTTTTGCACTGTTGCGCAGTGCAAAAACCGTGCGCTTTCATTTAGGCATTATTACATTTAAGTGTCGCCTTGTGTATGTGAAAACGGGCATAAGCGTCGTAACACAATAACCTACCCTGAAACAATTTATGATTTAATTCAAAAGTAGCTCAACATTCGGGCTTCTAAGCTAGATTTTTTAAAGAAAATTTTAAAAAGCTCATGTTAGCATTATCAATACATATAATAAAATAATAAAGAAGTCAAAAGTGTAGGTAAATTGTATGCTTCTGGGAAAAAGTAATTGCTACGAGGTGTGGGAAACTAGATGTTTCAAAAAACTTCTGAAATGAATGTCATCATGCTATACCTACAAGGAGCTAAGCAGAACATGTATTATGTATACTGTGCGCATGTGTTGTGTGAAGTGTATGTGTGTATGTTGTGTGTGTTTGTCTATGGGCCATTGTAGCCTGAAATTGATGTTTTATTATTATTCGTCTTTGACATTTCTCGGGACCCTGGTGTCCCGGACCTTTGTAAGGTGTACGAGGGGCCAAAACCAACTCGAAGAGGCCCGTTAAACGTTTTGAATGATAAAGCACCAACCGACGATTATCCTAGCATGCAATATGAAAATGCACCCAAGGACAACCCCGGTTGGTGCTGGACTATTGTAGAACAAGGAAACAAAACATATTGGTATATTGGCTATGGGTATTTGGGTAATGTTATATATTAATACACGGATAAAATGACTTGCAGGGGATGACTTGCAGACTGAATAATGGGTCCCCGGAAACTATCGCTAGCACAAAGTGACGTAGCGACAAGAGAGCCACATGTCCTGAGGTGCTTGGGGAATAGAGAGGTATTCCACGGCTATCAGAACAATCCCATAGCCCGAAAGATTGGTCAAGGTCTCTACCAGCACTTACTGGAATACTTCCTTCTTCCAAGCACGTTTGCTCTTGCGAATCTCCACTCAAGCCGGCCAATAAAGGCAAGAATGATGTGGGAGCTCTGTTCATCGTCAGTGTTCACTCCAGCCTGTCAATAAAGGCAAGCCAGAGATGAGGAACGAGAGTTCTACCGGGGATAGGGTCTGTGGATTCGCTACTGCCGAACAGCTCGCAACACGCTGCCCTGCGGGTTTTTGTATCTCTTTTGGTATGGCCCCTTACCCTAGACCTGTTTAGGCAAAGTAAACTCTACCAGCACAGACTCAGAGTTTGGAGCGCACAATCCCCACCACGACGTCAAAAGTAGAGATACGGCGGTGGGGTTATTATTATTATTATTATAAGAACGGCTATTTTAGTCAAATTGTCAACGAATTAAATAGCCTTACACTCTTACACTGTGTGTCTACCACACCGTGAACGGGAAGTCGACGAGAAACGAGATTAACGCTTCCACGTTCCGTTCCGTTCCGATTTACTTATAACGCCAATAGAATATACAGTCACGTGAGTGAAACCGCGGGCACAGCTAGTAGAAAATAAAAACCAAAATATTATGCTAAGACTTTCAACACTGAAAGGTTTACCTATACATTGCCTATCCCAAAGATAAATTCGAGAATCTAGTGCATGACGCTTGAAGAAAATAAAGCTATAAATATCTGAGCAGACCCAATTTTAAGCCTTACATTAGGCTTAGTTTGGCTTTTGACACTAGGTACTTCATAATTTATGTCATATGGTTTCATAAGCTGGTCTAATGCTTGCAAAATCCGACGACACACATGACGAATGGGCTTCAATTAAAAGTTAGTCCTCAATAGCCGGATCCACACCAGACGATCCAAAATGGATCGCCAATTCCTGCGATCCGCGATCCGGGAGCATGAGGCATGGATTATGGATCGTGTCGTCTGGACGAACTTAACTTTTCTTGCGATCCCGCCGCGTCGCACCGATACGCTCCAACCGATTCACACTGATCCGCTTAAGTATAGCACAGTTGTACTTTCGGTCGCTATGGAGTCACACGTGCAGCAACGACGTCGAATTGCAGTGGCAGCAACAACCTACATTCTTCTTAAATATGTATGCATTTAATGTCCTTGTAGAGGGATATTAGACGACGACTTTCAAAATTTTCCATAATGTGTAATCGCGCGCTTCACACACAAACGTCTACACCGAGCGCGCCGAGAGACTGAGGCATCTGTGTGCTAGTAACAAAAACCAACAACTGACGAAATCGCGGCCAGGAGCGCGTGCTCCTGCCGCGCAGTTTGGATCGCGCGAGGCAAGTCCACATCAAACGCTCCTATGGAGCGCGCTCCTGCTGCCCGCGATCGGAGCGCGTTGGATCGTCTGGTGTGGATCCGGCTATTGAGCACTGTTTATATATTAATATAATAAAATTGTATTGTAGTCAAAACTGTACAGTCGCCAGCACATCAAGTTACCACAAACTGTCAAAGTTTCTCATTCGATTTTGAACCTAACCATCAAAATTTAAGGTTTAAAATCATTTGGAGAAATTTGACAGTTTGTGGTAACTTATGTGCTGGCGATTGTACATTGTTTTTTTTATATTTTTTACGAGGTCTGGGAACGATTCTAATGACGGAAATGTAGTTTAAAGATTTTTTGTCTGTTTTACTTCTTTTTTTTGTGTGGGATATTATCAAATAACTTCTCCCGCTCTGGGCGGAGAGGAAGGGCGTGTCAGACTCTTACTGACTAAAACCCACCCGTATTCCTTCCGTTCCCTGTGTTGCCAGGGCCTCGGTAACCATTTCGAACTTTCCCGCGATTGTCTGTTTTCCTGGATGTATGTTCCACGCTAATATTACCGGATAGACTTTACGACTTTACTTAATTTTACGTAGATATTCCCTATAGGTCTGTAGGCTATAAACTATCGCGCCGTTTCTTATTGGAGTTGAGCAATATTGCATTATGTTCGTATTCTTCTATAGTTTACCGCAAATTGTAATAAAAATAGCCAAAAGGTATTGCGTATTGTTACTTATTTAACTTTCTAAATTATTATTATAACCTAGCTAAGCAGTCAATCTTGACATATACAGGGTGGATTTTTGAGATGGGGCAATAAGGGCAGGTACCTTATCTGTTAAAACTACTGAAACCTTAAATTCCTCGCCCTCGCTCGCTTTTGATTTAGTAAGGGAAAACCTTTCAGCTTGCACGATTGAATTTAACTTTAAGCATATTAATTCCATAATAGTAATAAAATCTTTTAAGAAAATCAAGATCAAATTGTCTGAAGATCTTTGGGGAATGTCCATTAACGTCTGTACCTCTATAATTGAGACTATAGCGCCCTACTTAGCCTTAATATTTAATATGTGTGTGGATCAAGGAGTCTTCCCGGATTTAATGAAATACAGTAAGATAATACCACTTTTAAAATCCGGGGACAGTAAAGACACCAACAATTACAGACCCGTATCCGTGTTGCCGGTTTTCAGCAAGGTATTTGAAAAGGTAATGCTTAATCAAATGCTCAATCATTTTAACTCAAATAAAATCCTTCACGATCAACAGTATGGTTTCACTAAAGGACGGTGTACGACCGACGCCGGTGTAACCTTACTAAGACACATTTTTAACGCGTGGGGAGAAGCGCAAGACGCCATAGGAATCTTTTGTGACCTCTCCAAGGCATTTGATTGCGTCGACCACGAAACCTTACTCTTGAAACTTGAGCATTACGGACTTGGAAAACATGCGCTCAGCTTAGTAAAATCTTATTTAAATGATAGACAACGGCAAGTACAAATTAATGGTGTCAATTCACTCGGTTCAAAAGTAAAAATGGGTGTTCCACGAGGCTCGATATTGGGTGCTTTCCTCTTTTTAGTGTATATTAACGATCTACTCAATTAATTAAATAATCAACCACAAATGGTGTTATTTGCTGAAGATATTTCTTTAATTTTTAAGGTAGATAGACGTGCTACTAATGTTGACGACGTGAATAACGCCCTATTGCAGGTTCAGAATTGGTTCACTGCCAATAATTTAGTATTAAATGGGAAAAAACTAAGTGCATTAGATTTTCTTTACCAAATGTCAAAGTAGTGATTATGAGATAGTATTGAATCAAGAGAAACTAGAATTCATCAATAAAACTGTTTTCCTGGGGATCACGCTTGACTCAAGGCTACAATGGGGCCCTCATTTAACATCTCTTGCAAGAAAGGCTAAGTTCAGCGGCATATGCTGTCAGAAAAATCCGTCATTTTACTGATGTAGATACCGCGAGGCTAGTCTATTTTAGTTACTTTCATAGTATCATGTCTTACGGTATTTTACTTTGGGGACGGGCTGCAGACATCGAGTCAACTTTTATTCTGCAGAAAAGAGCTATTTGAGCCATTTATAATCTCCGCAGGCGCGATTCTCTAAGGGGTCGGTTTAAGGACATTAACACCATGACGGTACCTTGTCAATATATCTACGAAAACATCATGTACGTAAGAAAAATTTACATCTTTTTAGTAAAATAGGTGAAAGACATAATTATAGTACTAGAAATCTAGACCTTTTATCTCAGCCAGGTTTCAGACTGGCTAAAGTATACTCATCTTTCATGGGGTACTGTTTAAAATGTTACAATAAAATTTCACCCCACATACTTCAACTGAATGAGAAGAAATTCCAATCTTGTATAAAACGCACACTATGCAGGCAGGCATATTATAAGTTGGGTGATTACATTGCTGATAAAAATGCTTGGCTCAATGCTGGTCCTGCTCCACAACCACAACCAATTGAATAATTAATATTTGAAAATACTGTTGGAACAGCTGAACTGAGCAGCTGTAAGACTATTTGGCAAACACAATATACCAGTTTTTTACCGTCAGCAGTGACAACAGTCGAATTATTTTATTACTTCACTGGGCTGAATAGGGGATGAATATAGCAAATAGTTACAGATTTAACAATTAAAATTATTATCATCCCGCTATACCTTGATGGAGCTAAGCAATCAATCTTTACTGGCTGGCACGCAGATTCTCCCGTACATCGGGAGAATCTACGTGTAGATGTCAAAATCAACCTTTTTAAGGCATATTGCCAAAGTTTCTACACGGGAAACCTGTGGATCGCTTATGCCAAAAGAGCGATAGACACTCTGCGCGTCCAGTATAATAATATTTTCAGGATGCTGTTGCGAAGGCCTCGTTTTTGTAATGCTTCAGAAATGTTTGTGGTGAATCGAACCGATGGATTTCATGAGGTGATTCGCAAAAAAATGCATCTCTACTAAGTAGAGTACGAGAAACTAGCAACAGCATCCTTAAAATAATAGGAGAGGATGTTACCTCTCCAATTTTAAAAAAGATGGTGGGGACGGTGATAAATTAATATTTAATAATGAATCAGCAGTATCGTGTCACAATGGTTGTAAGTCGATATTGTAATTAACACGGATCGGATCTTAGTTACGAGGACGACACTGAAAGTTTTTAGAACTGGCCACTTGTAAAGGATATAATAAAAAAACGGTTAAAATTTTGAAAATGGAACTCTTTGCCAATATTATTGTGTACGTATTTTATTCATTTGTCATTTGTTTACGATTCGGCGGCAAATTAAAAATTGCCTGTGTCACGTCAGCATGAATTTAATGCGAAAAAATTTACGTACAATGATTTTGTGACTTTCGATGTCATTTAAGTCAACAAGAAAGTTATGATAGACTTCGGTTGGCCTTTCACGATGAAGCCTCCTCTCGTGCCACTGTTTACAACTAGTTTAATGAGTTTAAACGTGGTCGCACTAATCTCACCGATGATCTGCGTGAGGGACGGCTTTCTACGGCAACGACTGACGATAACATCAGTGTTGTGCGGCGTATGATAGAGACTGACAAAAGCGTGACTTATCAGCAGATTCGGACAAGCTTATAGGCGGCATCGGTGTGAGTCAAGTGCACAAAATCCTCCATGAACATTTAGCGGTCAGGAAGCTTTGTGCCCGGTGGATACCTCATAATTTGACAGAGGCCCAAAAACTCCGTCGTGTTAATTGGTGTCTCGAATTGTTATGATCCTGAAACGAAGAGACAGCCTGCACTCTGGGTGTTTCCTTCCGAGGAGTTGCCAACTAAAGTGAAGAGAGGTCGATGCGTGGGAAAAAAGATGGTGACCTCGTTTTTCAGAAGGACAGGTAATGTACGCAACAATTGTTTCAGAGGATCGAAAAAAAGTTACTGCAGAGTGTACCACACACTAACAATTGTTTGCCACTTGTCTTGGATAAAGTTCAGGAGAAACGACCTCGTATTAGGATCCTCCTTCACCACGACAACGCTTCGTCGCACACCGCCAAGCAAACAATCGACTACTTGGCGACGTCAGACGTGGAATTACTGGGTCACCCGCCCTATATCCCCGACCTCGCGATTTTTATTTATTTCCGAAAATAAAAGAAAAACTTCGAGAAAAACGTTTTATGGACGCCGAGGAAGCAGTGGCTTCGTTTCAAAATGCAGTCGAAGAGACCCCTAAGGACGAGTGGGTAAAGTGCTTTTCTCAGTGGTTCAATCGTATTCAGCGATGTATGTAAATGGACACTATTTTGAAAAGATATAATAAAACTAATAACTTTCTTGTTTGTTCAGTTTTTGATTTTCTAAGAAGTGTTCAGTGTCACCCTCATATCTGAATTAAAGAATTATTATTATATTATTACCTATGATAAGAACGGCTATTTTAGTCAACTTCAACAATTGATATTTATTGTGCTTCTCTTTTTATATTTTGTTATACTATTCTATTATAGTTTGAAGAACGTACACAGAAAAACATGAAGGTTTCTTTGTGATTTATGGTTATAATAAAAATAAATAATATCTATGATCAGAAGACTGTAAATGAGATATCCCCGTGTGTTTACGATCTATCAAGACGAGCCAAACATACGTTTAGTATAATGTAGTGTCTTACGGCTTCCACGCAAACGAATTTGCGGGTGGAAAAATTAAAAAAGAAAGAAAGACAGAAAAGAAAAAGTATTTATTGGGACTCGCACAGGAGATCACAAATTAAACTAAAAAATACTCGTAGAAAAACACAGTAAAATAAAAATAAAAACAAAAACTCCTATACAAGGCCAAACGGCTCCTATCTCAGCCGGAAGCTTACTAGCTTCCGGCTGAGATAGGAGCCGTTTGGCCTTGTATAGGACTTTTTGTTTTTCATTCACATTAATTAGACATTTCACATAGGTAATACATTAATAATTAAAGACGATTGAGGTATGGCAGTTTCGGCTTTTGAGGGTATCAGGCGATTCGCTAGCAACCGGTCACTGATATTGTCTACGTTATCTTTGGCCCATGCCACAACTAAACGTGGTAGATTTGTTACCTGTCTTCTTCAATTTAGGAAAGTTGACGTGAAGATATGTATGGTATTTAATGTATTTCCTTAACGTCTATAATGCAACATAAGATTATTAATTAAATGTCACGGACAACAGTAGGCGTTTCAAACCGACATACTTTCGAACTAATAAATTACCGAACTAATGAGCAATCGTTGTATGGATTTTCGTAACAGGAATTTTCGCACAAACGTTACATCGCACCAATAAAGCATCGATGGAAAAAAAACATCGTACAACTGAATTATCGACACACCGTGTTCGATATAATAGAAATCGAATCATCACCTTTCAAAATCAAGTAGGGAAACCCGTAATATCTACCCCGCAGAAGACTTCAACAAGATAAGTTTTGTGCAAGACAATTGTTCTATTCACCGTGCCAGCATTGTTCGCGAATGGTTTAGCAATCATCCGGAAATTAAAGTTATTCCTTGGCCAGCTCGGTCCCCTGACTTAAACCCCATAGAAAATATATCGACGGTCAGAAGGTAAAAAGGCATAAGCGACATTTTTGATGAAAATAAGTTATGAATGCTATCCCACTTAATCTCTATTTTTATCATAATCATTTTCGACCAAAATGTCGCTTATGCCTTTTTACCTTTTAACCGTCGATATGGGGTTTAATGGTGCAAAGATGGGAAGCTCGGGACGAGAGATGCCCTGAGCTACTCAAATCCCATTGCTTGCAGTTATGGGATAGTTTGCGCGGCATAAATCTGTGCAAATATTGTGGCGTCTATGCGTCGACGTCTCATTAGCTGTATCGAGGCTAACGGAGGTCACACGAAATGTTAAAAATCCTAAACAGGTAGGGTAATTTTGTGTCAGGGGACATAGTGGCCGTAACTTTAACACATTAGTATTTATATTATTGTAATATTGAGGTTAAGTTTCAATCCTCTTTTCATTGAGAAAATGAATAATTAAGCTATAACCTCTTAAATTATATCAGAATTTTCATAATATCTATATATAACCTAAAATGTGTTTTTTAACATTCAATACTATAATAATAACATAAGTGTAAAAGATTTCTTTTAGATAAATAATATTACAATGTTACCATATCAAAATTTGTTTCATTTATTATCATATTATAATAATACATTACCTTTATAATATATTTATTGTAATATCTATTTGTTCAAAGTAATTTACAAAAATAAATTACTAAAACATACAAATAATTATATAGTTAATACATCAAACAAACTGGCCCAACTCGGATTCGAACTCATCTATCCCGATCACATTAGTGAGTGCAGCCTCGTTACCCATCTAGCTAATGTTAACTTGTGTTTATTTGTCAAAATTTTGCATTACTATGAAAAAATTAATCAGACGGCGATAAAAAAACCAGTTACTGTTATTGTCATCCTTGTCTAGCATCGACCACATCTATAACTACTCGTAGCGATATATTAATTTGTTAGCGTTGGAACATCACTCACTAGGATAAATATGCGTATGTGGCGATAATTGTCATTGCGGTGTAAGTGGACTTCTAGACGTTGACTGTACATGTCCATTTTTTACAATCGTGTCCAAATATATACAAGTCCAGATTTTGTTAGGCTTTTTAGCCCCGCCCTGCCAACAGATGCCGAACGAAAGCACACATTACTTTGGTAAAAACAAATAAGTGATTCTTAAAAACATAATATTATATAGTTCATAGTAGACTAAGTCTAAAATAAATAACACTAATTAAATACCTACTTAATAAATCGGTGTGTTAGGCTTTCAAGGCAAAATGTCCGGCTAAATATGAATCTGTGTCCGGCTTTTCTATTTTGGGCCTGGCAACCCTATCCGCAGTGGGCTAATTTATTACAGACTACATTAGTTACAATCCAAAACCTATCTAAACCAACTTTATACCACTCACTCAGGCAAAGCTAAGTAGATACTTAAACACCAGCTAAATGTTGAAACAAAAAGAACACGATGCGACGTTGAATAAGTTAATTCAAATCTCAGTCGGCCATAATCCCCGTTCCTTTCGCAGACAACGGCCTTCTGTCGACATAAAAAGGTTGCCGCGTTCCGTTTCACAAAGCTTTACTTGTTCTATAAATACTTTAGGTTGTAAAAAGATACGATGATGCTAATCAAATGTTAATGAAGTAGCCTGAATGTTGTTCAAGGAAGTGAAGGTAGGCAATTTACCTACGTTTTTCCTTACTATTCTACCCAAGAACCATCAAATTCAAATCAAATCAAAATGTTTAATTTCAGATAAACCTACATGGGCACTTATGAAACGTCGGAAGCTAGGTGCACGGTTTCAATTAGTCGTTTCTTATGGAGAAGAAACGGCAATAACTCTGCGGTTACTCTTTTAAAAATATTAGGCTTTTGCAATGTTTTCAAATTACAGTGTTAATATGTATGGGAGGACAGTGTAGGCCTGTCAACAAGTACCAGGTACGTAACAAAATAGAATATGTTCTAAAAATGAGAGACTAATTAAGCCCACAACGTTCTCACATTCACAAAATATAAAATAATGTGTATATAAGATAATAAAATAAACCTATTAAAACCAAATGACATGATTGCCATTACAACTGAAACAAATCTAAATTAATATCCTGTCCAAAAAAGGGACTATTAAAAATTTAAACTAGAATTGCAGGTATATATGGTCAAATAATGAAAAGATTATGTCAAGGAAGTATGTAAAAAAATAAAAGAAAATTAAAATAAACATCGTAACTTAGAGCAATTAATCAAAAAATCAAAATCAAGTCATTTATTCAAACTAGGCTGAGAATCAGCACTTTTTGAACGTCTAAATTACATAAGACAGTCCTTCAAGAACGCCCGCCCTTCACCACTTAGTGCTTTAGCTGGGAAGAAGAAGTGGTGCAACAAACGGGGAGTTTGTTGCACCACTTCTTCTTACAGCACACCTGTCTGTTTAGTTAGAAAAAATGGATTCTATACAAATCGCATGCAAAGTAATTAACATTACGAAACACAAAACATTAAACAAAACAATGGAAACTGTACTTAAGCAAAAATTACAACATAAAAACATAAACAGAACTTAATACCGAAATTAAAGCTGTGTATAAAGGGCGTGCCCGATTACATATAGCTGTAACTCAAACTCACAAATGATAAACTAGCACCACTGAAGTAAAATAAATAAACACTTAATTACTAATATCAGTAATAAAACCATGGTCAGCAAGACGACCAGTCACCACAAGCAGCATCCCTTCACAAGCATAATGCAGATCAGCCATCACCCCCCTCGCCATATTGGAGGGAAGGAGGCAACCCGAACCCCGATGCTATCGCAGGCAGTGACATCTAAGAGAGCATGACGAATTTGCTGCCGGTTGCGCAAGCAAGAATAGTATGATCAATTGTCGAGGTCGCTAGCTAACCACTTATTCCAAAACAATTTATTAAAAAAAAAAATTAGAAGATTATCTCGCTAACAAATATAAATTAATTAAAATAAATTGACTTATACAGTCAAATAAAAGAAACAATTATATGAACTCATATAACCTGTCAGTAGGTAAGCTAATTCTGGAGAATGAACATAGACATTGTCTTAAATTAATCACGGCGACCAACTATTCTTATCGTTTAAGTACGAGTGGTCATTCTTAGAATAGTATGACTTTGAACAAAGATTGGATTTTACTTTAGCTTTAAAAGCATTAAAAGGCAAATCTAGCAAAGAAGAGGGTAGCATGTTATAAAAAGTTATACCAAGCCCAACAAATTGGGCACGCCACGATTGCGGCGATAAGTCCCCTCTTTGAGGAGTGGCAAGAGAGGCGCCACGGCATCCTCACCTTCCGCCTGACGCAGGTCCTCACCGGACACGGCAGCTTCGGGAGGTTCCTGTGTCGAATAAGGCGGGAGGAAACGCCCGGGTGTCACCACTGTTTAGATCGCCCGGAGGACACGGTGGAGCATACGGTGGAGGTCTGCCCGGCTTGGGCAGAGCACCGCCGTGTCCTCGTGGAGGCGATCGGCGGCAGAGATCTCTCGCGTCCGGCCCTGGTTCAGGCCATGGTATGGAGCGAGAGGGCATGGGCAGCCGTCACCTCCTTCTGGAAGCAGTAATGCTCGCGAAGGAGGAGGCGGGACGGTTGAGGGAAAGACATGTTTCGCGCCCTCTCGCCCCTAGCCGCCGCAGGAGACGCCCTGGGCATCGGGAATCCCGGGCGGATTTCCGGCCACCGTAGGCGCGGGCTTCCGGACGGTGAGCAATGGGTAGCTCACCGTCCGGTAAGGACCAGGCCCGAGTCGACGTCGCGTTATATTCCACGCGCGCCTCAAAGAGATGTCGTCAGCACATAGGTAGGGGTCCACTAGGGCCGATGCCTGCCGGGGTCGCGGGAAGGTACTTATGGGTCACCGAGGCCCCTGCAACACAGGCAACAGGAAGAATACGGGTGGGTTTTAGTCAGTAAGAGTCTGACACACCCTCCCGCTCCGCCCAGAGCGGGAGAAGTTATTTGATGATTTCCCACCCTCAAAAAAAAAAGCCCAACAAATGAGTTTATAGACGTTTACATAGTTATGCCGTTAATGAGGTACCAGGGAAGCCACATGGCCTGAAGGAATTATTTCCGAACTTCCTTGTCTTCAACGTAATATTTAATCTTATAATATGTTCTTTTGATGAGGCCACGTTTGATGTGGGTTTTGAACTTTCCATCGCTAACTTCTGTGACTGACTTTGGCAACTGTTATAAAAGCGGATACCGTTTATATAAGAAATGACTTGCTTGTTTTATTTAATCTAAATTTGGGTATCACAATTTCTTGTTTACTAAGTGTGTTAAACGTATTTACATAACCAAATTACAAGATGATTATTAACATTAACTAAATTAAATTAAAACTAAGTTAAGCTTATAAAAGGCCCTCGGGGCATTGTACCGAGGATGCTGGCGGCATTTCCTAGTGTATTTATATTAAGGAAATTGCTTCTTATTTTGAAAAGTCCCAAGTTTTTGCGAATGTACAAAATACTGTCTTAGATATACTCGTAAAGAGAAGGCAGAGTTAGTATATCAATTTCTTTGAATTTGTTTCTAAGGGACTCACGAGGGTCATTTATAGCCCTCTTTTGCAAAATGAAAATTAAATCTACGTCAGCTGCCGATCCCCAAGTGCCGCCGCGTCTGTCTGTCTGAACGCGATAAACTCAAAAACTTCTGAACGGATTTTCAAACGGTTTTCACCAATGGACGGAGTGATTCACGAGGAAGGCAATTCATTATTTTTTTGTGTAAATTGGCTGAAATATAACGATTATTGTTGAAGATGTCGCAAAGAAACATGCCAACAGGGACTTTGCTGGCATGCGCCGCGTAAAGGCATATTGCTGCCTGTCGCGCCCGCTATATCGCCTCTATATGCTTAACACGTAAGAGATACATAAAATTAATGCTCTACAAGATTGTACATACAATTCAAGAATTATATTTTATGATAGAGTACAATTTCAACAAAAAAATCTGCGATGATAAGTCTTTCTTTTTAGGATGACCTACAGCAACCATTTTTATCTTTCAGAATTTGACAAAATCGTCATTCTTATTGCCGAAGCAATTTTGACTTTATTATTAATCCTTATCCAAAAAAATATGATTATAAATTGGGTATTCAAGTTAGATTAAAGTATGTCTATATATTTATTTACATGTCCAAATAATTTTTTGTTGTCAAAAAAGTGCAGGCCTCTGTTCAAGACATGCGACACTTAATGACATAATCCGCCGGTCTCTTGCCAGCATCAATGTGCCTGCTCTTCTTGAGCCGACTGGCAAAAGACCTGATGGTGTGTCTTTGGTCCCGTGGCACCGTCCCACCTCCAACGGACTACTTCTAAAGCGGGTGCAGTGGCAGAAAATGCCGAAAATCTGAAAGTTATTAAATATAGTACAACTTTGTGCCCTTTTTTAAGCTTAACTTAGTTTTAATTTAATTTACTTAATGTTAATAATCATCTTGTAATTTGGTTATGTAAATAAATATATAGACGTAAAAAAAAAATGTCTTGACATGATATCATTTAAATATATACTCTAAAAGATATCACAGATTCAAAATTACGCGTAACAAAATCATTATGGTTGACGGCGGCGCGGGATTCAATGACCTTTTCCTCTGCTATTACTCGTACTACAATAGAAAAAACCGCTGAGTGGATTTTGATGAAATTTGGTTAATAATAATAACCTAGATTAACACACGGTCAATTTAATCCCAGTAGTTGTTTAATTTGATTCCCGTGATTTGATTTCCGTGGGATGATTTGCGACCTCGACGCAAAACGTAGTAAGACAATACTGTGGAAATAAGCAAAGTATACTAACCTAGCTGTGGCTATATCAGTCAACTGCCTCATTTTTCTTACTGCATTTATGCGGCTGAACTTAATCTATCTGAAAGAGCTCTAATGTGGGCGCCCCATTTGCAATTTCGAATCTAGAGTAATTCCTAGAAATACAGTTTCTGTAATAGCATCTACTAGTTTCTTGCCATCAAGTTTTAAATTTAGACCTACTTTGGGAACATTGAATAGTGTAATCAGCCTATAATGATCCCACTGCTGGGACACAAGTCTTGTCTCTGTGAGAGGGAGTGGGCCATAATCCACCACGCGGGCCCACAGCAGGTTGATAGATATCACGCGTTTTCATAGTTTTGGTTAGAAGGATTTGCTGGTTTCCTCACGATGTTTTTTTCGCTGTTTTGAGAGCAGTGGTGATGAATGATACCTCGGTTCGAACCAACGACCTACATCATGTAAGTAGGGGCCGTTACTGATGGGCCACCACTGTTTTGACATTGAATAATAACCTCTATATTTGTGTTTATTCGACGCACAGTTCCATCTAGGTGGTTTTGTGAATTGCCATGTTATTACTCGTCTAGACGTGTAAAATACATTATTTGTGTATCATTTTATCTCTGAGGGGAGTTTCCAGAAAACAAGCCTTCAATCAACATTATTTGATGCCTCCTTAAATAATATTTCCAGATTCCCGAGTCGGGCAAATTAAGTATTGGGTTTTTCCATATGGAATTCTCAGTAGCAGCCCCGAGTCTGGATTTGTGCTTCGGTTGATGGCAATTATAGGCTTGCCCCGTTACATGGGATCTAAACATAACTGGCGAAAAATACTATAGTTAAGATGCTGACAACACCTGAACAGCGTTCTCTGTAAGACTGCATAGAAAAGAAAGAGAAGCGCGATGTCACAACGCTTGTAATTTATTGCAAAATATGAAGCAATTATCTATTTAATCAAAATTGAGTTGAGTAATCGAAAATAAAAAACAACCAAATTTTGCATTCAAATAAGACGTTCTTGTTATTCATTAAATAGGTAACGTATGTTGATATTTAATACAGATATTTTTGTTTGGAACTCAAGGTAAGAGGTTACTTTAACGTTAGTTTGTATCGAGATTTTTTTTCAAAACGTGTTTTGGTAACAACCAAGTTCTTAGAAATATGTTCAAAATTAATATATCTTTTTTCCGCTACCACAAACTATACGGATTTGGCATTTTTTTTTTTTCTTAAGAGAAGCCTATTTTGGTCAGTTAGGTCTTGTCAGCGCCTTTAACATCTGCCTTACTCTTTGAGCGTGATATTATAATGGCCATGTTTTATTGTATAAATTCAACCTACGTTGTATTGTATAATTGCATTGCACAGGTGTGAGTACTATGTACGAGTATAATAGAGCTATCATTTACCGGTTATGTAATTGACTTGAATGGGCCCTGGCGGCTGAGAATATGTCATGCTCACTCAGATGTCTCGCTGATGGTGGCGCGTGTGTTGGATCATTTAGCTCCCTTCAAAATGGTTGAGCTAAATGGTGCTAATCCATGCGTCATGCTCGTGAACGGGCGCCGTTAGTTGGGACTGGTCACCTCTTAGCGTCCTCGGCTTATTTGTAATTATTTTATTTAGAAATTGTTTTTGTTTCTCTTTCTACTATGGACGCGTTTTTTTTGTTTTTTTTTTTTTTGTTTTACATCGTCCTCACATTTGGTTATAATTTCAACATTATTTTTGTACTAATCTTTGTGTATCAATTTAATTTAAAAGAGTGTCCATGGAGTTTCTTGCCCGTTCTTCTCCATAGGTACCTACTACGCTTTGGAATGGGCAACTAGCTTCATATTTCTAACTGACCGACTCCTTGACAATTCAAAAGTGCCTGTAAATGGTTTAATTGAAATAAATGCTTTGAGTTTGAGTTTGAGTTTATTAATTATTGTTAGGGATTAAATAAAGATTTAGATAAATATGATGCCTTTTTAGGGTTCCGTAGTAAACAAGCGTAGAGCGTGGCAGGTGGCGTTCTAAAGTTTATTCCTACCCCCATGGGAAGAAAGCGTGAGTTTATGTACGTATGTATGTAAGTAGTAAACAAGGAACCCGTATGGGAGAAAACCCATGTATGGGAGAAAATGCTTTTCAACTACAATGTTAAGTTTGTTTTTGGGATAAATTCATCCTAACTCCTGAACTACGGAACCCTTCGTTGTGCGTGGTCTGACACGCACTTGACCGGTTTTTATTTAGATACGGATGATGCCTTTTTAATCGACATCCGCACTCGGCGATTTTTTTTCATGTATTTAAAACAACGACCCACATTTTTAATTTCTCCTTTTTTTCTTGTACTGTTCCTGAGGTCTGGAAACAAGCTCATATCATCCCCTTACCCAAAATTCCTATCCCGGTCTCTCCGACCGACTTCCGACCCATTTCTATCCTCCCATTTCTCTCTAAAGTTCTTGAGCACATTGTTCATCAGCAACTTTCTGCCTTTCTATCCTCGAATTGCCTTCTTAGTCCTTTTCAATCTGGTTTTCGACCTGGTCATAGCACAGTAACGGCTCTTCTGAAGGTCACTGATGAAATTCGCTTGGCTATGGACAACAAATCTCTCACCTTGCTTGTACTTCTGGACTTTAGCAGTGCCTTTAACTCTGTCGATTTCGACATCCTTCTAGGGATCCTTAAAAGTTTCAATTTCTCTTCTTCTACTGTAGATTGGTTCGACTCCTATCTTAAAGGCCGGACGCAGCGGGTTCATCTCGTAGAGACTTCTTCTTAATGGTGTTCTCTTACCGCGGGTGTGCCTCAGGGTGGCGTTCTCTCTCCTCTTCTCTTTTCTATTTTCATTAACTCCGTCACCAGAGTTATCTCTTCCCACTTCCATCTCTATGCCGACGATCTGCAGCTTTACTATCACTTCTTTAGGCAAGATGCGGAAGCAGCCGTGTCTGCCATGAACCATGACCTGGATTTGATTAGCGAGTGGTCGCGGTCCTTTGGACTGCAAATCAACCCTAAGAAATCCCAGGCCATAATTATCGGTGGAAGGTATATGCGGAATAGGCTCGATATTGCGTCGCTGTCTCCACTCTGTCTGAATGGAGTTCAGATTGAATACGCAAATACAGTTAAAAACCTGGGGGTGACCTTGGACTCTTACCTATCGTGGACTACCCATGTTGCTCAAGTCAGTCGCAAAGTGCACTACACGTTCCATTCGTTGAAATGCCTCCAGAGCTTCTTGCCCTTGAATACCAAAATCTCCCTTGCTCAAACTCTCATACAGCCCATCATAGACTACGCTGATACCTGTTATTTGGATGCCACCGAGGAGCTTTTAAATAAACTTGAGCGTTTGCAAAATATCTGCATTCATTTTGTTTTTAACCTTAAAAAGTATGATCATGTTTCTAACTTTCGCAAGATTCTCAAGTGGCTCCCCATTCGTCTTCGCAGGAACTCTCGGATATTGTGTCTGCTATTTAACATCCTTCATAATCCTAGTACGCCATCCTATCTGCGGGAACGTTTTTCCTTCGCCCGTCCTTCTGATGCACCTTGCAGGTCGCATCTTAGAAATCTCCTTAAATCCCCTCCCCACTCTACCGACTTCTACTCCTACTCCTTCACTGTGCACGCGGTTCGGCTGTGGAATTCACTTCCACCTGACATTAGGGGCTGCCAAACTGTTGCTGTTTTTAAAAGAAGAGTGAAAGAACACTATCTTTCCACTTTGCCATAGTTGCATATTATGTATTTATTATTTTATACTATAATTATAAGTATATAAGTATTTTAGTGATATTTATTTTAGAAGTATGTATTTATGTAAGTATATTCTCATAGTGTATAATTAAATTAGTGAATAGTTTTATTTTGTTTTTATGTTTTTTGTTTTCTCTTTTACCTTACACACGTTGTCTACATCTCTATGTCTACTGTCCTATTGCAGGTATGCTGGAAGAGATTTCATTAGAAATAAGCATCACCTTTGTACGTATTTTTCTGTTCCTTTTTATTTTTTGTCTGTTTAAATGTGTGTACATAAACTGTTAAATAAAATAAAAAAAAAATAAAATAAACGATTTATCCGTGATCAAGTGTTTTTTTATATGTTAGAGGGAGCTCGCGCGTTGGTCCCGTATACATTTTGATTACTTTGCTGCAATAGTTCGTGAGTAAAGTTAAATACTATGTTTTTAATCCACGTCATCTATTTTGATGGTGTTATAATACTCACATAGCAAGTCTGTAGTGGAGGGGCTTGTGGCTAAGTAATAACAGCCGCACGCGTCGATCGATCAGGTTAAGCTACGCTTGCCGCGGTTGGTCCGTGGATCGGTGACCATCTTTACATACCAAGACCCCTCCGTGCCTCGGAAAGCACGTTAAGCCGTTGGTCCCGGCTGTCATTTGTAGATCTTTGATAGTCGTTACGGGTCGTCAGAAGCTCGAAAGTCTGACAACCAGTCTTACCAAGGGGTATCGTGTTACCCAGTAACTGGGTTGTGGAGGTCAGATAGGCAGTCCATGTAAAATACTGGTATTCAGCTGTATCCGGTAAGACTGGAAGCCGACCCTAACGTAGTTGGGAAAAGGCCAGGCAGATGATGAAGTCTGTAGTGGTACCTACACAAATATCTGTGGTGTAGGTACCTACCTTATTTTTTTTTGTAACATCTCATGGATGTTTCTTTCGCACACTTGCACCGGGGGCTACGGGGACACTTAAGCACTCTTCAACGCATCCCCCGACTGGTGCCGGCCCGCCTCTGCGGGCTCCGTCTGATCAGATCAAGCGCGGGGAGTGAGGTGTTTGACTCCCCCGTGTCGTCTAAGAGGGGCGCGCGTGGAACATTACGCGCCACCACCTCGGGTCTTATACAATAGAGGGCGGCGGACGTGTGGCGGCATCTACATCGCCACATGCAAACTACGCAACACACTAACGTCACGCAAAATCCTGCATCGCGCAAGCAGAGTTTACCGCGCAACTAGCATCTTTACAACATCCCGACATCAACCGTCGGACTGTTGCCCACCAGACACGACACCCGTCTGGTCGGAGGATCCTTTCTTTTCTATGGAGGATGAGTGAACTTTACACCCTGTTCCTCATGCCTCTATACTGGTGACATGGACATTGACGCAGCCTTTGAGCAGCTAGTTCAGCGTGACGTCATCATCATCACTTCCTCAAGCATTCGATCGGCGAGTCACACACAGTCTATCTGTGGTGTACTTACGAACCACAAACAAAAAGTAAACGTTAAAAACTTTTTATAAAAAAAAAAACCTACTTATTTTGCGAAAACAAATCAAAACGAAATATTAAATTGATGAAACTACACAAACTCAGTCAGGTGACAGACAATCTATTGACTTTATGCGCCATTGATAACATTAACACTGTCTTTCGATCGTACCTAATAGGCTCACAAACAAAAAGTGTTAAAATACTGTGACTGTACAGATAAATAAAATTGAAGTGTCTGTTTGTAATGTCAAAATAAAAGCCTTTTACTAAATGGATATGAAAGTATATATGTACGGTGCATATAACAAAAAATCCATTTTCAAAATGTTTGTCTGTCTCTCTTTGTTCCAACTATTCTCGAAAACGGCTGGACCGATGTTGATGAGATTCACTGGCAGATAGCTGGTGTTATAAAGATTAATTAAGGCTACTTTTATTTAACAAAAGGCCACACGAGCGAGGCCGCGTGCAGGAGCTAGTGTTTAATAATTGGATAGATAAAATAAATAATATAATAATGATGTTGGTCATTTACGGTTTTTCCATTTTTGATTCTATTTTAGATAATTTCAATATCCACTTTGTTGATACAAATTCAAATTTATTTATTTGTACACATAGGTATAATGTTGGTACATTATGTAAAAAAATAAAAATATTGTGTCAGTATTTGCTGCCCTGCAAGGCGTACAAACATTTCTTACACAGTAGGTAATAAGTGTAGGTACAGGTAGTATTGAGAGGATTGAGAGCAGTGGTGGCCCAGTGGTAACAGCCGCGACTTACAAGTTGTAGGTCGTAGGTTCGAGCCGGGACAGGCGCTTTACTTTGTGTAAATAATTTCATCGCCACTGCTCTCAAAAAACGGTGAAGGAAAACATCGTGAGGAAACCGGCATGTCCTAGAACCAAAAATTCAAAGACATGTGACATCTACCAAGCCGCACTGGGCCCGCGTGGTGGATTATGGCCCACTCCCTCTCGCAGAGAGGAGGCCTGTGTCCCAGCAGTGGGAACATTATAGGCTGATTATGTATACAGGTACGTACAGGTAGTATTGTCTATAAAATAATAAAAATACTGCTAAGTCACAGACTTAAATCTTTAGCAATAAACATAAACCATTAACAAAATAATAAAAATTAAGGTAACAATAATATTAACTAAACTTATCAGATACAGTAAGTAGGTAATAAATAAGTCTGAGAAGATAGTATTACGTTTTTATTTTTCTTCTAAATATTCATTTATAGTGTAATATGCTTTCTGTATTAAGAACCTATGGAGTGTTTTTTTAAAAGTGTTTAAGTCTTTTGAAGCTTTTATCGATCTAGGTAGTTTGTTAAATATTTTTTGGAGCCACTCGAACTATTTCAAAGTAATTTTCTGTTGATATCTGTATTGATCATCTGCCTAGCCTTTTCCCAAGCATGCAGCTGAATACCAGTATTTTACATGGAATGACTGTCTATCTGACCTCCATAACCCAGTTACTGGGTAATACGATACCCCTTGGTAAGACTGGTTGTCCGACTTTCAGGCCTCTGACGACCCGTAACGACTGTCAAAGACCCACGAATGACAGCCGGGACCAACGGCTTAATGTGCTTTTCGAGGCTTGTATGTAAAGATGGTCACCACGTCATCCACGAATCAACCGCGGCAACTGTAGCTTAGCCTGATCGATCAACCTAGGCGGCTGTTATTACTTTATCCACAAGCCCGTTAACTTTATAAATTTTCTAAATGCGATTTAACGAAACAAACTGATTTTAAAATTGAAACAAATTGGTCCTTTGATTGACATGCGATTACATCACTAGAGCTGTCTTCAAAGTCTTTGTAGATATTAAATCTACAAAGACTTTGAATAACTAATAATTATCTAAACTAAACTAATATTGTAAAAGAAAAAGTAAAGATATTTGTTTTATTTGTTTGGATGTTTGTATTAAAATCATTCTAAAACGGCTGGATTTGGCACTGATAGGATAGGTTATAATATAAAAAGAAACAATATTTTGTATAGAAGTGAAACTTCTAACGCCCTAATCTGTGACACTTTGACCCTTTTTTTTTTTTTTTTTGGTTGGGAAATCATCAAATAACTTCTCCCGCTCTGGGCGGAGCGGGAGGGTGTGTCAGACTCTTACTGACTAAAACCCACCCGTATTCCTTCCTGTTGCCTGTGTTGCGGGGGCCTCGGTGACCCATAAGTACCTTCCCGCGACCCCGGCAGGCATCGGCCCTAGTGGACCCCTACTTTGTGCTGACGACATCTCTTTGAGGCGCGCGTGGAATACGACGCGCCGTCGACCCGGGCCTGGTCCTTACCGGACGGTGAGCTACCCATTGCTCACCGTCCGCAAGCCCGCGCTTACGGTGGCCGGAAATCCGCCCGGGATTCCCGACGCCCTGGGCGTCTCCTGCGGCGGCTAGGGGCGAGAGGGCACGAAACGTGCCTTTCCCTCAACCGTCCCGCCTCCTCCATCGCGAGCATTACTGCTTCGCAGAAGGAGGTGACGGCTGCCCATGCCCTCTCGCTCCGTACCATGGCCTGAACCAGGGCCGGACGCGAGAGGTCTCTGCCGCCGATCGCCTCCACGAGGACACGGCGGTGCTCTGCCCAAGCCGGGCAGACCTCCACCGTATGCTCCACCGTGTCCTCCGGGCGATCCACACAGTGGTGACACCCGGACGTTTCCTCCCGCCTTATCCGACACAGGAACCTCCCGAAGCTGCCGTGTCCGGTGAAGACCTGCGTCAGGCGGAAGGTGAGGACGCCGTGGCGCCTCTCCAGCCACTCCTCAAAGAGGGGACTTATCGCCGCAATCGTGGCGTGCCCAGCACTGGGTTGCGACAACCGTACTTTCCATGACGCCATGAGATCCCGCCGGAGCTCCGTCCGCTGTGCCACGATTTCTCGCGGCAACGGACTTACGCCCCGGCGTTTTGCCTCCTCGCGCCACTCCCATACGTGCGCGAGGACTTTTGCCTCCAGATCCCATGGCGGCAATCCGGCAAGGAGGCTCGCTGCCTCACAGGAGACCGTGCGGTATCCCCGGACCATCCGGATGGCCATGACCCTTTGGGCCGCGCTCAACCGGCGGGCTGGCCGCAGCGCCAGAGAGCGCGCCCATACAGGTGCCCCGTAGAGGGCCATGGACCACACGACCCCCGCGTAGAGCCTCCGGCAGGAGGCGTTTGGACCCCCTAGATTGGGCAGGAGCCGCTTCAATGCAGCGCCCGCCCGCTCCAGTTTGGGAGCCAAACGTCGGAAATGCTCCACGAAGTTACACCGGCTGTCGAGGACGAGTCCCAGGTACTTCATCGTCGACTCGACGCCAATAGAAACCCCTCCTACCGTTATTTGGGACCCCAACGGTGGCGCGTTCCGAGGACCATGAAAATACATGGCCTCGGACTTGTGCAGGGCCACCTCGAGTCCCAATTGCCGAATCCTTTCGACGATTGTCGCAACCCCGCGTGCCGCTAATTCGGCCGCCGCCTGGTGCGACCTCCCCTGCGCCAGGACCAACGTGTCGTCAGCATAGCACACTACGCTGACGCCGCTAGGGAGGTCGGCGCGCAGCACCTAGTCGTATCCGATGTCCCACAGATGCGGCCCCAGGACCGATCCCTGTGGGACACCGCACGACATCTCTTGCCGGTTCCACACTCCCTGGTGACCGGGGTAGATGACGGCCCTGTCCGTAAAATAGGCCTCGACCACACGACAGAGGTAGGTCGGCATCCGGTGATACCGGAGTGCCTCCCTGATGCAACTCCAGGGCCGGGTATTGAAGGCATTGGCGATGTCTAGAGACACCGCCAAGACGACCCAACCCTGGGCAACAGCATTCCCCGTCGTCAGGGTTCGCACACGCATGATGGCGTCCACCGTAGAGCGCCCTCTGCGGAAACCAAACTGGCTCTCCGCCAAATCCGGCCCCACCTGCACCAGCTGGCCGACGAGGCGGTCTGCAATGTCTCTTTCAAAGAGCTTGCCCACCTCGTCGAGCAGCACGATGGGCCGATAAGCGGACGGAGAGTCCGCAGGGCGCCCTGCCTTCTTTATGAGGACCAGTTTCCCCGTCTTCCAGCGAAGCGGGAACTGGCCCCTCTCCATGCATGCGCTTAGGAGCCCCCTAAGTCGAGGCCCGAGAGCCTCCAAGGCCAGGACCCAGGCCTTCCCAGGTAAGCCGTCGGGTCCTGGGGCGGTATTTTTGGCATTAAGCCTGCGTACCGCCGCTCTCATTTCTACCTCGGTCACCTCCGGAGCATCGTCGTCGTCGTCGGCGGTGTGGTCCGCATCGGGCACCGCAGTAGGCGGAGCCATAGGCGGGGAGGTGTGTTCCCCTCGGGAAGGGAACAGAGCGCTCACCACGTCCTCCACAAGCTGGGGCCGGAGCCCATGGTCAGCGGTCAGCGGAGGTCAACGGGGGAGCCCATGGGCGGAGTTTATCCCGCACCACTTTGTACGGGCGTCCCCACGGGTCCCTGTCCAGAGTCCCCAGCGACTCCTCGCGGGCCAACCCCCTGGCCCGCAAGATCTCCGCTTGGAGGGCGGTCTTCGCCGCTCTGTACCCCTCGTACAGCTCCGCCTGAATGGCTTCCGTATCCGGAGGTTTGATATGGAGCCTGCGGTGCCTGGTGTACCGGCGTCGCGCAGCCACGCACGCAGTGCGCAGAGCCGTCAGCTCCTGCGACCACCAGTACACCTGGCGCGAGGCACGTCCAGGCTGGACCCGGGGCATTGCCACGTCACATATGTCGGACATGGCCTCCCGGAACCACTCCGCCTCGTCGTTGATGTCGGCAGGCCTGTCCGGTGGTGACACCCAGGCCTGCACGATCGAGGCTTCCAGGAGGAGCTCCCGGTCCAGCTGCTTCAGCGCCCACCGCGGACCACTTGGGGCCCGTCGGACCGGCGCGTCCGAGGTCTGGGCGGAGACGTCGAACCGGATATACCGGTGATCGGAATAGGTCTCCACCCCCTCCATGACACGCCAGTCAACTACACGCGGCGACAGAGCGGGGCTGGCGAACGAGATGTCCACCACTGATTCACCCCGCATCCGCACACACGTGGGGACAGAACCCCGGTTTAGGACGACCAGGCCTGTCTCCAGAGCCCAGTCCTCCACCATCCTGCCCCGTGTGTCCGTTAACCGGGAACCCCAAGCCAAATTCTTGGCATTGAAGTCCCCGAGGACGAACACAGGGAGGGAACCAAACCCGACGACGACGTCTCTCAACTCCGCAAGGGAGTTGTGGAACTCGGCAAGAGTTCGGTTCGGAGAGAAGTAGACCCCTACCACGACAATCTCCCCGAACCGTGCTGCTACGCAGCCCCGTCCTCTCTTGACGGCCTCGAGGGACGGAGTACCGGCGGCGGCCAACGAAATTAGGGTCACTGAGCCGCTCAGGTCCTCCACCCAGTCAAACCTGGGCGGGACAAAGTACGGCTCAGCGACCACGGCGATGTTAATCGACCACTGCGCCATGCTCTGGAGCAACAGATCCT
Organism: Atethmia centrago; assembly: GCA_905333075.3. NCBI lineage: Eukaryota > Metazoa > Arthropoda > Insecta > Lepidoptera > Noctuidae > Atethmia > Atethmia centrago. The sequence continues at coordinate 23,423,952 of HG995386.1, forward strand.
GAGCGGCGGCGCAGTGGTTGATGTTCGCCTGGAGGAGGCGTAATGGGGCCATTAATGGCACTCCATGTCAGCCCCCTCTTGGGCCTCCTTCCTAGCCCCCTGAGAGGGGCCTGCCGCAGCGGCCACGGTGGCGACGGCGACGACGGCGGTGTTGGAGGCGGCAGCGGCGGTGGCAGTGGTGACGGCTGCGGCGGTGACGGCGGTGGTGGAGGGCTTGCCTCTGGCCCTGGCTTTGGTGGGTGGGGTGCAGGCCTTGCCCCCCATCCGGTGCTCGGCCGGCTTGCCAGCCGCCGCACATACGGCACAGTGCGGCGTGGCATTGCACGAGCCGGCCTTGTGCCCGGGCAGACCGCAGCGGTAGCAAAGACCGCTGCGGTCCACCTCCGAGGTGCAATTCGCTTGCACGTGGTTGCCCACCTGGCAGCGGAAGCACCTCAGAGGTCTGGGTTCCAGCAGTTTAACCTGTGCTGACACCCAGCCCACCATAACCTTTGGCCCTCTCTGGCAATATTTTTGGCCGCCGACACGGGGCAGCTCACCATAGCGGTTTGCAGCCCCGCGGAGTCAGGATGGATGGTGCCCACCCTCACCTGCTCGGCAGAGCACCCCCCAGTCCTAACTACTGCGGCGACCACCTTTTCCTCCGTCACGGAGTCGTCCAGGCCCATGATGCGCATGCTAGCGCACTTGGTGGGCCTGGACACTCGGACCTCGTCCGCATTTAGGGACGCCCTGAGCCTTTCGGCCAGAGCGTCAGCGGCCGGGCCACTGGCCGCACCGGGGACCTCCACCATTCGGGCCCCAGTCGCCGTTACCTTCATTTTTAGGCCAGTGGCAGCGCCGAGCTCCTCGAGGCGCACCACCTCACCCACCTTCGCCATCACAGTCCTGTAGGACACGCCCTTCTTTTCCGCATCCGGCTGTAGTGTAATCACTACGGCTTATGGTCTCACCACCAGGGCCGATGCCTTCGCCGCCAAGGCCGGAGCCCTCTTCACCTGGACTGGAGCTCTCGCTGCTGGGGCTGGAGCCCCCGCTGCCTGCGCTTTTGCCGTGCCATTGCTCTGCCCCGACGACCCCGGTTTGGCCGTGACACCCGCGGCAGCCGAGTATGAGGCGGGCTTCTGCTTGCCCGAGGCCGGCTGGCTCGCCGCCAACGGGGGGCGCAGGACGATGGCCTCCAGGGCGGAGAAACGACTCCGCAAGGAAGCCATTTCCTGCCGCACCAGGGTCAGAACCCGGTCCTCCACAGACACGGGCCGTCCCTGTCCCTGCTGCTGCCCCCCTTGCGGCTCCATCTGGGGGCCGGATCCTCGGAGCCCAGCCAGGTCCGCTCGGAGCTTCTCATTCTCCTTTCGGAGAAGCTCCATGGCGGCTGTCAAGCGGGTGACCTCCGCCCGCATCTCTGACATGCCGTCCGGAGGAGGCCCGATGTGGAGGGCCTCCGCTGCCGCCACAATAGAGGCCGTGGCCGCGGCTATGGCCTGATCCTTAGAGGACCTGAGCCTCTTACACTTTGACCCTGAGCTTGTCTTTGAGTGAGGTCATCACTTATTATAACAGCACCGCTCCGACACAGCATATAACTTGCCATTCAAGTAAGGCTTTTAAATCAAGTAGGTACATTATTTAACGATGAATATACCTACAGAACAGTGGACTGCTCGCGGGCAGTGCGCTACCCGCGAACCATGCGTCGCGCCGATCACGACCGCGCGCTTCAAGCGAGCTCCTCGCTCACCGGCTAAGAAACGCCTGCAGGCGGTAATGCGGTATGCATGTCACCTCCCAGGCCGTGCCCCCACCCCATAATGTCTTAAGTTCTTACACTACTGTTCTCTTTTTCATCGAGTGCAATAGCTATGATCGCCAGTTCGCGTAAAGTAAACTGAGACAAAACGTAGAAACGCGTGCTTCTCAAGCTAGATCACTCACTAATGTTCGCAAATCGGTCTGTAAGCTGAAAACTAGCCGTTGGCGCGTGGCGGTGGTACCAACTAGTAAGCGGCGCGCGGAAAACAAGCTGTCACCTCACCTGTGGCGTGCCCGCAGCGAGCGGTCATTTTGCTGACTTGAGCGTTGGCGACAAGCAGGTAGATATTTATGAGTCGGTTGTTACTGCACTGGATCGGTACGGTTATAGTGAGTGATGATCTTTATACCCAAAACTAAGAAAATAATGCATTTTTATGTATTTAATCGAACCTAAAATATTTCCCATTTTGCTTTCGTAAATATATTATTCAACACTAAGCGTGTACAAGTAGATTCAGGTCCGCGCTTCCAATTGAGGTAAAGTAATTTTTTTTTAGGTGTTGAGTAAGTTCATTGTGAACTGTCTGTTTGTCGAGATAGTTTTGATACTGATTGCACATTGTACATATGCATCGGACGAGTTGGAAATGAGTCAAAATACAGCATGAAACCAGTTAAGAAAACTGACCAGATACACAAAGTGACGTATTAGTGAATGACCTATTAGGGATAGCGACGAAATAGCGAATGTCACGAATGGTTATCATATCCTGTAATATACCTAATGATTGTGCCTCTTTTTGTGAACCAGGAGATTTAGATACCTAAAAATACTAAATAAGCAAGTAACTGCGACACCAATTATTTTTTTTTGGATGGGACATCATCAAGTAACTTCCCCGGTAACTGCGCTAACTTACTGACTAAAACCCACCCGTATTCCTTCCTGTTGCCTGTGTTGCCAGGAGCCTCGGCGACCCTTTAGTACCTTCCCGCGACCCGGGCAGGCATCGACCTTAGTGGACCCCTACATTTGTGCTGACGACATCTCTTTGAGGCGCGCGTGGAATACAACGCGCCGTTGACCCAAACTTAGTCCTTACCGGACGGTGAGCTACCCATTGCTCACCGCAAGCCCGCGCCTACGGTGGCAGGAAATCCGCCCGGGATTCCCGACGCCCAGGGCGTCTCCTGCGGCGGCTAGGGGCGAGAGGGCGTGAAATTTGCCTTTCCCTCAACCGTCCCGCCTCCTCCTTCGTGAGCATTACTGCTTTGCAGAAGGAGGTGATGGCTGCCCATGCCCTCTCGCTCCGTACCATGGCCTGAACCAGGGCCGGACGCGAGAGATCTCTGCCGCCGATCGCCTCCACGGGGACACAGCGGTGCTCTGCCCAAGCCGGGCAGACCTCCACCGTATGCTCCACCGTGTCCTCCGGGCGATCCACACAGTGGTGACACCCGGTGCGACACCAACTTGGATGTAGCGCAGTTGGTCACAGTTCTAAGCTTTTTTTTTTTGTTAAGGGTTGGAAAATCCTCATTGATGTCCTCCGCCCTGAGGCGGGCGAAGGGGTCTGTCAGACTCTCACTGTCTAAAAACCACCCGGTGTTCCCCTCCCATACTTGCACCGCGGATCATGGAAAGTTATGCGACTTCCACGATCCCCGGCATGTGCCCTGGCCTACCTTTGCGGGCCACCTCAGGCCCGTGGCGGGGAATGAGGTGTACTCCCCTCGCGACGTCCAATACTGACGCGCATGGAACACTAGGTTCCGCCACTTCTGGGGGCGACAGTTCTAACCTAATCTAGCCCGTTTGGTCAGGGTATCCTAGCTTAGTTACTGCTAACTGTAAGAAAACTTCAGAAATAAAAAATGGTTCATTTATTAAAAAAGTGTACATCATTAGAAGCCAAATAAGTTTTTACAGGATCAGTTAAATATTTCCCATTTTAAACGAGTTTACAAGACAGTAAGTGCAATTTAATTTTAACATAATTCACTGCAGTAATCCTAATCGTAATCCTAATCCTAACTAATTTATACATGCAAAAGTGAGTTTGTTTGCTTGTAACGCTTTCACGCTAAAACAGCTGAACGGATTTGGATGAAATTTGGCACATGGATAGACCATTATCTGGATCAGTACATAGGATACTTTTTATCAAAATTACAGGCTGATTATTTATACCTTTTTTTTCCGGTAGTACGTTCCCGTGGGATACTTTCCGACCTGCACGCGAGCGAAGCCACTGGCAAAAGCTACTTGTCAAAAATATGTGCCATAAATAGGTATTTCAGGGCTTTGCTAACTAAAACATAAAATTAACCCAAACGGTAAGGTAACACCTCTACACATTGAAATGTTCTACCTTCACAGTATTTCCACATTGTTTGCTGAAGCAGATATTATAATTCCCATCGCGCGATGTAACTTACGCATAACGTGACTAGGGAACTCCTACTACGAAATACTTCGGTAATTCGTTTGAGGGGCTTGTGGCTAAGTGATAACAGCCGCACGGGTCGATCGATCAGGTTAAGCTACGCTTGCCGCGGTTGGTCCGTGGATGGGTGACCATCTTTACATACCAAGACCCCTCCGTGCCTCGGAAAGCATGTTAAGCCGTTGGTCCTGGCTGTCATTTGTAGATCTTTGTCAGTCGTTACGGGTCATCAGAAGCTCGAAAGTCTGACAACCAGTCTTACCAAGGGGTATCGTGTTACCCAGTAACTGGGTTGTGGAGGTCAGATAGGCAGTCGCTCCATGTAAAATACTGGTATTCAGCTGTATCCGGTAAGACTGGAAGCTGACCCCAACATAGTTGGAAAAAGGCTAGGCAGATGATGACTTCGGTAATTCATTTAATGTAAGGTATAAACTTGGGAAGCACAAGTTAGGAGTCATTAAATCTTTGCATGTAAGGAGTTTATTTGATTAGGCGATGATTAAGTTTAGAGGGAACGAGGAAAGTCATAAAATTATGTGAATTGAATTTTACGAGCGGATCAGTTAGGAGACTTGTTACCTACGTATGGAAAACATTTTTATAACATTTATTTTCTGTGCCTTTTATAATAAATGAGTATCGAGGCGCTCTGCGACCTTACACGTTTATATTTTTTAAGTACATCGAAGCAAGTACTTAGACATGAGGTCGTCTCGCTACGACACCGTAAATAGAATTCACATTTGCTTTGCTAAAACATCTCGCGCGCTCCGAACGCAGACCGCTCGCCCGACCGCAGTTCAGTTTGTCTTCCGCCATCGTAAAGTGTGCGTGTCATTGCGCACTCCTATCTATGCAGCGAGTCGCCACCGCAGGGTCTCAGGCACTTTAAACTGTTGAACTGTTTTTTATGTACGCAACATGACCATGGGTAGGTATATGAGTGGTTTTTATAAATTAGATTTTTCGATACCTAGAAAAAAATAAAACATCAGTAAAAAAAAAACTCAAAATATGACGAAGTTGTAAGCATTTAAAACCTATGTATGCTAGACAGAGACAGCACTACGGTGATCTGATAACATAACACAGGAACGCCATAGTAATTTCGCGCCATTCAGTACAATGATCGTTTTGCGTGACAGGGATAGAAGAATACTTTCTCCATTTTTCCACTTAATTTATATTTATTTCACAAATTGTCTTTTTAGTAACATCTATTATAATCAATATGAATTAATATATATTTTTGATAGAAGTCAAATACCTAATTTTGTTGGGTGCAATGATAATTACAAATACATATTGTTATCTTTCTCCTTTAGATTACCATAAAGACTAAAACTTCCCAGCAGACAAACATCTCAAAAAAGGTATATAAAATATAAACTTGTTAGACCCTATTCAACCCGGAGGACACGGTGGAGCATACGGTGGAGGTCTGCCCGGCTTGAGCAGAGCACCGTCGTGTCCTCGTGGAGGCGATCGGCAGCAGAGATCTCTCACGTCCGGCCCTGGTTCAGACCATGGTACGGAGCAAGAATGGGCAGCCGTAACCTCCTTCTGCGAGGCAGTAATGCTCGTGAAGGAGGAGGCGCGATGGTTGAGGAAAAGGCAAATTTCGAGCCTTCTCGCCCCTAGCCGCCGCAGGAGATCCAGGGCGGATTTCCGGCCACCGCAGGCGCGGGCTTGCGGACGGTGAGTAATGGGTAGCTCACCGTCCGGTAAGGAGCAGGCCCGGGTCAACGGCGCGCTGTATTCCATGCGCGCCTCAAAGAGATGTCGTCAACACAAGTGTAGGTGTCCACTAGGGCCGATGCCTGCCGGGGTCGCGGGAAGGTACAAAAGGGTGACCGAGGCCCCTGGCAACACAGGCATCGGAAGAGACACGGGTGGGTTTTAGTCAGTATGAGCACACACCCTCCCGCTCCGCCCAGAGCGAGAGAAGTTATTTGATAATTACTCACACAAAACCAAAATGATCCTATCAAAGTAACACCTTATTGGACATCTCCAACGCCTTCAACAGCCTGCCCTGGAGTTGTATTCGGGAGGCACTCCGGTATCCATCGGGTGCCTTCCTACCTCCGCCGCATTGTTGGGGCTTATTTGGCGGAGAGGTGTGTCACCTACTCGGGACGTGATGGCGGAAACCAGCGCCACATGTCGTGCGGCGTTCCACAGGGCTCGGTCATGGGCCCGCTGTGGGGCGAGCTCCAGCCGGGCGTGGACGTAACGTGTTATGCGGACGACACGCTGGTCACGGCCCAGGGGAGCTCGTACAGGGAGGCAGCAATGCTGGCGATGGCTGCGGTCTCACAGGTGGTGAGCCGCATATGGCGCCTAGGCCTCGAGGTGGCCCTCAACAAGTCGGAGGCCATGGTCTTTCATGGCCCCCGGAAGGCGCCACCACCCGGATCACACATCGTTTCGCGTGAGGCAGGTCCTCTCGGGGCATTGTTGCTTCGGGAAGTACCTGTGTCGCATAAACAGGGAGCCGGACGCCCGGTGTCACCACTGCGTCGACTGCCGCGAGGACACGGAGCGGCATACGCTGGCAGAGTGTGCCGATTGGGAGGAGCCGCGCCGTGCCCTCGTCTCAGAAGTAGGCAGTGACCTATCGCTGCCAGCCGTGGTTGACTCCATGGTTGGCAGCGAAGAGTCCTGGGACGCGGTGGTATCCTTTTGCGAAATAGTTATGTCGCAGAAGAAGGGAGGCTGCGGAAAGGGAGCGGGAGATCTCTTCCACTCACCCTGCTCGCAGCAGTTGCACCGGGCGTCGGTGGAGGGCGGACAACGCCCTCTTCCAGCCCCCTAAATCGGTCCAGGGGCGACGGACTCGGGGACATCCGTCGCCCCCCACATAGGAGGACCCGAGGTGGTGGCGCGTAGTGTTCCACGCGCGCCCCTATTGGACGTCGCGGAGGGAGTTTAACACCTCATTACCCTCGCAAGCCTGAGGTGGCCCGCTATGGCGGGCCGGCACCAGCCGTGGATCGCGGAAGTCGCATTAGATCCCATGATCCCCGGTGCAAATGTGAGAAAGGAACACCGGGGTGGTTTTTAGTCAGTAAGAGTCTGACAGACACCTCCGCCCACCCCAAGGCGGGTATTTTTAGGACCCCAAAATAGGAATTATTTGAGGTTCACAAAAAGAGGCGCAATCATTATAATATTAGAGATCAATCTTTTTTTAGGAAAGCAAAATGGGAATTATTTGAGGTTCGATTAAATACATGCCCAAGTTATTTGAGCATGTAGCTTGTATGAGTTACATGTGCGAGCTACACGGTTCGTAAGCATATCGCTTGTATGAGTTACATGCGCGAGCTACGCCGTGCTTAAGCATGTCGCTTGTATGAGTAACATGTGCGAGCTACACGGTGCTTAAGAATGTCACGTGTATGAGTTACATGCGCGAGCTACACGGTGCGTAAGCATGTCACGTGTATGAGTTACATGCGCGAGTTACACGGTGCGTAAGCATGTCGCTTGTAAAAGTTACATGCGTGAGCTACATGGTGCGTAAGCATGTCGCTTGTAAGAGTTACATGCGCGAGCTACACTGTGCGTAAGCATGTCACTTGTATGAGTTACATGCGCGAGCTGCACGGTGCGTAAGCATATCGCTTGTAAAAGTTACATGCGCGAGCTACTCGGTGCGTAAGCATGTTGCTTGTAAGAGTTACATGCGCGAACTACACAGTGTGTAAGTCACTAGGTAGCACACATTTTATCGCTGTCAATTTCGCCTGCCACATTGTTACACGATGCATATATGATGCACGTGATGATGCATGTGTCTATGTAACCTGCACATATGCCTTAACATGCGCATGTTACACGCGTCGGTTGCCTTGTAAGAGCACCATCAGCTGAAGGTCAGTCATAAAGATGTAGAAAGAAAGATAAACTCACTTTAATAATAAATAGGCAGTATAAGTAAGTGATGTGCGCATCTTTAAGTGACAAGTTCGCTATTAAGTACTTATAAACTAAGCTCTCTGTTAATGTGTTTGAGTACTAGTCGTTGGAGTGTCGAATAAATACGAGAGATTTATAAAGTTCCCCAAGGGTCCCGGCAGTCGGAGAGTGTGTAAAACCACAAATGGATAATTGAGGTACGGTCGCCGTCCCCCATGAAAACAAACACTAATGTACATCGCCCGCGATCGCCGCAACACATGGTCTCAAAAGCTCTAAACTATTTTTTTATTTTTTTTATTTATGGCATCTCGTAGTTGATCTTGAGAGGTCGTGGCTACTTAACAGGACTATTCTTTGGCTGCCTTAAGCTAACTCAAAGCCTCCAGCTAGGGGCGAATTTCTTACATTACTAAGCGATTGCACGCTAAGTGCACCCTCTCTGGGGTACGAACCTTGGCTTAGGGCGTCGCTGGGGGGAGGACAGCAAGGTGGGACAGGCTGATCAGGACTGGATAATTATTATTATCAGGGGAATTTAACGGCGTAGGCTGGCAATTCGTCGAGCAAGAGTTGGGCAAAATAAGCAAATACTTCTGCTATATACACAATTCCTATAACATGCATAAAAATGCGAGTAGCTTGCATGCCATTGTGTCATTACAACTTATTGTTTTTTAATAAGTACTGATATTGAATGCTGAATGTCAGAATATTCGCTTTTATAATTTCTGATGTGACGATATTATCGTGGACGTCCACGTACATAAAATCTATGGAAATACGTGTACGTTATTAAAGTCATCTTGGATGGAAAAGGGTCTTCATACATTTCCATGCATTTTACTTCCCTGTATTATCGTGATGCCGTGGACGTCCACAATAATATCGTAACGTTAGAAATTATAAAAGCGCACATTGGCACACAAGTTACTTGTATACTTTTGTCTTTCTTTCTTTCTTTCTAGCGGGAGGGTGTGTCAGACTCTTATTGACTAAAACCGACCCTGGGAACACAGGCAACGGAAGGAATACGTCCTTCCGTTGCCTGTGTTGCCAGGGGCCTCGGTAACCCTTTTGAACTTCCACGCGACCCCGGCAGGCATCGGCCCTAGTGGAGAAGAAAGGCCGAAACAAACTCAGAGGTCACAGTCTCTTTTAAAGTCCAGACATAATCTTGGTCAGATCGTGTGAAGACCATGTCGATTGGTGTCTGAAATGGTCTTTTGATGAAAGAACCACACAGATTGAGTGGACCTGTCCAGTCAGTGCACGCATTTGTCAGTAGTTGTGCAGCTCAACTCAGAACTAAAGGAGCTCAACGATTCAACGAACAATCCCAAAGAAAGGACATTTGGCTAGGCCGCAAAAAATACTCAAGCTGCCAGACCATGTTAAAAACTAACAGCGAAAAAAACAAAATTAAACAATGACCAACATAGTCTTCACATTTACAATGATTAAAATTACATAATACTTCACAGTGTAAATATTCATGTCATTGCATAAATAAAATTCATCACTGTCAATGTATATATCCGGACATATATTGGTCAGATAATTTAAGGACCATGTAGGTTGATCTCCGAAATGGCCTTTTGAGGAAAGAACCATACAGATTTGAGTGGACCTGTCCAGTCAGTGCACGCATTTGTCAGTTATCATGCAGCTCAACTGATTTGACGATGAATTGATCGATCGACGATGATACACACATCAGATGACAGATCTAAAAAACTTAAAAAAAACATTAACACACCTATTTTACTTATTAATTAATGCCAGTTAATATGAAACATAAATAAACCTTAAATAAAAATTGGGCTTCTCCTTACCCTTATTGGATTTTGCCATTTTAACCGATCGCAGCGTACCTACTTAGCAGTTGGCAGCCGTGCCGTGCGTGTCGTACTGGCAAGTCCTACCTATTAGTTTTTTTCACAACGATACGAGTGTAACTAACTCGTATCGTTGTGAAAAAAACTAATAGGTGTTCGGAATCCGGGACAGTAAACTTTAATTACTGGACACGGGAAAAAGACGCAAAATTCCGGGACATTCCCGGATTTCCCGGCCATCCGGCAAGCCTACCTTTCTGAAGAACCAATAAGGTCACTATATTATGTTCTTCTAGGATGTCCCCTCACGGCTTTTCCACTCACATCGTCACAGTCGTTATCGTCATTGTTTGTACTAAAAAGTAGATCCCACTGCAGCCAATTCCAATAAACCTGTAGTTTTCATTCCACTACAAAACCTGAACCAATTTTGAATAGATCTGTGGTTTTAGTAAAAAAAAAAATACAACCCGGAAATCCAAAAGCGGCTTTATTAAAAAAAAAATTGATAGGTTTCTATACGGATTAATCCGTGTAGTCGTGTTTCAAATAACTATTCTGTCAAAGTACTTGAAGCTTCGTTCGCGCTGTGACAAAAATTTCGATACGTATTTTTCGATTTGAATTTCTAATATTAAAATTATTTTTTGTTCCATTTCTAATATTAAAATGTTTGTCAGTGAAACCAACTTTGAATGCGAGCACTTTAATTTATATTATGTAGCCTACTTACATAAGAGCACACATGAAAAGCCTCTGGCAAGATAAAATGAGCTTTATTTGATGATATTGTTCTTACTTAAGACGTTTAGGAGATAAAGGATTCTTTATCTCCTAAACGTTATTTGAAATAAACAGTCATGTTTGTGTATATTTTGAGAGCAATATTGTGCGACTTATTTTTATCTTTCTTAATGAAAATACAAAGTTATTTGATGTTTGTAGTGAAGGGAAAGTTTTACAAAGTTGTATTAAAATGTTTATTTACATTTCCTTAATAAGCCGACAGGAGTATGTCAGAAGGTACTATCGGCAAAACTTAAGCATGCTCAGTTTAGAAAATATTTCTGCGGCAAGCGCAGCTAGTGACAGACCACACCTCTTCCTGGTTTCGCCCAATTAGAGACAGTATGCGATTTTGTGACTCCCATAAATGCGTATTATCTCACACACTGTGAGTACAAGGCGAGTAACAAAATTAACAAGAAACTTAAAAATATTTTGTGCGCGAACACTCGCTCTTCTATAGGTAAGCCGTCCTTTTTTTAACCCGATTTTTAGATATTCCCACTAAATGGTACTTAGATAACGAACTTATTTTTATTGCAGTTGCAAAAGTTGCGACTCCTGTAAATGTGCTATTTAAATCAATAAAAGAAAAAGATGCCAAATGTTGTTAATTTCTAACAAAATTGCTTCTTTTTTTAAATGTAGTTATTTAATTTTCAAAAGTACTGCACAAAAAACAAGTATCTCACGCTGATAAAACATAAAAAATGTCAATATAAACATTTAAATGTGTGTGTGGCGCGTTGACCGGCACTGCAGCAGTGCCAGTGGCAGTGCCGGTCAACGCGCCTAGCACGTTCGCTGGGGTTTGTATGGCAGCATCGCATAGGCTATCTTGAAAATTGGGGAGGCAGTGAAAGTGTACACAAACAGTGAGTCACTTACATCATTATATTAACACGAACACGACTAAAATACGCTTAGTGCACCCTATTGGTCAAACACACACATCGGGCGATCGAGTCGTTAGCCGTGCTATGCGATTATCGCCTTAAAGGTCAGCGTGCGGAAGTTTGGCCGATAGTACCTATTTACTTGTATTGTTGCTAAATGGAGTAGAAAGTGGAGAAAAAATAATGGAGTATTGCGTGTGCACTGAACCGTAAAATTAACTGGTGGATTTTATTTTCGACACAGGAATTTGTGAGCCATGTTTTCCTCCAGCAGCGGTATTTATGTTTTACTTTAATTTATTCTTTTTTCTAAATCATCGAACGATTAAAGTGGTTTAAGTAATACTAACGACAAGTTATTAAACAATTGGTTCATGCACCTGAGTAACTACTAGGAGAACAGATTTTATAATTTCCAGAGTTTTTGTATTTCCAAATAAAATTATAACGATTCACAACACTGCTTTAAGGCTCCTACATACTGGCGCGAGTAGTCGCGCGACGCGTCGCGACACAAAGGCACCGCTTGTAGCGCTACACGCAGTGTCTTTGTGTCGCGTCGCGTCGCGCGACAAGTCGCGCCAGTATGTAGGAGCCTTTATAGATAGTTGAATATGCAGGAAGGTAGTCCTTGGGTTTTTATATTATTCGAAAATCATTCTAGAATAATCATCATTCCTGCCCTTATCTCAATTTATTTGTGGTCGGCGCAACATGTCTTTTTCTGCCATACTTATCCATTAGTCGTCATCTCGGTAGTCACCCCCTTTCACACAGTCCATCCATGACTTTCTGTAGTCTTCCCCTACTCTTATAGCCATTCACAATCATACCTACTCAAGCACATGCAACATACCACGACAACCGATTGCCACACAACTTTTTATTCACGCGTGCCACTTTCAGACTTCATCATAAGTAGAATATAAAATAAAAATTAAAAAAGAACTTATATAATCCCAATTCAATAAGCCCATATGGACATTAGGAGTATTGGTAAAAGGAAGTTGGGCTATCCTTGACGTTTCTGAATTTTTTACGCAACCCACTGACAAAGAAATACAAAGCGGCCACCTGTAATTGTAACGTAAATCCTTTGCTACAGAGCCTATCGGGGCCCTAACGATGTATTTCACTATCAAATGTAGCTACTACAGAATCATTTGTTCGGGTTCAATTATACTATTACTAAGGTAAATGCAGGTAATACGGACCCATCGAAAATCCGCAGCTATTACCGATCCATTCCATTCATTTGCAATTTTTACGCTACATGAACGATTTATGCTGAAGAAACTTAACGAAACACGCATGTGTGTTCATTTTGCACCGTAAAATCTTACGTTACTGTGCGTAGCAGCCCGATTAAGAGGCAATATTCGTTAATTTCTGTGACAACAGCGAGTTTGCCAGCCGTGCGGTACAAGTTCATCCTACTATAGCCAGCTCTCTGTTACGTGAGACTAAAACGTAACTGACAAAATTTGGGAGTAGGCACTTCGAAAATCGCCCTTAATGCTACACCATAAAGGCATCAATGTCAAATGTAATACATACATAAATAAACTCACGCCTTCTTCCCATGGTGGTAGGCAGAAACTATAGAACGCCACCTGTTACGCTCCTTACTTACTCCTTTTACTTCCTTTACGTTCATACGTCTTTTTTTTTTTTGGATGGAAATTCATCAAATAACTTCTCCCGCTCTGGGCGGAGCGGGAGGATGTGTCAGACTCTTACTGACTAAAACCCACCCGTATTCCTTCCTGTTGCCTGTGTTGCCAGGGGCCTCGGTATCTCTTTCGGAATTTCGCTCTGGGTGGAGCGGGAGGCTCCACCCAGAGCGGGAAAGTTATTTGAAAATTTTCCACACAAAAAAAAATATTAGGTTAGTTTACCGTTAATTTGTATCGAGACTTTTTTCAAAACATGTTGAAGTGTTTTGGTAACAAACAAGTTCTGAGAAATATGTTCAAAATTAACATATATTTTTTCAGCTACCACAACCTATACAGATTTGGCAATGATTTTTTTTTCTTAAGTCAAGCCTGCTGGTCATCTTGCCTCTTGTCAGCGCTTTAATTGTATTCTGGTATCAGAATGAACTGTTTTATTGTTTCTTTAACATTCTATTTTTTTATAAAGCCTTGTTATTCTATTAGGTGGCGATTCCCATCAGTCAGTGAAGGTACCATGAAAGAAAAGATTCCCATTATTTTGTGCAACAATTTTTATTTTTATGACTCCTATAATCAGGTAAAAGTATAGATCGGAGTCCCATTTTGAATAAAAATGAGCCAGCTCTAGAGACCTAGTATGAAAGGATTACCTACATGTGAAAATCCTTGCGTCATTTGAGTCTCAACGGCGAAGTTCTAGAGGACTGAGTTCCTTTTGAATAAAAATGGGCCAGCGTTAGCGTATTCAAAGTTCCGCATCGAAAAGGATCCAGTGAACAAATCCGTACTTCCAAATATTAGGATCCGTTCGATACGTTGAATAACAAACTCACATTTAAACTTTTGGAAGTAGGTAAAATAAAATAAGAATAGGAGCAAAGCAAGAGTTCACGCTTACGTCACTTACATTTATTTTTACAAGTGTGAACCCAATATAAAAATGTAGTCACCAACTTTCACATCACCAAACAACCACCAACAAAATCACCCAATAACCAATTATACACACCACCAACAAAATTGAAATGTTTTTAATTTTTCATGTTTTGACTGGCGGGATTTGTCAGAATTTTGAAGATTTTATTCACTCTACTTCTGCCCGCGAATTTATTTGCGTGAAAGTCGTAAGATATTACAATATACTAAAACTAGAAGCCACAATATTTTTTTATAAACTTCCCTATGTACTATGTTTGCTGTTTTGTTCTCAACAGCTAAAATAAAAAATAGCAGTTGTCCATATGAGCAGCAGCTCGTCCTGAGGTCAATATCTACGGCCTTCTAATTTAGCCTTAGCAATTTCCCATTGCAATAAGTTGCCCCATGTCAAAAATCCATCCTGTTGTGTCGTGATTGACTGCTTAGCTCCATGAAGGTATAGCGTGATGATAATCATTTAAAAGGTTAAATCTGTAACAATATGCCTAACTTTTGGCTCGTCTTTTTACAATTTGTGGTAAAGTATAGAAGAATACGAACCATAGGAAATAGCATGATAATTTTAGGGAATATCCACGCAAAATTTAAACAAAATCTATCCGGCAGTATTGGCATGATGTTTAAGGCGCTGACAAGACCCAATTGACCAAAATAGGCTTATCTTAAGAAAAAAAAACATCTAAATCTGTATAGTTTGTGGTAGCGGAAAAAATATATGTTAATTTTGAACATATTTCCCAGAACTTGGTTGTCACCAAAACACGTTTTGAAAAAAATCTAGATACAAACTAACGTTAAACTAACCTCTTACCTTGAGTTTTAATCCAAAATATCTGTATTAAATATCAACATATGTACGTTACGTATTTAATTAATAACAAGATCGTCTTATTTGAAAGCTTGGTTTTTTTTTTTTATTTTCGATTAGTCAACTCAATTTTGAGTAAATAGACAATTGCTTCATATTTTGCAATAAATTACAAGCGTTGTGTCATCGCGCTTCTCTTTATTTTCTATGCAATCTGACAGTGACCGCGGTTTAGGTGTTGTCAGCGTCTTAAGACAAACAGATACAAATTCAAAAAATATATTTTCGGCTATAGAATCGTTCCTAGAGCTCGAAGAAATTATTAAAAAAACAATGTACTGTTTTGACTTCACTACGATTTGCACAGATAATTGAAAGATTTATTACTGGGATGCAGTAAGGCCCACTTGCACCACAAATTACTTAATGCATTTAACTCCAACATATTTAATACATCACCTGTCTCTATCCTTTTCAAACGATTAACAGAAACTGAACGTTTTAAATTCGTATGTTTCTAAATATCGAACTCAATTGGAACCTTTAGTACAACCTTTAGTACCCTAGAAACAGACATTTTAATAGTCAGACAGACAAATCTAAAATAAACAAAATTAAGTCAATAACATAACTGCCTATCCAAGACTTTTTTACCAATATTCAGGTAAATTTAGCCAGTCTCGATCTAGATAAATAGGTATTTTAACGTAGACGCCGTCTCTAATCCCGGTGAGCGAGTAGGTATACAATCTGTGGAGGTCGAGGTAATGATATTTCTCTATAGTTATAGGCTTTTACCATAGAATTGTACAGAAGGTCGGTTCCATACAACGAGCAAAAACAGGCGCACATACTAATTTACACGTACTACGTACAGCGATCTCAATCTATCTTTAAGGCGCTGACAAGACCTAATTGACCAAAATAGGTTATTAAAAAAAATTGCCAAATCTGTATAGTTTTGGTAGCGGAAAAAATATATGTTAATTTTGAACATATTTCCCAGAACATGGTTGTTACCAAAATACGTTTTGAAAAAAATCTCCATACAAACTAACGTTAAGCTAAACTCTTACCTTGAGTTCTAATCCAAAATATCTGCACTATATATCAACACACGTTACGTATTTAATTCATAACAAGAACGTCTTATTTCAATGCAGAACTTGGTTGTTTTTTATTTTCGATTACTCAACTCAATTTTGAGTAAATAGATAATTGCTTCATATTTTGCAACAAATTACAAGCGTTGTGTCATCGCGCTTCTCTTTCTTTTCTATGCAATCTGACAGTGACCGCGGTTTAGGTATTGTCAGCGTCTTAACCGAATTACCCCGTGACCACGAGCTATACGCTGAACAGACATGCGTCTTGCAACAGTGACTGCGGGGAAAACAAATGAAAGACGTTTAGAGCACGCTACGAGTCACCATAAAGTGAGTTGCAGAGCGACGGACGACAGACGGAAACATAATGACGAGCGCGCGTGTCAACGGGCGCGTGCCTTGAACCCCTTACGAATGTCACTCACGAGTACGCTTGCACTCTCTGTACGTGAAGCGTATCTAAGTGTGCGTGCGTTTTCGCTCTGTGTATGGAGCGGACCTTCTGTAGGAACCTATGTGCCATTACCTAATACTGTAGCTTGTTTGAACAAGACTGTCGTCAAGTGAAAAGGGTATTTCAAGTAGCAGTGATATTGGAGGTCAGAATATTGTAAATAGCATTTCAAATACTCTCCATTCCATTTATCGTAACTAGTTAAATTTTGGCGTAAGTAATTACGATACTACATAACTTTTCCTAACCTTTCAGTAACATCAGGCATGATGTTATATTACAATTTTAAAACTAAAGGAAGGCAGAAGAAAATTAGTGAGGTGGTTTAATCATTTATTAGCTTTGTTTTCCAATATTTAGAATGGCTTATTTTCATTAGTCGATAACTCGGTCAATATACAACATGTGGGGACTCCCTGCAAGCGGGATAATGACTAATTCAAATCAAAAGTCGATAACGCGGTCGGTACACCGTGTGCTGAGAACCCCGTAGCGGGCGAAGCGACCAATGAAATCGGTCGGCGTGCGGAGACTCACACCCAGTGAAAACGAGCCTTCAAACCAACTGCCAAACGTGCGGTGCAGGTTCTACGTATACAGCCCCACTTTATGTCCAGACAAATCCATCCATTCCATGGTTGCCTGGAAGAGAGAAAGCGATAAGGCCGTCCATTGTAAATTTTGTAGTGTTTGATTTATTTTTTGTTATGTATTTTTGTGATGTACAAAAAAGTATATATAAATAAATGGACCAAGCTTGGGGAGGTGGGGGCTCCCACTGAACTTATTAACATCTTGTCTTTCTGGTGCAACCATCAGAAAAACTATGTCAAGTGGGGAAACCTCTCCAAGACTTTTTAACTTGTATGTTAATCAGCTGATTGAGGTCCTCAGTAACAGTCACGTTGGTTGTCATATAGATGACGTCTGCGTAAATAACATCAGTTACGCTGACGACATGGTGTTGCTGAGTCCGTCGCTCAGTGGTTTGAGAAAACTGCTCGGTATTTGTGAGTCATATGCAGTCGCTCATGGTCTCAAATACAATGAGAAAAAAAAGTGAGTTCATGGTGATTAGAGGTAAGAATAAGTCACCGGTGCATGTACCCCCGGTCTTTTTAAACGAAGTACCTCTGAAACGTGTCTCTCAGTTTAGATATCTAGGACACATAGTGACTGAGACCCTAAATGACGATGCAGATATCGAGAGGGAGCGAAGGGCGTTGTCGGTTCGTGCGAATATGTTGGTGCATAAATTTGCAAGGTGTACAGTAGATGTAAAAGTTACACTGTTCAGGGCCTACTGCCAAACCTTTTACACCAGTGCTCTATGGACCAGCTACACGCAACGGGCCTACAACGCTCTTCGCGTACAATACAACAACGCCTTCAGAGTTCTGGTGGGGCTCCCACGTTTCTGCAGCGCATCAGGCATGTTTGCTGACGGTAGGGTCGACGATTTTTATGCCATAATGCGTAAAAAAGCAGCATCTCTGATGTTTAGGATCCGTGGGAGCCCCAACGGAATTCTGAGGATGATATCAGATAGGCCGGAGTCTGCAGTGCTGGGGAGGCTTATTCGGCTTCACGTGACATAATTAATATATGTAATGTTATTTTTGTTGTATTTTTATGTGGTGTTTTAATGTCTATTTGAATTTTTATAATGTGAATTAATACTAGTATACTAACATAGTTTTTAAGACCTCTGTTACTAACACTATATGGACAATTTGTAATTATGTCTGAAATAAATGAAAATTTAATTCAATTTAAAATAAATACCGCCGTCGTTTCTTATCGACTAATGAATACGGGCCCTATGGCATACTTTACAAAAATCTCTAGCACCCCCACATACGAAACCCAACGACCAATCTAAATAAATTTTAAAGGACATAATCCTTCATAAAACTATGTGAGTATAAATTGTGTTTGATATCAAATTATCAACACCCAATTATTTTGATCGACGTATATTTATACAATGATCAAAACCGTTTTAACATACAAACTTCACTCAACTATAAACAGCCTCAAATTTGTTTATGTTATTTACGCCCGATTGCTTTAACGTTACAAGGCAACTCCCAATTTTATTATGAAAAGCTTTATAACGGCAAAATGTTAGTAATAACTTAATTTCCTTGGAAATAGGCGCTTCCTACATGTAATATTTTAGAATAACACTCATAACTTCATTATTAGTATAATTGTATACACAATTCCAGCATCTTCTTCTTCGTCGTATAGATCGTTTATATAACCTAAATAAGCTTTGAATAGAATTCGGCCACTTCAACAGCGTTAGCGTTGGCCTCACAAAGGTCTTCCATAGTATAGATGTTTTTGCACAGTGAGCGAGATAAGAGGTAAGGTATCGTTTGTGTTGTATGTAGCTCCACAGTCACACTGTGGCTTATCGGAGTACGCCACCTGAATAAGTTGCACTTGTAGCGACCCACCTGACTTCTTCGTTGGATAAGAAATTTCCAGGTAGGCCATGGCAGTTGGTGGCTGCTGAGAGATTTTCTGCAGGCTAAACTAATTCAGCAGCCAGGAAGACATGAATAATATAATTATGAATGATTTTTTCAAGTAGGCTAATCTCTATGAGCTATAAGATTTACATTTATTTACCAGCATTATATTCTGTTGTATTGTATGTATAATGAAATTACAAGATGGTTGAGTGGGTACTAAATTAACTAAATGAACTAAATTAAACAAAAACTGAGTTAAACCTAAAAAACGCTCTCGAGGCATTGTACTGAGGATGCTGGCGGCATTTCCTCGCTAAATTGCAATGCTGATGCGTTGAACGAGAAAGCCGCTAGCTTTTCGGTCACCAGTTACATCAACTAGACGTTTCGCGATTTCCGCAAATAACTTATGCGCACTGGAACCCCACAAACCGAGGGTCTCGACGCCAAAGGGCACAAAGTTGTACTCTCTGCCAAGGCCTCCATATTTAATATCTGTCAAATTTTCGGCATTTTCTGCCGCTGCAACCGCTTTAGAAATAGTCCGTTGGAGGTAGGACGGTGCCAGTGTGTCTATATATACACAGGTAGCGTCCCACACAAGCATCCGTCCCACGGAACTCCACGGAACCAAAGATACACCATTAGGTCTCTTGCCATCATCTCTGACAATGCCAGTCGGCTCAAGAAGAGCAGGCACATTGATGTTGGCAAGAGACCGGCGGATTATGTAATTAAGTGTCGCAAGTCTTGAAAAGCGGCCTGCACTTTTTTGACAATAAAGTCCGTGGTGACCCAGTCGGTCCACGTCCGTGCCACAAGAGCATGTGTGTGGAGTGCATACCATGACCCCAAGCCACAGACCACTCGCCAGACGAAGCGAGGTCGGGTCCAGGAAGGTACCGGTATATGGAGAAGGATGGGCATGTAGCCAATGACCGGCCTCTCTGGCTCCAACCGCCAAAAGTCTTGCGCGAGCCGGACTTGAACTGCGGCTCAGAATCGATTGTATGTTAAATGTATGTTAAATCGCGATAAATATCGTCCCAGCTCCTTTGAGATTTTGGGTTGTCGGGAAATTCTTTAAAATTGCTTGCCCGGGGCAAGCAATTTTAAAAGCATTCTTGGCATCCTCCAAGCCCGCAGTCTCATAGTTTGTGGGCAAAGCCCTTAGGACATTACCTATGAGACGTGACTTGCTATGGGTGGACGACAAAAAGGCTGGGG
This sequence comes from Atethmia centrago, assembly GCA_905333075.3. NCBI lineage: Eukaryota > Metazoa > Arthropoda > Insecta > Lepidoptera > Noctuidae > Atethmia > Atethmia centrago. The sequence continues at coordinate 23,444,297 of HG995386.1, forward strand.
AAGCAATACTCGAAATTTTGCGGATTCATAAGCCGCCAAACCGAATAGGGAGCGATGCTTGTAACCAAGATGGTTCATTGACCTGAATATTTAAAATCATTTCTAAACTAGTTTTGACTAAATCGTCTATTGGTGAAAGCAAATTTGGATGTTTCCAAAAGGGCTACAGCGAAGTACGAGTACATAAGTAAAAGGGACAAAAAGGCAAAACTTTAGAATTACAAGAGCATAGTGAGGACAGATTTCGAGTAAACAATTTGCGTGACTTTGGAATTTAGAAATAGTGTAATATCATCAGGAAAAGATTCTTCAAAGATCCCAAAACTTTCTGTCTACTATTTTTATATTGGGTGCCATAAAATTTAATTAGATTTTTACTTTATCCAAACCGTAAGAAGTTTTTTGAATAAAGAGTTCACATTTGCTAAAATTTAATTCTAAGCCAATATTTTCGAAAGTTTTAATATCTGATAAGTCAGATAACACAGTGTCCACATCGCCTCACAGGTTTCCGTCATCCAAATAGCAAACGTTAAATTTCGATTTTAAATTTTGATAATGGGATTTATAGACAAGCTAAAATTTGCTGGCCCGAGTGGATCACCCTGCTGAGAGCCGACCTCAGAAGAAAGTTCATGGGAATGATAAATTAATATTGAAGGATCTGCGTAGCAGGTAATAAAGTACTGATATAGTTCCGGAATTTTGTTTTTAACTTCTGTCAGAATAGTATCCCTGTTTTGTCTGTACTTAATTATTATGTTTTGTACTGAAATGAAACACGTAACTTGTTTTCTACTATTTTCCATGCTTAAAAGTGTGAGTCTGTCTAAGTGATGTTGTAATATTAATTAAGAATATTTTCCCTCGTTTTTTTTGTCTGGTTGGTTTAGTGGTTGCAAGCGCTACTGCTGAGCTTGAGATCTTGAGTTCGATTCCCAGGGCGGGCAAATTGTTATTGTGTTTTTCATCAAGATTCTCAATAGCACCAGCCTAGATTTGTGCCTGGTTAATGACAATAGACTCATCCCGTATTACATGGGACTTCAAAATAACGGGAATGTGGGTTTTACTAAAGGTACACCTCTGATTAACCCTTCGGCGTTACGGGTGTGATGTTATATTTTTTAAATTGATAATATAAGCAATGTCCAAGTTTCCAGAAAACTTCCATCAATGTTGTCATACCTTGGTGTTTCTATTATACAAATGCTACTTAAAGATGTCGGCACACGTTATGTAATCTCTTCATCTGCTTCTGATATTATTGAAATTCCGAGACTTCGATACATTTGAATACACGTGATTTCTATCCCAATTTGAATATGTAAAATATTTACCCGATATTGGAAGGCAGTAACGCATGATGCATTTTCATCGGGATTTCTTCTGAGTTACACTTTGATCAGATGGAGCTAGGAATTTTGAGTAGATACATTCAGATAATGAAAAGTTAGCTAGGTTGGTTAAAAAAGGTTACTTTTAGGATTTTTTTTTACCCTACTATGAGGGATTCTCCGAAACTGTTCACCGCTGCAATGGAAGATGTCTTCAGAGGTCTGGACTGGAAAGGGCCATACATCAACATCAATGGCGAGTACATCAATCACCTTCGGTTTGCCGACGATATAGTTGTCATGGCTGAGACTATGGAGGACCTCAGTACAATGCTCGATGACCTCAGTAGAGCTTCCGGGTCTTAAAATGAACATGGAAAAGACAAAGATCATGTCAAATACCCATGTTACACCCACTCTCATGAAAATCGGAAACGCTACGCTCGAAGTTGTGGACGAGTATGTTTATCTAGGACAAACTGTCCGATTAGGTAGGTCCAACTTCGAGAAAGAGGTCAATCGTCGAATCCGACTCGGCTGGGCAGCGTTCGGGAAGCTACGCAATATCTTCCCGTCCCACATACCACAGTGTCTCAAGACGAAAGTCTTTGACCAGTGCGTGTTGCCAGTGATGACCTATGGCACTGAAACGTGGTCGTTTACAATGGGCCTTATTAAGGGCAATGGAGAGGGCTATGCTTGGAGTTTCTCTACGTGATCGAATCAGAAATGAAGAGATCCGCAGGCGAACCAAGGTTACCGACATAGCCCGAAGAATTGCCAAACTTAAGTGGCAGTGGGCAGGGCACATTGCTCGCAGAACATATGGCCGATGGGGCCGAAAGGTTCTGGAATGGCGACCGCGTACCGGAAGACGTAGCGTTGGAAGGCCTCCTACAAGGTGGACCGATGACCTTGTGAAGGCCGCAGGAATCCGCTGGATGCGGGAAGCACAAAACCGGTCGAAGTGGCGGTGCTTGGGGGAGGCCTGTGTCCAGCAGTGGACGTCTTTCGGCTGAAATGATGATGATGATGATGATGATTATGATGAGGGATATCTAACCAAGGGATACCCAGTAACTGGGTTGTGGATGTGAGATAGGCAGTCGCTTGTAGGGGTCCACTAGCGCCTATGCCTGCTGGAGTCGCGGGAAAGTCCGAAAGGGTTACCGAGGCCCCTGGCAACACAGGCAACGGAATGAACACGGGTGGGTTTTAGTTAGTAAGAGTCACACCCTCCCGCTCCGCCCAGAGCGGGAGAAGTTATTTGATTATTTCCCACCCAGAAAAAAACCAGTACCTACCTACTTTGTACCTATATATATGCCTAAAATATGTTTTTGTTTCTGAAATTAATAATATGATCCAGACGTAATGAGACCTTCGTTCCAGTTACTGAAATGGAAAGATATAACAATCAGGCTAAAATAAAACTCACAATATTATAATTTCATTTTGTTTCGTTCACATTATTTGAATCTATACTTACAAAACAAATATATTATAATCATACAAGCTTTTACCCGCTGCTTCGCCAGCGTTGATGTCGGAATATATCCCACGGACACGTACTACCGGGATTAACCTGATCGATTGACCCGTGCGGCTGTTATTACTTAGCCACAAGCCCCCCAGGATTAAAAGTAAATGTGTTAATTCACAAAAGAATAAAATGTGTAAGTAACTAATAAATAGACTAAGCGTAGGGCTGTTCGCTCACACCGCGGCATTTTTCTTACTTTTAAGATTTTATACCCGTCGTAACTTCTAAACGAAAGGTGCGATTCGAATAATCTAAAGAAAAGGAATTTACATTTACATAATCAACCTTGACTATGAAACTATTTAGTTGGATAAGGATTAATATCATGATACGAATGTCATCGTCTTTCGATTCTACCCGTGTTTTGAATTTTTGATTGATTAATTTGAACAGAAACGGTTTTTGTGACTTAAATTGAATATTTAGACATAACCTTACAGATGATTTTGTGGGTTATGAAATAACTATGTAGCACATTATTTTATGTATCATCAATAATTTTCGCAGTGCACGCCAAATAATGACTTTTATAGGCAAATTTTTGATCCTTTGGGTTACATTATTGTAATTTTCGTAGGGATCTCTATTTTTTTTTAAATACAATACGGCTCATGTAACTCCCTGATAATGTTTCTTTCTTTAGGTGAAAAAATTAAAAAATCAGGTAAGTAGTTTTTGAGTTTATCATATCATATTTTTTTTTGAGTTTACAAACAAAAAAAAATTAGAATCTTTTCTCTTGATAACATTAGTATAGACTAGCTTTTGCACGTGGCTTCGCCGGCGTGAATGTCAGAAAATATCCTGCGGGAACGTACACCGGGATTATAAGCATTATATGTGTTAATCTAGGCTATAAACTATCTGTGTGCAAAATTTCATCCAAACCCATTTAGCCGTTTTTGCGAGATTGAAAACATCCAAACATACAAACTTTCACAATTCTAATATTATATTATAAATCATATATTACTAGCTTTCACCCGAGGCTTCGCCCGCGTGGTATGTCGATAAAAAGTACCCTATGTCCTTCCCCAGGATTTTAAGTATACCACGAAATTTTGTATCGCGAAATTTAATAAAAATCGGTTCGGCCGTTTAACCGTTAAAGCATAACAAAGAAACAAACAAACTCATATTTGCATTTATAATACGATAGTTACGATATAAAGTAGGATTATTGTGAATGAAACGAAAGTGTCTCTATTTATGTGTTTGTTTGTAAATTTTCACAGCTAAACCACAAAACAAATTTTAATGGCATTTGATATAAAGTTAGCTAAAACACTTTTTTTTTTTGCTAGGAAATTATCACATCTTCTCCCGCTCTGGGCGGAGCGGGAGGGTGTGTCAGACTCTTACTGACTAAAAACTACCCGTGTTCCGTCCGCTGCCTGTGTTACCCAGGCATCGGTCCTAGTGGACTCCTACAAGCGACTGCTGACCTCCCTTGTACAAGCAACTGCCTATCTTTACCCCTTGGTTAGACTGCTTGTCGGACGACGGGGGGGGGGGGGGACTTTCCCTGAAGCCTAAGAAATAACATGGGGTATTAAACATTTTACGCGATATTCAAACTAGGCTGACTTCAGCACTATTTGAACGTCAAAATTACATAAGCCAGCCAAAAACGCCCGCCCTTCACCATTTCCTAGTGCTTTAGCTGGGAAGAAATGGCGCAACAAACTCCCCACCAGCACACCTGTCTGTTCAGTTAACAAAGCACTAGTTACAACTTAAATATAATCGTTTTACCAGCCTCGTTGGTATAGTGATTGCAGTAAACGCTACTGAGGTCCGGGGTTCGGTACCCTGGTCGGGTTTTTCTATATGGAATTTCTCAATAGCAGCTCGAAGTCTGGATTTGTGCCCGGTTGATGGCAATAGGCTCGCTCCCTATTACATAGGTCTTGAACATCATCATCATCTGCCTAGCCTTTTCCCAACTATGTTGGGGTCGGCTTCCAGTCTTACCGGATACAGCTGAATATCAGTATTTTACATGGAGCGACTGCCTATCTGACCTCCACAACCCATGCAGTTACTGGGTAACACGATACCCCTTGGTAAGACTGGTTGTCAGACTTTCGAGCTTCTGACGACCCGTAACGACTGTCAAAGATCTACAAATGACAGCCGGGACCAACGGCTTAACGTGCTTTCCGAGGCACGGAGGGGTCTTGGTATGTAAAGATGGTCACCCATCCACGGACCAACCGCGGCGTAGCTTAACCTGGTCGATTGACCCGACATAGGCCTTGAACATAACTGACGAAACGTGGGTGTACTACAGGTACACCTCTGCCCAACCCCTCGCGGAAACAAGGCGTTCATTGATTGATGTTATATTTATGTATGTTTTATCTATTATTTATCGTCCTACTAATTTAAAAATATTTCAAGCTAGGTTTATATGGTCGTATTACAGAAACAATGACGATTGCATCAAGTTAATCAATTATAACATAACGACAAATGGAATGAGTCGAATGGAAGTATAAATGATCAAAACGATACAATCTTTGAATTGAGTTCTGTCAATTAAAATCACTATATTGTGTATTTAATAATAATTATATTTCGAATTGGGAACTATGGCAATAAAATATTGTGTGTATTTTTTTCTTAGTTTTAGTTTTTTTATGCAATTTAGGTACCTTTCTTTGAGGGGTTTGTGGGTACAATAACAGCCGCACGGGTTAATCGATCAGGTTAAGCTACGCTTGCCGCGGTTGGTCTGTAGATGGGTGACCATCTTAAGCAGTCGGCCCCGGCTGTCATTCGTGGATCTTTGACAGTCGCGACGGGTCGTCAGAAGCCCGAAAGTCAACAGTCTTACCAACGGGTATCGTATTACCCAATAACTAGGTTGTGTAGGTCAGATAGGCAGTCGCCCCATGTAAAATACTCGTATTCAGCTGCATCTACGATCGTACTAATAACATTAGATCGTACGATCTAATGTTATTCGAATACTTATTTCAACATATGTATTAAGTTAATTAAAGGCTCCTTTCATAATGCTACGATATTTAAAACATAAATACCACAGCGCTGGTATTCTGATAGGGAACGCATATCCGGCGCCACGAATTTTATCAGTACTGCCGTCGTCTAGACTGTCAGGCGTGGCGATTTCGGGCTCTGTGGAAACTGAACACCTTCAAAAATCAAGCCGTCCTCAATCTCTCCGTCGACAAACACAAACAGCATTATCTCCCCTTGTTGTCAAACATCCTAAGAGAAAAGTAAATAGACAGTTTCCCAGGATTAAACGAAACTGCGAAATACAACTCTGATGCGATGTTTTCTGCATATGACATGGGCAGAGCCCTAAAATGTTTATAAAATAATCCCAGTAGACTCTTAACTTTATTACTAAATGAAATTTTTAAATTACTAAATGAACTTTTTTATAATCTTCTTCATTTTGTTTTGTCCGTACATTAGACGCTATTACAGTGACTTGCACGTCACCTACAGTCGTCGTTCACTAATGTAGGTGTTGGTAGTGCGATGATTTTTGTTTTAGTTTTTGTATTGTATTTTAATGTTAATGTATTGTCTGTTGTGTGTATAATGTATCAAATATTTTGTATGAGTCCATGATACTTGAGTGAATAAATGAATAATAATAAATCTAAAGTATCATAATCATAATTAATCATTTATTTGACAGAATTGGTCTTAGGTTTGGTCTAAAATATGCTATTTTTTTATTATTATTTATTTAAATCACAATTATAACACCTTTACAGACTCATCCAAGGCGATGTTATAATTTACAATATACAAAAAATAAAATAACCTGTAAGCAAGTACACTGTGCTTACACCCTCCGGGAAAACTGGCTGCATTTTATATTATGAAACATTTTTCAGTAAGATTTTAATTTGACCGGATATCAATCAATCAATCAGTTAATTTGTGAAACATAGCTGTTAAAAATTTATAAGTGATCCATTAAATGTCATTAGATTATGCATGCTAAATATTTTAATATAATTTACAGGAATACAGAAACGTCAAATACATCAAAAACAATAAATAGTCACAGTACTTATTATCTAAAGGTAAAATTGCATCACTATAATAATTGTTCGTTCAAATATTCGTCTACGATAATAACATTTATAAAAATCTTACTGAATAACTTTTATGAAAGTGAATTTCTTTTAATTTTGAAAACATGCCCGACATCATGATATGTCACGTCAAAAATATACAAAATTAAAATATAACGTGACATTTAACTGGTCCCAATATCGTTTTACAGATCATGAATTAAAATAATCCCACGCGATCACGCATTTTTAATAATCTGCTAACACAACCTTTTCTTTGCGAACAAAGACCAATAATCTTCCAGAATAAAATAAATTTCATTCGTTAAAGAATGCAAGTTCTAATTTTTTCTTTATCCATACTTTTTAATATTCAAGGACTAAAAGCCTTATTGTATAGAACCGATGGGTGCTAAGCCAGTGGGTTCTAATTGAGAGATTCCACAAAGCCTATTGAGCTGTCATCCCAGCCAGGTGTAAGAGGTTTAAGTAATAAGATTAAATTTTTGAGAATAATTTAGGTAAGTAGAAATATTTGATATTCTGGCTGGAGTTATCATTCGAGGGCTTTAAATTCTACTGCTTTTCAAATGAAAGGTTTTAAAGGTTTAATACCAAAACCTTTCTATTTTTTGTCATAAAACCGGGGGTTCCGTAGTTGGGAAGTTGGGGATGAATTTATCCCAAAAACAAACTTAACATTGTAGTTGAAAAACATGTTCTCCCATACAACGATATATGCCAAGGTCAATTGTCCAACTGTAAATTTAAGTTAGTCGACTATTACTCGTTAAGTAGAGTACAGCTAAGTAGCTGTGATAGTTTTCCTTTTATTTCATTTTATTACTGCCATGATTGCCATTTCAGATCTCACACTTGATTCTAACAAAAAATTGCACTGTAATGCTTAATATTACGCAAACGGATCCTTGAATCGAAAAGTGATTTCACAGACAAGCAATTTTTTTGAACGGCCTATCCAACGATACCCCACATCATGTGACAGACGAGAAAAAAAAAATCATCCTCACATTACGTGCTCTTAGTACTAGAAAGTTGTAATTTGGCATGGTATACAAAAGTGCATTTGTGTGTGTGTATGTGTATGTGTGTGTGTTTTGTCGGCTTGATTAATAAATCACGTTGACAAAATGTTAAAACAAAATCATAAAAAAGAAAATTGTGGTTTACCTCCCTTGCACGTGAAGTAGGAATCATATTTTTTTTTCTCATATATCCCATGGTGTGGGGTATCTTTGGATAGAATTCAAAAAAATTGCAGGTGCGGCTGTGAACAACTTTTTTCGATTCTGGGATCCGTTTGCGTAATATTATTTAAAGTACAAATTGTTGTTAAGAGTCAGGTGTTAGGCCCCGTCAGCTAGTTGTTTTTGGACGTGTGAAAAAAATCATGGCTGTAGTACTGTAACACGAAATTAAAAGCATAACTATCACAGTCGACTATTTCTCGTAAGCTTGTAAAGCCGTCGACCGTTTGCAGATGGAGAATTGACCGTGATGTATATCCGCACTTGTTTGGTTTTTATTTCAGAATTTCTGTTTACCTTGGGCTTGAACACAAATAAAATACTTAATGATCTTTGAGCCACAATGTGACCAATACACGATATTTGGTCATCCGCATATTAGCTCTTAAATGCTTGCACTGACTAGACAGGTCCACTCAAATCTTTGTGGTTCTTTCCTCAAAAGACCATTTCCCACATTGTCCTCACATGATCTGACCAAGATTATGTCTGGGCTTTAAAAGGCACTTTGACCCCTGAGTTTGTTTCGTCATTTCTTCTCAGGAGTAGTCAGATAGAAAATGTCGACTCCATCAGACCTCATTTTTTAATGACCTGTGAAAGTAATTCCGATATCCTATTTACAGAATAAACAATTTCATTTCATTAGAAGTTTAACAATTATCTTCCGTCATCTGAGATAATCGACAGTGACATACAAATGGACAGATGGTCGGGCTATTTTGGAACGGAACCGTAAAATAGTGTCAGACAGACGCAAAATAAATCTGACAAGGTTAGGTACTACTAATAATTGCGATTATTGTAAGCAAATATTTTTTTGAAACGAAAAGCTAATTTTTGTACTGATCTCAAAACGGTGAAGGAAAACATCGTAAGGAAACCGGCATGTCCTAACATGTACCAACACGCACTGCCCACGTGGTGGATTACGACCCACTCCTGATAGAGAGGAGGAGGCCTGTATCCCAGCAGTGGGAACATTATAGGCTGATTATGTTGTGTATGTATAAATACTTTGAAAAAAATAGATAAATATGTGTGGCAAATTATACTAAAATCGATTAGATATCTGTTTAAAAATAATTATAGATAAACACACAGATGGCAATAAAGCATTTTTACGTACTTTTACGTCCATATGACGCGTAGATATTACGTGAATTTGGCGTCCAAATGACGTGTAATAAGTACATTTCTAACACAACGTCATCTAAATATGCAATCCAAAATAATATGCAATATAAATTCATGAGTTGTTTGTATAACGTCTGAATGTATTGGTTTCTTCTAGTCTCATAACAGTAAGTAGGTATCTACCTTCGCAAAAATATTAGATTATCCCGTTTCAAACCTTACCTACCTGACCATATAGCCCTTTTTCAGTCTTAAACCACTTTCATAAACTATTGGCGATAAAAAATATGGAGAAAATAGACTAACTATATATATTACATAACATATAGACTAACTAGTCTGACATGGAAAACACGCAATAAGGAATGCTTTAATGCTCGTTCCTTCTGAGAAGACGCTTTCGCTCAAAGTTAAATTCAATTTATTTATTTCAAATAGGTCATAAAAAAGGTACCTACATTTGAACGTCAACATCTATAATTATATAAAAATGGTTGTTAGTCTCACAAAAACTCGAGAACGGCTGAACCGATTTGCCTAATTTTGGTTTAGAAATAATTGTAGAAGTCCAAGGAAGGTTAAACGGTGAGAAAATATAAATAAATTGCAATGAAAGTAGTAAAAAACTATCAAAAAGTATTAGGATTGCATGAATTCATCAGATAGTATTTCAATAATTATCCACGATAGGATTTGGATGAAATAGGCTAGGTAGGTAGGGTAGGATAGGTAGGGTTGGTAGGGAGGGTACGGTAGGTAAGTAGGGTAGGTTATTAAACAAGGTTCGTTCAAGGGTCGTTTTGCATCCGCACCAAATTTCAGGAGGCTGCTATGAAAGAGATGCATAATCAAATAAAATTACGATACCTACTCAATAATTAATACATACTTGTTTTGTTAGTTACTTAAGTTTGAAAGTATTTTAGAATACACCACTTTCACAGAACAGAATCACCCCGTTGCAGTGTATGTGTAAAAGGGCAGTTACAGTGTATCACTCGGCCCGCGTTTGCCGATAACCAAAAATTAGAAAAAAAATGACCTACTTATTTTATTATTGATTCTTGTCGAGAATCATTAGCATAGTTACCTCCTTGAATTTGACGAGGATGCAAAACGACACCTTGTACATACTTAGTGCTACCCGTGGGAAGCCGGGCCGGGTAAAGCTAGTTTACTATACAATAGAATTGATTCTCACGAGTGTCTCCTTCCAAAAGTTATGGGGAAGAATGGGCAAGAACCTCCATAGTTAGGCACTCTTTTAAAATGTTTTATGCTCTGCAGTGGCCAACATACCTACTAAATTCGCACGCACTTTGAATGAATTAATAACCAACGTTACAACGATGAAGTAACAAGAACCTTTATCTACCAAAACATAATTTTACAGGAAACGATAACAAAACGTTTTTTTTACAGTTGCTTAATAGTTAAAAAATAAGACTTAAAGTTAGCTGCTTTTGCCAGCTCACGTAAATTATTATTTTAAGTCTATCTACGTAAATAAAATAAAATGTCAGTTAAGAGTTCTTGTCAGTTCATCGTCGCGTTATCTTCCCATCTAACTGCTTTCAGACTTAATATCCAATTCTGTAATCGAAACACGAAAATGTAGCCATTACAGATAATCTTATTATCTGTAGGAGACAATTTTCGAAATAGAACTTTGTACTTCTTCTTTCTAGGTAGTAATTGGCAAACCAGATTACATGACGGCGGGCTAAGTGTCGAGTTTCCGTTGATATCGATCTACGAGCTAATCAATCGAGGACACCTTATACTTTTGTGTACCAGTCTAAGTACAGTGTATGTACCAAATTAAACACTGTAGGTTTAAGTAAGGATATTGATCTGTTTTGACCTACTGTAGTCGAAACGATCAAGGCCCCGTTCACGGTCTCGAGCGATGCGACTTGCGACGCGACTAGCGTGAAGCGTCACGGACGCTCTTCACCTGTTTCCGTCCGCGGGCGTCGCCGTCGCGCGTCGTTCCGAAAGTCACGTCGCGGTGACTCATGGCATGCTCTACGGCTGAGCGCGCATTACAGTGCGGTGGAATGCGGTGCGATGGCCCTCGCCCACGGCGACTTTTTGTAGCGATGCTGTCGCGCGTGTTAGTCGCATTTGCAACGCGCTACACAAACGATGCCAACGCGCTACTAACGCGCTACAGCAACGACAAGACAACGTAACTAAAGTTGCCTCAACGGAGTCCATTTTGCAACTGTAGCGATCGCAGGTATTTTTGTGCCGTTACTGAATCGCTTTTGGAAGCGCGACAGTATCGCGTTTGCATCGCGACTGAATGTGGGCCCGTGGGCGAGGGCACACAGCTAGCGACCGCTTCGCGACTGCATCGATGCGGACGCGCGACAGTCTCGCTACTGCATCGCTACAAAAAGTCGCTCGTTTGTTCTGCGGCACGGTAAAATATACGCAGTCACTGGTCCGCGCACTCGCAGCTAAAGTGATACCCGCACGACCTCGTTATAATGGACTACCATACAAAATTAACTATCAGCATAAAGTATAAAATGTTGCACAAAATAGTACTCAAACGGTACTGGGTGCATCCTTAGACGGTCTTATAAGACTATAAAGGGCTTCTTTTTCATAAGATATGTCGATACAAAAATACGTGCAGTGGATCCACAGAGTTCCACAAATTTTCACTGGGTGGCCTACTGTGAAGAAATCGCATGTGTCTTTCTCACCGCAATGCGCGAACTTCACATTCCATACTTCACAGATTATGCGTTAGAAAAACGCACGGCAGACAACTTCTTCCATTTGTTTTCCCCGCAATCGCCGTCACAAGACGCGATTCGCTTAAGCGTGTAGTTTGTGGCCAACGGGTAACGGATTTAAAATCAGAATATTTTATCTGTGATTCATCTCACGGAGAATTTTAATAAGCAAATATTTTTTTATCGAAAAAATAACTGGCAGTGAAAAAAAGATTCTGTAGTCGGTGTCTAACGGATTCAAATGAAGAATTTGCTCTAGAATATTTAGTTTAATTTAATACCCAGTGGTTGACAAACATATACTATTTTTGTGCTAAACTAACAAGCACTGCTAGGATTTAAAAGCAAACTTAATGGGTACAGCTATTAACAACGAATTTAGAAACCGATTTTTTAAAGTAAAATAACTGTATACGCAGACCATACTGTATAATTTTGTTTCCCTCCAAGGTTTATAGCTTAAAATATGCAATAGGTCAATTAGAGTAGCTTTATATTCCTTTTCAGGAAAATTCAGCTTATTTTGGTTTTTACGTACCGAGTAAAGCTAGACATAAGCCAGAAAATTACTTGGATAGCAACTTCAGCAAAATTGGCATTATTGAAAGTTCAGCGCCCCAAATGCGTAACACAGTCATTTTCTATCACAATCCGTAGGAGTTTGAAGAAAATTCCTAATCCTGCTTCATGTTTATGAGATTCCTAAACGATAACGTAAAAAAGCCGAATTTAAATTACAAAATTAGTTGCGCAAGCTTAGTTATTCATTGATAGTTTTATGTGTAAATAGATTGGTGAAGTGCCTTTTGTTAAAATCTTTTCGTATTTTTTACGTCAAGGTCATTTCCTACCCTTAGGCTAGACAGACGTCAAAGGCGCACAATTTTATTTTATTTTTTTATTTGATGTATTTTGCACTTTTATTTGCAAGAAATCAGTCGATCAGAGCAGATGTGAGTGGACACGCCAGAAGGGGACGCCCTGGAAGGACATAATAGTGACCTTATTGGTAATTTAAGGTTCTTCAGAAAGGTCATATGCGTAGTACTCGCAACCGGCTTGCGTGTTTGACCAGATATATGAACATAAACGAACCAAATAAAGTATGAAAGGATCGTAAGAGCGGGGCGTTCTGTAGTTTCTGCCTACCCCCGACGGGAAGAACGCGTGAGTTTTTGTATGTATGTGTAAATCACCCGATAGAGTCCCTTTCTTTCCCGGTGGAGTCTCTCTCTCCCGTTGGAGTCTCTCTCTCTCTCGTTGGAGTCTCTCTCTCTTCATCTTACCTATTTAATTTATTTGGGGTCAGCGCTTTCTTCTAACATACGTCTGTATGATAATGGCTAGAAAGGGTGAATAGTGACAAAACGACTAAAATCCTTGGGTTGTGTTTGTATAAAATATATCACACAAAAGAAGGGTTTTTGAAGTGAAACTTGTTAAGGCGCGTCGAGCGATTTTTGGTAGGGGAAAAACTTATTTAGAACTTAGCAGTAAGTGAAGTTAAATTGATCGCGTGAAATTTTTAATTTTTGTATACTGTCCATTTCTTAAATTGTGCTTTAGATAATCAATATTTTATTGAAATGAAAACTTCTTCAGGCGCGTTGAGCGATAAGATTTTCTTCAGCGACTTCTGTCGGCAATCTTCATGACTGCCTGTTTTCTTTTTATACCAATACAATCCAGCCATCATTTCTTTAGTCATCCCCTATCATCCCATAGCCATCCCTAAAACTTTCCTTGCGTCTTATGCCTACTTATTTCAAACCGAAGTATAATTAAATAGATCTCGTAATTGATTAACCACTTTTAACATTATCTACTAAGGTTAGGTCTGTTAGTGGGTTTTTCCTATCTGAAATATCTTATTAGCAGCGGAGTCTGTATTTGTGCCCGGTTGATGGCAATAGGCTCGCTCCCTATTACATGGGACTTAAACATAACTGGTGAAATGTGGGTGTACTACAGGTACACCTCTGTCCAACCCTAAGGGGAAACAAGGCGTGATGTTGTGTGTGTACTAAGGTTAAAATTATCTAAGTGTCACATAGATAACTTTTACCAGCCCTTTAGTTATGTCCATAAAAATCTATAATAAATTGCCAAATGACATTAGAGAAGTAAACAAAACAAATATTTTTATTAATAAATTGAAACAATTTCTGGAATCCAAATCGTACTATTCAGTAAAGGAGTTTTTAGATGATAAATCGATTGCAAAATAAAATAAAATAATATAATATGGAATATAGAAAATCAAATATAAATAAGAAAATATGAATACATAAATAATAACATAATTTAATAAAGATGAAAATACCTCTTAAGAATTTCATAATAATTACCTACACTATTCTTATGCAATACATAAATTAAAAATAACTATTATATACTATACCTATACACACAAACCTAAATATATAATCATACAACCAATTAATCACATATAATAATATTGAATTTCTTGAATTACGACTTAGCCCTCTCTCTCTCTCCTAAATGTTGCTGTGCTCGACAGGGTCCATATTGATCTTTTACTTTTATACGAGTATCATATGGAATGCAATAAAGAATTGAGAGTTGAGAACTTGACTTTTTTATTATATTAAAGGCAAATGTAATTCAACCTTAGGGTAATAAAGCTATTACGAGGCCGACTTCATCTATCTCATATTTTACAACATTTTATTATAATAATGTCACCCGCTGACGCTTATGTCTTGAACCAAAGTCGCCCGTATTGGGTGCTGATTACGGCCGCATATAAGTGCAGACGTAATGTTTTAGTTCTGGGTGATTGCTTATCACTGTGACAACGGAAAAATGTGCCTGAAATTAATGTTTGTACGTGTTATTTACTAGGATGACAGCGTCGGTCACCTCTTTTTTTTTTTTTTTGAGGGTGGGAAATCATCAAATAACTTCTCCCGCTCTGGGCGGAGCGGGAGGGTGTGTCAGACTCTTACTGACTAAAACCCACCCGTATTCCTTTCTGTTGCCTGTGTTGCGGGGGCCTCGGTGACCCATAAGTACCTTCCCGCGACCCCGGCAGGCATCGGCCCTAGTGGACCCCTACTTTTGTGCTGACAACATCTCTTTGAGGCGCGCGTGGAATACGACGCGCCGTCGACCCGGGTCTGGTCCTTACCGGACGGTGAGCTACCCATTGCTCACCGTCCGCAAGCCCGCGCCTACGGTGGCTGGAAATCCGCCCGAGGTTCCCGACGCCCAGGGCGTCTCCTGCGGCGGCTAGGGGCGAGAGGGCGCGAAACGTGCCTTTCCCTCAACCGTCCCGCCTCCTCCTTCGCGAGCATTACTGCTTCGCAGAAGGAGGTGACGGCTGCCCATGCCCTCTCGCTCCGTACCATGGCCTGAACCAGGGCCGGACGCGAGAGGTCTCTGCCGCCGATCACCTCCACGAGGACACGGCGGTGCTCTGCCCAAGCCGGGCAGACCTCCACCGTATGCTCCACCGTGTCCTCCGGGCGATCCACACAGTGGTGACACCCGGACGTTTCCTCCCGCCTTATCCGACACAGGAACCTCCCGAAGCTGCCGTGTCCGGTGAGGACCTGCGTCAGGCGGAAGGTGAGGACGCCGTGGCGCCTCTCCAGCCACTCCTCAAAGAGGGGACTTATCGCCGCAATCGTGGCGTGCCCAGCACTGGGTTGTCGGTCACCTCTTGGGTTCGATCGAGCAGTCGAGCTGTGTGATTAGGTGTTTCATTAGGAAATTCTCAGTGGTTGACCCGAAATGCATGTCGAAAATTATCCCACGAGAACATACAACCGAGATAAAAAGTATGCTACTCGTATGTATTAATCCAAATTATAAACTATTTTTGTGCCGCATTTATAATATTAGTAAGGACAGTTAGGATTGGTGCCGATCTTTACATACCAAGACCCCTCCGTGCCTCGGAAAGCACGTTAAGCCGTTGGTCCCGGCTGTCATTTGTAGATCTTTGACAGTCGTTACGGGTCGTCAAAAGCTCAAAAGTCTGACAACCAGTCTTACCAAGGGGTATCGTTTTAGCGTTCCGTACCCAAAGAGTAAAACGAGGCCCTATTACTAAGATTCCACTGTCCGTCTGTTTGTCTGTCTGTCCGTCTGTCACCAGGCTGTATCTCATGAACCATGATAGTTAAACAGTTGAAATTTTCACAGGTGATGTATGTATTTCTATTGCCGCTATAACAACAAATACTAAAAAACAGAATAAAATAAATATTTAACGGGCCTCCCATACAACAGACATGATTGTTTTGCCGTTTTTATAGATAATGGTACGGAACCCTTCGTGCGCGAGTCTGACGCGCACTTGGCCGGTTTTTCTAACTCTCACAAGTATATAAATAAAGAACGAAAGGAAATACGTTTGTTTACGGTAAACATAACGCAAAAAAAGAACACAAACACAAAATGACAAGATATGGGAAACATATAAAGTTTTTTATAGTGTACAATAAAGAGAATTATATCTCTCTAAAATGTTCTGTTTTAATTAAAAAAAATCGGCCATTTGCGTGTCGGACCTCGCTTAATGAAGGGTTCCGTAGTTGGGAATGGGTATGAATTTATCACAAAAATAAACTTAAGATTGCAGTTGAAAAACATGTTCTCCCTTACATATATTATATATGCCACAATTAATTCATCAAGTGCAAATTTAAGTTGGTCGACTATTACTCGTTAACTTGTTAAGCCCACCTAGCTGTGATAATTTTCCTTTTAATTTCATTATAAGTACTACTGCCATGAATGTTTTATCATCTCCTTAAACAACCATTTAGCTGGCAGAGGGGAGGACACTCGACACCAACAAAAATTTGCATTTTAATGTTTAATATTACGCAAGCGAATCCTTGAACCGAGAAGTTGTTTTCACAGACCCGCAATATCACGGCCTATCTAACAATACCCCACACCATGGGATAGACGAGAAAAAAAAATATCATGCCCCATTACGTGCAAGGGAGGTACAAAAAAAAATGTCAAGACTTTAATTTAGCACTTTGTCGGCGTGATTGATATGTATACTTGCCAAATTACAGCTTTCTAGTACTAAGCGTCTCTGAGCTACAGCGGGGAAAGAGGGACATGGCGAAACTAGAAGGGTGCCTTATTTACTACGGAACCCTAAAAACTGCATTATATTCCATGCAATCCTGGCGTTGAATTATATCTAACTTAGAACAAATTAATTGACAACAAAGAAGATTCCTGAGGGACAATCTTTCAGTGTTATGTTATTTTATTGTTAGATAAATAGACGATTTGTAGAATTCCCTGTGATGCAATCAGCGTTTAAAATTAGTTTGTATATAAGGTGTTGCTTTGGACCTGCAAAACATTTTAGGAGGTAATTATGTTAGTGATTCTCGACCCGAATCAACAATAAAATCGGCAGATACTTTTTTTTTTCATTTTATTTTTATTATCGAAATCGGTAAGTGTGAACTCCCCTTTTTAAAACGCGGCCAGTCTGTACGTGTCCTTAAACTGCGCTTTCACACACACACAAACAAACGCAACCGACATTTCTTTCACAGATCCAAAGTACCAACCACCGCACGCTCCCACTACTTTATTAGTGTGATTGATGGCGCCGGCGCGTGCATACGCTTGCAAATTCCGCCCGTCAAGTGCGCCTTCGATTAACGGTCGCGATAGGTACCTACTACCTAGTTGTAAAAATGACAGTTCAATACTCCAATGTAGTTGGCGGAGATGGTACGCTTGTATGCCATCAGCGGAGACAATGTATCTCGTGCCATCGAAATGTTCGCGGAGTTATTCCCCAATCGGCATCGTCCCTTACACAGGGTAATGCTGGCTGCTTCGCAGAGACTCGAGTATCGGCAGTTCGACGTTCCCCAGCATGCTTAAGGTCGCGGCAACGAAGGCCTGCCTGTCGCCTTGCAGGAAGATATTCTGGAATTCTTCCGGCGAAAGCCACGGGCAAGCAAACGGGAGGCTGGTCGACGGTTTGGAGTGCACCACTTCACAGTGTGGCGGCTGCTGCACAAAGAAATTCAGCATCCTTTTCATTACCGCAAGGTACAGGATCTCCACCAACTTGATAACGCCGCGCGAGTTACATTTTGTCGCTGGTTGCCGGAACACCAAGACACCAACATCCTGTAGACGGACGAGTGTTTATTTACTCGAGTTGGCGTCTACAATGTTCATAACAAACAAAAAGTGATCAGTGCTTTCGACACAATAAAAACGAATGTGTTTGTGTGGTGCAACGTCGTGCTAGACTGTGCCTGGAGTGTGACAGTGGAAACTTTGAACAATACCTCCAGGTAACATAAGTAGGTAATTTATTTATTTGTACATAGACAATAATTTGTAAATACGATGTTAGCTAAATCAACTTGATAAGTGTAAATAAGTTGATTTAAAATTTTTAACTACGCCAAAAATAC
This sequence comes from Atethmia centrago, assembly GCA_905333075.3. Lineage (NCBI taxonomy): Eukaryota > Metazoa > Arthropoda > Insecta > Lepidoptera > Noctuidae > Atethmia > Atethmia centrago. Next base: position 23,462,833 of record HG995386.1, read on the forward strand.
CTATCAGACAAATAAATCACTTAAAATCCCTAACACATGGGTACCTACCTACTTAACTAGCACAAATTATCTTGAGGTATTTTGGTCGGTCCTCACCCCGTTAAAAAGCAGAAAAGAAAATCTTAAATCAACAATTTAATCTACAAATAAAAACGAAAACCGTCCTTGGGGCTGAATTTACATAGAGAGCCCGCCGCGGCACTGCGCCCAGTACCTACATAACCTTATTATTATTAGGCGCGCACGCGCTCGCGATTAGTTTCACAGTTGTGCAACAGGAACTGCTTACGTGCTATGTAAGGTTTATTTATCGCCGCCTATTATTTTATTCATCAGCTGATAGGTAACTAACGGCGCCAACGTGAACTTTTTTTGGCGCAGTAGTATCGACTTCCTACTATTATTATTTATCGTAATAGCCCAGTGGTTAAGGCGTTCTCCTCTCATGCATGAGGTTGCGGGTTCGCAACTGAGCAAGTACCACTGTGTTATTTTTAATTCATAATGATATAAGTACTTTCTAAAACTTAGGACATCATTGAAATCATGTTTCGGAAAGCACTTAAAGCCTTTGGTTCCGATAGATTTGTAGCTCTCGGACAGTCGTTAGGTACCACATGGTTCGGTACGGGTCAACGAACTTACAGCCCTGCCGTAGGGTCGATGGTACGGGTAATCAAAAGCCAGAAAGTCTGACAATTAGTCTAACAAATGGGTATCGTGTTATCAAGTAACTGGTTTGTTGAGGTCTGATACGCAGTCGCCCTACGTGATTCACTGGCACTCCATGTGATGAGCTGCATACAGTTAGACTGAAAGCCGACCCTAACATAGTTGGGAACAGGCTCTGCAGATGATGAACATTTTCGCATTGTATGATGCTTAAAAATGAGTTATTACTCGTATTTAGCAAATTTTACTACATCTCAAGGTTAAATTATTTGCTATAAGTTGCTGTAGCTACAACAATTTCATCGCAGTCCTGCGGAAGCCGCAGAGAGCGATGGCCGTCAGAGTCATCAGGGGATATCGCACGATCTCCTTCGAGGCGGCTTGCGTACTGGCCGGATCCCCGCCCTGGGACCTCGAGGCGAAAGTACTCGCGTCGCTGTACCAGTGGCGCGAGGAAGCGAGGGCGCGGGGCGAGTGGCTTATGCAGCGACATATGGAGCTGCGTCGGTCACAGCTCCGCGCAGCCCTGGTGGCGGAATGGCGGGACAGGCTTACACGCCCTACCGCCGGCCTCGCCACCATCGAGGCGGTCCGGCCAGTGCTCGAGCCCTGGCTCGGGAGGAGGCACGGCTCCCTGTCGTTTCGGGTGACGCAGGTGCTCTCGGGGCATGGTTGCTTCGGGAAGTACCTGTGTCGCATAAACAGGGAGCCGGACGCCCGGTGTCACCACTGCATCGACTGTCGGGAGGATACGGCGCGGCATACGCTGGCAGAGTGTGCCGCTTGGGAGGAGCCACGCCGTGCCCTCATCTCAGGAGTGGGCAGTGACCTGTCGCTGCCGGCCGTGGTCGAGGCGATGGTCGGCAGCGAGGAGTCCTGGGACGCGGTGGTATCCTTCTGCGAAACAGTCGTGTCGCAGAAGGAGGCTGCGGAACGGGAGCGGGAGATCTCTTCCGCTCACCCGGCCCGCAGCAGGCGCACCGGGCGTCGGCAGAGGGCAGACAACGCCCTCTTCCGGCGCCCCTAAATGGGTCCAGGGACGGCGGACTTGGGGACGTCCACCGCCCCCCATCACACTGGACCCGAGGTGGCGGCGCGTAGTGTTCCACGCGCGCCCCTTTCAGACGTTGTGGGGGGGGTTTAAACACCTCACCCCCCCCAGACTTGAGGTGGCCCGCAGAGGCGGGTCGGCACTAGCTGGGGATCGTGGAAGTCGCATTAGATCCCATGATCCCCGGTGCAAGTGTGGGACGGGAACACCGGGGTGGTTTTTAGTCAGTAAGAGTCTGACAGACCCCTCTGCCTACCCCAGGGCGGAGGACATCCATGAGGATTTTCCACCCCGGCAACAAAAAAAAAAAAGAAAAGCTACAACAATTTGTACAGATCGCCGCACGTTGGTTGAACCTTGCGCAGTAACAGATTTGCGAGTCTCAAAATCGAATTGCGGTATGCGTGCAACGCGGGGCTGCGCGTAACCATAGCAACGACCGTTTTAGTTCAACTTACGTGCCGCGTTTTTTTCGTAGAAATGTGGGCGGAGCCTCGTACAGCCTGTCGTCAATGGTCATCGCATTCACGCACACAGTGACATAACGCGCGATAAATCGCAATGGGTGATTCTGTTTTTTTTTGAAGAGGGTTATTAAGAGAGTTATTCTGAAAAACAATAAAATTTAAAAATCTAAAATAAAAAGTATTATTGATTATTGACTTGGTATCGTATTGTTATATGATTATTTACGAGTTTCATAACATCCTGAAAGGATTTGCAGGTTCAAAACTGCATCTTGTATACCCAGTTACGACTAGAGAAGTATAGAAGAAAAAAATAAAAACTAAAACCCAGCAACGACAAAAATGACAACTAAAAGCTCCGGCTATAGGAAAACCGATATTCTGTGATGTGAGCTGCTGTCTTGTTTATACCTTTTCAGTCAGCCTTTTAGTCGTAGTTGGGATTTAGTTAAAATTTTATTTTTTATTTCAATTATTTTGTGGGGATTGTTGATTTTGTTCGCATAAAATGTAGCCTATGTGTGTCGCCCAGGCTATAATAAGGAATCGATTCCTCATTCATCAAAATTAGATGATTAGTTTAGGCGCTATGGTGGAATATAATACAAATATACATATACTGCTAAAAACATAACTCTTCCTTTTGGATTTGCCATAGTTGGGTAAAAAGGCATGTTATGCCGACCCCAAATAAATTGGGATAAGAGCAAGAGAATGAATATGGATGACACATAACTAGTTAATAAAACCGGCTAGCAGAATTCAAAGAAATTTATAGTAACTCTTTATCTATATATCTTAGAAGTATTTTGTATGCTCGTAAAAACTTAGGGACTTTTCAAAATAAGAAGCGATTTCCATAATATAAATAAACATAGTAAACATGAAATTATTATACCCTAGTTTAGATTCAAAAAGTTTAGTTTAGAAATAATTTCTTATCAACAGTATCCGCTTTTATAATGAGTTGCCAAAGTCGGTTACAAAACTTAGTGAAGGAAATCACAAAACTCACATCAAACGTGTCATTATCAAAAAAGCATATTATTAGATTAAAGACTACGTTGAAGACAAGGAAGTTTGGCAATAATTCCTTCTGCACATGTGAATTCCCTGGTGCCTGAGTAAAGGCATAACTATGTAAATCTCTATTAACTACTCCCAAATTACAATGTTTTTTTTTTACCTCCTTTTTTGACAAGACTCGGAAAGCACATTAAGCCGTTGGTCCCGGCAGTCATTCGTAGATTTTTGATAATCCTTACGGGTCGGAAGCCCGAAACTCTGACACCAGTCTTACCAAGGGGTATCGTATTACCCAGTAACTGGGTTGTGGAGGTCAGATAGGCAGTCGCTCGATGTAGTATACTGGTATTCAGCTGCATCCGGTTAGACTGGAAGCTGACTGAAAGTGTGAAGCATTATTCAAATTATTAGTTTGAATGCCTGCCAGGATCAATAAAAACGGTTTACATAAGTACATAGCCTAAATTAAGTCTAGAACTAGTTTTATCATGGCAGCTATGCATAGAGGAAGAAAAAAACTGATAGATGACAATTTATGATGAAAGATGTCAATGGATAAAAATATTCTAAGATTTTACAAGAGAAAATTAATAATATAAAATACAGTTTCAGTGTTAGAAACAGTTCATTGTGGTTTTGCTTTTAACCTGTGGTGTTCAAGCACATGTAAGAAAGTTAGAGACATAATATGATTTCATGTTTGAAAAGAAACAGTATAGAGATTGTAACATGAATTATTCGACATAACAGCCTTTTAAAAGGTACATTTATAAATATAATATAAAGATGTGGCTTTGTGTAGCAAAATACCACAACGTGTAAGTGTGGCACCATGCTTGCGCGGGAAAACAAATCGACGCAATCACTACAGCACATTCCCATAAGCAGACTGTCAACTGGGAGCGGGTTATTCTCCTCCGCGCCGACAACCGCCGCGTGCTCCGGTCGCCGCGCCACGCTGCAACTCTTTTATATTATTAAGAATAGATTGTGTCTATATTTTGCTGATTTCTAGTCTGGAAGAAAAAGTATTCAAAAATATATGTAAATCTGTTCTATTACTGATACCGAACCACCAAAAAAAAATGGCGCTCTGGTTAACATTTTTTCCTGTTATATTCTTTTATATTTTGTGAATGTGAGAACGTTGTAGGCTATTAAGCCTACAACGAAATAGAAATCGGTCTACGAATCTAGTATACTAATATTAGATTTGTAGACCGATTTCTATTTTGTTAAGTACCTGATACTTGTGGACAGGGCTACACTGTCCTTCCATATCTAATTACATCGTAATTTGAAAACATTGTAAAAGACAATTATTTTTAAAAGGCTTGGTCACTCGTGGAGTTTCTTGCCGGCTCTTCTCCATAGGTAACGACCAATTGGAAAGGTTCACTTAGCTTCTGACTTTTCATAAGTATACATGTAAGTTTATGTGATATAAAATATTTTGATTTTTGTAACACTTATTCTGAGAATCTCTAACTGACTATACCTACTGCGAACGTAAACGAAGCAAAAGGAGAATGTAAGAATCGTAGCAGTTAGTTTCTGCCTACCCCTATGGGAGGAAGGCGTGAGTTTATGTCTGTATGTATACCTACTACAGATAAACTATATACTACAGTTATACAACCAACAAACAGACATCCATACGTATCTGCAGTCAACAGCACGTCCTTTGTAACAATTTGACTTTGATAAAGCCTTCATGTCGAGAGTAGTGCAGCAGGGGTGGCCCAGTGGTAGCGGACGCGACTTACGCGTTGTAGGTCGTAGGTTCGAACCCAGACAAGCACTTTACTTTGTGTGAGTTATTTCATCACCACTGCTCTCAAAACGGTGAAGGAGAACATCGTGAGGAAACCAGCATGTCCTAGAACCAAAAATTCGAAGACATGTGACATCTACCAACCCGCACTGGGCCTGCGTGGTGGATTACGGCTGACTCCCTCTCACGTTGTGGAGGTCACGGTAGCCTTCATGTCGTGGCTTTAAGGTTTATGCAATATTCTCAACAAATATTGTATACGAGTAATACAGCAATTCCATGAAATACTTATCCACTTACTTATCAATCACTAACCCTATCAATAAAGGGCATAATCTGAGCTAACAGTATTACATTAATGTCAGAACTATCAGACATATTCGATATTTGTAGAGATTGTTGAAACTGTGAGGAAACTAATACAATTAATTTCTAAGTAAGTTACACTAAGATTCAATTATAATGGATTAAGTCAACCGTACTCACGGAATTATATACCGCGGGTTTTGATATCTTGCATTGTTGGAAGATAATCATAGAAAATATGAAATTAATGATTTACATAACGTAACATCACGCTTGTGATCCCCGAAGGGTTAGGCAGAGGCACACCTATAGCACACCCACATTTCACCAGTTAAGTTTAATAAGAAAGTGGGCAAGCCATTGCCATCAACCGGGCAGAAAACCAGGCGCGGGCTGCTACCGGGAAATTCCTGATGGAAAACCCAATAACACTTTGCCCGACTTGGCAATCGAACCCAAGACCTCATACCTATTCAGCAGTAGTGCTTTCTTTTTATTTATTTTTTTGGGTGGGAATTGATCTACCGCTCTGGGCGGAGTGGGAGGGTGTGTCCATCCGTATTCCTTCCGTTGTGTTGCCAGGGCCTCGGTAACCCATTGGTACCTTCCCTCGACCCCGGCAGGTATCGGCCCTAGTGGACCCCTACGCTTGTGCTGACGACAACTCTTTGAGGCGCGCATGGAATACAACGCACCGTCGACCCGGGCCTGGTCCTTACCGGACGGCGAGCTACCCATTGCTCACCATCCGCAAGCCCGCGCCTACGGTGGCCGGAAATCCGCCCGGGATTCTCGACGCCCAGGGCGTCTCCTGCGGCGGCTAGGGGCGAGAGGGCGCGAAATTTGCCTTTCCAGAACACACTAGACCAACAAGGCATTCTTGCAAATCGTACTCGCGGGATTTATATTGCGCGAGTTTTTGACATCCTTAACTGTTGGTAGATGTCGTAGGAAATGTGAAATTAATTACGTGTTTAGTCTAATTTTGCACGGTCGGGTTTATTCGAATTAAAAAAACGAACAGTTGTTTGTAAGTTTGTATGTTTGTAACAGGTTATCTCTGAGATCACTGATATGAGAACCAAAAAAAAACACTAAGAGAAAGGTACCCTATTATCGAGATATATGAGAGTGTAAAGAAGGGATGCCCTAGCAGGACATAATATTTATTTATTTATTTAAAGTTTTTACATACAATAAAGGTACAAAGGCGGACTTAATTCCTTAGGCATTCTCTGCCAGTCAGTTAGGGTGATGCAGAGTGCGGTCCATGGCCCTCTACGGGGCTCCTGTATGGGCGCGTTCTCTGGCACCTCAAAGATCTCTTTGAGGTGCCAGAGAACGCGCTTTCTCTTGAGTGTACCCCTACATTGGTGTATAGGGGTCCACTAGGGCCGATGCCAGCCGGGGTCGCGGGAAGGTATTGGGTCACCGAGGCCCCTGGTAACACAGGCAACGGAAGGAATACGGGTGGGTTTAGTCAGTAAGAGTCTGACACAATCCCGCTATGCCCAGAGCGGGAGAAGTTATTTGATGATTTCCCATTCAAAAAAAAAAAGGTGATGCAGAGACGATACATGGTAGGTGCAACATTTGAGATAGATAACATGAAAATAACTATGCAGTACAAGAATAAATACGTTGTTACATACATATACACAGAATAAACTTTGTCAGGAGAAATAACGATCGGTAGCGGGGATATAACGGTCAGTAGAGAAGAAAACGAACCCACCACTGATATTTTCAGCGCTGGGATGTTTCCGCCAACTTCTTACGTACTTATATGTTCAAGTGCCTTCAGTTTAAAAGACAACCGACTGGTCACGATCCTGATGTTCAAATGTTCAGAGGGAGCCCATTCCAAAGAAAGACAGCCTGGACAAAGAAAAAAGAGTGAATTAAACCAGAGCGGTGAGAAGGACATCGAAGAAGACATAAAACATAGAAGAAGATACATAATTAATTATAAATAAAATAGGTACAAAAGTACATACTCGTATATAGGTTATAAACTAACAATACACATATACTATAATATAATTGATAAGAGTGATTAATATGAGATGATTCTACTCTATTTTTTCTTTTTAAACTCTGCAATCTCCGCTTAAATGCAAACCGACTGGTGGCCGTGCTGATATCAAGAGGAAGCGCATTCTAAAGAAGAATGGAATGAATATGAAAGGAAGAATGATCAAAGTCAGAAGTATGAGAAGGACAGAGTAGGAGAAGATTGTTAGAAGAACGCAGATTCTTAGTGTGTGAAGAACATAGATATTGAAAGTCAGACACAAGATAAGAAGGAGGTGTGGGAGAGTTGAGAAGGGAGAAAAGCGTGGTCAAAGCAAGCAAACTTCTTTGGCGAATGGACATCCATTTGAGCTCAGACTTATATCTCGACACATGGTCATATTTCAGACTTATATCTCGACACATGGTCATATTTCAGACTTATATCTCGACACATGGTCATATTTCTTGAGGTTATATGATAATAGTGACCTCATTGGTGATGTTCTTCAGAAAGGTCAGATGCGTATTACTCACAACTAGCGTGAATTTATGATATATGAACGTAAACGAAGCAAAAGGAATACGTAAGGATTGTAGCAGGTGGCGTTCTGCAAGTTCTGCCTACCCCCATGGGAAGAAGGCGTGAGTTTATGTATGTATAAGTATTGATCCAATTACAAACAAATCTTACAATAATAGAAAGCTACACTATTACTTAGTGATATAGGATACTTTAAATGCACAAATAAAGCACGATTCCTGTGTGAAGTATCGCACCAACGCGGTCCGACCTGAGCCTGCAGTCTCGACATAGTTAGCGATCGCTTTACGGCCGAATTCAGTCGCAAAATCCTAATGGGGTTCTAAGACAGTGAAAATTGCTTGACAGTCGCGAAAAAATCTCAATCTTGTCAAGCAATTTTGACCGTCTAGGGACCCCATTAAGACTTTGCGACCGAATTCGGTCGTAAAGCGATCGATATCTATGTCGAAACTGTAGCCCTTGGTATATTTACTTTGTGCGTCCAAGCCTTTTTTTTTTGGTGGGAAATTATTAAATAAGTTCTCCCGCTCTGGGCGGAGCGGGAGGGTGTGTCAGACACTTATTGACTAAAACTCACCCGTGCCCCGTTGCCTGTGTTGCCAGGGGCCTCGGTAACCCTTTTGTACCTTCCTGCGACCCCGGCAGGCATCGGCCCTAGTGGACCCTTACACTTGTGCTGACGATATGGGTCGAAGCCTTATACTAAAATCACTATTATTTCTATGTATAGAAACTAATTCTTGTTTCATAAAACAAGAATTTCATAAAATATTAAATAATAATTGACCGTAATAATTCGAGCTAAAATTAAATATACTTGTTTTCTAGTCTTTGTTCGCGTAGATTTCTTATTTTCAACTACAAAATTTAACGTTTCCTCCTCTTTCAAAACGTAGTTTTCGAAAATGTATGATTATCTTAGGAGCTTTTAATTTAATAAGAAAAGTATTCGGATCAATTTTTCCAGTTTATTGATCATTGGCCTCCCCTAAGCACCGCCACTTCGACCGGTTTTGTGCTTCCCGCATCCAGCGGATTCCTGCAACCATCGACAAGGTCATCGGTCCACCTTGTAGGAGGCCTTCCAACACTACGTCTTCCGGTACCCGGTCGCCACTCCAGAACCTTTCGGCCCTATCGACCATCTGTTCTGCGAGCAATGTGCCCTGCCCACTGCCACTTAAGTTTGGCAATTCTTCGGGCTATGTCGATTACCAGTGTGCGATGGTGTGTGCTAATTCATAATACACAACGTCACGTGTATGTCCAAATTAAGCTGCTACTAATATGCAACAATCTTTAGCTCATAAAAGATGGCCAAGATACCACTGGACGTCGTATCTTCAGCATAGCTATTCACAAAGGTACGATACAGTTTCGTGCCGTATCGAACGTCAAAGTTATCGACGAAATCCTACAAACGCTATTCACAAATCCAAAACCGTATAATTTTGACAGTTCAAATATGGTATGAAGACATCGATTCTTTCCGTATTTGCTGTCTGAAGTGATATCGAACAATAAATATTGTTTAAAAAAAAAACTAATTTAGGCAATATCTGAAGTAAGTACACATAATGTAGGTATGTAAAGTTTTATTATTGTTTTGACTGATGCATAGATCAAAGATAAGTATAATTTGTAAAGACGTGTATCACTTTACATGTGATATTATTCATTCATTATTCATTATAGTAGATATTTTTAAAGATCACATCATTTTAATTCCTATTCACTTGATTTGTTTTAAATCATGCTACTACTCATATTTGATTAAATTGTTGTGCCCGACAGGGTGAGTTCATGATTGTGATCGTTATAATTATTATTATTATTATTATTATTAAGACCTTGTAAACATGTGATAAACAATAAAGATTTGAATTTTGAATTCAAATAAATAAATACATTTTATTTCGCTCTCAAAGTACAACAAACCCTAGAGAGTACAATTTTTTGCCCTTTGTTGTCGAGACCCTCGGTCCGTGGGGTCCCAGTGCGCATAATTTATTTGCGGAAATCGCGAAACGTCTAGTTGATGACCGAAAAGCTGGTGGCTTTCTCGCGCAACGCATCAGCATTGCAATTCAGCGAGGAAATGCCGCCAACATCCTCGGTACAATGTCCCAAGGGCCTTTTTAGGCATAACTTAGTTTTAATAAGTGTAAATGAAATTATTGTTACAAAACCATAATCTATGAAGTACAATTTATTAAGATGTTTGGTGGTAGTACACGTAGACAGACAGTAGCACGTAATAGATGATCTACCAACTCCCAAGCTAAGTCAAGCTTGTATTTTGAGAAATAAATGAAAATATATTTATGTCATTTTAGGTGGTTACATTCGTACTTAACACTTAAATTTGTTCTAGACTTTGATTTAAATTATTCGGGTACATGGAGTACGTGGTTCTATTTCTACGTGGTTAGTCAAGCAGATTTAGTTTTTGTGCGTGCTGCCTCCGGTCTTGAGACATGTCCTCATGCTCTTTCATGAATGCTATGAGCATCTGCCGCTGCTCCACCGACATTATTTTCTACAAACATGCATTATCAACGACGTCATAAAACATGGACATGATCAATTTAACAAGAAATAGTCATAGTTACACAACGATAAAATTCACACCCATTTTTCTGTAAACTTTTTTTTTTCTATAAACAAGTTTTTTTTTTTTTTAATACAATACTTAGTTCTAAATGTTTATATAAATATAATATTTCAAGTGGCAAGAATCCGTATCGTCGGCAACATCCTAAGCGCCGCGCGCCGCGCGCCACGCCGACTTAATGCAATCTGTGGATTTCAGCCCACTCCCTCTCGAAGTGAGGAGGCCTATATCCCAGCAGTGGGAATATTATAGAATGATTATGTTACTCTTCACATTTAAAACTGGATTTAGAATACGTGAAAATACTGTTTTAATGACGTAGGTAGGTAATTATATCTACAAAAATAGCACAGCATTTGTGTTGAGTGGAAGCCTACTTGTCACAGTCTCGGCGTTGCAGTTGCCGACTATATGTATATGTTCTGTGTTGATAAGCATACATCTGTTTTGTTTTGTTATCTATAAGAACTACCACAGCTTTTATATGCACGTGTTTCTGTAACAAATAAATCTATTTTTCTTTCTTTCAAATAAATAAAATTTATGTGACTGATGTTATAAGGAGTAACTTAGGCTACTTTAATTTTAGAAAAACCCACGCGAGCGAAGCCGCGGGCAGCAGCTAGTGAAAAATAAAAGATCATAAAAATGTTAAATTTCGGTTATTTTTACATATTTTGAACGAGAATCGAATACAGAACCGTTGTACTTATAGTTTTAAAATTTCACCAGTAACCCTGTATAAACGGATCAGTTACTAGCTCAAAACAAAAGAAGCATAAAATACCTCCATCTTATATGACCGGCTGGAAATCGATACTCTTCCTTTGAACGACATTCTTGATAAAAACCTTTTATGGTTCTCACCCATATTCATTTCCAAAAGGTTTTATCAAGACGGAGAAAGGTTTTATTTTGTTTTCATTGTCTCTCTATTATGAAACGTAAAGATAATAAATAGCACAGATTTTGTTGAGAACTAACCCTAACTTAACCAAAAAATTATTCATAGACAAAGAAATCGGAAACCGATTTTTAATATAAAATGATGTACTTAAAATATTTTCGTAGCCTTCCAAAATATTTACCTCGCTATGCTACGAGCCTTGCTACGCCGTAGCTCCCACTGTGCTACGCGTATTGGTCTACGTCCTCGACACGTTTTTTACGTTTTGTGATAAATTCAAGTCTGTCAATTATTGGTGTCCAAATATCTGATAAATCCTATTTTTATAGGTTTTGGGACATATCTACATGAGACGGTAAGTCTTAAGACTACTACACACATGCCGGCGGCAATGCCGCCGGGTTCATGCCGAGCGGGTATGTCGCCGGCATAATCAGGCCGTTTGTGCGTACTAGGTTCGTTCGTGCGGCAAGCCCCGGCGGCTCAAATACCCGCCGGGAATGCCGCCGGGCTTGTTGGCGGCATACCCGCCGGCCGGGCCGCCGGCATAGTGTGTAGGAGCCTTTACTTAGTGGAGATTTTAATGTAGACACAAGCGATAAATTCTTGTATACGATCGGAAGCATTGCCAATCCATTTATGGCAGATTCTAATATACACAGCCGGTTATCTTTGCAGGCAATATTCCTGACTCAAATAGAAAGGTTCTATCAGTTCAAATAGTTGATCAGTTTGAAACTTTTGTGTGTCAGTCAGTGGCGTCACAACTCATAAACTGCGCTTGACCAATTACGTTGCCGTTTGCGTTTAATCTGAATATTTTGATTCTTAACTGAGTTTTTATGGCTGTAAAGTTGGTTTCCTAAGAAAGCGGTAAACGTCATAAATGGCTGTCCAAGTGCAGAGCGTTATTTGACAAATTAATATCATATACTGGTATGGAAAATGACAGATTTTCATGACGACCGTTATATGTACCGACCGTTTATGTGTATTTATTTGGTCTTATATTTATGTATAATAAGGTATATGTATTATATTAAAAGTTTTTAATAGGTATGTGTATATATATACTTATAGGTACGCGATCTGGGGGTGCGCCTGAACACCGAGTTAACATTTCGTGAACATATTATAAATGTTTGTAAAAAATCATATAGAAGCCTGGGTTTCATACTCCGTCGGGCATCGGGTTTTACAAACATTACAGCGGTAACAGCATTGTATAATGCTCTGATAAGAACTCAACTTGAGTGTAATGCTGTCATATGGGCTCCACATGAGATTAAATATAGTTTTATGTTAGAACGCATACAGAACAAATTTATCAGGTATTTGTATATGAAACTTTACGGGGTCTACCCCTTCTATCCGTTGATGTACCCAACCTTGTTCGTAATTGGCATGGTTGGGTACAACAAACTGGAGACAAGAAGGGACCTGGCTTTTACCAAGTATATTTTTAAGCTGTTGCGCGGTAAAATGTTTAATGCTGGTGTTTTAAAGGAGATATGTCTGAATGTGCCTGATAAGTACGCATTGCGACGCCGACGGCCACGGTTGTTAGCAGTGCCACGCGCGCGAACCAACCTGCTCAGTAAAGCGCCCCTCACGCGAGCCTTGCATACACTGAATGACACTGCTGATAGGATAGATTTATTTAACTGCTCTCTGAATGAATTCACAAAGGTAACATTGTTTGTATTATGTTATGCTAATATATAACTAGTAGCTTTAATTGTATAATTTAGAATATAACTAAAGACCACGCTACCGCATTAGGATTATTGCCTGTAATGATAGTTGTGTTTGTGATAAATAAATAAATAAATAAATAATTTAATAAATATTTATTCCACAGTTTTCGTAATAGCACCTACCACTGTTTGTCTCTGCATCACCCAAAGGTTGACTGGTAGAAAATTCCTATAGCATTAAGTCCGCCTCTGTACATTCTCTGGAACCGATCTTCTAGGAAACCGTAGCTTAATTGATAAAATCATAAGATTATCTTATCTGATATTTACTCATCAACCTCATAAAAATAGAAAATAATTGAATACTTTTTATTATCTACAATTCTACACCATACATTACAGATATTATAATTGTAGAAATTTTACATAGGGTGACACAATTGGCGGTCTTATCGCTAAAAGCCTTCTATTTTGCCTTTTTTTTTCTTTTTTGTTTTTGTTTTCACTATTATGTTATTTTTTTAAATGTCTTCATGATTTTGTTAGTTTTATGTACTTTTTTTACCGTTGTATTTCCTGTGCGTGTCCCAAATAAATATTTTGTCTTTCTTTCCTTCTTTCTTTTAAAAGCGATCTTTTAAGACTATCTCATAATCATTATTCACACAAAATAAACTTCGCGCTCCGATATAAAATGTTATACGAGGGAAGTAATAATTGTTTTTTATGGCTCCTTAGAATTAGACAATAAAGTGAGGCGTTACTTTGAGGATCTATACGCGGTTATTACTAATAAAATCTAAGTAGATGAGTAAATGGGGTAAAGCTGTGTAAATCGCTCGACTTAAAAGTAGAAACGGGTGTACCACAAGGCTCGATATTTTGTCCTTACCTCTTTTTAGTACTTATAAGTACAATAATAGGGTTTTTAACAAATGGGGTAGATCATTAATGTGATCTACCCCATTTGTTAAAAACCCAACCACAATTGGTGTTAATTGCTGAAGATAATTCCTCATTTTTTTTTTTTTTATTAATAGACGTGCATCAAATCTTGATGACGTAAATAATTCTCTATTGCGGGTCCAAAATTGGTTTACTGCTAATATTTTAGTATTAAATAGGGTTAAAACTAAGTGCATAAAATTTTCAAATGGTAAAAGTACTAATTGTGAGTATTGAATTAATAGAAACTAGAATTCGTCGATAAAACTGCTTCCCTTGGGATTACGCTCGACTCAAGGCTTCAACGGGGTCCTCATTAAAGTTCAGCAGCTTAACTTCTGTGCGAAAAATCCGTCAATTTACTGATAGTAGATACCGCACGACTGGTCTATTTTAGTTACTTTCATATTTCATTGTATTTTTATTCTGCAGAAAAGAGCCATCCGAGCCATATATGGCCTCCACAAGCGCGACTCTCTAAGGGAACTGTTTAAAAATAATAATATCATGACGGTACCTTGTCAATATATTTATAAAAACATCATATACCTACGTAAGGAAAAATCTACATCTTTTTAGCAAAAGTAGTGAAAGACACAATTATATCATTCGAAATAGGGACCAATTAGTTCGACCAGGTTGCCGGCTGGCTAAAATAGACTCATCTTTCATGGGGTACTGTTTAAAATGTTACAATAAAATACCTCCCCTCATACTTCAACTGAATTAAACAAATTTTAAATCTTGTATAAAGCGCACACTATGCAGCCAAGCATATTATAAGTTGGGGGATTACGTCGCTGATAAAAATGCTTGGCTCAACGCTGGCCCTGCTCCATAAAGGGCGCAAAAACTAATTGATTAAATATTTGAAAATACTGTTGGAGCTGCTGAAGATTTCAAAACTACCTTTGCATTGTATAAATTCAATCTCTTATTATATAGTTGCATAGCACATTGTTATGTTAGTACTATTTACCTACTACAAAGCTGCCATTTACTGGGTACGTCTTTCATTACTTGAATGTGCCCTGGCGGCTGGGAGTATGTCGTGCTCTAATATCTCGCTGATGGTGGCGAGTGTGTTGGATAATTTAGCTCCCTTCAAAATGGTTGAGCTGAATGATGCTAATCCATACGTCATGTTCGTGAACGGGCACCATCAGTAGAAACTGGTCGTCTCTTAGCTGCCACAGCTTATTTTAATTTATTTTTTTAATTGTTTTTGTTTGGTATTTTTTTTATTACGGACGCTTTTGACGTTTTGCATCGTTCTCACGTGTATAATTTCAAAATGAATGATGTAAGCAATATTTTGTAACCATAATATATGTTGATTTAAAAGAGTGTCCGTGTTTCTTGCCCGTTCTTCTCCATAGTTACCTACTACGCTTTGGAATGGGCAACTAGCTTCATCTTTATGACTGACCGACCCCTTGGCAATTCAAAAGTGCCTGTAATTGGTTTATTTGAAATAAATGCTTGGTGTTTGAGTTTGAGTTTGAATCGCACGATCAGAAAAGCGTTACAAGAAAAACATTTTTTAAGGAAAAATGACCAATTATTTACTAGCTGCCAATAACCAAATATTTACTAGCTGCGCCCGCATAAGTCACAATACAGTGGGAATATCGAGATAAAAGTATCCTATGTTCTAATCCAATTCATGGTCTACCTATGTGCCAAATTTCTTCGAAATCCGTCCGCCCGTTTAGCGTGAAAGCGTAAAAAACAACCAAATAAACAAACAAACTCACTTCCGCTTGTTTTATAATATTAGTTAAGATTTATTTACTATTATCACTTAAATTTTGTTATTACAGGAACCCCAACAACAACAATGTATTTACAATTTCCATACTTAGAGACGTCATCCTAAAACCAATTAAACACCACCACCAACAGAAATAAAATGTTTTAAACTGTCTCATTTTGACTGAGAGAGTTCAAATTTGTACCTGTTGATTAACGTGAATAATTAATTGAAAGTCTCGGATAACGACCTTTAGTACCGGCAGAAGTCATACAGATGACGTGATCAAGTGTCACCCTCTTTAAATTAAGTTGGTCACAATTTAATTTAAAGATCTGACGTCTTTTGTTTTTGTATTACATAAGTGGGATACACTAAGATAGCATGCGAAATTCATCTCTCTAAGCTAGAATTGGACTCAAATGCCATGATTTAATGAAATAGTCATTCTATAGGGCAATTTTGAACTTAGAGAGTTGTTGTTGTAGTGTTGATTTTGATGATTATAACTCTGTAAATACATATAAAACTACTTGGCGCAATGCTGGTCCTGCTCCACAACCACAACCAATTGAATAATTACCATTTGAAAATACTGTTGGAGCAGCTGAACATTGTAAGACTATCTTTGCATTGTATAAATTCAATCTACTTTGTATTATATAATTGCATTGCACAGGTGTGAGTACTATGTATAATAGAGATACCATTTACCGGTTGACACTGACTTGAATGGGCCCTGGCGGCTGAGTATGTCATGCTCACTCAGATGTCTCGCAGATGGTGGCGCGTGTGTTGGATCATTTAGCTCCCTTCAAAGTGGTTGAGCTGAATGGTGCTGATCCATGTGTCATGCTCGTCAACGGGCGTCGTCACTTGGGACTGGTCACCTCTTAGCTTCCTCGGCTTATTTGTAATTATTTTATTTTGAAATTGTTTTATTTTTTGTTTATTTTTCTACTATGGTCGCGTTTTTTTTATCGTCCTCACATTAAGTTATAAATTCAACATTATTTATACTAATCTTTATATAACAATATATTTTAAAAGAGTGTCCATGGAGTTTCTTGCCCGTTCTTCTCCTTATGTACCTATTACGCTTTCGAATGGGCAACTAGCTTTATATTTCTAACTGACCGACTCCTTGACAATTCAAAAGTGCCTGTAAATGGTTTAATTGAAATAAATACTTTGAGTTTGAGTTTGATATTTTTTATGGTCACGAATCATATTTTGATCAACGTACAACCTAATACTCAAATTGAAACTCAAAGCATTTTTTTCAATTAAACCAATTACAGGCACTTTTGAATTGTCAATGATACAGTCAGAAAGTTGAAGCTAGTTGCCCATTCCAAAACGTAGATCTCTATGAAGAAGAACGGGTAAGAAACTCCAAGGACACTCTTTTAAATCAAGATATTACAAATCCTGGTTACATTATTCTTGTAGCTTCTATATGTGAGCACAATTTCAAAATAAACAAATTGAAAATAATTCAAAAATATATAATAAGATTAAAAATAAGCCCTGGCAGTTAAGAGATGACCAGTCTCAACTGACGGCGCCCGTTCACGGACATCACAGACGTGGATCAGCACCATCCAGCTCAACCACTTTGTAGGGACTACCTGCAATTTAAACTGACCTGCAAGTTGCTGAAAACGTAATCAAACTAGAATTTCGTGGGCTACGCGATTGGACGTGCATACTCGTATATGCAGGTTTTTTGGAAGTAAGCCAATTTCATTGTACCGCAACTTAAGTCTCTGTTCCGGTTCCATAATGCGGCTTAATGTACCTCAACCCATTTTATTCTTCCCTTGCATAATATTCGTAGCAAAAAACTTGTTCTTTTATATTACTTTTGTCAGTAAAAAAATGGACGTGTTCATTCGGGTTATTTTCACTATTTCTTTGTTTGTAATGCCTCTTCTTATTCAGAGAAGACACGAGCACTGCTGTTATTGCATAGCGCATATTGGCAATTTTGGATGGTCTTGAGACTGAAGGTTCCTTTAAGGCTAACGCACACCGGCAGACGGCGGGGGACAGCATCTAGAAGGATTTGCCGTGAAGCATCCCGCCTCATGTCGTGGTATGCCATGGGGAAATGCGGAGTGCCCCGCTGCTAGAACTGCCTCTCCCCCGCGATCTTATGCTAGTGGACTCCGGCGCTACCGTCGCATGCCATCGCATCCTACCGCAGTATCTTCCAGCGCGCTCTTCAATACCGCATAGAGAAATCCCCTTTGATGGTCCGTGGTCTGTCTCTGAGCTTTGAAATCTATATATTATTACAATTAGAATTGTACGAATATACATTGATAAATTTAAAGTACTCTGCCCTGCCGTCCGTCGATATGCGCTGGCCTTTGTATTGTAATAATTCAATGGTATATTAAATTAACTGATAATAATTAGGCACTTTTATAATGTTCGCCTACTGTCTGGAGTCATAGACTCAAGCTTTTGTCAGGGTCTGCCTGATACATACATAATATTCTAAATTAAAGTCGCTTTTTCGTGTCTGTCTGTCTGAACGTGTTGTTCTTCTAAACTACGCAACGAACTTTGATGCGGTCTTCACCACCAATTACAGAATTTATTGCGGAATGTATACGTATAAAACTTACATAGGTATAATAAAGAAATCTCGATGTTCTCAAGTCGTAACAACAATTTCTTTTTTTTGGGTGGGAAATTATCAAATAACTTCTTCCGCTCCGGGCGGAGCGGGAGGGTGTGTCAGACTCTTACTGACTAAAACCCACCCGTATTCCTTCTGTTGCCTGTGTTGCCAGGGGCTTCGGTAACCCTTTCGAACTTCCACGTGACCCCGGCAGGGTCTACTACCTAAGCACGAATACCGTACTTTCGACTGAAGTTACTATATTCTACTCCGTATCACTTACGGATATTCGATTAGTTCGAGGCCCGAACTAAAATAACAACACTATTTGACAGTTGTCCCTACACCCGATATGACGTATATGCCTATCCTAAAAATTGAATTTGGTAGTTGTTTTGACGAATCAACTACTTTTGGACAGGCCCATATCTTCGTTGCCGGACTTCGAGAGTAGACCCCTGGGGCGGGTTGCAAATATTATTTATTTATTTATTTTATTTTTAGGAAAACTTACAGCTAAACATATACAGTAACAGTTTATACAAAATATGGTCATTTACCTTTTTTATGGTGAGCAGTGGTGGCCCAGTGGTAACGGCCGCGACTTACGAGTTGTAGGTTGTAGGTTCTAACCCGGACAGGCGCTTTACTTTGTGTAAATTATTTCATCACCACTGTCTCAAGACGGTGAAAGAAAACATCATGAGGAAACCGGCATGTCCTAGAACCAAAAATTCCAAAAAACTCCCTCTCACAGAGAGGAGGCCTGTGTCCCAGCAGTGAGAACATTATAGGCTGATTATGTATGGTCATTTACAAGTTTCCACATAATTAGTATAATAATAAATGAAACTCATAATAAAATTTTGATAATAATTAAAATTATAATAATTTAAATATTTTACTTTGACATGCGCCATTCTTTTATACCCTTTTCGACACAAGAGAAACACTGTTATATAAAAGTTAATACCATAATCCTTGTGAAACAACACATCGCATACCGTCATCATATCGGGCTCGTCACATTGTTTCTTCATAAATATGTACGGACTTTCATTGTTCAAAGCTTAAGCCGTAATCCTCGATTAAATACGGCCGCTTTTCATATGGAAATTTAATTTGTCAATGTTGAATATGAACTGAATGTAGGAAGTCCCAACAATGAATTATGTGCCTTATAAGGTCCATGTACTTAAATTTAGATTTAAAACGTTTCCTCTGGCAGTCGCAAGTGTGACTTTTTTCGGAGTTTTTATTTCTTCCCGACTAATGGCTCGCTCCGGAATACTTACAATACCAACAATAAAACTAAAAAAATATTGTGTATAAGTATAATATTGCTGACCTTAATATACGTCACTTCTGCAATCTACCTTATATGTCTGGTGATGCTACTCATTCTCTTACGGTATTTTTCAATCACCAAAAGACACCCCAGGAATGCCATACCTATTTCGACAAGAAACCAAACGTTGTCTACCCGTGTGAGGAAAATCCCGAACAAAATAAACATTCTTTAACAGGAAATAGGTATTTTTTCGGGTTCCATATCTGGCCCTCAATATGGGACGTAACGTCCAAACTAAGTCTTTTTATTTTTTTTCCCCTCTGGTTTATTGTGACTTCGAGGACAGTGTTGAGACTCGTACCCACCATTACCATAAACTACTGTATTAAATTGAGTAAGATGATTCCGATTTTACCTCGAAAGCTTGTGTATATTAGGCAGTTAAAGATAAGTAAGTTCATTCAAAGATTACCTTTATAAGATATTAAGTTCAGGATTTGTTAGTAACAGCGCGTAGTCTGGATTTGTACCTACGGCGAAATATTTCTATCCTATACACCCCTGCCTGATTCGTCGGTGATTGCAGTCGTGAATTTATGTGGTTTTTGCTTGAGCATGGAATTCAAGTTTACATCTTTTGACATTCAACGCTTGTCTCAGACGAGTCCTGGATTCACGTATCGGCAAGCGTAGTGGGGGAAGCCCCCAGCTAGATGGACTAACGACCTTAAATTCAAATTCAAATATGTTTATCTGTAGAATATAAGTAAACAAAAACGTATAGATGTCAATATTAATCAAATTAACGCTATCTCCTGCCGTCAACAGCGAACAAATATTATAATTATAATGTTTGATTATTTAGCAATAACTACAACAAAACATTCAAAATTAATACATAAAAAAACATTCGTTATACATTCAATTGTCATAACAATATGTTAAAACAAATAAAAAAACATTAAAAAATAAATTAATACAACATTTAAATTATTAACAAATTAAAATATATTTAATAAAAAATAAACCCACCCCTTTCACCCCTCTCTATCTCAAGAAACGTTTCCAGTTTCTTTGCGACTCCTACACGAATTTTTAAGGTCATCAACTTGAAGCTTAAAATGCCAATGCTCTCCATAACTTTCTTTGACAAATCCTTTACTGTCCAGGCCGCTCCTTTATGGAATGCATTACCAGTTCCAATAAAACGCGCGAAATCGTTGCCTGTGTTAAAAGACTAGTGAAAGAACATTACTTGTCGTTGTGATTGTTTTGTTCTCGTTATTAGCTGTCTATAGTCTTCATTTACTTTTGTTGCTTATATAGTTAGTATGTATGTATTTATTCGCCATTCCCCATTAGGTTTAGGAGCCAGTAGAACCGGGTTATTCTACGCACTATTGCTAGGTTCCACCACTCCCATCTCCAACATCTCATCCAGCTGTCGGTTTAGTTCCTTGAGGCGTTCAGGTGATAAAGGATAATAACGCTGTTTAATAGGAGGAACATCTCCTGTGTCTATTTTATGACGCAGCAGATGGGTACGACCCAATCCTTTAGCCTCAAAGGAAACCTTTTTGAAATCTTTAATTAATAACTCCGCTTCATTCTTTTGTTCCGCTGTTAATTCGTCAAACGGCTGTAGGTGCCTAACCTCCGAGACACATGTATGACCTCTATTGTTTTGTATATATTTAAATGGTAATTTATTAAAAATTTTAGGTGCCAAATTAAAGGCTTTCCAAAAATCAACGCCAAAAATCAACGGCGTGGTAATGTCTGGAATAATATAGAATTTAATAACCTTAGTCACTCTCATGAGAGTCACTGGTAAGAATAAATAACCCTCCACGGATGCCCGCGAATCATTGGCAGTTATGATGCTGCCCAACTGTCTATCGGCGTGTAGAGTCGCACCAGCCCTTATGAATTGTTGGCCAACATCGGAACCCAACACTGAAATGCTAGAACCCGAGTCGAGTAAACCGTAATATTGCACATCATTTATAGAAACTGTTAAATGTGGACGACTATCGCCCGTGGTCTTATAGCGTACTGTTTCTACCCTTAGTGAATGAAAAAATAATTTTAAAAATTTTAAATAATTGTCCCAATCGGACTTATCAAAATTTTGGCTGTAGCTCCGTAAATTTAGTTTTTTGAAGTGCAGGTTGGACAGGACTGAGCATCCTTCTGCTTTTTACTGCACGTAGGGCACGATGGTGCACGTACGCCCTTCTTGCCGCAACGGTAACACACAATTGCTTTGGATTTGCATTGTGATAACGAGTGCCCCTTAACCCTACAACGAACACAGAACAACGAATTAGAATCATTTTGCACGACTTCAATCCTTTGTGAACCTTTCGGGGCTTTGTATGCCAAGTCTGCTGCAACAAAAGAAGACGTTGGTTTGGGCGGCTCATGGAATTGAGCCCTGCTATGAAAGCCTAGCTCCAGTTGTCTACACTTCTCTTTTAACTCGTCCAGCGTGTTGATAACCATTATTGACAATCCCAACGTGTATTCCGGTCTCATGTTGAACTTGATCCGTGCCAAACGATCGCGTTCTGGAACCCTATAAGATAGCCTATTGTAAAGATTCTCCATGACTGCTATAAATATACAAGACAGCTCAGTCGACCCTTGCGTTCTATTTGTTATTTCAGAAATGAGACGCATATCGTAATCAGGCGGAGCGAAAGCTGTGAGTAACTGCTGCTTCAGTTCCGCCCAATCAATAACCGACGCTTTAATTCCTCGGTACCACAATACAGCTCCGTCCGAGAAAAGATCTAGAGCAGATTGATGTAAGGAGGCTTCGCTAATACCTCTGGCCTCGCAAAGCTCCTCAAGACGCTCAATAAACGCTTTCACGCAACCCGTACCGTCAAATTTATGTCCTAGGGATTTAACCGTCTCTTTGTTGTAGGAAATGATGACGTCCTTCGTCTGCAAATTTGACTGTACGTTCGTTGTCTCCTCGGCGATGGTAAATGATTGATGGAAACTCACGTTAACCGAATCAATTTTAGACAAATAACCGCTTAGCTGTTTGTCAACGGCTGCATAATCGGTACTAAGTTCAGTTGTGGGAGTAATCCTACTGAAACGATGATACAGGTGGAAACCTAAAGCCTTAGCGCGGTTAAATTTTTTGAAATTGGACGGGTACCTGTCTAGTATTTCACCAATTTCTGACAGTTTGGCCCTAATTGCTTGTAATTCGGTTTCCGGATCTATATTTGTCTCCACGATATCGTCGGTACTTATCAACTTACTGAGATCCCTAATTTGTACTCGTAGTTCCCCTACTGTTGAAGCGGGTTTCGCGTCTCGGACCAGTACTTCATATATGAGTTCATCTTTGTGAAGTAAATTGAATTTAATGGGTCGCTCCATTTTGTAAAATTAATGATAATTTAAACTTAACTGAAGCATAAACTGGCTGTCACAATTTACAATATCGAGCAATATGCAAATATTATCTATAGTTAACGCAGTTACATAAATAGCAGTCTTATAGTTTAAGTTTATTTTATTTTTATAATACTAGGTTTTTGTATCCAAGGACAATAGTCCTGGTGTTATGTTAAGGGACACAGGTAAAATAAAATTGTAAAGTGTATAAAGCAGCAAGAAGTGTAAAAAGTAAATTATAGTGTATAAAACAGTACAAACATAAACATGAACACGTGAACAAAGGATTCCGCGCGACGGTTTTTTTTTTCTTAAAATTAGAATAACTGGAAGGCTCTAGAAACAGTACTCTGGTTTGTAAGGTACAGCAAAGACGTAACCTCTATCTCCAACTAATACACACGTTGGTCGCCACTGTTATATTGTTATTTTTGTTCCCCCTAGCGGTAAACTAACATAAGCCCAGAGGCCAGGTGGTTGGGTATTGAATTGAAAACAAACAAGAAACTATCTTCAATACAGTATAATTATAAAATTAATTCTTCACAACATAACACACGGTAGCCGATACGGGGCTACCGTCTTAAAAATGAGGTAGGCGACTACTGTGAAAGCCTACTTTTGCCAGCCAGCTTATAATTCAGCGGATAAAGCTTCGGTCGTGGGGAGTTGGAGATAAACCCAGTACTGTTCCTTTTAAAAGTTCTAATTTAATATTATTAATTTGAATATTATTGTTTAACCTTCCAGTTATTATGTATGTTAATATTTATTAAATGGGCGCCAGGGACTTTGAAGAGTCCCGGATCCTGGAGCCGACGAAGGTGTCCAATATTCGTCTGGATGAACGAGGATTGTCGAACCCAAGATCCTCTATTTCAATTTAGTTGTCAGACCGGTTTCCACTACAGAAAACCGGACTGCGGTAAACAATAGGTTCCTACTGAAACCTTATTATAATAGAAAAGTAATAAGGTATAAAAAAAAAACCGTCCCGCCTGCGCTTTCGCTAGACGGGGTCTGCCAGCCGCACAGTCGTCTCCACAAGAGGCTTCGAGTTGCCTCGAGGAACGGGTCTCGCGTCCAGGTCCCAGACTCTCCTCTAGATACTGGCGGCGAGACGAATCTCTCGAGGTGCCTCTCCTGGAATTGACAATACGGGGACCTAATAATATAAGGGAGGCAAATTAACCTTCCGGGAGGTGACTGAGCTTGGAAATCTAAAAGGCTAATACATTAGCCGGTTAACTTGGCCTTGTTTCAAATACAACATAAGGAGTTACGACTTCTGTTTGCCTGATCCTGAGCGGTGGGACAATAGGAATGAAGATTACCCATGTGGCATCCATCAACTCCGCAACAAGAACTTGTTGCGTATCCCTGAACAAGAATCTAATCCATTGTTAACATTGAGGAATATCCCATGAAATATCTAAGGCAAATAGTCAGCAGGTGAAGTACTCACGGTTGGCTTAGGGAAAAAGCACTTGACTGTAAGATCCTCGACTGGCTGGAAAATAGTCTGCGTATGCGCAATTTGGAATCCTGTAATAAATATCCATGGATCACTAGAATATCCTTTTAACAACCAGGGAAGGGCTCACAGACCACTTCTAGGCACTATTACCACCAAATCCTTACCTTTTAAAACATGGAATTAGTTTTCCAGTATCACTCAAGCGTGTTCAAGGGCAAATCGACGCCACCACTCTTTAATAATCCTGTCACGGATTACAAACCGGAAATAGACAGACTATTTCTAAAATCTCCCATATTTCGGGTAAAATGATTATAAGATAAATACTACACCAAGATAATAAATTCTTGAAAATCACTAACAACATTCCAACGTGACGTTTAAACTCTGAAACAATAAGAATCTTCATGATCTAGACCAACAAACAATTTATTCATAAATCCCAATTCTAAAACTTGTCTTGATCGGGGTAATTATTCCGAAATATTAATTTGGGTAATTAACAACGTACAACCTGGCTACATTATGTCAAAGATAAATCACAGATTAAAAATGGATTTATTTGACACCGAAGTTTCTAGAAGAAAAGTCTATATTGTAAAAACTATTTCATTTCCGCTTTCGGTTATTTATTTTATTATTAAGTTTTACTGAAAGCTGAAAATTATTAAGGATTGTTCCATACGATTTATTTCGATGGTTGGCAATCAATAAGTTCAATTATCGATTTAACTACAACTGTGAACCGGCGACCATCAGATGTCGTTTCTAAACGACAGAATCTGACGTTCGACAGGATGACAGTTGGAATGTAAACATTATATTTATTGTTCTAATTAATTGTGAAAACCTGTTATCAGGGTTTAGAAAATTGATTTAATGTTAGAAAGTGTTTACTAAAGAGTCCAGTGACGAAATATAGTTGAAGGAATGAGTCCTTCCATCAAGTGCAGACCAAAGTTACTTGCACACTACAATGAAATAAATTACTCAGAAACCTCATAAGGTACTACTAATGTTTTCAGGTAAATGCTACTTTACTTATTAGTAATGCAGCTGTGTAATACCAACCCTTGGTAGGTACTCAAATTTACAACGTAACAGTACCTCCCCAACCACCAGAGATTTGACCCCTAGGGCAAATCTCGACGCTGGCCCTCCAGCGTCAAAGCAGACTCCAAGAGTCAAACACGTCTACAACAATCTACAATGTTCATGCCTGAAAACAGGAACAGAAAAAGAAAAGAAATAAAAAGTACGTGGAAGCTGGTGTACGATTTCTATTTGTCATACCTGATGTAAACTTAAACAATACTATATAGGTAGATAAGGTATATACATAAACAATACAGAATTCTAGTTACACTTCAAATATAGAGTAACAGACCGCTCTATTAGGCGTCATTGTAGTAGGCTTTGGTTGTCGGGTCTACAATTCCGCCCGCGTTTTATGGCTTATTTTTAATTATCCATGTAACCTTTATTAAATATACTAATTTGGGTTTTCGTTTTAAACTACATAAACCTACGACCTAAAAGAATTCTGGTCACACTTCAAGTATAGAGTAACAACCCGCTCTATTAGGCGACATTGTAGATGGCTTTGGTTAACGAGTCTACAATTCCGCCCGTGTTTTATGGCTTATTTATAGTTATCCATGTGACCTGTGTAATATATACTATTTCTCCTGGAGCGAGTCTAATCCATTTACAAACATGTAAAAGACAAGCTCCAAAAAGAGTAAAAATATAAGTCTGACCTACTATATTTATATAGGAGAGACCACCCTACTCCATCGTACACCACCTTTTACAATGAGCTGACAGCCTATAATAATGCTGAGCTGGTACACAAATAATACCAAAAGAAATTAGATGCTACAAAATAATGAAAATTGGCTAACCGTCTTCCATAAAATGAACGAGACGGTTATTCGCCCCTGAAAAAAAATACCAACTTAAACGTTTTCCATCAATGCAGCCTACACGCCCGCCATTATGGCCTCCAATCTCAGGACTATCATTTTGCTGCCTTACCAGCAGTCCGGAGGTTTTATACACTCTACAGGGGTGTCAAACCTGCAACAACCACAGACTACAAACAACTTTTAAACAATCTCCTTCTCTACTCCATATAGCTCACAAATGTGAACCTACGGTTTTCTAGCACCGTGCATATACAGCTACCAATGCTAAATTAAAAACCAGCAACCTCAAGGCATATACAGCCCTCAATGGTCACTGCGACCAACGAATTTAAATTATATTTTAAATTCGAAGAAAATATACAAAAAAAATTAATCCTTGCTACATGGTGATTTGAAATCCTTGATATGCCATGTGCCAAGGTTTTTACCGGAACTACAGCCTTCCAATTCATACACTAAGGGTGAAAGTTTTTTCCTAATTATACATCTCTCGTATTTAGGTGCTAATTTGGCCATAAAGAATTTGGAGGCGTCACTCTGGGGATATGTTTTCTTCCACACAGTGTCGCCTACCTCAAACTCCGCGTGCCTCCTACTACTATTATAATAACGAGCACTACGTTCATGAGATTTGATGAGCGCGTCCTTTACTTTATCGAAGATACCATCCAATGCCCCTAGCTGATTTGCATATGAACTGCGGGAAGCGCAGGCTAGAGTGGGCTGTCCAACGGTAACATCGCCGAAGACATCACCACAACTAACTGCCTCTCTGCCATGTACTAGGAAGAACGGTGTAAAACGAGTGACTACATTTGTGGAGGTGTTCATAGCGAATTGGATCCTTGAGATGTTCACATCCCAGGATCGATGATCATCCTCCACGAGAATTGATACCGCGGTCATTATGGTACGGTTATAGCGTTCCACGGTGTTCACGCTTGGGCAATAACGAGGTGTGAAGTGGATTTGAGGTATTTTGTACCTCTCCAATAGAGAACGAAACTCATTACCCGTGAATTGCGTCCCGTTGTCTGCTATCACCGTACGGGGTATACCGTGTACGAGGAAAACGCCGTCTTCTAGTTTCTGTGCTATAGCCTTACCAACAGCTCTACGTAAAGGAAACAGTAAACAGTACTTCGTAAAGCAACACACGACAACTAATAGATATGTGAATCCCGCTCTAGACCGTGGCAACGGACCTACTAAGTCAATGCTTAGGGTTTCAAATGGTTTGGAACACTCTTTCGCATCACCTAAGAGACCGGGAGGAGGTAATTGTGAGTGTTTATATGCGGCGCACGTATCGCATTTACCAACGTAGTTAATCACATCCTTATACATGTTAGGCCAGTAGTATCGGAGTGCAAGTCCTTTATAGGTTTTATACACTCCAAAATGTGGTGATAATTCGCCACTATGGTGACTCTTCAATAATTCTTGACGATTGCCCTCCGGTACTACCTGCCTCCAATCATAGTCACTAGCCACCCCGAATTTATTTTTTGAATAACGGTATAGTTTATCCTCCTTAATAATAAAGTTAGGACACGATCTGGGGGTACTGACACATTTATCCCATAACCCTTTAAACCAAGTGTCCGTGTCAGGCACTTTAATTTCCAGCACCGGAACGCCACGAGATAAGGCATCTGGAACCACATTGTCCCTGCCCTTGCGGTGTTCAATAGTGAAGTTATAAGGTGATAACCGACAACCCCAACGAGCTAATCGACCAGAGGGATTGTTTAAATTAAAGAACCATTTTAAACTCGAGTGGTCGGTTATCACTTTAAATGCAGGACCGCCTTCTACATAAGGACGATAGTGTTCCACGGCGAAGACTACAGCGAGAGCCTCACGCTCCGTTGCTGAATAATTGCGTTCCGCCGGATTAAGCGAACGACTGCAGTAGGCTATTGGGTGCTCCTCCCCATTCATAACCTGAGTCAGAGTGCCCGCTATCCCAAAACTGGATGCGTCACAATGAATCTCAAAAGGTTGTGAGAAATCTGGACAAGCCAATACTGGAGCAGACACCAATGCCTCTTTCAAGGTTGAGAACGCGGTTTCTGTTTCAGCCGTCCACTCAAAAGGCGGCGCTTTTTTGCTTGTACTTGTTAGTGCGTTTAAAGGGGCTGCTATCGAGCTAAAGTTTTTAATAAAACGTCGATAGTATGAGGCCGTTCCAAGAAACATTTTCACTTCCTTACGAGTTGTAGGTGTTGGAAAGTCGACAATTGACTGAACTTTCGACGGATCAGTGTGTAAGCCATGCTCATCCACTTTGTAACCAAGATATTTTAGTTCTCGTCGAAAGAAACAGGACTTTGGTAAATTAATTGCCAAATTAGCCTGCTTTAGTTTGTCTAAAACTCGTTGAAGAAGCGAAATGTGCTCCTCGAAGGTTGATGAGCAAATAATGATGTCATCTAAATATACGAACACCTTATTATCAAACTCCGGGCCGAAAAGTCTGTCCATTAAACGCTGTTGGGTGGCGGGGGCTCCCGTCAACCCAAAGCACATAACTTTAAACTGGAACAAACCTCGACCGGGAACCGTGAACGCGGTTTTTTCTTTGGATGAAACGGAGTCCAATTCGATTTGCCAAAAAGCAGATTTCAAATCAATCGATGAAAGGTATCGCGCGTCCCGCAACTGGTCTAAGATGTGAGAGACGTAGGGTAGTGGATACGCATCCTGCTTGCTGACCGCATTCAGCTTTCGGCTGTCCAGGCAAAATCGCCATTCCCCATTAGGTTTAGGAGCCAGTAGAACCGGGTTATTCTACGCACTATTGCTAGGTTCCACCACTCCCATCTCCAACATCTCATCCGGCTGTCGGAACGAGGATTGTCGAACCCAAGATCCTCTATTTCAATTTAGTTGTCAGACCGGTTTCCACTACAGAAAACCGGACTGCGGTAAACAATAGGTTCCTACTGAAACCTTATTATAATAGAAAAGTAATAAGGTATAAAAAAAAACCGTCCCGCCTGCGCTTTCGCTAGACGGGGTCTGCCAGCCGCACAGTCGTCTCCACAAGAGGCTTCGAGTTGCCTCGAGGAACGGGTCTCGCGTCCAGGTCCCAGACTCTCCTCTAGATACTGGCGGCGAGACGAATATCTCGAGGTGCCTCTCCTGGAATTGACAATACGGGGACCTAATAATATAAGGGAGGCAAATTAACCTTCCGGGAGGTGACTGAGCTTGGAAATCTAAAAGGCTAATACATTAGCCGGTTAACTTGGCCTTGTTTCAAATACAACATAAGGAGTTACGACTTCTGTTTGCCTGATCCTGAGCGGTGGGACAATAGGAATGAAGATTACCCATGTGGCATCCATCAACTCCGCAACAAGAACTTGTTGCGTATCCCTGAACAAGAATCTAATCCATTGTTAACATTGAGGAATATCCCATGAAATATCTAAGGCAAATAGTCAGCAGGTGAAGTACTCACGGTTGGCTTAGGGAAAAAGCACTTGACTGTAAGATCCTCGACTGGCTGGAAAATAGTCTGCGTATGCGCAATTTGGAATCCTGTAATAAATATCCATGGATCACTAGAATATCCTTTTAACAACCAGGGAAGGGCTCACAGACCACTTCTAGGCACTATTACCACCAAATCCTTACCTTTTAAAACATGGAATTAGTTTTCCAGTATCACTCAAGCGTGTTCAAGGGCAAATAGACGCCACCACTCTTTAATAATCCTGTCACGGATTACAAACCGGAAATAGACAGACTATTTCTAAAATCTCCCATATTTCGGGTAAAATGATTATAAGATAAATACTACACCAAGATAATAAATTCTTGAAAATCACTAACAACATTCCAACGTGACGTTTAAACTCTGAAACAATAAGAATCTTCATGATCTAGACCAACAAACAATTTATTTATAAATCCCAATTCTAAAACTTGTCTTGATCGGGGTAATTATTCCGAAATATTAATTTGGGTAATTAACAACGTACAACCTGGCTACATTATGTCAAAGATAAATCACAGATTAAAAATGGATTTATTTGACACCGAAGTTTCTAGAAGAAAAGTCTATATTGTAAAAACTATTTCATTTCCGCTTTCGGTTATTTATTTTATTATTAAGTTTTACTGAAAGCTGAAAATTATTAAGGATTGTTCCATACGATTTATTTCGATGGTTGGCAATCAATAAGTTCAATTATTGATTAAACTACAACTGTGAACCGGCGACCATCAGATGTCGTTTCTAAACGACAGAATCTGACGTTCGACTGGATGACAGTTGGAATGTAAACATTATATTTATTGTTCTAATTAATTGTGAAAACCTGTTATCAGGGTTTAGAAAATTGATTTAATGTTAGAAAGTGTTTACTAAAGAGTCCAGTGACGAAATATAGTTGAAGGAATGAGTCCTTCCATCAAGTGCAGACCAAAGTTACTTGCACAACTACAATGAAATAAATTACTTAGAAACCTCATAAGGTACTACTAATGTTTTCAGGTAAATGCTACTTTACTTATTAGTAATGCAGCTGTGTAATACCAACCCTTGGTAGGTACTCAAATTTACAACGTAACAGTACCTCCCCAACCACCAGAGATTTGACCCCTAGGGCAAATCTCGACGCTGGCCCTCCAGCGTCAAAGCAGACTCCAAGAGTCAAACACGTCTACAACAATCTACAATGTTCATGCCTGAAAACAGGAACAGAAAAAGAAAAGAAATAAAAAGTACGTGGAAGCTGGTGTACGATTTCTATTTGTCATACCTGATGTAAACTTAAACAATACTATATAGGTAGATAAGGTATATACATAAACAATACAGAATTCTAGTTACACTTCAAATATAGAGTAACAGACCGCTCTATTAGGCGTCATTGTAGTAGGCTTTGGTTGTCGGGTCTACAATTCCGCCCGTGTTTTATGGCTTATTTTTAATTATCCATGTAACCTTTATTAAATATACTAATTTGGGTTTTCGTTTTAACCGCTCAGGCCCGTGGCTCAATAACGTCATCTCTCAATCTCAAAAAAAACATTTTTATTCGATAACTACTTTCAAATCGCGCGCCGCGAGGGCTCCTATTCGGAGCCATTGGGGCTTTATCGGTTAAACTACATAAACCTACGACCTAAAAGAATTCTGGTCACACTTCAAGTATAGAGTAACAACCCGCTCTATTAGGCGACATTGTAGATGGCTTTGGTTAACGAGTCTACAATTCCGCCCGTGTTTTATGGCTTATTTATAGTTATCCATGTGACCTGTGTAATATATACTATTTCTCCTGGAGCGAGTCTAATCCATTTACAAACATGTAAAAGACAAGCTCCAAAAAGAGTAAAAATATAAGTCTGACCTACTATATTTATATAGGAGAGACCACCCTACTCCATCGTACACCACCTTTTACAATGAGCTGACAGCCTATAATAATGCTGAGCTGGTACACAAATAATACCAAAAGAAATTAGATGCTACAAAATAATGAAAATTGGCTAACCGTCTTCCATAAAATGAACGAGACGGTTATTCGCCCCTGAAAAAAAATACCAACTTAAACGTTTTCCATCAATGCAGCCTACACGCCCGCCATTATGGCCTCCAATCTCAGGACTATCATTTTGCTGCCTTACCAGCAGTCCGGAGGTTTTATACACTCTACAGGGGTGTCAAACCTGCAACAACCACAGACTACAAACAACTTTTAAACAATCTCCTTCTCTACTCCATATAGCTCACAAATGTGAACCTACGGTTTTCTAGCACCGTGCATATACAGCTACCTTCTTTCTGTAGTTTTCTGTAGTGGAAACCGGTCTGACAACTAAATTGAAATAGAGGATCT
Source organism: Atethmia centrago (assembly GCA_905333075.3). Classification (NCBI taxonomy): domain Eukaryota; kingdom Metazoa; phylum Arthropoda; class Insecta; order Lepidoptera; family Noctuidae; genus Atethmia; species Atethmia centrago. The sequence continues at coordinate 23,495,211 of HG995386.1, forward strand.
TGGGTTCGACAATCCTCGTTCATCCAGACGAATATTGGACACCTTCGTCGGCTCCAGGATCCGGGACTCTTCAAAGTCCCTGGCGCCCATTTAATAAATATTAACATACATAATAACTGGAAGGTTAAACAATAATATTCAAATTAATAATATTAAATTAGAACTTTTAAAAGGAACAGTACTGGGTTTATCTCCAACGCCCCACGTTGGGCGCCACTGTTATATTTCTATTTTTGTTCCCCCTAGCGGTAAACTAACATAAGCCCAGAGGCCAGGTGGTTGGGTATTGAATTGAAAACAAACAAGAAACTATCTTCAATACAGTATAATTATAAAATTAATTCTTCACAACATAACACACGGTAGCCGATACGGGGCTACCGTCTTAAAAATGAGGTAGGCGACTACTGTGAAAGCCTACTTTTGCCAGCCAGCTTATAATTCAGCGGATAAAGCTTCGGTCGTGGGGAGTTGGAGATAAACCCAGTACTGTTCCTTTTAAAAGTTCTAATTTAATATTATTAATTTGAATATTATTGTTTAACCTTCCAGTTATTATGTATGTTAATATTTATTAAATGGGCGCCAGGGACTTTGAAGAGTCCCGGATCCTGGAGCCGACGAAGGTGTCCAATATTCGTCTGGATGAACGAGGATTGTCGAACCCAAGATCCTCTATTTCAATTTAGTTGTCAGACCGGTTTCCACTACAGAAAACCGGACTGCGGTAAACAATAGGTTCCTACTGAAACCTTATTATAATAGAAAAGTAATAAGGTATAAAAAAAAAACCGTCCCGCCTGCGCTTTCGCTAGACGGGGTCTGCCAGCCGCACAGTCGTCTCCACAAGAGGCTTCGAGTTGCCTCGAGGAACGGGTCTCGCGTCCAGGTCCCAGACTCTCCTCTAGATACTGGCGGCGAGACGAATCTCTCGAGGTGCCTCTCCTGGAATTGACAATACGGGGACCTAATAATATAAGGGAAGCAAATTAACCTTCCGGGAGGTGACTGAGCTTGGAAATCTAAAAGGCTAATACATTAGCCGGTTAACTTGGCCTTGTTTCAAATACAACATAAGGAGTTACGACTTCTGTTTGCCTGATCCTGAGCGGTGGGACAAGAGTAATGAGGATTACCCATGTGGCATCCATCAACTTCACAACAAGGACTTGTTGCGTATCCCTGAACAAGAATCTAATCCATTGTTAACACTGAGGAATATCCCATGAAATATCTAAGGCAAATAGTCAGCAGGTGAAGTACTCACGGTTGGCTTAGGGAAAAAGCACTTGACTGTAAGATCCTCGACTGGCTGGAAAATAGTCTGCGTATGCGCAATTTGGAATCCTGTAATAAATATCCATGGATCACTAGAATATCCTTTTAACAACCAGGGAAGGGCTCACAGACCACTTCTAGGCACTATTACCACCAAATCCTTACCTTTTAAAACATGGAATTAGTTTTCCAGTATCACTCAAGCGTGTTCAAGGGCAAATAGACGCCACCACTCTTTAATAATCCTGTCACGGATTACAAACCGGAAATAGACAGACTATTTCTAAAATCTCCCATATTTCGGGTAAAATGATTATAAGATAAATACTACACCAAGATAATAAATTCTTGAAAATCACTAACAACATTCCAACGTGACGTTTAAACTCTGAAACAATAAGAATCTTCATGATCTAGACCAACAAACAATTTATTCATAAATCCCAATTCTAAAACTTGTCTTGATCGGGGTAATTATTCCGAAATATTAATTTGGGTAATTAACAACGTACAACCTGGCTACATTATGTCAAAGATAAATCACAGATTAAAAATGGATTTATTTGACACCGAAGTTTCTAGAAGAAAAGTCTATATTGTAAAAACTATTTCATTTCCGCTTTCGGTTATTTATTTTATTATTAAGTTTTACTGAAAGCTGAAAATTATTAAGGATTGTTCCATACGATTTATTTCGATGGTTGGCAATCAATAAGTTCAATTATCGATTTAACTACAACTGTGAACCGGCGACCATCAGATGTCGTTTCTAAACGACAGAATCTGACGTTCGACAGGATGACAGTTGGAATGTAAACATTATATTTATTGTTCTAATTAATTGTGAAAACCTGTTATCAGGGTTTAGAAAATTGATTTAATGTTAGAAAGTGTTTACTAAAGAGTCCAGTGACGAAATATAGTTGAAGGAATGAGTCCTTCCATCAAGTGCAGACCAAAGTTACTTGCACACTACAATGAAATAAATTACTCAGAAACCTCATAAGGTACTACTAATGTTTTCAGGTAAATGCTACTTTACTTATTAGTAATGCAGCTGTGTAATACCAACCCTTGGTAGGTACTCAAATTTACAACGTAACAATATAACAGTGGCGACCAACGTGTGTATTAGTTGGAGATAGAGGTTACGTCTTTGCTGTACCTTACAAACCAGAGTACTGTTTCTAGAGCCTTCCAGTTATTCTAATTTTAAGAAAAAAAAAACCGTCGCGCGGAATCCTTTGTTCACGTGTTCATGTTTATGTTTGTACTGTTTTATACACTATAATTTACTTTTTACACTTCTTGCTGCTTTATACACTTTACAATTTTATTTTACCTGTGTCCCTTAACATAACACCAGGACTATTGTCCTTGGATACAAAAACCTAGTATTATAAAAATAAAATAAACTTAAACTATAAGACTGCTATTTATGTAACTGCGTTAACTATAGATAATATTTGCATATTGCTCGATATTGTAAATTGTGACAGCCAGTTTATGCTTCAGTTAAGTTTAAATTATCATTAATTTTACAAAATGGAGCGACCCATTAAATTCAATTTACTTCACAAAGATGAACTCATATATGAAGTACTGGTCCGAGACGCGAAACCCGCTTCAACAGTAGGGGAACTACGAGTACAAATTAGGGATCTCAGTAAGTTGATAAGTACCGACGATATCGTGGAGACAAATATAGATCCGGAAACCGAATTACAAGCAATTAGGGCCAAACTGTCAGAAATTGGTGAAATACTAGACAGGTACCCGTCCAATTTCAAAAAATTTAACCGCGCTAAGGCTTTAGGTTTCCACCTGTATCATCGTTTCAGTAGGATTACTCCCACAACTGAACTTAGTACCGATTATGCAGCCGTTGACAAACAGCTAAGCGGTTATTTGTCTAAAATTGATTCGGTTAACGTGAGTTTCCATCAATCATTTACCATCGCCGAGGAGACAACGAACGTACAGTCAAATTTGCAGACGAAGGACGTCATCATTTCCTACAACAAAGAGACGGTTAAATCCCTAGGACATAAATTTGACGGTACGGGTTGCGTGAAAGCGTTTATTGAGCGTCTTGAGGAGCTTTGCGAGGCCAGAGGTATTAGCGAAGCCTCCTTACATCAATCTGCTCTAGATCTTTTCTCGGACGGAGCTGTATTGTGGTACCGAGGAATTAAAGCGTCGGTTATTGATTGGGCGGAACTGAAGCAGCAGTTACTCACAGCTTTCGCTCCGCCTGATTACGATATGCGTCTCATTTCTGAAATAACAAATAGAACGCAAGGGTCGACTGAGCTGTCTTGTATATTTATAGCAGTCATGGAGAATCTTTACAATAGGCTATCTTATAGGGTTCCAGAACGCGATCGTTTGGCACGGATCAAGTTCAACATGAGACCGGAATACACGTTGGGATTGTCAATAATGGTTATCAACACGCTGGACGAGTTAAAAGAGAAGTGTAGACAACTGGAGCTAGGCTTTCATAGCAGGGCTCAATTCCATGAGCCGCCCAAACCAACGTCTTCTTTTGTTGCAGCAGACTTGGCATACAAAGCCCCGAAAGGTTCACAAAGGATTGAAGTCGTGCAAAATGATTCTAATTCGTTGTTCTGTGTTCGTTGTAGGGTTAAGGGGCACTCGTTATCACAATGCAAATCCAAAGCAATTGTGTGTTACCGTTGCGGCAAGAAGGGCGTACGTGCACCATCGTGCCCTACGTGCAGTAAAAAGCAGAAGGATGCTCAGTCCTGTCCAACCTGCACTTCAAAAAACTAAATTTACGGAGCTACAGCCAAAATTTTGATAAGTCCGATTGGGACAATTATTTAAAATTTTTAAAATTATTTTTTCATTCACTAAGGGTAGAAACAGTACGCTATAAGACCACGGGCGATAGTCGTCCACATTTAACAGTTTCTATAAATGATGTGCAATATTACGGTTTACTCGACTCGGGTTCTAGCATTTCAGTGTTGGGTTCCGATGTTGGCCAACAATTCATAAGGGCTGGTGCGACTCTACACGCCGATAGACAGTTGGGCAGCATCATAACTGCCAATGATTCGCGGGCATCCGTGGAGGGTTATTTATTCTTACCAGTGACTCTCATGAGAGTGACTAAGGTTATTAAATTCTATATTATTCCAGACATTACCACGCCGTTGATTTTTGGCGTTGATTTTTGGAAAGCCTTTAATTTGGCACCTAAAATTTTTAATAAATTACCATTTAAATATATACAAAACAATAGAGGTCATACATGTGTCTCGGAGGTTAGGCACCTACAGCCGTTTGACGAATTAACAGCGGAACAAAAGAATGAAGCGGAGTTATTAATTAAAGATTTCAAAAAGGTTTCCTTTGAGGCTAAAGGATTGGGTCGTACCCATCTGCTGCGTCATAAAATAGACACAGGAGATGTTCCTCCTATTAAACAGCGTTATTATCCTTTATCACCTGAACGCCTCAAGGAACTAAACCGACAGCTGGATGAGATGTTGGAGATGGGAGTGGTGGAACCTAGCAATAGTGCGTGGAATAACCCGGTTCTACTGGCTCCTAAACCTAATGGGGAATGGCGATTTTGCCTGGACAGCCGAAAGCTGAATGCGGTCAGCAAGCAGGATGCGTATCCACTACCCTACGTCTCTCACATCTTAGACCAGTTGCGGGACGCGCGATACCTTTCATCGATTGATTTGAAATCTGCTTTTTGGCAAATCGAATTGGACTCCGTTTCATCCAAAGAAAAAACCGCGTTCACGGTTCCCGGTCGAGGTTTGTTCCAGTTTAAAGTTATGTGCTTTGGGTTGACGGGAGCCCCCGCCACCCAACAGCGTTTAATGGACAGACTTTTCGGCCCGGAGTTTGATAATAAGGTGTTCGTATATTTAGATGACATCATTATTTGCTCATCAACCTTCGAGGAGCACATTTCGCTTCTTCAACGAGTTTTAGACAAACTAAAGCAGGCTAATTTGGCAATTAATTTACCAAAGTCCTGTTTCTTTCGACGAGAACTAAAATATCTTGGTTACAAAGTGGATGAGCATGGCTTACACACTGATCCGTCGAAAGTTCAGTCAATTGTCGACTTTCCAACACCTACAACTCGTAAGGAAGTGAAAATGTTTCTTGGAACGGCCTCATACTATCGACGTTTTATTAAAAACTTTAGCTCGATAGCAGCCCCTTTAAACGCACTAACAAGTACAAGCAAAAAAGCGCCGCCTTTTGAGTGGACGGCTGAAACAGAAACCGCGTTCTCAACCTTGAAAGAGGCATTGGTGTCTGCTCCAGTATTGGCTTGTCCAGATTTCTCACAACCTTTTGAGATTCATTGTGACGCATCCAGTTTTGGGATAGCGGGCACTCTGACTCAGGTTATGAATGGGGAGGAGCACCCAATAGCCTACTGCAGTCGTTCGCTTAATCCGGCGGAACGCAATTATTCAGCAACGGAGCGTGAGGCTCTCGCTGTAGTCTTCGCCGTGGAACACTATCGTCCTTATGTAGAAGGCGGTCCTGCATTTAAAGTGATAACCGACCACTCGAGTTTAAAATGGTTCTTTAATTTAAACAATCCCTCTGGTCGATTAGCTCGTTGGGGTTGTCGGTTATCACCTTATAACTTCACTATTGAACACCGCAAGGGCAGGGACAATGTGGTTCCAGATGCCTTATCTCGTGGCGTTCCGGTGCTGGAAATTAAAGTGCCTGACACGGACACTTGGTTTAAAGGGTTATGGGATAAATGTGTCAGTACCCCCAGATCGTGTCCTAACTTTATTATTAAGGAGGATAAACTATACCGTTATTCAAAAAATAAATTCGGGGTGGCTAGTGACTATGATTGGAAGCAGGTAGTACCGGAGGGCAATCGTCAAGAATTATTGAAGAGTCACCATAGTGGCGAATTATCACCACATTTTGGAGTGTATAAAACCTATAAAGGACTTGCACTCCGATACTACTGGCCTAACATGTATAAGGATGTGATTAACTACGTTGGTAAATGCGATACGTGCGCCGCATATAAACACTCACAATTACCTCCTCCCGGTCTCTTAGGTGATGCGAAAGAGTGTTCCAAACCATTTGAAACCTTAAGCATTGACTTAGTAGGTCCGTTGCCACGGTCTAGAGCGGGATTCACATATCTCTTAGTTGTCGTGTGTTGCTTTACGAAGTACTGTTTACTGTTTCCTTTACGTAGAGCTGTTGGTAAGGCTATAGCACAGAAACTAGAAGACGGCGTTTTCCTCGTACACGGTATACCCCGTACGGTGATAGCAGACAACGGGACGCAATTCACGGGTAATGAGTTTCGTTCACTCTTGGAGAGGTACAAAATACCTCAAATCCACTTCACACCTCGTTATTGCCCAAGCGTGAACACCGTGGAACGCTATAACCGTACCATAATGACCGCGGTATCAATTCTCGTGGAGGATGATCATCGATCCTGGGATGTGAACATCTCAAGGATCCAATTCGCTATGAACACCTCCACAAATGTAGTCACTCGTTTTACACCGTTCTTCCTAGTACATGGCAGAGAGGCAGTTAGTTGTGGTGATGTCTTCGGCGATGTTACCGTTGGACAGCCCACTCTAGCCTGCGCTTCCCGCAGTTCATATGCAAATCAGCTAGGGGCATTGGATGGTATCTTCGATAAAGTAAAGGACGCGCTCATCAAATCTCATGAACGTAGTGCTCGTTATTATAATAGTAGTAGGAGGCACGCGGAGTTTGAGGTAGGCGACACTGTGTGGAAGAAAACATATCCCCAGAGTGACGCCTCCAAATTCTTTATGGCCAAATTAGCACCTAAATACGAGAGATGTATAATTAGGAAAAAACTTTCACCCTTAGTGTATGAATTGGAAGGCTGTAGTTCCGGTAAAAACCTTGGCACATGGCATATCAAGGATTTCAAATCACCATGTAGCAAGGATTAATTTTTTTTGTATATTTTCTTCGAATTTAAAATATAATTTAAATTCGTTGGTCGCAGTGACCATTGAGGGCTGTATATGCCTTGAGGTTGCTGGTTTTTAATTTAGCATTGGTAGCTGTATATGCACGGTGCTAGAAAACCGTAGGTTCACATTTGTGAGCTATATGGAGTAGAGAAGGAGATTGTTTAAAAGTTGTTTGTAGTCTGTGGTTGTTGCAGGTTTGACACCCCTGTAGAGTGTATAAAACCTCCGGACTGCTGGTAAGGCAGCAAAATGATAGTCCTGAGATTGGAGGCCATAATGGCGGGCGTGTAGGCTGCATTGATGGAAAACGTTTAAGTTGGTATTTTTTTTCCGGGGCGAATAACCGTCTCGTTCATTTTATGGAAGACGGTTAGCCAATTTTCATTATTTTGTAGCATCTAATTTCTTTTGGTATTATTTGTGTACCAGCTCAGCATTATTATAGGCTGTCAGCTCATTGTAAAAGGTGGTGTACGATGGAGTAGGGTGGTCTCTCCTATATAAATATAGTAGGTCAGACTTATATTTTTACTCTTTTTGGAGCTTGTCTTTTACATGTGTGTAAATGGATTAGACTCGCTCCAGGAGAAATAGTATATATTACACAGGTCACATGGATAACTATAAATAAGCCATATAACACGGGCGGAATTGTAGACTCGTTAACCAAAGCCATCTACAATGTCGCCTAATAGAGCGGGTTGTTACTCTATACTTGAAGTGTGACCAGAATTCTTTTAGGTCGTAGGTTTATGTAGTTTAAAATGAAAACCCAAATTAGTATATTTAATAAAGGTTACATGGATAATTAAAAATAAGCCATAAAACACGGGCGGAATTGTAGACCCGACAACCAAAGCCTACTACAATGACGCCTAATAGAGCGGGTTGTTACTCTATACTTGAAGTGTAACTAGAATTCTGTATTGTTTATGTATATACCTTATCCTACCTATATAGTATCATTTAAGTTTACATCAGCTATGACAAATAGAAATCGTACACCAGCTTCCACGTATTTTTTTTTCTTTTCTTTTTCTGTTCCTGTTTTCAGGCATGAACATTGTAGATTGTTGTAGACGTGTTTGACTCTTGGAGTCTGCTTTGACGCTGGAGGGCCAGCGTCGAGATTTGCCCTAGGGGTCAAATCTCTGGTGGTTGGGGAGGTACTGTTACGTTGTAAATTTGAGTACCTACCAAGGGTTGGTATTACACAGCTGCATTACTAATAAGTAAAGTAGCATTTACCTGAAAACATTAGTAGTACCTTATGAGGTTTCTGAGTAATTTATTTCATTGTAGTGTGCAAGTAACTTTGGTCTGCACTTGATGGAAGGACTCATTCCTTCAACTATATTTCGTCACTGGACTCTTTAGTAAACACTTTCTAACATTAAATCAATTTTCTAAACCCTGATAACAGGTTTTCACAATTAATTAGAACAATAAATATAATGTTTACATTCCAACTGTCATCCTGTCGAACGTCAGATTCTGTCGTTTAGAAACGACATCTGATGGTCGCCGGTTCACAGTTGTAGTTAAATCGATAATTGAACTTATTGATTGCCAACCATCGAAATAAATCGTATGGAACAATCCTTAATAATTTTCAGCTTTCAGTAAAACTTAATAATAAAATAAATAACCGAAAGCGGAAATGAAATAGTTTTTACAATATAGACTTTTCTTCTAGAAACTTCGGTGTCAAATAAATCCATTTTTAATCTGTGATTTATCTTTGACATAATGTAGCCAGGTTGTACGTTGTTAATTACCCAAATTAATATTTCGGAATAATTACCCCGATCAAGACAAGTTTTAGAATTGGGATTTATGAATAAATTGTTTGTTGGTCTAGATCATGAAGATTCTTATTGTTTCAGAGTTTAAACGTCACGTTGGAATGTTGTTAGTGATTTTCAAGAATTTATTATCTTGGTGTAGTATTTATCTTATAATCATTTTACCCGAAATATGGGAGATTTTAGAAATAGTCTGTCTATTTCCGGTTTGTAATCCGTGACAGGATTATTAAAGAGTGGTGGCGTCTATTTGCCCTTGAACACGCTTGAGTGATACTGGAAAACTAATTCCATGTTTTAAAAGGTAAGGATTTGGTGGTAATAGTGCCTAGAAGTGGTCTGTGAGCCCTTCCCTGGTTGTTAAAAGGATATTCTAGTGATCCATGGATATTTATTACAGGATTCCAAATTGCGCATACGCAGACTATTTTCCAGCCAGTCGAGGATCTTACAGTCAAGTGCTTTTTCCCTAAGCCAACCGTGAGTACTTCACCTGCTGACTATTTGCCTTAGATATTTCATGGGATATTCCTCAGTGTTAACAATGGATTAGATTCTTGTTCAGGGATACGCAACAAGTCCTTGTTGTGAAGTTGATGGATGCCACATGGGTAATCCTCATTACTCTTGTCCCACCGCTCAGGATCAGGCAAACAGAAGTCGTAACTCCTTATGTTGTATTTGAAACAAGGCCAAGTTAACCGGCTAATGTATTAGCCTTTTAGATTTCCAAGCTCAGTCACCTCCCGGAAGGTTAATTTGCTTCCCTTATATTATTAGGTCCCCGTATTGTCAATTCCAGGAGAGGCACCTCGAGAGATTCGTCTCGCCGCCAGTATCTAGAGGAGAGTCTGGGACCTGGACGCGAGACCCGTTCCTCGAGGCAACTCGAAGCCTCTTGTGGAGACGACTGTGCGGCTGGCAGACCCCGTCTAGCGAAAGCGCAGGCGGGACGGTTTTTTTTTTTATACCTTATTACTTTTCTATTATAATAAGGTTTCAGTAGGAACCTATTGTTTACCGCAGTCCGGTTTTCTGTAGTGGAAACCGGTCTGACAACTAAATTGAAATAGAGGATCTTGGGTTCGACAATCCTCGTTCATCCAGACGAATATTGGACACCTTCGTCGGCTCCAGGATCCGGGACTCTTCAAAGTCCCTGGCGCCCATTTAATAAATATTAACATACATAATAACTGGAAGGTTAAACAATAATATTCAAATTAATAATATTAAATTAGAACTTTTAAAAGGAACAGTACTGGGTTTATCTCCAACTCCCCACGACCGAAGCTTTATCCGCTGAATTATAAGCTGGCTGGCAAAAGTAGGCTTTCACAGTAGTCGCCTACCTCATTTTTAAGACGGTAGCCCCGTATCGGCTACCGTGTGTTATGTTGTGAAGAATTAATTTTATAATTATACTGTATTGAAGATAGTTTCTTGTTTGTTTTCAATTCAATACCCAACCACCTGGCCTCTGGGCTTATGTTAGTTTACCGCTAGGGGGAACAAAAATAGAAATATAACAATATTATATACTTTTTATTTGCACCAAAGACAACCCCATTTTATGTCTAGAAAATCACTGTCCGTTCCATGGTTGCCTGGAAGAGATCGCAGTAAGCGATAAGGCAGCATTTATTTTTTATTTTTATAATGTATAATCTGGTGTACAATAAAGTATATAAATATAAATAAATAAATTTTGTAAAATGTCATAAAATTATAATTTGTTATCCAGGTACTCATTGATTGTGTTCTCGTTCTTTAATATTTAATAAAAAGGCGGCACAGACTGGATGATCAAACCATAAGAAATCGGTTGCACGAAGTTAATCTGTGTTCTCGAAGGCTGCTACGTGTACCACCTATTGAGAGGAGTGTCTCTTCTGCCCAGTATTTACAAGCCTAATGTAAACGGAGCAGAGCCCGTTTACAATAGGCTTGTGAATACTGAAATTGGGCAGAAGAGGCACTTCTCTTCTGTCAGCGTGCAAATTCGTCACAAAAACACATAACGTTGTGACGAATCTCGCTTTGGTACTCGTATGAGGCAAAACACTAGACGTGCATGGTATTATAGGACACGTGGACGCCAATGACGTTTAAAATCATGCCAGGAAGTCCATGCTTACAGTGGTGGACCAATCATGATATGGGCGGATATTTGGATCTGCGGAAGAACCGAACTTATATGGATAAGAGGTAATCCCAATGCACAGATTTACACTGAAACGATTGTATCAGATGTTGTCATTCCTTTGCGGATCCAATTTAGTGCTTAATTTCTGCTTATGCATGATAATGCACGTCGACACACTGCTGGAGTCGTTGCAAACACACTTGCTGTAGCTAATATCAACGTCCTACCATGGCCTGCGCAATCGCCAGACTTGAATCCCATTGAGTACGCATGGGATATGCTTCAAAGAACAGCTCTGCCAAATGTAGATGTTGTACACATACCAGAAAATCTTTTTCGCCTGTTACAACGGACGTGAGCGGCCAATCGGCAACGTGATTTGGATTTTTTATTTTTGGATATTAAAAACTTTAATTTTTATCTGGATTAACTTAGGTGAAAAATCCAGAATAAGCAAAAACGATGAAAAGTCTTCTTTAGTGCAAAAGCAGAGAGTACTTCATGGATTTACACATACGAAAACATTTTATTAAATCAATCTAAATATAAATTTTTATTTAATTTCAATAGGACAATATAATATATTTAAAAAATACCTTGATTCGAGCTGGTTTTTACGAAACACCTAGCGTATAAATACAAAAATATGAAAACCAAGCCAATGATAAAATCGTTTAATATCGATAAAATTACACACCTCTTTAAAATGACACACATCACACAGCCATATCTGTTAACATAAAAAGAAAACAACCCGAATACTAAATTGACATTATCTCAATTTGACCTAGGTGTGGGTTGGAACGTTTTTGCATAATTACGTCAAAATATAAGTTAAATACTTACTTCTAAAGTAGCAATAGGTAACCAGTTACGTACTTACGAGTATAAAGTATCAAGAATGATATGATATGATTTATTTAATACATTTTCTTGGCAACATTTCCAGAGCAACAACAAATATGACTTCTACAATTTCGCTATACAGCATGTTCCGAAAAGGAAGTCATTTCGACTGGGACTGGGTGGGTGGTGTTAATTTAGGAGCACCCTATACATAATGTATGGCATGAGGCCATCCCTGTGTCAAATGAGGTGGCGTTATTAAACGATAAACCCAAGTTATGAGAGAGAGCGGTAAAATTGTGAAGGTTTTTTTTTATTACTCGTAATGTGGTATATTTCTATTAATCCCTACAATGATCATCCGCTTTGACTTTTCCCAACTGTATTGGGGTCGGCTTTAAATAAATTTTATTGTTTCATTTTATTTCCTAGTCGTCACTTTATTATGTGAATAATTTTGTCGTCGTAATTCCTTTCTCATTTTAAATTCAGATACATAACTTAACATCACACCTGTTTTCCTTGTAGGGGTTGGGCTTGGAGGGTCTTTATTAACACCACATTCCACCATTTATCTGTAATCCCCACGTAATAATACCAACTATTACGTGGGACTTAGCCTGGGACTGAGCCTACATTCTATTAACCGGGCACAAATCCAGACTCCGGGCTGCTGCTGGGAAAATACCTAATGAAAAAATCCAAAAACACTTTGCCCGAATCAAATCTAAGAGCTCACGTTCAGCAGTACCTACTTTTTTTTTTTTTTAGGGTGGGAAATCATCAAATAACTTCTCCCGCTCTGGGTGGAGCGGGAGGGTGCGTCAGACTCTTACTGACTAAAACCCACCCGTATTCCTTCCTGTTGCCTATGTTGCGGGGGCCTCGGTGACCCATAAGTACCTTCCCACGACCCCGGCAGGCATCGGCCCTAATGGACCCCTACATTTGTGCTGACATCTCTTTGAGGCGCGCGTGGAATACGACGCGCCGTCGACCTAGGCCTGGTCCTTACCGGACGGTGAGCTACCCATTGCTCACCGTCCGCAAGCCCGCGCCTACGGTGGCCGGAAATCCGCCCGGGTTCCCGACGCCCAGGGCGTCTCTTGCGGCGGCTAGGGGCGAGAGGGCGCGAAACATGCCTTTCCGTCCCGCCTCCTCCTTCGCGAGCATTATTGCTTCGTAGAAGGAGGTGACGGCTGCCCATGCCCTCTCGCTCCGTACCATGGCCTGAACCAGGGCCGGATGCGAGAGATCTCTGCCGCCGATCGCCTCCACGAGGACACGGCGATGCATTGGCCGAGCCGGGCAGACCTCCACCGTATGCTCCACCGTGTCTTCCAGGCGATCCAAGCAGTACCTACTTGCGACCACTAAACTAACGAGGCAGTTAAATTAAAACAATCATAAGAAAAACTTAGCTCATTTGTCGAATTGATGGTATGCTATGTAACTGCCGCTTCTTTCATTTGCCCATTTGTCAAATTTACGATATCGAAAATTGTTCATTTCTCAAAAAAAAAGGTTATTAAAAAAAAAAAACAGACTGCGTAAAAAGATCCTTGAATCGAAAAATGATGTTCAAAGACCCGCAATATTTTTGAATGGCCTATCCAAAGATACCCCACAATGTGGGATAGACGAGAAAAAAATTTCATCCCCGCATTACGTGCAAGAGAGGCACAACAATTTTTTTATTTTTCTGGATTTAATTTAGCACTTTGTCGGCGTGATTTGGCGTGAAGACATCTTCTTTAAATAAACTTTATTTTTATTTTTCACTTTTAATAATTATTTTTCCCGTTAATAAGGCCTAATATACGATTATATAGGAACTTTATTACAGTTTTATTATAAGTTTTTTTTTTTGTGAGAATGATTGAAAACCAACTTTGAATCGTTTTCTAGATCCTAAATAGTATTTCAAAATGAAAAATGTTTACAGAAACTTAAGATGATTTTTAAAGACCTATTCAATGATACCCCACTTGACATAGTTCGTCGACTTATTTTTTTATTTTTCACAATAATATTGCGTCTGGTTGTCGCCATATTTAATTTTCATTACTGTCATGTCTTTACTGACACTCACAAGATTAAGACAAATGGAATGACGTACAAATCATCAAAATTGGCCCAAGCGTTTGGTACCTAGAGCGCCACAAAGTAACAAACATACTGACATATATAGGCTAATAAACACATTACCCTCCTTTGCTTCGCGCAGTCAGATAAAAAGCAATTACCGTGATGTGCGAAGGAAGGAAATGATGGGTTGAATGCCGGCAACTTGTCACATGGTGTTATTGCTTTCCGATTGCCTGTTGGCGCTGACATAATATGTAGTGAACGTGCAAATATCCAAAAAAGAAAGGAACATATTTAACTGATCTTCTCAAAACTTATTGACTTTCTAATGATGCACACTTTTTTTAATTAATTGAACTTTATAACTTTGCGGCCTTTTCACACAGTTGGTCGCAGTAAGTAAGCTGGGATATCCCAATTAAATGGGTTAGGTTAGGTTAGAACTGTGACGCTTTTTTTTTTGGGTGGCAAATCATCAAATAACTTCTCCCGCTCTGGGCGGAGCGGGAGGGTGTGTCAGAATCTTACTGACTAAAACCCACCCGTATTCCTTCCGTTGCCTGTGTTGCGGGGACTTCGGTGACCCATTAGTACCTTCCCGTGACCACGGCAGACTTCGGCCCTAGTGGCCCTACATTTGTGCTGACGACATCTCTTTGAGGCGCGCGTGGAATACAACGCGCCGTCGACCCGGGCCTGGTCCTTGCCGGACGGTGAGCTACCCATTGCTCACCGTCCGCAAGCCCGCGCCTACGGTGGCCGCAAATCCGCCCGGGATTCCCGACGCCCAGGGCGTCACCTGCGGCGGCTAGGGGCGAGAGGGCGCGAAATTTTCCTTTCCCTCAACCGTCCCGCCTCCTCCTTTGCGAGCATTACTGCTTCGCAGAAGAAGGTGACGGCTGCCCATGCCCTCTCGCTCCGTACCATGGCCTGAACCAGGGCCGGACGCGAGATATCTCTGCCGCCAATCGCCTCCATGACGACACAGTGGTGCTCTGCCCAAGCCGGGCAGACCTCCACCGTATGTTCCACCGTGTCCTCCGGGCGACTCACACAGTGGTGACACCCGGGCGTTTCCTCCCGCCTTATCCGACACAGGAACTTACGCTTGGGAGGGGCCGCGCCGTGCCCGCATCTCAAGAGTAGACAGTGACCTGTCGCTGGTTGACTCCATGGTCGGCAGCGAGGAGTCCTGGGACGCGGTGGTATCCTTCTGCGAAACAGTCATGTCGCAGAAAAAGGCTGCGGAAAGGGAGCGGGAGATCTCTTTCATTCGCCCTGCCCGCAGCATGAGCATCGGGCGTCGGCGGAGGGCGGATAACGCCCTCTTCCAGCCCTCCTAAATGGGTCCAGATGCGACGAGCTCAGGGACATCCTTCGCCCCCCACTTAGCAGGACCCCCAGAGGTGGCAGCGCGTGCCCCTATTCGACGATTGCGACGTCCACGTCGCGGGGGGATTTATACACCTCATTCCCCCCGCGGGTCTGAGGTGGCCCGCTATGGCGGGACGGGGATTGCGGAAGTCGCACTAGATCCCATGATCCTCGGTTCAAGTGTGGGAGGGGAACACCGGGTGATTTTTAGTCAGTAAGATTCTGACAGACCCCTCCTCCTGCCCCAGGGCGGAGGACATTCACGAGGATTTTACGCCCCGGAATAAAAATAAAGATAGATAACATAAAAAATAAATAATATATATGAGTAGGAGTTCCAATCGGGTTCAATTTCGCGGGGCTCGGGACGCTCGGATGACAGGAAGCAGGATTGTTAAATAATTAAAACATAATTCAAATTAATTTAAGTTTGGTTGTTGACCACAGGGCTATTGCGTATCTCTGTTGACAGTTCATAATGATGATCACTTGGCAAAGTGTTTAACGATTAACTGTCAAACAGTTAGTTTCGTATTGGCTAACTTCAGTGACTAACTAGGATGACGTCATAGGCACCCAGTACCGCTGATAGCCACCGTAACACATTTTGACAGATGTTTTTGTATCGATATTGCTAAGATTGCGATTGTGTAAGCTTAGTGGACATCAAACTGATGATCATTTAGTTTGTGGTGGCTTTCGTGAAAGACACTACTCAAAGGTAGTGTTTTATAAATTATAGTGATTAACACCGAAGCCGATAGTAAGTTAAGCGTGTAAATATTACTTCTTATGTTGTTTTATTGTGATTCTTGGTCGTGGCAGAAGTATGGCACGGCCAAGTGCGTGTCACGCACACTGAAGGGTTCCGTAGTTGGGAATGTTGGGATGAATTTATCCGAATAGCAAACTTGTAGTTGAGAAACATGTTCTCCCATACATCGCTATACGTCACGGTTCATTCTCCAACTGCACATTTAAGTTGGTCGACTATTACTCGTTAACTTGTAAAGCCTACTTAGCTGTGATAGTTTTCTTTTTAATTTCATTATATGTACTACTGCCACGATTTTTTTCACATCTCCATAAACAACCATTTAGCCGGCAGGGGGACACTTGACTCTAACAAAAATTTACACTTTAAAGCTTAATATTACGCAAACGGATCCCTGAATAAAAAGTGGTATTCACAGACCCGCAATAGTTTTGAACGGCCTATCCAACGATACCCCACACCTTGGGATAGATGAGAAAAAAAATACATCCCCACATTTGATGCAAGAGAGGTACTTACCCTAAAAACATTTTTTTTATATTATTTTACCACTTTTACGGCTTCATTAATATGTAAGCATCATAATCAGCCTATAATGTTCCCACTGCTGAGACACAGGCCTCCTCTCTGTGAGAGGGACTGGGCTGGGTATTAATATACTTTAAATAAATGTGTTACTACTTTTAATAAATGTGTTGATTCTTTTAATAAATGTGTTGATTTGGGCTCTTTTCCTGACCTCATGAAGAGTAGTAAAGTCATACCTTTATTTAAATCAGGTAATAAAAATGACGTTGTCAATTTCAGACCTATTTCTATCTTACCTGCATTTAGCAAAATATTTGAAAAGTTAATACTCAAGCAATTGCTAAGACATTTTAATTTAAACAGCCTCCTTCATAATGAACAATATGGCTTTACAAAAGGTCGTTCGACTACAGATGCGGGTGTTGCACTGCTGAAACACATATTTGACGCATGGGAGAACTCGCAAAATGCTATTGGAGTTTTCTGTGATCTCTCCAAAGCCTTTGATTGCGTGGACCATGACACGCTTTTGCGTAAACTGTGTCATTATGGTGTCCAAAATGAAGCTCTCAAAGTAATAAATTCTTATTTACATAATAGTTTCCAATGTGTAGATGTGAATGGTGTAAAATCTTCCGGGTTACCAGTTCAGTTAGGTGTACCTCAAGGCTCAATACTGGGTCCATTCTTATTCTTAGTGTATATTAATGACTTACCATTTTATTTAAAGGGTATCTGTGACGTTGTATTGTTTGCAGATGACACCTCACTTCTTTTTAAAGTAAACAGGAATAGACAAGATTTTGATGACGTAAACAGTGCACTCTCAATGGTCACGGATTGGTTTACGACGAATAACCTAGTTCTCAATGCCAAGAAAACGAAATGTATAAAGTTTGCCTTGCCAAATGTTAGGAATCTAGGTCCCAACATCGTCTTAGATAATGGGGTGCTTGAAACTGTAGACTCGGCAGTTTTTCTTGGTATAACAGTAGATGCCAAACTTCAGTGGGGCCCTCATATATCAAGCCTAGCGGGCAGGCTCAGTTCGGCCGCCTACGCCGTCAGAAAAGTAAGACAATACACTGACGTTGATACAGCTCGATTAGTTTATTTTAGTTATTTTCATAGCGTTATGTCCTACGGTATTCTGCTGTGGGGCAAAGCCGCTGACATTCAAAATATATTCGTTCTTCAAAAACGAGCTGTTCGAGCTATTTACCAGCTTGGTGCCAGAGTTTCTCTGAGAGATTTTTTTAAAGATGTTGGTATTCTCACGGTGGCATCACAATTCATCTTCGCCAACATCTTATATGTATATTAGGCAAAATATACACTTATACACTAAAAATAGTGATATTCACAATATTAACACCAGAAATAAGGACAAATTACGAGCTCCATTTCACCGGCTTCATAAGGTACATAACTCATTTGTTGGGCTTGGTATAACTTTTTATAACATGCTGCCCTCTTCTTTGCTAGATTTGCCTTTTAATGCGTTTAAAACTAAAGTAAAATCCACCCTTTGTTCAAAGGCATACTATTGTATCAATGACTACTTAAACGATAAGAATAGTTGGTCGCTGTGATTAACTCAAGACAATGTTTCTGTTCTTTCTCCAGAATTAGCTTTCCTACTGACAGGTTATATGAGTTCATATAATTGATTATTTTTTTATTTTGACTGTATAAGTCAATGTAATTTAATTAGTTAAATTTTAATTTATTAGTTACATAATCTACTCATTACAATGTGTGTTTTATGAGTTGTATTGCAATAAGTGGTTAGCTAGCGTCCTCGACTATTGATTATACTATTCTTGCCTGAGCAATCGGCAGCAAGCTCGTCATGCTCCCTTAGATGTCACTGCCTGCGGTAGCGTCGGGGATCGGGTTGCCTCCTTCCCTCCAATATGGCGAGGGGGGTGATGGCTGATCTTTGCGTTATGCTCGTGAACGGGTGCTGCTTGTGGTGACTGGTCGTCTTGCTGATCATGGTTTTAATTGTTATTAGTAATTGTTTACTTATTTTACTTCGATGGGGCTAGTTTATCATTTCTCACTTCGAGCTACAGCAATTGCCTTATGTAAGCGGGCACGCCCTTTATGCCTGGAGGCTTTTATTTAGGTATTAAGTTCTATTTACGTTTTTTTTTATGTTGAAATTTTTATCTGCTTGAGTACAGTTTGTTCATTGTTTTGTTGGTATACTGGCGCGTGCTAGCTAACGTATGGCAAGTGTGTAATTTAATCCAATGTTTTGTGTTTCGTAATGTTAATTACTTTGCATACGATTTGTATAAAATCAAGTTTATATAACTAAACAGACAGACGTGCTGCTGGGGAGTTTGTTCCACCACTTCTTCTTCCCAGCTAAAGCACTAGGAAGTAGTGACGGGCGGGCATTTTTGGGGGACTGTCTTATGTAACTTTGACGTTCGAAAAGTGCTGATTTTCAGCCTAGTTTGAATAAATGACTTTTGATTTTGATTTTGATATGTAATACCTGTGCTTTGGCACAGGTATTACAGATTTTTAGTACTAAGCATCTCTGAGCTACAGCGGGGACAAACTGACACAGGACGGACATGGCGAAACTATAAAGGTTCCTTGTTTACTACGGAACCCTAAAAATATAATCAAAATAAGAAGTAATAATAATATTTAGAGTAGGTATACGCGAGTAATTATGTAACTACAACATATTCCCGAAATATGTACATAGTTATGTAGGTACATACATCATACTAGAGTCCTAACGATGTACATAGCTAAATACAGCATCCAAAATGATCTTCTAATACTTTAACAATTTGTACATTATTTATCGTGGTTTTATTTACCTACCTTTCCTTTGACGATTTATTTTCACTAAGTTACACTTTATTAGCACAAGTAAAAACATACTATTTAATTTCGCTAGGCTGTCGAGTTAAAACTGCAAAAGATTGAATTTACCGCCAGTTTCACGTTTCAAGTATATAATATAAACCGCTTAATACAAAATGTTCCCTAAAATAAAGTATTCTAGCGCTCAAAAGGCGCTACTCAACTTAGCCGCATAATAGTCGATAAAAAATAGAGGCGTCAAGTGTTGGGACGATGAGCACCGATCCCGGTCTGTTGGTCACCGTAACGTGATGTCCACTTACTGTGATACGTAATACCAATGTTTTGAAATTCTCAGTTGTCATCAAAGTTCGGTGTACAACTGAAGCTAGTTAGTCACTGGCAATGAAAAAGATAGCCAATAGCCCTGCAGAACCAATAAAACGGCTTACAGTGCGAACCTAGCCTTATCATGCTAATTTTACTGTGAAGACCTAGCCTTATCATGTTAGCTTTATAGTACACAAAAATAAATCTGTCAGATATGATGTACAAAAAAAATAAAAATACTCTCAGATTTTTACAAAAGAGAAAATTAATAAGTATAAAATACATATACATAGTTTTGGACGCAAAAACAGTCAAAGGTAACTAAGGTTCATTTTCAGCGGTAACAGTGTTCAAATATATGTAAAATTCAATTTTAGTTAAATCAGACGATTTCATACTTGAAAACATAGATTTCGGTATTGAATTATAACATTACTAACATAGTAGATAAGCACTAATTGTTACTAACTTATAACTAACAATCTATGGACTGATGTCTGAATTAAATATTTTTTATTTTTATAACAAGAATTGTTGGACACAGCAGGCGGCTCTTTAAATGCTGAATATAATAAATATAATAAAATATGTGGTTTTATATAGGTTAGGTTAGAATTGTGACCAACCCCGCGCGGGCCGAGCGAGCGAAGAGAGCGGTGTTGCGGTAGCGGCCGGCGGGCGGCGAGCGCTACATCCAAGTTGGTCGCTGTTACTTGGCTATTTAATATTTTTAGGACCCCAAAATAGGAATTAGGTTCACAAAAAAAGACTATATAACACTATATAAGAGTGTTCAATAATATTTTTAGGAGCACAAAATGGGATTTATTAAAGTTTCGATTAAATACATGCCAAAAATAAATTCGAATTTTATCAAAACAGTTTGAGATTGTAATAAAATGTAATAAAAAACGATTTCTGAAAAATTCAGTTCACGAAAATGAAAAAGAAAATGACATTTCTTGTAGAGTTGTTCGAAGTGGCCCCAAATCAAACAACCTTTTGAATCTCGTCCAATTTATTGTGGAACAAGTTTGTACATTCACATTGAAGTGTCCTCGTTTGGTGTCAATTCATGTCGTTGAAACAGAAGTTGACAGCGCTTACCTATATAAAATATCTTGGGTTAAGCTTGTCCCTGAATTTTATCAGTTTAAAACTTTTTAGTAAAATGTTTGAATCAAACGGGTAAATTTTAATAGACTGTGTTACGATGTTTTATATTACAAAGATTAAAACAGTTTTCACTTACGAGGTTTCCATCTAAAAAATAAAATATTTTATCAACATTTTTTTTGGTACTTCTATTTTTATTAAAATATTTTACGTGAAGTAATCGTGAAAGTTTTTATAAACCTGAGTTTTTCCTAGTATTTTTCTGAGCGAACCTTGAAGTTAAGTGATTCTCTGTGCTAAAAGAAGTATTACCCAATTCAATAAGCTTAATAGAAAATCCGCAGTGACAACCAGAATTTAAAGAAAACATTGCACAGAAATGCTCTTTGTTTGCCCGCCTACGGCAAAGACAGAGGAGGGTTATGATTTTAACAGGGTATTTATGTATGTATGTATGATCATCAGTTCCCTCATAACTCTTAAACCACTTGTCGTATTTTGACAAACGAGGAATCGTTGTAAGCATCATGTTTTTCCGTGGGAATCATAGCGGCTTATAACGGACGCAAAGCGTAACCATAAAAAAACCAGACAAGTGCGAGTTGGACTCGCCCACCGAGGGTTCCGTACAAATTTGTAGGTATTAAATAAAGGTTATATTTTTTAATGATTTAATTACAAATGTATAGTTTCAGATTTTGATTCCCTTGAGAGTGCCAAAATAAACTTTTTTTTGCGGCATAAACGGTCGTATCTTTTTTTTACATTAACTTAGAAGTTCGATTTTTTCACAACTCCAAGGGACCGTAGACCTGAGTCTGGTTTTAATTTCAACTCGACACCTTCACGCGTTCCCGAGATAAAGGTATGAAAATAATGAAAGGTCTTAAGGAGTACTTGCTAAAAATATATTGGTTATTAGCTTTTTACCGCGGCTTCGCCCGCGTGGAGTTCGGAAAATATCCCACGGGCACGTACTACCGGGAATAAAAGTAGTAAATCCTATGTGTTAATCAACAAAAAATAAAAAGGGTTGGTGACTAATAGACTAAGCGAACAGCCCATTTGCTCACACCGCGCCATTTTTCTTACTTTTAGCATTTTTATACCCGTCGTAACTTCTAAACGAAGTTCCGATTCAAATAATCTAAAGAGGAATTTACATTTACATAATCAACATTGATTATGAAACTATTTAGTTGGATAAGGATTAACATCATGATACGAATGTCATCGTCTTTCGATTCTAGCCGCGTTTTAATTGAATAATTTGATCAAAAAACTGTTATTGTGACTTAACTATTATAGTTAGATAAATAGCCTCCGTAACTTTTTTGTGGATAATAATGAGTACTATAAATATCTACTACATTTTTTATGTATCATCAATAGTTTTCGCAGCGCACGCCAAATAATGACTTTTAAAAGCTTATTTTTGATACCTTGGATTACATTATTGTAATTTTTGTAGGGATCTCTAATTTTTTTGAAGATAAAATACAGCCCATGTTACACGCTAATAACGTAGCTTTCTAAGATAAAATATGTTTTTAGTTTAGTGGGTTTTGAGTTTATCTATTACAAACCAACAAACAAAAAACCTAATCGTTTCTCTTTATAATACTTATTATTATATTATTATTAGTATATACATACAGATATATACACACATTTTAAATTTAAACCCCAATCACGAGTAAAACAGTTACGTTTCCCAAAACAACAAAAACCCCAAAATCATTACGTAATGCGTAATCTGTACGATTTCATGTATTAGACGTATGACTCCGGCTATACGATTCGATGTCGCTTTGACAAAGACAAATAATTAAAAGTACATCGATTTTATTTCTAATTAATTGTCACTGTCAAAACGACACCGAAGTCTTGTTTAACCTTTTTATTTGGCGTTTTTTGTCGCCTTTTTTTTTCCCCAATTTCGACACGAAATAGACATAAAAATAACAATGTACACTAGAAAATATTATTAACGAAATAATAACAAACCATAATTTGGTTACAAGCGATAATTAAGCGAGTTTCTGTTGCAAAATTTTCCTTAAGACAGTAAAAACCAATGTTGGACATAACAATAACGCTAATTTCAATCTGGTACCGGATGATTTCGAAATAACAAATAGGGGGAAGGGTGTTGAATGTCAAAACAACTCTTTAGGGTTCCGTACCCTTTTTTTTTGGGTGGGAAATTATCAAATAACTTCTCCAGCTCTGGGTAGAGCGGGAGGGTGTCTCAGACTCTTACTAACTAAAACCCATCCGTGTTCCTTCCGTTGCCTGAGTTGCCAGGGGCCTCGGTAACCCTTTCGGACTTTCCCGCGACCCCGGCAGGCATCGGCCCTGAGAAAATCCCGGTTACCCAGGCGCCAACTTTACTCTTGTTCATATTACTATAATGATCCGACCAATTTACCCGCCCTGACGGGTTATGTACATCTGAAT
This sequence comes from Atethmia centrago, assembly GCA_905333075.3. Taxonomy (NCBI): domain Eukaryota; kingdom Metazoa; phylum Arthropoda; class Insecta; order Lepidoptera; family Noctuidae; genus Atethmia; species Atethmia centrago. The sequence continues at coordinate 23,518,794 of HG995386.1, forward strand.
GATCGTCAATTTAAGCCAGCTAGACGTGTACTGGCTTCGGTCGAGGCGATGACCCCGAAGGTTCCGTTCCCTAAGGGTACCAACAGGACCCTATTACTAAGACTACGCTGACCGTCCGTTTGGCACAGGTTCACACCGTATATTTTGAACCGTGACTGTGATGTGCCATAATTGCTCATCTATCATTAAATTGCTCTAGCATTAAATATTGTACGGTGGTACGGAACCCTTCGTGTGCGAGTTCCACTCGCACTTGGGCGCTTTTTAGAGAACGAATTTGGGTGAAACGAATCAGTTCTGTTCTTATGAAAAAGGAAGACCAAGAAAACTAAAACTAAAAAAATATCGAAATAAAATAATATTTAAAATATCGAAAAAATATTGAAAATATAGTTAAAAATATAGTAGATATGGATGGAGAGAGTTGCTCATATTGATGTAATAACGACGTTAACAGTTTTTTTTTTAAGTTAAAGCAATCATTAATTTGAAAGTAGGTAAACGAAGAAAATTTGATTTCAATGTAACATAGAATCTAAATGTAGTGACACAAATTTAAAAGAGTATGCTAGATGGTTTGGTCATGTTGAGAGGATGAATGAAAGGCGACTAACAAAAGGTATTTATTTACAAGGCAAACTGATGTGAGTGGAAACGCTGGGACGACGTGGGGACGTCCGAAGTCCTAGGAGGATAATTATCGTCACCTTATTGGTGATGTTCTTCAGAAAGGTCACGTAGGCACCTAATACTCGCAACCGGCGTGCGTGTGTGACCAGATGTATGAACGTAAATGACACAAAAGGAGAATGTAGGGATCGTAGTAGGTGGCGTTCTGTAATTTCTACTTACCCCATGGGAAGAAGGTGTGAGTCTAAGTAGATATAAAATCTAAATAAATTCGTACAAAAATTTGTTACATTGAAACAAGTTTTCGAAACGTTATAATAATAAATCCAACATTACATTTAGAAGTTGTGTCCTTTTTTTGCCGCAACTGGACCAGAAACGGCATAATAAGCGTAATGGTCCTAAGAGATAATCTTTTGAATAGCAAAAACCTATAAAGTTACCCTTGACCGCTATAAAATTTTACTGCCGAGGTTCTGCTAAACGGCAATTTCGTTTTGAGATTTTCGATCAGATTTGAAGTGTTGAAGTTTTGCCACAGATTTGAAAAAGGTACGATTTTGGGAAGTAGTGCTTTATATTTTAAACTAGCTGAGCCCCGCGGTTTCACCTGCATAAGTCTCGATCCCGTAAAAATATCGAGATAAAAATTATCTTATGTAATAACCCAGGTGGACTACCCATGTGCCAAATGACATTCAAATCCGAATGTCTGTCGAACAAACTCACTTTCGAATTAAAAAAAATATTAGTTAGGATACGACCCGCCCCTGCTTCGCACGATGAGAAAACATTGGAGCAGTGGTGGCCCAGTGGTAAAGGCCGCGACTTACGAGTTGTATGTCGTAGGTTCGAACCTAGACAGGCGCTTTACTTTGTGTAAATTATTTCATCAGCACTGCTCTCAAAACGGTGAAGGAAAACACCGTGAGGAAACCGGCATGTCTTAGAACCAAAAATTCGAAGACATGTGACATCTACCAACACGCACTGGGCCCGCGTGGTGAATTACGGCCCACTCCTTCTCACAGAGAGGAGGCCTGTGTCCCAGCAGTGGGAACATTATAGGCTGATTATGTATGTTATGTAGTTGTATTTTCGGTTTAAAAATCGTTCGAATAAACGCCACGTTTATTTCGCGCGTTCGTACTAGAGCCACTTTGTTACCTTTGTTAGAATTAACAGTACACAACGAACATAAATTTAAGGGTTGTGCAATCGCCGTTGATCTTGGCCATACAAATGCGCGTCGCGCTCACGCCGCGTCGCCGTTCGGTTTCATAGGGAATATCTATTTTTCGTAATGAAAATATGAATATTTGAAAAAAAAGCACATAGAATTATAGATAATATCCCATAAAGTATTTTACTACAATACTTAAATATTCGAAAATAGAATTGATATGGATGCGTTCTAGTTTACCAAACACATACATATACGAGTACATACATAAACTCACGGCTTCTTCCCATGGGAGTAGGCAGAAACTATAGAACGCCACCTGCTACGCTCCTTACATACTCCTTTTGCTTCGTTTACGTTCATACATCTGGTCATACACGCACGCGCGTTGCGAGTACTACGCACCTGACCTTTTTGAAAAACATCACCAATGAGGTATATGTCTTTCTGGGGCGTCCCGGCATTTCCACTCACATCTGCCTTGTAAATACCTTTTGTTAGTCGCCTTTCATTCATCCTCCTCTTTAAGTGACCAAACCATCTTAGCACACTCTTCAATTTTTGTAACTACATCTTCCTTTAAATCGTACCGCAGTTTAACATACATTTTTTGCATAACTTACTTGCATTATATGAAGGCGTATTAACAGATTTAAATGTCACTAAAATCATATATCTGCGCCTTAACTACAAGAATCACTTCAAAATGGTCCAAAGTACTAATTGGCTATCTACCATTGTACACAGTTAGTTTTAAATTACTTCTAAAGGGTTAGAGAAAGATTTAAGTTACCATTAACGTACTGTAACTTTGATTACTTTATTTAATTAACTTAGTTTAGTGATAAGTAATCGTGAGATTTATTTTCAGAGTTTGGAAAAGAGTCGACGACCGGCTTTCTATAGTCAGTTGTGTCTACTTCATAATAAGAGACACTCATCATTCAAAGCAGTGGTGGCCCAGTGGAAACGACCGCGGCTTACGAGGTTTAGGTTCGAACCCAGCGGAGTCACGAGAAAGTCCGAAAGGGACACTGAGGCCCCTGGCAACACAGGCAACGGACAGAACACGGGTGGGTTTTTAGTCAGTAAGAGTCTGACACACCCTCCCGCTATCGCGGGAGAAGTTATTTGATAATTTCCCACCCAAAAAAAACAAAATAAGGCAGGCTCTTTTCTTTTCATCACCATTTCTCTCAACAACGGTGAAAAAAAACATTTTGAGGAAACAGGCATATCCTAGAACAAAAAATTCGAAGACATGTGACATCTACCAACCCGCACTGGGCCCACGTAGTGGATTACGGCCCAATCTCACTCACAGAAGAGGCCTGTGTCCCAGTAGACAGGCTGATTATGATTATGCTTATGCACCATCTCAGTCCTATGAAAAAGTCCAGAAAACAGATTGGTTCTTTTTTACTTTCAGTGTTATTTGGATATTTTTTAAAAACATTAGACATTAAAAAGTCATTTATTTTAAACAAAATGGAGGACTAAGTAACGTGGCATTCGTAAAATACTAAAAAAGAACTTAAGGTGAAAGCGTCTAGTAGACCGCGAAATTCAAATTATCTTAAGTTTCTTGCAATTTGCAGGTCAGTATCGGGTTGTATGTTGATCTAAATATGATTCGTGGCCATATCAAATATTTATTTGTAGAATTATAATCATAAAAATCATCATTACAACTCGTAAGTTCATATTATCTTATTGAATGATTATTTCATGAAATCATGACATTTGAAGCCAATTCTAACTTAAGGAGTTGTATTGCTGATTCTAATTCAGCAATAAATTTTGCGAATGTATGTCGTCTCTTTCATTTTTGGAAACACTTAACTCTGACATTGTATCAGAAGCTTTTAATTCATTTTATGGAACATTTACTTTATTTTACGATCTGTGCTTTCCCGTAATTAAGGTTAAAGTTAATAATAAACCAGTCACACAAAACTGGATAACGAAAGGCATTAAAAAGTCTAGTCAATCGAAACGTCGGCTATATCAAAAATTCATAAGTAGTAAAACTAATAAAAAACACAATGAGAAAAACTATAAACTTTATTCTCGTGTGTTTAAACGATGTGCACAGAAAGCACATAAAATTGTAATGACAAGGCGAATACAAAAGCACAAAAATAAATGTAAAGCTACTTGGAATGCTATTTCCTCAACTATAAGTACTAATGACCTATTTAAAAATAACATTGACGAATTAAATTTAAATAATGTGACATATAACAATCCATTGGATATCTGTAATTTATTTAATAACTATTTTATTAATTTGACATCCAATCAGCCAATTAATTCTAATAATGTTAAGCTAAATCAAAATAACAAAAATTTTAATACTATTTTCTTGAACCCTGTAGACGCGATTGAAGTATATAAAATCATTATTTCTCTAAATAATAGCAAGACTAGTGGATATGACGGCATTGCCACGCAAGTTCTGAAAGCGTGTGCTACTTGGATATGTCATCCAATAGCGCATATAATAAATTTATCTTTCTCGGAAGGTCTATTTCCTGAGCAGTTGAAAATGTCTATCGTGAAACCACTTTTTAAAACGGGAAATAAGTCAGACCCTAATAACTATCGTCCTATCACCATAGTACCTATTATGTCTAAAATTTTTGAAAAGGCAATGCTTATCAGGTTAAATAATTTTCTCTATGCACATAAAATATTATGCAAAGAGCAATTTGGTTTCCGTAAGGGTAGTTCAACTGCTCTTGCAATCTTTAACTTAATTAAACTTGTAACAGAAAGCATAAACAATGGCAATCCACCGGTGTGTCTCTTCTTAGATATGAGCAAGGCCTTTGATTTTGTGAATCATTCGAAGCTCTTAAACAAATTGGACTTCTACGGCATAAGAGGAATAGCTCATGAATGGTTAGCTAGCTATCTAAGAAACAGGAAACAGTGTACCGAGATATCCAAAGTTGTAAAGAAAAATTACAAAATTTATACCAAAGAGATTTTTACTTCAATAGCAATAATAAATAAGTGTGGTGTGCCTCAGGGTAGCATTCTCGGTCCTTTACTTTTTTTGCTATATATAAATGATCTTCCGGAGGCCATTTTGCAGAAATGTATCCTTTTTGCAGATGATACTACAGTTATTATAAAATGTCACGACAAAAAAGATTACAAATCAGTCACCGAAAAGACCCTATCAGATGTAATAAGTTGGATGGAGTGTAATAATTTAAATATAAACATTAGTAAGACGAAATCAATACAATTTAACTCCTATAATACCAAACAATTACCTTTGGACATTAATTGCAAAGATGAAAAAGTACATCAAGTGGATGAATTAAAATTTTTAGGACTTTTGTAGATAAACATCTAAATTGGAAATGCCATGTGGAACATATTTGTCAGAAAATTGATAGGTTTGTGTTTGCGTTGAAAAAGTTAAGGCAAAATGTATCTGTAGAAGCTGCTCTTTCGGCTTATCACGGCTATGTGTCATCTGTCCTAAGCTATGGACTTATAATGTGGGGCAACTCGACCGATTCTGACAGAGTTTTCAAGCTTCAAAAACGTTGCATTCGGGTTATAAACAAAGCATGGTTCTTAGATAGTTGTAAACCTCTCTTTAAAAAATGTAACATTCTTCCACTACCCTGCATGTATATAAGAGATATCTGCGTTTTTACCAAGAATCACTCGCATTACTTTAAGCAACGTAGTGAGGTTCTACCAAGACAAAAAAGGGCTAAGTTTCACAACTTATTGTATCAACCACCAAGTCATAAAGATATTTATAAAAAAAAATGTGTTTAATATGTGTATACTGATTTATAATAACATTCCAAATGGTTTAAAATTGTTGCAGGGTAATCTATTTAAAAAAAAAAAACCGTTTGGCTACAAGAGAGTTGTTATTTAGTTGTTATTTTAATCTGTAAAGCACCGATTCGGAGTCAAACAATAGAAAATCAATTGTGTCTCATTAGCTGTCCTTGACCAATAAATCGACATACAATTCAGATAGTATGTTGATTAAAATATGATTCGCGACCGTAACAAATAACTACCGTCCGTCACAGACCTGCAAATTGAAAAAAACGTAAAAAAAAATTAAAAGAAATTCACGGGCTGCCTTAGCGCTGCCCCTTTAACAGCATCCAGGTGGCTCAATTTCAACCAGTGGCAGTTAACCATCTGATGATGTTTAGTTTTTTTTATTTCCAACCCCTTCTAGGAGGCCACGTCGTGTATTTTTCCGTGAGTCGTGTATGTTTACGAGAGTGCACATTGGCATGCAGCTAACTCAGCCTGTTCAAGTCCTTAACTACTAATTTAACTTGAGGACTAGAACAGGCTGAGTTATCTTCAAATTATAGCACAGTATTTTTATCATACAAAAGAGGAAGAGAGTATTCGACGCTTATTATTTTTTATGAGTTGGTTACGTACAGAGATGGGTAAAACTGACAAGGTTATCTGTAATAAGTTTAAGCCACCTAACATGGTAGCTATCTACCTCTATAACAAACCAGCATTTCTCAAACAATTACTTAATACGATGTTAAACTAACTTACGAAACGATGTCCAAAGAAAACACTTCAATAAGTAGACAAACTATTTGATGATACGATCGGTCAGAGTCATCAGTTAATTACGTGTCGTCCTGTTGACGATCGAGTGATGTAACCAGAGAATAACGTTGACTTTCGACGATCCAAAATAATGAAACGGGTGTGTTATTGAGGTTCTGGGCTAACATGACACACGCGACAATTATTCACTCTCGCGTGAGTAATTGTCGTCTATTTCTGTCACTCCTCATTTTCTGACAGCGCTGCTATACAAAATATTCGACTTGTTCTGACAAACTTGATGTTTTCTCAACAAATCCTAACTCTGCACATAAATCATCTCGATTTTTGACGGTACAACACGAGGTAATATCCGATTTTTTTGTAATTTAGTCGTATTTAGTCGTCCTCGGTCAAAGAGTATAATAATATGTCCTCGATTTGACGACGAGATGAGTAGACAAAATGATGAAACATAATTAATTGTACTTATTTTAGTCATAATTTTATTTTACAATATATTAATAATTAAAATACATAGTTTTAAACTACTGTGACCAAGGGGACTACTATTCCGTAGATGAGCATCAGTTTCAGTAATAACCAGTCACTTTGCCAAGTATGATGATTAATAAAATTTAGGGATTAAAGCTGTATTACGGTGGAGGTGTGCCCGGCTTAGGCAGAGTACCGCCGTGTCCTCGTGGAGGCGATCGGCGGCGGAGATCTCACAAGCTCTCGTGTCCGGCTCTGGTCCAGGCCATGGTACGGAGGAAAGCGGAGGTGGAACGGGTGAGGGACGCCCGTAGCCGCTGCAGGAGACGCCCTGGGCATCGGGAATCCCAGGCCGATTCCCGGCCACCGCAGGCGCGGGCTTGCGGACGGTGAGCAATAGGTAGCTCGCCGTCCGATAAGGACCAGGCCCAGGTCAACGGCGCGTTGTGTTCACGCGCGTCTCACGGAGATGTCAGCACAAGTGTAGGGGTCCGCTAGGGCCGATGGCCTGCCGGGGTCGCGAGAAAGTCCAAAAAGGATGCTATGGCCCCTGGACACACAGGGAATGGAAGGAATACGGGTAGGTTTTAGTAAAGGTTATTTGGTAATTTCACAACCAAAAAAAAAAAGTTGCATATTTATCTGAACACCATTCTTTTTGCTAAACGTGGTGATTAACAAAATTTTCAAAATCATGGGTTTTACGGTGATTGTTACAATATCAACCTTCGCTTTGTCAAACTCTGATTGTGGGCCCATTTGTGGTGATTATCTAGTAAGTATATGAAGTGCCACTAATTTTCATTTCCGTCATTTTGGATTTGAATTTCGGCATGCCACAGAAAAACATTTAATTTAAAAAAAAAGTCAGTTAAACATAAAACTATTACACTGTTGTAAACACCCTTAAATAACAATACCTTATGATGATCGTTATTTTTAGGGTTCCGTGCTAAAAGGGTGCCAAAAGGAACACAATTACTAAGCCTCCACTGTCCGCCCGTCCGTCTGTCTGTCACCGGGCTGTATATCTTGAACGGTTATAGGTAGACAGTTGAAATTTTCATAGGTTGTGTATTTCTATTGCCACTATAACAACCAATAATATTTTTTTTTTATAAAGCTAATAATTTAAAAGTAAACGTGTTCTTTTTTGGCGTCTTTTGTTCAATCTTAATTCAATACGGAACTCTTCGTGTGTGAGACCGATAGGCACTTGACTATTTTTTTTTTCTATCATTCCTATTTAATTTGTATATTTAACCCCGATTTAACCTCAAAATCAAAAAATCAAAATATTTTATTTCATATAAACCTACATGGGCACTTATGAAACGTCAGAAACTAGGTGCACGGTTCCAATTGGTCGTTTCCTATGGAGAAGAGCCGGCAAGAAACTCTATAGTTACTCTTTTAAAAATAATTGGCTACTACAACGCCTTCAAACTACAGTGTCAATAGGTATGGGAGGACAGTGTAGGCCTGTCAAGAAATACCAGGTACTTAACAAATAATAAATGGTCTACAAATCTAGTCTATCAAGCCTACAACGATCTCACATTCACAAAATATAAAATAATAATATTACCAACATATTTATTAAAATCAAATCACTTCTGCCAAACCCTTCAAATCGAAACACGATAGTTCTTTTACGTTGTTTCTCGTCGTCATTTATTGCTTCCATATCCTCAGAGATATTACTCAGTCGTGTCCTATCGTGTCAGACCTTAACAGATATTGATCAAAGATAAAAGAAAGTGTCAGTCACACGTCATATCATTTTACACAATAGGAATCTTTCCCGTTTGGAGAACTGTCTGGCTCTTGAAGACTTAAGCGTTTCCTAGAAGAGCGGCAGCCGCAGTGATGGCTGTCATGAAAATGATAGCAGCGGCAAAGATTTAAATGGTAGATTCGCCCTACTGCGTCAAAAGATAGTCGCGTTTCTCTTAGGCATTTTTGATACCTCTGACACACAATGACGTAGTGACTTTTTATTTTTTATTATTTTATTTAACCATTTAAGTACACATATAAAAACAGAACAGAAGAACAGAATACGTACAACGGTGATGCTTATTTCTAAAGAAATCTCTTCCAGCATACCTGCGATAGGAAAATAGATAAAGAGATGTAGACACCGTGTGTAAGAGTAGAAGAGAAAAAAGAATACCTAAATAAAATCGAAACAATTTACAAAACAAATAATATGGGAATATACTAACATAAATACATACATACTTCTAAAATAAATATCACTAGAAATAAAAAAAAACTTAACTTGATTGTTACGGAAACGCTAATAATATATGTTAGTATATTCCCATATTATTTGTTTTGTAAATTGTTTAGATTAAAAAAACATTACATGCATATTCGCATATGCATGTAATTTTTTTTTCACTAAATTCATATATAAACCCAAGGAAGGTATTAAAAGTTAAATTCAACTACCGCTTGTTGCTCAAAAAATATTATGAAACCAACAATTTTCTACTACAGTTCAAACGACCGTTTCTGTCGCGGGCATGATGTGACCTCATTTACCACAAAACTTCTTTGTTTACTTCAGTTCTGTTTGTAGCTCCAAATCATATAAAGTAAATTAATGCTTTATTCTCAAGCAGAAATCGCACTTAATTACCTTAGTGAGATTACAAGCTCTTTTCTAAGAATCGATTTGTATTCACATAGTTTCTTTCGTCACTTCCGGCATTGATGAAGACGATGCGTTTTGAGTTTGCGTTCCGTTCGACCAAAAAACGCAACATAAATTAGAAAATTGTAAAATAAGTAATGCATTCAAAAATGTAAACAGGTTTTTTATAAAAAAAAAACGACTTCCAAAAAAATACACTAAAAAGTGAAAAATAACTAATTTCAGAAGTCGGTGTCTTTGGTGCTATATTTTCGTTTTTTGCCACCGACTTCCGAAATGAAAGTTATTTTTCACTATTTAGTGTATCGTTTTGGAAGTAGGTTGTTTTTTTTTGTAAAAAAGCTTTTATTTTATACTTTTTAGTTATGTAACCTACCCCACACCAATTCGTATACCAAAATTTGCTATGTAAACAGCAGTGCAGTGTTGTTTTAACATCATCAATGGATTAAATAGGTATTATTGAAGCCAACACAAAAACTACCCAAGCAAAGTTTAATAAAATGTATGTGGGACCACTGTGCAAGCTTCCTCTACCAAATGAAAGACATACAAACTGGTTTATAAACAAATAAGTTATGCTCGAACATATATAATATATAATATAAATTAAGAACTTCCTCCTTTTTTGAAGTCGATTAAAAATAATTTATAGCCAGAGTGCATCTCATGACAATTACAATAAGCCCAAACACGGCTAGGATACATTGTTTTATTACGGAGTTCCGGTGCCTACCTTCCGGCTTCATCATCAGATCAGTTTGATGGCATTATTTTGATCAGAACCATTTATTTAAATTTGCTTCGTTATAGTCGCTTAACTATATAAATCGAGATATCTTATCGCCACCCGTGAAATACGTATCATTGAGGAGTTCCCGTGGTCATCTGTGATCTTCTTCACCAGTTCCTCATTACCAAATTATACTTTCTGACTGCAAATGATTGACTTGTTGAAGAAAATATAAAAATCGCTATATGTATGCTTATAATATTTGTTTTGTTCCCTCAATTCCTCATGGATCCCATCATCAGAACTGGATTTTGTTAAAAATGGGACTAATCTGGAAGTACATAAAAAAAAATTTCCAAATCGGTTTACAAACGACGGAGTTCTGAGATAACAAACATAAAAAAAAATACAACCGAATTGAGAATCTCCTCCTTTTTATGAAGTCGGTTATAAAGAATAGGAATTTGTTTCTTGACTCCTACACAATGTATATTTAAATAATAGATAAGTTATGAATTTCTTGCATATTCCCTATTAATAATGTGTGTGGTCACTGTTCTTAGTGTGGAAAGTTTTTCATGTGACTAAGTATGATGAGAAAAATCTAGCGGTTTAAATCTTTGGGCAGCGGGTTATAACTTTATGGTGTCAAAGATGCTCTCTAGGAAAACAAACCAAATTAAATCACAAGTCATTTTTATTTCAAACTAGGCTGAGAATCAGCACTTTTCGAACATCAAAATTACATAAGACAGTCCCGCAAAAACGCCCGCCCTTCACTACTTCCTAGTGCTTTAGCTGGGAAGAAGAAGTGGTGCAACAAACACCCCAGCAGCACACCTGTCTGTTTAGTTATATAAACTTGATTCTATACAAATCGCATGCAAAGTAATTAACACTACGAAACATAAAACATTAAATTAAATTACTTTCCATATGTTAGCTAGCACACACCAATATACCAACAAAACATTGAAAACTGTACTCAAGTAAATTACAACATAAAAACGTAAACACAACTACCCAAATAAAAGCCTCCAGGCATAAAGGGCGTGCCCGCTTATATAAGGCTATAGCTGTAACTCGAAGTGAGAAATGATAAACTAGCACCATCGAAGTAAAATAAATAAACAGTTAAGGCGCTGACAAGACCCAATTGACCAAAATAGGCTTCTCTTAAGAAAGAAAATTGCCAAATCTGTATAGTTTGTGGTAGCGGAAAAAATATATGTTAATTTTGAACATATTTCCCAGAACTTGGTTGTCACCAAAACACGTTTTGAAAAAAAAATCTCGATACAAACTAACGTTAAACTAACCTCTTACCTTGAGTTCTAATACAAAATATCTATATTAAATATCAACATAAATTACGTATTTAATTAATAACAAGTACGTCTTATTCTAATGCAGAACTTGGTTGTTTTTTTATCTTCGATTACTCAACTCAATTCTGAGTAAATAGATAATTACTTCACATTTTGCAATAAATTACAAGCGTTTTGTCGTCGCGCTTCTCTTTCTTTTCTATGCAATCTGACAGTGACCGCGGTTTAGGTGTTGTCAGCGTCTTAATTACTAATAACAATAATAAAACCATGGTCAGCAAGATAACCAGTCACCACAAGCAGCACCCGTTCACGAGCATAACGCAAAGGTCAGCCATCACCCCCCTCGCCATATTGGAGGGAAGGAGACAACCCGACCTCCAACGCTACCGCAGGCAGTGACATCTAAGGAAGCATGACGAACTTGCTGCCGGTTACTCAGGCAAGAATGGGAGGTCGCTAGCTAACCACTTATTGCAATACAACTCATAAAAACACATTGTAATGAGTAGATTATGTCAATAATAAATTAAAATTAAATTAAATTAAATACATTGATTGATGTCAAATAATAAAAAAAAACAATTACATGAACTCATAATATATATATAGTTCCAGTGACGTCATTCGCTGGTAAACTGCAGACCCTATGTGGCGGCCATTGGTCTTCTAGGAAACTAGAACGAAAATGACGTGTCAAAATGAAACGCTAGTACAAGCGTTTATAGATGTTTGACGTTTTGTTAGCTAACTTTGTGTTGATTATCTTTCCAGAAACCATGCGTAAGTCACTCCTACTCAAACTAAAAAAGCTCAGCAAGTAGCTATGGCATACGAATAGACTAAGCTTTTAGATAAACGCCATTTTTCGTTACTGCTACCTTGACATTATCTATTTCTCATAAACATAATATCACACCTGTATTTCCCGGAAGGGTTAGGCAGAGGTGTACCTACCCTCACACGTTCCAACTGCAAATATAAGTTTGTAAAAGTGAACCCCATATTCAAAATTCATATTTTTACGTTACACATTTGTGTTTATGTCACAAAAATTCATATAGGTGTACCAAATATCAACTGTACATTCGGAGCAAATTGGTTGTAACAGATGGACAGACAAGACAAACAGACACACAAATACAAGATTCATCCTATATGGGTTCCGTTTTTTTCCTTTTGAGATATGGAGCCCTAAAAATAATTCTATATTTACGTGTTTTACAAACATACGGTATGGAAATACAAAAATTGTTGAGCTCATCAATTTAATTTAGGAAGTAATTTTATGTATAAAGAACTAGCTGCGCCCCATGGTTTCACCCGCATAAGTCTCGGTCCCGTGGGAATATCGAGATACAAAGTATCCTATGTCCTAATTCAGGTTATGGTTTACCCATGTGCCAAATTTCATCCAAATCCGTTCAGCCGTTTTAGCGTGATGACGTGACCAAGGGAGTTAGCGATTCATTTATATATATATATATATATATATATATATAATATAGATTACCAAAATTTTATCGTCCAATAAATAAAAGAGCAAATAATTTTCTATGAAACAATTTGTCGAACAAGAAAGATTTGGCGAAATATTGGGCCAATTAATTAGAAGGATAAAAAATTCTGTACTCGTATTTTTTTATTTAAGATAAAATATCTTATATCACGTTTAATTATCGACAATATCAAGCGTCTTATGGTCTTAATAAAAATATTTGGTTGGTATCTAAAATTCACATTTACCGCCTCATTAATTTAAAACGAATTAAGAAAATGCGAAACTTATCATTTTCTATTAATTGAGTTAATTTATAAATTTTGTCTGGCACAATAATAATATATAATGTTGTTTTTCTTATAAGTGCACAGACAACATTAAACATCCATTATCTTGAAAATAGTCTTAAACTTCTTACGTTTGATTTTCAGCGCTACTTTTTGTTCAAAAGGTGGCAAAAATGGATTTCCCAAATGAGGTTAAACTGAAACTTTCAAACAGGTTTAGCCGAAACCTCAGAAAAACACTGTTAAAGATCATGCAAACTAGTTTACGAGTAAACTTCAGTCTCTTTTCTTTTTTGGCTGTAAGGGTAAAATAAGATAAGTACCGTTAGCACCACCGTACCGTCGATAAACCAACAAGTCACGTAGGTTACTACGTGACTTGTTGGTTTATCAAAAATCTGACCAAATTTGTTTCTATTTATTTTCTTCGGTCCTTATGGATGTCCTCCGCCCTGGGGCGGGCGGTGGCGTGAGGACTGTCAGACTCTTTCTGACTAAAAACCACCCCGGTGTTCCCCTCCCACACTTGCACTGGGATCATGGGATCTAGTGCGACTTCCGCGATCCCCGGCTGGTGCCAGCCCGCCATTGCGGGCCACCTCAGGCTCGCGGGGGGGAATTAGGTGTAAAACTCCTCCCGCGACGTCCAATAGGGGTGCGCGTGGAACACTACTCTCCGCCACCTCGGGTCCTGCTATGTAGGAACGACAGATGTCCCCGAGTCACCCATTTAGGGGCCTGGACGATGGCGTTGTTCGCCCTCCGCCGACGCCCAGTGCGCCTGCTGCGGGCAGGGTGAGTGGAAGAGATCTCCCGCTCCCTTTCCGCAGCCTCCTTCTACAACATGACTGTTTCGCAGAAGGATACCACGGCATTCCAGGACTCCTCGCTGCCGACTATGGAGTCGACCACGGCTGGCAGCGACAGGTCACTGCCTCCTCCTGAGATGAAAGACACGGGCCTAAGCCAAGTGTCCAGCAGATTCTAACTAACCTGCATGTGTTGAGAATCACTGCCTTCTGCAGCAGGTGGTAGGTGTTAGATGGCAGGTTAAGGGAACTAAGGGACTGATGAAGCTGTTTAGGTATTACTCCTGTTGCAGATAGCACTACTGGACTACTAGGGGACTATTGTGACTTTTTGAAGATGTCAAAGTCGGGTTGTTTCGTCTTTTAGGTCGGTGCATTTGGATAATTTTTCGGCTATTTTAATCTGTAAGTCATGTATTTGGCACGGCAATGTGTATTAGGAACCCAGTTTTATTATTATATTACTGTAAGGTTTTTGCTTTACAGTAGGACGAATAAAACTGTAGATTTTTTTCTCTTGTACAACTACATTTATGAGAGCCACCCATGCCTTGGATAAAATACCTATTATAATAGCCAACGTAAGGGCCGCGACTTACGAGTTGTAGGTTGTAGGTTCGAATCCGGACAGGCGCTTTACTTTGTGTAAATTATTTCATCACCACAGCTCTCAAAATGGTGAAGGAAAACCTCGTGAGGAAACCGGCATGTTCTAGAACCAAAAATTCGAAGACATCAGACATCTACCAACCCGCACTGGGCTCGCGTGGTGGATTACGGCCCACTCCCTCTCACAGAGAGGAGGCCTGTGTCCCAGCAGTGGGAACATTATAGGCTGATTATGTAAGACAGTGATGGTGCTCACTACCAGTACGCGCTTGGCGCATAAATGTAAATGTAAATTAATAACATAACATTACGCCTGTAATCCTCGAAGGGTTAGGCAGAGGTATACCTATGTACATATATTAAAAATTACCTATGTTAAAAGTCAAGCAAATTAATAATGACGATGAAAAGGTGTCAAAGTTATAGCATTTACTTAATCAGTTTGCTAAAGTAATTGGCTTTTACAAGTCAGCCCTAGAGATTACGTAGATTACAGCCCTCCTATTATATAAAATACCTAGTTTATTTTCGCTTCTAATTTCAAGAACACCTCAATTTCTGTGGCAAGTTTCGAAAATTTGAATCTGATGGATTTCTGGAGGGTTGAAATTGTAATGATCGTTTTTTATACTTGAGAGCAGTGGTGGCCCAGTAGTAAAGGCCGCGACTTACGAGTTGTAGGTCGTGGGTTCGAACCCAGACAGGCGCTTTACTTTGTGTAAATAATTTCATCACCACTGCTCTCAAAGTGGTGAAGGAAGACATCGTGAGGAAACCGGCATGTCCTAGAACTAAAAATTCGAAGACATGTGACATCTACCAACCCGCACTGGGCCCGCGTGGTGGATTATGCCCACTCCCTCTCGAAGAGAGGAGGCCTGGTCCCAGCAGTGGGAACATTGTAGGCTGATTATGTGTTTTTGATACTTTGTTTAGGTACTATGTGACAGAAAACAATGGGACTAGCACAAAATCGATTGATTGATCATCATCATTTCAGCCGAAAGACGTCCACTGCTGGACATAGGCCTCCCCCAAGCACCGCCACTTCGACCGGTTTTGTGCTTACTTGTCATTTGCAGTTGCCATAATCGCCACGCTTGGCAAGCGGGTTGACGATCGCAGTATGGTGTTTAAATGCATAGAGAACGCTGCTGCCCATTCTCTAGTAAGTCCCTTAGTCGCCTTTTACGACGCCCACGGGAAGAAATAGGATGGTGCTATTCTTTACGTACGGCACCACACGGACAATCGACTGACTATACAAGGTGTCGTTTTGCATCCTCGTCAAATTTCAGGAGGCTGCTATGAAAGACAGGCAGAGCAGGTATCGTAATTTTATTTGATTATATATGTAAATAAATAAATTTGAATTATTTTACGATACCTGCTCAATAATTAATACATACTTGTTTTTTTAGTTATCTAAGTTTGACAGTATTTTAGAATACATCATCTGCCTTGCCTTTTCCCAACTATGTTGGGGTCGGCTTCCAGTCTTACCGGATACAGCTGAATACCAGTATTTTACATGGAGCGACTGCCTATCTGACCTCCACAACCCAGTTACTGGGTAACACGATACCCCTTGGAAAGACTGGTTGTCAGACTTTCGAGCTTTTGACGACCCGTAACGACTGTCAAAGTTCTACAAATGACAGCTGGGACCAACGGCTTAACGTGCTTTCCGAGGCACGGAGGGGTCTTGGTATGTAAAGATGGTCACCCATCCACAGACCAACCGCGGCAAGCGTAGCTTAACCTGGTCGATCGACCCGTGCGGCTGTTATCACTTAGCCATAAGCCCCACAGTATTTTAGAATACACAGAACAGAATCACCCCTTTGCGTATGCGCTAGTGTGTGTGTAAAAGGGCAGTTACAGTGCGGTATCTCACAGGCCACGTTTTAACATGCGTGTCCCACAGACGCCGATTTCCGAAAATTAGAAAAAAAAGAAGACCTACTTATTTTATTGATTCGTGTCGAGAATCATTAGCATAGTTACCTCCTTGAATTTGACGAGGATGCAAAACGACACCTTGTATAAAAATAAAATATTCGTTTCACGCATTATTTAGTTTTTAGACTTTATTGATATCTATGGGTTATACTTAATTGTGCTTGCCGCATTTAATATCAATAGCCAATAGGATGATTTTCTATATTCGTGTCGTTCGAATTCGAATGTGACGCTTAAGCCTATGTGGGTCATTGTTGTTTTTTTTTCTCATTTAGTATTAATCATGGTCTGGCAGTTTGAGTAATTTATGCGGCCTACCCAAATGTTCTTTCTTTGGTATTGTTAGTCGAATCGTTGAGCTCCTTAAGTTCTGAGTTGAGCTGCACGATTACTGACAAATGCGTGCACTGACTGGACAGGTCCACTCAATCTGTGTGTTCTTTCCTCAAAAGGACCATTTCAGACACCAATCTACATGGCCTTCACATGATCTGACCAAGATTATGTCTGGACTTTAAAGGAGACTGTGACCTCTGAGTTTGTTTCGGCCTTTCTTCTCAGAGTAGTCAGATAGGAAACGCCAACCTCATCTAGCTTTATTTTAAAAATATGATTGACGTGTAAAAGTGTTTGTACAAACCTACTTACAGAAAATAAATCATTTATCATTTATCATTACTTTGCACATTCGGTCTTTCGGAAGTATTGTAAAAATTATGATAAGCGGAGAAATAAACCTGAACCATAATTACGTAACACACTATCAATCACAATCTGAATGATTTTAAAGTATATTCCTAATCCATTGCTTCATATGTTCAAAAAAACTGTCTGCTCAACAACGTAAATTCCGCAATGAATATTCTTGAACTGTTAAAATGTAAGCCATTGCTACTGATATTCTGCTACGTTATTACCCCGCTGAACCAGATCCGGTCGGCTTGACATACACCAAACGATCAAACGATCTAGTTTCGTTTTTTAGAGTTCCGTAGTCGACAAGTAACCCTTATTGTTCTGTCTATCCGTGGCTTAGCTCTTAGTAATTCGGCATAGGTATAGATATGAATCACGCCGATAAAGTTATAAAAAAAATATTTAAATAAATCTTTGTACCCCCCTTTTAACCTCCCTTGCAGGTAAATTGGAAATTATATTTTTTTCTCGTCTATCCTATTGTGTGGGATATCGTTGGATAGGCCGTTTAAAAATATTGCGGGTCTGTGAAAACTATTAAGGCTCCTACATACTGGCGCGACTTGTCGCGCGACGCGTCGCGACACAAAGGCACCGCTTGTAGCGCTACACGCGGTGTCTTTTCTTTTCTGTCTTGTCGCGCCAGTATGTAGGAGCCTTTATTCGATTCAGGGATCCGGTTGCGTAACATTAAGCTTTAAAGTGCTAATTTTTGTTAGAGTCAAGTGTCCCCCGCCCCTTGCCAGCTAAATGATTGTTTTTTGATATGTGAAAAAAATCATGGCAGTAGTATATTAATACCTATAACGAAGTTAAATAGAAAACTACCACATCTAAGTAGGCTTTACAAGTTAACGAGTAATAGTCGACCAACTTACATTTGCAGTTGGAATGTATGAAAAAATATGTTTTTGAACTACAATGTTAAGTTTGTTCTTGCGAAAAATTCACCCCAACTACGGTACCCTTCATTGTGCGTGGTGCGACAAATACTTGGATGGTTTTTTATTTTTTATAATAAATAAATCCACCTTTTTTTTTTTTGGTGGGAAATCATCAAATAACTTCTCCCGCTCTGGGCGGAGCGGGAGGGTGTGTCAGACTCTTACTGACTAAAACCCACCCGTATTCCTTCCTGTTGCCTGTGTTTCGGGGGCCTCGGTGACCCATTAGTACCTTCCCGCGACCCCGGCAGGCAAATAAATCCACCTTAAGGTCATAACAGCTACACACCGTAAAGATTTTGGTCACATTAGACAGATCTGAAGTTGGAACTGACCATGTAAGCATTGTAAGTAGCCTACGTAAATCGAATGATAGTTGAGCTCCAAATAAAAAGCTTATCTGCCCACACACACAAGGTGACCGCAGACAATGACTAATCCTTTTAATGCAAACAATACTGTACTGTACAAATACCTGTAGATTTACAGACCAAATCAGCTCTGCTTACCGTACGATCTTAAAGCCGATTTTCTATTTGCCATACACGAATGAATGAAGTCGGGCTTTAGGTACATAGGTAAAACCCAACTTACGCTCAGATAAGTACATACATAAGCCTTATTCAAGTTGTGTCTGTTCTCATCCCAACCAATGGTTTCTTAGGGCCAGTTCTCACTGAGTCTTGACGATTTTTTAGGCGTTGGACATCTGTCGCTTTGTAGCGTTCCTAAACATATTTAGAGGCCGACAACACCTAAAGCGCGGTCACTGTCGGACTGCATAGAAAAGTTAGAGAAGCGCAATGACACAACGCTGGTAATTTATTGCAAAATATGAAGCAATTATCGATTTACAAAAAATCCATAGATTGTAAAAAAAAACACTTATGCTAATGTTGCTTGTTGAATAATCTGACAAAAATCAGAATGATTGCATGCATATTAGTATGGTTTGTAATCGTTAAAATAAATTTTTAGAGGTATCTTCGTGGTTATTTCTATCGTTTCAAAGTAGTTACATTATGTTTTCAACACACTATCTACCTATCCTTAAGAATATCATATATTTTTCTGATTTTGTTTACTGCAGTGGATCATATACTTTAAGGCATTATAAAACTTATAAAAGTTGCGTTTAGGTCCTGTATGTAGTCCCCTTTCACCTCCTTCTGCGAAGCAGTAATGCTCGCGAAGGAGGAGGCGGGACGGCTGAGGGAAAGGCATGTTTCGCGCCCTCTCGCCCCTAGCCGCCGCAAGAGACACCCTGGGCGTCGGGAATCCCAGGCGGATTTCCGGCCACCGTAGGCGCGGGCTTGCGGATGGTGAGCAATGGGTCGCTCACCGTCCGGTAAGGACCAGGCCCGGGTCGACGGCGAGTTGTATTCCACGCGCGCCTCAAAGAGATGTCGTCAGCACAAAGGTAGGGGTCCACTAGGGCCGATGCCTGCCGGGGTCGCGGGAAGGTACTTATGGTAAAAAAAGGTCCTGCAGTTCCTCTCCCGCTGCGTTCAGAGCGGGAGAAGTAATTTGAAGACTTTCCACCAAAAAAAAAAAAACGTCCGTGTTTGGGTCACAGAAAGGTCGAGGGTAATAAAGGTTCCTTTTTCCTTTTGAGGCACGAAACCCTAAAAACGTTGAAGGAAAATATCATGAGGAAAGTTGCACGCCGGAGAATTATTCTCGACGGCCGGTGAAGCCAAGTCAGAGGCCTGTGGGTGGCATAAACTCTGACACCAAGTTAGTCATTAACCACACGAAAAATAAAAATTATTTCAATTATTACACCTTATAAGAAATCACATAGAATTGAATTTCCAGTAAGAAATGAGGCCTATTCTGTCCGGGAAACCTGACCCGGCCTGACCTGGCCCGGTGTTAGACGGTGTTGCTCATTCGGCCGCCACACATCAAAGTTGAGCAACGTCGACACGGAAATTGGCGATAATTAAAGTTTTTGCGTTCCTACTGCGCATCGCTTGTTAGACACACCTTAAAGTTGCAGAAATATTTCGCAGTAGCAGCCCGGAGTCTGATAATTTCGATAAGGACCAAGCCCGGGTCGACGGCGCGTTGTGTTCCACGCGCGCCTCAATGAGATGCCAGCACAATTTTAGGGGTCCATTAGGGCTGATGCCTGCCGGGGTCGCGGGAAAGTACGAAAGGGTTACCGAGGCCCCTGGTAATACAGGCAATGGAAGGAACACGGGTGGGTTTTAGTCAGTAAGAGTCTGACACACCCTCCCGCTCCACCCAGAGCGGGTGAAGTTATTTGATAATTTCTCAAACAAAAAAAAAAGGTTGCAGAAATCAAGAGAATAGCGTTTCCGTCTTTACATGGTATAAAACAAAGTTGGTTTTCATGTGTCTTTGTGACCGCTTAGTTCTTCTAAAGTACACAATAGATGTTGATGCAGTTTTAGCATAGAGAATTTATTCCTGAAGCTTTATGTGCATAAATCATCAATTGTTTTGACATTGACATTGTAATTTTTATAAATTGACATTAATTTCAATTAGTTCGTTGACATAATTTAATTACTTTACAGTAATTGTTAATATTGTCTATTTATTTAGAATCATGGCCATTTCCAAAAATTTCCATGCTGAACTTGGTAGGCGGAATATGTAGAACTATTTATTGTATTTTAAGATCTGTACAACACCATATTTCAAGCAAATAAATTATTAATATTATAAAAAAAATCATATTCAATTTAGACATAGCACAAAAATGTCGATGTTTAGACGCGTCGCCAGTTCGCCACATCAGTGCATTGCACCCGTGCGAAGCAGGAGCGATTCGCTTGTTAAATCTATGTATACTTATAGCGTTTGGTTGTTTGTTTGAATGCGCTATTCTCTGGAACTACCAGTCGGATTTGGAAAAATATGTTTGTATTTGTTAGCCAAATCCTTGAGGAAGATTATGGTTTAATAAACATCACGCTACGACCCTTAGGAGACGTGCAAAAAGAAAATAAACCCAGAAAGAACGCTGAGTGAAAATGAATTAATAGCGCGGGTGGGCGAAGCGTCGCGATGCGTCGCGGTGGTTCGGGGACGCGGATGAAATCGCGGGCAGAATCTTGTATAATTTATATTTGCATCTGGGGTCTACTCCCTAAGCACGAAGTCCGCAGTTTCGACAGAACTGGACAGGTCCACTCAATCTGTGTGGTTCTTTCCTCAAAAGGACCATTTCAGATACCAATCTATATGGCCTTCACATGATCTGACCAAGATTATGTCTGGACTTTAAAGGATACTGTGACCTCTGAGTTTGTTTCGGCCTTTCTTCTCAGAGTAGTCAGATAGGAAACGCTGACCTCATCTAGTTTTATTTTAAAAATATGATTGACATGTAAAAGTGTTTGTACGAACCTATTTACAAAAAATAAATAATTTATCATTTATCATTCTTAGGGCCAGTTCTCACTGAGTCTTGACGATTTTTTAGGCGTTGGACAGGTGTCGTTTTATAGAGTTCCTAAACATATTATGAAAAGTATCGCGCACTGCAAAATGTCACATTACATTTTTTAGTTTAGTTCCCACAGTTGGTTTACGAACAGGCCGATAGCTCATTAGATAGATGAGTGACAATAACCGCTGCGCTCTCCGGAAATTATCATAACACATCTAGCATGTATTTGAGCTGTATGGAACTGCGAAGATAATATACAGGGTCAAATTTAATTACATAGCAAAACTTCTCAGATGTGATGTCGATCGATATATAAACACAACAAAATAAAAATTTGATCAATCATATTTAATTTAGATATAGCTAAAAAATGTCGATGTTTAGACACGTGGGCAGTTCACCACATCAGTTCAATGCACCCGTGCGAAGCAGGGGCGATTCGCTAGTTAAATCTATACTTATAGAGTTTGATTGTTTGTTTGAATGTGGAACTACCCAGTCGGATTTTTTTTTGTATTTGTTACCCAAATTCTTGAGGAAGTTTATAGGTTAATAAACATCACGCTACGACCCTTAGGAGACGTGCACAAAGAAAATAAACCCAGAAAGGACGCTGAGTGAAAATTAATTAATAGCGCGGGTGGGCGAAGCGTTGCGATGCGTCGCGGTAGTTCGAGGACGCGGATGAAATCGGGGGCAGAATCTAGTATAATTTATATTAAAAGATAGATAAATTACCCGTCTCTCCACTATTCCATTGCTTGCTCAAGGATGCATATCCGGTAGGCTAAAATAATCCCTCCTATCCTAAGGGCACGTCTTCCTGACCATTACCGCGCCCCCCGGTCTACTCTTTGATATGCAATGGTCTCTGTAGTCCCATGAAACATGAGGCTCCAGGGACTAGTGCGAGTCCTTGGGTTCATTCGAGCAATCGAGTCTGGTTTAACCACGCTGGGGTCGGTGCATTTCATTCATTTGCATCTGGGGTCTACTCCCTAAGCACGAAGTCCGCAGCTTCGGCCAAAGTTACGGGCATTTCCTACTCCGTATCACTTACGGATATATGATTAGGTCGAGGCCCGAACTAAGAATGAATGACAACACGATTTGACAGTTGTCCACACACCCGATATGTATTTGCCTGTCCAAAAAAATTAATTTGGTACTTGTTTTGACGGATCAATTAATTACGGACGGGTCCGTATCTTCGTTAATGGACTTAGAGAGCAGACCCCCTTGTTTGACTTTGTTACGTATCCATGGCAAAGGCATTATGAGTTCCGCACAGAAAAAAATACTTTTAATTAAATTAGTTCAGTTCCGTCATACAAGAGATACATATACTATATATCTCTCTCAGAATACATATATGTATCATATTCAAATTATCGTGGATGAGTGCTGAGAAAGTTTTAATTAAAGAGAAGCTCACTGAAACAGCCCTTAGATGCACGTGTGCCGAACAATTAGTATGCTTCTGTTCATGTAGGAAATAAGTTATATTAATTCTGGTTTGCACTGACACACCAGTGAGGTAATTGCCTACGTAACACACTTACAATAGCAATGA
This sequence comes from Atethmia centrago, assembly GCA_905333075.3. Classification (NCBI taxonomy): domain Eukaryota; kingdom Metazoa; phylum Arthropoda; class Insecta; order Lepidoptera; family Noctuidae; genus Atethmia; species Atethmia centrago. The sequence continues at coordinate 23,542,193 of HG995386.1, forward strand.
CATTCCTTTAGACAGTTCTACAACATTCATTGCGTAATTAACGTTGAGCGGACACATTTTTCGATCTTATTACGAAGCAATGTATTAGCAATATTCTTCAAAATCATTCAGATTGTGATTGATACTGAGGTGCGCAATAAGGGTGAGTTTTAACAGTGATTATGCAAAAAGTTGGTATATGTATCTACAAGGCCTTTTTGAATTCATTGGCGAAACTCCATAGAGTATCAGTATTGGATTGTAAAAAAAAATTGGCCAAGTGCGTGTCGGACTGCGCACAATGAAGGGTTACGTAGTTGGAATGAGTTTATCCCAAGAACAAACTTAAAATTGTAGTTGAAAACCATTCCCCATACAAGCCAACTGCAAATATAAGTTTGTACGCACAATATTGAGAAATTTACCAAGTCATTCTTATACATGTTGTAGGTTTTCCTTAAATCTATAGGTACTCGTAAGTAAAGAATTTATTATTATATTATTTCTCTGTATTTTTGGGATGGAAACAATGCCTCATGTCACTCGTAGTTAGAAATTAAGATTTTCTAACGAAAAAGTAGGATCAAGACCCCGTGTCGCGTGTTACGTGAAAACGTTAAGATTATACGAAAAACTATATTTCTAGCTTTTGAAAGAAAAAAAATACATTAATTTGCACTAAAATATGTGACACATGGTGATGAGTCTGTGGAGTTTCGCCAATTATCTTAAAAAAACCTAGTACCTATATTATTATTATTAATTATTTATTTCAGACATAATTCTAGTCCATATTTTTACAAAAATACATTTAAATTAAAATACTTTAAAAAACAGTTAAAAACCCAGAATTGTATTAAGATTAAATTTAAATATTAGCCCAAAATAATAAAAAAATAAATTTAAAAAAGCTATGCATATTTTAAATAACACGATAATATCTAAAAAGACTTACATTTACACTCTTGTTACTAAAAATAATAAATAAATAATAAAAAATATTGATTTATCCAAAGTAAATCTTACATAGACACAGGCAGAGCACAGTGGTAGATTAAAATCAAAATCTTAAATCTAAATATTTTATTTCACATAAACCTACATGGGCACATAAGAAACGTCAGAAGCTAGGTGCACGGTTCCAATTGGTCCTTTCCTATGTAGAAGAGCCGGCAAGAAACTCCACGGTTACTCGTTTAAAACATAATTGGCTTTTACAATGTTTTCAAATCACAGTGCTATTAGGTATAGGAGGACAGTGTAGGCCTGTCAAGAAGTACCAGGTACTTTACAAATAATAAATAGTCTACAAATCTAATCTATTAAACCTACAACGCGCTCACATTCAGAAAATATAAAAGAATCAATGTACAATACAATGAAATGTACAATATTAATAAAATAATAAAAATAAAAATCTATTTAAACCCAATGACATGTTTGCTATTATAACTGCAACAAGTCTGAATTAATATCCTGTCCACAAAATCCACTAATAAATAGTTTGATATCAAAATAATTACAAATAATGAAAATATTATGTCAAAAAAGTATGTATATTTTTTTTTAATCATCGTTATTTGGGAGCAGTTAATAGATATTTACATAGTTATGCCGTTTATGGGTTACCAGGGAAGCCACATGTGCAGAAGGAATTATTGCCAAACTTCCTTGTCTTCAACATAGTCTTGATTCTTATAATATGCGTTTTTGCTAAGGACACGTTTGATGTGGGTTTGAACTTTCCATCGCTTAGTTCTGTAACTGACTTTGGCAACTTTTTATAAAAGCGGATACTGTTGATAACAAATGATTTGCTTGTTTTTGTTAATCAAACTTTGGGTACTTATCACAATTCCATGTATACTACGTGTATTTATATCATGGAAATCACTTCTTGTTTAGAAAAGACCTAAGTTTTTGCGAACATACAAAATACTTTCTAAGAGAAGGCAGATAAACTCAAAATCAAATTCAAAGCATTTATTTCAAATAAACCAAATACAGGCACTTTTGAATTGTCAAGGGGTCGGTCGGTCAGAAAGATGAAGCTAGTTGCCCATTCCAAAGCCTAGTAGGTTCCTATGGAGAAAATCTGGCAAGAAACTCCACAGAAATGATACATAATTGTTTGTACATTATTTAAAAGGCTACAAAAATCTAGATAATTAAAACATAAACCCTTTCTCCTAAACTAGGAGGCCTGTATCTTAAGAGACATAAAATTAAGGTAATCATTATAAAAAAGTACTAAAGTGGGTCAGATTAGACTAACAATATCCACAAGGAAGTATGAGCCAAGGATGCAAGAGCCAAGTAGGCAAATCAAGCGAGCCGCAGGTGGCAAGACTGGCAAGCACCATTTGCCAAATTGTATAATAGCGACCTTCCTACATAATAAGCCTAAAATGATCCCACTGCTGGGCCACAGGCCTCCTCTCTATGAGAGGGAGTGGGCCGTAATCCAGTGCGGGTTGGTCACATGTCTTCGAATTTTTGGTTCAAGGACATGCCAGTTTCCTCACGATGTTTTTCTTCACCGTTTTGAGAGCAATGGTGATAAAAAATTTACACAAAGTAAAGCGCCTGTCTAAGTTCGAACTTACAACTTAATGTATGGAACTACCCTTCGTACATGTAACTGCTTGAGCACATTTTTTTTTTAGAATTATAATAATATTTTGTAATCTGTCTATTGTAAAGACCCCAAAAAGACGGGTTCTCTAAACGTCAACGAATTATAACGTTGCTAAATTGAAGAGTACAACTGTGACGTAGCATGCCAACTGAAGTGACAGGTATTACGTTTAGTCGGTTACTTGACAGCTCTCTCGTTACTTATTTTGTCTCGCAACGGAGTATAGTTGCACAGTTTTAGTGTTAGGTACTGTAGTGGTTAGAACGATTAATTTCTTAATTATATCTCTTAAAAGCTAATTGTAAACACTACACACAACACAACACATTACATAACCTAACATAATTCCTCGTTCGACATGTCAGCTGTCATATGTACGTTTTGTTCATCATAGACAACAAACGAGGAATTATTGTCTATACCATGGTTAGCACATTATATATTATTCACAACAGTTACTTATTTACTATATTTATAACACACAAAACATCTATGGACATATTACAATATATATTACAATTATTATTACACACAGTTATTTACACTCCACAACTCTATATATGTAAAACGAATGCACGTCCAGATTGGGGAACGAAACACACATTCGGGCACGGTCGGAAATCTTCGGAACCGATCGTGGCCGGACCGTGATGTGCATTATTTTGAACCCACTGGGAGAGGTCAACGACCCCAGTGTTCGACCTTGCCTCAAGGCGAATGCGCGCTCGGTATAGCGACACACATAGCTTCCAGAACTTTTGAGAACGCTAGTCTCACCCAGTCAGCTCCAACTATTTTATATTTTCTGTTTTACTTGTGCAAATTGTCCATAGTCCTTATTGTTGTTGTTGTACCTGTAATTGTTTTAAAGAAGTGCCGTGGTAGGCAGAAATACAAGCAGTTTTACTGAATACAGTTTATTCTTTAATCTACCCCGTAACACTTCAGTACTACGGTCCTCTATTATAACACATAGCAGGACCTATTAATGGCGATACATGTTTGACCACTTTTGTAATGATGCCATCATATCCATGATTATTGGTAGTAGGTATTATTTAAAGAGTGAATTATAACCATTAACCACACAGTGAATTATAAACATTCGCTGGTACTGTAGGAGGAATAAATATGGAGTTACAATTAGTCTCAATATTTGTATAGGAAGGAGTCGAATTATTTGGTTGAATTTCGTCTATAGCATTATAAGAACCGTATTGTGTTAAAAGAAATGTGTAGGCTAGAATGAAAATAATACAACATGAAAGCATCTGCAGAACTAAGGCATCTGAAGCCGATAAACCTGTATCTCGGCATACAGCGCCATACCTCTCTGATAATAGACTGGTATTTTTTCAGCCAACATTTACAATTTTAATAAATCTTACAAAAAATTTGTTCCTGGGTTCGATTCCCGGGTCGGGCAAAGTGTTATTAGGTTTTTCTATGTCGAATTTCTCAGTAGCAGCCCGGAGTCTGGACTTGTGCCCGGTTGATGGCAAAAGGCTTGCCCCCTATTACATGGGGTTAAACATATGTGAAACGGTGGACAGTCAGGATGGTCACAAGAAACGATGAGCTTGCACTATATATGGTTTATTCTTTTTAAAATCGGACAGAGTTACCACTTAAGGTGTTTGCACTTGGTGACGGTTACAAAACAACTGACTCAAACTGCCTAACACATCCGCATTTATAGATTTCACTAATAACTAAATAATTAGATTGCATTACTTACTATAACGAGTAAAATTGAATAACAATTATTAACAAAGAAATAAATGAATTAAAGTATATAAATAAATAGTCTTAAGCAACCATCAATTTAAACTTAATAATTGGCGCGCCGGAAGCTGACAAACTGAAGGCGCCATATTGTATAATCAACATTTCTGATTATTTTAAATCACCAAGAATAAATCAAACAGTTACCTAAACAATATCATAACAATTAACTATTAAAATAATATAATTGATTTTAAGAATGATTGAATGATGTTACAAAGTCGAGTAGGTATAAGCAGGACCCGAAGTCGATAACACTCGGCCATCCTGTGTTTGACGTGTCCCACGGCGGTCAGCATTGCCCATCACTGGTCTGTCGCTGGTATTCAGCGTCTGGAATAGTAAACAGTATGGGCAGTACATTTATTCTTCTAATTAACAGATCGAAAGGTACAGTAATTGCAGTTCATATCATATAAGAGCTTTTATAATATTGTGTTGTTCATAAGATCTCACATAGCTTATTCCATGTCGCTCAGTTCGTAGGTATTGTGTAAATGTTATATCTGACACAGCTATAATAACTCCTATATCACACAGCTTTAATTATTCACACAGCTTTAATTATTCACACAGCTTTAATTATTCACACAGCTTTAATTATCCACACAGCTTTAATTATTCACACAGATTTAATTACTCCTATCTCATACAGCTTTAATTATGATAAGCTTTTATACAGCTGTAATTTGTGGAAGAGTGCGACTTACATTTATAATAAATAAATCTGTTAATCAAATTTAGACAAGGGTTTTATTTTGTTTTATGTGCTTAATCTGTACCAAATAAATCATCCTATTAAGTTAGGTACCTACGCATGTTATTTTTTTTTTTTTTTACAATACAAATTTGAATATAACTTTAATTAGCTTTCTAACAGGTCTATCAGATCATCCCTATCGACTTCATGGTCACTACCACTACTTTCATCAGATATAGACGATTTATAAGGTCGGAGGACTTCACCACGTACAACTGCTGTAAATTTTCTATACCCTTTCATACCCTTTATACTACTTATCGTGTAACGATCTAACGAGTGATCAGCTTTGCATATTTTATAGGGCCCTGTGTACAAACCGTTAAGTTTTCTAGTTACGTTCGCGCTTTCCCTAGTAATTCCTCCTTTCCATAACACTAATTGCCCTACAGAGTACTTAACGCATTGCTTATGAGATCGGTCGAATCTGTCCTTCATGGGGGTCATATTTCTATCAATACGCAATTTAGCCGTACTTCGCCGTTCCTCAAGAGCCTGCGCTTGACCTTCAAAATCGTTAGGTTGCCCGTTCGGATAAGCCGGTAACCGTGAATTGAAATGGCCAAATAATAACTTAAAGGGGGGAAAACCGGTTGTTGTATGAGGAGTATTATTTATGCCCCAAACTATATCACTCAAGTGATCATCCCAGGTGCACTCGCTGTCAGACATAGTATTTAAACCGTTAATCAAAGTTCGATTTACACGTTCTACTTGGCCATTTGATCTAGGGCTTGCAATAGCGTTTAAGACATGTTTGAATTGCATTTCCTCAGCAAATTCTTTAAAATATCTACTTGTAAATGCTTTTCCCCTATCCGTAATGATCCTGCTTGGGTTTCCAAACTGAGAAATAATATCTTGTAAATGCTTTATAGTTTCAACGGAACTACAGCTTTTACAAGCTTTCGAAAATACAAATTTTGTAAACGAATCTATAACAACGAGTACATAAGAGTTTCCTTTACGAGTCTTAACGAACGGACCTAGATGATCAACATGTAGTGTGTGCATGGGAACAGCCGCCTTTTGAATTGGGTGTAGCTCTCCTTGCAATTTACCATGATCCCCCTTTCCGTAAGCACATCGAAGACATGATTTGATGTATTTACGAATAAACCTAGTCATGCCCTCAAACCAAAATTGTGCTTTAATGGTCTTTTCACACTTATCAAAGCCAACATGTCCTATTTGATCATGGAATTTTTGTAGTAAGCCCCATTTTGCTAATTTAGGTATAACAAAACGATGTCCGTTGATTGTTTGTCTATAGAGAAGGTCGTCTTTAATTACATAATTACTAGTTATATCATTGTTTTTTGTGCCATTACGCAACTGGGTCAGGATCGACTGGATGTTTTCGTCCTGCAACTGTAATGTTACCAGCCAGTCGGAATCGTCAATTAATAAAACAGTACTCTGTACTGGATTCCTACTCAAAGCATCTACGTGTCTCATACGATCACCAGATCGATACTCGATTTGTAGATCGTAGTCTTGGATTGAAAGCCACCAGCGGGCTATGCGAGGAATCAGGTCCTTTTTAACTAAGGTAGTTCGCAACGCGGCACAATCTGTCACTACGGTGACAGGAATACCTACAAGATAAATTCGAAATCGTTTGAGAGATTCTACGACTGCTAATGTCTCCAGCTCATAGCTATGATAAAATTGTTCCTCTTTACTTGTGACCCTACTAAAATACGCAATCGGTTTCAGGACATCATCAGTTTGGTATTGCAAGAGTATACCGCCTAGTCCTAGCTTACTGGCGTCGGTGTGGAGCTCAGTACGTGCATTTCTGTCGTAAATGCCTAAAACCGGTCTTTCGATAAGACGTTCTTTTAAAGTCTGAAAAGCAGTTTCGTGGGCGGAATCCCAAGTCCATTCTACATCCTTTTTTGTTAACTGTGTGAGGGGTCTAGCTATTTCTGCAAATCCGCGAATAAACTTCCTAAAATACGATGTCAAACCAATAAATTGACGGATTTCATGCACATTACGAGGTTTTTTGTATTCAGCTACGCAGTGAATTTTAGCTTGTCCCGGTTGTATTGTACCTGCGGTAATCTCATGTCCCAAATAATTTACGCTTTTCTTCAAAAACGAACATTTACTTAAATTCAGTTTTAAATTGGCTTCTGACAAAAATTGCAGGACATCGCCCAATAATCTGAGTCCGTCATTGACCGAGATGGTCGGAAGCATTACGTCATCTAAATATGAAGCAACGTCATTGCCCAGTCTACCCAGTACTACTTTAATGTGACGTGAGAACACCGCCGGCGCATTGGCCAGACCAAATGGCATTTTCAAAAACTCGTATTGCCCTGAAGGTGTTACAAACGCGGTTTTATGAACGGAGTCTTCAGCTATTCTAACTTGGTAATAGCCTTGTGCAAGGTCTAAAGTAGTGAATAACGATTTTCCAGACAAACGAGTTACCTGGTCATCTATATGAGGCAACGGATAACGATCTTTGATAGTGCGTGCGTTGAGTGCTCTGTAATCTATGCATAATCTATAATCACCGCCTTTCTTCTTTACAAGGACTACTGGACTTGCATAGTCAGACATAGACTCCCTTACAACACCTGCATCAATAAGATCCTGAACTTTTTCGCTAACAATCTCATTTTCCTTATAAGAAAGTCGATAAGGTTTGCAGTAAACAGGTTGCTCGGTTGTTGTCTGAATATGCATCTCCAACACGTCGGTACATCCTAATTCTTTGGTATTGTCCGCAAATAAGTGTCTGAATTTATTTAATAGTTGTAGCAATCGATTGCTATCATTGGTTTCTAAATCACCTACATCTAAATCAGATAACTGTAATTTTCTGTCAGTTGATTGATTAATTGTCATTATGTTCGTATACGTACTACTGTTTATATCACCAAATAGTTCCGCGCGCGCTACGAGTCTATTTGGTTGCCACTCTATAATATCATCCCCGATATTAACTACTTTTAAAAAACAATCCCTCGACCTTATAAGTCCTCCTATAATGGCATAAGACATACTTCCTAGCTCAAAATAAACAGAACGCATAAGAAAAGTATGGTTAGGATTAAAATCGACATATACTTGTACGAAAGCGGAACTTCGTTGTGGTATTACACTATGATATTTTAAATAGACAGGGAATTTTGAAATGAAGTCCGTTTCATTCAACTGCATATGACTTAGTTCATTATTTAAATCAAAATTACACACAAACTTAACAGAGTTCTCTGAAATAACTAAGCTTATGTTTCTCTGATTTATCATTGATTGGCCGATTATTAAGTCTATATCAGCTAGATCATTACTGGTTAATTCAACAAAACCACTTAAAATTATATTATCTATTTTAACATCAACATGAGATGTTCCCAAAGAATTTGAGTATGCACCACCAAAACCTTTCATTGTAACCGCAGAAGGTATGATTTTTAACTTTAAACTATTAGCTTGTGACATTGTGAGAATATTTAATTTACTGCCCGTATCGATATATGCAATAAGATTATGTCCATTAATTACCACTGCCTTCTTGTACAAGTCTATGAAAATATTGTAGGTTGTAAACATAACGTTACTAACCTTTTGAAGCTGTTGCTGTGAAGAGTTGGCCGCAAACCAGCAGCTGGCGGCAGTGTGGCCCGGACGATGACATACGTCGCAGCGTGGAGTTCTGCAGTCCTTTGCCTCGTGTCCTTGTCTTCTGCAGGCGTAGCATTTTCTCGGTAGAAGGTCGGTTTCTTTAGAATTTGGAGCAATATTGCCCCCTCTCCTCCATGTTGAAGTCGGCCGCTTGGAGTTACTTGCTTCCACTTGCTTGTAGTTTTCAAGGGATGATAAATATCCATAGTACAGCTGCGTTGGGGTTTCGCATTGATAGGCTTTAGCATTGGCTCTTATTTCCACTGGTAAACCTTTAATAATGCATGAAATCGCAGATTCACCGATAATGTTGCATTTCTTGAGTAGGGATGCTTTATCGTGAAAGTATTTGGTCATTGTTTCAGAGTCGGTTTTTTTTCGAGCGAGCATAGTCTCTAATAGTTCAACATAATCGGTAGAACGTGGAAAGGCGGTCTCTAATGCATCTTTCCATTCCTTCCAAGTGAGATTATAATTATCCAAGTCGTTATACCAATCACGTGCGGATCCACGAAGACGAATTTGCATGATGAACTGCCGATCCTTGTTATTCCAACCATAAACATCGCCAAATTGGTCAATTTTGTGCAACCAACCTTTAACATTGCTTGATTTTTCATCCGGCTGGAACTTTGGAATAACTTCAGCATCAGTTTGGGCAACACGGTGCCTTTTACGTCGACGGTTTCTTCTATCGGTCTCCTCTTGATCGGAAGAAAAAAAATCAGAGTTTTCGTCATTTTCCGACAACGCTGTTTGATGGTGTCTCCTCTTCTTGGCGCCAATACCATCAATATATGGGCCTGACATATCCCACTTCTGACTGTGAAACGGTGGACAGTCAGGATGGTCACAAGAAACGATGAGCTTGCACTATATATGGTTTATTCTTTTTAAAATCGGACAGAGTTACCACTTAAGGTGTTTGCACTTGGTGACGGTTACAAAACAACTGACTCAAACTGCCTAACACATCCGCATTTATAGATTTCACTAATAACTAAATAATTAGATTGCATTACTTACTATAACGAGTAAAATTGAATAACAATTATTAACAAAGAAATAAATGAATTAAAGTATATAAATAAATAGTCTTAAGCAACCATCAATTTAAACTTAATAATTGGCGCGCCGGAAGCTGACAAACTGAAGGCGCCATATTGTATAATCAACATTTCTGATTATTTTAAATCACCAAGAATAAATCAAACAGTTACCTAAACAATATCATAACAATTAACTATTAAAATAATATAATTGATTTTAAGAATGATTGAATGATGTTACAAAGTCGAGCTGGTATAAGCAGGACCCGAAGTCGATAACACATAACTGGCGAAATGTGGGTGTACTATAGGTACACCTCTGCTCAACCCTTCGAGGAAACAAGGCGAGATGTTATGTTTAATGTTTATGATATAAAATCTACATTCCAAATAATAAATCCTGAGGTATCTATATATACGTACAGTGTGTCTGTATACGGTGTAGCGAAAATTAAGGCTGTGATACACATACAGCCCATCAAATTGAACAACTTCCTCCCGGGGACCAACATTGTAATTGTATAAAAATTATCAGTCGACCCATACATTTAGTCATGTAGGTATTGCAGTTTTGTATGGGACGACTGACTTTTGTTTTCACGATTATGATGTTGGTCGCCAGGAGAAAGTTGTTCAGTTTGATGGTTTGTAATTAACACACCCTGTATTTTGAACACAATTTTCTAGTACACCCTATATAATTAAAAAATAAATAACGTCTAATATATACAATTACGAGTTTATAGGTTGCTAGGTATAAGTGGGTAGGTAGAAAGTAAGTGAGAAGTATAATTATCATTACACAATTTGGATACCTACTGGATACCTACGTATCCAGTGAAAACGAAATACGAAGGAAGGAATTATTAGGGAATATTTTTTTGTTCTGTATTTTCTGGAGGAGCTTGTGGCTAAGGAATAATAGCCACAAGGGTCGATCGATCAGGTTAAGCTACACTTGCCGCAGTTGGTTCGTGGATCGGTGACCATTTTTACATACCAAGACCCCTCCGTGCCTTGGAAAGCACGATGAGCCGTTGGTCCCAGCTGGCATTTGTAGATCTTTCACAGTTGTTACGGTTCGCCAGAAGCCCGAAAGTCTGACAACCAGTCTTACCAATTGGTATCATCCTACCTAGTGACTGGGTTGTGGAGGTCAGATTGGCAGTCGTTCCATGTGGAATACTGGTATTCAGCTGCATCCGGTTAGACTAGAAGCTGACCCCAAGATAGTTGGAAAAAGGCTAGGCAGATGATTTTCTTGTATACAATATAGTATACGAGTACATAAATAAATAAATAAAAGGAGAAGATCGGCTATGTGCGTATTGGGCTCGCGCGTTGAGAGTTCCCATCCCCGAAAAGAATTATAGTTTTCCTATATTTTTCATTATTTAACATGACTTGGTCATGGTCATGTACAGCCCGATAAAGATCAGGCCCAGGTCCATGGCGGATTATGTTCCACGCGCGCCTCAAAGAGATGTCAGCATAAGTGTAGGGGTCCACTACGGCCGATGCCTGCCGGAGTCGCGGGTGTGTCTGAAAGGGATACTGAGGCCCCTGGCAATACAGGCAACGGAAGGAACACAGGTGGGTTTTAGTCAGTAAGAGTCTGACACACCTTCCTGCTCCATCCAGAGCTAGAGAAGTAAATTTATAATTTGCCACCAAAAAAAAAGGTAATGTACCTACAATAACTGTTTTGTGAAAATAAAAATCTTGACCTTGTGCAGAGGGCACTAAAAACAACTGCGTAAGCACCTATTAATTAATTTCCTTCGTAGTCAGATAATATTATGAGGAAAACCATACGAAATGAAAGGTAAACCTTTTTAATTTTTTAGGCTTCCGAGTGAAACAAACACGTACCCATGTCAAAACACACGACCCTCCTTTGGCGTCTCTGTATTCGGAGAAAATTCCCGAAAATCCAAGTTTTATTTTCTTCGTCTCAAAATCCACATATCTCATGAAAACACCAAAACATGGCTTCACTTTGTGATTTAATTTTTGTGGACGTCCTATTTTCTTTGTTAGGTGGCAAAACAATAGGGATGATGACAATTTTTTTGCCCTTCAGGTACTATTATTTTACGGTATTATTAAAAAATATTGGACACGTGTTTTTTACGTAATCAAAAGATTACGGCGATACATTGAGTTAAAATGTGTCATTATGTCACGCCTTGCTAGATTTTATACTTAATTGTGACGTAGCGAGCCCCGACTCCCCAACTAACTCATTTTTTATTAATATGATAAAGCAAAAATACGTGTCTCATCTTTTTTTATTATCTGAGTGATGGACTAAATAAGTTTTTTTTACCCAGGCATCATCCCTATTTTCAACGAGGAAAAGTAAGTGGAAGTATGCACGCAGGTACTTATAATAACAAATTCAAGAACTCAATTTAGCATTTCTCGACGGTTGAAGTCGTTCTCACAAACTATTTGAGAAAATAATTTTCCCAAGACTTTAACCTATTGACCGCCACGTCAAAAAGCAAAGACGTGCCCTCGGCGCCAAGCTACGAATTATTCCTTAAAATCTGTCATGTGTAGTCTTGACCGTGGCGTGCTGGGCACATTTTGCTCTGTCATCTATACATGAATGTGGCGGTCATGACTGTGGCAGTCAAAAGTTTAAAGCCAGTCAGCCAGTCAAGTGATCAATTTACTTGTGACCTTCGTAATGCCCGAAGGATATCAGTAAGTGAGGTTGTCTTCCACGTGATGAATACTTGCGGAGTTTTTGCGTAACGCATATTAAGTGGTAACCGATCGCAATACCATTTTGAGATACATTTCATCATAGCATAATCAGCCTATAATGTTCCCACTGCTGGGACACAGGCCTACTCTCTGTGAGAGGGAGTGGGCCGTAATCCAACACGCAGGCCCAGTGCGGGTAGATGTCACATGTCTTCGAATTTTTGGTTCTCACCGGTTTTCTCACGTTTTCCTTCACCGTTTTGAGAGCTGTGGCAATGAAATCATTTACACAAAGTAAAGCGCCTGTCCGGGTTCTAACCTACGACCTACAAATCGTAAGTCGCGGCCGTTACGAGTGGTCCACCACTGCTCTCGAGATTTTTAGATTGCTTCATAGGTTTGAAGAAAACTCGTATGCTCAACAATTTAAATAACGCAACGAACGTGGCTGAACTGCCAAGACTTTGCAGGCTATGTATAAATGTTAACTAAAACTACGACTTTAGACATCTGCGAGTGAAAATAATCTCAGTAAATGAGAATCTGATGATAAAGTTAGCTATAATAAAAAAAAAATCGTTTTTATTGAAATTGGATTGAGTGAAATAAAATTGAAGTATCTGTTTATAATGTCAAAATAGTTTTTTACTAAATGCATAAAGTATTATACAAGGTGTTGTTTTGGATCTGCAAAACATTTTAGGAGGTAATTATATTAGTGATTCTCGACCCGAATCAAAAAAAAAGAAAACAAAAAAAGATAAAATTTAAAAATCTAAAATAAAAAGTATTATTGATTATTGACATGGTATCGTATTGTTATATGATTATTTACGAGTTTCATAACAACCTCCTGAAATGTTTTGCAGGTTCAAAACTGCATCTTGTATATAGGACGGTATTAATAATAAAAAATCTATTTTAATTTTTTTGACTGTCTGTCTATTTGATTGATCCGGCTAATCTCCGAAATGGCTGGACCGATTTTGTCTAACCTCTGACCTAAAATGGATTGTCAGCTGAAAACGAAAACAAAAACGAAAATGATCTAAACATTAAAAAACTGTACACTAAACACTGTACACTAAAATCTAGTTTGTTTTGATTTTATACCTAGAGATGATTCAATAATCACATATTACACAAGCCTTTGTCAATTGGAGTTCTGAAAACAAATTATGCGCGTGATGATAAAATACAACATAACTTCGCTTCACAACTTCAAAACAAAATCGCGTTCATTTTTAAGTCAGCTGAGTGACCACGAGCGGACCCAATTTACCCCGAAGTTGACGAACGTCACCTGATATTGCCGACCTTTACAAAGTAGGCCGAATGACGCGCGACAATTCACGAACTTCTGAGTTTTGGCCGAAGACGAAAATATGGTCAAATCATAACTTTTTGCCCGAAAATGGCCGAAAACGAAAACGAAAACGAAGCTTCGGTCGGTCAATAATTTTGACCTTTCACTGGCAGATAGCTGATTTTAAAAGGAGGAAAACTGAAGGAGTACCTTAAGCTATTTTTATTTTAGGAAAAGCCAAGCGGGTGAAGCCGTGGGGAGCAGCTAGTTAATATAAATAGATACTGCACAATCAAAAACAATTTCCACTTATTTCATTCTGACACTTTCATTAAAGTTTTAAGTTTCAGCATTGACCTTCTTCAATAATAAGCAGAATTTCAGACCAGCACGATTCAAAAACGTCTTGGTTCAAAATGGCGGCCTCTTGTCTCTTGTCAAGCGGGCGAGGTGCCAAACATTTGCACAATGACCGTCACTTGGTTAAGTGTCTCCGTCTGCACGATTGCAATCTTTAAAACGTAGAATTTTGTTGAAATGTGTCGCTGTACGAACAGGAAATGTATAGTGTGTTCCAAAAGTATGTCATGAAAAAGTAAACAAACCCTGTTCAGGTAAAATTCATACATAAATGGAATTAGTAACTCATTCATCTGTATTCAGAAGGTCTTATATTTATATCTTACTACTTTTTCCAACAATTATTGTTTGAATAACAGTAATGTAATTGACAAATCATCGACCAACAAAGAGGAAAAGAAAAAAATTGGTTGTCTGTAAAGTCGGCTTACGGAGGATAATTTTACGTGATAACGAGAGAGATGCGTCACAAGCCGAATGCTTAGGCCGATCGTGCCTCTCTATCGCTAGTTTCGCGCTCTAGCTTGCACGCTTGGCTCAGGCGGAACGTGACACTTTTTTGTGCGTGCAGTCGGCGTTCATCAATTTATAAGACTCTATCACGTCAAAAAATTAAAAATTAATTGAATCAATTCTCAAAATGTAAATCATCTGTAATTTGTAATTAAAATTTCGGGTTTCAAATAATCAAATCAAAGTACTCAATTTGTAAGTGGCACTTCAAAATGGCATCCATAGATAACTACGTTTTCTGATTCATTTGGTCTCATTTTCATAAGATGCTTTTGGAATAGATTATAGGATCGAATATTCTTTTGTTCAAAATAATATTGTAGTAGGTAGTAGTTTTTAGTTGGTACAGTTTGTCAACTTCGACTTTAAGAGATTGTTTTGTTGCGAGTATGCAGGTCATCGTTGTGTTCATAGGGCGATAGTCTTTCTAATAGTCTTGATTAAGTTTGTGCACTGCTTAAATCGCAAAGCTCCATCGCACTACAGATTGCGTCAGGGATGTTTGCTGAAGCTCGAGTCGACTGTTTTTATACATCGATGACAAAACGATGCGCTTCCTTGGTGCGCCGCTTGCGGGCCAGCCCCAACCTTATTCTGCGCTGGGTGGCGAGCAGACTCGATTTTTTATATATGAGTCGCTGCTGCAAGCTGTCCACCGCGGTGTTATTATTTTTATTTATTTATTGATCATAAACAAAGTTTATAAAAACCTTTACATAAGAACTATGCCCCGCAAAACCGTTTTTACGGTTTGTCTGCGGGAACAGAACAAACAGTTTTACAAAAATGTTTATTAGTGCGGACACTTAATTTTCACTTCTTGCACTTATATAGTAACCAATAATATTATCCTATCGTATAAATATGTATCAAATGACTTATATCTTTTAAAACACTTAAATGCTCTCCCTCAACAATCTGCAAACCACTTTCCAAAGAACTTAGTTTACAAACTCACGAAGAAGAACTGCTTAAGTAATTTGGCAAAACCTTTTATTTCCTGACTTCGTAGGCAATTGGTTGAGAAGGTATGGTACTCTTTTATCAAGCGTTCGGTCGCCAAAAGAATTCCTTATTCTATCAATCAATCAATCAATCAATCAATATCTTTATTGTGGATCATAGGTAGGTACATAATACGGGTCTTAAAATAATTCTGTGATCTGCTATGTCCCGCCCATATGGCATACAATAGTCAATTACATGCAAATTACAAACATTAAGAATACATAGTTTACAAATGATTAAATTATTAAAATGTCACATAAAATGTTATTAAGATATAGATGATTACATTATTAGAATGTCACACAATTTTAAAGAGGACAATAAACACAGGTAGGTACACATCAGGGGGCTACTGAACGCGTCGTGACTGAGGGAGACTGTATTGGACTGGATTGGATTCTAGGTTCATCAAATTCACATGTATTCACATAGAAAAGGGAGGATCCTCTGACCAGCGGGTGTCGAGTCTGGTGGGCAACTGCCCGACGCGCGACGGTTGATGACGGGATGTTGTAAAGTAGTATGCTAGTTGCATGGTAAACTCTGCTTGCGCGATGCAGGATTTTGCGAGACGTTAGAGTGTTGCGTAGTTCGCAAATGGCGATATAGATGCCGCCACAATGGTTTTAGGTTAAGTGATTAGAATAGGAAAACTAACATAGGGGTAAGGAATGTTGTTACTAACACAACTGAATAATGTTACTTGTTGAATAAAGATATTATTAATATTGTTATTACTACATTTGCAAATTATATCAACTCACGTTTGACTGCCTCGTTGGTCTACTGATCACATGAGCTACTGCTGAGCATGAGATTTTGGATTGGATTACCAGCTAAGACAAAGTGTTACGGGGTTTTTCTATCAGGAATTTCTCAGTAGCAGCCCAGAGTCTGGATTTGTGCCCGGTTGATCGCAATCGGCTGGCCCCCCTATTACATGGGACTTAAACAACTGGTGTAATGTGATTGAACAATGGGAACTCCTCTGCCTAACTCTTCGGCTATTACAGGCGTGATATTATGTTGAGTTATGTTATCAACTCACTTGTGAATCAGTCATTTGTCTTTCAATAATCAAGGAGACTCATCATGTCCCGCGAGACTTTTGAAATGATAATTTATTTAGTGCTGTGAAGTAAATCTACTGTGTCAAAGTGTCGTAACTCAGACCGCGGAAATATCGAAAAGCGAGCGCAAAATTGGATAAAATTTAAATCATTTTATATCGGGATGACATAAACGGCGCACCTAAAATAGTATAACCCAGCGTTTTCAAAAAAAGCTTATTTTTGTTACGTATTTTATGTTATTATTGGATTGAGTTATACTGGAGTTTTCGCACACTTAATTATAACATTATGCTTACTTATACACACGTGCAGCTGCGTGTGCTTAGTGCAGCGTGACCTTTGCGGTTTAAACCTATTAGTTTACCTTTTCTAGCTGGCCATCTATTTCTATTCTTAATTTTCCTGACTTTCAAATTTGATTATGATTTGAATAGGATTGTCAGTTTTTAATAGAAAAAGCGTCAGTTGCTGAGAATCAGAAATTCAATGTAGTCGATGATATAAATTTCGGACTTTATAATGAAAAATTGCACCCAGTAATAGTTATTGTATAGGTACATGTTTTATTGGTTGTGGAATTCTGCAAACAATGAGGTAAATGGTGTGTGTTATTCTTCGAATTTGGTATGTAATTTCGCATATTTGCTCACTCAACGAAGTATTTTAGCCTTTTCTCTGATGTAATACCCTATTTTATTTGACATACACCCACACTTTTTTTTATAGGTGTTGAACCCGTTGAAAAGAGCCGCTTCCGACTTTTTTCCGGCTACTGGACTACCTACCAGGCATGGTTCGTTTTTACTAGTAACAAAGAGTCTGCGTGCTCTCGGTTCGTCTTTACCAGCCGTATAAAATCCTTGGAGTTCGAAGACGTGTGTGTGTGCATCATACGATCTTCGTGTCACCTGTGGTTCAGTCGAGGCGCGCTGCGCCTTGCAGTTGCAAATCGTCAGCAACGAGTTTTTACTTAAATCGTCACATGTAATTAGTATAGTTTTTAGTACTTTCTGCATTAACATGTTAGTAATAGATATTTTATAAACCAGGTCTGTTTCGGTCGGAATGACTTTGGTTCATCTTTATAAGATAGTATTCATTTGAAAGGATACGTAGTTTAGGGGCAAGGAACCTAAAACCGATTGCAATCGATTCCTTGGTTCGGAAACCAAATGCGTGACTAAGATTTACCATCTGATGTACCTTAAGTTTTCTTGTAATCTCTTTTCATTTAGCCCTAATGATCGATTCTGCAACTATTTTGACCAAAATCAAAATCAAAAGTCATTTATTCAAACAAGTTTTGTTATTTTGACGGTTTCAAACGATTTATCGTCAAAGTGGATCATGATTAAAATTTGTCGACTGTACTATAGCACCACCTCTGCCTAAAAATTCAGGGAAAACAGACGTGATAGTTTGTTATGTGTTGTTCTTCGATCACGTTATGGTCAAGCTTGATCACTTATAAAGGTGAATCCTCCACCGAATTGGTCCGTATGCACCTTTAATACCATTTAAAGCTGACCTGTCATAAAAGTCACACATACTAAATCTGGATTTATGAAAGTACCCAATATTATATTATTAAGGTTATATACTCCGGTTATGTTAATATTATGGCCAATATTACTTTAATGGCCGCTTTGGTTGTAAAAGTGATGTCACCATAATTTTTATCAGGCCATGTTACACCTACTTTTATCATATTGAAAAATAAATAAAAAAATAATTAAGAGATTAAAAAGAAGAGAAGAGATTTTTAGAGATTAAAATTAATTAATCAATTATTTATTAATTAAGTATCACAGGAAATAATTCTGGTTTTAATGTTGTCAGTATATATTTTTTTTATAGTTCTCAACTGAACATAAAACATTTTCAGAACATAAAAGAAACATAAATAATTGTAAAACAAAGAGAGAAAAAATAACATTAATTTACTTTTCCTTTATTTTACTTAATTATAATCCCCCACGCGGGCCCAGAACGGGTTGGTAGATGTCACACGTCTTCGAATTTTTGGTTCTAAGACATGCCGGTTTCCTCACAATGTTTTCCTTCACCGTTTTGAGAGCAGTGGTGATGAAATTATTTACACAAAGTAAAACACATGTACCGACAACCAATTCGCAAGTCTGAGCCAGTACCACTTTTTTTTTCTTTTGTGGATGGGAAATCATCAAATAACTTCTCCCGTTCTGGGCGGAACGGGAGGGTGTATCAGACTCTTACTGACTAAAACCCATCCGTATTCCTTCCGTTGCCTGTGTTGCGGGGGCCTCGGTGACCCATAAGTACCTTCCCGTGACCACGGCAGGAGCCAGTACCACTGGGCCACCACTGCTCTCAACTTGAACACCGTGTGAAGAAATGATGAATAAAAGGCGACTAGCAAAAGTTATTCACGAGGCAGAGGTGAGTGGAAACGCCGGGAGAGGACGCCCTTGGAGGTCCTCCAAGGGCGTTTATCATTTCAACATGACCAAACCATCTAAGCACACTATTTTCAATTGTCACTACATCTTTTAAACCGCACCGTTGCCTTATATAATTTTTCAATCTATCATTCGTAGTCACGCCACACATGCTTCGCAATGAACGCATTTCCACAGCGTTTATTCTACTTTCATGCTTCTTTTGCCACACCTAACATTCACTTCCATACATAAGCGTAGGCACCAGCAACCCATGGTCACACCTTGGTCCATGGTCCATGGTCATGGTGGTGGTTATAACTGTGGCGGCATCTACAGCGCCACATACGAACTACGCATCACACTGACGTCACGCAAAAATCCTGCATCGCGCAAGCAGAGTTTACCGCGCAACTAGCATATATACAACATCCCGACATCAACCGTCGGGCAGTTGCCGACCAGACACGACACCCGTCTGGTCGGAGGATCCTCCCTTTTCTATGGAGGATGAGTGAACTTTACACCCTGCTCCTCATGCCTCTATACTGGTGACCCCGAATATGAACGTCAGCGCAGCCTTCGTGCAACTACTTCAGCGTGACGTCATCATCATCACTTCCTCAAGCTTTCGAGCGGCGAGTCACACAGCCACCCAGCACCCACGGCTTCACCGGGTATCCTGACCACCAGCATGCAGCGACCGCGCATACCTGTTCATCACCCTAAGCCTCATCCTGCCGGGGTCGCGGGAAGGTACTTATGGGTCACCGAGGCCCCCGCAACACAGGCAACAAGAAGGAATACGGGTGGGTTTTAGTCAGTAAGAGTCTGACACACCCTCCCGCTCCGCCCAGAGCGGGAGAAGTTATTTGATGATTTCCCAACCAAAAAAAAAAAAAAAGCCTCATCAGCAACCTTGGCACAGCACACTGCACTTTCGGCCGGTCAACAAGCAGAGCTCCTCAACGCTCTCCTGGTTGACGCCAGCAGTCAGCCCTCAACCCGGCGCTGTACCACGTACGACTCACTGGAGCATAACGCAGCGCCACCCCGACTCACTGGGGCATCATCACCGCAGACAGTTCCGACCCACCGCGAACTATGCGACAACCGGTTCCGACCCACTGGAACCCACACCTGGCACTGGCAAGCATCGCAAGATACACGACTCAGCCCACTGTCGACCTCCGGTCTCCGGAGGGGAGTGATGTGGCGGCATCTACAGCGCCACATACGAACTACGCATCACACTGACGTCACGCAAAAATCCTGCATCGCGCAAGCAGAGTTTACCGCGCAACTAGCATATATACAACATCCCGACATCAACCGTCGGGCAGTTGCCCACCAGACACGACACCCGTCTGGTCGGAGGATCCTCCCTTTTTTATGGAGGATGAGTGAACTTTACACCCTGTTCCTCATGCCTCTATATAACTAAAGCCGCGAGCATTACCTAGTTTTAATATGTGTTATCAAATCTAACATCTGCATACTTACCTACAATTTGCGTAGATGTGGCTATGCTTCTTATAAACAAAAACAGAGAGATTGAAGAAGAGATTGAAACCTTTGTATTTTAAACTCAAGCACAAAGCATTTGCTTTAATTAAACAAATTACAGGCACTTTTGAATTGTCAAGGGGTCGATCAGTCAGAAAGATGAATTTAGTTGCCGATTCCCATGCGCAGTAAGTTCTTGTGGAGCAGAACGGACAACCAACACCAATGATACTGTTTTAAATCAAAATATTATGTATTACATCGTTAATCTTCAAACACGTGTGAGAATGATGTTTAAGGTATATCCATTTTCCAGAGTGTTTCGACCTGCACGTACAATCATAATATCGGGTGTATTTTGCCATATCGTATCCCAAATTATCAAATATCAAATTTATCAACCACTGTTAAACGAATGTCTTATTAGTTGAACGCTAATTTTATCGAATCATTAATGAAACGAACATTCAATACATCAAGTAGTGTTCAAAATAATCGAATGTTCAATACTCAATACTCAATCATTTATTGCATTCCACAATATATATGCTTAGGTGGTAAGTAGACATTTTTTTTTAACAATCAAGGTTGGTTTAATCAAAAATGTCATAAAAATAAGTCGAAAAGTTATCAATATACTGACTACCTACTTATCGCACTGCTATTACAAAACTGTACAAACTCAAAAAATACTTTTTTTCAGAATCGATAAAAAACTGATTTCCATGGATTTGTTAAACATTAAAAGTTAGGTAGCGTCATCATCATCTGTCTAGCCTTTTACTGTAATGTTGGGATCGGCTTCATGCTTCATAATTTTACATGGAGCAACTGCCTATCTGACCTCCACAACCCACACAGTCACTGGTCACGGTTACTGGGTAATACGATACCACTTGGTAAGACTGGTTGTCAGACTTTCGGGCTTCTGACGACCCGTAACGACTGTCAAAGATCCACGAATGATAGCCGGGACCAACGGCTTAACGTGCTTTCCGAGGCACTGAGGGTCGTGTGGTATGTAAAGATGGTCACCCATCTACGGACCAACCGCGGCAAGCGTAGCTTAACCTGATCGATTGATCCGTGTGGCTGTTATAATTTAGCCACAAGCCCCTCCTAAAAGTTAGTTATCGTATATAAGGTAAAATAAAAAATCAAAGGAGTTGGCCTCTTACAAAAATCAAGATACTATTACAGCAGAACAAGAATTCGGTATTTTTTACACTTCAGCGTAAACCCTAGTTTTTAATTTATATATGTCGGAAATACGTTAGTCACTTGTTTGACTAATCGGAATGCCAGTGCCACCAAGCGGCGCTCGGCAGAGTCACATAACGCTTGACCGGAGTTAAGTTCAGTTTTTCGGAGGCGGTCTAGGAGTGAACACGTTTAGAAACTGTCGCGCGTTCCGTATAGTTGAGTCGTGTACCTACAGTGTGTGAATAGCCAGTGTGATTATTTGATCGTAAATTATAATTTGATTTAAACTGCAAACTGTTTTTCTATTGTGCAATAACCAACACTTCCCATTGTACGCCCACAGTAGTTAAAGTATGGCTGATAATAACGAGCAAGACGTACCTTCTCCGTCATATATGTATATCATTTTAGTTAAGCACTTTTGATTTTTTTTGTCATGCGTACTAATAGTTCTACATTGGAAATTTTGTTCAAAAATTATATCGGAGATGGTATAATTTTCAATCTAGTAATCGATTTTTTTTATAAAACGTTGCCCCACACTAGGAATTTCTTCCTGTATTGTGGGTGCGTTTACAAACATAGAAACTCACAAACACAAACACCCAGACCCAGAACAATTACTTGCAGATCATACAAATACTTGTTCCGTGCGGGGATCGAACTCGCGACACGCTGCGTAGCAGTCGATCGCTCAGCCATTACGTCAACCGTGTCGTCAAGTCAATTGGTGAGTTTTGAAAAATTCTTCATACGGTGTTCGCGTTGAGAACAGTGGTGGCCCAGTGGTAATGGCTCCGACTTGCGAATTGGGCGTGGGTACAGGTGCTTTACTTTGTGTAAATTGTGTAAATAATTTCATCACCACTGCTCTCAAAACGGTGAAGGAAAACATCGTGAGGAAACCGAAATGTCCTAGAACCAAAAATTCGAAGACGTGTGACATCTACCAACCCGCACTGGGCCCGCGTGGTGGATTACGGCCCACTCCCTCTCTAAGAGAGGAGACCTGTGTCCTAGCAGAGGGAACATTATAGGCTGATTATGATGATGATGTTCAAGTGTGCAGAATTTTAAAAGAAAGACAGTTTAAAATATCATTTAGCCAAATAATGGAACCGTTATTTGACATAATAATATTTTAAACCGCCTTTTGGGGTAATCAGGTTTCGCAATAAACTTTACCAACCCTTTTAACCTTGTTTATTAGTGGTCAATTTCGGATAAGTCTAAGACACCGAATTCTTTACTTTTTTGTCGATTGTTGATACAATTACCGAGTTTCGAGTTAATTAAATCGCATTAAGAATTTTCCATAAAAAAATCAACCCCATGCAACTTCTTTTTTTATCTCTTGGAGTGGTAGTTTTAAATACTTTTGATGCTCGGATGAACTTTATGATTTCCTTTACCTACCTTAGTATTCGAGCCAAGTTTCAAGTGAATCGGATCAGGATTTATCATACAAACTTCGTCACCCTATAGCTCCAATCCCGCGATCGTCGCGCTCGTTTACCTGAATAATGACGTACATATGTCACACCCCGCGCCATATGAATATGACATAACCACGCGATCAATCCAGTCGCGTATATACATCATTATTCAGGTAAACGAGCGCGACGATCGCGTACTCGCGCGACAATCGCTTTAGATAAGGATGTGGCCACCAGGTTTATGCAGGCCGTGCCCTCAGTGTTTCGGGGCGTGCTCTAAATAAATAAATAAATCAGTCCGTGTTGTCCCACTGCAGCAGAGCAAAGATCTCCCTTTCCACTAAACCAGATCCTTTTTTTTTTTGATAACGGATCCTCATAGATGTCCTTCACCGTGGGGCGGACGGAGGGGTCTGTCAGACTTCTATTAACTAAAACAAACCCGTGTTCCCTCGCACTCTTACACTGGGGGCTACGGGGGCACTTAAGCACTCTTCTCTTGTCACTCAACTCGTACTTTTTTTTGTTGTTTTGTTCCTTCCGGTGTAGAAAATCCTCATGTATGTCCTCCGCCATGGGGCGCGCGAAGGGGTCTGTCAAAATTAACCACCCCGGTGTTCCCCTCCCATACTTACACCGCGTGACCCACGATCCTTCATGGGATCCGCGTTACCACCCATGATCCTTCATGGGATTTAGTATGACTTCCGCAATCCCCGGCCGATGGTCCGCCTTTGCGAGCCACCTCAGGCTCGCGGGGAGAATGAGGTGTAAGACTCCCTTCGCCAATAGGGGCACGCGTGGAACACTACGCACTACTACCTCGGGTCCTGCTGTGTGGGGGGCGACAAATGTCCCCGAGTCCGTCGCTCCTGGACCCATTTAGGGGGGCTGGAAAAAGGCGTTGTCCGCCCTCCGCCAACGCCGGTTGCACCTGCTGAGGGCAGGGTGAGTGGAAGAGATCTCCCGCTCCCTTTATGCAGCCTCCTTCTGCGACATGACTGTTTCGCAGAAGGATACCACCGCGTCCCAGAACTCCTCACTGCCGACCATCGAGTCAACAACGGCTGGCAGTCACTACCTACTCCTGAGTTGAGGGCATGGCGCGGCCCGTCCTAAGCGGCATACTCTGCCAACGTATGCCACGCTGTGTCCCACTGGCAGGCTTGGACACCTCTATTTTTTTTTCCTTTGTGTAAAATCCTCATGTATGTCCACCGCCCTGGGTTGGGCGGAGCGGTCTGTCTGACTCTTACTGACTAAAAACCACCCCGGTGTTCCCCTCCCAAACTTGCACCGGAGATCATGGGATCAATTGTGACTTCCGCGATCCCCGACCGCCGCCGGCCCACGATGTCGGGCCAGCTCAGGGTCGCGGAGGAAATGATATTGAAACTCCCCTTCCTCCCCGCGGTGGTGCTTGGGGGAGGCCTGTGTCCAGCAGTGGACGTCTTTCAGCTGAAATGATGATGATGAAAGGACACACAACATATATTTATTCTATGGTATTGCAGCATGTCCATAATTCAGATGGGTTATGGGCTTGTTGGCATGAAACAACATAAAATCAATAAAAAACAAGCGAGCCTTACAGTAGTCATATATGATGTGAGTCGTATACCTAAAAGCAAAATCAGCAACATCCCATTTTTTTATTTTGGCAACTTTTAATGCAGTGTGGTAGTATTCCGTCAACTTTACTTGACCCGATACTAAAATCCTTACAAAACCAGCATGATCCTATACAAAATAAACATTCTAAATTGAGGTTGGTAGCAAAAACAGCATCATACCTTCATTGTTGCGGCAAAGACAGCAATTTCCTTCTTTGACCAATCAGGTGACGCTATATGGGGTAATGGCTGATTTTTGCGTCATGCTCGTGAACGGGTGCTGCTTGTGGTGACTGGTCGTCTTGCTGACCATTGTTTTGTTTTGTTATTAGTAATTAATTGTTTATTTATTTTACTTTGATGGTCCTAGTTCATCATTTGTGACTGTTACAGCTATAGCTATATGTAAGCGGGCACGCCTTTTATGCTTGGAGGCTTTTATTTGGGCATTAAGTTCTGTTTACGTTTTTATCTCTGCTTGAGAATTAATAGTTTTCGGTGTTTTGCTTTTCTTTTTTTTTGTTGGTATAGTGGTGTGCTAGCTGACATATGGCTAATAATTTAATGTTTTATGTTGCACGTAATGTAAATTGTTTTGCATACTGTTGTATAGAATCCATTTTTTTTTTTCCCTCTAACTGAACAGACAGCTGTGCTGCTGGGGAGTTTGTTGACCACTTCTTCTTCCCAGCTAAAGCACTAGGAAGTGGTGAAGGGTGGGCGTTTTGGGGGACTGTCTTATGTAATTTTGACGTTCGAAAAGTGCTGATTCTCAGCCTAGTTTGAATAAATGACTTTTGATTTTATGAACGCCATTACTAAACGTTTTACAACGGTGAACATATATGACTGGTGCAAAACCAGCAACATCCAATTACAAATGGCGCAAAAGCAGCAATATCCACACATTGGATGCAAAAACAGCATCATCCTAAATTCATTACCTTATTTTGGGTAATGTAGACTATTATGGAAACCGTTTTACAATATCTGATGATAATATCATTAGTTATCTATGCTTGTAACTTATCATAACTAAAAATTGCTGTACCTATGCAACGTAAACAGAAAAAAACGTATACTGCCTTTTCAATAGAAATGGATGTTGCTGCCTTTGCTTTTATATGACTCATGTGTAACATCTGACATCTCACCTTGGTTATAGGCAACTGAGCACCGACAGAAAATAACCTCAAAATTTAAAAAGCTAAATACTGAAATATTTAATCGAATAGTTATTCAGTACTAGCTAAGTCGTCCACTGGTTGAAATTCGACCCCTTCTACTTACAATATTTAAATATAGTACTTACTAACTCCATGAGTACTTACAATAATTATAAAGTACTTACTAATTCCATGCTAATAAAAAGTACTTACTTATTCCATGCTAAAATTCCATGCCGAAGCTGTCACTTCCTATTACAAACAAACTTCCATCCCTTTTCACGAAATCACTCCCGATGTTACACATCCAAAAATAATCTCCTTTCGTGACAAAATGTGAACCCTACAAAGTTTATTGAGAAAGTTCCGATACTTTACATACGTATATATAGAGAAGCGATAACAACAGACCTTGCGAAAACAAGAGATTCCCTAGACGCATGAATCAGGCTGAACTAAAGAATAAGCTCCTAGGCCCTTCGGGATTTCTCACTCTCGATTATTGGGGCTGGTACCCGCAGAAAAAAGCAATTTCTGCCATAGTAAAAATAGCTTTTTAGGGTTATAGAATTGGAAACATGTATATAATATTGGCTTTACAGCAATACAATATTCGAATGGAACATTCATTTTCATGCGAACCGGTGACTCTTATTGAAAATGTGGATGGTGGTATGCTGATTGCTTTTTAACAGTTTTTTTTTTTATTGAGAACTGGCTGACCCGATTGACGTCCTGTCCAAAGATTAAATTCATATAAAAATCTCATAGAAAAAACCGGCCAAGTGCGTGTCGGATCAAGCATAATAAAGGGTTTCCTAGTTGGGAAGTTGGGATGAATTTATCCCAAAAACAAACATAACGTTGTAGTTTAAAAACATGTTCTCCCATACATCGATATATGCCACGGTCAATTCTCCAACTACAAATTTAAGTTGGTCTATTACTCGTTAATTTGTAAAGCCCACTAAGCTGCGATAGTTTTCCTTTTAATATTATTTTGTACATGCCATGTTTTTTTTCACATCTCCATAAACAACAATTTAGCTGGCAGGGGCGCTCCCCTTTCAAGTCAAGTCCGCTGACTTGACTCCAACAAAAGATAGCACTATAATGCTTAATATTACGCAAACAGATCGAAATTGATTGAATCGAAAAGTGATGTTTACAGACCAACAATATTTTTGAAAGGCCTATCCAACGATACCCCATACCATGGGATAGACGAGAAAAAAAATATGACATTACGTGCAAGGGTGGTACCTAAATTTTTTTTTCAAGATTTTATGTTATCACTTTTTCGGTGTGATTAATAATTGTATATCTATGCCAAATTACAGCTTTCTAGTACTAAGCGTCTCTGAGCTACAGCGGGGACAGACAGACAGATGAAGATGGCGAAACTATAAGGGTTCCTTGTTTACTACGGAACCTTAAAAAGGACGTTCAGTTTTCCCCGATTTTGAAATATTTCCGTGAAATATTTCTACGAAAATTTTACAACATAAAAAAGCCGAATCGGTCCAGCCATTCTCAAGTGGTGTTACTACCAACGAACATCGTTTCATTTTTATTTATGAGTGTATTGAAAATAGATATGTTAAATTGCTTAGACTATTATTGTTATATTACGCCGGGCGCCATGTGGTTACAAATTCATAAAATAAACTATCTTTTTTCAAGTAGGTTCACTTGATTTTTATCGCGCACTGGATTTTCAGCGTTCTGCTTAGCGTCGAAGTTAAAAATATTAATATATTTTCTATGGATTCTCAATGCTCGGCTCAATACTGGCAGTTCAAAATCAAAGTGCGCAGTAAGAAATCATCGCGTTAAAAATCGCACGTGCATACCCGGGCCAAAAGGTACTGCAACGCTCCTCGTCTAAATATGCCATGAAAAAAATGAATGGTTTTAGTTTGACATATCAGTAAATTTAATTTTCTGTGCCCACATAATGTTATCACAGCCTACATTCCCCTTTTTATGAACGGCGTCGTCCGTTTAAAAACGCTCGCAGTTATGAATTATGAAAAAATATAAATCTATTTCTAAAGGCGCTCGCCGGCCGCTTCCGCGGCACCACTCGCTTGGCTCGCTCAGCTCGCACTCACACAGTTCACAGTTTTAACCTCCTTTTTTTTTTGGTAACCGGGTGGAAATCCTCATGGATGTCCTCCGCCCTGGGGCGAACAGTCTGTCAGACTCCTACTGACTAAAACCACCCTGTGTTCCCTCGCACAATTGCACCGAAGGCTACGGGGGCACTTAAGCACTCCGCAACGCAGCCCCCGACTGGTGCTGTCCAGCCTCTGCGGACTCCGTCTGATCAGGTCTGATTTACTCCCCCCGCGACGTCTAAGAGGGGCGCGCGTGGAACATTACGCGCCACCAGCTAGGGTCTTATATGATAGGGGGCGGTGGACGTCCCCGAATTCGCCGTCCCTGGACCAATTTAGGGGGCAGGAACAGGGCTTTATCTGCCCTCTGTCGACTCCCGGTGCGCCTGCTGCGGGCCGGGAGAACACTTGAACAGGGAGAACATTTCCCTCTCCCTTTCCGCTGCCTCCTTCAGCGACATGACACTTTCACAAAAGGAGATCACCGCGTCCCACGATGCTGCGCCGCCGATCATAGAACCAATCACTTCCCACTTCCGAAACGAGGGCACAATGGGTCACAATTCTAACCTAACTTAACCCATTTGGTTGGGGTGCCCTGGATGTCGAAATTATAATTGATCGAGTTACCAATTTGCCTTCGGCATATTTCATAACTGCGAGCGTTTTTAAACGGACGACGCCGTTTATAAAAAGGGGAATGTAGGCTGTGATAACATTATGTGGGCACAGAAAATATGGTTTACTGATATGTCAAACTAAAACCATTCAATTTTTTCATGGCATAAACGAACGGCACCTTATGTATAATGACGGATCAAAGCTCCCACAGACAAGCGCAACGCGAGACTTATAGTAGCACATTTTTTATGAAAACTTCATGGAAAGTGTCACTCTGAGCGTCGCGCTGCCTGTCGCGTCCGCGATATCGCGCCAGTCTGCACGAGCCTTCATACAATGTGCCTGCGTCATATACACTACCTATATTATATACACCTTATTACTATATTATACAGTTTATTCAAACATTTATGTAAAGCTGGATATTTCCAAACGCTACTTACCAAGCGAATGCCCCAAAAACATTTATACCTACGAATCAGATAGCGATCTATTTTTAAATGTGTCGCACAGAATATCGATTTTATTTCAATTGTTTTCATTTAGATATCAAATAGCGATGACGACCATTCGATACGGTTCCGTGCCGAATCAAACATCAATCAGTGCTGTCAAAGGAGTCGTTTAAAGGCTGTTCACAAATCTGAAACCCGAAAGTTATGACAGTTCTGAAATCAAATAGACGACCGCTATTATTCCAATAGCTATTGTCGGGAGCAATGAAAATCGGTTATCAAAAATGATTGATGACACGACAGCATGTCGAACGGTTGTGAATGCAGGGGCCTATATAATAAAACTGACAGGCGAATGGTGACAGGCGACAATCCGACAATATTGTAAGTTTTTTTACACAGTTTTCAGAACTTTTCCATATAAGAGATTTGTCCTTATGGAACAAATCTAACTTAGAGAGATGTATTAATGATTCTAACGATTATAATTCTGTAAATACGTAATTATTATGGTCTCGTATGATTAAGGCGCTGACAAGACCCAATTGACCAAAATAGGCTTCGCTTAAGAAAAAATATTGCCAAATCTGTATAGTTTGTGGTAGTGGATAAAATATATGTCAATTTTGAACATATTTCCCAGAACTTGGTTGTTACCAAAACACGTTTCAAAAACAAAATCTCGATACAAACTAACGTTAAACTAACCTCTTACTTTGAGTTCTAATCCAAAATATCTGTATCAAATATCAACATACGTTACGTATTTAATTAATAACAAGAACGTCTTATTTGAATGCAGAACTTGGTTGTTTTTTATTTTCGATTACTCAACTCAATTTTGAGTAAATAGATAATTACTTCATATTTTGCAATAAATTACAAGCATTTTGTCATCGCGCTTCTCTTTCTTTTCTGTGGAATTTGACAGTGACCGCCGTTAAGGTGTTGTCAGCGTCTTAAGATACAACCTGACACTGATCTGCAAATTGCAAAAAACGTAAGAAAATTTGAATTGAATCATTTGAAAATTTTGAAATCCACTTGAAATGGAATTGAAAATGCACTTGAAAATTTTACAATATTAAGTATGTAATTTTTGATAAATATGTCGGATTATCAATTATATTAAATAGGGCGTTGATAGTATTTAGAACGATGCATAGTGGATGGAGATTCTTGACAAAAACTGACAGATTTAACACTTTTCTCAATTTATACAGCATTAGCTTCAGCTCGCGACTTCGTCCGCGTAAAATTTTGGCCCCCAACACCGCGTCGCATCGCATCGCCCGCCCGCGCAATAACTTCGTTTTCGCTTAGCGTTCTTTCTGACTTTTTTCTTATTGCTCGGCACCCACTGGTTGTAGCGTGTTGTTAAATAGCCTTTAACCTTTCTCAAGAATTGGACTATAAAATGCAAAACGAATCTTTCAAATCCGACTGGCAGTTCTAGAGATCATCGCGCATCATTTTTAAATTTACCCGTGCTTTTATTGACTAGTTTGAACAAAAACGGATATTGTGAATTAACTATAAGAGTTAGACATATACCCCATGGACTATTTTGTGGGTAATGAGTACTATAAACATGTAGTACATTATTTTTATGTATCATTGATAGTTTTCGCAGCGCATGCTAAATAGTGACTTTTATAGGCAAATTTTGAATACCTTGGGTTACGTTATTGTAATTTTCGTAGGGATCTCTAGATTATGTCCGGATATGTACTCGTATATCCGGACATAATCTTGAGATCCCTAAATAAATAAAATTCATCAATGTCAATGTGTACATTGACATTGATGCATTTTATTTATGCAATGACATGAATATTTACTCTGTGTAGTATTATATTATTTTAATTATTGTAAATGTGAAGACTATGTGGGTTATTGTTTAATTTTGTTTTATTCTCAGTTAGTTTTTAACATGGTCTGGCAGTTTGAGTATTTTTTGCGGCCTATCCAAATGTCCTTTCTTTGGTATTGTTCGTTGAATCGTTGAGCTCCTTTAGTTCTGAGTTGAGCTGCACAACTACTGACAAATGCGTGCACTGACTGGACAGATCCACTCAATCTGTGTGGTTCTTTCATCAAAAGACCATTTCAGACACCAATCGACATGGTCTTCACATGATTTGACCACGATTATGTCTGGACTTTATAAGAGACTGTGACCTCTGAGTTTGTTTCGGCCTTTCTTCTCAGAGTAGTCAGATAGGAAACGCCGACCTCATCTAGTTTAAAAAATATGTTTGACTTGTAAAAGTGTTTGTAAAAACCTACTTACAGAAATAAAATCATTTATCATTTATTTATTTATTTATTTAACAGTTTATGTACACACATTTATACAGACAAGAAGAAAGGAACCGAAAAATACGTACAACGGTGATGCTTATTTCTAAAGAAATCTCTTCTAGCATACCTGCAATAGGACAGTAGACATAGAGATGTAGACACCGTGTGTAAGAGTAAAAGAGAAAACAAAGTACAAAAAAACAAAATAAAACTATTCACTAATTTAAATATACAATAAGATAATATACTTACATAAATACATACTTCAAAAATAAATATCACTAAAATACTTATATACTTATAATTAATAGTATAAAATAATAAATACATAATATGCAACTATGGCAAAGTGGAAAGATAGTGTTCATTCACTCTTGTTTTAAAAACACCAAAAGTTTTTATCATTTCTTTTTTAAATAAGATATGGCCTATGTTACTTTCTATTGGCAAAAAAATTGTTAAAATCTTTCCTCTTTATAATATAAGTATTGATTCTGATCAAGATACAACCTGACACTGACATGCAAATTGCAAAAAACGTAAGAAAATTTGAATTTCGTGGGTACCACTGCGGACCAACCTTAAATGGACTTGATAATACTCGTATACTTGAATATTTGACAATATTAAGTATGTAATTTTTGATAAATATGTCTGATTTTCAGTCATATTCAACAGGGCGTTTATATTTAGTACGATCCATAGTGGAGATTCTTGACAAATAACTGAGAGATTTACCACTTTTCTCAATTTATACAGTATGTAGTGAAAGGTGGCTTGTGGCTAAGCAATAACAGCTGCACGGGCCGATCGATCAGGTTAAGCTACGCTTGCCGCGGTTGGTCCGTGGATGGGTGACCATCGTTACATACCAAGACCCCTCCATGCCTCGGAAAGCACGTTAAGCCGTTGGTCCCAGCTGTCAATTGTAGATCTTTGACAGTCGTTACGGGTCGTCAGAAGCTCGAAAGTCTGACAACCAGTCTTACCAAGGGGTATCGTGTTACCCAGTAACTGGGTTGTGGAGTTCAGAGAGGCAGTCGCTCCATGTAAAATACTGGTATTCAGCTGCATCCGGTTTGACTGGAAACTGACCCCAGCATTGTTGGGAAAAGGCAGGCAGATTGAGTTGTATCAGAAAGGTCAAATTTAAGGGTGTGGTACAGACCATCAAACTGAACAAGTTTCTCCATGGGACCAACATGTACTCGCGCACGTATGGGAGTGGCGCGAGGAGGCGAAATGCCGGAGCGTAAGCCCGCTGCCGCGAGAAATCGCGACACAGCGGACGGAGCTCCGGCTGGATCTCATGGCATCATGGAGAGTACGGTTGTCGCAACCCAGTGCTGGGCACGCCACAATTGCGGCGATAAGTCCCCTATTTGAGGAGTGGCTAGAGAGGCGCCACGGCGTCCTCACCTTCCGCCTGACGCAGGTCCTGACGTAATCGCGAAAATTTGGGTCGAGTAGGTATTGAAGTTTTGTATGGGACAGACCATACCTTTCAGATAGCCATTTCTGCTTGTTCTAGGATGACAACGCACCTGCTATGGTTCTAGTAAAGTCCGCGCTAGTGCTAGTCACCGCCTGACGGGTCCCATCACTCACATACCATATAGAGGTAGGCAATGGTGAAGCTAACTCAGTCTGCCAAACTTGTCAATACCTCAGGCTGTGACTTGCACTTGCTCGCGGACTATAATGCAATGTCAATAGGCATCACAGTGACCTGTTATCATCAGGTGTATCATCTAATTGACATCCAATGACATAAAGAAAAAACATTTTGAATAAAAACTTGGTTTATTCGTTCAAAAACTTCATTAAACTTTCACAATTTCAAATCAGTTTCAAATTATACAGACGCTGTATTTACTAGAAAATCCGAATGAATTATAAAGTATTTGGATTCGTAGAATACCGTAATAACTTTGTTTAAAATTTAGGTACTGATTTTACAGCCGAATACACTTTGAATTAACTAAGTGTCTACTATTAGATATTACAATAGTTTAGTTTTAATTTTGTTATTTCCATATGTATATTCATTGTATGGCCAACTTGGAAAATAAACTTCAAACCTAAGCCAGCCGGAGCAAAGACAATATCCACAGATGGGTGTTCATAGACGGCTCAGATCTCAAGTGCCTATGCGGCATCTCCCCGCAAACAATAGCCCACATGCCATCTGTGCCACATCACCACCTACCGTCCAGTCACCTGTGCACTTGATGATCTTATGACTGCATCTGTGAGTTTTTGCGATACGCTAAGAAGATTGTAACGGCCGATTCACATTGGGAATCGGCCCTTACAGCTGCCGCCAGTACGCCGCCGCCCTTACGCTGCCGACTAGCAGCGGCCGGCAGCGGCGCAGCGAGCACTTTCAGTGTGAAATTATTTTAAACTTTATCTACATAATTAAAAGACCCAGTATCGCTTGAAAAAGTCGCGCGTCTTGTCAGCGGTACTGCCCGCGGCTGCCCGTGGCAATGCGAGGCCGCTCGCGGCGACATGAGGCCACTCGCGGCGCCGCATGCGAATGTAGAAACTAAACTGGTCAACAGGAGACTAGGCGCGTAGTATCCGCAGGCCGCGCGCGGCCGCCAACGGCCGCCGGCAGCGACGCGAGCCTACCGCAGCCGGCTTCTGTCGTTCCGGTGTGAATCGGCCCTAAACGACCAAATAAATTAAGTATAATCGACCTGTAAGGTTGAATGTCACTTAATAAGTGTATATATATTCCGAATAAAACGCTAACGGTCTATTTTGACTATGTGATACTTAGATAATTGTTACCATAAGGGCGGATTTCACCAATGAAACTGAACGCGATCTAAAATGCATTCAAGCGCTGTCAATGACTATATTCCACAACAATGATGACACTGACAGCTCTCGAACGAGGTTTAGATGTGCTGATCGTGTTCAGTTTAATTGTTGAAATAGTGAAGTTTCAATATACTGGGAATTGTTGTCAAAAGTGACAAAGCAAGAACGAGATCGACTATACCTAAAGTATTTTTTTTTTCTAGACCTGTCCTTTTATTTTCTGTTCATAATAAATCTGACAAGTTAACAAGTGCTTGTTGTCGGCGCAAAGATTAACGTATTTTTTTCGTACGTTTTAGGAGAAATCTTTAACCCTAAAATGCCGCTCAAGTATTCGTGGCTTTTTAAAAGTGATTGACATTGAAGAGGCGTGGAATGACATATTAATGACGTCAGAGGGCTCGTTAAATATTCAGGTGGCATTTGACAAAGGCTTTTACATTTGGATTCTTAACACGTAGGCAGGTAAGTCACTACCAGATTAAAAAAAAAAACAAATCTCTCTCAGCAATAAAAGGAGTTAGTCGACCAAATTATAATAATATTTTTGTTAACAGGGTTATGGATTGTATGCTTAACTGACTTATGAAATCTATGGAGATCTGATTAGAAAAATCCCTCTACTTACAATATATACTTAGTAGTACTTACTAATTCCATGAGTACACTGATTCCATGCTCAAGCTGTCACTTTTGTCACCTATTTATCTTACAGTCATGAGGCCCTGGTACTATGTGTGTTTTTTGTGTGTGTCAAATGCATGGTAGTGTGTAATGTTTTTTTTTTATTAATTTAATTTATTTCTATTTTTTTTTTCTGTTACATAAAAATATTAGCTTTGCACACCCTCCTCCATATATAAACTTTAACTGTGCTAAAATTCATACTCCTCCGTCTGCATCATTTTCGTAAAAAGGGGTACAAAATTTTAGCTTTACGTATTAATATAATTATAAAATAGTAACAGCGATAGCAATAGGCTCGCCCCTATTATATGGGACTTAAACATAACTAGCGAAATGTGGGTGTACTATAGGTACATCTCTGCCCAACCCTTCGGAGAAACAAGGCGTGATGTTATGTTATAAAATGGTAACGAAGTCAAAACTGTACACTTATATATTTTTTTTTAATTAATTGCTGCGATTTGTGGGAAACGAGTCTGATGCCGAAAATAAAGATTTTAGAATTATTGTGCGTTTGTCAGTTTGTCTGGATGTATTTTCCGGATTGGCGCAAAAACTACTGAATAGATTCTGTTCAAATTTTGCACAAATATTCTTTCAAAATCTGATCATCGAAAAGAATATTGATTATCACGCGATTAGGGGTGACACTATGGGGGATTAGCAATATTTCATTATATCCGTATTCCTTAACAGTTTACCGCGAGATTAAATTAGACGAGAAAAATATAATATTGCACAGATACAGATTCACCTCTGAAATGAATATCATCAAGCTACACATACAAGGAGCTAAGCAGTCCATATTGACATAAAGAGAACGGCTATTTTCGTCAAATTGTCAGCGTAGTAAACAGCCTGACGGTTCTACGGTCGTCACTCCTGTAAGCCACGGTTCGTGAGTTCGATCCTAAAGAAAAAACGAAACCCTTATAGGATCACTCGTGTCTTTCTATCTGTCTGTCTGTGCGTCTGTCACAGCCAATTTGCTCCGAATCTAATGGAGCAACTACTTTAATAATAATAATAATCTTAATAATGAAGCTGGCAACACCAACGTCAACACTTCACAAAATACGTTCTCTGATATATTTTCAATAATAATTATTTTCGACACAGTTTTTTTTTGTTATTGTAAAACAGTTTATCAATAATAAATTCAAGTCAATCACCATATTTAATAAAGTGCAAAATGAACCATAATATTCGAGACTTCCATCAAAAACTACCGAACCGGAGGTGACATCTGTCATGTCACCTCCGATAGAACAAATACATATAAGAACAATTATGAAATGTTGACAAGATCAGCTACACGTGCACGCCAACCACCTCCGGACTCTTCGCTCAGCTCCGCCTCGCCGCCGCCGGTACCCAGCCCCACCTTGAGTGCTGTGACGACACCGGCCGCGGTAGTTGCGTCGAGCTCGAGCGACGAGTATTTTTCCCCGCCGACGTCGCCAACACCTGTACGTCGGCAGGGGAGAGGCCGGCCACCGAAGAGCTTGGGACTTAGGGGCCAACTGGCCCCAAGCCGGGTCCCCGCTGCCGGTGGTTGTGTGCAGCGCATGAGATGGACTCAGTCTATGAACGAGAACGTCATGCGCGCATATTACGGGTCTACAGAGGGGGAACTAAACTCACTGCGTACCGTGTTAGGATGCTGTCTAATAATCTAATTAATTAATAATAATAATCTTCATTCATTGGGCCTGATTCAGAAGGCAGTACTCCTCGATACGGCTCGCATTGTGAGGAGGTTCCTGTCTCTGGAGCCCTAACCACCGGTAACTTGGACCCTGCTCCCGATACCGGCGGACCACTATTTTATATATTTTTAAATGATTTTTTATATTTTTTCTAAGAAATATTTAAAAAAAGTATTTTATAAGGCAAAAAGCTTAATAAACGACATAATAATCTATACAATAATGACATAATCTATACAATATCAATAAATGCACCCTCAATGTAGACGGTTGGTGTCGTACTGCTGCTACGGCATCCTCCTGCCCTTATCTCAGTTTATAAGTAAACTCTGTCTCGTTTATAAGTAAAGTCCCGCGGCACTAAGCAGAACTAATTATTATTATTGTAGTTATCTAGCAACATTCATACAATAAACCTGCCTCAGACACCTCTCTATATTTAAGATTGTGCATTTTACTAACCAGTGCCTGTAATATGATGTTTAGTTATTAAAATAAATATAAAGATTTATGATTTCTTCGCATGTCTGTGGCGCCGCGTCTGAGAGACTTCTTTCGTGAGACGGACTTTAGTCTGCTAATTTGTCTGTCTTGAGTCTTGACTATTGGATGCCTTATCCGTAGCCCATATCAAAGTAGTCAAACCCTTTCTACCTATATCATCTTTCACGCAATCCTTTGCTTTATGGAAAATGTCACAAATAATGTTAATATACTTTTTCAACTCTTAGCGCCACTGTAAACAACGAGTGACAGCGATTCACGTCACTTGTCTGTCAGTTTGATAGATCCGTTATTGTCATGTCAACTCATGTCACTTCGTTTTTTTTTTATACCAAATGGGCAACGAGATGAAACGAAAACCCGATATTTTCATTTCGAAATATTTTAATTATGCGGGATATTAAAAATATGATAAGTATATAAATCTATATAGGTAATGTATTCTCAACATTGGAAAATATTTTGAATCCTCTAAATGAACTCTTTTTTTGTACAAATTAATGTAAGGATCTCGCCATGATTCTTTGGTTGGTACACATAAATTTCTGTGACACAAATACGGACGTATTGTGAATAAATGAATTTTGAATATAGGGGTCACTTTTTACACTAATTTTTTTTTCTTATTTGTCTCCCAAGAGACAAATGTTTTACACAGTGTACCGTGTGACATATTAAATGAAAGGGCTTACTGTGAGGGTATAAATTATATTTTTTTATAATTTTAAAATACTTTTTTTTAAAGTTATTTAAGAAAATAAACCATTCCCTTATCTCCGAAACTACTGAGCCTGACATTTTGAAAAAAATACGGGACGGTTTTATACTTATAGATTACAGGAAAACTTATAAGAAGGCTACGGTTTTAAAATAACATGGCAAATATCCCAATATTGTGCGTGCAAACTTATATTTGTAAATGGAATGTATAGGAGAACAAGTTTTTACTGCAATGATAAGTTTGTACTTGGGCTTAATTCATCCCAACCCTTCATTGTACGTAGTCCGACACGCACTAATTAATATTATAAATGTGAAAGTTTGTATGTTTGGATGTTTGTTACTAAATCACGCAGTCTATAACCTGAATGAATAAATAGTTTACTTTTAATCCCATTTCGACATGCACACGGGGAGTCTGCAAGCAAAAGCTAATAAAAAATAAGAAACAATCACGGTACGATCAAAGCAAAAGTCATGAAAATAAGGCACATTCACAACACACCTAATAAATTACAGAACCGTCGCCGGACAAAAAAAAAATATACTTGACAAAAGAAATATACCTACTTGACATAAAAAAAATGTTTACCGCTCGAGTAAACATTTTCTTTGATGTCAAGTATATTTTTAAAACACAATTTTCCTCTAGCACCCGTAACAATTTACCTTCACTTAAAAAAGTATTAAATCTGACAGGAAAATATCAACTTTCACGCAATTGGGTATCAAAACAGAATCTTTTCCTTGTTCATATTTTAACACAACGCCACTTGGAAATTGTTGAACCTATGAAATGAAATGATGATATGAAATGAAATGAAATGATTTTTATTTCTGTAAGTAGGTTTGTACAAACACATTTACACGTCAATCATATTTAGGAAAAAAAAACTAGATGAGGTCGGCGTTTCCTATCTGACTACTCTGAGAAGAAAGGCCGAAACAAACTCAGAGAAATTATATATTAATATCTATAAAGTTATAAGCATTTGCGTTTTCTCATAATTACAGCCGAAAGACGTCCACTGCTGGACATAGGCATGTGCTTGTCACATCTGCAGCGTTCATCAGGTCATCCGTCCACCTTGTGGGAGGCCTTCCAACGCTATGCCTTCTGGTACGCGATCGCCACTCCAGAACTTTTCAGCCCCATCGGCCATCTGTTCTGCGAGCAAAGTGCCCTCCTCCCTGTCACTTAAGCTTGAGAATTCTTTTGCAAGTTTACGTACGAAGTAATTTGACAGTTGAATAACAACAACAACGAACGTGAAATTGAAAAACAGTGGATTTTATAGGGTTAAGTGGCAGTATCGAAATGTATGTTTCTGTGTTATGTTATTAAAATTATTCTCCGAAATATAATTTAACAGTTTTTGATGGGCAGAATGAAATGATAATAATTTCTGTTTCATGTAGATTTTTAAAATGTCAAAGTTGTTTTTTTTGCAATTTTGCAGTATTTTTCTATATGTGAGAAGAAATGACCTTGACCTGCTCAGTGAATGGTTAAAATATAATTTATTGACTATCGACACCTCAAAAACATCATTTATGATTTTCGCCGCAAAAAAATATCCATTACCGGAGCCTCTTACGATCAACGGAGATACCGTCAAACGGTCTAGTCACGAAAAATATCTCGGACTATGGGTAGATGACAAACTTACGTGGAAGCTGCACATCGAACATGTCAAAAAAAAATTAACATAATTAATAGCGTTACGAAAAATCACAAAATATATCCCGAAAAAATTAGGTACCTACATCTAATTATATATAACTCTCTAGTAAAATTAAACCTTGAATACTTAATCGAAATGTGGGGATTAGCCGCTAAATCTAATCTAAATCCACTACAAAGAATACAAAACACTAGCTACATCCAACGAAAATATTATATGAAATAACTAAACTACTAAATTTCACACAACTTTACATATATTACACCTGAATTCTCATTAAAAAATCACCACGAATTCTGTATAATCAAACATACAACTACATACAAAAAAGAAAAAACATACAGCACAAGAAGTAAAAACAAATTTCAACTAATGACTGCACGTGCACGGACTAATTACGGCAAAAAATCCAGTATAAGTGGAGGGAGCACAACACTGTTCAATGATTTACCGATAGACATAAAAAAGTGCAATAATATTAACATATTTAAGAGTAAACTCAAAAAAACACGTATGTATAACGTCACCATCGCCCCAGAGGCAAATACACAGACACACATAATCAGCCTATAATGTTCCCACTGCTTGGACACAGGCCTCCTCTCTGTGAGGGGGAGTGGGCCGTATTCCACCACGCGGGCCCAGTGCAGGTTGGTAGATGTCTCATGCCTTCTAATTTTTGGTTCTAGGACATGCCGGTT
The DNA here is from genome assembly GCA_905333075.3 of Atethmia centrago. Classification (NCBI taxonomy): domain Eukaryota; kingdom Metazoa; phylum Arthropoda; class Insecta; order Lepidoptera; family Noctuidae; genus Atethmia; species Atethmia centrago. The sequence continues at coordinate 23,582,703 of HG995386.1, forward strand.
TCCTCACGATGTTTTCCTTCACCGTTTTGAGAGCAGTAGTGACGAGAGGCAAATATTATAGTATAATTATTAATAAGAAGTACTTAGTATCTCGTGAACTGTTATTCATAAGTTCTTATGAGAAATAAATATCTTTAAACCTAAGTTCTGGAACAACCTCAGAAGTCGTTACAAAAGCCTTTGAAAGACCACAAGTAACTAATTGGAGTGTTAATCATAAAGCAATAATTTCCACTCAGGTGATAAAACGTTTACTAGTACCTTAGAATGTCCTCTCTAAGAACCTTAGTGAATTACTGCTATAATTAACGCCTACGGTTTTTAACCTATTTTCTTTTTTTATTTTTAAATGCTTTCCTACGAAGTAGCCGTGTTTTGGTAATTGATTATGTCAAACTAAAGTCATTTGATATTTTAATTTAGATTTTAAAAACGTTCTTGTACCTACGTATCCATTCAGGTTATAAAATACCACAGTTATTATACTTAGGGCCATCAATCATCATATAACTTCTATCTGAGGAATAAATATGGCGGTTTGACATATTTTCTATACAAAAGCTGTCAAAACGTCAAACATATTCTTCAGATACAAGTTATCTGGCGATTGAAAAATCGGCCCTTAATTAAATTAGAAGATTCTATAAATATATTTAAAATAAAATAAAAACTCGTCAATCATAACTTTTCAAATATAGAATCAAGTCGAGTATACGCATACTCGACTTGACGGCTATAAATAAGTTTTATACTGCAACGTGTGTTGCTGCAACTCACGTTGCAGTATATTTATTTATTTATAAAGGTACACCAACAGCTTCTGTATACAAAATATCAAATAAAAGTAGATAACAGTCATGAACTTATACAGTTGCCAATAACAGGTGGACCAGCATTCTCAAATACGGTGATAACCTAAGGTAAGAACGAAATTAAACGAAACTTATAATAATAAAAAATAAAAATTATGTGGTTTCAAACTACAATATGGCACAAGAAATAAGGTTGCAAGAAATACCTACGTACTAACACAACAAATCTTTAGATTATATGGGTTGTGTGCTTTGGGACGTATGTATAAAACTGATTTACATCCGTCACCTCCACGGACATTCCGGTCACCTCACACTTCAGGTCCAGTTGAAAACCAGCGTCAGGCTAGCTAGACTAGTTGACTGGCATTTTTATTGAACAGGTCCTTTTGGGCGCAACCGTGAGGCACATTTTCCTGCTAATTTCTTACACCGTACTTTACACTTTTAATTAGACTTTCATACTTTTGTTAACATAACACACATGACGCCTTGTTTCCCCGAAGTATTGGGCAGAGCTGTACCTATAGCATACCCACATTTCGCCAGTTATATTTAAGTCCCATGTATAGGGGGCGAGGCATCAACCGGGTACAAACCCGGACTCCGGGCTGCTACTGAGAAATTCCAGATAGAAAACCCAACAACACTTTGCCCGACCCGGGAATCGAACCCAGGACCTCATGCTCAGTAGTATCGCTTGCGACCACTAGACCAAACGAAGCAGTCAACACTACAGGCAGGTAGGCAAGCGTTATGATAGGCGAGGCAGTACTTTTTTTATCTGCTGTATATTATATTGTGTGTCTTTTAGTCTATGTCAAAATAAATGTATTTTCTATATTTTTATTTATTTCTTTAGAGATCAATATAAATGATATAAAAAAAATAAAAAAAATATTTATTTGGGACACGCACAGGAAATACAACAGCAAAAAAAGGACATAAAACTAACAAAAGCATGAAAACATTAAAAAAAATAACATAACAGTGAAAACAAAAACAAACTAGAAGACCTGTGCGAGGCCAAAAAGGCTCCTATCTCAGTATGATGCTGCGATATTTAATAAACAAAAAAAAACAAATATCGCAGCTCTGGTATTCTGATAGGGCCCGCTGTGATGCCACGGACACACCTACGGACACAAAATAAATCCCAATAGAGGATTCGGTAAAAAAAAAATACAGTCGCGAGTTGTCGTTTTAACGAAGTTTTTTTCGCATTTGCACACTTCGTGAATGAGAGCTACACCGAAGAAAGGGTAACATTTGATATGAAACAAAAGTATTACGTTGCAGAGTATCAATCAATCACTCAAAATATTTTATTTCACATAAACTACATGGCCACTTATGAAACGTCAGAAGCTGAGCACGGTTCCAATATTGGTCCTTCAATATGGAGAAGAGCCGGCAACAAACTCGACGGTTACTCTTTTAGAAATAATTGGCTGTTACATTTTTTTCAAATTACAGTGTCAATAGGTATGGGAGGAGAGTGTAGGCCTGTCAAGAATATCCTCCTGCGAAGCAGTAATGCTCGCGAAGTAGGAGGCGGGACGGTTGAGGGAAAGGCAAATTTCGCGCCCTCTCGCCCCTAGCCGCCGCAGGAGACGCCCTGGGCGTCGGGAATCCCGGGTGGATTTCCGGCCACCGTAGGCGCGGGCTTGCGGACGGTAAGCAATGGGTAGCTCACGGTCCGGTAAGGACCAGGCCAGGGTCGACGGCGCGTTGTATTCCACGCGTGCCTCAAAGAAATGTCGTCAGTACAAATGTAAGGGTCAACTGGGGCCGATGCCTGCCGGGGTCGCGGGAAGGTACTAAAGGGTCACCGAGGCCCCTGGCAACACAGGCAACGGAAGGAATACGGGTGGGTTTTAGTCAGTAAGAGTCTGACACACCCTCCCGCTCCGCCCAGAGCGGGAGAAGTTATTTGATGATATCCCACCCAAAAAAAAAAGGCCTGTCAAGAAGTACCATGTACTTAACAAAGTTAAAAAATGGTCTACAAATCTATAGTCTATTAAGCCTGCAACGTTCTCACATTCACAAAATATAAAATAATCTATATAAAATATTAATAAAACAATAAAAACAAAACCAAATGACATGATTGCCATTACAACTGTAACAAGTCTGAATTAATATCCTGTCCACAAAAACAAAAGCCACTAATATATAGTAGAAATAAAAATTGTATAATATTAAAAATAATGTAAAGATTACCTACGTCATGAAATAATGCAAAAAAAAAAAACGTATTTTGGAAGCAGTAGGGATATTATCACAGTTATGCTGTTAATGAGGTACCAGGAAAGCCACATGTGCAGAAGAAATTATTGCCAAACTTCCTTGTCTTCAACGTAGTCTTTAGTCTTATAATTATGCTTTTTTGATAAGGACACGTTTGATGTGGGTTTTGAAATTTCCATCGCTAAGTTCTGTAGCCGACTTTGGCAACTTGTTATACCGTGCGATAAGGAACTTCGTTCCAAAATCGAATTGCTAGCATTAAGACGCTGACAACACCTAAACCGCGGTCACTGTCAGATTGCATAGAAAAGAAAGAGAAGCGCGATGACACAAAGCTTGTAATTTATTGCAAAATATGAAGCAATTATCTATTTACTCAAAATTGAGTTGAGTAATCGAAAATAAAAAACAATCAAGTTTGGCATTCAAATAAGACGTTCTTGTTATTAATTAAATACGTAACGTATGTTGATATTTAATGCAGATATTTTGGATTAGAACTCAAGGTAAGAGGTTAGTTTAACGTTAGTTTGTATCGAGATTTTTTTCCAAAACGTATTTTGGTAACAACCATGTTCTGGGAAATATGTTCAAAATTAACATATATTTTTCCGCTATCACCAACTATACAGATTTAGCTATTTTTTTTTTCTTAAGAGAAGCCTATTTTGGTCAATTGGGTCTAGTCAGCGCCTTAACAGCTTATAACGTCCCAACTGCTAGGACACATGCCTTCTCTCTGTGATCGAATTGCTAGCCGCATTCGAATAAATCACGATTCGAAAACTGGTTACCAATGCTCCACGTCATTCCATACAAATCGATTACAAATCACTCGATTCCCAAAAGAACGGAACTTGTATGGTGTCGTTTCGATGATGATCTTCTATTGTTGAGGTGGATTGCTCCCTCCGCTACCCCGCGTCCCAAACGGCCCAACTTTTATAATAATGAGGTCTGCAAATAATGAAAAGTGACTTTTTATGGAAAGATATCCCAGGCTAACTGGATGCAGCTGAGTATTAGTCTTTTACATGGAGCGCCTGCCTATCTGACCTTCACAACCCAGTTACTGAACAATAAGATACCCCTTAATAAGACTGGTTGTCAGACTTCCGGGCTTTTGACTACCGTTAGCGACTGTCAAAAGTCGACAAATGACAGCCGGGTCCAACAGTTTAACATGCTTTCCGAGGCACGGAGGGACCCCTCCGTGTCTCCTCTATATGTAATCTACGGACCTCGGCAAGTGTAGCTAAATGTTCGATCGACCCGTGCGGCTGTTATTATTCAGCCACAAGCTCCTTTAAGAAACACGGTATCTACCTAAATCACTGTCATGGTATATTGAGCGAATGATTTCTTTCTCTGTGTGTTCGCAAACTTTATTTATTTATTGATTCATCTACTTACATCTATCATTACAGGACTTTGTCTTTGTCTAACTCAAAGATATGCCTTCAAACTATGTATATTTGTTCAAGTTCAAGTGTCGCCACATTTACCCACTCCAGAAACTCACATAAAAACAAAAGAAATAGATACGGCACATAGATACATTTTTCGCTTGAACACAAGAAAAGATGCGTAACACCGTGGGATAACCCAAACTTAATCTATACTAACTACTAAATAACTACATACATAATAAGCCTATAATGTTCCCACTGCTGGGACACAGGCCTACTCTCTGTGAGAGGGAGTGGGCCGTAATGCACCACGCGGTCCCAATGCTGGTTGGTTGATGTCACATGTCCTCGAATTTTTCGTTCTAGGACGTGCCTTTTTTCCTCACGATGTTTTCCTTCATCGTTTTGAGAGCAGTGGTAATGAAATAATTTACATAAAGTAAAGCGCCTGTCTGGGTTCGAACGACCTACAACTTGTAAGTCGCGGCCGTTACCACTGGGCCACCACTAAATAACTAATTATTAAAAATACTAACTACTAAATAAATAAATAACTAAGTAACTAATTATAGACAACAAACTTTTAGCCGCGGCTTCGCCTGCTTGGCGGTCCTAAATTATCCCAGGGAAAAGTACTATCGGGATAAAAGTATCATATGTATTAATCCATGTTATAAACTATCTGCGTGTCCACCCACCACCTCCGCTGACACACAAATTCATTACTAAGCAGAGACTCGCCTCATGTTCCGAGCCGCCATAAAGTTTGAATCGTGCTGTACTAATAACGATTGAAATACACTGTACTACAGTGAATTCATGCAAGCCTAGTACCTATTTTGATAGCAATACTCTTTTTTTAGTGAAAATCTTCTACAAAAATCTTTGTCTCTTTGTGAATTATAATAATCAGAACGATCTGCAACGCTTCTATCATAAGAAGTTTGAACTAATATATTCCCCAATTTCTTCGGCATCATCAGAAAACAACAATTCATTCAAAATCAAAATCAAAAGTCATTTATTCAAACAAGGCTGAGAATCCGCACTTTTTGAACGTCAAAATCACATAAGACAGTCCCCCAAAAACGCCCGCCTTTCACCACTTCCTAGTGCTTTAGCTGGGAAGAAGAAGTGGCGCAAAAAAACTCCCCAGCAACACACCTGTCTGTTTAAAACTTCATTCTATACAAATCGTATGCAAAGTACTTAACACTACGAAACAATTTCATAATTTGTTTATAATATCGCATTGATCACATTCAAAATTACGTAACACAATATAAGATACAAAATAAGATATCACCTGTACCCTCATAAACTCAATTTATTTTGACATTTTGAAAATTCTTTCTTTAATTTTCTTTCCTTATGAACCTGATTCGGATTATAGCGAACATATTATTAAAACAAAAACCGTAACAGCCGTTCTGAAGTGATGCACTTACCAATGAACAACATTTTTTTATCATTACATATAATACTAAATTGAGTGGACGCCTACGACATGTGACGTGCTTTTTCAGTATAATCTGTCGGTGAATGTCGTCCTCCTACGCAGATCAAAATGTCAAGGACCATTCAGACATATTTTTTTAACTAACACGTTACACGCTTCTCTTGCGAAAATATTATTATTATAAAACCAATATGGCGTCATCTAGACTTTTTGCTTTAGGCACCTAGGGCTGCAGTCTCGTCATAGATAGCGATCGCTTTACGAACAATTTTGGTCGCAAAGTCCTAATGGGGTTGAAATTTAAGACGGTCAAAATTGCTTGACAAGATTGTGATTTTTTCGTGTTTGTCTAGCAATTTTTCGTTATATATGTCGAGACTGCAGCCTCTGTACAACCACCTACGACTACACGACTAGCTATCAACGATTTTCTCTCTCAAGAAACCTACAAAAGAGAGAGATACGTTCGTACAATAGTTGATCGCTGGCTGTAAATGGTACTACAATAAAACGTAAATTTTGTTAGAAATCAGTTGCTAAGCAACTCACAAAAGTTGTCTAAGAATTGGGCACGCCACAATTGCGGCGATAAGTCTCCTCTTTGAGAAGTGGCTAGAGAGGCGCAACGGAGTCCTCACCTTCCGCCTGACGCAGGTCCTCACTGGACACGGCAGCTTTGTGAGGTTTCTGTGTCGGATACGGAGGAAACGCCCTGGTGTCACCACTGTGTGGATCGCCTGGAGGACACAATGGAGCATACGGTGGAGGTCTGCCCGGCTTGGGCAGAGCACCGCCGTGTCCTCGTGGAGGCGATCGGCAGCAGAGATCTCTCGCGTCCGGCCCTGGTTCAGGCCATGGTACGGAGCGAGAGGGCATGGGCAGCCGTGAATCGGCAAAATGAAATTGTAACTGTTTAAGGGGGATCCGCACTGGTAGCCCGCGAAATTCTAATTTTGTTACGTTTTTTGCAATTTTGCAATTTGGCTACAGAGCGTGCCAGATAAATATACGTATGTATGTATATTTGTTATATTATTTGTATTTCGGGAGTATATGTGTATTTATGTATGTACATAAATACATATACAAGGTGTTGTTTTGGACCTGCAAAACATTTTAGGAGGTAATTATGTTAGTGATTCTGGACCCGAATCAACAAAAAAAAAATTAAAAAAAAAATTAAAAAATTTAAAAAAATAATAAAAAAATTAAAAAAAAAGAAAAAGAAAAGATAAAATTTAAAAATCTAAAATAAAAACTATTATTGATTATTGACTTGGTATCGTATTGTTATACGATTATTTACGAGTTTCATAACAACCTCCTGAAATGTTTTGCAGGTTCAAAACAACAGCTTGTATACTCTCGAAAAATATTACCATTCTGCTAGCCCAGTCGGGTAAAAATATTGTTGTTTGCTATTATTTGAAAGTTTTTACAAAATTTGGATACCTAAGTTGCTACCTAGAGTCTGTTCCAACAGTCTGGCACAAATCCGGACTCCAAGCTACTGAGATACTTCAACCTAAAGGAAAACGCCCGACCTTATGAAACCCAGCTGGATCTCATGCTCAATTGTTTAGCAATCGTGCTTAAGGCCAGGCAGTCACGATATATTTTACCTGATTCTGGACTAAACTGCTGAACGTGAGGTTCGATTTCAGTTTCGGTCAGGCAGTGTTATTGGGTTTCCCATTCGGAATTTTTCCAGTAGCCTTTAGTATGATTTATGCCCGGTTGATGGCAATAGGCTCGCCCCTATTACATGGGACTTAAACATAACTGGCGGAATGTAGGCGTTGCTTTAACCTTAGTCGAACCCTTTAGGGAATACTTTAGGGAGCTTGCGCGCTTTGACCACTCTTTTCTCTCTTCTCAACTCTCCCGCCTCTCCCTCTTATCTTATGTGTCACTTCCAATATCTGTGTTCATCATACGCTAATAATCTGCGTTCTTCCAACAATGTTCTCCTACTCTGTCCTTCTCATACTTCTGAATTTTTTCAATCTTCCTTTCATGCATTCAAGTGGAAATTGCAGTTATTTTGTAAACAAATAGCGTCTTTTCCTTCAATTTGTATGTATGTATAATGTAGGTATATATTGTAGTAAATATAAATATATGTATGTGTATTATAAGTTTGTAACCTATTTATGTACTTCTGTACCTATTTTATTTATAGTCTAATAAGTTATCTTTATTATTTTTCATTAATTTTCTCTCGAAGCACCTGCGATTTAATCTGTTCACCACCCTTGGTTGACTGGTGGAGAATGCCTAAGGCATTAAGTCCGTCTTTGTACCTTCTTGCGTGCGAGAAGTTTAAATAAAAAAATATATACAGAAGATATTTTTCCCAGTCCTTTTTTTAATGCCTTTTTCCTCTTGTTCCAGATAATATGCACGATGGAAGATTACAACGAGACTTACGACGATATGCTGATGAATCACTCGGAGAGTTACCAGCCTTACTACGAGAGGCCGGAGACTTACATAGTACCTCTGATCTTCGCCCTTATTTTCGTCATAGGGGTGGTAGGGAACGGTACTCTAGTCGCGGTATTTGTACGACATAAAGCCATGAGGAATGTGCCTAATACGTAAGTTACAAAGTATGCTAATTTCTTAATAAGATAACATAACATAATCAGCTTATAATGTTTCCTATGCTGGGTCACAGGCCTTCTCTCTGTGAGGGGGAGTGGGCCGTAATCCACAACGCGGGCCTAGTGCAGGATAGTAGATGTCACATGTCTTCGACGAAAAAAAAGGTTGGAAATGTGAATAGCCACTCGCGAGCCGAGCAAGCGCTACATCCAAGTTGGTGGCAGTTACTTGGCCATTTAGTATTTTTAAGACCCATAACATAACATAACATCACGCCTTACTTCCCCGAAGGGTTGGGCAGAGGTGTACCTGTAGTACACCCACATTTCGTCAGTCAGTCATCAACCGGGCACAAATCCAGAGTCCGGGCTGCTACTGAGAAATTCCAGATAGAAAAACCCAATAACACTTTGCCCGACCCAGGAATCGAACCCAGGACCTCATGCTTAGCAGTAGCTTTTTGCGACCACGAGGCAGTCCCCAAAAGACACCACTGCTGTGTAAATAATTTCATCACCACTGCTCTCAAAACGATGAAGAAAAACATCGTAAGGAAACCGGCATGTCCTAGAACAAAAAATTTGAAGACATGTGACATGTACCAACCCGCACTGGGTCCGCGTGGTGGATTACGGCACACTCCCTCTCACAGAGAGGAGGCCTATATCCCAGTGGGAACATTATAGGCTTATTATGTGTCAAAATAAAAGGCACTGTAATTATTGTAAGTGTGTTACTCAAAGCTTCAATTTCCTAGAACAGCAGTGGCCGCCAGATAAATGTCGCAGTGACTGACGGCTGTCATGAAAATAATGGCAGCGGGTTTTGACTTTACGGTGTCAAAAACGCTCTCTAGGAAAACACACCAACTTACTTTGATAAATAACGTTTCAGTGACGTCATTCCCCGGTAAACTGCGGGCGCTATGTGACGGCCACCGCTCTTCTAGGAAACCGTAACTTTACCTATGACTTTAGTTATGACGACATATCAGGCTATAGACCAGTATAAGCTGGCATCGCATTATAGAAGCTTTCAGTAAAATGAGAGGTCATCTTATACTGGATAAGAATATGTTAAAGTGCCGTCGATGATAAAATAAGTGTAAAAAAGCGGATTTTTTATGCATAAATGCTGTTTAAAGAATAATTTAATCGAACATTATAGAGATTTGCAAACACCTCTTTGTGTTCTGTGAGTTATATTTCAAGAGCTTTTGTTTGTTTATTTTATTATTTATGTACATAATCATATTTAAAAAAAATAATATTAAAAGTACAAAGGTACTGCTTTTTTCTTAAGATTTTTTTTCCAACTGACCTGCAAAAGGATAAATAAAAAGAAATGTAGACAATAGTGTGTGAGAATAACAAGAGAAACAAGAGAATATTATGAATATGCGAAGTCTTAAGGCTCGTGCAGACTAGGGCGACATCGCGGGGGCGACAGGCATATTGCTGCCTGTGACGCCCGCGATATCGCGCTAGTCTGCACGAGCCTTTAAATTAAAATGTTAAATATACTTATAAAAATAAATGTAAAATATACGTTTAAAATATAAATATAATACCTAATAAAATAAAAACATAAATGTTAAATATACTTATAATTCGGTTTCAATAATTATTTTACACACAGTTAATATAAATATTTCTGTAACTTAAGAATAACTTCAGATTCCTATCTGCAATCGTTAGTGAAGCATCTCTCATTATAAGTACATAATAAATCTGAATAGGAATCTGAATTCGCAACAAAAAACCCTAGTAATGCCTTAGTATTTTTCATCCATTTGGCTAAAACGTATTGATTACATCAAAATGATAAGATAAAAGCAATTTAATAAGAGCCCACGTCAATTATAATTCAGAGTCATTAATAATGAAAATTGTTCATGAAAACTAAAAGTTCGCTATTAGAGACTGAACTATGCAGACGTTTCAATACCTAAGCTTTTACTTGATAAAACTTATTATCTTAGCACTGGAAATGAGCTGTCAGACTAAAACAAATATCGACCCGGCAAAGGTCAAAGCAGGCTTTAAAAAGGTTTATAATAATGTATGACCTTAATAAAAACCTTTTTAAACACTGCCCAAACAACAGATAGGTAAGTATTTGCTATAGGTCAACCGATTATAGTTGTTTAAAGTTAAGTAAATAATGATTAGCGACTGCTACAATAAAACTTTGACGTTTAAAAGTCTTTTAACTTTAAGCAAAGTTCATAAATAAAGCGGTAATATTTTGTATCATTCGTCAGCCCGGGACTCAATACCAACGTAATTATTACCACAAAATTATATATTGGTTCTATGCACATAACTACGAGTATTACAGACAATTCATGTCGTTATGTCTTAGGTGACTAGGCACGCAATAGAATCCAAGTGTATTTTAGCCAAGATTTAAAATTAATAAATTAGTTCAATTCAATAAAGCTCCATAGGAAGTGATACCCTGACCGATGAGCCGCCTAAAATTCTAGTCCTGTGCCAATGGCACTAAAGAAGATACCTAATTTCCCAGGGGTTCCAAATATACCAAAAACAAATGAAAGCGTTCGGCTTTCGCATTCCGGGTGACGTTTGACGTTTGTTGTGGGCATCAAAACGTTCGTTAGTTCGGTCTTGTACATTCATTTGTTCGGTCTCTGTAGGCCAGCTTATTGTAAAAGTCACACTACATCTCCGCGTGAAACGAGACACTTGACATTGACATTTATGGAACTCGTATGCTTGGCACATGACCTTTATACCCTGGGACACTGATAAAACACTGTGTTGCAGATTTATCAGGCCACATGTTATTGTACCTAGAAGATTTTATTCACTCTAGTTACGAGTGCCCTCGGTCCCTAGTTTACCGCAATTACTATTTTTATGAGTAGGCTGCACGTTAGTCCCACTTTGACTTTGAGCTGGCCTAGCGTAGTACAGAGTTTCAATGGACCAGAAAGAAAACAAAGAAAAAAAATACATGTATTTGCGGTAAACAAAACACAAAGAAAGAACACAAACATGAAAGAACAAGTTAGGGGAAAATATGCGTCACATTCACGCAAAACGGCCATCGCTCAACATAATGCTGCGACCATATTATGCGAGACAGAGCCCCAGCGCTGGTTACCTGCCAGCGCCAGCCAGCCAGTGCCAGCGCCAGGTGGTTGTCAGCTTATACTGGTTTTGTTACGACTGACGTGCGGCCTACCCAAACTCAAACTCAAAGCATTTATTTCAATTAAACCAATTACAAGCAGTTTTGAATTGTCAAGGGGTCGTTCAGTCAAAAAGATGAAGATTTCAAAGCGTACCTAGTAGGTTCCTATGGAGATGAACGGGCTTAAAACTCATGGACATTCTTACCGTACTTAGTTATGCTATAATTCAGTATTGCTATGTTCGGGTTTAATAAGACTTATCAAATTAACTAAGTACGGTTGCCTGTGAAACTATAAGCACCTTTGGCATTCAAACTTCGCCTCTAAGCTTGACAATGATTCAGTTAATCCCTTGGTCGACACCAGAGTATAAATTATTAATGTATAGGCTAACTACTCTCCATAAGGTAGACTTTGACCTGTTAGTCAAAGATTACTAGGAATAAAAGCCCAGATTACATTTTGAAAACTAAAATTATTGATACGGAAAAGGGCATCTTTTACAAAAATTGCAAGAGGCTTACGTATAAGTAGACTGTAAACTGTTTACCCTTAGAAAACATACATACACAACATATCACATGGCAAAAACGATTCGCGACTCGGTCAACGACTAATAACCTGACTACGATTCTCAAAGTTTTCAACACCTACCCAAAATGTTTAAATGCAAGCGTTGCCAAGTTGAGAGTAGGGACGGCGCTAAATGCGTGGGTTGCCTGGGACAGTTTGACTTTCCCTGCGCTGGCATAACTGAAGGAGGATGGAGAAAATTGGGGGATCGCAAGAACACATGGAAGTGCAGTAATTGCAAATCCTCGGCAGCATCCGGCCCTCGCCCCACAACTGCAGCTGCAGCTACGCCCGTAACAGCTGACATGGATTCTATTATGTTGGAACTAAAGGCCCTCTCAGCCCAGATGGACAACTTGCCTGCTTTAATTGAGAACGTAAAATCTATCCAATCGGAACTGGCGGAACTTAAGTCGATCAGATCGGAGTATTCCAGTCTTAAAACAGATGTCGAGTTTCTAGACCATTCGGTGGAGACATTAGCCAACAAAGTGTCGGGGTTGGAGAGTGAAGTGGACTGCCTTAAGAAAACTAAAGAGGAGATGGCGGATTTACATGATCGATGCTCCAAAATTGAAAATCTGCATCGCGAAACTGAACAAAGATCAAGAATGAACAACTTAGAAATTAAGGGTGTTCCATCAACCAACTCAGAAAATCTGTTCGAAATCATTGGTAAGATAGGAGATATCATTGGATGCAAAATCCCTAAAGAGCAGATAAACTTCATTGCGAGAGTACCGATGCGAAACAACGAACATAATAAAAATATTATTTGCTCAGTTCACAACAGATACCTCAAAAATGATTTCGTGGCCGCGGCTAAAAAACTTAAAGCATCTATAACTGCAAACAAGTTGGGCCTGCAGTCCGACAGTGTCATCTACGTCAATGATCATCTAACTTTTGAAAACAAAATGCTGTTGAACAAGATGAAAAAACTTGCCAAAGAACGAGGTTTTTTATACACTTGGGTAGTTGGTTGCAAAATCCTTATAAAGAAAAATACTACTTCTCCAACCCATCACATAAAAACGGAACAGGACTTAAAAAAGTTTCTGAAATAAAAGTGTTGTGTCAATTTTATAATTCGTTATAATTGTATACTCGCAAGCACTACGCTAATAGTTTGAGAAACACTGGTGCCATTTTTTTATGCGCATTCCTTTACCGCTGCCCTTTTGTTCTCTTATCGCTTGGTGTTGACCATAACTATTTCTCTATTGAATCTTATTTGCATGGAACTAAGGTTGTGATCGGCTTGATCTCGCTCATTTTCTCAATGTATCTTAATTTTTTGAACTGAATGTACCGCACATTACAATTTCACCTATTAGCGTGTATTACCAAAATGTTCGGGGATTGCGTACAAAAACGTTAATATTCTATCGTAATGTGTGTGTTAATTACTATGATATCATTTGCTTAACTGAGACTTGGCTTATTGAGGGTATTAAAGACAGTGAATTGTTTGACGACCGTTACATAGTGTGGAGGCGCGATCGGAATTATTCTAGCACGAAACAAACTTTGGGGGGTGGTGTACTTATTGCAGAGCGAGGTGAACTTATCAGTGATCTCCGCAGTGAATGGTTCTCGTCTGCCGAAGACCTGTGGGTTACTGTCACCCTATACAAGATGAGACCGCGAGTATCGTACAAAATGCATAAATATGCATTTTGTACGATATTGTTTCGGATATACATTCAGTCGAAGTTAATGAATTGGAAGTATTCCATCTACTTAAAGGAGTTGACTTATCTAAATCTGCAGGACCAGACAATATTCCACCAGTTCTTATACTCAACTGTGCCAAAAGTCTGACTCCTCCTCTTTCACTTCTGTTCAGGCGGTCCTTAAATTTAGGTGAGGTACCTACAATTTGGAAGTGGGCGTTAATCACTCCGATCCACAAAAAAGGGCCTAGAGACCTCGTGGAAAACTACAAGCCCATATCAAAACTATGCATTTTCGCAAAAATCCTTGAAAAAATAATATACAAGCAGCTTTATGCTTGTCTTAAACTAAGCATCAGTGACCGACAACATGGTTTCCTGCGAGGTCGGTCCACAACCACCAATCTCATTCTTTGTGGTGACTACTTGACTGAATGTATGGCTCATCGCACACAAGTAGATGTAATCTACACAGATTACAGCAAGTGTTTTGATCGCTTGGACCATGCTATACTTCTGCGTAAACTATTGGCTATAGGTATCAGTGGAAATCTCTTCAGGTGGTTATCACCTTATATGGCCAACAGATGTCAAACTGTTGTTCTTAATGGATACACATCGAGAACTATGATTAGCCCCTCAGGGATTCCACACAGGGATCGCTTTTGGGACCCTTGTTATTCAACATCTTCATCAATGACGTCTCTTCATGTTTCTCAAACTCAAGAGTTCTTTTGTTTGCGGACGACATGAAGATTCTAAGCGAAATCAGAACTTATGAGGATGCTGAACGTCTCCAGCACGATCTGGACAGATTCCAAGAGTATTGTACGGCCAACCGCTTGGATCTAAATGTCTCGAAATGTTATACATGTACCTTCACTCGTAAACCGAAACCTATTCTTTACGATTACAAACTAGCCAGCACTTCAATAGCCAGAGTTAATACGATTAGGGACTTAGGGGTTACTTTTGACTCGAAACTTCTTTTTGACACACACATCGATAATATTATTAAAAAAGCTTCTAAGGCACTAGGTTTCATTTTGAGGATATCGGCTGATTTTAAAAATATCAAAACACTCAAAATTCTTTATTGTGCTTTTGTGCGCAGTCATCTCGAATATTGCTCACCAGTATGGAATCTTTATAATACGTACGTCAATCGCATCGAAGGTATTCAAAAGAAATTTTTAAGGTACATTCAGTTTAGATCCAAAACCTATTTGCCTAATTATTACAGCCGCTGCAGGAAGTTTCACATTCTTCCACTAATTGAGCGCAGAAAAATTGCCGACATGGTATTCTTGTTCAATTTGGCAAATGGTTCAACCGACTGTTCTGAATTGATGAGCAAAATTGGTCTGCGTGTTCCATCCTTTACCTTAAGGAATCATCAACCACTGTATGTTCCCTCTGTGCGGTGTATATATCGACAAAATTCTTTTATTATAAGAGCTAGCAGGGCATACAACTCGATGTGTCAGAGTGTTGATGATCTTGATT
This sequence comes from Atethmia centrago, assembly GCA_905333075.3. Taxonomy (NCBI): domain Eukaryota; kingdom Metazoa; phylum Arthropoda; class Insecta; order Lepidoptera; family Noctuidae; genus Atethmia; species Atethmia centrago. Next base: position 23,598,158 of record HG995386.1, read on the forward strand.
TATTCGCCACCAGTGTTCCTAAACTAAAAAAAGTACTGTGTAAACACTTCTTTGAAGATCACTAAAACCTGTTCACTCTTCTCTTGATTCTCTCCGAGTACTTACTTATTCTTACTTTCTCTTGCCTGTCTACTGTTTCTTGTGCTACCCTAATATTGTCAGTGAAAACTTTTAATTGGCCTTCTGTCACTAACTGTCAACTATCTGTATCCTAGCTGTAAGTTTTCTTAAGAAATAAAATAAAATAAAATAAGATTGTTTGAAAACTATTGCCACAATCTTAGAATTTATAGCTAATCGATAGTCTTGTCCTGAATCATCTAGCAGGGTGCTTAGAGGATTCAAGGCTAGGCAGAACCAAAGTGGACTTAAACTATCGCCTTGAAATATACCTTTAGAATCCCCTGTATCGTGCACAAACAGCCAGACCCAAAACAAATATTTATAGACCATACTATAATTTGTTCCGTGTAGGCATCGACTCTTGATATGAAGCGTAACAACCAATCACAAACTGTCATTTTATTTTGTTGTGAAACAAAATCTATAGTATAGTACTCGTATATAGTCATCTTACAGTCACGCAAGATTCAAAAGCGATTTTCTCCTAAAGTATTGACAGTATGTTTTACGAACACAGCATATTCAAAACCACAGTCCTACATATTATGAATGGAAGGCCTACCACAAGGTGGACTTTATGAAGGCCGCAGAAATCCGCCGGATGCGGGAAGCACAGAACCGTTTAGTGATGCTTGGGGGAAGCCTATGTCTAGCAGTGGACGTCTTTCGGCTGAAATGACAATGATGATGAATAGAGAAGTATGGAGGAAAAATATTTGTTGCGCCGAGCCCAAATAAATCGGAGAATAACGATAATTATGACTATTATGAATTAGGTATCATATCAAAGTTGTAATGAAATCATTATTTCACGAAAAAAACGCTTTGGATGTTTTCGTTTGTGTACATAAGGCATTTATGCTCATGACTGTATCTATAACATCTCTTTCAGGTACATCCTTTCCCTCGCGCTTGCTGACCTCCTGGTGATCATCACTTGTGTTCCATTCACGTCCATTGTGTACACGGTGGAGTCCTGGCCATGGGGCATCACGGTGTGTCGGGTGTCTGAAGCCGCGAAGGACGTCAGTATTGGAGTGTCAGTGTTCACACTGACGGCGCTGTCAGCTGACCGGTACTTCGCGATCGTGGATCCGTTGAGGAAGCTGCATGCTACAGGTTAGTTTAACTATAAGATGCTTTTATCAAGAGGTGTTTATTTTTAGACACAGCTAACATGACAGATTCATTGGAATGAAAATTTGATACGTCTCAAAAGTGTTCTATTACGAGTATTGACGTTGCGAAACGTTGCTAAATCATATCACTTAAATTCTTTGTCTATTCATGTTAAAGCTAGCTCTTAGCTAAGAAGGTTTCCAGAAGCGCAAATCTTATAAAATCAGCACACATATGCAGTATAATTATATGCTTAAACTCACGCCTTTTGCCCGTCACCTGCTACTTCTAATCTCCACAAATTACTCCTTTTGCTTAGCCCACGTTCGCACAAAAAATCTATCTACTTATAAAATCTTTCGAGAAGAATATCTAAGAGAATAGAATACCTATAATACCTACTCTTTATTATGAACACTATATAAATAAGGAATTTTATTTTGGGATCCCAAATTATCATATAATTTCTCCCGCTCTGGGCGAAGCGGGAGGGTGTGTCAGACTCTTACTGACTAAAACCCACCCGTGTTCCTTCCGTTGCCTATGTTGCCAGGGGCCTCGATAACCCTTTCGGAATTTACCGCGACCCCGGCAGGCATCGGCCCTGGTAGACCCCTACACTTGTGCTGACGACATCTCTTTGAGGCGCGCGTGGAACACAACGCGCCATTGATCCGGGCCTGGTAAGGACCAGGCCCGGGTCATCGGACGACGAGTTACCCATTGCTCACCATCCGCAAGCCCGCGCCTACGGTGGCTGGAAATCCGCCTGGGTAACTAAGACACTTGAAATCAGGATGCCTTCTACTGTCTTCTGATCATTAAAATTCTGTTTTCTTTTTAATCAGCTTAACAATTATTATGGTTATCGCGTTTAACATGGCAATAACGGTCCTTGACCTACCTACCTCTTTTTAGCAAAAACTGAAATAAAGTCCGTTATCGTTCTGAACCGTGATCGTGATCTTCAACATAATATTCCAATAACGAAAAACCATACATAGTTTATTGTTTGTGTTAATATGGAGAAAGATATTAGAGAAAGGGCAATGACCGCTATTGCCATGCTAAAAAGACAACTATAGTAACTTTATTAAATTGCGATGATTCGTAGAAACTCAACGCAAATTGGGTTTATTATGTTTCCAGGATAAAAATTAATCTCGATTCATATCAATATGAATCGTGCATTTTTATGGTCCAATGTGAATTTTGAAATGAAAATATTACTGGTCTATTGAATGGAATTCGAGCGAATTGCTGAAAAGTTGGTATTTCTAAAGGTGAGAAAAGAGCTCTATGTGCTTATACGCGTATTGGCTATATACAGGGTTATTTTTAATTAACTAGCCAAACTCCGCAGATGCGATGGCTATCGAATATATATAATTTTAAATATATATAATTAAACAAAATTTAAACTAATATATTTAAACAAAATTTAAACAAAAATATTGATGTTTCTTTTTGGGAGGTCAGCGATCGCAGTTAGTGTTGTTACTTGAAGTATGAGTTAAGAAAAACTGGTTTCCTATGTTTTATCGTATTTAAATATGGACACCCATCACGTCTGTGAAGTTTACAAAAAAAAATACAGATTTTAAACCTGATGTTTCAAGTGACTACAATAATTGCGGTCGATGACCCCACAAAACAATCATAAAATTAATTCATTTTTTGTTTTATGATGTTTTGAGATCGATACCCTTTTTTTTTTTGAGGGTGGGAAATCATCAAATAACTTCTCCCGCTCTGGGCGGAGCGGGAGGGTGTGTCAGACTCTTACTGACTAAAACCCACCCGTATTCCTTCTTGTTGCCTGTGTTGCGGGGGCCTCGGTGACCCATAAGTACCTTCCCGCAACCCCGGCAGGCATCGGCCCTAGTGGACCCCTACTATGTGCTGACGACATCTCTTTGAGGCGCGCGTGGAATACAACGCGCCGTCGACCCGGGCCTGGTCCTTACCGGACGGTGAGCTACCCATTGCTCACCGTCCGCAAGCCCGCGCCTACGGTGGCCGGAAATCCGCCCGGGATTCCCGACGCCCTGGGCGTCTCCTGCGGCGGTTAGGGGCGAGAGGGCGCGAAACCTGCCTTTCCCTCAACCGTCCCGCCTCCTCCTTCGCGAGCATTACTGCTTCGCAGAAGGAGGTGACGGCTGCCCATGCCCTCTCGCTCCGTACCATGGCCTGAACCAGTGCCGGACGCGAGAGGTCTCTGCCGCCGATCGCCTCCACGAGGACACGGCGGTGCTCTGCCCAAGCCGGGCAGACCTCCACCGTATGCTCCACCGTGTCCTCCGGGCGATCCACACAGTGGTGACACCCGGACGTTTCCTCCCGCCTTATCCGACACAGGAACCTCCCGAAGCTGCCGTGTCCGGTGAGGACCTGCGTCAGGTGGAAGGTGAGGACGCCGTGGCGCCTCTCCAGCCACTCCTCAAAGAGGGGACTTATCGCCGCAATCGTGGCGTGCCCAGCACTGGGTTGCGACAACCGTACTTTCCATGACGCCATGAGATCCCGCCGGAGCTCCGTCCGCTGTGCCGCGATTTCTCGCGGCAGCGGCCTTACGCCCCGGCGTTTCGCCTCCTCGCGCCACTCCCATACGTGCGCGAGGACTTTTGCCTCCAGATCCCATGGCGGCAATCCGGCAAGGAGGCTCGCTGCCTCACAGGAGACCGTGCGGTATCCTCGGACCATCCGGATGGCCATGACCCTTTGGGCCGCGCTCAACCGGTGGGCTGGCCGCAGCGCCAGAGAGCGCGCCCATACAGGAGCCCCGTAGAGGGCAGATCGATACCCTGAAGATTCATTAGAAAACCAGCGTCAGGCATTAATGCTTCAGAAATGAACCTTTTTGGCAGCCGTGACGCACACACAATTGTTGTTAAACATTATTTTCACTGTTTTATTCTGTTATTTTGTGTTTCACGAACTGGGTCCAAAAAACGTTATTATTTATTTTCTTTTTCTTTGAAAGGTCGTTAACCTTATGATGAAGTTAAACAAAACTAGAACATTATTCAAGAGTCCAATTATAATCTATACATACTACAAGTAAATAAAGTTTAAGTATCTGTTTGTAATGTCAAAGTAACAGGTTTTTACTAAATGCATAATACGAAAGGTATACCTACGGTACTTATAACAAAGAAATTAATGTTAAAATTTTGTCTGTCTGTCTGTTTGTTCCGGCTAATCTCTGAAACGGCTGGATCGATTTTGACGGAACTTCCAACGAAAGTTCCAACACTGGCAGGTAGCTGATGTCCTAAAGAGTAACTAGGGCTTACTTTTATTTTAGAATAATCCACGCGGGCGAAGCCACTGGCAGTAGCTAGTTCCAACATTAAAGCAAAATGAGCTCGTATCCCTCCGCTCAAGTTTATAATATGTGGCAATATAATAACTGTTTTACGAGCTTTAAAAGCCTCATAAATGAGAAAACTTTATGAGTGAACATTTGAAACTAGGCCCTGCGTACACTTCTGAAATGAATGAAACGTAATTGAAGTGTTTCGCGGGCTTACCAACAATGACAGACTTTACGCCTAGAAGTGGCGAGGACTTTTAATTAAATAACATACTCGTAAGTAGTCTTTGTGTATACTAATATTATAAAGAGGTAAAATTTGTAAGTTCGTATACATACAAACTCACAAAATTTACTTTCTACAGGGAGCAATCTTTCAAGCAAACAATCAAAACGTTTTATTTCACATAAACCTACATGGGCACTTATGAAACGTCAGAAGCTAGGTGCACGGTTCCAATTGGTCGTTTCCTATGGAGAAGAGCTGGCAAGAAACTCCACGGTTACTCTTTTAAAAATAATTGGCTTTTACAATGTTTTCAAATTACAGTAGTAGGTATGGGAAGACAGTGTAGGCCTGTCGAGAAGTACCAGGTACTTAACAGAACATAAATGGTCTACAAATCTAGTCTATTAAGCCTAAACTAAACTTTGGAACTACTAATCCGATTCTGAAAATTCTTTCACTAATTGGAAGCTCTATTGCCGAGTGTCATATGATATGTTTTATGTAAAACAAGAAATTTAACGGGGACGAAGTCGCGGGAAGTAGCTAGTGAAAAATATACATACCTACAGAAAAAAATATATATGTCGGAGGAAGTAACCGGAAAGTTGATTGTTGTTTGCATACGATTAATTGATAAGGTTGATTGTTAATTAAAAATAACTTGTTAAATCCTAATACAATTTGATTTGGTTTATTGCATTTTAATATTGTGTAAATCTAACTAATTTATTTATTTAGAAGTCACTGCATTGTATAACGTCCAATCAGAACAGAGGATAAATCTAGAGTGGGGTCGGGGCGCCATCTTAACTTTGGTGGGGCAGAGTAAGGATTCATTAGAGTAAAGGCTTCTGCATACTGGAGCGATATCGCGGGCGCGACTGGTAGCAATATACCTGTCGCGCCCGCGACATCGCCCCCGTCGGCAGAAGCTTTAACGGTGGTTGATGGAGGTGGATCGCTAATGCTAAAGTTAGATTGGTGTCGCGAACCTGCTGCTCGAATATAATTATTTAAGCAAATTGGCTATTGTGAAATATTGATTCCTTCAGTAATTATCAACGTCGTAAAAAAACTGCCATTAAATTGTATGAATACTTTGTTTTGTGCTCGCATTTCACCCTAATAACACCCACTAAACTCGTGGCCACTAATAACAATGTCGAGGAGAATGCTGTTTCTCCGACATGTATACAGGTTGAAATTGAAAACTTGCGACAAACTGAAATGGGACATTGTATACATCATTATTAACAACTTTTACTAAGGGACCAAAGCTGTAATCCCAAAAAAAAAATCTGCTTTTCCTACATTTTGATGAGGTGTACCTGTAGTACACCCACATTTTGCCAGTAATGTTTAAGTCCCATGTAATAGGCGGCGAGCTTATTGCCATCAACCGGGCACAAATCCAGACTCCGAGCTGCAACAGAAATTCCAAATAGAAAACCCAAGAACACTTTGCCCGACCCGAGAATCGAACCCAGGACCTCATGTTCAACAGGAGCGCTTACAAGTAGACCAACGAGGTAGACTGAAAAATATGCTCGTGGATGTCGTAAAAGAGGATATCAAGAGGACAGTAGTCGGCAGTTTCTTCCTGTCTGCTAATAACAACATACTCGAGCAATCAAGAATTGGGCTGCCAAGCGTGGTCGCAGTATCTACTGGAACCTTGTTGTCATGGACAGGTCTTTAGTACGATTTACTGAAACTCAGAGCCTGTGGTGACTGAGGTTAACGCGCTTCAGTTAGTCTTTGGAGGCATAAGGTGCTCCCTCTCGAAAAACAAGCTAAAATACTCCAAATCAGGCGTGTAATGGAAGTAATACCAGCCTATTATTGCATTATTGGTGAGCAATGGGTAGCTCGCCGCCCGATAAGGACCAGGCCCGGGTCGACGGTGCATTGTGTTCCACGCGCACCTCAAAGAGATGTCGCTAGCACAAGTGTAGGGGGGGGGGGGGGTCCACTAGGACCGGAGCCTGCCGGGGTCGCGGGAAGGTACTAATGGGTCACCGAGGCCCCTGGCAACACAGGCAACGGAAGGAATACGGTTGGGTTTTAGTCAGTAAGAGTCAGACACACCCTCCCGCTCCGCCCAGAGCGGGAGAATTTATTTGAGAATTTAGCACACAAAAAAAAGCCTATTATTGACCCATTGCAGGGCAATATACAAGGTGTCGTTTTGCATCCTCGTCAAAATCAGGAGGCTCCTATGAAAGACATATATAATCAAATAAAATTACGATACCTGCTCAATAATTCTCAGACTCAGACTCAGACAGACGGACAGCGGAGTCTTAGTAATATGGTCCCGTTTTACCCTTTGGGTACGGAACCCTAAAAATTACTTAGATAAAACGCATTAAAGTTGGGGAGTGGAGGCTCGCTACGTCACAATTCCTCCTAGCTTCCGCTAGTGACCTCATGTCATATTTTAACTCAATGTATCGTCGTAATATTTCGATTACGTAAAAAACACATGTCCAATATTTTTAATAATCTTGGTAAGTGACGGGCAAAAAAAAAAAATTGTCACATAGATACTTGCCCCACCACCTAGTGCATGAGAGGCGAGACCTTATCCTTAACCACTGCGCCATCTCGACATTTTTAATGCAACTTAGGCTACAGCGTTACTTATAAACTACTAAAACTAGACTTCTTAAGACTGCGATTTTCGCCATATAACGGCGTCATGAAAATGATGGCAGCGGAGTTTGACTTTTCGGTGTCAAAAACGCTCTCTAGGAAAACACATCAACTTACTTTCATAACTTACGTTTCAGTGACGTCATTACATACAACCTTTTAGAAGAGACTGCCACATTATCGGTACGGAATGTTGCCGTTTTAAATACTCTGTCTCGAATAGGGTCGCAGCATTATGCCGAGCGTTGGTCGCTTTGCGTGGATGTGACGCATATTCTGCCCCAAATTGTTTTTTTTTAGAGTTCCGTACCCAAAGGGTAAAACGGGACCCTATTACTAAGACTCCATTGTCCGTCTGCCTGTCTGTCTATCCGTCTGTCACCAGGCTGTATCTCATGAACCGTGATAGTTAGACAGTTGAAATTTTTACAGATGATGTATTTCTGTTGCCGCTCTAAAACAATTACTAAACACAGAATAATAAAATAAATATTTAATGGGGCCAAACAACAGACATGATTTTTTTGCCATTCGTGCGCGAGTCCGACTCGCACTTGGTCGGTTTTTTTATTATTACAATGTCACTGTGTACTGCACCGGTCGACGTCATCACGTCAACGCCGGCTATCGCTGAAAACCAGCACTGAGGCTCTGTCTCGCATAGGGTCGCAGCATTATGCTGAGCGTTGGCCGCTTTGTGTGGATGTGACGCATATTCTCTCCTAAATTATTTCTTTTTTTGTAATTGTGTTCCTTCTTTGCGTTATGTTTGAACGTGTTTTCTTTCTTTCTATTATAACTATATTAATAATAATTGTAAATTTTATACTGAAGTCAATATTTTATTAGAAAACTATGAAGATAAAATAAAAAAAAATAAAAAACAATGTAGCAATTAAACTATTTATTACAAACAACTAATTATGAATAATACTTTCAATGTCTATAATTCATAAAGTTTTCATTGTGTGGAAATGGTTCATATAACCATCACTTATTTGCCTAATATAACCTTCATATAATTATTACTTCAGTGTATTCATTCCGAGCATATTCTTGGCCTGAAATATAAAAAGTCATGTTTAGCACAATAATATAATCAATCAACCAAGCCATAAATGAAATATAATCCAATATCAAATAGATTATAGGATGTCATGAGAGCAATTAGTGAGAAATTAAGAACTTACTCTAAATTACTCATAATTATGACCAAAATGTTTTGTAAGAAACAAATAAATAAACTTATTTTATTTATTTTATTAGCCAGTAAATTGCGAACACTTTGTTACGGCCACTGCTATTCTAGGAAACCATAGCTTTACCTATAAACTACTTAGGTATGGCAAGCCGTATTTAAATAGTTTATGTGTAAAGTTTTATAATTACAAGTAACAACTTTTTAAACAACTCCAAATTGAACATTGTTAAGTAGTCAATAAAGAGGCCAGCAATGCTATTCTGTAACCTTCTACCGTGAAAACTTAAGTGAAGTGAACGTGGAGTGAACTGTCAGTGTCATCCCACCTGATACTAGGGTTGGACCAAGGATTACATTTACAATCATAATCGAGATTTTTCTATTGACCATAATCAGTTAACTGATTAAATAAACGCAATCCCATGACCCAATCGCGATGTGTTTTAACTAATTAAATAAACGCAATCCCGTGACCCAACCGCGATGTGTTTAGAAGAAGAGATAGTGGATTGAGTCGACTAAAGACTGTGCGACGTTATTCAGCGTTGTTATTAACCCAAATCTATTCACTAAGAAGAGATAACCGAGTGTGTCAAGTGATCGAGTACTAAAAGTGTGCCTGGCTGACGGACCATAGGATTTATCCCCGCATAAACTATGTGGAAACCTAACTAAACGATGTGTGTGTCTGTGTATGAATAAAAAGTGCGGATTATTTAATAAGTACCTTTCTAATATTTTATTTTAGGTAGGTAAACTTATATCGACCTACCTACGCGTTGCCAATAATAAAATAATATTCATAAAATCACCAGTTCAACTGAAACTCGCGCAGCGCGCGCATCGGCAGGCGCGGGCGGGGCGGCTAGGCTCACTTCATCCAGCCCAAGTGAAGTGATGTTGCTATGGCAACGAGAATCGAGTGAAGTGACAAGATCACGACACTCGCGCGTCGCGCTTACCGTCTCGCTTTACCTAGCCGATTCACTTCGGCGCGGGTGGTTACTATGGTTACGAGAATCGGGTGAAGTGATAAGATCACGCCCCGCTTGCGCGTGAGGCGCTGTTATTAATATCAAGTTGAGTTTGTTTTTAATGTGCCGTTTTTTTATTTTTAAATGCGCGACAAACAAAAATTTGGTTTTACCATCTTTATATCAAAATCGTGTCGTTTTCATAGTTTTCGGGAGTGTTAAAACCGATAGTGAGGTCAAATCTAAAAAGCAAGATGGCGCCAGCTAAAATGTTCAAATTTTTCATCACGGGTGTCGTTTTCATGGTTTTCAGGGCTGTAAACCCCAATAGTGAGGTCAAATCTAAAAAGCAAGATGGCGGCTGCGAAAATTACCAAACCTTCTAAAAAAACCAAATTGAGTTTCTGACTGAATTTCTGTTTTGCTATTTTATTAAAAAAAAAACCCCTAAATAGTACGTTTTAACAATTAAATACTAGTTTTGAAATAATATAAAATGATCAATGAATTTGCAAATATTATTAAAATCTCGATTAAGATTATAAATGTAATGCTTGGTCACTCCCTAGCATCAGTGGGATGACACTGACAGCTCACTCCACGCGAGTTTTCACGGTAAGATTTTTACAGAATCGACATGCTGGTGTGAGTATCCTATAGATATTATGATTGATTGAAAAAGTCACAAAAGTTGTGACTTATTGATATGTTTTATTTCATTCTTTATCGAAATGAGCGGAGTTCTCGGAATAATAATTTATTTCGTGAGTGTATAAATTACTCTGTTTCTGCCATCTGCCTTTTATTTATTTACGTTTGTTTTTTTTGTTTATTTGTGTCCGACAAAGCTACTTAGGTTGTTATTGAAATGCCTTCTAATAACTTCGAATCTTTTAGTTATTTCTTTATATAAAAGTATAGGTAAGGTTCTTGCACCGATGGACGTACAAAAAGTATTTGTTAATACCTTTGATATTTTCAGTTTCCGCTCCGTTCCGTTACGCTACGCTTGTGACACTATGCTACAAAAATATGCTGTCATAATATTTATTCCAATACAGAGTTTCTATATAAGTTTCAAGTATCTCATACAAGAACCAAACATTATATCGAATACTTATAATTGAAGCATGTCTGATTATTTTCCAGGGTCTGTCAGCTCACTAGTAATTGGTTTTAAACCACCCTAGAAAAGATTTCAGCATCCATTTACATAATTAATATAATTTCCACGCAAACCGAGGAAAGAGGAAAACGTCTGCTTTAATTTATGAGGTGGAAATCGGATCTTCGTATCCCGCGAGAAAAGCAATTTTCTTAAGGATAGCTGTAAAGGTGACTATGTGCACTGAACCTTAAATAAACCTTCTTAATTTGTAAATATTCCACCGGCTGACTTTACCGCTAAGATCGGCCGTTCTGGTTCAACCTTTAGTGATTGTACGTATGTATTATTAATTGGCGAAATAGCAGTTACTTTCTTAATCTCTAACGCGTATTTAATAACTAATTTTGACCCTTTAAAAATATTTGACAATATTTTTATACATTAATTATATAACTACGAGTATACGTGAAGACGATGCACCTAGAATTAAATTTCTATACCACAATAAGTAAACAGAATTAAAAATTAATCAATGACAGATAATTAATTATGTGATAGATACTGCTTACATATTTACAAGCATTGTAGTAGACGATTTTCGATAAAATGTTAGCAAGTAATACGTCAGTGTGTGAGGTAAAGTTGTCACAGAATGTAAAATCAGTGTCATAAAAATAATAAATTATACAATTAAATTAGCAACCAGTTCGATTTTTATTGACTTTAGATTGTCCTATGGAGCAGCATGTTTTTAAGCATTCTTATCTTGGATATCATCCCCTAATTTGTAATATGCTTGTTTACAAAGTGTACTTTAAATATGAGTTTTAAATTTTCTTTGTTTTAATTATAATATGTCACAAGTTACTTTGTTTTAAAATTAAAACAATACCCCATAAAATATGTATGTACTTTAGATAATCTGAAAAATGGTTGATCTATGTTATCTTTATTTGTAGTATTAAAATTATGTCTATCATTTATTGTATTAAAAAGATGTCGATTTTTCTTACATAACTAATACTCTCATAAATGAATTGGCAAGGTATAATATTAATCTTTTTAAATAGTTCCACAAGAGAATTGTGGCGAAGTAGATTAAAAATAGCTCTGACAGCTCTGTTTTGCAAAATAAAGATGGATTCGATAAAATAGACCAAACGCGCGGTTTCTACATCTGTTAACTGTCTTATCTTTCTAACAGCATAAGCGGCCGAGCTTAGCCGCCCCACAAAAGATGCTTTATGAGGTCCCCATTGTAGGTAATTTTTAGTCTAGCTTGATTTCTTGGAAAACCGTTTGATTAATACAGTTTTTCACCATTCAATATGATGTCATATTCGGTACTTCTAACATTAGGTAATTTAAATCTAATGCATGTGATTTTTTTCATTTAGTACCAAATTATTAACCGTAAACCAATCTTGGACCTGCAGAATAGCGTTATTCACGACGTCAAGATTTTGTGACCATCGGTCTATTTTAAAGATCAATGATGTGTCATATGCAATACCATCTTCGGATGATTTTGAAGTAATTGGGGTAAACTAAAATGAGGAACTGCCTTGTTGGTTGGTCGAATCCCAGGTCGAGCAAAGTGTTACTGGGTTTTTCTATCTGGAATTTCTCAGTATCAGCCCGGAGTCTGGATTTGTGCTCGGTTAATGGCAATAGGCTCGCCCTCTATTATATGGGACTTAAATGTTTAACTAGCGAAATGTGGGTGTACTACAGGTACACCTCTGCCCAACCCTTCGGGGAAACAAGGCGTTATGTTATGTATGTAAAATGAGGAATGGACCTAATATCGAACCTTGAGGAACGCCCATTGCCATTTCAGACCCTAATGAGTTAATGCCGTTTACTTGAACTTTTACCTTTGTTTCTTTCAGGTATGATCCTAGTTAATCAAAAGCTGTATTCCTAATCCCGTAGTGCTCTAGTTTGAGAAGTAGCTTATGGTTTACACAAATGAGCACCATAGAGAGGTCACAAAATATTCCAATGGCATCTTCCCAGGCGTTAAAAATGTTTTTTATTAGTGCGTAGAACTCATTTGGGTCACATACAATATTAAAACTCTGAACACATAATTCACTGGCCAACGTATTATTTAATTTCTCTAAATTTTTACATGTGACTGGCCTAAACCTTATTTGATTTTTTTGTAAAAACAAGTAGGAGCAAAACGTTATTGTTTGTCCACTGTAATCAGATGGCAACTTATTTACGATTCCTGTGTGTAAGTAATCACAATTATTATAAAAATATAATCTATAGAATTGGCAGAAGCAATCGGGTTGGTTCTGAGGCGGCATCTACATCACCACATGCGAACTACGCATCACATTGATGTCACGCAAAATCTTGCATCACGCAAGCAGAGTTTAAATGATAAATGATTTTATTTCTGTAAGTAGGTTTTTACAAAAGCTTTTACACGTCAAACATATTTTTTAAAACTAGATGAGGTCGGCGTTTCCTATCTGACTACTCTGAGAAGAAAGGCCGAAACAAACTCCAGAGGTCACAGTCTCTTTTGAAGTCCTGACATAATCTTGGTCAGATCATGTGCAGACCATGTTGATTGGTGTCCGAAATGATCTTTTGATGAAAGAACCACACAGATTGAGTGGACCTGTCCAGTCAGTGCACGCATTTGTCAGTAGTTGTGCAGCTCAACTCAGAACTAAAGGAGCTCAACGATTCAACGAACAATACCAAGGAAAGGACATTTTGCTAGGCCGCAAAACATACTCAAACTGCCAGACAATGTTAAAAACTAACTGAGAATAAAACAAAATTAAACAATGACCCACATAGTCTTCACATTTACACTAAATAAAATAATATAATACTACACAGAGTAAATATTCATGTCATTCCTCTCTGTAATCGTCATTCTGTTTTTGTTATGATTGTATGTTATGTCATTGGTTGTCATCTGCCAGTGTCGCAACACAGAGTAAATATTACGTAATCGACAGGATTGTCAAACTTAAATGGATTGATTACGAGGCTTTTAGCTACTTTGTATATGTGTTTATTTTACGTAAATTTTTGTAATGTGCGTTTTGTTTGTGCAGAATAAACAATTTTTCTTTTTTTCTTTCATTGCATAAATAAAATTCATCATGTCAATGTGTATATCCGGACATAATCTTGGTCAGATCATTTGAGGACCATGTAGGTTGGTATCCGAAATGGTCTTTTGAGGAAAGAATCACACAGATTTGAGTGGACCTGTCCAGTCAGTGCACGCATTTGTCAGTTATCATGCAGCTCAACTCAAAACTTAAGGAGCTCAATGATTTGACGAACAATACCAAAGAAAAGACATTTGGGTAGGCCGCATAAAGTACTCAAACTGCCAGACCATCATCAAAACTAACTAAGAGACAAAACAAAAAAAAACAAACAATGACCCACATAGTCCTCACATTCCTAATAATTAAAATAATATAATACTTTACAAAGTATTATATAAAATGTTATATAGAATAAGAAAATATAAATAGCTAGCAAAATAAAAGAGTAAAAAAAAACAACATTCACTGTAAATTTATTGGAGCAGCTCAATCCCAAGCTTTTTTGTCCTCAATATAATCTTTAACAGTATAAAAGGCTTTCAGGCACAGTTTCTGTTTTATAAAACATTTGAATTTATTAAGGCTTAGTTCTTGAATGTGGCTGGGAAGTTTATTATAAAAACGTATACATTGGCATCTAAACGAACTGCCTATTTTTTTGAGCCTGGTTGTAGGAACAACATATTTGTGTTTGTTCCTAGTATTTACACTATGGATATCACTGTATTTTTTAAACCGATTAATATTTTTATATGCGTACAAAAAATTTTCATAAATATACTGAGCAGCTACAGTCATTGTATTAATCTCTTTAAATTTATCTCTGAGGGAGTTTCTGGGTCTTCATTTATAAATTGAACGGATTGCCCTTTTTTGTAAAACAAAAATTGTCTGAATATCGGCGGCATTTCCCATAACAGAATACCGTACGACATTACGCTATGAAAATAACTAAAGTATACTAAACGGGCTGTGTCTAAATCAGTTAAATCACGAATTTTTCTAACAGCGTATGGTTTACCGCGAAACTACCGTATATACAACATCCCGACATCAACCGTTGGGCAGTTGCCCACCAGACACGACACCCGTCTGTTCGGAGGATCCTCCCTTTTCTATGGAGGATGAGTGAACTTTACACCCTAGTCCTCATGCCTCTACAGTTCAGTAAAAACATATGATAAATAAGATGACAGTGGTGTCGATCCCTTGTACACCGAACTAAACTAAACTATCTATCTATCACTACAATTTCTAATTTTTGGTTAAGAGAATCTTAAAAGCTATTTTGCAAACAAGATTCTCTAAACTTAAAAACAGTTTTGACGCAACCTAAATCGAGTTTGACAATCGCTAAGTTAGTAGACCATAGACCAAGATTTGTCGAAAATAAAAATAAAAATGAATGAAATGATCCGAAATGCAAAAAAACCTGAGTAAAATCACATACATAATCTATAATGTTCCCACTGCTGGGACACAGGCCTCCTCTCTGTGAGAGGGAATGGGCCTATAATCCACCACGCGGGCCTAGTACGGGTTGGTAGATGTCACATGTTTTCGAATATTTGGTTCTTGGACATGCCGGTTTCCTCACGATGTATTCATTCACCGTTTTGAGAGCAGTGGTGATGAAATTATTAACACAAAGTAAAGCACCTGTCTGGGTTCGAACCTATGACCTATAACTCGTAAGTCACAGCTGTTACCACTGGACCACCACTGTTCTAATCACATAATAATCTTTAATTATTTATCAATCATTATTTAAATAAAATACAGAGAGCATAATGACGGTGTAAAACTATATTGTTGTTTATATTTTCATAAATATATATATACAATAAACTGTATTTGTTTTTATTATCTGTGGTCAATGTTATCCTGATAGGGTCGTACACCCAAAAACGATTAAGAACATCGGCGATATTTTTTAGGTTTTCAATAAAAAAAAAACTATTACTTAAACCTATAATTTAAGGTTGGTGATCTTCAGTAAACTCCTGATATAGGGAGTCAAAATTGTTTTTGAAATGGGTTGGAATAGTCTTGAAATATTTCCAACTAAACTCTTTCTTGATAGTTTCAAAAAAATAGTTAATTCTTGTTTCACAGAATCTGGAAATAGATTTATATACTGCTTTTCCAAATCATAATGTAGTACACTAGATGTTCAGTACAAAAACCCCTCTAAATTTTCACGAATTAAATTCGTATTGTATTCTAATAACAATAATTTTATTATTGAACTTTCTGCCGAATCGACAATAGCTGCAATCATACGCTTCCATAGTGATTTAAGATTATCCAATCTCACAAGCATCCAAACTTTCAAGAACTAGAAGAGAAATATGCGTTGTTAATTTTAGTTCATGACAACTAATTTTATTCCACACCTTTTTAATCGCGATTAAAAATACTTTGATTTAGTTTGCAATCAAAATTTTAGGTGAAAAACTCCTAATTAAGAATACCAAATAATGACATTAGTGCATAATCAGCCTATAAAGTTCCCACTGCTGGGATACAAGCCTCCTCTCTGTGGGAGGGAGTAGGCCGTAAATGACATTAATACTCACTAACTAATTACTATATGTCAGTTTAGTCAACTTCAGAATGGGAAAGTCGAGTTTAGAGAATTTTGTGACAAGAGATTTTCAGTATTCGATTTATTATCGAATAAGTTAACGTAGAAACAACGTAGAAGTCCTTCTACATATAAAAGGACCAAGACAAAGATCGTTGGAAACGAAACACGCGGCACGCGGTTCGGCTGTGGAATTCACTTCCACCTGACATTAGGGACTGCCAAACTGTTGCTGTTTTTAAAAGAAGAGTGAAAGAACACTATCTTTCCACTTTGCCATAGTTGCATATTATGTATTTATTATTTTATACTATTAATTATAAGTATATAAGTATTTTAGTGATATTTATTTTAGAAGTATGTATTTATGTAAGTATTCTCATAGTGTATAATTAAATTAGTGAATAGTTTTATTTTGTTTTTATGTTTTTTGTTTTCTCTTTTACCTTACACACGTTGTCTACATCTCTATGTCTACTGTCCTATTGCAGGTATGCTGGAAGAGATTTCATTAGAAATAAGCTGATGCTTATTTCTAATGAAATTACGTACAAAGGTGATCCTTTGTACGTAATTTTCTGTTCCTTTATTTTTGTCTGTTTATATGTGTGTACATAAACTGTTAAATAAATAAAATAAATAAATAAAGACAAAATTAAAAAACCAGTCTTACCAGAAGGGGGTATCGTGTTATCCAATAACTAGGTTGTGGATGCCACCCCAACATAGTTGTTAAAAAGCTAGACAGATAATAATGTTGAACGCAATGTAAAAAAAAAACCTTTAGTTTCAAATAAGTTTAAAAAACAACGTGTAGCTTCTAACGTACCATATCATTGCGTTTCAAAAGGTCTAAAACTGAGTTAACATATCATGCGCAGACATAATAAAAAAGAAACAATATCTGACCAAAGCCGAAGACTTCCTCATTCCAAATTCAAGTCAACTCCAAAATTCTTTACGCGACAAAAAAAAATAATGGCCCAGCTTTGTCTAAAGAGGTCTAACATAATTTATTTTTCGCGGAATCTTTACATAATCATCGAAGTAGGTTGTTTGGTAGAATAACATTTCGTTGTTCGTTTGTGAAAATAAAACTGGCTTATCACTGTTTGCTTTCGAAATATTCACCATTAGTTTCATGCCTTTTTTTTTTTGGTGGGAAATTATCAAATAACTTCTCCCGCTCTAGGCGGAGCGGGTGGGTGTATCAGAATCTTACGACTATAACCCACCCGTATTCCTTCCGTTGCCTGTGTTGCCAGGTGCCTCGATAATCCTTTTGGACTTCCACGCGACCCCGGTAGACTTTCATGCCTGCCTTGAGCAGTAGTGGCCCAGTGGTAACGGCCGCGACTTACGTGTTGTAGGGCGTAGGTTCAAATCCGGACAGACGCTTTACTTTGTGTAAATTATTTCATCACCACTGCTCTCAAAACGGTGAAGGAAAACATCGTGAGGAAACCGGCATGTCCTAGAACCAAAAATTCGAAGATATGTGACATCTACCAACCCGCACTGGGCCCGCGTGGTGGAATGCGGCCCACTCCCACTAACAGAGAGGAGGCCTGTGTTTCAGCAGTGGGAACATTATGTATCTTTTTAAATGAAATCGTCATTTTAGTAAATTGCACGTTGACGATTCGTTGAATACATCATCATCTGCCTAGCCTTTTCCCAACTACGAAACCCCTAGGTGGCTGGTTGTCAAATCTTCGGGCTTCTGACGACCCGTAACGACTGTCAAAGATCTACTAAGGACAGCTGGGACCAAAGGCTTAACGTGCTTTCCGAGGCACGGAGGGTTCTCAATATGTAAAGGATGGTCACCCATTCACGGACCGACCTCGACAAGCGAAGCTTAACCTTCGATCGACCCTTGCGACTTCATTATTTAGTTACGAGACCCTGAATGACGATTCGTTGAATACAATCAGCGCTAAAAGTCAACGTCAGACATCCTGTCTTTCAGACGATAGACCGACTTCCATTATTGATGCTTGTCCAAAACATAAATAATATAAATATTCAAACCGATGGTATTAAATATCATGCCTGAAGAAGTTGCTTGTTTGTGCCAGCAATTAGGTTTTTAATTGCCACAAAATCATTCGAAACACTAATTTTCAACATTTCATGCAATTTCACTAACATTCATTTTATTAACCGACTTCCAAAAAGGACAAGGTTCTCAATTCGGATGTTTATCTATATTTTTTTTTTTATAATCTTGATTTAAAAAACTGAAGTGTTCGTATCACTTAAAATTTTTAATGTCAGACGAATTAACTAATATATTTATTTACTTAGCGAAATTAGGAAACTAGGAAAGACTAGGAAACTGGATGACTTTCAATACTTAATTATCTCAGGTGAGACGAGGAATAAGTCGTGAGATAGATAATATGATTTACTGACCCGGTCACAAGGCAACGAATTAGTGAAAGGCGATTAGCTAAAAATATTTATTACGTGATTGTGAGTGGAAATACCGGTAGGGGGCGGACCAAATGAATTGTGGCGGCATCTACAATGTCACAAGCGAACTACGCATCGCACTGACGTCACGCAAAATCCTGCATCGCGCAAGCAAAATTCGACGCGCTATTAGCATATATACATCCCGACACCAATCGTCGGGTAGTAGCCCACCTGACACAACACCCATCTGGTCGGGTTATCCTCCCTTTTCTATGGAGATGAGAAACTTTACATCCTGTTCCTCATATCTCTACATATATCCAGAAGAAGAACTAGAGAATTATTTTCTTCTCCACTAAAATTGGCCATTTATCGTATCATTCTTGAAAAAAGTCGTATTTTGTCTTAAAATAGAGATACGCATTTAAAGCCGGTTTATTTCCGTCATATCTGTTACCGCTTTACCGTATTGTTAACATTTCTGAACCAGAATTCTCCACATTTTTGTAGAAACCCTTTGTCGACTACAAATTATGTGTATATCAAATATACCACAGAACAAAGCAGTCGTTTTGAATAGAGCTGACGTTACTAACAATATCTTGTCAAAGATTCGCTTGTAAATAGATAAGATTCATTACTTCATTAATTGACATAGAAAATAGACGAGTTAATATCAGACCACAAGGTCGTCTACCTACCCTTAGGCTGAGTAGGTATTAATAATTTACATGGAGCGACAGGGATCGAGCTCCATTTGATATCCATACACCACACCAGGGTCTGCAGTCTTGACATAGATAGCGATCGCTTTACGACCGTCTAAGGACCCCATTAGGACTTAGCGACCGAATTTGGTCGTAAAGCGATCGCTTTCTATGTCGAGACTGCAGGGCCAGCATAGGCAATCACAACCATTCGACAGGTTGACCACCTGTCGAATGGTTGTCGAAAATGACACATTTTCAATCACTGATTTGCTTTGACCCCGACAGCAAATATCTGTCAGAAGAATGGCGGACGTTTATTCAATTAAAACTGAAAAATATCGGGTTTTGGATTAGTTAACAGTCTTTAGAGGACTCCTTTGATTGATGTTCGATTCGGCACAGAAGCGTATATAACGGTTATGAATAACTATGCTGATATTGAAGGGGTTTTTTTTTTGGGTGGGAAATCATCAAATAACTTCTCCCGCTCTGGGCGGAGCGGAAGGGTGTGTCAGACCTTACTGACTAAAACCCACCCGTATTCCTTCCGTTGCCTGTGTTGCCAGAGGCCTCGGTAACCCTTTAGTACCTTCCCGCGACCCCGGCAGATATTGAAGGGGTATCCATGTAATATGAATGGAGACTCATTACCACGTTCAGACCGGGACCACATGAGCTGTTGTATGCTGTCCTGCGGGGCCAATCTTCACATGGCCACCGGTGGTACGAGTTGAACTCGGGCGGTGAGGGTACCGTACAATAATATAATATTAAGTAAAAAACTATTTTCTGTATTTTTTTTTATTTCTAGGCTGAGTAGTTTCCTAGAAAAGAGGTGGGGAAATGGTAAATTTTCCTCTATTTTCTTAAATAACTATAAAACTATTTATTTCAAAACTATAAAGAAACCTATTTGAGACCCTCACAACAAGTCCTTTCATTTGATATGACACACGGCACAGTTTTCAAAACTTTTTTAAAGTTTTCTAATTTGCCTCCCAAAAGTGACCTTCAAATTCAAAATTACACGTCCTTATTTGGGTCACAAAAATTCATGTGTACTAAGTTTCAACTTAATCGGTCTGGTAGTTTCGGAGCAAATTGGCTGTGACAGAGGGACAGACAGAAATACGATTGATCCTATATGAGTCCCTTTTTTTCATTCGAACGTTCGGAACCCTAAAAAAAGCTTTAAGCGATTGTCGAAACCAATCGTTTACACGATTGCACCACCGCTATCGTTATAATAATATTAATTTAATTTAGAATAAGTTATACTAATTATTGCGAAATTAAATGTATAACCACATTGGTAGAAGGGAACATGATTTTTAAAGCTTGTTACGTACATTTGATACGTTGTTTCAGTAATCTCAAAATCCAAATAGTAGATTCAAGAAATAGACACAACCTCGCACATTAGAGTAATCCACAGTTCATCAAATAAATCTTACAATCGTATAGAACAGTATTTGGCACCAAATCACAGGGGATTTCATCGGGCAAGCTTCCAATCTCTTGCCAAACATAATGGTTCTAAACAATGACTGATATCAGCCGTACTACCTTGTCAGTTGATGCATTGCTTTGACAGCCGCCATGGAGCTTCTCCGAAAGGAGAACGAGAAGCTCCGGGCGGACCTGGCTGGGCTCCGAGGAGACGGCCCCCGGATGGGGCCGCAAGGGGGGCAGCAGCAGCAGCAGGGACAGGGACGGCCCGTGCCTGTAGAGGACCGGGTTTTGACCCTTGTGCGGCAGGAAATGGCTTCCCTGCAGAGTCGTTTCTCCGCCCTGGAGGCCATCGTCCTGCGCCCCCCGTTGGCGGCGAGCCAGCCGCCCTCTGGCCAGCGGAAACCGGCCTCTTTTGCAGCCGCCGCAGGTGCTACGGCCAAACGGGGCTCGCCGGGGCAGCCAAAGGGTGCGGGTTCTGCGCAGGCGGCGAAGGCTCCAGCACCAGCGGCGAGAGCTCCAGCCCCGACGGTGAGGGCTCCGACCGTGGCGGCCCAGGTGGCAAGACGGCCGCCCCCGCCTCCTAAATCTCTTACGGCCGATGCCGAATGGCAAGTAGCCGGAGAGAAGAGGAAGGCGGCTAAGGCAAAGAGGGCGGCCAAAAAGAGGGAAAGGCGGCAGCGGCGCAAGGAGCGCACCGCCGCGGCTAGGCTCCGCGCCCCGAATTCCGCAGCTGTAGTGATCACACTACAGCCGGATGCGGAAAAGAAGGGCGTGTCCTATAGGACGGTGATGGCGAAGGTGGGTGAGGCGGTGCGCCTGGAGGAGCTCGGCGCAGCAAAAGGCCTCAAAATGAAGGTGACGGCGACTGGGGCCCGAATGGTGGAGGTCCCCGGTAGGGCCAGTGGCCCGGCCGCTGACGCCCTGGCCGAAAGGCTTAGGGCGTCACTAAATGCGGACGAAGTCCGAGTGTCCAGGCCCACCAAATGCGCTAGCATGCGCATCACGGGCCTGGACGACTCCGCGACTGGAGAGAAGGTGGTCGCCGCAGTGGTTAGAACCGGGGGGTGCTCTGCCGAGCAGGTGAAGGCAGGCATCATCCGTCCTGACTCCACGGGGCTGCAAACCGTTATGGTGAGCTGCCCCGTGTCGGCGGCCAGAAAAGTTACCGGGGAGGGCCAACGGCTATTGGTGGGCTGGGTTTCCGCGCAGGTGAAACTGCTGGAACCCAGACCTCTGAGGTGCTTCCGCTGCCAGGTGGGCAACCACGTGCAGGCGAATTGCACCTCGGAGGTGGACCGCAGCGGTCTCTGCTACCGCTGTGGTCAGCCCGGGCACAAGGCCGGCTCCTGCAACGCCACGCCGCACTGTGCCGTATGTGCGGCGGCTGGCAAGCCGGCCGAGCACCGGATGGGGGGCAAGGCCTGCGACCCACCCACCAAAGCCAGGGCCAGAGGCAAGCCCTCCGCCACCGCCGTCACCGCCGCAGCCGCCACCACTGCCACCGCCGCTGCCGCCTCCAACACCGCCGTCGTCGCCGCCGCCACCGTGGCCGCTGCGGCAGGCCCCTCTCAGGGGGCTGGGAAGGAGGCCCAAGAGGGGGCTGACATGGAGTGCCATTAATGGCCCCATTACGCCTCCTCCAGGCGAACATCAACCACTGCGCCGCCGCTCAGGATCTGTTGCTCCAGAGCATGGCGCAGTGGTCGATTAACATCGCCGTGGTCGCTGAGCCGTACTTTGTCCCGCCCAGGGATGACTAGGTGGAGGACCTGAGCGGCTCAGTGACCCTAATTTCGTCAGCCGCCGCTGGTACCCCGTCCCTCGAGGCCGTCAAGAGAGGACGGGGCTGCGTAGCAGCACGGTTCGGGGAGATTGTCGTGGTAGGGGTCTACCTCTCTCCGAACCGAACTCTTGCCGAGCTCCACAACTCCCTTGCGGAGCTGAGAGACGTCGTCGTCGGGTTTGGTTCCCTCCCCGTGTTCGTCCTCGGGGACTTCAATGCCAAGAATCTGGCTTGGGGTTCCCGGTTAACGGACACAAGGGGCAGGATGATGGAGGACTGGGCTCTGGAGACAGGCCTGGTCGTCCTAAACCGGGGTTCTGTCCCCACGTGTGTGCGGATGCGGGGTGAATCAGTGGTGGACATCTCGTTCGCCAGCCCCGCTCTGTCGCCGCGTGTAGTTGACTGGCGTGTCATGGAGGAGGTGGAGACCTATTCCGATCACCGGTATATCCGGTTCGACGTCTCCGCCCAGACCTCGGACGCGCCGGTCCGACGGGCCCCGAGTGGTCCGCGGTGGGCGCTGAAGCAGCTGGACCGGGACCGGGGGGATTGTCAAACTAAAATGGATTGATTACGAGGCTTTTAGCTACTTTGTATATGTGTTTAGTTTACGTAAATTTTTGTAATGTGCGTTTTGTTTGTGCAGAATAAACAATTTTTCTTTCTTTCTTTCTTTTTTTTCTCCTCCTGGAAGCCTCAATAGTGCAGGCCTGGGTGTCACCACCGGACAGGCCTGCCGACATCAACGACGAGGCGGAGTGGTTCCGGGAGGCCATGTCCGACATATGTGACGTGGCAATGCCCCAGGTCCAGCCTGGACGTGCCTCGCGCCAGGTGTACTGGTGGTCGCAGGAGCTGACGGCTCTGCGCACTGCGTGCGTGGCTGCGCGACGCCGGTACACCAGGCACCGCAGGCTCCGTATCAAACCTCCGGATACGGAAGCCATTCAGGCGGAGCTGTACGAGGGGTACAGAGCGGCGAAGACTGCCCTCCAAGCGGAGATCCTGCGGGCCAGGGGGTTGGCCCGCGAGGAGTCGCTGGGGACTCTGGACAGGGACCCGTGGGGACGACCGTACAAAGTGGTGCGGGATAAACTCCGCCCATGGGCTCCCCCGCTGACGCAGAGTCTCCGGCCCCAGCTTGTGGAGGACGTGGTGAGCGCTCTGTTCCCTTCCCGAGGGGAACACATCTCCCCGCCTATGGCTCCGCCTACTGCGGTGCCCGATGCGGACCACACCGCCGACGATGACGACGATGCTCCGGAGGTGACCGAGGTAGAAATGAGAGCGGCGGTACGCAGGCTTAATGCCAAAAATACCGCCCCAGGACCCGACGGCTTACCTGGGAAGGCCTGGGTCCTGGCCTTGGAGGCTCTCGGGCCTCGACTTTGGGGGCTCCTAAGCGCATGCATGGAGAGGGGCCAGTTCCCGCTTCGCTGGAAGACGGGGAAACTGGTCCTCATAAAGAAGGCAGGGCGCCCTGCGGACTCTCCGTCCGCTTATCGGCCCATCGTGCTGCTCGACGAGGTGAGCAAGCTCTTTGAAAGAGTCATTGCAGACCGCCTCGTCGGCCAGCTGGTGCGGGTGGGGCCGGATTTGGCGGAGAGCCAGTTTGGTTTCCGCAGAGGGCGCTCTACGGTGGACGCCATCATGCGTGTGCGAGCCCTGACGACGGGGAATAATGTTACCCAGGGTGGGGTCGTCTTGGCGGTGTCTCTAGACATCGCCAATGCCTTCAATACCCTGCCCTGGAGTTGCATCAGGGAGGCACTCCGGTATCACCGGATGCCGACCTACCTCTGTCGTGTGGTCGAGGCCTATTTGACGGACAGGGCCGTCATCTACCCCGGTCACCAGGGAGTGTGGAACCGGCAAGAGATGTCGTGCGGTGTCCCACAGGGATCGGTCCTGGGGCCGCATCTGTGGGACATCGGATACGACTGGGTGCTGCGCGCCGACCTCCCTAGCGGCGTCAGCGTAGTGTGCTACGCTGACGACACGTTGGTCCTGGCGCAGGGGAGGTCGCACCAGGCGGCGGCCGAATTAGCGGCACGCGGGGTTGCGACAATCGTCGAAAGGATCCGGCAATTGGGACTCGAGGTGGCCCTGCACAAGTCCGAGGCCATGTGTTTTCATGGTCCTCGGAACGCGCCACCGTTGGGGTCCCAAATAACGGTAGGAGGGGTTTCTATCGGCGTCGAGTCGACGATGAAGTACCTGGGACTCGTCCTCGACAGCCGGTGGAACTTCGTGGAGCATTTCCGACGTTTGGCTCCCAAACTGGAGCGGGCGGGCGCTGCATTGAAGCGGCTCCTGCCCAATCTAGGGGGTCCAAACGCCTCCTGCCGGAGGCTCTACGCGGGGGTCGTGCGGTCCATGGCCCTCTACGGGGCTCCTGTATGGGCGCGCTCTCTGGCGCTGCGGCCAGCCCGCCGGTTGAGCGCGGCCCAAAGGGTCATGGCCATCCGGATGGTTCGGGGATACCGCACGGTCTCCTGTGAGGCAGCGAGCCTCCTTGCCGGATTGCCGCCATGGGATCTGGAGGCAAAAGCCCTCGCGCACGTATGGGAGTGGCGCGAGGAGGCGAAACGCCGGGGCGTAAGTCCGCTGCCGCGAGAAATCGCGGCACAGCGGACGGAGCTCCAGCAGGATCTCATGGCGTCATGGAAAGTACGGTTGTCGCAACCCAGTGCTGGGCACGCCACGATTGCGGCGATAAGTCCCCTCTTTGAGGAGTGGCTGGAGAGGCGCCACGGCGTCCTCACCTTCCGCCTGACGCAGGTCCTCACCGGACACGGCAGCTTCGGGAGGTTCCTGTGTCGGATAAGGCGGAAGGAAACGTCCGGGTGTCACCACTGTGTGGATCGCCCGGAGGACACGGTGGAGCATACGGTGGAGGTCTGCCCGGCTTGGGCAGAGCACCGCCGTGTCCTCTTGGAGGCGATCGGCGGCAGAGACCTCTCGCGTCCGGCCCTGGTTCAGGCCATGGTACGGAGCGAGAGGGCATGGGCAGCCGTCACCTCCTTCTGCGAAGCAGTAATGCTCGCGAAGGAGGAGGCGGGACGGTTGAGGGAAAGGCAAGTTTCGCGCCCTCTCGCCCCTAGCCGCCGCAGGAGACGCCCAGGGCGTCGGGAATCCCGGGCGGATTTCCGTCCACCGTAGGCGCGGGCTTGCGGACGGTGAGCAATGGGTAGCTCACCGTCCGGTAAGGACCAGGCCCGGGTCGACGGCGCGTTGTATTCCACGCGCGCCTCAAAGAGATGTCGTCAGCACATAGTAGGGGTCCACTAGGGCCGATGCCTGCTGGGGTCGCGGGAAGGTACTTATGGGTCACCGAGGCCCCCGCAACACAGGCAACAAGAAGGAATACGGGTGGGTTTTAGTCAGTAAGAGTCTGACACACCCTCCCGCTCCGCCCAGAGCGGGAGAAGTTATTTGATGATTTCCCACCCAAAAAAAAAAAAAAAAGGGTATTGATTTATTGTTTGTATACTAATGGAGAGATGAATGGTGTGGTTTGGTTAGAACAATATTGTGCAGAACCGAATATTTTACGTGCGTTTCAAGAAAATGAAGCGTTACTCTAGCATTCGACATCGACACAAATCTCGACATTTGTGTCAGTGTGTTATCTAATAGGTCACCGTAAGATTGTGATAACCGTTAGTTTTGCTAGCGGCTTCGCCCGCGTGGATGTCGGAAAATATCCCATGGGAAGGGCCTACCGGAATTAAAAAGAAACGAAGCGATTACATACCTCATAACCGAGGAAAAGATCATTGACTCCTAGCGCTGCACCCGCCGCCTTTAACCATAATTATTTTGTTAGGCATAATTATGAATCTGTGATATCTTTTAAAGTATTCATTCGAATGATATGATGTCGAGGCATATTATAATCGAAATCAAATGCCCAATTTAAATAACATATTTTTTGGATAAAGGTTAGTATAATACCGGTTGAAATAGCTTCGTAAATAACAATTAACTTTTTATCAGATTTTGAAAGGTATAAATGGTTACTGTGGGTCATCCTTAGAAGATAGACAGATGCTATCACGGCCTTTTTTTTGGACTTTTTAAGATATACAATCCTGTAGAACATACATTTTATGTACCTCGTATGGCTTACGTGGCGCACGCCAGTAAAACTCCCAGTCGAGATGATTGTTTCCGTCATCTTCAACAATAATCGTTATATGTCAACCAATTTATATAAACCCTTAAGGAATTATAATAATAAATCATTTATTTTCAGACAATTTCCATTACATTGCATTAAAATAAATTACATTAAATCACAAAATTGATATAAAAATCACATATAATTATCACCTAAATTATACACCTAAACCTTCCTCATAAATCACTTCGTCCATTGATGAAAACCGTTTGAAAATTTGTGGTTTTTGAGTTTATCGCGTTTAGACAGATAAGCAGACAGACAGACAAGCAGACAGACAGACAAGCAGACAGACAGACGCGGCGGGGGACTTTGTTTTATAATATGTAAAGATCGGCATTATTGCCGTCAGATTATAAACCGTCGAAAAATTGTAAACTGGGTGAAATGGGTTAAGTTACAACTGTGAACAACTGCGCGCGAGCCAAGCGAGCAAAGCGAGCGGTGCCGCGGCAGCGTCCGGCGAGCGCTACTTCTAAGTTGCTCGCAGCTAGGCAAGCTATTTAATATTAGCGCTAGGTGCGATACATCGCAAGCAAGTTTGATACCAGTTCAAAATTTATCGGTTTCCCATGGATAGATTATAAAATTATCGGAAAATAATGCGTTAAATTGGAAATAGATTGTTGCAGTTTACAATTTTTTGACAGTTTTTTATCTAACGGAATGAATACCGACGGAATCGCCCGTACCGGCAGCGTTTAGAGACGGCAGAACTAATCAATTTCGTGGCGTCAAAAGTACATTGAACTTCTGTCGCGGAAAGCCGTCAAAATTTTAATATCTGGAGGAAAAAAGTAGTGTCTTCTTTGAACATTTATACCTGTTATTTTGTCGACATAAAGCGACACATCTACAATGGACACGTCCTATCTACACTGACACAGCCGCGATACTGATAGTCATGCGAAACGTTAAATAGTACGTGCTTTGGCTTTGATATGCTCCCATCTCTATCTTGCACTTACAGTTTGATAGTTGTGCGACAGTGGCAGAAATAAAAATAATTCAAAACACGTGCGAAGTAACTTTTATCAATCTCGACCTCCTTTGTCGAGAGTAAAGTACCAACGTGTGTCAGGTAATTCAGTTAAACAACTCCTGACCAGCAGATGAAACTACTGCATAAAAAGGGATGGTTGAGGAGAAGACCTTTATACAGCAGTGATGCTCACTCTCACTCTGACTGATGATAGCTGCCAAAAGCTTTATAATGAATATGTACTAAATAAACCAACGAAGGAGAAATTTCCATTATTAATATGCTTGGCAGACAAACTTATTGAAGAAGTAGAAAGATTCCCAATTCAGGAGCAGTGTCAGGACAAAAAATAACATTCCACATGAAAGGGACACCATCTGCTTCCATTTATGTAGCCAAATTTAAAGTCTCCATGCTTTGAAAGTTATTAAAATTGACAACTCATTCATATTTCGGAATAATATCTACACTTTTTGAATGCGTCATGCCATCGACAAGTTCAAAAAACGCTTTGAATATGTACAGTTTACTGGAATTTCAAATACAAAAAGTTGTTCCATATTAAGTAAATGTAATAAGCATTTCTGCTGAAATAAATTTGATTATTAAATAAATAATATTAACGCTGTGAATAGTTCAAAGGCTAATTTCTGATCGTTTCTCCGAACACCTTCACTGATTCAAATGCTGTCATTTAAATTCAACATTTCAAATAAACATGATCGGACTAATAATAAATTATTTAAATTAAATAATATATTTAATTCGTTTGACTATCTCTTAGACATTACAATATTAGATTCAAAATTAGAAATGTTAATACGTTTCAATTGATGTTTTACAGTTATTAGCAATAGTTATATTCAATAATCCAGCATAGTTAAGTTTTTTTTTTAATTATTACTTAATAGTTGCTATTTTAGTATAAAATATTCACAACAGGTAGTTATTAACTAATAATAACTTTAATAAACGTTCACCTCTCAGGTATTTAATTCTATGAGCAATTTATGGAACTCCCCGGGGGCGTTTAACAATTTAATAATGTATGTAACCTTAACCTTTTTCAACTTTTAATATCTCGTCTTCAGCATGAAAATTCAGAATTCTTATCGTCACTATTTAAGTATGATGTTAACTGAAGATATTTTAACCGACTTCTAAAAAGTAGGTTATACGTTCGTCTGTATGTATGTTTTTTTTATTTATTTTTTATCGGTTTTCATCGATTTCTCCGTCAAAAACCCAGACTACTCACTGAAACGTGTTCGTTTCAGGGGTGAGTAGTCTGGTTTTAAACACAGAAATTCATGAAATAGGAAGGCATGTCGCCAATGAGTTTTATTTTAGGTTAAATACTTAAATATTTGTTCGAAGAAAACGATAACAAACTCCTTCACAAGAGTTTTAGTACTTATATATACTTTTATTATTTTAACGACATAAGACACGTGGACACGTGGCACTTAAACCTAACTGGCGATATGTGGGCGTACTATAGCTAGGTACACGTCGACCCAACCCTTCGGGGAATACCGGCGTGATATCATGTTAACATACGTGCATGTGCTTATTCAAAGTTTAGCCAGAAAACAAATGAAAAGTACCTATGTAATACATACGTTGATTAATTGACATTATATGCTATGTGGTATGAAACCAGCATATCCTAGAACCAAAAGTTCGAAGACATGTGACATCTACCAACCCGCACTGGGCCCGCGTGGTGGATTACGGCCCACTCACAGAAAGGAGGCCTTTGTCCCAGCAGCGGGAAAATTATAGGCTGATTATGCATATGCTATGTAAATATAGTAAAACATTGTTTTTTTATAGACTTTGTCGTATGGAAATGTTAGTATAGGAGCTCATCAACGCAACCATCTAATTCTGCCGCCAAGGGACGATGCTGTATTCCGGTGTACCGGAGTAATTACAAACACACGAGATAGTTCAGCTTTGTTCTTTGTTTCAGCAGAAGACATTCACCACCCTGCCCGTACAGTGTATCAATGCCTTTAGGATCCAGATGCGGCTGCCGAGGCACTGCAGCGCGTCGAGCATGTTTGCCAACACTCGTATTGATGGCTTTCAAGCCATCCTCAAGGAGACCTGCGTCATTGCTTAGTCGTGCCCGTGGCAGTGGCAACGGCATTCTTGACGTTGTGGCTGGCAAAATCAACTGTCAACTGCATTGTGTGCAATTGCATGTCGATAAGAACAGTAGGTTTTAGTTAGAGTGCATAATCAGCCTATAATGTTCCCACTGCTGAGACACAGGCCTCATCTCCTTGAGAGGAAGTGGGCCGTAATCCACCACGTGGGCCCAGTGCGTGTTGTTAGATGTCACATGTCTTCTTATTTTTGGTTCTAGGACATGCCGGTTTCCTCACGATGTTTTCCTTCACCGTTTTGAGAGCAGTGGTGAAATTACTTACACAAAGTAAAGCGGCTGTCTGGGTTCGACTCTATGACCGTAAGTCTGATCGTAAGTCGAGGCTGTTACCACAGGAACGAGACCACAGCTCGCGTTAGGTAGATCTTATTTAATATCAACTGATAAATTATAATTGATTTATATTTTTTATTTATTTTATTTATTTTATTTACTTGTTTTATGATTTTAATGAATTTAAAGATGTACATAGATAATTTTAAAGAATGTAATGATTATTGCGATTTAACTTGTTAATTTACTTTACTATTTGATTTTATATACTTCAGTTATTTATTTTTGTTATAATCTTCGGTTACTAACATCATTATAAAAAATGTTTATTTGTAGACTTGAAAACCATACATAAGTACACAAGAATTAAACAAATATTGTACAATACAGTCACATTAAATGGCGAACTGATGCCTCCTAAACTAGGCCTAAAGCCTGTGTTTAAGGAGCCGATGTTCCTCGAGATATAATAACATACAACTAGTATTGAGTGCCATGCGAGTATTTATAGATAACAACAGCAGAAATTAAACAAATAGTGACTTAATTTAAATACAGTTTTAGTACCGAGAATCTTATTACAATTGTCTCTTAATAGATTAAGAGAACATTGTAATAAGATTCTCGGTTTTGTCATGCGTTAACTTCTGCAACCAGTTTTGTTAGTCTGATTTTAACTTCGTGTTTAGTCAGGGAGCATATGGGTATAAGTTTATTTATTTGATTATGCAGTCGAGAGCTAGTCACCGCATACTGTCGGCTGGCAAATTTGGAACGGCATTGGACTACATCGCAGATGGCAGTGCCTTTGCGTCTTTTCAGTTTATCATTATCTAGATGTAACATAGTGTTTTCGCAGCACAGCGCGGAGCACAAAAAGCTGCCTCTCAGTCAACACTTCGGCTTCGGAATAAGTCCATGCGCTTAGTGAAGTGCATGACTTCAAGATCGCCGTTTGAGCTCTTTCAACTTTAAGTAAGGAGGTTTTGTAGGTTCCGCCCCAAACCGGGATACAGTATAAAATAATTGACTGGCAAAGGCTCCGATAAACTAGCAAAGCTAAATCGGGATCAGCAGAGTGCCTAAGTTCCTTAAATACATAAATTAATTTTCTGATTCTTGTACATAGGGCTTCGATGTGGGGTTGCCAGCTAAGTTTGTAATCAATGTGGACTCCTAAATATTTTGCGTCCGCAACTAAGGACAGAAATGGGTAGCTGCAATTGGGTTTCTCACCTGAGCAAATGTGGGCTATTGTTTGACCTGATTCCAGTGGAGGAGTTAGAGTGTTAGGTAACGAAAATCGAATGACCTTTGTCTTCGCTGCGTTAAGGATGAGTAAATTCTCTGAGAGCCACTGCATTACAAGGCGAAGCGTCTGTTCCGCCCTTTTACTTGCTCTGTCCCAGTCAGAGTCATATACTATCAAAGTTGTGTCATCGGCGTACGTAAATATGTCGCAATTTGGAATACGTGTTTGACACAGGTCATTGATGACACACACAGGTTATATTAAAGTATACCTACTAATATAAATATGTCTGACTGAAATACATAAATAAAAAATAATTTAATTTAATTTGTCTCTGGGTTGCCATCGCACCTGCGATACATCAGCTGTGGCACAGTTCCATATGATACGCGTCGGCGAACGCTTACCCTCGGGTGGGCCGAATTGGGTCGTCTGTGAGACTGCTCTTGTCCCATTTTACTTGGGGTCACCGCAACACGTTCTTTCCTACTTTCTCCACTGTCAACAATCACTCTATCATTCACTAATTTTTAGGGTACCGTACCCAAAGGGTAAAACGGGACCCTATTACTATGAATCCGCTGTCCGTCTGTCACCAGGCTGTATCTCATGAACCGTGATAGTTAGACAGTTGAAATTTTCACAGGTGATGTATTTCTGTTGCCGCTAGAACAACAAATCCTAAAAAAACAGAATAAAATAAATATTTAAGGGGGCTCCCATCCAACAGACATGATTTTTTTTTGCCGTTTTTATAGATAATGGGTACAGAACCCTTCGTGCGCGAGTCCGACTCGCACTCGGCCGGTTTTTTTTCCTACCAATCTGGGGAAATTGGTAGGAAAAAAAGGATTGGTAGGAGAGTCAACAATCACTCTATCATTCACTCATTTTTCTTTAATATTATCCCTCACAGAATCCATCTATCTCTTCTTTAGTCTTCCTCTCTCTCCCATCCATCAAAACTTATATGCATCACTGATTTAGTTACATGTGTTTCATCCCTTCTCATCACATGCCCATACCAAAAACAAACGATTCCCTTTGAACTTTTCTGTAACTGGCATAATTTTCAAACTTCATCTAATATACTCATTTTCCATCTGAACATTTTCATCTCCACTACATGCAATCTTTTCAAATTCATCTTCTTTACGGCCCAGCATACCGGCCATTCATTACCATCAAATAAAAGAATAAAAAAAACATAAGCAGTCATGGGGACTGCTGACAAAAGTGAAAACTTATAGCTTAATGCGTCTAAAGAAATTTTCACATAAAAAATATTGGCGCCGATTCCCTTGTTCACAAACTAATCTAAATTTAAGTTCAGTGCATCTTTTTCTTTCTATTACATTAAGAAAAGGACAGAAGATAAATTTTAGTTTAGTCCTGTCAAATTAATCAGCGCTTGACGTAAATTGACGTAATTTTAGTAGGCAATGACTATCTAAAACACAATTTAAACAATATGGTACAATGTTTAAATTAAACCTTTCACGTGGTCAATTTAACTTCACTTACTTCAGCATGTCGACACGGGCATATCGGTGACGCGAACCCATAAGTTTTCACATCAACACTACCTATTATTATTTATAACTTAATAATGATCGCAATATAATATTCTAAAACAGATAAAAAATCTGGTGCGGAGACTGCGTTGGTTCAACAGTATTGCACTAAACATAACCTGGCTAATAGCCATGTGCTCTTTAGTCATAAATAGCTCAGCTGGAACGGAACCTGTCTATTGCACAGATTGGCACACAATAGCTCATACATCACTATTAAGGCTCCTACATACTGGCGCGACTTGTCACGCGACGCGACGCGAGTACGCGACAAAAAGACACCGCGTGTAGCGCTACAAGCGGTGCCTTTGTGTTGCGACGCGTTGCGCGACAAGTCGCGCCAGTATGTAGAAGCCTTTACTCGTAGTCTTTAATTAAAGAGACGCTACTGGTACAAATAGTAGGTACTTACTTGGGAATTTAGATCAAGTAAGACAGGAAATTTCGATCTGTAGGTACAGTTTTTCTGGCAATCCGTATGGATTGAACGGTTAGCCAAGGCGCATGCGGCTAACCGTTAGTAAACTTTAAATTTTTAATTGTTGTTGCTTTTGGCTACTTTGTAAGTGTGTATTTTTTACCTACCAATATTACATACCTATAAATCTCTCAAAATGGAATAAATTCTCTAAATGTTGGGGAAAACTTTATCAAAATCCGTTGCATAGTTTAGAAGAACACCGCGTTCACGCAGACAGACATGAAAAGCTACTTTATCTTATTATTATATGTACGGAGAAGTTTATTGCGTGTTCTTAAACTTGACGCAAAACTTCTCTTCTGGTATAAATAAAAACGAATGTTTCACCACTTTACTGTCCTGTGAAGCGTTACAACTAACCCGGGGGATATTACTGACTCAGCGAATACAAGATTTAGAAGCAAGGCATACGAGTACTTGCAACAGGTTGGAATGCCCAGATAAATCGGTGAGAATAACTGTGCCAAGAAAATTTTGTAAATGGGAAATTGGAAGTTATGTAGGTTGTCCTTAAATATTTAGTGCGAGTCAATAGCATGTATTGTAACCCAATTTATTTATTTATTTAAACTTCTCACACACAATAAGGTACAAAGGCGGACTTGATGCCTTAGACATTCTCTGCCAGTTAACCCAGGGTGGGGAAGAGATAAGATGGCAGGTGCTCTGAGAGGAAATAATAATAATGAAACATATTTAATATTCAAAATAGGTAGGTACAGAAGTACATAAATAGGTTACAAACTTGTAATACATACACATACATACATAATATATACCTATATTATATATATTTTTTTTTATTTATTTGTTTATATAGTCACTTACAACTATTATTACAGGTATAAATATAAATGGAATAACCGAGCTTTACAAACAGGACTTTTTGCTTTATCAGTCATTTTAATTTGTTTTTGTTTTTTACGTTTCTATGAGTGTTTTTTAGTTTAATTTGTGATCTCCTGTGCGAGTCCCAATAAATACTTTTTCTTTCTTCCTTTCCAGCTATTATCCAATTTTGGAAAACTTTTCTATTTTTAGGGTTCCGTACCCAAAGAGTGCCAACGGGACCCTATTACTAAGGCTCCGTTGTCCGTCCGTCCGTCTGTCTGTCGCAGGACTGTACCTATCTTTTGAACCGTAACAGGCAGGCACATTTGCTTATTTACAGAGTGTGTACTACTATAGCCGTTATAATACAGAGTGTGTACTACTCAAAATCAAAATCAAAATCAAAAGTCATGTATTCAAACTAGGCTGAAACTCAACACTTTTCGAACGTCAAAGTTACATAAGACAGTCCCCCAAAAATGCCCGCCCGTCACCACTTCCTAGTGCTTTAGCTGGGAAGAAGAAGTGGTGGAACAAACTCCCCAGCAGCACGTCTGTCTGTTTAGTTATATAAACTTGATTCTACACAAATCGTATGCAACGTAATTAACATTACGAAACACAAAACATTGGATTAAATTACACACTTGCCATACGTTAGCTAGCACGTGCCAGTATACCAACAAAACAATGAACAAACTGTACTCAAGCAGATAAAAATTACAACATAAAAAAACGTAAATAGAACTTAATACCTAAATAAAAGCCTCCAGGCATAAAGGGCGTGCCCGCTTACATAAGGCAATTGCTGTAGCTCGAAGTGAGAAATGATAAACTAGCCCCATCGAAGTAAAATAAGTAAACAATTACTAATAACAATTAAAACCATGATCAGCAAGACGACCAGTCACCACAAGCAGCACCCGTTCACGAGCATAACGCAAAGATCAGCCATCACACCCCTCGCCATATTGGAGGGAAGGAGGCAACCCGACCCCCGACGCTACCGCAGGCAGTGACATCTAAGGGAGCATGACGAGCTTGCTGCCGGTTGCACAGGCAAGAATAGTATAATCAATAGTCGAGGACGCTAGCTAACCACTTATTGCAATACAACTCATAAAACACACATTGTAATGAGTAGATTATGTCACTATACTCGTACTATAGCCGTTATAATACAGAGTGTGTACTACATGTAATAGGGGGCGAGCCTATTGCCATCAACCGGGCACAAATCCATACTCCGGGCTGCTACTGAGAAACTCCAGATAGACAGTGGCGGGACAAGATCTAAATTTGATGTGGGCCAGGTACATTTCGCGAGGCCCTCTGGTGGCGCGAGAAGACGGATTTTATAAAATAATCAAACATTGAAAAAATAAAAAGAGAATAATTAAAGAAACAGAAATTTCCTATTTTTAGCTTTACAGAACTCTTTAATAATTGTATTTTGATTCAACTTAGATGATATCATGATGATGATGATTGATATCTGCTAAATCTTTCTTGACTCATTGTATTTCATAAATATTTTTTTATTAGTTTTAGTTCTGATTGCTTTCAGCGGAGGCTGTACTTGCCGGTATTGTTAACAAAATTCGAACGACATGCAACATTGTAAATATTTTGGTAAATTTATTTTGAGTTATTTTCTGTTATGTATTGGAGCAGCTGTTTCACATATTTAATGAAGTTGGGCAAAATTGGGATAATTTTTTGTAATTCTTCATATAATTCGTAAGGTTGGAAGTCACTGGTCTCACCCACTCGCAGGTCTATGTAGATCTTGACAGTTTTTTAATATTTGCTCTTTAGGAATATTTTAATTTAAAAGCCGCGAACTTCGAGGCGTTTAAGTAATGCATAAACCTTCGAGGCGCGAGGCCCCTCGGACCGCGAGGCCGTGGGCGATGGCCCACGGCACCCACGCCTTACGCCGCCTCTGCAGATAGAAACCCCCAATAACACTTTGCCTAACCCGGGAATCGAACCCAGGACCTCACGCTCAGCAGTAGCGCTTGCAACCACTAGACCAAGGAAGCCGTTATATTAACAAATAATAATGTTAAAAATTAAAGGGATGGCCACACAAGATTCGTGTTTTTTACTAAAGTATTTAAAAAATGTAGTACTAAATATCGTGCGATGGTACGGGACCCAGTGTGTGCTTTTTTGTTTCAAATAAGCATATACTGTTGACAGACGTTATGACAGTGGCTAAACTCACAGTTAAAGTAGACAAAAAATCTACTAACCCGCACTGGGCCCGCGTGGTGGATTACGGCCCACTCCCTCTCACAGAGACCCCGCAGTGGGAACATTATAGGCTGATTATGTATGTATGTCTGCTGATTATGCAACTTGTTATTTGCTTGTTAGTAGAGCTGTTGCTCTAACAAAAAAGAGATGAAAGATTATTCTAAATATAAAGATATAAGTAGGCACCTATCTACTAAGGGCCGATTTTTCAATCCTCAGATAAACAGACAGATAGGGTTTATTCGATAGATAGCAAAAACATCAGTTGTTCAATCGTGAAATAGGCTTTATTCGTCGAATAATTCACTTATCTGAAGAATAAATCTATTTGACTCTTTGACGGCCAGATAACCGCTTATTCCATAGATAAACGACGTTGACGTTACTAAGTTTGAGGTTAGTTTTCGTGCTTTACAAGTGTACTTAATTAAAATGGATATTTTCGATAGTATTGACGACATGGCGATTGAGTATTATGGTTTCTTCCTTCCTCCAGTGGAAGAAAAGAAAGAATTGTTAGACCGAGGGTTGAACACTTCAACGTGTGGAATTCAACAGAATTCTATCGTCGATTCAGACTTACCAAAGAATCAGTACAATATTTGCTGTTCTTGATAAAAGATAAAATCGAAAGCAAGACACAAAGGTGAATTATTATAAGCAGCAGCACACACATATTTTATATAGATTTGGACAACAGAAAATGCTATCTCGAAGAACTATCTACCTCTCGACTAAACTCACAAGTAATTGAACCTCAGCTTTATTAAAGTTCACTAAACGGTCCTGTTTTTTGGTTTCCATTATTTCAATAAAATTAGAAATCACGAATAAAAACACTACGAGCCAAACAAAGAACCTCGTAATGGTCGTAACGTAATAAAACCCCATGACGCTGACCCTTTTTTTGTTTGACATTGACAGCAATCAAAGAAATACTCCGTCCCGTTCTAACATTCGTTTTTTCTGTATATTTGTTTCACCTCCCTGAAGTTAGCGTTTTAACAGATGAGACAATCGGGCAGATAGTTATTCTTAAGTTAAATATTCTTTGAAAAATTGACAACCACTTATCCGACGAATAAAGAGTCTAATAACTTTATTCTTTGGGTAGCTATTTGTTCTTTTATCCGAGGATTGAAAAATTGGCCCTAAAAAGACAACAAAATCACATTTTTAGAGTTCCGTACCTCATAAGGAAAAAAACGGAACCCTCGTAGGATCACTCGTGTTCGTCTGCCTGTCTGTCTGTCCGTCTGTCTCAGCCAATCTGCTCCGAATGTACTAGACCGATTTAGTTTAAATTTTGGTTTACATTACATTCGTGTTTGGGTCACAAAAATAATGTTTAAAATGAATTTTGAATACGGGGATCACTTTTGGCAGGCAAATTAGAAAGGAGAAACCCGTTTCTGGGCTTAACCGTTACACGAATCAGATATCTACTAAAAAAATTGTCTATTTTTCTTAATTAACCCATTTAAATCTTAGCCTCAATTACAATGGCAAAGTGTAGAAAATAAGTAGATTTATTTTTTTTTTCTTTTAAGTAACTATGTGATTAGCAACAATATAAATCGACGTAGGGCGCAGTTTCAAGCAATAGATGTAGGAAGCGAGTTTCCTGAATTAACATACAGCGAGCTAATGCTTATCTCCTTGGGCACATAACAAGTTAAGCAGGCCCGTTCTTACTATGGGGAGCACGTGAGAGAAAATAGCTCATATGTCATAGAATTGTGTGGAAAGGTGGACGGTGACCTACAGCAAGAGCTGTCAACATCGGACTCAACTTGGATGTTAAGAGGAAGAATAAAATCCAGGTAATAGGATGTATTTCGTTGATATATTAGTTGACAGATCTCTAAGTGATTATATAGCATCCCGCTATAATCCAATATTATTGCACCCGTATCACTGGCAAAATAACGCTTGGTCGCTGTGTCCACACCACACTATGAGCATAATATGGTATATTGGTTGCGCATGGCACCAGGGCAGTCAATTGTCTCTTGTACAATTTCTGGATACTGTATTATTATATTATGTTAATCCTAATAAAGAAGGTGATCAATAAAATCATTTATCACGATAATGTTTTTTATTTTAATATATTATTACAATCTCAGATGACTGTAATCGAGATTGCATCAAATCCCCTAGTAGACAAAACATTAACAATGCAACCCAGTGATGTAAGTGGACGTTGTCTAATAAGCTGAGGTTTTCAGTAAGATAAATCTAAAGTCACCCTCTAAGCGCTTTTTATGTACCTAAAACATCATCGTGATAGGCTGCAGGCGCTGCAGCACAATGCATATGCGTTCCAGATTTCCTACGTAAATCTGGAACGCACATGCGCTGTGCTACAAAGCTTAAAAAATAGTATTTTTATTTAAATACATAATAAAAATAACCTAAAATATAAACATTGCCTGATTTTACCAATTTGGCCATTGCTGGGAGACGTGAAAGCTGGGCTTGTGGAACCTTCCTAAATAATCTAATGAATGGCCAAATTCCAGCCCTGTAACGCCAGGCCCAAGTTTCTATGGAGTTTGGGTTTCTCCTTTGAAAAAAAGTTTTGCGAAATGTACCATGTGACATATCAAATTTTAAAATAAATACTTTTAAAATTGTTTAAGAAAATAGTAGAAAATTGACCATTCGCCCCTTATCTCCGAAACTACTGAGCTTAAAATTAAAAAATAAATCTGAGAATAAATCTTTACTTATAGATTAGAGGAAAACCTATAAGAATTCTATGGTCTTTCAATAATATGGTAAATCTTCTACACTGTGCGTACAAGCTTACATTTGCAATTGGAATGGATGAGGAAATACGTTTTTTAACAACAATGTTAAGTTTATTCTTAGGATAAATTCATCCCAACTACGAAACCCATCATTGTGCATAGTCCGACACGCACTTGGCCGGTTATTTTAATACATTCGTCACATAACCCTCTTCAAATCGAAAAGATTGTTCCCAAAACAGAGTTACTTTTATTTTTGTGAGACCCTGGCGTAGTTTTTTTTTATTTGCAAGGCCAACGGCATCTCAATCTTATGACCAGCCTCGGGCAAATAAAAACGACATATTGGGATCTTTTCACAAAGATGTTCAGTACAGATTTCAATAGGCTTGTGCTCCGATTTTTTATACGTTTTGAATCAAACGTCAAAAATCAATGTTTTCATTTAGAAGCAACTCAGTAGCTTAGATTTTTATACAGCAAGATTGAAAAAATATAACTTATAAAATTATTTAGTTTTTCGTAACAAAATTTAATTAAAAAAAAATTGTTTTCTGTAAAGTCGGTTATTTTACGGACGATAATTTTACGTGATAACGAGAGAGAGATGCGTCACAAGCCGAACGCTTAGGCCGATCGTGCCTCTCTATCGCTAGTTACGCGCTCTCGCTTGCACGCTCGGCTCAGGCGAAACGTGACAATGTGTCATGCTTTTTCGTGCGTGCAGCCGGCGTTCATCGTTTTATAAGACGTTACGAGTATTACGACAAAATCAGCTGTAGCTTACATTTTGTCGAGATAGGCAAACATGGTAGGTAGGTATTTATTATTTTTCGCCATTTTAGGTTGGACTCATAGTAAATTATTTTTATAATGATGAGTTTAATTACGCATTACGAGGGTTTTGGTTATTTCATTTACACCTTGTAATTATATACTAAATTGAGAGAGCTAAAGAATACTGTTCTGCTATTTTATCGAAAATTACATTAGTAGTTCCAGAGATTAGCGCGTTCAAACAAACAGACAAAATCTTCAGCTTTATTATATTATTAAAATATTATAAATAAAAAAATACAAGAAAAAATCTTTTCAGTTAAGACATTACTGTCTAACACAAACAACAAACTTCTTGAAAAGTTTTTAATTTCTCGGGATGAAAAATAACTCGCTACTTCCTGCGGCACCAAGCTGCCTCTTTGCCGCATTTAATTAAAATCTGTTCAATGAACATATGCATACAACACAGAGAGACGGAAAAAAGAAAATCAGTAACGTAATACACAAAGGGGTGAGGGCCTTAATTTTATTCAATTATTCTTCTCGCCCCTGCCATCCCTAACTAAGTAATGCAGATGTGAGAACAGAAGTATACAAGTTGCCAATTTTTGTATACTTATTTTTTAGCCTGCACCTTTGTGCGGGCTATACAAGGTGTGGTTTTGCATCCTCGTCAAATTCAAGGAGGTAACTATGCTAATGATTCTCGACACGAATCGATAATAAAATAAGTAGGTTTTTTTTTTCTAATTTTCGGAAATCGGCATGTGTGGGACACGCATGTTAAAACGCGGCCCGTGTGATTGCCGCGCTGTGACCGCCGCACTGTGACTGCCCTTTTACACACACACTACCGCATACGCAACGGGATGATTCTGTTCTGTGAAAGTGGTGTATTCTAAAATACTGTCAAACTTAAATAACTTAAAAAACAAGTATGTATTAATTATTGAGTAGGTATCGTAATTTTATTTCAGGAAGTTTCTATGAAAGACATATTATGTCTTTCATAGCAACTTTCTGAAATTTGACGAGGATGCAAAACGACACCTTGTATTAAAAAGCCAATAAGTACAAGTATTAAAAAAGGTGATAACAATAATTAAAACAGATTCTCGATAACATTCTATCGCCTTGACGAGACTGTGTTTTTATTAATAGAAACTAGCCACACGACTTCGTCTGCGATCCAGGTTGAAAAATAGCCTCTATCCTTCTCCAGGCCATGGTCTACCCATGTGTCTGTCATCCAAATCCGTTCAGCCGTTTTAACGTGAAAGCGTAACAAACAAACTCACTTTCGCATTTATAATATCGAGCCCTTTTTTTTTAGGGTGGGAAATCTTCAAATAACTTCTCCCGCTCTGGGTGGAGCGGGAGGGTGTGTCAGACTCTTACTGACTAAAACCCACCCGTATTCCTTGCTGTTGCCTGTGTTGCCAGGAGCATCGATAACCCTTTTGGACTGCCACGCGACCCCGACAGGCATTGGCCGTAGTGGACCCCTACACTTGTACCCCTACGGCGGCTAGGGGCGAGAGGGCGCGAAACATGCCTTTCCCTCAACCGTCCCGCCTCCTCCTTCGCAAGCATTACTGCTTCGCAGAAGGAGGTGACGGCTGCCTATGCCCTCTCGCTCCGTACCATGGCCTGAACCAGGGCCGGACGCGAGAAGTCTCTGCCGCCGATCGCCTCCACGAGGAAACGGTGGTGCTCTGCCCAAGCCGGGCAGACCTCCACCGTATGCTTCACCGTGTCCTCCGGAAATATCGAGCCCTTACCGCCAACTTGTCGTAAGCGACATTTTTACGAAAAGTAATTTTTTATCAAAAACTATATCTTTTAAACGCTTAGGATATAAATCGCATTTTCATAAAAATTTCGCTTACGACAAGTCGGCGGTAAGGGCTCGTATTACTAGCTGTTGCCCGCGACTTCGCCTGCGTACCAGGATGAAAAACAGTCCATGTCCTTTTCCAGGTCATGGTCTGCCCATGTGCCAAATTTCATCTAAATCCATTCAGCCGCAAACAAAGTAAGGATAATAATTTTATCATGGTCTATCGTTTGTGCAATTTAAATTCTGCGTGGAGGTGCTGCCATCTGGCTTAGTGTACCGTCAGCGTCACAAGTGCAAAAGCGTAATTTTAACATTCCATTCGCGCGGCCCACCGTCCGTTATTTTTGCTACACCATTAATTTCACGATCCTTTGTGGTTTACAACACATTGTGTGAGCAATTTCATGAGGATGAGCTTGTGGCTAAGTAACAACAACCGCGCGGGTCGATCCTTCAGTTAAGCAACGTTTGCCGGGGTTGGTCCATGGATGGGTGACCATCTTTACATACTGAGACTCCTGCGTGCCTCGGAAAGCACGTTAAGCCGTAGTCCCGGTTGTCATTCGTGGATCTTTGACAGTCGTTAGGGGTCGTCAGAAGCCCGAATGTCTGGCAACTATGTAGTTACCTAGGGTTATCATATTACCCAGCAACTGGGTTGTGGAGGTCAGATAGGCAGTCGCTCCATGTAAAATACTGGTATTCAGCTGCATCTGGTTAGACTGGAAGCTGACCCCAACAGAGTTGGGAAAAAGCTAGGCAGATTGATTGATTATGTGATTAATTAAGTAATTAATGTGTTATTAATTTCCTACCAGCTTAGATATACATAAGTACAGTAACGTTATTTTAACAAATCTGATAACATCAAATCGTACATTACCTACTATGCCAATATACTCGTTATCTATACAAATAAATAAAATGTCTGTTTGTAATGTCAAAATAACAGCTTTTTACTCAATGCATTAAGTATAAGATAAAAATGACAACAACAGTTTTTTTTTGTTGTTTGTCTGCTTTTTCCGGCTAATCTTCGAAAGGTTAAAAAATCAAGAATCAAAATGTTTTTAAGTCACATAAACCTACATTGGCACTTATGAAACGTCAGAAGCTAGGTGCATGGTTCTAATTGGTCGTTTCCTATGGAGAAGAGCTGGCAAGAAACTCCACGGTTACTCTTTTAAAATTAATTGGGTTTTACAATGTTTTCAAATCACAGTGCTAATAGGTATGGGAGGACAGTGTAGGCCTGTCGAGATGTATCAGGTACTTAACAATAAAAAGAAAAAAGAAAAAGGTTTTGACGGGACTTTCTTTGGCACACAACTGATGTTATATGGAGTACCTTACAATGCTACTTTAATTTAGGAAAAAAACAAGCGAGTAATGCCGCGGGCAGCAGCTAGTGTAAAATAAAAACTGAAAGTATGACCAGTACATTGTTGTTGCGTCAATGGGCTGTAAAAAAAATCTAATTTTTTGGAAAATATAATAACGATTTAATAATTTATTCAATTCAATTCAATTATGGTGCATACATTATAAATTAAGAACTATTTTATATGAGCCTATGGCTATAGCGAATGCTAGTAACAGATCATTGCAGTCCTCTGTTTGGCATCTCTGATATTGTAGCCAACACTAGACATGCTGAAAAGCTCCGCGCTATTATAATACCGGGATCAATGAACGACGAATTCATCTCGTAATTATTCCTATACATGAGGGTTTTCTGAAATGACTTTTACTAAAGTCGAATTATTAATTCACTGAAGTAAACTGACAAGTGCTAGCTGTGACTTTGTGTAATAAAATGGTCATATTTATTGTATTTTAGACTTTTACACTTCCCATGATTATAAACAACTTTCACTATGGTACCAACACTGACCTATCGAAAAATATCAGCCGTTTCATACAAAAATGCAGTTACCTGATGAAAATGTATGAAATAGATGTATTTTTTTTTTTGCTATTTCAAAGGTGGTCCCGCAGTGAAAGTAGTTTATGATCAATTGATCATAATACTTACACCTCCTGAAAGGTTAACAGTGAATTAAAAATCACCGTGTACTATGTAGTGCCTTTTTTTAACTCGTTTTTTTTTTAACGAACTGATCCAACAGTCGTACCCCTGCCCATATTTAATAAATTCCCATAGAAAAATGAACATTCAGTTGTTTCCGAATTTAAAAAAAATCCGGGCACATTTTCTTTTTTCCCCTAATAAAAACCACATTCGGGCAAATACGAACGTCTTAAAATAAAAAATAGCCAAATTGGTCTAGCCGTTCTCAAGTGATGCACATACCAACGAAAAGCATTTCATTCTTATATAGATAAACAAATTTTCGACAACTCTCTAGCAACATTGAGTAAGCAAGTACCCTACCTACAGTTTTTGGAAGATGTTAAATCAGATTAGGTATTTTGGTGAAAATTCGCCTTAAGACGTTGACAACACCTAAACCGCGGTCACTGTCAGACTGCATAGAAAAGAAAGAGAAGCGCGATGACACAACGAATGCTTGTAATTACCTGCAAAATATGAAGAAATTATTTATTTACTTAAAATTGAGT
This sequence comes from Atethmia centrago, assembly GCA_905333075.3. Lineage (NCBI taxonomy): Eukaryota > Metazoa > Arthropoda > Insecta > Lepidoptera > Noctuidae > Atethmia > Atethmia centrago. The sequence goes on from HG995386.1 coordinate 23,642,898, forward strand.
TGAGTAATCGAAAATAAAAAACAGCCAAGTTCTGCATTAAAATAAGACGTTCTTGTTATTAATTAAATACCTTACGTTGATGTTTAATACAGATATTTTGGATTGGAACTTAAGGTAAAAGGTTAGTTTACCGTTAATTTGTATCAAGATATTTTTTTTATAACGTATTTTGGTAACAACCAAGTTCTGAAAAATTTGTTCAATATTAACATATATTTTTTTCCACTACCACAAACTATACAGATTTGGCAACTTTTTTTTTTTAAACAAGCCTATTTGGTCATTTGCCTCTTGTTAGCACCTTAAGGCTCGTGCAGACCAGCGCGATATCACGATTGCGATTGGCAGCAATATGCCTGTCGCTCCCGCGATATCGAGCCAGTCTGCACGAGCCTTTATGCACAGAAAGCGATTAGTTCTCCACTGGAATCTAATTTCCGGATTACTTTTCAAAGTTCACAGGATTCCCAACAGATCAACTTTATAGATAGAACTTTATAGATTATAAGAATAGAAAAAACCGTTCGTAGGCTTTCCGTTTTAAATTAAGTAATCCCTAACCTTTTATTTTTTGTATCCAATTTGGAATAGGTCCGTAAGAACTAATATTCTATCTATATATTTAGCCTGTTTTTTCCCATTGCATGTTAAAAGCCGGGCACTGCTCTATAAATATGGCGATGGAGGACCAACGCAATATTTACAGAGCAGTGGTGGCCCAGGAGCAATGGCCCCGACTTACGAGTTGTAGGTCGTGGGTCAAGCAGACGCTTTATTTTCTCAAGCAGTCGCTTTATTTTCTGTAAATAATTTCATCACCACTGCTTCAAAACGGTGAAGGAAATCATCGTGAGGAGACATGTCCTAGAACCAAAAATTCGAAGACATGTGACATCTACCAACCCGCACTGAGCCCGCGTGGTAGATTACAGCCCACTCCCTCTCGAAGAGAGGAGGCCTGTTTCCCAGCACTGGGAACATTATTGGCTGATTATGATGAACGCAATATTAGTAACTCAGGTGAAGTCGCGGGCTTAGCTCGTATTTTTGTGTAGGTAGGTACGTACTAATGAAAGACGACCACACCTACCAAGCATGACACGAAATTCATAGCTCTATTATATTTTTTGCACTGTCATTGTTAAGAATACCATTAATTGATAGGATCGTTATTCAGTACGCCTAGGTAGGTATTATCTACGTCGTAATTGCGTGCCCCGCCATTGCTTTTAACGTACACATTTAAATTGTTGATATGGAAAGAAAAAAGGAAGCATTTAATCAACACGACAGAAACATTCACGCCTAAAAGAAAGGAAATACAAAAATAATAGACGATCTAGTGGCGACATCTATATGGCCACATACGAACTACTCATGACATCCAACGTCATACAAAACCAACATCGCGCAAGCAAAGTTTACCGCGAAATTAACTTAATAAAACAGCCTGTCAACAACTATCGGGCAGTAGCTCACCAGACACATTACCAGACAGGTATTGTGTCTGGTGAGCTGGTGGTGGTCGCAGTATCCTCTCTCATCGGGGATAATGAAGGATGAAGAACATTCCACCCGGATCCTCATACCTTTCATCCTTACCAATCTACGCCTAGGACCTATTAGATTTGACTATACAGTCACGAGCATATTTACCTTACAGTTACGCAAAATCCAAAACCGTTTCTCTCGTGAAAAAGAAAATATTGTAGTATGGTTCCGATAGTCACTCTAAAATATATATCAATACTTTAGGAGAAAATTGCTTTTGAATCTTGCGTAAGTGTGTTTATAGGTTCGTGACTGTACCTAAAATAGTTAGCTTACATTTGTCTACAAGGAGAAATATATTTCGTGATCCAGATCCAACACATTTTATCGACACGCCTCTAACCTAAATAATAGGCCACAATAACATACCCAGTAATTTTAGCCAACAATCATCACTTTCAATTCATAAAAGACTCCTTTTTTACGAGTTGCGGAAGAAATATAACGTTAAGTGGTGTTTTGCACGCACTGTTAATGTTTTTGTGGAAATTCCACCCATAAACTGTTGAAAATATAGCTTAGAATTGCATGGACGGAAAGTTTGATGTCATTAAAACATTTAAGTGTGCTAAATGCATTGGGTTATGCTGCAAATGTGTAGCTTATAGTTAGGGCTGGTCAGTTTCCTGTTGTCCTGCTGTCGGGTTTATCGTCCACAAGTCGAGAGTGTGTCGACAAGGGTGGCTTACCTTATACTCAGAATATCCAAAAGATATTCGCTGAAGGTCTTACAAGTTTACGCCCCGACTTCGTCACACCCCGACGATGAAGTGGAGACCATGTTTAAGGATATTTCCAGAGCCATGCATGGTTCTAAAACTCACTTCACCGTTGTCATGGGGGACTTCAACGCGAAACTGGGCAAACGAAACGATGATAAGCTGCGAGTGGGGCAATTTTGAATTGGACGTCGGAACCACCGAGGCCACCTACTAGCCAGTTTTATGGAGAAGGAAGGCCTCTTTATGATGAACTCCTTCTTCAGAAAACGTGACCACAGAAAGTGGACCTGGCAGAGCCCTAATGGTGCAACAAAAAATGAGATTGACTTCATTACGTCAACGAAGAAGCAAGTATTCAATGATGTCTCTGTGATGAACGCGGTGAAAACCGGAAGTGATCACCGAATGGTAAGAGGCACATTGAATTTAAATATCAAGCTGGAAAGATCTCGACTGATGAAGTCTACGCTCCGCCCAGTACCGATCCAAGTCCAAAACCCCGAGAGCTTTCAGCTCGAACTTCAGAACCGCTTCGAGTGCCTAGGGAGCTCCGTGGACGATTATAACGATGGGTTCGTGGAAACTGTCCATACGGTCGGGTCTAAGATCTTTAAGACCCGTCGTACAAATAGAAGCAAGAAGCTCTCTGATCCTACTGTACGGCTCATGGAGGAGAGGCGCGAGATGATCCTGCAGTTTTCAGTTGATGCGCTCAAGTACCGCCAGCTCAATAGACGGATCTCTAAGTCCTTAAAAAGCGACCTTCCCCGGTTTAATACAGAGCGCATTAAGGACGCGATAGAGCGGAATAAAGGCTCCAAGGTCTTTACAAGAGATCTGTCTATTGGGCAGAGCCAGCTTGTGAAACTGAAGACCAATGATGGCAGGATCGTAATCGCCAAACATGAGCTGTTGAGAGAGATCGAGAGTTTCTATGGACAGTTATACACGTCAACAGGTAACCCTGGTATGAATCTGGCAAACGACCCAAGAGCTAGATTGACCCGACACTACACCGAAGATATCCCGGACGTCAGCTTGTACGAGATGGCTCTGAAGCAGCTCAAAAACAACAAGGCGCCGGGTGATGACGGAATTACGGCTGAACTTCTGAGGGCCGGTGGAAAACCCGTTCTCAAGGCCCTCCAGAAGCTGTTTTGTTCCGTCATACTCGAGGGCAAAACGCCACAGGCATGGAACAGAGGTGTGGTGATACTGTTCTTTAAGAAGGGCGACAATACCCTCCTTAAGAATTATAGGCCCATCTCATTTCTGAGTCATGTCTACAAGCTGTTTACAAGAGTCATCACGAACCGTCTCGCGCGCAGGTTAGACGACTTCCAGCCTCCCGAAGAAGCCGGATTCCGTAAAGGCTTTAGCACTGTAGACCACATACATACGCTGCGGCAGGTTATACAGAAGACCGAGGAGTATAACCTGCCTCTCTGCTTAGCGTATGTGGACTACGAAAACGAACGCCTTCGATTCGATCGAGACATGGGCTGTACTGCAGTCTCTTCAACGGTGCCAGATCGACTATCAGTACATCGAGGTGCTTAAGTGTCTGTACGAAAACGCCACTATGTCAGTCCGACTCCAGGATCAGACCTCGAAACCTATCCTTCTGCAGCGAGGTGTGAGGCAGGGAGACGTTATCTCTCCGAAACTGTTCACCGCTGCACTGGAAGATGTCTTCAAGGTTCTGGATTGGAAAGGGCCAGGCATCAACATCAATGGCGAGTACATCAATCACCTTCGGTTTGCCGACGATATAGTTGTCATGGTTGAGACTATGGAGGACCTCAGTCCAATGCTCGATGACCTCAGTAGAGCTTCCGAAAGAGTGGGTCTTAAAATGAACCTGGACAAAGCAAGATCATGTCAAATGCCCATGTTACACCCACACTCATACAAATCGGAGACGCTACGCTCGAAGTTGTGGACGAGTATGTTTATCTAAGACAAACTGTCCAGTTAGGTAGGTCCAACTTCGAGAAAGAGGTCAATCGTCGAATCCGACTCGGCTGGGCAGCGTTCGGGAAGCTACGCAATATCTTCTCGTCCACATACCACAGTGTCTCAAGACGAAAGTCTTTGACCAGTGCGTGATGCCAGTGATGACCTATAGCACTGAAACGTGGTCGCTTACAATGGGCCTTATCAAAAGGCTAAAAGTCACTCAAAGGGCAATGGAGAGGGCTATGCTTGGAGTTTCCCTACGTGATCGAATCAGAAATGAAGAGATCCGCAGGCGAACCAAGGTCACCGACATAGCCCGAAGAATTGCCAAACTTAAGTGGCAATGGGCAGGACACGTTGCTCGCAGAACAGATGGCCAATGGGGCCGAAAGGTTCTGGAATGGCGACCGCGTACTGGAAAACGTAGCGTTGGAAGGCCTCCTACAAGGTGGACCGATGACCTTGTGAAGGCCGCAGGAATCTGCTGGATGCGGGAAGCACAAAACCGGTCGAAGGGGCGGTGCTTGGGCCTATGTCCAACAGTGGACGTCTTTCGGCTGAAATGATGATGATGATGATTATGAGTTTCCTGTTAATACAAGAACCTCGATACATTATAAAAGTCGTGACTTAATTATGAGACAACTCCATAAGATTTTTTAAATAGTTACAAGATTGGCAAGAATTTACTGGGCAAGGTTACAAAAACATAATTACAACTCTGACATCCTTTTTTTTTTGACATCTTAACATTATAATGTATCATTTCTCTGATATATGAGTTTATCTTGGACATTCCTGAAATCGGTGAATATAAAAAATCGTGAAGAAACCTGGACATATAGTTAGTAAAAGTCTGAAATCGCCAACCCGTCTTGAGCAGGCGTGGTGATCAATACTCGTGGCTTCTCTGTATGAGAAGAGTGCTAGAATGACCCCTTAGAGGTTTTCAGTTATTTTAATTAAGTCAAAGTCAAATTATTTAATAATAAAAAGGAGATTGTAATACATGAGAGATTGTAATACAGAGTTATACATATAGGTTTGTACAATGTCAATCAAATTATTATTGTTTTTTTCAAATAGGCACATAAAAAGCACTTTTGAACGTCAAAATTTACAAAATAATTGAATTCATTCTAGTTGCCCCTTCCAAAAGGTGTAGGTATTCATATGGAGAAGAACATTTTTACAAAAATCGTAAAGGTGTACGTTTTCCTAAAAAAATCAAACTGTGTGTGGTTCACAGAATATAAAACCAATTTCATAAAAATAATAAATTATAAAATAGCAACCAATTTGGTTTTGTCTATACACTGAGCTGGACCAGCATGTTTCCAAGCATTCTTATCTTGGATATAATCCTCTAAATTGTAAAATGCTTGTTTATACATATAGTGTATTTTTAGTATGAGTTATAAATTTTCATTCATTTAATTGCAAAACATATTACAAGGTATTTTGTAGTAACATTTGACACGGTACCCCATAAAAGATGTACGAGTATGTAGGTACTTTAGATAATCTGATCGATCAAAATGGTTGATCTATTATCTTTATATCCAGTATTAAAATGATGTCTATCTAAGTGATAGACATCATTTTAATACTGGATATTTAATTACATCTTCATGTAGGTATACTGTATGTTGGTCCACGCATGCGGCGCACACGCAGTTATTTATCTACTCCAAAAAACGTCATACAACCACGTATTTATTGTTGTTCACACAAATAATATTAACAGATCTACTACAGCTCTAGTGCAATAAAGAAGATCTCTAACTTTTTTCATTTGTTCCCTTTATTGTGCACTGCATTCTACATTCAAGCGCTCTCTACTTTGGGGAATTACCTCATTCCAAGTCAAGTGAACTTATTGGAAGTTTCAGAAGAGCTTCATAACAAATTAAATAGGGTCTTACTTGTTCATAGTTTTCTATAAATTTTCTAGAAACAAACGTAAGGGGACCGTTCACGTTAAAACTGTAAGTATTTGCTTTATACTAATATACTTAAGACGCAGATATATGATTTTAGTAACTTTACATCTGTTATTATGCCTTCAAATAATGCAAGTAAGTTATGCAAAAAAGTACGTTAAACTAGAACGCGTACATATCAATTCTATATGTGAATATTTTAGTATTGTAGTAAAATATTTTATAAATATTTTCAGTAAGTAATGTCTACCGAAAGCGTAACAAACGATATTACTTTCAAACTATTTAAGATATTTCCATGTTTTTTTCGTGTTTTTTTTTTTCAGATATTCATCTTTTCGTTACCAAAAATAAATATTCCCTTTGAAACCGAACCGCAGCGCAGTGTGAGCGCGACGTGCAATTGTATGGCTAAGGTCAACGGCGCGGCGTTTACCCGACTCTTAATTGTTATAGTATTATTAGTACTGTAGGCCGCACAGTCAGTGGTAACAAAACCAGAATAAGCTGGCCTCTTATTCTAATGAAACTGTGTACCACGCTAGACCAGCTCAATGTCAAAGTGTTACCATTGGTGTACGGGCTACTGTACGTAGGTACGTATAGGACATACAATGCAAAATGTGTGGCAATCGTGCAGCTGTTGCATTTAAATTGAATGCATTTTAACCGTAAACGTTATAGAGGCCAACAATATTCGATTTCACTGACAATATTTCAGCAAATAGTGCATTTGCCAAGGGGTATTAATAGGGGTAGGAGGGGTATTAAATAGTGTATACCCAGTAACCGTGTTGTGGAAGTCACATAGGCGGTTGCTCCATGTACTTGGGGCATTATGTAACCAACGACCTTAATGACCGAATGGATATTGAGAGGGAACGTAGGGCGCTGGCCATTCGATGTAACATGTTGGTTCGCAGGTTTGAACGCTATAGCCGGGCAGTCAAAATAACGCTTTTTAAAGCTTATTGCCAAGTGTTTTACACGTGCAGCCTGTGGACCAACTATACTCAGCGGGCTATCAGCGCCCTACGGGTCCAATATAATAACGGGTTCAGGATGTTAATGGGGCTGCCCTGTTTCTGCAGTGCAACAGGTATATGTTTGCACAAGCACACGTCGGTGGCTTCCACGCCATAGTCAGACAGAAATCTGCCTCTTTGCTCTGCAGAGTGTGGGACAGCTCCAACTCCATCCTAAAGACCTTAGCGGGGAGATTGGATTCTCCTTTGTGCCTTTCTCCAAATACATCTTTGAACAACAGCCTTGTTATCAAATAGAGAATACATAAGTTTAGTAACATAGGTATAAGTTTTCTTTTTGTTTTTTACTAACCCATATTACATAATCAGCCTATAATGTTCCCACTGCTGGGACACAGGCCTCCTCTCTGTGAGAGGGAGTGGGCCATAATCCACCACGCGGGCCCAGTGCGGGTTGGTAGATGTCACATGTCTTCGAATTTTTGATTCTAGGACATGCCGGTTTCCTCACGATGTTTTCCTTCACCGTTTTGAGAGCAGTGGTGATGAAATAATTTACACAAAGTAAAGTGCCTGTCTGGGTTCGAACCCACGACCTACAATTCGTAAGTCGCGGCCGTTACCACTGGGCCACCACCGCTCTAACTAAGCTCACTAACTACCCCATATGGATGTTGCTTATCCGAGTTATTAAAGATTATTTAATTTTATTTATTTTAAAATACTGGTATTTAGCTGCATCCTGTTACATTGGAAGCCAACTGGAACATATTTGGGAAAAGGCTTGGCAGATCAAGATGAGTGCATTTATTTTCAAATTTTTATTTTGTTTTTATCATTAACCCGTGCTTTTCAGTGTTGTGTTATTTCTTGTTGCACCGAAACAATGATTTTTCTATCTATCCACATATGGATTAGCAGGAGTCTACAATATGTAATGTGTACTTGATAGGCATTTCCCGTATTTTTAAGAAAGTTCGCATTCTAATCTCAGTCTTAATCAGTTAAAAATACCTATTTTACCTACATTTATGACAAACTAGATGCGCCCCGCGGTTTCACCCGCATAAGTTTTGACCCCGAGGGTATATCGGGATAAAAAGTATGATATGTGTTATTCCTAGTTATAAACTATCTGTGTGCCAAATTTCATCCAAATCCGTTCAGAACTTTTTGCGTGAAAGAGTAACAAACATCCATCCATCCATTCTTACAAACTTTCGCATATAATATTAGTAGGATAGGATGTTTGACTTTGCTGTCGCTGAGGTGAGTTTGGGACTAGATTTTAAATGTTTTTAATTACGGGCTATGGCCTTCAAAACTACCGCTGAAAGAGATCCTAGTCCTTTTTGGTTTATACCAAGCAGGGCTATTGCATGATTCACGTCAAAACGGATAATTTCAATTTACCAACAGCAACTTTTAAATGTGGCAATAATGTTCTTTAAAAAAGTCCTAGAGGTAATTTTACTGAAAAAACGGATAAAGAACTATCTCAAGACATAGGTATGTCGAAAAAGAGGAAGTTTCTGACATAAATGCGGATTCTTGCGTACTATCTCATAACTCACGTCACTGACTGAGGAATAAAGGCTCCTTCGCGACACAAAGGCACCGCGTGTAGCACTACAAGCGGTGCCTTTGTGTCGCGTCGCGTGTCGCGCTTGTTTGTAAGAGTCTTAAGTGAATTTATTATTGACATCTACTTCATCTAGACTCATTTTAATAATGATGTCTTGAAGATTAAAGCCTCCATTTAAGAAACAAAAAATACCGAAGTGACGTTTTTAATTTCATGCTATTCTTATGTTATAGTTTTTAAAAGAGTGATAAATATTATAAATCTTGATAGATGGAGAGGAAGAAGACCAAAGATCAATTGTGTGAGAGGTATGAAAGAAAAAAGAGTGAATGATAGAGTGACTGCTGACAGTGGAAAATGGAAGGGAAAAAAAACGGTTTGCGCCGACCCTAAGTAACGTGGGACAAGCACAGGAAGATGATGACGTCATTTATAAACACGACAAAAGAAAATTACTAGCTGCGCCCCGCGGTTTCAACCGCATAAGTTTTGATTCCGTCGGAATATCAGTATAAAAATGATGTCCTAATTCAGGTCATGATCTGCCCATGTGCCAAATTTCATCCAAATCCGTTTATTCATTTCAGCGTGATGCCGTGATCAAGGGAAATAGGGATTAATTTATATAAATATTTTTTTACAGACATCCTTTTTAATTACTGTAACGGAACAACTTTCTGGAATCTGCTGTTGGCTATCAACAAGATGACTCCCTTTTTTTTTTTTTTTTGAGGGTGGGATATCATCAAATTACTTCTCCCGCTCTGGGCGGAGCGGGAGGGTGTGTCAGACTCTTACTGACTAAAACCCACCCGTATTCCTTCTTGTTGCCTGTGTTGCGGGGGCCTCGGTGACCCATAAGTACCTTCCCGCGACCCCGGCAGGAAGATGACTCCCTTAGGCCAGTGATTTTTAGTTTAGCCATTCACCCAATTATTCGCCAGCTAAATTCCAAATTTAACATTTGGGTCATTTGGTTTGGTTTAGAGGCGATTAGAAACTTTTTTAAATGACCTTCAATTCTTAAAAAAAATTCTTCTTCCCCATTGACCTTGATCTCATCTTTCGCAACTAAACTTAGCGGTAAATACTGACAGACATCTGACACTTCCCAAATTTAACGCAATAGCCCCAGAAACCAAAATTATTGAAAAAAACCCTCTTCGTGTCCTAGGATCTCCAATCTTTATCTTTCCCGTTTTGTATGGAGGAAAAACACAAAATTTCAATGACCTTTCGGAAAGATTGTTCCAAATTAACATGCATTTGGCCATATCCTTAATCCGTTACTGCAGTTTGGGCTTTTAATTAACATATTTCCTTCACGCTTCCCATTTATGGAAGCACACTCACATTTTAGACAAAATGAACCAAATTATTTATTCAAACTGAAACTCAACTCAAAGCATTTATTTCAAATAAACCAAATGTAGGCACTTTTGAATTTGTCAAGGGGTCGTTCAGCATTAACTTTGATCTTAAATATGGCCATGGACGAACGAGCTTAAGGCACAAATTAATCTTCCCATTCGTATGGGAGGTCTCGGCGTCCGCAAAATTTCTAGTATGAGTTTATACCGGCTTTCATAATTATCCTCGGTCCACGGCACATCAAAATTAATCAGTGTGGAGGCTAGCCTCTACACTGATTAATTTTGATGTGCCGTGCTTTATCGAGCCTGTGGATGCCTGCTGACTCGCTTGCCCGAATTCAGACCCACCCGACAATCCGACAATCGTGCGCGCCTGCTGGCTGTGGGTAAGTGGGAATCGGATTTGTGGCTTCATGCACTACCATCGTCGAACATAGGCACTTTGTTCGACAACACTACTTTCCATCTCGCTGCTTCCCTGCGCCTAGGAGCTCCTTGATATTCTCCTCATCGCTGTCACTGTGGCGAAGTTGTCGAAAAAAAGTTTATTAAATATTCTCACTGGTGACGGTGAAATAAAACACTGAATACATCTGGACTGAATAGTTTAAAATCGATACCGCGCTGTGACAAACGCGAAGGTCCATGCTTCGTTAAGTTAAGGAGGATGCGCTAACGTAGCAAGTGAAATAAAAATTTTCTTGCGTTAAATTTCCAGCTAGTAGCCAGTATCACGCTGTATGCAAAGTTATTTGCCTCAAAATAATGTTTCAATGTAATTTAGAACATGATATTTGAGGCAAATCATTTTCAATTCTAACTGAACAAATTTCCTGTCGGCTTCGAAATTCTACTACTAAGTAAGTTATTCCTACTTAGGTATTACTTACTTAGTAGAAGAATTTAGAACAGTCGACAGCACGACCCTTTGGCCTTGAGCTGGCCTAGCGTAGTACGGAGTTCCAATAGAATAAGAGGCCAGATTATACTCGTTTTGTTACCACTGACAGCGGCCTACTGTACAGTCAACCACACACCAGTGTTAATTCTTGCACTACGAAAACAGCTCTTACTGTTACGACATATTGGCGCTATCAATGTCAAATTGTAGCCAATTATGTGCGGTGGCAGTACTTACTGTTGCTTTGTACAGCCTGATGCAAACTTTATGGTGACTTTGAACACGAGGCGAGTTATGCGCAGTAACAATTCCATGTATCAGCGGGGGTGAAGGGTGGGGTACTGCGCAGTGTTTAGAGCACTTTAGAGCCGGCATCAAGTTTGCATCGGGAGTACCAACCATCAAGTGTATGTGTAGTGTGTTTGTCTAGTCAATTTTAGCCGCATACAAAACACGAAAACCACATTCCAATTGAAACACAAAATCTGCTAGCTTTTAGAACAAAATAGCGTATTTTATAAAGAGCATTTCACTTTTGTTCGTATAAAATGCAAACCAGTATTTTTTTTGTTTTCATTTTTACTAGACTCTTGGGCACTCTACCCATTCTGCCTGGCCGGTATTTCTGGGTTTTTAGTTAATCTGTAGGTATATTTTTCAATCCAATTTTAATGTTTTCTGCTTTTGAGTTTCCCACTGTTCAGGGATACCCGGAGTGCCAAAACGACCCTATTATTATGCCTACGCGCCATCTGTTTGTTTGTCACAGGGCGAATCTTCTGAACCGTAACAGCGAATCAGTTTGAAATTATCAGTGTTATTAAATGTGGCCACTATCTAGTTAACAAAAATATTAAATTCATAAATTCACAGACAACACCTATGGCTCCAGAAACATGAAATTTTGTACAAGAGTTCCTAACATATTGAAGGTGAGCATTCGGAAAGGATTTTAGAAATTTTACTCCCTAAAGGGGTTAAATCGGGGATAAAAGTTTGTATGTAAGTTCGTAATTTTTACCGATGGGATATCCCTTAAGGCACACGGCTTGTAATGAAAAGAAAAGCCCAAACCCAAGGGTACGGAACCCTGGCTATGTGCAAGTTCGATTCGCACTTAAAGGCTCCTACATACTGGCGCGACTTGTCGCGCGACGCGACGCGACACAAAGACACCGCTTCTAGCGCTACAAGCGGTGCCTTTGTGTCGCGACGCGTCGCGCGACAAGTCGCGCCAGTATGCAGGAGCCTTGAATTGTTTTGAAGTAACGTTGTTTTTATGCTGTTTCCTATTTGCACGTAGAAGGAGTCGAAGGCACAACTAGTTTAAATCATAAACTTGGTAGTACCGCTAACCACTCTAAACTTTTGTAGATATACGTAATGTTTTCAAATACAACTTGGAGTCCTGGCCATAAATGCGATTGTAAAAGATCAGATCACAAAATAAGTGTTCAGAAGTTCCATCTCCAACTGGTTTCCGGAAAGTTGCTTCTTGTATAGAAATCCTCTCCAATACCGTCTTCGTTATGTTTTTGATTGGAAAATCAAATAAGATCAAAATCAAATCAAAAGTCATTTATCAAACTTGGCTGAGAATCAGCACTTTTCGAACGTCAAAATTACATAAGACAGTCCCCCAAAACGCTTCACTACTTCCTAGTGCTTTAGCTGGGAAGAAGAAGTGGCGCAACAAACTCCCCAGCAGCACATCTGTCAGTTCAGTTAGAAAAAAAATGGATTCTATACGAGTATATTAAATAAGCCAGTCCCCCAAAACGCGTGCCCGTCATAACTTTCTAGTAGAGGTGGGTAACTCCGGTGGTACTGATCCAAAGGTGCCGGTTCCGAACGCGGATCCGGAAACCTTATTGACTCCTCACAATCCTTATCGGCACCGCGGTACCAAATGAATCCGGTCCCGAGAGACGGAGCGGCGGAGCGGCGGAGCGGCGGAGCGCAGGTTCGGACTCGTTCACTTAATAAACTTATCACTACTCGCTCACTCGCTCACTCAGTGACTCGGTGCGTCGTGAGTCGTGTCGATGCCTATAAATTGCCTACTACTGGTTTGGTTGGTAGACAGACAAGACACGGACACGAAACAACATGATAAGCGTCCTTGGTACTATGAAGTTAGAGTTCAAAATTGTCCAAGAGCTGACGATTTATTTTTTTATGAAAAAAAGATTATGCATGGCTGCAACGTCAGTTCCATGCGAACGATTATTTTCTAAAGCGGGTCTAATTATCAATGAAAAAAGATCAAGAATAACTTCTTCAAAAGTTAGAAAGCTTCTATTTTTAAATCATAACATGTAAAGTAAAGTAACCAAAACAATTTTTTTATTATAAGAAAGATATAGAGAAAAAAAGAACTGATTAAAAAGTAGTACTCATAATAAAGACTTATTTTAAAATTATTTTTATTTCATTTCTTTCTTTCCTAACAATTTACGCTGTCCGAAATATCGTATGAATAAAATAAAATAAAATGTCCTACTGTAAGTTCTGTGATGTAAACTGTTCAATTCAAAATGTGCCAAATGATCCAAAATATTCCAAAGATCCGAATGAATAAAATGTTCTGGTCGAACCGCGGAACCAAAATAACCGAGTGAGTCCCGGTGCCAAACGGAACCGAAGGAGCCGATAAGGTGAACCGGTACCGGAGTCGGAGTCGGAATAAGTGAATCAATTCACTTGTCGGAATAAAGATTACCCATCTCTACTTTCTAGTGCTTTAGCTGTAAAGAAGTGGCCCAACAAACTCCCCAGCAGCACAGCTGTTTGTTAAGTTAGAAGAACTTGATTCAAACAAACAAGCCGACGATCTATAAGATCAGAGGTATCGCCATCCCATGGCATAGACAAAGCAGAAATGTTGCCTGTGCCTGTAATAACAATGGCGTCTACACCCTTCTAACCAAAACACAGCAAACTACTTGGCGGTAGAATTAAAAAACAGTACTTCTTCTGTACTTCCTCGTGGACTAGCTCCTTCACACCACGCACGCACACACCACACACACACACACACAGATACTAACCCTATAATAAGTAATAATTAATAGTGTAATCGGTTTTTTTTATTTTTTATTGTGGTTTACAAATGCTTAATCCTAAATAAATGTAACTGCTTCCGAAGGAGTGGAGAACTGGTGTCCTAAAATACAGACATTTCACGAAGCTTAGGCACCAGTCTCACAGTATAATTAAAACTATTATGTATTGTTCTTAATCATTTGAAAATGTGCTTTGTATAATTATTGTGGTGAAAAATTAATCTTTATCATATCTGTAAATACTAATCACGAGAATGGACAGTTAGGTAGGACGTTCACGATCAACGTAAAACCATTGGTACAATACGCGCCACGAAAGATGAGACTTGACGAGCGTCTGCAGTGTCCGCGTGCGCAGGTACAGTCGTGTATGAAATAGTTATTATATGACATAGTTATACGAAATAGTTAGTAATATAATATTATTTTAGTTTGAAATAGTTATTAATATTGTTATCGTCCGGCGCAAGTCAAACCACGTGGTGTGTCAAGTCTCATCTTTAGTGGCACGTATTGTAAGTCATTATAATGTAACTCTCATCTCGAAAAGGTAAGGTATAAATTAGAATTATTGCCGAGAGTTTTATCAAACTTACGGCAATAATACTAAATTATACTTAGCTTAGCTTAGTTGTTAACGTTATTGTGCATGCTGTGGTCTCCTATAAGTGAAGGAGTACACCTACTTAATACCTGATGTTGCCCTTTATTTATGTGTCATGTATTGTGTACATCTTTTGTTGGAGATCCTAAAACAATAAATAAATAATTTATTACAATGAAGGGCTTGTGGCTAAGTGAAGGAGTACACCTACTTAATGGTGCCGATTCCCTTGTTCACAAACTAAACTAAATTTAAGTTCAGTGTATCTTTTTCTTTCTATTTTATTAAGAACAGGACAGAAGATACATTTTAGTTTAGTCCTGTCAAATTAATCGGCGCCTGTCACTACTCCATACAAGTTTAGACGGGATTAAAAACTTGCCCACTAAAATTACGTCAATTTACGTCAAGCGCTGATTAATTTGACAGGACTGAACTAAAATTTATCTTCTGTCCTTTTCTTAATGAAATAGAAAGAAAAAGATGCACTGAACTTAAATTTAGATTAGTTTGTGAACAAGGGAATCGGCGCCACTTTCTGATTTTCTTTACTGCAGTGGATCATATACTTTTAAGCAATATAAAACTTGCATTTAGCTCCTGGTAGTCCCCTTAAATCGCGACGATCTCGTATGCGCGCGACTGTTCGCTTGGGTTACGATACGGAGTAAGCTTGGTAACATCACTGACTAACTGCGTCGGAACTCGGAAGTACCTACAGTTGTATCGTTAGTCGCAAAACACAGTGGATTTTCTGAATTTATTTTATTGCTGCAACCACTAAAAGGCGCCACTTTCGCGATGCATCAGACACTAATGCTTCTAAAATATTGAACAGAATAATTTATCAAGTGAAAACTGAGGGTACTTGTACATAGTGTAAGAATGATGGGGCTGTGTACATTAGAACTAGCTACAAAATAGGTAGATATTTTAAAATAAGGGCCGCAGGAATAGGAAAGAAGATAAAGTTCCTTACGGTTTTTTTTTAAACAATGTTTTAAAGAAAAGTTTAAATGAAAAATAAAACATTAGTTTTTAATGTAAGTCCCAAAATCTGTTTACGTCAAGGACAGCTAATGAGACACAATTGATTATCTATTGTTTGACACCGAATGGGTGACGCGCGGCGGCTTCAGTCGTTAACTTTGAATTAATTTACTGAATGGTTGTGATTCTCAGGTTCGAACCAATTTAGACAGGGTTTCGTATGACAGAATATTAGTCATCAAATCTCCGTGCATTTTTACACGTTGCCATCACAGTTATCTCAATACTAAAAATGTTTTAGAGGCCCGAGTTAGCTCGTAACGGTAGACCGCACGTCAATGCTAACAAAACCAGTATAAGCTGGCCTCGTATTCTATAGAAACTGCGTACAACCCTCGGTCAGCTCAAGATCAAAGTGTTACCACAGACATGCTCGACTGAACTAAAAATTCAGCAAGACGAAATAACAAATGCTCCTAATTTATTTTATTCATGTTACTCTGACAAACAACTAACCAACTACTAATTAACATTAAGCCCGCATAGGCACGGGCGCTTTTAAAGTGAAACTTTTTTTCCATCGCCTCAATTTTTTTTGTCCATCTATCGCATGTCGCATTACAGCCGGCCGCGGAGTAGGGGTCAAGTGAAAGGCGCTCGGTAGAGCAGCCAAGGCCAATATGGCGGCGCCCATGGCGCGCATCAGCTAACCTTGTAGCATTTATATTCTCGCTCATTCGATTAAGAGCTCCGCGGTATTAGAGTGTTTTGATCAGTGTATTGATGTAAACGTTGTTGATCACTTGATCTTGATAGAGAACGATACAGCGATACAGTCGAATAAACCGGTCAACGAGGTAAAAACCAAGAATAGTTCGAAAATATTCGACGAAAAAAGTTTCACTTGCATCGTGGTTTCATAAAACCACACAACGTTATTTTTTAACGCAAAGTTTTTGACCGTACTCTCATTTTCAACTCTCGGCGTGGAACCGAGCGTTGAGAATTCAACAGAGTGCATCCCTAGAGCGTTGAAAAAGTGCATAATTTTATATTCAACTCACGCCGCTAAGCCGAGCGTTGAAAATCCAGAGCGTGAAAAAGAACGCCCGTGCGAACGTAGGCTTACTAATACCCGAAACAATAACATGGTTTTCATAGCAACTAACATTTTATTAGGTTCTTTTAACATGCTATTAAAAGTGATTTAAACAAGGCTGCGAGACGTAATAAAAATAAAAACATATCTGCGGTTTGTAACTGCGACGGACAGAGGAAAAAGTAAATAAATAACGGATCATCTTACATAAACTAAAATGTTTTATGTGACTAATAGTTTAAAATAAGAGCACTGTGTCCCTTCTGTTGTTTGTATGGTGAAGGTAACTCATCGCACTCACGCATCGTTGTCAAAAGGAAAAGTGCCCAAAAGGCTGGCAGCATTGCCATGTTGTATGGCAATGCTGCGGGAAGCGTGAATGCAATTTGAAAACATTGTAAAAGATAATTATTTTTAAAAGAGTACCGTGGAGTTTCTTGCCAGTTCTTCTCCATAAGAAACGACCAATTGGATCCGTGCACCTAGCTTCTGACGTTTCATAAGTGCCCATGTAGGTTTATGTGAAATAAAATAATTTGATTGATTTTGATTTTTGAAGAGTAGATCAACTGCTACTAAGGGGGTACTCGGACCTCATAGCCCCAGTATTTCAAACCCAAATGGCTCGAACACACTCGTAAGTCCCAATAAGATTGTAGTATTTGCGCCGTTTGAAATTTTCCATACCTGCAGCAGCCGCTCCAGCACAGCCTGCCGAGCTAGGAAGATGGGATGGCGCAAGGGTGTCAACACAATGTTGCATCACACACCAAAGGCCTACCTAACTTCGAAGGCATTGTGGTCATTCCATCTGTTCCTATCGTCGTGTGCCAAGCCATTGGGTTCTAAAATAGCTGGCACCTCGGCGGCGGTGACAAGAACACGACGGATGATTTCATTGATGCTGGCGTGCCGTGCTATCCGGCCTGCGCTCTTGCTGCAGGATGGTGTCCGAGGCAGTCGCCAATGCCAGCGATGCATGTAAAGTCAAGAAAACAAAAATTGACTACCAACTTAAAATGTCCGTATATTCGAATCACTACTTATTTTACGATTGTATGAAAGGGCTATAAACACGGCAAATTGACGTACTATACATACAGCCAGGGAAACTAACTGTCAAGTAAACAATTTGCTTGTCCCCATTACACATCGAGACGTCTCCGTACCTCGCAAAAAAAAACGTAATATAGTTGGTCACGACTGTCATTCGTAGATCTTTAACAGTCTTTATGGGTAGTCAGAAGCCCAAAAGTCTGACAACCAGTCTTATTAAGAGGTCGACAATAGCTGAAGCGTGGTCACTGTCGGACTGCATAGAATAGAAAGAGAAGCGCGATGACACAACGCTGGTAATTTATTGCAAAATATGAAGCAATTATCGATTTACAAAAAGCTATAGTTTGTATAAAAAAAATAAAACACTATTATGCTAATATGTTTCTTGTAAAATAATTTGACAAAAAATCAGAATGATTGCATGTATGTATATATGCATACGCATGCGCTTGATTGCATGTATGTATGTGTATTAGTACGATTTTTAATCGTTAAAATACATTTTTAGAGGTATCTTCGTGAGTGTTTTTTATCGTATCAAATTAGTTATATTATGTTTTCAACACACTATCTACCTAGCATACAAGAATATCATATAATAAGAATATCATATATTTTTCTGATTTTGTTTACTGCAGTGGATCATATACTTTAAGGCATTATAATACTTATCAAAGTTGGTTGGGTAGTTTAGGTCCTGTAGTCCCGTTAAGTGATATCATGTTACCCAGTAATTGGGTAGTGAAGGTCAGATAGGCAGTCGCTCCATGTAAAATACTGATATTCAGCTGCATCCGGGTAGACTGGAACTCGACCAGACCCCAACATGGTTGGGAAAACGCTAGGCAGATTTATTTTTTTGTACTGTCGAACAAGCTCTTCTATATTATAAAAACAAAAATATTAACTGCCAATATTCATTGTGTGCGTAATAACTTTTTAAACTTATGTGTGGTATACTTTGGAGCGCAATGAAGGACTAATATTTCACTATGATGTAAAAGAATTAGACTTTTTTAGACTTATTAAACTACTTAGAACACTCACAGCAATCTCTTAAATGTCGCGTGATACACCATTGGTGCATAAGAACTTAGATATCCGGCGATCAACGGGTTAAAAGTAGTTGCAAATTAACTGCCTGTATAATAATTACCTTGTTCGACTATACTTACACGTACGGTCAACGACAAACGTCGGATACCACTGTTACTTTTGCACATCATCTAAAATTCTAAATTAAGACATAATTATTGATGTATTTCGTACTCAAATACGAGTACGAGTTCAAATTAGATACTTTTTTGTGTTTGATCCGATTTTAATTAAATATTTAGCTCAATAATAATTCAGATTTAAGAAACTGGAAACAAACGGTAACGACGACTGACAATCGGTATTTACAAGGCAGGTGTGAGTGGAAAGGTCGGGACCCGACGCCCTAGGAGGACATAATATAGTGACCTTATTGGTGGTGATCTTCAGAAAAGTCGGGTGTGTAGTAGACCAGATAAACGAACGTAAGCGAAGCAAAAGGAGTATGTAAGGATCGTAGCAGGTGTCGTTCTGTAGTTTCTGCCTACTGGGAACAAGGTGTGAGATTATGAATGAATATATAGATACATACATAATCTCATCTCATCTCTCTCTCTGTACAAAAACAAGTAAACACTACTCGCTCGCCCCTTCAGGGGAGCGAGTGGGGGGTTATTGCAATTCTTTGCAAGAGGTATAATTATAAACTTAGCTAGAGTCTGGCAAACGAAAGATACTAGACTTCATGATGGATCGAAGATATGTCTGGATAACTCTTTAGGGAACACAACTTCGAATTCTATCCATCTTGAAATCTAGTATTGCAATAAGTCAACCTGTCATTTTGGGCATGAAATATTGGAGTCACGATCTACTAGGTTTCAAATATTCGCCACAAAGATTGGCATTCGATTAATCTCTGCTTCATTCCCACGGATAGATAAATGCTCTGTCACTGACAACGAATGATTATTTGGTATCTAGCCTATAATATCGTTCTCACTAATATTGGCTGTCCCGTTATGGTAGTTGTCGAAAGGACTTAAGTGCTACTTCTGGTTTTTCGCAATAGAAAATTCGCATTAGCAGGCCGGAGTCCAGTACAATGCCCGGTTGATAACAATACACGGAAAAAAATATTTTCTACAATACTACAATAACGCATCGTTATGTTAAGATAGCGAGAATTTGTTTTTAACAACGAGAAATATTTTAGCTGATACTGATCAAATTGTAAAGAGAACAATTTCATTCTTTTTCTTTCATTCTTTTTTTTCAGTTACACTTAATGTAGTAAACTCTACTGACAAATAGTAATTATTATAAACATTTGTGTAGTAAACAATCTAGATCTATGCTCATGCTTATGATTACAAGACGCATTGTCAGATATAGAAAAATATTGTATTCAAAACGACACAATGTGGAAAGGGGCAGTAGAGAAAACCTTGCACTGCCACTGAGTACACTGGGTGTATCAATCAAGTTATAATGACTGTTGTGCATGCCTATAAGTGATATATTTACTGTAACCTGTTAGGTACGATTGGCCGGAGGGCCAGTCGTCAGTCACATTAAAAAATAGAAAGGCAAACTGTATGAGTAAGAGTTGAGTTCCAGGCTTCAGAGTATCGTAGCTCGGGATGCTTGGACAGCAGGATACAGGATCGGCAAGGCAGTAGTGGAACAGGGCCGGCAGATGAAGTCGAGCACGAAGACGAGGCTGGTATTTCCCACGTCGTAGTGGATCATGCAGCCGCAGTCGGTCGGCAACTCTGTCCCAGTGGTATTTTGCTACACAAAGCCACATTACACAGTATTGAAGACTCGTGATTGCCTATTGTTACTATCCTTGTAAATATGTCTTTGGTGTGCCATGCTCAATAAATACATAGTGTTCTGCAGAGTATAATAATATTCCTAGCTCGAACAATATGCTCAATTTTATATTCATCTAAATTTTAAAGTGATTTGAGCATAGAACAACAACTAGATTCTAATTGTTCTTCTTTGCTCAAATCACTCACGCACTCGGGATATAATAATATCCCAAAGTATTCTAACTAGCAACCCGCACTGGGCCCGCGTGATGGATTACGGCCCACTCCCTCTCACATAGAGGAGGCCTGTGTCCGAGCAGTGGGAACATTATAGGCTGATTATCTATGTGTGTTATGTATTCTATTTAGTAACCAACACAAAAAGTATAGTTATTGCAAAAAATAACATTACAATATAGTAATGAATGACTGTTTATAAACTTGCCACGTGAATAATTCTGTTCGGTAATAATCATTACGGCACAATCATTTGTGATTACTCTGTTCTTTTAACAAAAACAGTCTTGTAGTGTTAACAAAAGGCCGAGTCGTCACTTATATAGCACAAGACTTTCTTGTTGCATGTACAATATTCTCGTAACCGTTACGAGATTGTTTTTTTCGTGTAGGCTCACGCCCTATTACCTATATGGGCGAAATGTGGATTTACTGAGCTCTTCTCTGACTAACACCCTCGGAGAGAGAAGTCTGGCAGAGTATGATGCACTTCATGCGTTTTATTCCCGATCGACATAAAAATAAAAAATTTAAACGAAAGTTTAGTACCGCCGTATAAAATTGCAGTAACAATATGACATTAATATAGCCATAAAACTCAATTAATACTCGTAAATAACATTGAAGGCCACGTTCACACCAAAGCGTATAGTCGGCCACCGACTGTGAGCGTGCAGCACAAAATGTATGAAAAAACAAATTCACCTGCTGACTGACTGTCCTTTGGTTTCCATTCGTTTTATATACCATCCTTTGGTGGTGTGCATGCGGGCATTTTCAAGGTATAGGTTATAATGTATTTTGGACGATTTTTTTTCATTGTTCTCTGCCAATCTGATGGCGTAATGAAACAAAAACAAATGAAAACTCTGATATTAGGCACTTAAGGAACCCGAGAATACGGAACCCGAAAAAAATCCACTGCAAAACAACAAGCACGTCCATAGTGGAAATTATTCATATCCATAAACAGGACAAAGTTCCTGACTATGTCTTGTTAAAGTTTATCCAGCTAGCTTAGCATGACGCTTTGTATTTCTACGAAGAATAGACACGGCTTTTTCTATACAAAGTGACATTTCGTTTCTCCATTTTTGACATCGCACCGTAGAAATCCTTCTACAATCTGTCAATTTGTCTTCCGTTTCTAACGATCTTTGACAGGTCGTTTTTTATGTAGAAGGATTTCTACGGTGCGATGAAATAGAAAGCCTCATGCTAAGCCTGCTGGTCCATTAAGTATACCTAATAATTTATTTGGTCTTTTACAATCTTCTTCTTAGCGTCATCATCTGCCTCGCCTTTTCCCAACTATGTTGGGCTCGGCTTCCAGTCTTATCGGATACAGCTGAGTACCAGTATTTTACATGGAGCTACTGCCTATCTGACCTCCACAACCCAGTTACTAGGTAACACGATACCCCTTGGTAAGACTGGTTGTCAGACTTTCGAGCTTCTGACGACCCGTAACGACTGTCAAAGATCTACAAATGACAGCCGGGACCAACGGCTTAACGTGTTTTCCGAGTCTTGGGTGTAAAGATGGTCCCCCATCCACGAACCAAACGCGACAAGCGTAGCTTAACCTGATCGATCGACCCGTCCCCGGCTGTTATTACTTAGCCACAAGCCCAATCTTCTTCTTAGCGTATCCATGGCAAAAACTTTGACCCAAAATTCCAAAGAGCTATGTCTATTCTTCGTAGAAATAGAAAGCGTCATACTAAGCCTGCAGGTACTTTGTTTGGACCTTAAATGAAGCGAACTAACACTAATGAACTCGTAAATGAAATGAAATTAAATGAAATGGAATGAAATGATGATGAAATGATTTTATTTTCTGTAAGTAGGTTTGTACAAACACTTTTACACGTCAATCATATTTAGAAAAAAACTAGATAAGCTCGGCGTTTCCTATCTAACTACTCTGAGAAGAAAGGCCAAAACAAACTCAGAGGATAATTTCAACAGTTAATTAGTAGGTAGGAAGAGATGTGATATACAATTAAATAGAGCACACAACTCAAAGGTAGCGCCTCAAGAGAGTCCCGAGAGTTCCGCTCTACCCCCGGTAATGTCAAGACGTTCCCTTTTAGTTCTTATGTACTTACTGATAATTTGGCTGTTTCACTGTAAACCCAACGCCCCTATTTAGTGATCACAGTGAACACCACATTGGTGACATAGATATTGTTGCAAAACCAAACCAAAGTTAGTTTAACGTTAGTTAGTTTCCAAATCAAACAATATTCGTAATGAAAGTGACCTATCGATAGGTACTACTGATATTTGCTTTAGGATAGTTCTCAATTACTGATAATGCAAACTGTGGATGTGATCAATATTCTGTAATGTATATTTTGATTTAAAAGAGTGTCCGCTTTGAAATGGGCAACTAGCATCATGTTTGTAACTGACCGACCCCTTCAGGACTAACATGACAAGCGCGAGAACGCTCTCTTTCTCGAAATGAAAATGAGTAAGCCATTTTTGATAGGGGCAATACCAGTGGGTTCACTTCACTAACATGCTAACCACGTCACAAACATGCTAACAGCTTCACCGACATGCCTAAAGCACCCCTCGACATGCAATTTGCGTCACCAACATGCAAGCCAAATCACCGACATGCCAACCGCGCCCCCACATGTTAACTGCGTCACCAACATGCTAACCACGTCCCGTACATGCTAACTGCGTCACCAACACGCTAACTGGGTCACCAACATGCTAACAGCGTCCTCAACCAGCTAGGTGCGTCACCGACAATCTAAGTCTCACCAGCATGCTAACCGAGTTACGACTTGTTAACAGCGTCACCGACATGCTAACCGTGTCACCAAACAGCTAACAGCGTCATTTACACGCTAACCGATTTTCGGCATGATAGCCGCGTCACCGACATACTCACCACGTTCCCGACATAACTGCGTCACCAACACGCTCACCAAGACACCGACATGTTAACAGTGTCCCTGTGTGATCTGCTAGCTATGTCACCGACAAGTGAACCGCGTCACCGACATGCTAATGTGACGTGTTCTATCAGACTAGCGTCGTGCAGCGGCCTGTGTACATTTGTTTGTGTACGCGTATATACCTAATTATACACATATGCTATTACAAAGTTTTAAGTTTTCGGTTCTGGCTCCAGTCCACATGAATGCCATTTTTTTGTATTATAGTTTTGTCTACTCTTCTCGTCATCAAAATCGAGGACGACTAAATGACACAAGAATCGGTGATTATCTCGTGTTGAATTGTCAAAATTCGAGATAACTTAGGTGCCATGTTAGAGTTTGAACAGAAAACATCAAGTTTGACAGAATAAGTCGAGTATTTTGTAGGGCAGCGCTGTCTCAAAACGAGAAAATTAACAGAAATAGACAAGAATTACTCACGTGAGAGTGAGTAATTGTCGTGTGTGTCATGTCAGCCCTGCTTGACATATCAAACGATCTGTAATTCATTTAATTAAAATAAATGCTTTGAGTATGAGTTTGGAATGATGTTCATTCTCTGCCAAGAAGTTTTTAACGTTTTAGATATTTTTAAAGGACCCGTTTGGTGGCCTACGATTGCTTGAAATAACGCGTCAAGATAATTTTGAAACTAATTTTTCAGACATACGGAGTAGGTATATGTATGCAGATGATTAAAAAGTGATTCTTCTGTAAAGATAAACTGAATTAAATGTAATAAAGCCTCTGAACAAAACTAATTTAAAATTACCCGTTTTCAATTTGGGAGCAAAATGATACTCTTCCACTAGTGTTCTCAACCATCCTATACAACATTTATAGTAATGAATTATTGGTACTAATTCATCATCATCATCATCATTCCAGCCGAAAGACGTCCACTGCTGGACATAGGCCTCCCCCAATATTGGGGGGGTTTGCCATAATCGCCACGCTTGGCAGGCGGGTTGGCGATCGCAGTATGGTGTTAAAATGCATAGAGAACGCTGCTGCCCATTCTCTAGTAAGTCCCTTAGTCGCCTTTTACGACACCTATGGGAAGAAATGGGATGGTGCTATTCTTTACGTCCGACACCACACGGAATGGTACTAATTACTATAAACGAACAGTCGCCAGCACATCAAGTTACCACAACCTGTCAAATTGTCTCATTCGATTTTGAACTTAACTATCAACATTTTGAGGTTTAAAATAATTTGGAGAAATTTGACAGTTTGTGGTAACTTTATGTGCTGGCGTCTGTACATTCTACAAACTGAAACTTATACCTGTTTGAGTTTGTAGTACCTACAAACTTGATTGTACGTAGATGTACAGTCCGATTCAAAATATTAGGCGGCTCGGAAAATACACGAGGCGAGTCGCTGTACCGTAACAAATTCACTTGTCAGCGGGGTGAGGGGTGCTGTACTGCGCAGCGAGTAGCGAGTTTGAATCGAGCTGTACCACGCACTTTCGTACTAAAGTCGGATTATTAATTCACTGGAGTAGATAATCTGACATGTGCTAGCTGTCACTTTGCAAAAAAAAAATGGTCATATTTATTGTATTCCAGACTATTACACTTATTATTATATATTTATTTTACTCATATATTGTAAATCGATTAAGCTAAACGCTCAGCATTACAATACTACGGTGGAGGTCTGCCCGGCTTGGGCAGAGCACCGCAGTGTCCTCGTGGAGGCGATCGGCGGCAGAGACTTCTCGCGTCCAGCCCTGGTTCAGGCCATGGTACGGAGCGAGAGGGCATGAGCAGCCGTCTCCTCATTCTGCGAAGCAGTAATGCTCGCGAAGGAGGAGGCGGGACGGTTGAGGGTAAGGCATGTTTCGCGCCCTCTTGCCCCTAGCCGCCGCAGGAGACGCCCTGGGCGTCGGGAATCCCGGGCGGATTTCCGGCCACCGTAGGCGCGGGCTTGCGGACGGTGAGCAATGGGTAGCTCACCGTCCGGTAAGGACCAGGCCCGGGTCGACGGCGCGTTGTATTCCACGCGCGCCTCAAAGAGATGTCGTCAGCACAAATGTGGGGGTCCACTAGGGTCGATGCCTGCCGGGGTCGCGGGATAATACTTATGGGTCACCGAGGCCCCCGCAACATAGGCAACGGAAGGAATACGGGTGGGTTTTAGTCAGTAAGAGTCTGACACACCCTCCCGCTCCGCGCAGAGCGGGAGATGTTATTTGATGAATTCCCGTTCACAAAAAAAAAAAAGAATTACAATAAAATATGACCATTTTATTACACAAAGTGACAGCTAGCATAATTATGTCAGACTATTTCAGTGAATTAATAATTCGACTATTTACATCATGTACTCGTAGGTAACTAGGTAACTCTTTACAACATCAGAACTTCCCGTTCCTCGGTCCCAGATGTATCAACTAACACAGATCACTAAGCATGTTTTTTTTTTTCATCGAGTAGAAATTGAACTGTCAATAAACACTGGCCAGACTGTTTTCTTTGGCGTCAGATCAAAACTCTGCGTTTCGTTGTTCAATGTTTGGGCTAATACGGCAATCTATTTTTGTTTTGTCGATACCTTGTTTTTCGTTGAAGGTGAGGTGTCAAGATTGTTCACCTCTGGTTATTGATACTTACTTGCTCGGTGTCCCCAATAGAAGACCAAGGCAAAACCCTCTTCTCAGACAGGGAAGTGTAATTTTTGGTAAGTTTGTATTGTTTATGTCAACTGTCACTGTCATGTTTTGGCAGGCTGATAATGGTCGCAAAATAATGGCTTTAATCTGCGACGTTGTATTGTGCGTGTGGCTGTTGGGCCTGATTATCTTAGTCTTAGAAAAAAAAATACTAGAGCATAAAAAGTGATTTTATGTCGCCTACGCTCAACATAAACACGAACTTTAAGAGCATGAGAAGTGAAAAAAATATTATTTCATTATTCTAAAATTGAATGCCGCGACGAATAGAGAACGGATATTGAAACTGACTCGATACCGAATATCGATTTCAATTCCGAGTGCATTGAATCTATTCTAAGTAATCGAGTTGTTCAGTTTTATGAGCGCCCACATATTTGCGCAGTGCTCTGTTTATTGTGGCTGTCCGAGGTCAAGTTTTAATGGATGTATTTATAAAGGGAACATACCGCCAGTTTAAATTGAACTGTTTATCGTTATAAAATATCGTATCGATTTTTATTGTCCAGACAACATATTTTATCAAAGCTGATGTCCGAGTTAGCTCGTAACGGCAGTCCGCACGTCAATGTTATCCTAACCAGTATAAGCTGGCCTCGTATTCTATAGAAACTACGTACAACCCTCGGTCAGCTCAAGATCAAAGTGCTACCACAGACATGCTCGACTGAACTAAAAATTCAGCAAGACTAAATAACAAATGCTCCTAATTTATTTTATTCATGTTACTCTGACAAACAACTAACCAACTACTAATTAACATTAAGCCCGCATAGGCACGGGCGCTTTTAAAGTGAAACTTTTTCCCATCGTCTCAATTTTTTTCGTCCATCTATCGCATGTCGCATTACAGCCGGCCGCGGAATAGGGGTCAAGTGAAAGGCGCTCGGTAGAGCAGCCAAGGCCAATATGGCGGCGCCCATGGCGCGCATCAGCTAACCTTGTAGCATTTATATTCTCGCTCATTCGATTAAGAGCTCCGCGGTATTAGAGTGTTTTGATCAGTGTATTGATGTAAGCGTTGTTGATCACTTGATCTTGATAGAGAACGATACAGCGATACAGTCGAATAAACCGGTCAACGAGGTAAAAACCAAGAATAGTTCGAAAATATTCGACGAAAAAAGTTTCACTTGCATCGTGGTTTCATAAAACCACACAACGTTATTTTTTAACGCAAAGTTTTTGACCGTACTCTCATTTTCAACTCTCGGCGTGGAACCGAGCGTTGAGAATTCAACAGAGTGCATCCCTAGAGCGTTGAAAAAGTGCATAATTTTATATTCAACTCACGCCGCTAAGCCGAGCGTTGAAAATCCAGAGCGTGAAAAAGAACGCCCGTGCGAACGTAGGCTTACTAATACCCGAAACAATAACATGGTTTTCATAGCAACTAACATTTTATTAGGTTCTTTTAACATGCTATTAAAAGTGATTTAAACAAGGCTGCGAGACGTAATAAAAATAAAAACATATCTGCGGTTTGTAACTGCGACGGACAGAGGAAGAAGTAAATAAATAACGGATCATCTTACATAAACTAAAATGTTTTATGTGACTAATAGTTTAAAATAAGAGCACTGTGTCCCTTCTGTTGTTTGTATGGTGAAGGTAACTCATCGCACTCACGCATCGTTGTCAAAAGGAAAAGTGCCCAAAAGGCTGGCAGCATTGCCATGTTGTATGGCAATGCTGCGGGAAGCGTGAATGCAATTTGAAAACATTGTAAAAGATAATTATTATTAAAAGAGTACCGTGGAGTTTCTTGCCAGTTCTTCTCCATAAGAAACGACCAATTGGATCCGTGCACCTAGCTTCTGACGTTTCATAAGTGCCCATGTAGGTTTATGTGAAATAAAATAATTTGATTGATTTTGATTTTTGAAGAGTAGATCAACTGCTACTAAGGGGGTACTCGGACCTCATAGCCCCAGTATTTCAAACCCAAATGGCTCGAACACACTCGTAAGTCCCAATAAGATTGAAGTATTTGCGCCGTTTGAAATTTTCCATACCTGCAGCAGCCGCTCCAGCACAGCCTGCCGTGCTAGGAAGATGGGATGGCGCAAGGGTGTCAACACAATGTTGCATCACACACCAAAGGCCTACCTAACTTCGAAGGCATTGTCATTCCATCTGTTCCTATCGTCGTGTGCCAAGCCATTGGGTTCTAAAATAGCTGGCACCTCGGCGGCGGTGACAAGAACACGACGGATGATTTCATTGATGCTGGCGTGCCGTGCTATCCGGCCTGCGCTCTTGCTGCAGGATGGTGTCCGAGGCAGTCGCCAATGCCAGCGATGCATGTAAAGTCAAGAAAACAAAAATTGACTACCAACTTAAAATGTCCGTATATTCGAATCACTACTTATTTTACGATTGTATGAAAGGGCTATAAACACGGCAAATTGACGTACTATACGTACAGCCAGGGAAACTAACTGTCAAGTAAACAATTTGCTTGTCCCCATTACACATCGAGACGTCTCCGTACCTCGCAAAAAAAAACGTAATATAGTTGGTCACGACTGTCATTCGTAGATCTTTAACAGTCTTTATGGGTAGTCAGAAGCCCAAAAGTCTGACAACCAGTCTTATTAAGAGGTCGACAATAGCTGAAGCGTGGTCACTGTCGGACTGCATAGAATAGAAAGAGAAGCGCGATGACACAACGCTGGTAATTTATTGCAAAATATGAAGCAATTATCGATTTACAAAAAGCTATAGTTTGTATAAAAAAAATAAAACACTATTATGCTAATATGTTTCTTGTAAAATAATTTGACAAAAAATCAGAATGATTGCATGTATGTATACAGGTTGAAATTGAAAACTTGCGACAAACTGAAATGGGACATTGTATACATCATTATTAACAACTTTTACTAAGGGACCAAAGCTGTAATCCCAAAAAAAAAAACTGCTTTTCCTACATTTTGATGAGGTATTGCGAACATAAATGTAGGGGACAGCAGTTTTTTTTTTTGGGATTGTAGCTTTGGTCCCTTAGTAAAAGTTGTTCATAATGATGAGTACAATCTCCCATTTCGATTTGTCGCATGTTTTCAATGTCACCCTGTATATGCATACGCATGCGCTTGATTGCATGTATGTATGTGTATTAGTATGATTTTTAATCGTTAAAATACATTTTTAGAGGTATCTTCGTGAGTGTTTTTTATCGTATCAAATTAGTTATATTATGTTTTCAACACACTATCTACCTAGCATACAAGAATATCATATAATAAGAATATCACATATTTTTCTGATTTTCTTTACTGCAGTGGATCATATACTTTAAGGCATTATAATACTTATCAAAGTTGGTTGGGTAGTTTAGGTCCTGTAGTCCCGTTAAGTGATATCATGTTACCCAGTAATTGGGTAGTGAAGGTCAGATAGGCAGTCGCTCCATGTAAAATACTGATATTCAGCTGCATCCGGGTAGACTGGAACTCGACCAGACCCCAACATGGTTGGGAAAACGCTAGGCAGATTTATTTTTTTGTACTGTCGAACAAGCTCTTCTATATTATAAAAACAAAAATATTAACTGCCAATATTCATTGTGTGCGTAATAACTTTTTAAACTTATGTGTGGTATACTTTGGAGCGCAATGAAGGACTAATATTTCACTATGATGTAAAAGAATTAGACTTTTTTAGACTTATTAAACTACTTAGAACACTCACAGCAATCTCTTAAATGTCGCGTGATACACCATTGGTGCATAAGAACTTAGGTATCCGGCGTTCAACGGGTTAAAAGTAATTGCAAATTAACTGCCTTTATAATAATTACCTTGTTCGACTATACTTACGCGTACAGTCAACGACAAACGTCGGATACCACTGTTACTTTTGCACGTCATCTAAAATTCTAAAATAAGACATAATTATTGCTGTATTTCGTACTCAAATACGAGTACGAGTTCAAATTAGGTACTTTTTTTGTGTTTTATCCGATTTTAATTAAATATTTAGCTCAATAATAATTCAGATTTAAGAAACTGGAAACAAACGGTAACGACGACTGACAATCGGTATTTACAAGGCAGGTGTGAGTGGAAAGGTCGGGACCCGACGCCCTAGGAGGACATAATATTGGTGGTGATCTTCAGAAAAGTCGGGTGTGTAGTAGACCAGATAAACGAACGTAAGCGAAGCAAAAGGAGTATGTAAGGATCGTAGCAGGTGTCGTTCTGTAGTTTCTGCCTACTGGGAACAAGGTGTGAGATTATGAATGAATATATAGATACATACATAATCTCATCTCATCTCTCTCTCTGTACAAAAACAAGTAAACACTACTCGCTCGCCCCTTCAGGGGAGCGAGTGGGGGGTTATTGCAATTCTTTGCAAGAGGTATAATTATAAACTTAGCTAGTCTGGCAAACGAAAGATACTAGATTTCATGATGGATCGAAGATATGTCTGGATAACTCTTTAGGGAACACAACTTCGAATTCTATCCATCTTGAAATCTAGTATTGCAATAAGTCAACCTGTCATTTTGGGCATGAAATATTGGAGTCACGATCTACTAGGTTTCAAATATTCGCCACAAAGATTGGCATTCGATTAATCTCTGCTTCATTCCCACGGATAGATAAATGCTCTGTCACTGACAACGAATGATTATTTGGTATCTAGCCTATAATATCGTTCTCACTAATA
This sequence comes from Atethmia centrago, assembly GCA_905333075.3. Classification (NCBI taxonomy): domain Eukaryota; kingdom Metazoa; phylum Arthropoda; class Insecta; order Lepidoptera; family Noctuidae; genus Atethmia; species Atethmia centrago. The sequence continues at coordinate 23,674,150 of HG995386.1, forward strand.
TTGGCTGTCCCGTTATGGTAGTTGTCGAAAAGACGTAAGTGCTACTGCTGGTTTTTCGCAATAGAAAATTCGCATTAGCAGGCCGGAGTCCAGTTTAATGCCCGTTTGATGACAATACACGAAAAAAAATATTTTCTACAATACTACAAGAACGCATCGTTATGTTAAGATAACGAGAATTTGTTTTTAGCAACGAGAAATATTTTAGCTGATACTGATCAAATTGTAAAGAGAACAATTTCATTCTAGTTACACTTAATGTAGTAAACTCTACTGACAAATAGTAATTATTATAAACATTTGTGTAGTAAACAATCTAGATCTATGCTCATGCTTATGATTACAAGACGCATTGTCAGATATAGAAAAATATTGTATTCAAAACGACACAATTTGTATAGGTACCGGGCGAACGAGGGGTTTGGTCAGAGCGCGGCGGGTAGAAAGGGGCAGTAGAGAAAACCTTGCACTGCCACTGAGTACACTGAATGTATCAATCAAGTTATAGTGACTGTTGTGCATGCCTATAAGTGATATATTTACTGTAACGTTAGGTACGATTGGCCGGAGGGCCAGTCGTCAGTCACATTAAAAAAATAGAAAGGTAAACTGTATGAGTAAGAGTTGAGTTCCAGGCTTCAGAGTATCGTAGCTCGGGATGCTTGGACAGCAGGATACAGGATCGGCAAGGCAGTAGTGGAACAGGGCCGGCAGATGAAGTCGAGCACGAAGACGAGGCAGGTATTTCCCACGTCGTAGTGGATCATGCAGCCGTAGTCGGTTGGCAACTCTGTCCCAGTGGTATTTTACTAGCCACATTACACAGTATTGAAGACTCGTGATTGCCTATTGTTACTATCCTTGTAAATATGTCTTTGGTGTGCCATGCTCAATAAATACATAGTGTTCTGCAGAGTATAATAATATTCCTAGCTCGAACAATATGCGCAATTTTATATTCATCTAAATTTTAAAGTGATTTGAGCATAGAACAACAACTAGATTCTAATTGTTCTTCTTTGCTCAAATCACTCACGCACTCGGGATATAATAATATCCCAAAGTATTCTAACTAGCAACCCGCACTGGGCCCGCGTGATGGATTACGGCCCACTCCCTCTCATATTACGGTTGTCGCAACCCAGTGCTGGGCACGCCACGATTGCGGCGATAAGTCCCCTCTTTGAGGAGTGGCTGGAGAGACGCCACGGCGTCCTCACCTTCCGCCTGACGCAGGTCCTCACCGGACACGGCAGCTTTGGGAGGTTCCTGTGTCGGATAAGGCGGGAGGAAACGTCCGGGTGTCACCACTGTGTGGATCGCCCGGAGGACACGGTGGAGCATACGGTGGAGGTCTGCCCGGCTTGGGCAGAGCACCGCCGTGTCCTCGTGGAGGCGATCGGCGGCAGAGACCTCTCGCGTCCGGCCCTGGTTCAGGCCATGGTACGGAGCGAGAGGGCATGGGCAGCCGTCACCTCCTTCTGCGAAGCAGTAATGCTCGCGAAGGAGGAGGCGGGACGGTTGAGGGAAAGGCAAGTTTCGCGCCCTCTCGCCCCTAGCCGCCGCAGGAGACGCCCAGGGCGTCGGGAATCCCGGGCGGATTTCCGGCCACCGTAGGCGCGGGCTTGCGGACGGTGAGCAATGGGTAGCTCACCGTCCGGTAAGGACCAGGCCCGGGTCGACGGCGCGTTGTATTCCACGCGCGCCTCAAAGAGATGTCGTCAGCACATATAGTAGGGGTCCACTAGGGCCGATGCCTGCCGGGGTCGCGGGAAGGTACTTATGGGTCACCGAGGCCCCCGCAACACAGGCAACAGGAAGGAATACGGGTGGGTTTTAGTCAGTAAGAGTCTGACACACCCTCCCGCTCCGCCCAGAGCGGGAGAAGTTATTTGATGATTTCCCACCCTAAAAAAAAAAAAAACAAAAAAAAAAAAAAAAAAACTCCCTCTCACATAGAGGAGGCCTGTGTCCGAGCAGTGGGAACATTATAGGCTGATTATCTATGTATGTTATGTATTATATTTAGTAACCAGCACAAAAAGTATAGTTATTGCAAAAAATAACATTACAATATAGTAATGAATGACTGTTTATAAACTTGCCACGTGAATAATTCTGTTCGGTAATAATCATTACGGCACAATCATTTGTGATTACTATGTTCTTTTAACAAAAACAGTCTTGTAGTGTTAACAAAAGGCCGAGTCGTCACTTATATAGCACAAGACTTTCTTGTTGCATGTACAATATTCTCGTAACCGTTACGAGATTGTTTTTTTCGTGTAGGCTCACGCCCTATTACCTATATGGGCGAAATGTGGATTTACTGAGCTCTTCTCTGACTAACACCCTCGGAGAGAGAAGTCTGGCAGAGTATGATGCACTTCATACGTTTTATTCCCGATCGACATAAAAATAAAAAATTTAAACGAAAGTTTAGTACCGCCGTATAAAATTGCAGTAACAATATGACATTAATATAGCCATAAAACTCAATTAATACTCGTAAATAACATTGAAGGCCACGTTCACACCAAAGCGTATAGTCGGCCACCGACTGTGAGCGTGCAGCACAAAATGTATGAAAAAACAAATTCACCTGCTGACTGACTGTCCTTTGGTTTCCATTCGTTTTATATACCAACCTTTGGTGGTGTGCATGCGGGCATTTTCAAGGTATAGGTTATAATGTATTTTGGACGATTTTTTTTCATTGTTCTCTGCCAATCTGATGGCGTAATGAAACAAAAACAAATGAAAACTCTGATATTAGGCACTTAAGGAACCCGAGAATACGGAACCCGAAAAAAATCCACTGCAAAACAACAAGCACGTCCATAGTGGAAATTATTCATATCCATAAACAGGACAAAGTTCCTGACTATGTCTTGTTAAAGTTTATCCAGCTAGCTTAGCATGACGCTTTGTATTTCTACGAAGAATAGACACGGCTTTTTCTATACAAAGTGACATTTCGTTTCTCAATTTTTGACATCGCACCGTAGAAATCCTTCTACAATCTGTCAATTTGTCTTCCGTTTCTAACGATCTTTGACAGGTCGTTTTTTATGTAGAAGGATTTCTACGGTGCGATGAAATAGAAAGCCTCATGCTAAGCCTGCTGGTCCATTAAGTATACCTAATAATTTATTTGGTCTTTTACAATCTTCTTCTTAGCGTCATCATCTGCCTCGCCTTTTCCCAACTATGTTGGGCTCGGCTGCCAGTCTTATATTACCAGTATTTTACATGGAGCTACTGCCTATCTGACCTCCACAACCCAGTTACTGGGTAACACGATACCCCTTGGTAAGACTGGTTGTCAGACATTCGAGCTTCTGACGACCCGTAACGACTGTCAAAGATCTACAAATGACAGCCGGGACCAACGGCTTAACGTGCTTTCCGAGTCTTGGGTGTAAAGATGGTCCCCCATCCACGAACCAACCGCGACAAGCGTAGCTTAACCTGATCGATCGACCCGTCCCCGGCTGTTATTACTTAGCCACAAGCCCAATCTTCTTCTTAGCGTATCCATGGCAAAAACTTTGACCCAAAATTCCAAAGAGCTATGTCTATTCTTCGTAGAAATAGAAAGCGTCATACTAAGCCTGCAGGTACTTTGTTTGGACCTTAAATGAAGCGAACTAACACTAATGAACTCGTAAATGAAATGAAATTAAATGAAATGATGATGAAATGATTTTATTTTCTGTAAGTAGGTTTGTACAAACACTTTTACACGTCAATCATATTTAGAAAAAAACTAGATGAGCTCGGCGTTTCCTATCTAACTACTCTGAGAAGAAAGGCCAAAACAAACTCAGAGGATAATTTCAACAGTTAATTAGTAGGTAGGAAGAGATGTGATATACAATTAAATAGAGCACACAACTCAAAGGTAGCGCCTCAAGAGAGTCCCGAGAGTTCCGCTCTACCCCCGGTAATGACAAGACGTTCCCTTTTAGTTCTTATGTACTTACTGATAATTTGGCTGTTTCACTGTATACCCAACGCCCCTATTTAGTGATCACAGTGAACACCACATTGGTGACATAGATATTGTTGCAAAACCAAACCAAAGTTAGTTTAACGTTAGTTAGTTTCCAAATCAAACAATATTCGTAATGAAAGTGAACTATCGATACTACTGATATTTGTTTTAGGATAGTTCTCAATTACTGATAATGCAAACTGTGAATGTAATCAATATTCTGTAACAATATTTTGATTTAAAAGAGTGTCCGCTTTGAAATGGACAACTAGCATCATGTTTGTAACTGACCGACCCCTTCAGAACTAACATAACAAGCGCGAGAACGCTCTCTTTCTCGAAATGAAAATGAGTAAGCCATTTCTGATAGGGGCAATACCTGTGGGTTCACTGCACTAACATGCTAACCACGTCACAAACATGCTAACAGCTTCACCGACATGCCTAAGCACCCCTCGACATGCAATTTGCGTCACCAACATGCAAGCCGAATCACCGACATGCCAACCGCGCCCCCACATGTTAACTGCGTCACCAACATGCTAACTACGTCCCGTACATGCTAACTGCGTCACCAAACAGCTAACAGCGTCATTTACACGCTAACCGATTTTCGGCATGATAGCCGCGTCACCGACATACTCACCACGTTCCCGACATAACTGCGTCACCAACACGCTCACCAAGACACCGACATGTTAACAGTGTCCCCGATCTGCTAGCTATGTCACCGACAAGTGAACCGCGTCACCGACATGCTAATGTGACGTGTTCCATCAGACTAGCGTCGTGCAGCGGCCTGTGTACATTTGTTTGTGTACGCGTATATAATTATACACATATGCTATTCCAAAGTTTTAAGTTTTCGGTTCTGGCTCCAGTCCATATGAATGCCATTTTTTGTATTATAGTTTTGTCTACTCTTCTCGTCATCAAAATCGAGGACGACTAAATGACACAAGAATCGGTGATTATCTCGTGTTGAATTGTCAAAATTCGAGATAACTTAGGTGCCATGTTAGAGTTTGAACAGAAAACATCAAGTTTGACAGAATAAGTCGAGTATTTTGTAGGGCAGCGCTGTCTCAAAACGAGAAAATTAACAGAAATAGACAAGAATTACTCACGTGAGAGTGAGTAAGTGTCGTGTGTGTCATGTCAGCCCTGCTTGACATATCAAACGATCTGTAATTCATTTAATTAAAATAAATGCTTTGAGTATGAGTTTGGAATGATGTTCATTCTCTGCCAAGAAGTTTTTAACGTTTTAGATATTTTTAAAGGACCCGTTTGGTGGCCTACGATTGCTTGAAATAACGCGTCAAGATAATTTTGAAACTGCTTTTTCAGACATACAGAGTAGGTATATGTATGCAGATGATTAAAAAGTGATTCTTCTGTAAAGATAAACTGAATTAAATGTAATAAAGCCTCTGAACAAAACTAATTTAAAATTACCCGTTTTCAATTTGGGAGCAGAATGATACTCTTCCACTAGTGTTCTCAACCATCCTTTACAACATTTATAGTAATGAATTATTGGTACTAATTCATCATCATCATCATCATTCCAGCCGAAAGACGTCCACTGCTGGACATAGGCCTCCCCCAATATTGGGGGGGTTTGCCATAATCGCCACGCTTGGCAGGCGGGTTGGCGATTGGCAGTATGGTGTTAAAATGCATAGAGAACGCTGCTACCCATTCTCTAGTAAGTCCCTTAGTCGCCTTTTACGACACCCATGGGAAGAAAATGGGATGGTACTATTCTTTACGTCCGACACCACACGGAATGGTACTAATTACTATAAAAGAACAGTCGCCAGCACATCAAGTTTGTGGTAACTTGATGTGCTGGCGTCTGTACATTCTACAAACTGAAACTTATACCTGTTTGAGTTTGTAGTACCTACAAACTTGATTGTACGTAGATGTACAGTCCGATTCAAAATATTAGGCGGCTCGGAAAATACACGAGGCGAGTCGCTGTACCGTAACAAATTCACTTGTCAGCGGGGTGAGGGGTGCTGTACTGCGCAGCGAGTAGCGAGTTTGAATCGAGCTGTACCACGCACTTTCGTACTAAAGTCGGATTATTAATTCACTGGAGTAGATAATCTGACATGTGCTAGCTGTCACTTTGCAAAAAAAAAATGGTCATATTTATTGTATTCCAGACTATTACACTTATTATTATATATTTATTTTACTCATATATTGTAAATCGATTAAGCTAAACGCTCAGCATTACAATACTACGGTGGAGGTCTGCCCGGCTTGGGCAGAGCACCGCAGTGTCCTCGTGGAGGCGATCGGCGGCAGAGACTTCTCGCGTCCAGCCCTGGTTCAGGCCATGGTACGGAGCGAGAGGGCATGAGCAGCCGTCTCCTCATTCTGCGAAGCAGTAATGCTCGCGAAGGAGGAGGCGGGACGGTTGAGGGTAAGGCATGTTTCGCGCCCTCTTGCCCCTAGCCGCCGCAGGAGACGCCCTGGGCGTCGGGAATCCCGGGCGGATTTCCGGCCACCGTAGGCGCGGGCTTGCGGACGGTGAGCAATGGGTAGCTCACCGTCCGGTAAGGACCAGGCCCGGGTCGACGGCGCGTTGTATTCCACGCGCGCCTCAAAGAGATGTCGTCAGCACAAATGTGGGGGTCCACTAGGGTCGATGCCTGCCGGGGTCGCGGGATAATACTTATGGGTCACCGAGGCCCCCGCAACATAGGCAACGGAAGGAATACGGGTGGGTTTTAGTCAGTAAGAGTCTGACACACCCTCCCGCTCCGCCCAGAGCGGGAGATGTTATTTGATGAATTCCCGTTCACAAAAAAAAAAAAGAATTACAATAAAATATGACCATTTTATTACACAAAGTGACAGCTAGCATAATTATGTCAGACTATTTCAGTGAATTAATAATTCGACTATTTACATCATGTACTCGTAGGTAACTAGGTAACTCTTTACAACATCAGAACTTCCCGTTCCTCGGTCCCAGATGTATCAACTAACACAGATCACTAAGCATGTTTTTTTTTTTCATCGAGTAGAAATTGAACTGTCAATAAACACTGGCCAGACTGTTTTCTTTGGCGTCAGATCAAAACTCTGCGTTTCGTTGTTCAATGTTTGGGCTAATACGGCAATCTATTTTTGTTTTGTCGATACCTTGTTTTTCGTTGAAGGTGAGGTGTCAAGATTGTTCACCTCTGGTTATTGATACTTACTTGCTCGGTGTCCCCAATAGAAGACCAAGGCAAAACCCTCTTCTCAGACAGGGAAGTGTAATTTTTGGTAAGTTTGTATTGTTTATGTCAACTGTCACTGTCATGTTTTGGCAGGCTGATAATGGTCGCAAAATAATGGCTTTAATCTGCGACGTTGTATTGTGCGTGTGGCTGTTGGGCCTGATTATCTTAGTCTTAGAAAAAAAAATACTAGAGCATAAAAAGTGATTTTATGTCGCCTACGCTCAACATAAACACGAACTTTAAGAGCATGAGAAGTGAAAAAAATATTATTTCATTATTCTAAAATTGAATGCCGCGACGAATAGAGAACGGATATTGAAACTGACTCGATACCGAATATCGATTTCAATTCCGAGTGCATTGAATCTATTCTAAGTAATCGAGTTGTTCAGTTTTATGAGCGCCCACATATTTGCGCAGTGCTCTGTTTATTGTGGCTGTCCGAGGTCAAGTTTTAATGGATGTATTTATAAAGGGAACATACCGCCAGTTTAAATTGAACTGTTTATCGTTATAAAATATCGTATCGATTTTTATTGTCCAGACAACATATTTTATCAAAGCTGATGTCCGAGTTAGCTCGTAACGGCAGTCCGCACGTCAATGTTATCCTAACCAGTATAAGCTGGCCTCGTATTCTATAGAAACTACGTACAACCCTCGGTCAGCTCAAGATCAAAGTGCTACCACAGACATGCTCGACTGAACTAAAAATTCAGCAAGACTAAATAACAAATGCTCCTAATTTATTTTATTCATGTTACTCTGACAAACAACTAACCAACTACTAATTAACATTAAGCCCGCATAGGCACGGGCGCTTTTAAAGTGAAACTTTTTCCCATCGTCTCAATTTTTTTCGTCCATCTATCGCATGTCGCATTACAGCCGGCCGCGGAATAGGGGTCAAGTGAAAGGCGCTCGGTAGAGCAGCCAAGGCCAATATGGCGGCGCCCATGGCGCGCATCAGCTAACCTTGTAGCATTTATATTCTCGCTCATTCGATTAAGAGCTCCGCGGTATTAGAGTGTTTTGATCAGTGTATTGATGTAAGCGTTGTTGATCACTTGATCTTGATAGAGAACGATACAGCGATACAGTCGAATAAACCGGTCAACGAGGTAAAAACCAAGAATAGTTCGAAAATATTCGACGAAAAAAGTTTCACTTGCATCGTGGTTTCATAAAACCACACAACGTTATTTTTTAACGCAAAGTTTTTGACCGTACTCTCATTTTCAACTCTCGGCGTGGAACCGAGCGTTGAGAATTCAACAGAGTGCATCCCTAGAGCGTTGAAAAAGTGCATAATTTTATATTCAACTCACGCCGCTAAGCCGAGCGTTGAAAATCCAGAGCGTGAAAAAGAACGCCCGTGCGAACGTAGGCTTACTAATACCCGAAACAATAACATGGTTTTCATAGCAACTAACATTTTATTAGGTTCTTTTAACATGCTATTAAAAGTGATTTAAACAAGGCTGCGAGACGTAATAAAAATAAAAACATATCTGCGGTTTGTAACTGCGACGGACAGAGGAAGAAGTAAATAAATAACGGATCATCTTACATAAACTAAAATGTTTTATGTGACTAATAGTTTAAAATAAGAGCACTGTGTCCCTTCTGTTGTTTGTATGGTGAAGGTAACTCATCGCACTCACGCATCGTTGTCAAAAGGAAAAGTGCCCAAAAGGCTGGCAGCATTGCCATGTTGTATGGCAATGCTGCGGGAAGCGTGAATGCAATTTGAAAACATTGTAAAAGATAATTATTATTAAAAGAGTACCGTGGAGTTTCTTGCCAGTTCTTCTCCATAAGAAACGACCAATTGGATCCGTGCACCTAGCTTCTGACGTTTCATAAGTGCCCATGTAGGTTTATGTGAAATAAAATAATTTGATTGATTTTGATTTTTGAAGAGTAGATCAACTGCTACTAAGGGGGTACTCGGACCTCATAGCCCCAGTATTTCAAACCCAAATGGCTCGAACACACTCGTAAGTCCCAATAAGATTGAAGTATTTGCGCCGTTTGAAATTTTCCATACCTGCAGCAGCCGCTCCAGCACAGCCTGCCGTGCTAGGAAGATGGGATGGCGCAAGGGTGTCAACACAATGTTGCATCACACACCAAAGGCCTACCTAACTTCGAAGGCATTGTCATTCCATCTGTTCCTATCGTCGTGTGCCAAGCCATTGGGTTCTAAAATAGCTGGCACCTCGGCGGCGGTGACAAGAACACGACGGATGATTTCATTGATGCTGGCGTGCCGTGCTATCCGGCCTGCGCTCTTGCTGCAGGATGGTGTCCGAGGCAGTCGCCAATGCCAGCGATGCATGTAAAGTCAAGAAAACAAAAATTGACTACCAACTTAAAATGTCCGTATATTCGAATCACTACTTATTTTACGATTGTATGAAAGGGCTATAAACACGGCAAATTGACGTACTATACGTACAGCCAGGGAAACTAACTGTCAAGTAAACAATTTGCTTGTCCCCATTACACATCGAGACGTCTCCGTACCTCGCAAAAAAAAACGTAATATAGTTGGTCACGACTGTCATTCGTAGATCTTTAACAGTCTTTATGGGTAGTCAGAAGCCCAAAAGTCTGACAACCAGTCTTATTAAGAGGTCGACAATAGCTGAAGCGTGGTCACTGTCGGACTGCATAGAATAGAAAGAGAAGCGCGATGACACAACGCTGGTAATTTATTGCAAAATATGAAGCAATTATCGATTTACAAAAAGCTATAGTTTGTATAAAAAAAATAAAACACTATTATGCTAATATGTTTCTTGTAAAATAATTTGACAAAAAATCAGAATGATTGCATGTATGTATACAGGTTGAAATTGAAAACTTGCGACAAACTGAAATGGGACATTGTATACATCATTATTAACAACTTTTACTAAGGGACCAAAGCTGTAATCCCAAAAAAAAAAACTGCTTTTCCTACATTTTGATGAGGTATTGCGAACATAAATGTAGGGGACAGCAGTTTTTTTTTTTGGGATTGTAGCTTTGGTCCCTTAGTAAAAGTTGTTCATAATGATGAGTACAATCTCCCATTTCGATTTGTCGCATGTTTTCAATGTCACCCTGTATATGCATACGCATGCGCTTGATTGCATGTATGTATGTGTATTAGTATGATTTTTAATCGTTAAAATACATTTTTAGAGGTATCTTCGTGAGTGTTTTTTATCGTATCAAATTAGTTATATTATGTTTTCAACACACTATCTACCTAGCATACAAGAATATCATATAATAAGAATATCACATATTTTTCTGATTTTCTTTACTGCAGTGGATCATATACTTTAAGGCATTATAATACTTATCAAAGTTGGTTGGGTAGTTTAGGTCCTGTAGTCCCGTTAAGTGATATCATGTTACCCAGTAATTGGGTAGTGAAGGTCAGATAGGCAGTCGCTCCATGTAAAATACTGATATTCAGCTGCATCCGGGTAGACTGGAACTCGACCAGACCCCAACATGGTTGGGAAAACGCTAGGCAGATTTATTTTTTTGTACTGTCGAACAAGCTCTTCTATATTATAAAAACAAAAATATTAACTGCCAATATTCATTGTGTGCGTAATAACTTTTTAAACTTATGTGTGGTATACTTTGGAGCGCAATGAAGGACTAATATTTCACTATGATGTAAAAGAATTAGACTTTTTTAGACTTATTAAACTACTTAGAACACTCACAGCAATCTCTTAAATGTCGCGTGATACACCATTGGTGCATAAGAACTTAGGTATCCGGCGTTCAACGGGTTAAAAGTAATTGCAAATTAACTGCCTTTATAATAATTACCTTGTTCGACTATACTTACGCGTACAGTCAACGACAAACGTCGGATACCACTGTTACTTTTGCACGTCATCTAAAATTCTAAAATAAGACATAATTATTGCTGTATTTCGTACTCAAATACGAGTACGAGTTCAAATTAGGTACTTTTTTTGTGTTTTATCCGATTTTAATTAAATATTTAGCTCAATAATAATTCAGATTTAAGAAACTGGAAACAAACGGTAACGACGACTGACAATCGGTATTTACAAGGCAGGTGTGAGTGGAAAGGTCGGGACCCGACGCCCTAGGAGGACATAATATTGGTGGTGATCTTCAGAAAAGTCGGGTGTGTAGTAGACCAGATAAACGAACGTAAGCGAAGCAAAAGGAGTATGTAAGGATCGTAGCAGGTGTCGTTCTGTAGTTTCTGCCTACTGGGAACAAGGTGTGAGATTATGAATGAATATATAGATACATACATAATCTCATCTCATCTCTCTCTCTGTACAAAAACAAGTAAACACTACTCGCTCGCCCCTTCAGGGGAGCGAGTGGGGGGTTATTGCAATTCTTTGCAAGAGGTATAATTATAAACTTAGCTAGTCTGGCAAACGAAAGATACTAGATTTCATGATGGATCGAAGATATGTCTGGATAACTCTTTAGGGAACACAACTTCGAATTCTATCCATCTTGAAATCTAGTATTGCAATAAGTCAACCTGTCATTTTGGGCATGAAATATTGGAGTCACGATCTACTAGGTTTCAAATATTCGCCACAAAGATTGGCATTCGATTAATCTCTGCTTCATTCCCACGGATAGATAAATGCTCTGTCACTGACAACGAATGATTATTTGGTATCTAGCCTATAATATCGTTCTCACTAATATTGGCTGTCCCGTTATGGTAGTTGTCGAAAAGACGTAAGTGCTACTGCTGGTTTTTCGCAATAGAAAATTCGCATTAGCAGGCCGGAGTCCAGTTTAATGCCCGTTTGATGACAATACACGAAAAAAAATATTTTCTACAATACTACAAGAACGCATCGTTATGTTAAGATAACGAGAATTTGTTTTTAGCAACGAGAAATATTTTAGCTGATACTGATCAAATTGTAAAGAGAACAATTTCATTCTAGTTACACTTAATGTAGTAAACTCTACTGACAAATAGTAATTATTATAAACATTTGTGTAGTAAACAATCTAGATCTATGCTCATGCTTATGATTACAAGACGCATTGTCAGATATAGAAAAATATTGTATTCAAAACGACACAATTTGTATAGGTACCGGGCGAACGAGGGGTTTGGTCAGAGCGCGGCGGGTAGAAAGGGGCAGTAGAGAAAACCTTGCACTGCCACTGAGTACACTGAATGTATCAATCAAGTTATAGTGACTGTTGTGCATGCCTATAAGTGATATATTTACTGTAACGTTAGGTACGATTGGCCGGAGGGCCAGTCGTCAGTCACATTAAAAAAATAGAAAGGTAAACTGTATGAGTAAGAGTTGAGTTCCAGGCTTCAGAGTATCGTAGCTCGGGATGCTTGGACAGCAGGATACAGGATCGGCAAGGCAGTAGTGGAACAGGGCCGGCAGATGAAGTCGAGCACGAAGACGAGGCAGGTATTTCCCACGTCGTAGTGGATCATGCAGCCGTAGTCGGTTGGCAACTCTGTCCCAGTGGTATTTTACTAGCCACATTACACAGTATTGAAGACTCGTGATTGCCTATTGTTACTATCCTTGTAAATATGTCTTTGGTGTGCCATGCTCAATAAATACATAGTGTTCTGCAGAGTATAATAATATTCCTAGCTCGAACAATATGCGCAATTTTATATTCATCTAAATTTTAAAGTGATTTGAGCATAGAACAACAACTAGATTCTAATTGTTCTTCTTTGCTCAAATCACTCACGCACTCGGGATATAATAATATCCCAAAGTATTCTAACTAGCAACCCGCACTGGGCCCGCGTGATGGATTACGGCCCACTCCCTCTCATATTACGGTTGTCGCAACCCAGTGCTGGGCACGCCACGATTGCGGCGATAAGTCCCCTCTTTGAGGAGTGGCTGGAGAGACGCCACGGCGTCCTCACCTTCCGCCTGACGCAGGTCCTCACCGGACACGGCAGCTTTGGGAGGTTCCTGTGTCGGATAAGGCGGGAGGAAACGTCCGGGTGTCACCACTGTGTGGATCGCCCGGAGGACACGGTGGAGCATACGGTGGAGGTCTGCCCGGCTTGGGCAGAGCACCGCCGTGTCCTCGTGGAGGCGATCGGCGGCAGAGACCTCTCGCGTCCGGCCCTGGTTCAGGCCATGGTACGGAGCGAGAGGGCATGGGCAGCCGTCACCTCCTTCTGCGAAGCAGTAATGCTCGCGAAGGAGGAGGCGGGACGGTTGAGGGAAAGGCAAGTTTCGCGCCCTCTCGCCCCTAGCCGCCGCAGGAGACGCCCAGGGCGTCGGGAATCCCGGGCGGATTTCCGGCCACCGTAGGCGCGGGCTTGCGGACGGTGAGCAATGGGTAGCTCACCGTCCGGTAAGGACCAGGCCCGGGTCGACGGCGCGTTGTATTCCACGCGCGCCTCAAAGAGATGTCGTCAGCACATATAGTAGGGGTCCACTAGGGCCGATGCCTGCCGGGGTCGCGGGAAGGTACTTATGGGTCACCGAGGCCCCCGCAACACAGGCAACAGGAAGGAATACGGGTGGGTTTTAGTCAGTAAGAGTCTGACACACCCTCCCGCTCCGCCCAGAGCGGGAGAAGTTATTTGATGATTTCCCACCCTCAAAAAAAAAAAAACAAAAAAAAAAAAAAAAAAACTCCCTCTCACATAGAGGAGGCCTGTGTCCGAGCAGTGGGAACATTATAGGCTGATTATCTATGTATGTTATGTATTATATTTAGTAACCAGCACAAAAAGTATAGTTATTGCAAAAAATAACATTACAATATAGTAATGAATGACTGTTTATAAACTTGCCACGTGAATAATTCTGTTCGGTAATAATCATTACGGCACAATCATTTGTGATTACTATGTTCTTTTAACAAAAACAGTCTTGTAGTGTTAACAAAAGGCCGAGTCGTCACTTATATAGCACAAGACTTTCTTGTTGCATGTACAATATTCTCGTAACCGTTACGAGATTGTTTTTTTCGTGTAGGCTCACGCCCTATTACCTATATGGGCGAAATGTGGATTTACTGAGCTCTTCTCTGACTAACACCCTCGGAGAGAGAAGTCTGGCAGAGTATGATGCACTTCATACGTTTTATTCCCGATCGACATAAAAATAAAAAATTTAAACGAAAGTTTAGTACCGCCGTATAAAATTGCAGTAACAATATGACATTAATATAGCCATAAAACTCAATTAATACTCGTAAATAACATTGAAGGCCACGTTCACACCAAAGCGTATAGTCGGCCACCGACTGTGAGCGTGCAGCACAAAATGTATGAAAAAACAAATTCACCTGCTGACTGACTGTCCTTTGGTTTCCATTCGTTTTATATACCAACCTTTGGTGGTGTGCATGCGGGCATTTTCAAGGTATAGGTTATAATGTATTTTGGACGATTTTTTTTCATTGTTCTCTGCCAATCTGATGGCGTAATGAAACAAAAACAAATGAAAACTCTGATATTAGGCACTTAAGGAACCCGAGAATACGGAACCCGAAAAAAATCCACTGCAAAACAACAAGCACGTCCATAGTGGAAATTATTCATATCCATAAACAGGACAAAGTTCCTGACTATGTCTTGTTAAAGTTTATCCAGCTAGCTTAGCATGACGCTTTGTATTTCTACGAAGAATAGACACGGCTTTTTCTATACAAAGTGACATTTCGTTTCTCAATTTTTGACATCGCACCGTAGAAATCCTTCTACAATCTGTCAATTTGTCTTCCGTTTCTAACGATCTTTGACAGGTCGTTTTTTATGTAGAAGGATTTCTACGGTGCGATGAAATAGAAAGCCTCATGCTAAGCCTGCTGGTCCATTAAGTATACCTAATAATTTATTTGGTCTTTTACAATCTTCTTCTTAGCGTCATCATCTGCCTCGCCTTTTCCCAACTATGTTGGGCTCGGCTGCCAGTCTTATATTACCAGTATTTTACATGGAGCTACTGCCTATCTGACCTCCACAACCCAGTTACTGGGTAACACGATACCCCTTGGTAAGACTGGTTGTCAGACATTCGAGCTTCTGACGACCCGTAACGACTGTCAAAGATCTACAAATGACAGCCGGGACCAACGGCTTAACGTGCTTTCCGAGTCTTGGGTGTAAAGATGGTCCCCCATCCACGAACCAACCGCGACAAGCGTAGCTTAACCTGATCGATCGACCCGTCCCCGGCTGTTATTACTTAGCCACAAGCCCAATCTTCTTCTTAGCGTATCCATGGCAAAAACTTTGACCCAAAATTCCAAAGAGCTATGTCTATTCTTCGTAGAAATAGAAAGCGTCATACTAAGCCTGCAGGTACTTTGTTTGGACCTTAAATGAAGCGAACTAACACTAATGAACTCGTAAATGAAATGAAATTAAATGAAATGATGATGAAATGATTTTATTTTCTGTAAGTAGGTTTGTACAAACACTTTTACACGTCAATCATATTTAGAAAAAAACTAGATGAGCTCGGCGTTTCCTATCTAACTACTCTGAGAAGAAAGGCCAAAACAAACTCAGAGGATAATTTCAACAGTTAATTAGTAGGTAGGAAGAGATGTGATATACAATTAAATAGAGCACACAACTCAAAGGTAGCGCCTCAAGAGAGTCCCGAGAGTTCCGCTCTACCCCCGGTAATGACAAGACGTTCCCTTTTAGTTCTTATGTACTTACTGATAATTTGGCTGTTTCACTGTATACCCAACGCCCCTATTTAGTGATCACAGTGAACACCACATTGGTGACATAGATATTGTTGCAAAACCAAACCAAAGTTAGTTTAACGTTAGTTAGTTTCCAAATCAAACAATATTCGTAATGAAAGTGAACTATCGATACTACTGATATTTGTTTTAGGATAGTTCTCAATTACTGATAATGCAAACTGTGAATGTAATCAATATTCTGTAACAATATTTTGATTTAAAAGAGTGTCCGCTTTGAAATGGACAACTAGCATCATGTTTGTAACTGACCGACCCCTTCAGAACTAACATAACAAGCGCGAGAACGCTCTCTTTCTCGAAATGAAAATGAGTAAGCCATTTCTGATAGGGGCAATACCTGTGGGTTCACTGCACTAACATGCTAACCACGTCACAAACATGCTAACAGCTTCACCGACATGCCTAAGCACCCCTCGACATGCAATTTGCGTCACCAACATGCAAGCCGAATCACCGACATGCCAACCGCGCCCCCACATGTTAACTGCGTCACCAACATGCTAACTACGTCCCGTACATGCTAACTGCGTCACCAAACAGCTAACAGCGTCATTTACACGCTAACCGATTTTCGGCATGATAGCCGCGTCACCGACATACTCACCACGTTCCCGACATAACTGCGTCACCAACACGCTCACCAAGACACCGACATGTTAACAGTGTCCCCGATCTGCTAGCTATGTCACCGACAAGTGAACCGCGTCACCGACATGCTAATGTGACGTGTTCCATCAGACTAGCGTCGTGCAGCGGCCTGTGTACATTTGTTTGTGTACGCGTATATAATTATACACATATGCTATTCCAAAGTTTTAAGTTTTCGGTTCTGGCTCCAGTCCATATGAATGCCATTTTTTGTATTATAGTTTTGTCTACTCTTCTCGTCATCAAAATCGAGGACGACTAAATGACACAAGAATCGGTGATTATCTCGTGTTGAATTGTCAAAATTCGAGATAACTTAGGTGCCATGTTAGAGTTTGAACA
This sequence comes from Atethmia centrago, assembly GCA_905333075.3. Taxonomy (NCBI): domain Eukaryota; kingdom Metazoa; phylum Arthropoda; class Insecta; order Lepidoptera; family Noctuidae; genus Atethmia; species Atethmia centrago. The sequence goes on from HG995386.1 coordinate 23,691,139, forward strand.
GAAAACATCAAGTTTGACAGAATAAGTCGAGTATTTTGTAGGGCAGCGCTGTCTCAAAACGAGAAAATTAACAGAAATAGACAAGAATTACTCACGTGAGAGTGAGTAAGTGTCGTGTGTGTCATGTCAGCCCTGCTTGACATATCAAACGATCTGTAATTCATTTAATTAAAATAAATGCTTTGAGTATGAGTTTGGAATGATGTTCATTCTCTGCCAAGAAGTTTTTAACGTTTTAGATATTTTTAAAGGACCCGTTTGGTGGCCTACGATTGCTTGAAATAACGCGTCAAGATAATTTTGAAACTGCTTTTTCAGACATACAGAGTAGGTATATGTATGCAGATGATTAAAAAGTGATTCTTCTGTAAAGATAAACTGAATTAAATGTAATAAAGCCTCTGAACAAAACTAATTTAAAATTACCCGTTTTCAATTTGGGAGCAGAATGATACTCTTCCACTAGTGTTCTCAACCATCCTTTACAACATTTATAGTAATGAATTATTGGTACTAATTCATCATCATCATCATCATTCCAGCCGAAAGACGTCCACTGCTGGACATAGGCCTCCCCCAATATTGGGGGGGTTTGCCATAATCGCCACGCTTGGCAGGCGGGTTGGCGATTGGCAGTATGGTGTTAAAATGCATAGAGAACGCTGCTACCCATTCTCTAGTAAGTCCCTTAGTCGCCTTTTACGACACCCATGGGAAGAAAATGGGATGGTACTATTCTTTACGTCCGACACCACACGGAATGGTACTAATTACTATAAAAGAACAGTCGCCAGCACATCAAGTTTGTGGTAACTTGATGTGCTGGCGTCTGTACATTCTACAAACTGAAACTTATACCTGTTTGAGTTTGTAGTACCTACAAACTTGATTGTACGTAGATGTACAGTCCGATTCAAAATATTAGGCGGCTCGGAAAATACACGAGGCGAGTCGCTGTACCGTAACAAATTCACTTGTCAGCGGGGTGAGGGGTGCTGTACTGCGCAGCGAGTAGCGAGTTTGAATCGAGCTGTACCACGCACTTTCGTACTAAAGTCGGATTATTAATTCTCAGGAGTAGATAATCTGACATGTGCTAGCTGTCACTTTGCAAAAAAAAAATGGTCATATTTATTGTATTCCAGACTATTACACTTATTATTATATATTTATTTTACTCATATATTGTAAATCGATTAAGCTAAACGCTCAGCATTACAATACTACGGTGGAGGTCTGCCCGGCTTGGGCAGAGCACCGCAGTGTCCTCGTGGAGGCGATCGGCGGCAGAGACTTCTCGCGTCCAGCCCTGGTTCAGGCCATGGTACGGAGCGAGAGGGCATGAGCAGCCGTCTCCTCATTCTGCGAAGCAGTAATGCTCGCGAAGGAGGAGGCGGGACGGTTGAGGGTAAGGCATGTTTCGCGCCCTCTTGCCCCTAGCCGCCGCAGGAGACGCCCTGGGCGTCGGGAATCCCGGGCGGATTTCCGGCCACCGTAGGCGCGGGCTTGCGGACGGTGAGCAATGGGTAGCTCACCGTCCGGTAAGGACCAGGCCCGGGTCGACGGCGCGTTGTATTCCACGCGCGCCTCAAAGAGATGTCGTCAGCACAAATGTGGGGGTCCACTAGGGTCGATGCCTGCCGGGGTCGCGGGATAATACTTATGGGTCACCGAGGCCCCCGCAACATAGGCAACGGAAGGAATACGGGTGGGTTTTAGTCAGTAAGAGTCTGACACACCCTCCCGCTCCGCCCAGAGCGGGAGATGTTATTTGATGAATTCCCGTTCACAAAAAAAAAAAAGAATTACAATAAAATATGACCATTTTATTACACAAAGTGACAGCTAGCATAATTATGTCAGACTATTTCAGTGAATTAATAATTCGACTATTTACATCATGTACTCGTAGGTAACTAGGTAACTCTTTACAACATCAGAACTTCCCGTTCCTCGGTCCCAGATGTATCAACTAACACAGATCACTAAGCATGTTTTTTTTTTTCATCGAGTAGAAATTGAACTGTCAATAAACACTGGCCAGACTGTTTTCTTTGGCGTCAGATCAAAACTCTGCGTTTCGTTGTTCAATGTTTGGGCTAATACGGCAATCTATTTTTGTTTTGTCGATACCTTGTTTTTCGTTGAAGGTGAGGTGTCAAGATTGTTCACCTCTGGTTATTGATACTTACTTGCTCGGTGTCCCCAATAGAAGACCAAGGCAAAACCCTCTTCTCAGACAGGGAAGTGTAATTTTTGGTAAGTTTGTATTGTTTATGTCAACTGTCACTGTCATGTTTTGGCAGGCTGATAATGGTCGCAAAATAATGGCTTTAATCTGCGACGTTGTATTGTGCGTGTGGCTGTTGGGCCTGATTATCTTAGTCTTAGAAAAAAAAATACTAGAGCATAAAAAGTGATTTTATGTCGCCTACGCTCAACATAAACACGAACTTTAAGAGCATGAGAAGTGAAAAAAATATTATTTCATTATTCTAAAATTGAATGCCGCGACGAATAGAGAACGGATATTGAAACTGACTCGATACCGAATATCGATTTCAATTCCGAGTGCATTGAATCTATTCTAAGTAATCGAGTTGTTCAGTTTTATGAGCGCCCACATATTTGCGCAGTGCTCTGTTTATTGTGGCTGTCCGAGGTCAAGTTTTAATGGATGTATTTATAAAGGGAACATACCGCCAGTTTAAATTGAACTGTTTATCGTTATAAAATATCGTATCGATTTTTATTGTCCAGACAACATATTTTATCAAAGCTGATGTCCGAGTTAGCTCGTAACGGCAGTCCGCACGTCAATGTTATCCTAACCAGTATAAGCTGGCCTCGTATTCTATAGAAACTACGTACAACCCTCGGTCAGCTCAAGATCAAAGTGCTACCACAGACATGCTCGACTGAACTAAAAATTCAGCAAGACTAAATAACAAATGCTCCTAATTTATTTTATTCATGTTACTCTGACAAACAACTAACCAACTACTAATTAACATTAAGCCCGCATAGGCACGGGCGCTTTTAAAGTGAAACTTTTTCCCATCGTCTCAATTTTTTTCGTCCATCTATCGCATGTCGCATTACAGCCGGCCGCGGAATAGGGGTCAAGTGAAAGGCGCTCGGTAGAGCAGCCAAGGCCAATATGGCGGCGCCCATGGCGCGCATCAGCTAACCTTGTAGCATTTATATTCTCGCTCATTCGATTAAGAGCTCCGCGGTATTAGAGTGTTTTGATCAGTGTATTGATGTAAGCGTTGTTGATCACTTGATCTTGATAGAGAACGATACAGCGATACAGTCGAATAAACCGGTCAACGAGGTAAAAACCAAGAATAGTTCGAAAATATTCGACGAAAAAAGTTTCACTTGCATCGTGGTTTCATAAAACCACACAACGTTATTTTTTAACGCAAAGTTTTTGACCGTACTCTCATTTTCAACTCTCGGCGTGGAACCGAGCGTTGAGAATTCAACAGAGTGCATCCCTAGAGCGTTGAAAAAGTGCATAATTTTATATTCAACTCACGCCGCTAAGCCGAGCGTTGAAAATCCAGAGCGTGAAAAAGAACGCCCGTGCGAACGTAGGCTTACTAATACCCGAAACAATAACATGGTTTTCATAGCAACTAACATTTTATTAGGTTCTTTTAACATGCTATTAAAAGTGATTTAAACAAGGCTGCGAGACGTAATAAAAATAAAAACATATCTGCGGTTTGTAACTGCGACGGACAGAGGAAGAAGTAAATAAATAACGGATCATCTTACATAAACTAAAATGTTTTATGTGACTAATAGTTTAAAATAAGAGCACTGTGTCCCTTCTGTTGTTTGTATGGTGAAGGTAACTCATCGCACTCACGCATCGTTGTCAAAAGGAAAAGTGCCCAAAAGGCTGGCAGCATTGCCATGTTGTATGGCAATGCTGCGGGAAGCGTGAATGCAATTTGAAAACATTGTAAAAGATAATTATTATTAAAAGAGTACCGTGGAGTTTCTTGCCAGTTCTTCTCCATAAGAAACGACCAATTGGATCCGTGCACCTAGCTTCTGACGTTTCATAAGTGCCCATGTAGGTTTATGTGAAATAAAATAATTTGATTGATTTTGATTTTTGAAGAGTAGATCAACTGCTACTAAGGGGGTACTCGGACCTCATAGCCCCAGTATTTCAAACCCAAATGGCTCGAACACACTCGTAAGTCCCAATAAGATTGAAGTATTTGCGCCGTTTGAAATTTTCCATACCTGCAGCAGCCGCTCCAGCACAGCCTGCCGTGCTAGGAAGATGGGATGGCGCAAGGGTGTCAACACAATGTTGCATCACACACCAAAGGCCTACCTAACTTCGAAGGCATTGTCATTCCATCTGTTCCTATCGTCGTGTGCCAAGCCATTGGGTTCTAAAATAGCTGGCACCTCGGCGGCGGTGACAAGAACACGACGGATGATTTCATTGATGCTGGCGTGCCGTGCTATCCGGCCTGCGCTCTTGCTGCAGGATGGTGTCCGAGGCAGTCGCCAATGCCAGCGATGCATGTAAAGTCAAGAAAACAAAAATTGACTACCAACTTAAAATGTCCGTATATTCGAATCACTACTTATTTTACGATTGTATGAAAGGGCTATAAACACGGCAAATTGACGTACTATACGTACAGCCAGGGAAACTAACTGTCAAGTAAACAATTTGCTTGTCCCCATTACACATCGAGACGTCTCCGTACCTCGCAAAAAAAAACGTAATATAGTTGGTCACGACTGTCATTCGTAGATCTTTAACAGTCTTTATGGGTAGTCAGAAGCCCAAAAGTCTGACAACCAGTCTTATTAAGAGGTCGACAATAGCTGAAGCGTGGTCACTGTCGGACTGCATAGAATAGAAAGAGAAGCGCGATGACACAACGCTGGTAATTTATTGCAAAATATGAAGCAATTATCGATTTACAAAAAGCTATAGTTTGTATAAAAAAAATAAAACACTATTATGCTAATATGTTTCTTGTAAAATAATTTGACAAAAAATCAGAATGATTGCATGTATGTATACAGGTTGAAATTGAAAACTTGCGACAAACTGAAATGGGACATTGTATACATCATTATTAACAACTTTTACTAAGGGACCAAAGCTGTAATCCCAAAAAAAAAAACTGCTTTTCCTACATTTTGATGAGGTATTGCGAACATAAATGTAGGGGACAGCAGTTTTTTTTTTTGGGATTGTAGCTTTGGTCCCTTAGTAAAAGTTGTTCATAATGATGAGTACAATCTCCCATTTCGATTTGTCGCATGTTTTCAATGTCACCCTGTATATGCATACGCATGCGCTTGATTGCATGTATGTATGTGTATTAGTATGATTTTTAATCGTTAAAATACATTTTTAGAGGTATCTTCGTGAGTGTTTTTTATCGTATCAAATTAGTTATATTATGTTTTCAACACACTATCTACCTAGCATACAAGAATATCATATAATAAGAATATCACATATTTTTCTGATTTTCTTTACTGCAGTGGATCATATACTTTAAGGCATTATAATACTTATCAAAGTTGGTTGGGTAGTTTAGGTCCTGTAGTCCCGTTAAGTGATATCATGTTACCCAGTAATTGGGTAGTGAAGGTCAGATAGGCAGTCGCTCCATGTAAAATACTGATATTCAGCTGCATCCGGGTAGACTGGAACTCGACCAGACCCCAACATGGTTGGGAAAACGCTAGGCAGATTTATTTTTTTGTACTGTCGAACAAGCTCTTCTATATTATAAAAACAAAAATATTAACTGCCAATATTCATTGTGTGCGTAATAACTTTTTAAACTTATGTGTGGTATACTTTGGAGCGCAATGAAGGACTAATATTTCACTATGATGTAAAAGAATTAGACTTTTTTAGACTTATTAAACTACTTAGAACACTCACAGCAATCTCTTAAATGTCGCGTGATACACCATTGGTGCATAAGAACTTAGGTATCCGGCGTTCAACGGGTTAAAAGTAATTGCAAATTAACTGCCTTTATAATAATTACCTTGTTCGACTATACTTACGCGTACAGTCAACGACAAACGTCGGATACCACTGTTACTTTTGCACGTCATCTAAAATTCTAAAATAAGACATAATTATTGCTGTATTTCGTACTCAAATACGAGTACGAGTTCAAATTAGGTACTTTTTTTGTGTTTTATCCGATTTTAATTAAATATTTAGCTCAATAATAATTCAGATTTAAGAAACTGGAAACAAACGGTAACGACGACTGACAATCGGTATTTACAAGGCAGGTGTGAGTGGAAAGGTCGGGACCCGACGCCCTAGGAGGACATAATATTGGTGGTGATCTTCAGAAAAGTCGGGTGTGTAGTAGACCAGATAAACGAACGTAAGCGAAGCAAAAGGAGTATGTAAGGATCGTAGCAGGTGTCGTTCTGTAGTTTCTGCCTACTGGGAACAAGGTGTGAGATTATGAATGAATATATAGATACATACATAATCTCATCTCATCTCTCTCTCTGTACAAAAACAAGTAAACACTACTCGCTCGCCCCTTCAGGGGAGCGAGTGGGGGGTTATTGCAATTCTTTGCAAGAGGTATAATTATAAACTTAGCTAGTCTGGCAAACGAAAGATACTAGATTTCATGATGGATCGAAGATATGTCTGGATAACTCTTTAGGGAACACAACTTCGAATTCTATCCATCTTGAAATCTAGTATTGCAATAAGTCAACCTGTCATTTTGGGCATGAAATATTGGAGTCACGATCTACTAGGTTTCAAATATTCGCCACAAAGATTGGCATTCGATTAATCTCTGCTTCATTCCCACGGATAGATAAATGCTCTGTCACTGACAACGAATGATTATTTGGTATCTAGCCTATAATATCGTTCTCACTAATATTGGCTGTCCCGTTATGGTAGTTGTCGAAAAGACGTAAGTGCTACTGCTGGTTTTTCGCAATAGAAAATTCGCATTAGCAGGCCGGAGTCCAGTTTAATGCCCGTTTGATGACAATACACGAAAAAAAATATTTTCTACAATACTACAAGAACGCATCGTTATGTTAAGATAACGAGAATTTGTTTTTAGCAACGAGAAATATTTTAGCTGATACTGATCAAATTGTAAAGAGAACAATTTCATTCTAGTTACACTTAATGTAGTAAACTCTACTGACAAATAGTAATTATTATAAACATTTGTGTAGTAAACAATCTAGATCTATGCTCATGCTTATGATTACAAGACGCATTGTCAGATATAGAAAAATATTGTATTCAAAACGACACAATTTGTATAGGTACCGGGCGAACGAGGGGTTTGGTCAGAGCGCGGCGGGTAGAAAGGGGCAGTAGAGAAAACCTTGCACTGCCACTGAGTACACTGAATGTATCAATCAAGTTATAGTGACTGTTGTGCATGCCTATAAGTGATATATTTACTGTAACGTTAGGTACGATTGGCCGGAGGGCCAGTCGTCAGTCACATTAAAAAAATAGAAAGGTAAACTGTATGAGTAAGAGTTGAGTTCCAGGCTTCAGAGTATCGTAGCTCGGGATGCTTGGACAGCAGGATACAGGATCGGCAAGGCAGTAGTGGAACAGGGCCGGCAGATGAAGTCGAGCACGAAGACGAGGCAGGTATTTCCCACGTCGTAGTGGATCATGCAGCCGTAGTCGGTTGGCAACTCTGTCCCAGTGGTATTTTACTAGCCACATTACACAGTATTGAAGACTCGTGATTGCCTATTGTTACTATCCTTGTAAATATGTCTTTGGTGTGCCATGCTCAATAAATACATAGTGTTCTGCAGAGTATAATAATATTCCTAGCTCGAACAATATGCGCAATTTTATATTCATCTAAATTTTAAAGTGATTTGAGCATAGAACAACAACTAGATTCTAATTGTTCTTCTTTGCTCAAATCACTCACGCACTCGGGATATAATAATATCCCAAAGTATTCTAACTAGCAACCCGCACTGGGCCCGCGTGATGGATTACGGCCCACTCCCTCTCATATTACGGTTGTCGCAACCCAGTGCTGGGCACGCCACGATTGCGGCGATAAGTCCCCTCTTTGAGGAGTGGCTGGAGAGACGCCACGGCGTCCTCACCTTCCGCCTGACGCAGGTCCTCACCGGACACGGCAGCTTTGGGAGGTTCCTGTGTCGGATAAGGCGGGAGGAAACGTCCGGGTGTCACCACTGTGTGGATCGCCCGGAGGACACGGTGGAGCATACGGTGGAGGTCTGCCCGGCTTGGGCAGAGCACCGCCGTGTCCTCGTGGAGGCGATCGGCGGCAGAGACCTCTCGCGTCCGGCCCTGGTTCAGGCCATGGTACGGAGCGAGAGGGCATGGGCAGCCGTCACCTCCTTCTGCGAAGCAGTAATGCTCGCGAAGGAGGAGGCGGGACGGTTGAGGGAAAGGCAAGTTTCGCGCCCTCTCGCCCCTAGCCGCCGCAGGAGACGCCCAGGGCGTCGGGAATCCCGGGCGGATTTCCGGCCACCGTAGGCGCGGGCTTGCGGACGGTGAGCAATGGGTAGCTCACCGTCCGGTAAGGACCAGGCCCGGGTCGACGGCGCGTTGTATTCCACGCGCGCCTCAAAGAGATGTCGTCAGCACATATAGTAGGGGTCCACTAGGGCCGATGCCTGCCGGGGTCGCGGGAAGGTACTTATGGGTCACCGAGGCCCCCGCAACACAGGCAACAGGAAGGAATACGGGTGGGTTTTAGTCAGTAAGAGTCTGACACACCCTCCCGCTCCGCCCAGAGCGGGAGAAGTTATTTGATGATTTCCCACCCTCAAAAAAAAAAAAACAAAAAAAAAAAAAAAAAAACTCCCTCTCACATAGAGGAGGCCTGTGTCCGAGCAGTGGGAACATTATAGGCTGATTATCTATGTATGTTATGTATTATATTTAGTAACCAGCACAAAAAGTATAGTTATTGCAAAAAATAACATTACAATATAGTAATGAATGACTGTTTATAAACTTGCCACGTGAATAATTCTGTTCGGTAATAATCATTACGGCACAATCATTTGTGATTACTATGTTCTTTTAACAAAAACAGTCTTGTAGTGTTAACAAAAGGCCGAGTCGTCACTTATATAGCACAAGACTTTCTTGTTGCATGTACAATATTCTCGTAACCGTTACGAGATTGTTTTTTTCGTGTAGGCTCACGCCCTATTACCTATATGGGCGAAATGTGGATTTACTGAGCTCTTCTCTGACTAACACCCTCGGAGAGAGAAGTCTGGCAGAGTATGATGCACTTCATACGTTTTATTCCCGATCGACATAAAAATAAAAAATTTAAACGAAAGTTTAGTACCGCCGTATAAAATTGCAGTAACAATATGACATTAATATAGCCATAAAACTCAATTAATACTCGTAAATAACATTGAAGGCCACGTTCACACCAAAGCGTATAGTCGGCCACCGACTGTGAGCGTGCAGCACAAAATGTATGAAAAAACAAATTCACCTGCTGACTGACTGTCCTTTGGTTTCCATTCGTTTTATATACCAACCTTTGGTGGTGTGCATGCGGGCATTTTCAAGGTATAGGTTATAATGTATTTTGGACGATTTTTTTTCATTGTTCTCTGCCAATCTGATGGCGTAATGAAACAAAAACAAATGAAAACTCTGATATTAGGCACTTAAGGAACCCGAGAATACGGAACCCGAAAAAAATCCACTGCAAAACAACAAGCACGTCCATAGTGGAAATTATTCATATCCATAAACAGGACAAAGTTCCTGACTATGTCTTGTTAAAGTTTATCCAGCTAGCTTAGCATGACGCTTTGTATTTCTACGAAGAATAGACACGGCTTTTTCTATACAAAGTGACATTTCGTTTCTCAATTTTTGACATCGCACCGTAGAAATCCTTCTACAATCTGTCAATTTGTCTTCCGTTTCTAACGATCTTTGACAGGTCGTTTTTTATGTAGAAGGATTTCTACGGTGCGATGAAATAGAAAGCCTCATGCTAAGCCTGCTGGTCCATTAAGTATACCTAATAATTTATTTGGTCTTTTACAATCTTCTTCTTAGCGTCATCATCTGCCTCGCCTTTTCCCAACTATGTTGGGCTCGGCTGCCAGTCTTATATTACCAGTATTTTACATGGAGCTACTGCCTATCTGACCTCCACAACCCAGTTACTGGGTAACACGATACCCCTTGGTAAGACTGGTTGTCAGACATTCGAGCTTCTGACGACCCGTAACGACTGTCAAAGATCTACAAATGACAGCCGGGACCAACGGCTTAACGTGCTTTCCGAGTCTTGGGTGTAAAGATGGTCCCCCATCCACGAACCAACCGCGACAAGCGTAGCTTAACCTGATCGATCGACCCGTCCCCGGCTGTTATTACTTAGCCACAAGCCCAATCTTCTTCTTAGCGTATCCATGGCAAAAACTTTGACCCAAAATTCCAAAGAGCTATGTCTATTCTTCGTAGAAATAGAAAGCGTCATACTAAGCCTGCAGGTACTTTGTTTGGACCTTAAATGAAGCGAACTAACACTAATGAACTCGTAAATGAAATGAAATTAAATGAAATGATGATGAAATGATTTTATTTTCTGTAAGTAGGTTTGTACAAACACTTTTACACGTCAATCATATTTAGAAAAAAACTAGATGAGCTCGGCGTTTCCTATCTAACTACTCTGAGAAGAAAGGCCAAAACAAACTCAGAGGATAATTTCAACAGTTAATTAGTAGGTAGGAAGAGATGTGATATACAATTAAATAGAGCACACAACTCAAAGGTAGCGCCTCAAGAGAGTCCCGAGAGTTCCGCTCTACCCCCGGTAATGACAAGACGTTCCCTTTTAGTTCTTATGTACTTACTGATAATTTGGCTGTTTCACTGTATACCCAACGCCCCTATTTAGTGATCACAGTGAACACCACATTGGTGACATAGATATTGTTGCAAAACCAAACCAAAGTTAGTTTAACGTTAGTTAGTTTCCAAATCAAACAATATTCGTAATGAAAGTGAACTATCGATACTACTGATATTTGTTTTAGGATAGTTCTCAATTACTGATAATGCAAACTGTGAATGTAATCAATATTCTGTAACAATATTTTGATTTAAAAGAGTGTCCGCTTTGAAATGGACAACTAGCATCATGTTTGTAACTGACCGACCCCTTCAGAACTAACATAACAAGCGCGAGAACGCTCTCTTTCTCGAAATGAAAATGAGTAAGCCATTTCTGATAGGGGCAATACCTGTGGGTTCACTGCACTAACATGCTAACCACGTCACAAACATGCTAACAGCTTCACCGACATGCCTAAGCACCCCTCGACATGCAATTTGCGTCACCAACATGCAAGCCGAATCACCGACATGCCAACCGCGCCCCCACATGTTAACTGCGTCACCAACATGCTAACTACGTCCCGTACATGCTAACTGCGTCACCAAACAGCTAACAGCGTCATTTACACGCTAACCGATTTTCGGCATGATAGCCGCGTCACCGACATACTCACCACGTTCCCGACATAACTGCGTCACCAACACGCTCACCAAGACACCGACATGTTAACAGTGTCCCCGATCTGCTAGCTATGTCACCGACAAGTGAACCGCGTCACCGACATGCTAATGTGACGTGTTCCATCAGACTAGCGTCGTGCAGCGGCCTGTGTACATTTGTTTGTGTACGCGTATATAATTATACACATATGCTATTCCAAAGTTTTAAGTTTTCGGTTCTGGCTCCAGTCCATATGAATGCCATTTTTTGTATTATAGTTTTGTCTACTCTTCTCGTCATCAAAATCGAGGACGACTAAATGACACAAGAATCGGTGATTATCTCGTGTTGAATTGTCAAAATTCGAGATAACTTAGGTGCCATGTTAGAGTTTGAACAGAAAACATCAAGTTTGACAGAATAAGTCGAGTATTTTGTAGGGCAGCGCTGTCTCAAAACGAGAAAATTAACAGAAATAGACAAGAATTACTCACGTGAGAGTGAGTAAGTGTCGTGTGTGTCATGTCAGCCCTGCTTGACATATCAAACGATCTGTAATTCATTTAATTAAAATAAATGCTTTGAGTATGAGTTTGGAATGATGTTCATTCTCTGCCAAGAAGTTTTTAACGTTTTAGATATTTTTAAAGGACCCGTTTGGTGGCCTACGATTGCTTGAAATAACGCGTCAAGATAATTTTGAAACTGCTTTTTCAGACATACAGAGTAGGTATATGTATGCAGATGATTAAAAAGTGATTCTTCTGTAAAGATAAACTGAATTAAATGTAATAAAGCCTCTGAACAAAACTAATTTAAAATTACCCGTTTTCAATTTGGGAGCAGAATGATACTCTTCCACTAGTGTTCTCAACCATCCTTTACAACATTTATAGTAATGAATTATTGGTACTAATTCATCATCATCATCATCATTCCAGCCGAAAGACGTCCACTGCTGGACATAGGCCTCCCCCAATATTGGGGGGGTTTGCCATAATCGCCACGCTTGGCAGGCGGGTTGGCGATTGGCAGTATGGTGTTAAAATGCATAGAGAACGCTGCTACCCATTCTCTAGTAAGTCCCTTAGTCGCCTTTTACGACACCCATGGGAAGAAAATGGGATGGTACTATTCTTTACGTCCGACACCACACGGAATGGTACTAATTACTATAAAAGAACAGTCGCCAGCACATCAAGTTTGTGGTAACTTGATGTGCTGGCGTCTGTACATTCTACAAACTGAAACTTATACCTGTTTGAGTTTGTAGTACCTACAAACTTGATTGTACGTAGATGTACAGTCCGATTCAAAATATTAGGCGGCTCGGAAAATACACGAGGCGAGTCGCTGTACCGTAACAAATTCACTTGTCAGCGGGGTGAGGGGTGCTGTACTGCGCAGCGAGTAGCGAGTTTGAATCGAGCTGTACCACGCACTTTCGTACTAAAGTCGGATTATTAATTCTCAGGAGTAGATAATCTGACATGTGCTAGCTGTCACTTTGCAAAAAAAAAATGGTCATATTTATTGTATTCCAGACTATTACACTTATTATTATATATTTATTTTACTCATATATTGTAAATCGATTAAGCTAAACGCTCAGCATTACAATACTACGGTGGAGGTCTGCCCGGCTTGGGCAGAGCACCGCAGTGTCCTCGTGGAGGCGATCGGCGGCAGAGACTTCTCGCGTCCAGCCCTGGTTCAGGCCATGGTACGGAGCGAGAGGGCATGAGCAGCCGTCTCCTCATTCTGCGAAGCAGTAATGCTCGCGAAGGAGGAGGCGGGACGGTTGAGGGTAAGGCATGTTTCGCGCCCTCTTGCCCCTAGCCGCCGCAGGAGACGCCCTGGGCGTCGGGAATCCCGGGCGGATTTCCGGCCACCGTAGGCGCGGGCTTGCGGACGGTGAGCAATGGGTAGCTCACCGTCCGGTAAGGACCAGGCCCGGGTCGACGGCGCGTTGTATTCCACGCGCGCCTCAAAGAGATGTCGTCAGCACAAATGTGGGGGTCCACTAGGGTCGATGCCTGCCGGGGTCGCGGGATAATACTTATGGGTCACCGAGGCCCCCGCAACATAGGCAACGGAAGGAATACGGGTGGGTTTTAGTCAGTAAGAGTCTGACACACCCTCCCGCTCCGCCCAGAGCGGGAGATGTTATTTGATGAATTCCCGTTCACAAAAAAAAAAAAGAATTACAATAAAATATGACCATTTTATTACACAAAGTGACAGCTAGCATAATTATGTCAGACTATTTCAGTGAATTAATAATTCGACTATTTACATCATGTACTCGTAGGTAACTAGGTAACTCTTTACAACATCAGAACTTCCCGTTCCTCGGTCCCAGATGTATCAACTAACACAGATCACTAAGCATGTTTTTTTTTTTCATCGAGTAGAAATTGAACTGTCAATAAACACTGGCCAGACTGTTTTCTTTGGCGTCAGATCAAAACTCTGCGTTTCGTTGTTCAATGTTTGGGCTAATACGGCAATCTATTTTTGTTTTGTCGATACCTTGTTTTTCGTTGAAGGTGAGGTGTCAAGATTGTTCACCTCTGGTTATTGATACTTACTTGCTCGGTGTCCCCAATAGAAGACCAAGGCAAAACCCTCTTCTCAGACAGGGAAGTGTAATTTTTGGTAAGTTTGTATTGTTTATGTCAACTGTCACTGTCATGTTTTGGCAGGCTGATAATGGTCGCAAAATAATGGCTTTAATCTGCGACGTTGTATTGTGCGTGTGGCTGTTGGGCCTGATTATCTTAGTCTTAGAAAAAAAAATACTAGAGCATAAAAAGTGATTTTATGTCGCCTACGCTCAACATAAACACGAACTTTAAGAGCATGAGAAGTGAAAAAAATATTATTTCATTATTCTAAAATTGAATGCCGCGACGAATAGAGAACGGATATTGAAACTGACTCGATACCGAATATCGATTTCAATTCCGAGTGCATTGAATCTATTCTAAGTAATCGAGTTGTTCAGTTTTATGAGCGCCCACATATTTGCGCAGTGCTCTGTTTATTGTGGCTGTCCGAGGTCAAGTTTTAATGGATGTATTTATAAAGGGAACATACCGCCAGTTTAAATTGAACTGTTTATCGTTATAAAATATCGTATCGATTTTTATTGTCCAGACAACATATTTTATCAAAGCTGATGTCCGAGTTAGCTCGTAACGGCAGTCCGCACGTCAATGTTATCCTAACCAGTATAAGCTGGCCTCGTATTCTATAGAAACTACGTACAACCCTCGGTCAGCTCAAGATCAAAGTGCTACCACAGACATGCTCGACTGAACTAAAAATTCAGCAAGACTAAATAACAAATGCTCCTAATTTATTTTATTCATGTTACTCTGACAAACAACTAACCAACTACTAATTAACATTAAGCCCGCATAGGCACGGGCGCTTTTAAAGTGAAACTTTTTCCCATCGTCTCAATTTTTTTCGTCCATCTATCGCATGTCGCATTACAGCCGGCCGCGGAATAGGGGTCAAGTGAAAGGCGCTCGGTAGAGCAGCCAAGGCCAATATGGCGGCGCCCATGGCGCGCATCAGCTAACCTTGTAGCATTTATATTCTCGCTCATTCGATTAAGAGCTCCGCGGTATTAGAGTGTTTTGATCAGTGTATTGATGTAAGCGTTGTTGATCACTTGATCTTGATAGAGAACGATACAGCGATACAGTCGAATAAACCGGTCAACGAGGTAAAAACCAAGAATAGTTCGAAAATATTCGACGAAAAAAGTTTCACTTGCATCGTGGTTTCATAAAACCACACAACGTTATTTTTTAACGCAAAGTTTTTGACCGTACTCTCATTTTCAACTCTCGGCGTGGAACCGAGCGTTGAGAATTCAACAGAGTGCATCCCTAGAGCGTTGAAAAAGTGCATAATTTTATATTCAACTCACGCCGCTAAGCCGAGCGTTGAAAATCCAGAGCGTGAAAAAGAACGCCCGTGCGAACGTAGGCTTACTAATACCCGAAACAATAACATGGTTTTCATAGCAACTAACATTTTATTAGGTTCTTTTAACATGCTATTAAAAGTGATTTAAACAAGGCTGCGAGACGTAATAAAAATAAAAACATATCTGCGGTTTGTAACTGCGACGGACAGAGGAAGAAGTAAATAAATAACGGATCATCTTACATAAACTAAAATGTTTTATGTGACTAATAGTTTAAAATAAGAGCACTGTGTCCCTTCTGTTGTTTGTATGGTGAAGGTAACTCATCGCACTCACGCATCGTTGTCAAAAGGAAAAGTGCCCAAAAGGCTGGCAGCATTGCCATGTTGTATGGCAATGCTGCGGGAAGCGTGAATGCAATTTGAAAACATTGTAAAAGATAATTATTATTAAAAGAGTACCGTGGAGTTTCTTGCCAGTTCTTCTCCATAAGAAACGACCAATTGGATCCGTGCACCTAGCTTCTGACGTTTCATAAGTGCCCATGTAGGTTTATGTGAAATAAAATAATTTGATTGATTTTGATTTTTGAAGAGTAGATCAACTGCTACTAAGGGGGTACTCGGACCTCATAGCCCCAGTATTTCAAACCCAAATGGCTCGAACACACTCGTAAGTCCCAATAAGATTGAAGTATTTGCGCCGTTTGAAATTTTCCATACCTGCAGCAGCCGCTCCAGCACAGCCTGCCGTGCTAGGAAGATGGGATGGCGCAAGGGTGTCAACACAATGTTGCATCACACACCAAAGGCCTACCTAACTTCGAAGGCATTGTCATTCCATCTGTTCCTATCGTCGTGTGCCAAGCCATTGGGTTCTAAAATAGCTGGCACCTCGGCGGCGGTGACAAGAACACGACGGATGATTTCATTGATGCTGGCGTGCCGTGCTATCCGGCCTGCGCTCTTGCTGCAGGATGGTGTCCGAGGCAGTCGCCAATGCCAGCGATGCATGTAAAGTCAAGAAAACAAAAATTGACTACCAACTTAAAATGTCCGTATATTCGAATCACTACTTATTTTACGATTGTATGAAAGGGCTATAAACACGGCAAATTGACGTACTATACGTACAGCCAGGGAAACTAACTGTCAAGTAAACAATTTGCTTGTCCCCATTACACATCGAGACGTCTCCGTACCTCGCAAAAAAAAACGTAATATAGTTGGTCACGACTGTCATTCGTAGATCTTTAACAGTCTTTATGGGTAGTCAGAAGCCCAAAAGTCTGACAACCAGTCTTATTAAGAGGTCGACAATAGCTGAAGCGTGGTCACTGTCGGACTGCATAGAATAGAAAGAGAAGCGCGATGACACAACGCTGGTAATTTATTGCAAAATATGAAGCAATTATCGATTTACAAAAAGCTATAGTTTGTATAAAAAAAATAAAACACTATTATGCTAATATGTTTCTTGTAAAATAATTTGACAAAAAATCAGAATGATTGCATGTATGTATACAGGTTGAAATTGAAAACTTGCGACAAACTGAAATGGGACATTGTATACATCATTATTAACAACTTTTACTAAGGGACCAAAGCTGTAATCCCAAAAAAAAAAACTGCTTTTCCTACATTTTGATGAGGTATTGCGAACATAAATGTAGGGGACAGCAGTTTTTTTTTTTGGGATTGTAGCTTTGGTCCCTTAGTAAAAGTTGTTCATAATGATGAGTACAATCTCCCATTTCGATTTGTCGCATGTTTTCAATGTCACCCTGTATATGCATACGCATGCGCTTGATTGCATGTATGTATGTGTATTAGTATGATTTTTAATCGTTAAAATACATTTTTAGAGGTATCTTCGTGAGTGTTTTTTATCGTATCAAATTAGTTATATTATGTTTTCAACACACTATCTACCTAGCATACAAGAATATCATATAATAAGAATATCACATATTTTTCTGATTTTCTTTACTGCAGTGGATCATATACTTTAAGGCATTATAATACTTATCAAAGTTGGTTGGGTAGTTTAGGTCCTGTAGTCCCGTTAAGTGATATCATGTTACCCAGTAATTGGGTAGTGAAGGTCAGATAGGCAGTCGCTCCATGTAAAATACTGATATTCAGCTGCATCCGGGTAGACTGGAACTCGACCAGACCCCAACATGGTTGGGAAAACGCTAGGCAGATTTATTTTTTTGTACTGTCGAACAAGCTCTTCTATATTATAAAAACAAAAATATTAACTGCCAATATTCATTGTGTGCGTAATAACTTTTTAAACTTATGTGTGGTATACTTTGGAGCGCAATGAAGGACTAATATTTCACTATGATGTAAAAGAATTAGACTTTTTTAGACTTATTAAACTACTTAGAACACTCACAGCAATCTCTTAAATGTCGCGTGATACACCATTGGTGCATAAGAACTTAGGTATCCGGCGTTCAACGGGTTAAAAGTAATTGCAAATTAACTGCCTTTATAATAATTACCTTGTTCGACTATACTTACGCGTACAGTCAACGACAAACGTCGGATACCACTGTTACTTTTGCACGTCATCTAAAATTCTAAAATAAGACATAATTATTGCTGTATTTCGTACTCAAATACGAGTACGAGTTCAAATTAGGTACTTTTTTTGTGTTTTATCCGATTTTAATTAAATATTTAGCTCAATAATAATTCAGATTTAAGAAACTGGAAACAAACGGTAACGACGACTGACAATCGGTATTTACAAGGCAGGTGTGAGTGGAAAGGTCGGGACCCGACGCCCTAGGAGGACATAATATTGGTGGTGATCTTCAGAAAAGTCGGGTGTGTAGTAGACCAGATAAACGAACGTAAGCGAAGCAAAAGGAGTATGTAAGGATCGTAGCAGGTGTCGTTCTGTAGTTTCTGCCTACTGGGAACAAGGTGTGAGATTATGAATGAATATATAGATACATACATAATCTCATCTCATCTCTCTCTCTGTACAAAAACAAGTAAACACTACTCGCTCGCCCCTTCAGGGGAGCGAGTGGGGGGTTATTGCAATTCTTTGCAAGAGGTATAATTATAAACTTAGCTAGTCTGGCAAACGAAAGATACTAGATTTCATGATGGATCGAAGATATGTCTGGATAACTCTTTAGGGAACACAACTTCGAATTCTATCCATCTTGAAATCTAGTATTGCAATAAGTCAACCTGTCATTTTGGGCATGAAATATTGGAGTCACGATCTACTAGGTTTCAAATATTCGCCACAAAGATTGGCATTCGATTAATCTCTGCTTCATTCCCACGGATAGATAAATGCTCTGTCACTGACAACGAATGATTATTTGGTATCTAGCCTATAATATCGTTCTCACTAATATTGGCTGTCCCGTTATGGTAGTTGTCGAAAAGACGTAAGTGCTACTGCTGGTTTTTCGCAATAGAAAATTCGCATTAGCAGGCCGGAGTCCAGTTTAATGCCCGTTTGATGACAATACACGAAAAAAAATATTTTCTACAATACTACAAGAACGCATCGTTATGTTAAGATAACGAGAATTTGTTTTTAGCAACGAGAAATATTTTAGCTGATACTGATCAAATTGTAAAGAGAACAATTTCATTCTAGTTACACTTAATGTAGTAAACTCTACTGACAAATAGTAATTATTATAAACATTTGTGTAGTAAACAATCTAGATCTATGCTCATGCTTATGATTACAAGACGCATTGTCAGATATAGAAAAATATTGTATTCAAAACGACACAATTTGTATAGGTACCGGGCGAACGAGGGGTTTGGTCAGAGCGCGGCGGGTAGAAAGGGGCAGTAGAGAAAACCTTGCACTGCCACTGAGTACACTGAATGTATCAATCAAGTTATAGTGACTGTTGTGCATGCCTATAAGTGATATATTTACTGTAACGTTAGGTACGATTGGCCGGAGGGCCAGTCGTCAGTCACATTAAAAAAATAGAAAGGTAAACTGTATGAGTAAGAGTTGAGTTCCAGGCTTCAGAGTATCGTAGCTCGGGATGCTTGGACAGCAGGATACAGGATCGGCAAGGCAGTAGTGGAACAGGGCCGGCAGATGAAGTCGAGCACGAAGACGAGGCAGGTATTTCCCACGTCGTAGTGGATCATGCAGCCGTAGTCGGTTGGCAACTCTGTCCCAGTGGTATTTTACTAGCCACATTACACAGTATTGAAGACTCGTGATTGCCTATTGTTACTATCCTTGTAAATATGTCTTTGGTGTGCCATGCTCAATAAATACATAGTGTTCTGCAGAGTATAATAATATTCCTAGCTCGAACAATATGCGCAATTTTATATTCATCTAAATTTTAAAGTGATTTGAGCATAGAACAACAACTAGATTCTAATTGTTCTTCTTTGCTCAAATCACTCACGCACTCGGGATATAATAATATCCCAAAGTATTCTAACTAGCAACCCGCACTGGGCCCGCGTGATGGATTACGGCCCACTCCCTCTCATATTACGGTTGTCGCAACCCAGTGCTGGGCACGCCACGATTGCGGCGATAAGTCCCCTCTTTGAGGAGTGGCTGGAGAGACGCCACGGCGTCCTCACCTTCCGCCTGACGCAGGTCCTCACCGGACACGGCAGCTTTGGGAGGTTCCTGTGTCGGATAAGGCGGGAGGAAACGTCCGGGTGTCACCACTGTGTGGATCGCCCGGAGGACACGGTGGAGCATACGGTGGAGGTCTGCCCGGCTTGGGCAGAGCACCGCCGTGTCCTCGTGGAGGCGATCGGCGGCAGAGACCTCTCGCGTCCGGCCCTGGTTCAGGCCATGGTACGGAGCGAGAGGGCATGGGCAGCCGTCACCTCCTTCTGCGAAGCAGTAATGCTCGCGAAGGAGGAGGCGGGACGGTTGAGGGAAAGGCAAGTTTCGCGCCCTCTCGCCCCTAGCCGCCGCAGGAGACGCCCAGGGCGTCGGGAATCCCGGGCGGATTTCCGGCCACCGTAGGCGCGGGCTTGCGGACGGTGAGCAATGGGTAGCTCACCGTCCGGTAAGGACCAGGCCCGGGTCGACGGCGCGTTGTATTCCACGCGCGCCTCAAAGAGATGTCGTCAGCACATATAGTAGGGGTCCACTAGGGCCGATGCCTGCCGGGGTCGCGGGAAGGTACTTATGGGTCACCGAGGCCCCCGCAACACAGGCAACAGGAAGGAATACGGGTGGGTTTTAGTCAGTAAGAGTCTGACACACCCTCCCGCTCCGCCCAGAGCGGGAGAAGTTATTTGATGATTTCCCACCCTCAAAAAAAAAAAAACAAAAAAAAAAAAAAAAAAACTCCCTCTCACATAGAGGAGGCCTGTGTCCGAGCAGTGGGAACATTATAGGCTGATTATCTATGTATGTTATGTATTATATTTAGTAACCAGCACAAAAAGTATAGTTATTGCAAAAAATAACATTACAATATAGTAATGAATGACTGTTTATAAACTTGCCACGTGAATAATTCTGTTCGGTAATAATCATTACGGCACAATCATTTGTGATTACTATGTTCTTTTAACAAAAACAGTCTTGTAGTGTTAACAAAAGGCCGAGTCGTCACTTATATAGCACAAGACTTTCTTGTTGCATGTACAATATTCTCGTAACCGTTACGAGATTGTTTTTTTCGTGTAGGCTCACGCCCTATTACCTATATGGGCGAAATGTGGATTTACTGAGCTCTTCTCTGACTAACACCCTCGGAGAGAGAAGTCTGGCAGAGTATGATGCACTTCATACGTTTTATTCCCGATCGACATAAAAATAAAAAATTTAAACGAAAGTTTAGTACCGCCGTATAAAATTGCAGTAACAATATGACATTAATATAGCCATAAAACTCAATTAATACTCGTAAATAACATTGAAGGCCACGTTCACACCAAAGCGTATAGTCGGCCACCGACTGTGAGCGTGCAGCACAAAATGTATGAAAAAACAAATTCACCTGCTGACTGACTGTCCTTTGGTTTCCATTCGTTTTATATACCAACCTTTGGTGGTGTGCATGCGGGCATTTTCAAGGTATAGGTTATAATGTATTTTGGACGATTTTTTTTCATTGTTCTCTGCCAATCTGATGGCGTAATGAAACAAAAACAAATGAAAACTCTGATATTAGGCACTTAAGGAACCCGAGAATACGGAACCCGAAAAAAATCCACTGCAAAACAACAAGCACGTCCATAGTGGAAATTATTCATATCCATAAACAGGACAAAGTTCCTGACTATGTCTTGTTAAAGTTTATCCAGCTAGCTTAGCATGACGCTTTGTATTTCTACGAAGAATAGACACGGCTTTTTCTATACAAAGTGACATTTCGTTTCTCAATTTTTGACATCGCACCGTAGAAATCCTTCTACAATCTGTCAATTTGTCTTCCGTTTCTAACGATCTTTGACAGGTCGTTTTTTATGTAGAAGGATTTCTACGGTGCGATGAAATAGAAAGCCTCATGCTAAGCCTGCTGGTCCATTAAGTATACCTAATAATTTATTTGGTCTTTTACAATCTTCTTCTTAGCGTCATCATCTGCCTCGCCTTTTCCCAACTATGTTGGGCTCGGCTGCCAGTCTTATATTACCAGTATTTTACATGGAGCTACTGCCTATCTGACCTCCACAACCCAGTTACTGGGTAACACGATACCCCTTGGTAAGACTGGTTGTCAGACATTCGAGCTTCTGACGACCCGTAACGACTGTCAAAGATCTACAAATGACAGCCGGGACCAACGGCTTAACGTGCTTTCCGAGTCTTGGGTGTAAAGATGGTCCCCCATCCACGAACCAACCGCGACAAGCGTAGCTTAACCTGATCGATCGACCCGTCCCCGGCTGTTATTACTTAGCCACAAGCCCAATCTTCTTCTTAGCGTATCCATGGCAAAAACTTTGACCCAAAATTCCAAAGAGCTATGTCTATTCTTCGTAGAAATAGAAAGCGTCATACTAAGCCTGCAGGTACTTTGTTTGGACCTTAAATGAAGCGAACTAACACTAATGAACTCGTAAATGAAATGAAATTAAATGAAATGATGATGAAATGATTTTATTTTCTGTAAGTAGGTTTGTACAAACACTTTTACACGTCAATCATATTTAGAAAAAAACTAGATGAGCTCGGCGTTTCCTATCTAACTACTCTGAGAAGAAAGGCCAAAACAAACTCAGAGGATAATTTCAACAGTTAATTAGTAGGTAGGAAGAGATGTGATATACAATTAAATAGAGCACACAACTCAAAGGTAGCGCCTCAAGAGAGTCCCGAGAGTTCCGCTCTACCCCCGGTAATGACAAGACGTTCCCTTTTAGTTCTTATGTACTTACTGATAATTTGGCTGTTTCACTGTATACCCAACGCCCCTATTTAGTGATCACAGTGAACACCACATTGGTGACATAGATATTGTTGCAAAACCAAACCAAAGTTAGTTTAACGTTAGTTAGTTTCCAAATCAAACAATATTCGTAATGAAAGTGAACTATCGATACTACTGATATTTGTTTTAGGATAGTTCTCAATTACTGATAATGCAAACTGTGAATGTAATCAATATTCTGTAACAATATTTTGATTTAAAAGAGTGTCCGCTTTGAAATGGACAACTAGCATCATGTTTGTAACTGACCGACCCCTTCAGAACTAACATAACAAGCGCGAGAACGCTCTCTTTCTCGAAATGAAAATGAGTAAGCCATTTCTGATAGGGGCAATACCTGTGGGTTCACTGCACTAACATGCTAACCACGTCACAAACATGCTAACAGCTTCACCGACATGCCTAAGCACCCCTCGACATGCAATTTGCGTCACCAACATGCAAGCCGAATCACCGACATGCCAACCGCGCCCCCACATGTTAACTGCGTCACCAACATGCTAACTACGTCCCGTACATGCTAACTGCGTCACCAAACAGCTAACAGCGTCATTTACACGCTAACCGATTTTCGGCATGATAGCCGCGTCACCGACATACTCACCACGTTCCCGACATAACTGCGTCACCAACACGCTCACCAAGACACCGACATGTTAACAGTGTCCCCGATCTGCTAGCTATGTCACCGACAAGTGAACCGCGTCACCGACATGCTAATGTGACGTGTTCCATCAGACTAGCGTCGTGCAGCGGCCTGTGTACATTTGTTTGTGTACGCGTATATAATTATACACATATGCTATTCCAAAGTTTTAAGTTTTCGGTTCTGGCTCCAGTCCATATGAATGCCATTTTTTGTATTATAGTTTTGTCTACTCTTCTCGTCATCAAAATCGAGGACGACTAAATGACACAAGAATCGGTGATTATCTCGTGTTGAATTGTCAAAATTCGAGATAACTTAGGTGCCATGTTAGAGTTTGAACAGAAAACATCAAGTTTGACAGAATAAGTCGAGTATTTTGTAGGGCAGCGCTGTCTCAAAACGAGAAAATTAACAGAAATAGACAAGAATTACTCACGTGAGAGTGAGTAAGTGTCGTGTGTGTCATGTCAGCCCTGCTTGACATATCAAACGATCTGTAATTCATTTAATTAAAATAAATGCTTTGAGTATGAGTTTGGAATGATGTTCATTCTCTGCCAAGAAGTTTTTAACGTTTTAGATATTTTTAAAGGACCCGTTTGGTGGCCTACGATTGCTTGAAATAACGCGTCAAGATAATTTTGAAACTGCTTTTTCAGACATACAGAGTAGGTATATGTATGCAGATGATTAAAAAGTGATTCTTCTGTAAAGATAAACTGAATTAAATGTAATAAAGCCTCTGAACAAAACTAATTTAAAATTACCCGTTTTCAATTTGGGAGCAGAATGATACTCTTCCACTAGTGTTCTCAACCATCCTTTACAACATTTATAGTAATGAATTATTGGTACTAATTCATCATCATCATCATCATTCCAGCCGAAAGACGTCCACTGCTGGACATAGGCCTCCCCCAATATTGGGGGGGTTTGCCATAATCGCCACGCTTGGCAGGCGGGTTGGCGATTGGCAGTATGGTGTTAAAATGCATAGAGAACGCTGCTACCCATTCTCTAGTAAGTCCCTTAGTCGCCTTTTACGACACCCATGGGAAGAAAATGGGATGGTACTATTCTTTACGTCCGACACCACACGGAATGGTACTAATTACTATAAAAGAACAGTCGCCAGCACATCAAGTTTGTGGTAACTTGATGTGCTGGCGTCTGTACATTCTACAAACTGAAACTTATACCTGTTTGAGTTTGTAGTACCTACAAACTTGATTGTACGTAGATGTACAGTCCGATTCAAAATATTAGGCGGCTCGGAAAATACACGAGGCGAGTCGCTGTACCGTAACAAATTCACTTGTCAGCGGGGTGAGGGGTGCTGTACTGCGCAGCGAGTAGCGAGTTTGAATCGAGCTGTACCACGCACTTTCGTACTAAAGTCGGATTATTAATTCACTGGAGTAGATAATCTGACATGTGCTAGCTGTCACTTTGCAAAAAAAAAATGGTCATATTTATTGTATTCCAGACTATTACACTTATTATTATATATTTATTTTACTCATATATTGTAAATCGATTAAGCTAAACGCTCAGCATTACAATACTACGGTGGAGGTCTGCCCGGCTTGGGCAGAGCACCGCAGTGTCCTCGTGGAGGCGATCGGCGGCAGAGACTTCTCGCGTCCAGCCCTGGTTCAGGCCATGGTACGGAGCGAGAGGGCATGAGCAGCCGTCTCCTCATTCTGCGAAGCAGTAATGCTCGCGAAGGAGGAGGCGGGACGGTTGAGGGTAAGGCATGTTTCGCGCCCTCTTGCCCCTAGCCGCCGCAGGAGACGCCCTGGGCGTCGGGAATCCCGGGCGGATTTCCGGCCACCGTAGGCGCGGGCTTGCGGACGGTGAGCAATGGGTAGCTCACCGTCCGGTAAGGACCAGGCCCGGGTCGACGGCGCGTTGTATTCCACGCGCGCCTCAAAGAGATGTCGTCAGCACAAATGTGGGGGTCCACTAGGGTCGATGCCTGCCGGGGTCGCGGGATAATACTTATGGGTCACCGAGGCCCCCGCAACATAGGCAACGGAAGGAATACGGGTGGGTTTTAGTCAGTAAGAGTCTGACACACCCTCCCGCTCCGCCCAGAGCGGGAGATGTTATTTGATGAATTCCCGTTCACAAAAAAAAAAAAGAATTACAATAAAATATGACCATTTTATTACACAAAGTGACAGCTAGCATAATTATGTCAGACTATTTCAGTGAATTAATAATTCGACTATTTACATCATGTACTCGTAGGTAACTAGGTAACTCTTTACAACATCAGAACTTCCCGTTCCTCGGTCCCAGATGTATCAACTAACACAGATCACTAAGCATGTTTTTTTTTTCATCGAGTAGAAATTGAACTGTCAATAAACACTGGCCAGACTGTTTTCTTTGGCGTCAGATCAAAACTCTGCGTTTCGTTGTTCAATGTTTGGGCTAATACGGCAATCTATTTTTGTTTTGTCGATACCTTGTTTTTCGTTGAAGGTGAGGTGTCAAGATTGTTCACCTCTGGTTATTGATACTTACTTGCTCGGTGTCCCCAATAGAAGACCAAGGCAAAACCCTCTTCTCAGACAGGGAAGTGTAATTTTTGGTAAGTTTGTATTGTTTATGTCAACTGTCACTGTCATGTTTTGGCAGGCTGATAATGGTCGCAAAATAATGGCTTTAATCTGCGACGTTGTATTGTGCGTGTGGCTGTTGGGCCTGATTATCTTAGTCTTAGAAAAAAAAATACTAGAGCATAAAAAGTGATTTTATGTCGCCTACGCTCAACATAAACACGAACTTTAAGAGCATGAGAAGTGAAAAAAATATTATTTCATTATTCTAAAATTGAATGCCGCGACGAATAGAGAACGGATATTGAAACTGACTCGATACCGAATATCGATTTCAATTCCGAGTGCATTGAATCTATTCTAAGTAATCGAGTTGTTCAGTTTTATGAGCGCCCACATATTTGCGCAGTGCTCTGTTTATTGTGGCTGTCCGAGGTCAAGTTTTAATGGATGTATTTATAAAGGGAACATACCGCCAGTTTAAATTGAACTGTTTATCGTTATAAAATATCGTATCGATTTTTATTGTCCAGACAACATATTTTATCAAAGCTGTTTCGGAAAATTTGCGACTCGTAAACCGTCAATTAGTATGAGTTATTTTCCTAAACACAACATGCAACACACAACATAATTATGTGGCTCCAAATGACTTCTATTTCCCGACTAGAAAGCGGTCCACACGGTACCTAATGAACAGCACACAGTACTTAATAAATAACACACACTATTTTCAAGCAAAAGGCTAACAATCTAAGCCAATTTGCAGCAAAAACTGCACATATTAAATAACACGGTGCAACTACGTAAACGCATAAAATATATTGTAAATAAAATGATTTGTATAAAAACACATATCTCTTGGTTGTTGATTTGCTCACGTTAAATTCCATTCGTAAGAACGCCTCATTTTTGAGGCAAAGCGAAGCGGAGGTGTGGCGCAGACATTTTTGTGACATTCTACTTTTTTAGTCTGTACATGAAACGAGTTCTTTTTTGTTAAATACTGGCTGTAATATTTGGTCGCATCTTTTAAAACAAAAGCTAGTTGAAAAGACTGGTATAATATACAATGTCTAATTTTTGTTGGTAAAACTGCAGCTGTGGTGGATGGATGGTTTAGTTACCTTGAAATTATTACATACGTAGTCTGGTCATTTATTTAACTTTACATTTTGTCACATATGGAAAGTTAAATAAATGACACAACGAGTTACGCACTACAACCATTTATATATATCAAATGAAAGGTTATAAAATACAGATTTGAACCACATTAAAATTACTCGAAATGTCTTCCTCTTGCTTCTATACAAGCCTTCAATCTGCAAGGCCAGTCATCAATCGAAGCACGCACGACGTTCATGTCAATATCGGCGACTGCTTTAATCAGGGATGCTTTTAGTGACTCCAAGTTGCGATGAGGTTTAGCGCAGACCTTCTCCTCTAAGTGCTGCCATGTTTTGTAATCCAAGGGATTCAAGTCTGGGCTGGATGAGGGCCAATCCTCATGCCTGATAAAGTCGATTCCACGGGTCGTGAGCCAGTTTTGTGTACTTTTCGCCTTATGAGCCGGCGCAGAATCCTGCTGGAATACCCAGGGCCTGTTTTCGAACATTATTTGTGAAAGAGGTTCTCCAATGTTTGTTAGGACTTGTTTTGATATACGAGGGCACTGGTTTTCACTCCTTTTTCAAAAATGGATATATGTATATCTGAATTAAAGTTATATTTATTATTATTGTATGGTTTAACTCCAAACATTCAACATAGGCATATACCATTTATTTAGTTTCACATAAATATAATATTATTGTTTGAGTACTAAAGAACGTCAA
Organism: Atethmia centrago; assembly: GCA_905333075.3. NCBI lineage: Eukaryota > Metazoa > Arthropoda > Insecta > Lepidoptera > Noctuidae > Atethmia > Atethmia centrago. Next base: position 23,719,123 of record HG995386.1, read on the forward strand.
TATTTACGTAGTAGCAACTGATATTATTTACATTGTACTAAAGGATCTTCTTGTGAAATGTGCGGTTGCTTGTACAGACTGAGGGATTTAAGGGTCGGGTAATCGCCGTTGACCTTGACCATACAAATGCCCGTCGCGCGAACGCCGCACCGCCCGCCGCGCCGTTCGGTTTCATAGAAAATTAGGAAATATTTATTTTTAATAACAAAACTATGAATATTTTTTAAAAAAATCACAAATAGAATTATAGATAATAAAATATATATTCATACAAGAAAAACCATGAAAATATCGAAAGTAATATCGTTGTTTATGCTTCACGTAGACATTACTTCCTGAATTTATTTCATAAATTGCTTTACTTAAATATTCACATATAGAATTGATATAGGTTTTAGCGTTCAAGTTTAACATAAATACATGTTTTGCGTAACTTACTTGTATTATATGAAGACGTAATAACAAATTTAAAAGTCACTAAAATCATACATCTGCGCCTTAAGCGAGATAGATACAGTAAATGAAATTATTTATTTATCAGCACAGCCATTTCATACAAATGTCAAAGATATTCAAAATACAACTGTCGTGCAACTATGACAGTTGTGATTCGAATATAGGTACCGAAGGAATATACGGACAATAAAATTTAAGTTGGTCGTAAAGATAAACAATTAATTTCCCTGATTTTCCATTATTACTAGAGATCGGATATTCGGATGCATATTCACCTAAAGTTGAGATGTTGGTTATTATGGAATGCGCTTTTGTATCGCAAAATCCCGCGGCTCTGGGAATACAAATTTAGGTTTCTGACTATAGAATCGAATGTATATTAACTTACTTTCAAATGTTAGCTTATATGGAATGCACTTTTGTATCGATCGTAAAAATCCCGCCCGCCATTCCCGAATCGACAAATTTTATGTTTTTTTCTGACTACATATGTAATTGGATGCATATGTACCTACCTAATATTATGATGTAAAGTAGGTAGAAACATTAATTTTAAATAAACATGCAATCCATAATCCCGGGTTTTTTTAATAAATATTTTTGTAGAAGTCGCTTGCATACTATACACCGGACTAGTTATGCATTCCCGTTGTTCGTGGCCTCTTTAAACAAAAAATATTTTTAAGAAGCCGCTTCCATACTTTAATAGCTAAAAAATAACTTTAGGTAAATATGCATCCGAATATCCGATCTCTGATTATTACCTACCTATGTTAATTCTTAGCTGTCGATACGGGTATTCAGAAGCTCGAAAGTCTGACAACCAGAATTTTCAAGTAACTGAGAGAAAACAAAAAAAGAAAATATTTATTTGGGAAACGCACTGGAAACACAACAATAAAAAAACCGGCCAAGTGCGTGTCGGATCACGCACAATAAAGGGTCGGAACCCTTCACTGTGCGAGATCCGACACGCACGTAGTTGGGAAGTTGGGATGAATTTATCCCAAAAACAAACTTAACATTGTAGTTGAAAAACATGTTCTCCCATACATCGATATATGCCACGGTCAATTCTCCAACTGCAAATTTAAGTTGGTCGACTATAACTCGTTAACTTGTAAAGCCTACTTAGCCGTGATAGTTTTCCTTTTAATTTCATTATATGTACTACTGCAATGATTTTTTTCACATCTCCATAAACAACCATTTAGCTGGCAGGGGGGGGGGGACACTTGACTAACAAAAATTAGCAATTTAATGCTTAATATTACACAAGCGGATTCTTGAATGGAAAAGTTGTGTTGACAACCTCGCAATATTTTTGAACAGACTATACAAAAAAAAAAATTGTGTACCTCCCTTGGTACCCTAAAAAAAATATTTTTAAGATTTTATTTTAGCACTTTGTCGATGTGATTAATAATTATGTACGAGTATACCTATGTCAAATTACAACTTTCTAGTACTAAGCGTCTCTGAGCTACAGCGGGGACAGACAGACAGACAGACATACAGACATACGGGACATGGCGAAACTATAAGGGTTCATTGTTTACTACGGAACCCTAGAATGGGGGAGGTTATGCACTCAGCGAGTTAAGACATTACATATTTTCACACCTGTTTTTCGCGAATGGTTTCCCCAGTTATGTTTAAGTTCCATGTATTAGGAGCCGAGCCTATTGCTATCGACCGGGCACAAATTTAGACACCGGGCAAAACATTTTAGGTAATTTTAATCGGGATCTTTAGGATTATTTTGAGTGTTTTTCAGACAACCATCCAAGACACACTTTTATTCAAATTTTAGTAATATTTTGCTTGTTCCTTTTGCAAAGTTCTTTCGTTTACTCCTTCGCTTCGCCGACTCTACCCATTACACAATCGACAGTTCATATTACGGTGTTCCGACAATATTAGATATCGACGAAATAAACAACACGTTTCGTGAAAACAGACATGCAGTTTCAAACCACTTGAGATACATCATCGATACAGATACATCGGGAACGAGCAAACTTTCCTAAACTCATAAATCTTGTAACCCGATTGTTTAACAAATGTATGCGGTGCCAAGAAAATAATGACGGAGTTGGTCTACCTGATATCTGCTATTGAATGTTTTGGGTTACATCTAACTAATTTGTTGCCCGTGACTTCTTTCACAAACAAAAACCATAGTAAACTAAAACATCCTCATTATCATCAGCCTACGACAGTCGGGTAGCTCACCGTCCGGTAAGAACCAGGCCCGGGTCGACGGCGCGTTGTATTCCACGCGCGCCTCAAAGAGATGTCGTCAGCACAAATGTAGGGGTCCACTAGGGCCGATGTCTGCCGGGGTCGCGGGAAGGTACTAAAGGGTCACCAAGGCCCCTGGCAACACAGGCAACAGGAATACGGGTGGGTTTTAGTCAGTAAGAGTCTGACACACCCACCCGCTCCGCCCTGAGCGGGAGAAGTTATTTGATGATTTCCCACCCAAAAAAAAAAAAAGCCTACGACAGTCCATTGCTGGACATAGGCCTCCCCAATTGCACGCCATTCAACTCGGAGTCTTTGGGGCGCGCGGTTTGCAACTCCATTATAACGGATGAGCACCTTATTGCATTATAATAGAGTTGCAAACCGCGTGGCCCAAGACTCCTATTCGGTGTCAGTGGGGACTGAAGGGTTCGGGAGTGCGACTCTTATTCGAAGTGAATGGGGAGTTACCGGTAAGTTTGTTTTTGGGATTAATTCATCCCAAGTAATGCCAACTACGGAGCCCTTCATTGTGCGTGGTCCGACACTTGGGTTTTTTATATGATACTAGCTGCGCCCCGCGGTTTCACCCGCATAAAGCTCGATCCCTTGAGAATTAAAGAAAAATGTTAAGGGTGGACAACCCTTATCACTAAGGGGTATGAAAAATAGATGTTAGCCGATTCTCAGACCTACTCAATATGCTCACAAAATTTCATGAGAATCGGTCAAGCCGTTTTGGAGGAGTACGGGAACGAACATTGTGACACGAGAATTTTATATATAAGACTAGCTGACCCGGCAAACGTTGTTTTGCCATATAAATGATTTTTAAGTAATTTCTAGGTATGAAAAATAGATGTTAGCCGATTCTCAGACCTACTCAATATGCTCACAAAATTTCATGACAATCGGTCAAGCCGTTTCGGAGGAGTACGGGAACGAACATTGTGACACGAGAATTTTATATATAAGATAATATGCAACATCAGAATAAATTGTCTTTTACAATATTTAATACAACTAACTTATTACACTAGCTTCTAAATTAAATGACTAAATATCGAGATATGCAAATAAATACAAAAAAAAAAAACAAAAAATAAACACTGAGACATTCGCTAAATCGTTTTTTTTTTTTTGGACCAGCCAATATTGATCAGCCAGTACCAACGTCAATAAACTTCCAGTGTTTTTACGACATCTAGTCATGATATTAGATCTAAATCAAAGTAGTTTTCAGCCCATCTGAGATGTCTCCAAGGAGTTGGTTTCATATCGAGACTAGCACGCTAATCGCGTAACACACTATCAATCACAATTTGAATGATTTTGAAATATATTGCTAATCCATTGCTTCATATGTTCGAAAAATATGTCTGCTAACAACGTAAATAACGCAATGAATTTTGTTGAACTTTAAAAAAAAGAGTTTTTGAGTTAAAAAAAAAAAAAATATTGATAAAAACAAGTATAAACAACATTTTTTTATTGGATCCTTCTCTTTAGGCTTTATAGGAGAGTCCGCTTTTCCTTAGCAAGACGTGTTATATAAAAAGCAAAACGTATATTTTTTATGCTAAAACTAAATAAATTAACATTAACTTAAATTAAATCAAATGTGTGTATGAGTGGGTGTAAGTATGTGTGTGAGTATATGTGAGTTAAAGTGTAGCCTGGTGTGACTGAGAGTACATGAGTGTGAGGGTGTGTATGTGTCAAGGTTTCAGAAGTGTTTCGGTATCATTGTAGGTAAGCGTTTGTATCCATTCCAATATTATTTTTTTTACTATCATAGTAGTTTTTGGTATAAATGTAGATGTATTTATTTATTTTATTATATAGCGTTACAGATCGTTTACTAAATAGCATACAGGCAAGCAGATAACATGTGATATGCAATTACCGCTAAGGTCATGCTGCCACGCTCAAAGAAATTAATCCTTGCCTTGTTTATATAGACTGAAAACGCGACTCGTGCCTTATTTACTAAAACTTAATAAAATTGAATGAGAATAATGAATATGGGTCTAAACAAATTAATTAATTTATCTATAAGTTGCTAAGTCGTATGCTAATTGCTCTTGTGATGTAACCACTGAGGTAGGTAGAAAATTATAAATAGACATATTATCCTCATACTGAAAACATACTTCATACAACGAAATCGTCCTTTTCATTACTCATTCCAGAATGACAGCACGGCATGATCTTTTCGCTTGTCTATTTTCACTGAGAGCACAAAAACAAACAAATCGAACCATTATCTTCATTCACTACAGAACGGAGAATTTTTCATCAATCTCCATGACATTTTGTTTAGGTACATAATTCGGACTTTCAAACATTTCAAGCAATTTACGCTTATTGCTAACAACATTTCCAAGCGAGTTTCCTTCCGTTCACGTAATGATCACATAGATTTGGTTTTTTTTTTCAATTGTTTGGATGTTACAAAATTTTTGAACGTCGAACGGAGAAAGAGTTCTTACCTAAGGAAGAACCCTTTTTTGTTTTTTTTTTCTTTTGTTTTGCTTTAGTTTTTATTTTCTTTCTTTTTTCTTTCTTTCTTTTTTTTCTTTTTAATTTTTTTTTCGACTCATGTAAGTCAAAAGCCTCTTCCGATACAGAGGAGTGATTATCTATCACCACTTTGCCTCAACAGTTAAGGAAAACATCTTAAGGTAAACGCACCAGGGAAGCCCGTGAAATTCATTATTTTCTTACGTTTTATAAATTGTCTAATGATTGATGAATTATAATATGTGAGTTAAAGTGTAGCCTGGTGTGACGTGAAAAGCTGGCGGCTTTCTCGCGAAACGCATCAGCATTGCAATTCAGCGAGGAAATGCCGCCAGCATCCTCGGTACAATGCCCCGAGGGCCTTTTTTAAGCTTAACTTAGTTTTAATTTAATTTAGTTAATGGTAATAATCATCTTGTAATTTGGTTACGTAAATAAATATATTTAATTCTGTTATTAAGTTACATATTTGTCACAGTCGCAAATCATATTTGGATCAACTTACAACCTTGACCTGCAAATTGCAAAAAAAAAGCAAATGAGAAAATTTGAATTCCGCGCTTTACCTTAGCGGATCCCCTTTGAGAAAACCCTGACCTGGTTTGTGCGGTTGACCAAATCACTGCGGTTTGACCTAAATTGCAGTGATCTACATTGGTGAAGTTAATCAATGCTCGCTGCAACCCCTTACCTATGGGAAGAGGTCGTGGCATCCAATTACAGGTTGATGACTTTTATATGAGAAAACCCCTCGGTTTACTAAACGTACCTTAAGGATTATTGGTACCTACACCTAAATGATTTAACCCTATATAAAAGTCATGAAATATTCAGGTTTCTATCGTATGGTACAGCGACGTATCCAAAACGGAGAACCCTATGTAGATACCTACATAAAATAACGCCTGAATTCCCTTGTTAAGTGCTGAAATCTTCAGTAAGGACTCATTTATACTGGGACTGTTCCACGGACGCGTGCTGACGATTCTGCCTAGTAACATAACAGTAATATAACAGTAAAACACAATAGTAATTAACTATGATTAACGAAACAATCGACACCTTCGCCTTAGTAAAGAACTGAGCAGTAGTTTTTTTTTACTTACATCCATACGCACGTTACCCTACCTACATACATAAACTGTTTGAAACATGGGTAATGTTTCAAACAGTTGCGTCCCTTTTTGCTGTCGGGTACAAAGAAGTTGATTCTCGCCTCCTCGACTCGACTCGTTTCCTAGGATTGCTTGATGGATGCTGGAACTTTCTGGGTATAAATAAATCCTAATACTCTGCTACATATACATAGTCAACGTATACCTACGTTGTACTGAGGTTATAAGTCGAGCTTATTATTCTATGCTTACGTCAGTCTGCTACACTTCAGGAATTAATTAGGAAGACTTACAGAGCTTTCGATTTAGCCTAAGACGTTGAAGGCAGGTCGATACGACTTAGAAGTTACATCAATGAATTTTAACTCCTAAACTTTCCACTTTTTCCTACTTTTTATATAAGAATATAGATAGTTTTCTCCATCATCATCATCTGCCTAGCCTTTTCCCAACTATGTTGGGGTCGGCTGCCAGTCTTACCGGATACAGCTGAGTACCAGTATTTTACATGGAGTGACTGCCTATCTGACCTCCACAACCCAGTTACTGGGTAACACGATACCCCTTGCTAAGATTGTTAGATAGTTTTCTCCATGTTAGTCATTATGATAAATGATACAAATGATTAAACTGATATTTTTATTTCTGTAAATTGGTTCGAAAAAACACTATTACACGTCAAAAAATTACTTAGGTTTTAAAAAAAAGATAAGAAAGAATATGAAAAGAAAGACCAAAACAAACTCAGACGTCATGGTCAGGCCATATGAGAACCATGCAATTATCTTGTCTGAGATGGTCTTTAGAGGAAAGAACCATACAGATCTAAGTGAACCTGTCCAGTCAGTGCACGCATTTGCCAGTAATCGTGTAGCTCAGCTCAGAACTTAGAGAGCACAACGACTCGACGAACAATACCAAAGAAATTATATTTAGGTAGGCCGCATAAATTACGCAAACTGCCAGATTATCACTAAAATAATAACAAAAATAATACCCAAACAGTCCTCAAATTTACAATAATAATAAATGAAGTCTACTACTTAAAGTCTGACGAGCCCGTGTGGCTTTAGAGTTTTGACTTTACCGTCGATTTCTGCATTACTCCAACGTGATAATACTGCCAGCCTTTTGGGCACTTTTCCCATTGACAGCGATGCCGACGAATGTTTTGATGCCCAAAGAGCTCCTCCCTTCTTGTACATTCTTCTTAATGTACATAATATATTTGACAGAGAAGATACGTCTCTCTCGTTATCATCAGCCATAGTTTAACTACTGTGGGCGTATAATGGGAAGTGTTGGTTATTGCACAATAGAAATACCGTTTGCAGTTTAATTCAAATTATAATTTACGATCAAATAATCACACTACACACACACTGCTATTCACACACTGTAGGTACACGACACAACTTTAAGGAACGCGCGACAGTTTCTAAACGTGTTCACTCCATGACCACCTCCGACAAACTGCCCTTAGCTCCGGTCGAGCGTTATGTTGTAGACTCTGTCGAGCGCCGCTTGGTGGCGCTGGCATCCCGATTAGTCAAACGAGTGACTAACGTATTTCCGACATATATATATTTTAGTGTTAGCTTATAATAATATATTCTAGGCTGAAGGCGTTCAGATTTGGTCCCTTAATAAAAGTTGTTTATATTCATGACTAAATATCGTACCCCTTGAAAGGATGACAATGAATTCAAAGTCAGCAAATAGGACCGCCCTATAAAACTTATGAGATAAATATATAGAAAATATTTATTTCGTGCAACGACAAAAATACGTTTCACATTTTAGATTAATTAAGATCGTGTGAAAAAACTCCGACTCCAGTTCCGGAGTCGATCTTTGATCCGTCAGTGTATACTCTCGTCTCTTTCGGGCCGGACTAGTCACACCGTTCTTCTGTGAGTATAATGTTGTAATGCTTGTGACAACACCAACCCGCACTGGACCCGCGTGGTAGATTGCGGCCCACTCCTTCTCATAGAGGAGGCCTGTGTCCCAGAAGTGGGAATATTATAGGCTGATTACGCTACGCTTTTTAAAGTAGTGTAGTTTCGGGGCTTTGTCGCAGGGCTCTGGAGTTTTTCGAGATTCTTTGGACTGTGCTCAGGTCCGTCCTGACTAGTGAGCCATATGTGATAATTGGCCGGATGACTGTGGTGTATAGCTAGTAAGTAACCTTGGGGCTAATCCCCCAGGTTCGGCCAAGCAGTCGCTTGCACTGCCATACAATATCGCATAAAAAGCATATCCCATGCTTACTTTTGTAGTAAGGTAGTTGGTATGTTTTGCCCAATTCAGCTGGTTGTCCAAAACGATGCCCAAGTAGTTGGTTTCAGTTTATAGTCTTAGAGGTTAGTTCCAAAGAATCGCGGTAGTTGTAGCGTCGTCAACTTCCTCTTTTTTGTGAAGAGAATCAGTTCGGTTTTTGTAGGGTTCACCGATAGTTGGTGTTTATTACCCCAATCTTCTACTATTTTCATAGCTTGGCGCTTTAGGTTGCATAGGGTGTTTTGGTGTGTGCCATTTATTATTATGGTTATGTCATCGGCGTAGCCTACGGTGAAGTAACCTTTGTCATTGAGTGTTTTGATGAGGCTGTCTACAACCAGGTTCCATAAAGTGGCGAGAAGACGCCCTCTTGCGGGCAGGCATTCGCCACGATGACCATTGTAGTGTCATATACTGTGACTAGTACGGCTCTCAGTTTGAGCATATTGGTGATCGAGCCATTCAATCTTGGAGGCCATGTTGTTTAGCGTGAATTCTGTTGATCTGCCTGTGGAGTACGCATACTGTTGTTTATGAATTGCCTCGGATGTGTTTATCACAGAGTCCTTCGAGGGTTTTTAGTAGAAAAGATGTGAGGCTATTAGGCCTATAAGCCTTGGGCTGTGTGTAGTCAGTTTTGCCAGGTTTGGGTATGGTCCGACATGTGCTGGCACGAGCCTTCTTTGTGTTGAGGTTTGTCGCGTTTCCTGTAGCAAGCGTTAGGTCTATGATCGTTTGTCCTCGTACTGTGACACAAGTGAGTTCCGAGCCGCGGTTTACGATGTTAAGATTAGTAGAGAATAAATAGGTGGATAGTACCTTTCCTCTCCTCTCTGGAATTCGGTGCGTCACTGCCCTAGAGCGGGTGGTGAGCGTTTGAGTCAGTGTCGATGATCAGGTCTAGATTGGCGCACTCGCAGTACTGTAATGGCAAAAATGTCATTTGGTTTAAATATGTTTTTATTTGTATTATTTTATTAATACCATAGATTCTTTTATATTTTGTAAATATGAGAACGTTGTAGGTACTGTAGAATTGTAGACCATTTATTTTTTGTTAAGTTACTTCTTGACAGGCCTACACTGTCCTCCTATTAACACTGTAATTTAAAAACTTTGTAAACCCCAATTATTTTTAAATAGTAACCGTGGAGTTTCTTAACAGCTCTTCTCCATAAGAAATGACCAATCGGAACCGTGCACCTAGCTTCTGACGTTTCATAAGTGCCTAAGTAGGTTTATGTGAAATAAAATATTTTGATTTTGAGGTCGGCCATCTCTTTCGGCGGGCAATTTGCGTCTTCGCCTGGTATGTATACCGAGGCCAGTACAACATCTGGAGCATTACCTTCAGTTCGGAGCCTGACAACTGTCACGTCTTTTTTTTTTTGGGTAGGAAATCATCAAATGATTTCTCTCGCTGTGGGCGGAGTGGGAGGGTGTGTCAGACTCTTACTGACTAAAACCCACTCATATTCCTTCCGCTGCCTATGTTGCGGGGGCCTCGGTGACCCATTAGTACCTTCCCGCGACCCCGGCAGGCATCGGCCCTAGTGGACCCTATATTTGTGCTGACGACATCTCTTTGAGGCGTGCGTGGAATATAACGCGCCATCAACCTGGGCCTGGTCCTTACCGGGCCGTGGCCCGTGGCCGTGGCCCGGTAAGGACCAGGCTCACCAGCTACCCATTGCTCACCGTCCGCAAGCCTGCGCCTACGGTAGCCGGAAATCCGCCCGGGATTCCCGACGCCCAGGGCGTCTCCTGCGGCAGCAAGGGGCGAGAGGGCGCGAAATTTGCCTTTCCCTCAACCGTCCCGCCTCCTCCTTCGAGACTCCGGCAGGAGGCATTTGGATCCCCTAGATTGGGTAGGAGCCACTTCAATACAGCCCCTGTCCGCTCCAGTTTGGGAGCCCAACGTCGGAAATGCTCCACGAAGTTCCACCGGCTGTCGAGGACGAGTCCCAGGTACTTCATCGTCGACTCGACGCCGATGGAAACCCCTCCTACCGTTATTTGGGACCCTGATGGTGGCGCGTTCCAGGGACCATGAAAACACATGGCCTCGGACTTGTGCAAGGCCACCTCGAGTCCCAATTGCCGGATCCTTTCGACGATTGTCGCAACCCCGCATGCCGCTACTTCGGCCGCCGCCTGGTGCGACCTCCCCTGCACCAGGATCAACGTGTCGTCAGCGTAACACACTACGCTGGCGCCGCTATGAGGTCGGCGCGCAGCACCCAGTCGTATCCGATGTCCCACAGATGCGACCCCAGGACCGATCTCTGTGGGACACCGCACGACATCTCTTGCCGGTTTCACACTCCCTGGTAACCGGGGTAGCTGTCAGGTCTCAGGACCAGAATTGAGTGAGTGGTGCGATAGGGATTTCTTTAGGTATGTAAGCACAGGTTCTTGGTTTGTCTGAGTTGTGTGTGTTGAAGATTAGCTTCCTAGGACTCAAATGTTACCGAGGCCGCATATTCTGTTGTTCCTAATCCACGGGTCTTCGATCAGTACGATGATTCGGGCCTTTACCTCCAGTGCCCTGCGTAGGCTAGCCGTGGCAGTCTGGCAATGTTGGAGTTTGGTTTGGATGATGTTGAGTGGAGTTAGTCGGAGATGGATCCATCGGAAAGTCTCTCTACTACCTTCTCTCTGTACTGGTCGACCTGTCGTTTGCCCAGCGACGAGGCGAGTAGTTGTTCGTTCCAGCCAGGTGATGAGGGTGGTATGGTATCGCTGTCGTCGGCCATTGCTGTTCGGACCATGACCTCCTCCAGTTGGATAATGTCCTTGTCGTTCGTCTGTGTCGGTGTCGGTTGTAACGTCTTCGTGTCCGTGCTGTCGATCTGGGTGTCAGATGGTCAGGGCCTCAAGTCTGCTATTACAATAGTGTCAGAATGGTTTATAATCGATTTTATAATTGTTGATTTTGACAAGTTTGGTAATCTACTAATATAATGGCGTCATTAATGAGGATTGGATTTCTGACACTATTTCCATTCTGACACTATTGTAATAGCAGACTTGAGGCCCAGGTAGTAGGCCAGCAGCGAACGTACATATATCGACCCGAGCAGGTAGGATATCCGTCACTCCCGGGCTAGGACCTTATCAACTTCCTCCGATGGTACACCCAGGGTCAAATAGGTCCCGCAGTTTACGCCAACGACGGTAGTTTCCCTATAAAGCGACCATCTGGATATGTCATACTCGTACCAAGTATTCTGACAGATAACAGTACTTTGGAGCTGGGCTACATCACCTTTGTAACGAGAGATGAGTAGTGAGGCTCGAACTTGGGTGGGCACGTCAGGTTGTCTCAGTACCGTCAGTGTGAGGTCTGTGGCCTTCGGCCTCTTCCTTACTCTAGGGGGGTCTCTAGGGGGGGGGGGGGGGGGCAGATTGTTCTAGGTTCCACTCTGCTCAGGAGGAGTGTAGGTACGCGCGGGCAACGAAGGACATCCTTCTGGCCGCAGCAATCTGCTTCCCCATTCACTAATTGATGTGTATCGCGACGGTTGACAAGCAAGAGAGGGATGCTATGCAATTCCTTCAAACATTTCTGCTACAGATATAAACTGCACTCAGCAGGTGATTTATATGATAGGTAGGTACATATATTTGGAAACATTCAAAAGGTAGGAAAGGTAGGAAATTCGCACAATACGAATAAAACAAGCAAATCACCCAAATTCCAAAACCACTTCCTCGGTGGGATCACCTAAATAAAAGCATAATTCTTCGTGGGAACTAGAGGTATAGAAACTAAGTAAAATTCCGGTTAATTTTTCCTTATAACTGCCTCCTAACAGAAATAAATCGCCTTGATTAACGATCTCTGTTATTTACTGGCAACTGTTTGCTACGTCTGATTTATGGCAACACTAAACAATGACAATAATAACGCCAATCGTTAATTGTTTCAAGCTACTGTTTTATTGTGTGTTTTATTGAACTTTTGTTAGCAGTATATATTTTTATCCACGTCCAAGTTCGCTCTTCGTTTAACTCAATGACATAACATCACAACTGTATTTCTTAAAAGTAGGTAGTAGGTAGGGTTCCATATTCGACAATAAGTTCTAGTACGTACTTTTTTTATAACTTCTTTCGATAGTTACTTAGGTAGGCATCAATTAATTATATATTAAGACGCTGCGCAACGCCTAAACCGCGGTCACTGTGATATTGCATAGAAAAGAAAGAGAAGCGCGATGACACAACGCTTGTAATTTATTGCAAAATATGAAGCAATTATCTATTTACTCAAAATTGAGTTGAGCAATCGAAAATAAAAAGCAACCAAGTTCTGCATTCAAATTCAAAAAATTAACATATATTTTATCCGCTACCATAAACTATACAGATTTGGCATTTTTTTTTCTTAAGAGAAGCCTATTTTGGTGTTACGAAATTTCGTGTTACGTTTCACCAATCTGTACGTTTCAGATTAACACTACATTTTCATAAACATACTCAGTCGAAATGAAAGTTGACCTTTTCATCAAAAATGTATGTGGATTTAGGAATTCTTATGACATTTCGATCAGAACGCCTTTTTTGCTTTAAAAGACGATGACATATTCAATTTCAACTACAATATAGTTGTGATTCTGTAGCTTACCTGCAAATAAAATACAATGGCTACCATTTTGACAGCTCAACAACGTTTATCGTGGAACGAGTTTTTTGTTGACATGACAGGTTTCAGAAACTAACGTCACGCAGTAAAACTTTTTGAACTGTCAAAAGACAAGGACTTTGTTGCTTTACATGATTAAAACAAAGTCGTACCCTGTGTTACCTAATTTTACGACATACTTAAACCTAGCCAAATAACAAATCTTTCTTGATTTTTTACTAGCTGTTGCCCGCAACTTCGTCTGCGATCCAGGATGAAAAGGCATATGGCCTTCTCATGCCATGATCTACCCATGTGCCAAATTTCACCCAAATCCGTTCAGCCGTTTTAGCGTGAAAGCGTTACAAACAAACTCACTTTCGCATTTATATAATACTAGCTGCGCTCCGCGGTTGTACCGCATAAGTCTCGATTCTGTGAGAATATCGGGGTTTAAAGTATCCTATGTCATAGGAAATAGGATACCCAGATGATGGTCTACCCATGTGCCAAATTTCATACATATCGGTGCAGCCGTTTTACCGTGAAAGTGTAACAAACAAACACACTTTCGCATTTATAATATTAGAGGATCAGTTAGAATTTACTTACTTAGTTTATGAAATACAGTCAGAAAAGTGCCGTACAGCATAGACCTGAGGTTTTCTAAGCAATATTCCCATCGGTATAACATTTTTAAGCAAATAAAACATATCAGAAAAACAGATCAAATACTTTCTCCGCCAATGTAATTGTAATTTGGCAATTTCTTTTTATAGTTTCCATTTCTCGTTGTGTTCAGTTGTTGAATGCTCTTCTCATTCATTCGTCTTTAGTTTAAGTTACTAATAATAGTGTTTTAAGTGTTACTAACAATGTATGGATGTATTAGTTGTCCGAAATAAAATATTTTATTTTTATTGAAAAATTTTTTTAATTGGTTTTGGAATTTTCGTATGAATTATTGAAAGGACACGACAACGTCTGTCTGGTCAGCTACTTCATAACATCTATAGATTCGTTATTTACGTCATCTAATGTATTGAACCTCATATAATATGACGTAAACATTAATATTGGAACTGGTATATTTGTAATATCGAATGTCAATACAAATATCGGGGATATGACGCATGCTTTCACATCGCATATTACTTACTCACAATACAATTGAGTTTGTAAACGGAAATACATAACATAGGTAGTATCGGTCGATCTGAATTTCAGAAAGTCTTTTTTAGGGTTCCCTAGTAAACAAGGAACCTTTATAGTTTCGCCATGTCCGTCTGTCTGTCTGTCGCCGCTGTAGCTCATAGACGCTTTTTTTTATTTTTTGGGTGGGTAATCATCAAATAACTTCTCCCGCTCTGGGCGGAGCGGGAGGGTGTGTCAGACTCTTACTGACTAAAACCCACCCATATTCCTTCCATTGCCTGTGTTGCCAGGGGCCTCGGTAACCCTTTTGGACTGCCACGCGACCCCGAAGCACAGAGACGCTTAGTAAAAAAAAAAATTCTTACCACTTTGTTGGCGTGTTTAATATACATATATGCCAAATTACAGCTTTCTAGTACTAGTAGTAAGCGTCTCTGAGCTTAGTACTAGAAGCAAGCAGTAAGTGGTCAGATAAAAAAAAAATGGGTTCTCTTGCACGTAATTCTTTTTCTCTTGCAAGGGGTATTGTTGGATAGGCCGTACAAAAATATTACCGGCCTGTGAACACCAAATATTAAGCTTTAAAGTGCTATTTTTTGTCAGTCAAGTGCCCCCCGCGCCCTCTCCCCACCAGCTAAATGGTTGTTCATGGAGATATGAAAAAGTTGGCAGTAGTACATTTAGGTAATGAAATTAAAAGGGAAACTAGGCTTTACAAGTTAACGAGTAATAGTCGAGTTAGAGATTTGACCATAACATATTATCGATCTATAGAACATGTTTATAATTTATTTTATTTTGATACAACTAATTAAACTTAACTTGGATGCCGTACGTCTGTTTCGGGTGACCACTGCAAAATCAGCGCTGTGCTGTGGGTCCCCCATAGCACAGCATGATGCTGAGTGGAAGCCTTCTTGTCACAGTCATGAAGTGCAGCTGTGTGTGTTTTGTGATTAATGTGATTATATGTAGATCTATTTTGTTTTATTTTTCTGTTTATCTACTCTAGATTTTTTTGTATGCACGTATTTCTGTGACAAATAAGCTTATGGATGGATACCTACTAGATAACCATGCTACAAACTTAATCAGAGAATATAATATATCAATCAATCAATCATCTCAGCCTATCGCAGTCCACTGCTGGAATTAGGCCTCTCGCAGGCTGCGACACAACACCCTGTCCTCCTTTATAATAGCTACCAGCTTATTATTGTCCCAAAGCTGGGCAAAAAGCCTCTTTCCATACAGAGAAGGCACGAACATTGATCATCACGGTTTCTCAAGAGGTTGGCGATTCCATTCTTATATTGACTATAAGTTTAGTTTTCTTCACGATGTGTTCCTTCACCGTTGTCGGTGATGTCCAAAATAAACTAAAAAACTACATATGAATTGTAAAAGTCACATAATTGCGGCCTCCCCGGATTTGAACTCATAATCTCGACCTTAGCCACGGGCCATCACGACAGTGAATATGAAATTTATCATGCTAGCTCTAGTATTCAGCAATAATTAACAGAAATCAAAATGAAAAAATAATGGTTTTTGTTGAAACTACAAACAAATTTGTAAAAAAAGATAGAAATTTCGTAAATAAAAGACAAAAAGGAAATATTTTCGTAACCCTTGGGTAAAAATGGTTAAAATTTTTAATTGTTATAGTTAATTATCTGGTTCATCGAATCCTGAACGGTGGACCACTACTTACGCCACACCCTGTATATGTAATTTTTATGGAGAACATAATAAAGAGTATTCTATTATTCTACGCTTTTTTTAAAATTATTGAACCTTTATAAGCTCTAACATTGACTAAGCTAGGGTATTCTGACCAAATGGGTTAGGTTAGAACTGTGACCAGCCGCGCCACATCCAAGTTGGTCGCTGTTACTCTATTACGTATTTTTGGGATTACTCTATTATGTATTTTATTTTTTCAAAATAGGAATTATTTGAGGTTTACAAAACGAGTACATTCTATAATGTTCAATAATATTTTTAGGAAAGTAACGTAAAACTAATTTGAGGTTTGATTCAATACATGCCTTTCTTCTTGTACTCAGGAGGGAGTAAGCGCGCTACCCGGCTGACGGTGGCGACTGCGATCGGCATCTGGATTCTGGCAGCACTATTCGCCACGCCAGCGTATGTCGGCTCATACGTGCGAGCCTTCGTCGTCAACCCCACTACACAGGTATATATTTTTTCTATTATGAATAAATGGTGGCGTATCGTGAAATGGCCAGGGAGATCACAATATCGCCAATTCTACGATCGGATGACGAAATATATGTTTCTTCTTCCTTAACTTAATAACTTACACACATCATGGGGGATGATTTAGTAAAACAAATTAAAAAAAAACTGCGTGGCCTTTTAACCGACTTCATAAAAAGGAGGAGGTTCTACATTTGCTTGTATTTTTTTTATGTTTGTTACCTCAGAATTCCGTCGTTTATTATAAACCAATTTGGAAAATATTTTTTTTAATTGTAAGGAATTTCAGATTTTCCCATTTTTATCAAAATCTGGTTCTGATGATGGGATCCATGAGGAATTGAGGGAACTCCTCAAATATTATAGGCATACTGTCATACATATAGCGATTTTTGTATTTTCATCAACAAGTCAATCTTTGCAATCACAAATTATCATTTGGTAAAGTGAAACTGATGATGAAGACCACAGAGGGTGAACTCCTCAATGATAAGTATATCACGGGTGGCGATAAGATTTCTCGATTAATATCGACTTTGAGGAAGCAAATTTACATAAATGGTTGTTATCAAAATGGTACCTTCAAACTGATCTGCATGATGCACTCTGGCTATAAATTATTTTTGACCGACTTTAAAAATGGAGAAGGTTCTACCTACGTTTTAAGAATCGGTTTACTAAGCGATAAAGCAAGTCATTTATAAAAACTGTTCAATAAAAATAAAAAATAAATATTTAATTATTAATATCTGTAATGTTTAATTGATTTGTTACCTCTGCATTTCTGCATGAAGCGATGACGCGAAACCAGAAATAGATAGAACGGTCCCGCCACACTCTTTGATCGGTGCCGCCGCGCCGGTACAAACCGCCGCGCGCCGCCGCATATCTACCTATTTTTCTACACAAGTTCGTGACCTTGTCAGCTATTGTTTATCAGTATCACTTTAACGAATTATTTTTTGTAAATCTTGGTTAACACTCTTTTTAAGCACAATATTGATAATTGTTAAACTACATTTAACACTTCACTACGTTAAAAAAAACAAATTCGCCGCGTCTGTCACATAAAACCTGATGTACCTATTTACATTTTAATGCATTAATTTATTATGATATCTACTTGACGGCCACGGAGTTGCTGTTCGATATGACCACCTTGTACCTCTACACTTCTTGGCTCATAGTCGGAGGGAAGTAGTGATTGGACGCGACAATAGTGAAATGGGTGCTGGCCATCTTCTTTGAGTACTCTCCCAACGCGCATAAGGTTTACTCCGAGTTCGTGTCCCACTGAGCGTGTACTTCGCCTTGGATCGTGCTCAAACAAGTCCAAGACTTCTGTCTCGAGTCCTCGGTCTGCCTGCGTCAGCTCGTTGTTGGTCTCGCCCGTGCACGCGGCCGGTATTGTACGTACGTATGTGCAAACGTTGGAATGCCATCGCTGACGGTAACGGTAGACTCGCAAAACGTTCTTGGTAGAGTCTGCGTGCTTCTGCATAATTGCAGTTACATTTCCGAAGACACATCAACATATTAAAATATTCTACGTTAGAATAAGATATGGTCAACGTTTACGTAAACAAAACACAAGTCACTCATTACGTAGGTCAACAATAACATCCATTCGGTAGTAAGGTGCGCAGGAGACTAAGGAAGTGATTCGCAGGGAGACGGGTGGCGGTGGGGTGGCGGTGTAGGTAGGCAAGTGGTACCGACCCGGGGCACCTGCGCGGCGGCAGTTTTTGGCGGCATCTTTTGTCGCATTCAAAGAAAGCCGCCGTGCTCGTAGGCTATTTAGCGAAATAAAGATGTACTTGTAAAATCAGATACTCTAAACATTTTTTGGAATGTGTCGATTTTAATAGTTTTTTGATTTTGACCTCTCGACTAGCCAATGCTTAATTTTTTTAAATTATAATTTCATCATTGTCCTTATTATAGGTAAATGTATACGTTCCTAAAAGGAACAACAGGGTTTTTGTTACATATTGTATATATATATATATTATGTTCAGGCATAACTTATGAACCGATTTTTATAATTCTTTCATTTGGTAGAGGAAGCTTGCGCGGTGGTCCCATATAAATTTTATGAACTTTGCTTGAGCAGTTTTTGAGTTAGCATCAACAATACGTATTTAATCCAGTTGGTATAAGTTGATGATATTATAAAACTTCTTGTCACTGTTGTTTACATAGCAAATATTGGTATACGAATTGGTGTGGGGGTAGGTACCACAACAAAAAAGTGATAAATAAAGTCTTTTTCACAATAAACACAACCACATTCCAAAAAAATACACTAAAAAGTTAAAAATAACTTTAATTTCGAAGTCGGTGGCAAAAAAAACACTATCACGACCTAGAAGCAATACCTTAACGATGCTGCGGTCCCACGTCGCGCAGCAAAGCGTTCTCATAACGCCTCCCTAGAGCAGACAAAGATGGCCGCCCTACATTCACCTACCTAAGTATCTAAAGCCCGGAAATACACGACAAACACTTCTCATAGCTCTTAATTAGCCATTATATTCTATACTCTGCCAATCAAATAGTGTTAACGATCAAAGTAAGAGTAATGTGCCAACTTTTCCATACAGATATAGTAATAAATTATGATTTGAATAGTTTTGTGAGGCCGATCCCAGTTAGTTAAGGTTAGTTCGGGCTTCAAATTGGGGTATAACTCTACAAGGCCTAAGTCTACAAACCTTACATCTTGGTTAAAATGTACGGCTTGGCCACTTGGCGGCCTCGCACAGACACTGCTATGGGTTTATGGTAAGAAGTTAAGTCTCTGGTCTTTAATGTTGCGTCATGCAATAGTTCAATGCACCGGCCGAGCCTACACTACCAGCGGTCAATGACTCCAAAAAAATTACATCAAATCTTTTTTTTTGTTTTATACACGGAAAATAAATTTATGAATGAGACCACTAATGAGTTACCGAAATGACGTTTTATTAGGTTTCATATAGTACTTATTGAATAGGGCTGGGATGATGACTATTATTCGAAATATTCAAACTATTCTGTAATTTCAAAAAAGGCAAAGAGATAATCGAAAAAAATTGTAAAACCGAGAGAAATATGGAGAAGCCACACCTGCTACTCGCTTTAAAAGTTTTTGGAAGGGATTGTTCCCGTCCTTTTAGCATGGTACCTACGGACAATGTATGACGCTATACCCGAATCGCTTTAGCGTGGCAATAGCGGTCATTGCCCTTTACCTAATATCTCTCAATAGGAACCCAAGCAATAAACTATTTATGGTTTTTCGTTATTGGAACATGTTGAAAATCACGATAGATATTGATTCAAGATGTTATCGGACAAGATGTTGCCATGTCCGTCTGTCTCTCTGTCTATCCGTGGCTTAGCTCCCTCTGAGCTTAGCCGCGGATACAGCTTTCTAGCTTAGTTCTAAAAAGCTGTAATTTGGCATAGGTATACATATTAATCACGCCGACAAAGTGCTAAAATATTCTTTTTAGGGTTGCCCTTGCACGTAAAGTGGGGATGATGTTTTTTTTCTCGTCTATCCCATGGTGTGGGGTATCGTCAGATAGGCCGTTCAAACATATTGCGGGTCTGTAAAAACCGTTTTTCGATTCAGGGATCCGTTTGCGTAATATCCAGATTTCAAGAAATAAAAAGGAAAACTATCACAGCTAAGTAGGCTTTACAAGTTAACGAGTAATAGTCGCTCAACTTACATTTGCAGTTTGAGAATTGACCGTGGCATACATCGATGTACAGTCGCCAGCATATCAAGTTACCACAAACTGTCAAATTTTCTTATTCGATTTTGAACTTAACCATCAATACTCGTATTTTAAGTTTTAAAATGATTTGGCGAAACTTGACAGTTTAGTATAACCTTTTTTTTTTGAGGGTGGGAAATCATCAAATAACTTCTCCCGCTCTGGGCGGAGCGGGAGGGTGTGTCAGACTCTTACTGACTAAAACCCACCCGTATTCCTTCCTGTTGCCTGTGTTGCCAGGGGACTCGGTGACCCATAAGTACCTTCCCGCGACCCCGGCAGGCATCGGCCCTAGTGGACCCCTACATTTGTGCTGACATCTCTTTGAGGCGAAAGTGGAATACGACGCGCCGTCGACCCGAGCCTGGTCCTTGCCGGACGGTGAGCTACCCATTGCTCACCGTCCGCAAGCCCGCACCTACGGTGGCCGGAAATCCGCCCGGGCCCGACGCCCAGGGCGTCTCCTGCGGCGGCTAGGGGCGAGAGGGTGCGAAACATGCCTTTCCCTCAACCGTCCCGCCTCCTCCTTCGCGAGCATTACTGCTTCGCAGAAAGAGGTGATGGCTGCCCATGCCCTCTCGCTCCGTACCATGGCCTGAACCAGGGCCGGACGCGAGAGATCTCTGCCGCCGATCGCCTCCACGAGGACACGGCGGTGCTCTGCCCAGGCCGGGCAAGTTTAGTATAACCTGACGTGACTGTACTACATGTTTCCCAGCCACCTACAACGTTCAATTTGTTTTTATGATACATTCATCCCAACTACGGAACCCTTCATTGTGCGTGGTCTGAAACGCACTTGTCCGATTTTTTTTTAAATATTGTTTGCACTATTTGCAAACAAATATTTTTTAGAGTAAAATATAAAAATTGCCATCATCCCTATAGCGTGATGCCGGATTGCACCACATCCCTCACAAATCCCAAATTCCAGAGAGTGGTTTTATTATCAAAATGAAAGCCGAGAAAAACCTAAATAACCGAAATTAACCTCTCGGTATTTTATCTTAGAATCGATCTGTCCACATCACTTTGTTAATCAATCATCTCATGAGTGAACTCCCAAAAGTCTTGCCAGCAAGTATTAGTAGGGTAGGACGGAAGCGATACTCATCGGGAATAAAAGGCAAACTCGCATGGGAAATTAGGGAACATCCGTAGGGAATTACGAAATGCTTAGACAAAGACTATATTAGATTTGTTTCTGGAATGATAAGAATATATCGTTTTCAAGGTTATTTGTTGTAGATATTTTCTAAGCTGGAATTTTATTGGTGAAACAAGCGTTGAAGCGTTGAAGCGTCAAGTACATTATGTTTTCCAATTTCGTACACAAAAGGTGCCAGTAGGATCATGACTAAGCTTTCACCGTTTGTGGGTCCGTCTGTCTCTCTGTCACACGGCTCTATATATTAAACATACGTGTTGGTTGTTACTAAAATAGTTTCTATCATGGCAACCACTCTTTGGGAAACTTCTTACTTTATGTAAGTGGATAAATAAATCCCATTTCCATCCATTCATCAAACATTCAAATATACAAACAATCGTACCGATTCCCTTGTTCACAAACTAAACTAAATTTAAGTTCAGTGCATCTTTTTCTTTGTATTTCATTAAGAAGAGGACGCAAGATAAATTTTAGTTTAGTCCTGTCAAATTAATCAGCGCTTGTCACTACTACCCTACACATACAAGTTTAAACGTGATTAAAAACTTTCCTACTAAAATTACGTCAATTTACGTCAAGCGATGATTAATTTGACAGGACCACTAAAATTTATCTTCTGTCCTTTTCTTAATGAATTAGAAAGAAAAAGATGCACTGAACTTAAATTTAGTTTGTCACAAGCTTTAACATCTAAAACAATTAACAAAATTCTTGTATTTTGAAGTTCCTTGTATGTTACCCATATCCAGTGGAGTGGGGCGAAGGTTATACCCGAGGCATTGTGCTGATGAGGTTCCTGGTCTACTACTCCTTGCCTTGACGTAAATTGACGTAATTTTAGTAGGAAAGTTTTTAATCACGTTTAAACTTGTATGTGTAGGGTAGTAGTGTCAAGCGATGATTAATTTGACAGGACCACTAAAATTTATCTTCTGTCCTTTTCTTAATGAATTAGAAAGAAAAAGATGCACTGAACTTAAATTTAGTTTGTCACAAGCTTTAACATCTAAACCAATTAACATTTCTTGTATTTTTCAGTTCCTTGTATGTTACCCATATCCAGTGGAGTGGGGCGAAGGTTATCCCCGAGGCATTGTGCTGATGAGGTTCCTGGTCTACTACTCCTTGCCTCTGGCCGTCATAGCTCTGTTCTACATCCTAATGGCACGGCATCTGGTCCTCAGCACACAGAACGTGCCGGGAGAAATGCAAGGGACCCAGAGACAGGTAACATTCTCCATTTTTAATACCTAAAGTTGGCCTATGACGTCACGTGATAAAGACAGCTACAGCTGTAGAAGGATCATTTAGCGCATGGCAAATATCTTTTTTGAAAAAGCCCTTTTTTTTGGTTGGTATATTATCTAATAGCTTCACCCGCTCTGGACGGAGCGTTAGGGCGTGTCAGACTCTTACTGACTAAAAGCCTCCCGTGTTCCTTCCGTTGCCCGAGTTTTGCCAGAGGCCACGATATCCTCTCGATAGGCTCTAGTGGACCCCTACACTTGTGCTGACATGTCTTTGGGGTGCGCGTGGAACACGCGCCGTAGACCTGGGCCTGGTCCTTATCGGATGGCGAGCTACCCATTGCTCACCGTCTGCAAGCCCGCGCCTACGGTGGCCGGTAATCGGCTTGAGAGCGCGACCTTTGCCTCTTCCTCACCCGTTCCAACTCCTCCTTTGCGAGCATTACTGCTACATCTGAACTAGCCCCGCTATCTAGATTTTTCAACACAATTACACAAATTTTATGTCCTATAGAGTAAATTCTAATTGCATGCAAATGTTGAATAACAATGGCTCTTAAATAAAATTGACAGGTGGTACTATCCACTGGGCCCAATGTAGCTGTCTTGATCGTCATGGACCAATTATTTCATCATAGGTACTCCACTAATGCAGTTCCCCAAAAATGCACTAAAATAAGTAAATAATTATTTTAATGTCCCGTTATGCATTTTTTAACATACAGTTACAGTCCGTCAAAAAGCTTAACATAACATTTTAATTAATAGAGTTTTGTGAAATTGGACTTTAATATAACACAGTCCAAAGTGATCGTCATTGGTGCCGATTCCCTTGTTCACAAACTAAACTAAATTTAAGTTCAGTGCATCTTTTTCTTTCTATTTCATTAAGAAAAGGACAGAAGATAAATTTTAGTTTAGTCCTGTCAAATTAATCAACGTCTTTCACTACTCCATACAAGTTTAGACGTGATTAAATACTTGCCTACTAAAATTACGTCAATTTACGTCAAGCGCTGATTAGTTTGACAGAACTAAACTAAAATGTATCTTCTGTCCTTTTCTTATTGAAATAGAAAGAAAAAGATGCACTGAACTTAAATTTAGGTTAGTTTGTGAACAAGGGAATCGGCACCATTGTCGTTAGGTGATTGTATCTACTGAGTACTGACCTAGAGTATTTGCGGTACAAATAAGAGAACAGCTGGTGGTCTTCGTGAAAAGAAGTATTTCCTTACCAGAAAAGCGATGGTTAATCAATTCTTAAGCCAATCCTATACAGCCGGGGTCGCGGGAAGGTACAAAACCGAGGCCCCTGGCAACAAAGGCAACGGAAAGGACACGGGTGGGTTCTAGTCAGTAAGAGTCTGACACACCCTCCCGCTCCGCCCAGAGCGGGAGAAGTTATTTGATAATTTCCAACCCAAAAAAAAGCCAATGAAAATTACCGTTTTAATTTGTAGGAGCAAAGTGTTGAACAGCCTTTACATATTAGCGCTAAGGCATACTCGGTATACGAATTTGTATACTTATTTTTGTGTATTTATTAAAATAATACCTTTTTCAGATGCGAGCAAGAAGAAAGGTTGCAGTTACAGTGTTGGCGTTCGTTCTAGTATTCGCTGCCTGCTTCCTACCCTCTCACGTCTTTATGATGTGGTTTTATTACTGGTAAGCTTCCTTGCTCGACGAAGTGCCAGCCCGCGCCGCAGCTGAGCCCGTAGCTATAAATTCCCCGCTTAATAATAATACTGATCAGATCCAGCCTGTCCCACCTTGCTGTCCTTGCTGTCCTTGGTGTCCCAGCGACGCCCTAAGCCGAGGTCCGTACCCCACAGGGGGTGCCCTTAGCGTGCAGTCGCTTAGTAATATAAGTAATTCGCCCCTGGCTGGAGGCTTTCAGTCCGCTTAAGGCAGCCACAGGATAGTCCGGTTAAGTAGTGACGACCTCTCAAGGTCAACTACGAGAGGCTATAAATAAAAAAAAATATTAAAAAAAAAACATTTATTCCAATGCAGAGTAAAGGCTTCTTCAGACTAGCGCGCAACTAGACGTAATTATAACCTGTACACGCTATGAAATGTGGTCGACCTGCTGTGCAGGCAAACCTACACAAATCCAACTCTCCGAGGGACTGTTCCGTGTATGGTATACCCCGTGGCCACGAACTACACGCTCAAGCGACACGCGTCTTGCGACAGCGACTGTGGCAAAAACAAACTAGTTGCACCGATCAAGCCCCGCGCGACACCGATTCGGAGTCAAACAATAGAAAATCAATTGTGTCTCATTAGCCGTCGTTGACCAATTAAAGCATGCCACGAGTCACTGCGACGTGACTTGCAGAGCGACGGACGGAAACAGGTGACCCGCGCGCATGTTGCTTGCTTGATCGCTCGAGACCGTGAGCGCCTTACATTGCGTGCGCCGCAAGCGGCGATATAATAATCCTGTCTGTGTTGTATTTACCGTTTTAAACGCCCTGCAGGCTCAGCATGACACTCTCTATTTCTTCGTAGATAGACACGGCTCTTTCTATACAAAGTGACATTTCGTTTCTCAGTTTTTGACATCTCACCGTAGAAATCCTTCTACAATCTGTCATCTTGTCTTTCGTTTCTAGCGATCTTTGTCTAGGTCCTTTTTTATGTAGAAAGATGTCTACGGTGGGATGTCAAAAAAGGAGAAACGAAATGTCACTTTGTATGGAAAGAGTCGTGTCTATTCTTCGAAGAAATAGAGAGTGTCATGCTAAGCCTGCTGTAGATGTTTAGACTACGTTTGGAACGGAGATTTCACTTCTATACGTCCTTATTCTATGACGATACATAGTAACTAAGGGTCGCCCAAATAGTCTCGTAATGTACTAGAATGCTCACGTTCGAAACAAAGATGGTTACGTGACCAATAGCCGTCATATTGTATGCGACGTGACGAGTGACGTCATAAATCATTAGAGCACTCCAAGGGATACTTTTGTTCTACAATATGAACGTTTTTTTAACCATTACTTGATTTTTTACTTTACCATAACCGATGACGGATGTAAAAAACCGGCCAAGTGCGAGTCGGACTCGCGCACGAAGGGTTCCGTACCATTATCTATAAAAAAACGGCAAAAAAAAAAATCATGTCTGTTGTATGGGAGCCCCCTTAAATATTTATTTTATTCTGTTTTTTAGTATTTGTTGTTATAGCGGCACCAGAAATACATCTGTGAAAATTTCAACTGTCTAACTATCACGGTTCATGAGATACAGCCTGGTGACAGACGGACAGACAGCGGAGTCTTAGTAATAGGGTCCCGTTTTACCCTTTGGGTACGGAACCCTAAAAACCAACTACACTAAGGGGTGACTCTTTTTTGGATTTTTCTTTTGCACTAAAATGATTTAGTAGGCAGTAGTAGTTAGACTATTTTAATATTCATACCTAAGATAATAGATATTAATATACTATATCGGAGGAACGGAGGGACTTGAGGAGATTGAGGGACGGACAGTCTCAATTTATTTTTGATCACTAGAAAACCAGTTTTAAAAACTATAAAAAAGTTTAAATATACCAAGCTACTTACCCCGTGCACCGTCCCGTTCTATCACTGCTCTGTTCTACAAGGGTTGTTATGAAACTTGCCTTCCGCCTCCGCAAATGCGGATCTTCCGCAAGAAATCATATCTCCGTAACGAAATCGGCTCCAAAACTAAGCGACAACCCTTTAATGTGGTGGAGATATAACTCGAAGTTTCCAGTTTTTGCTCCCATGGCCCACGTCATGTCAAACATGCGGAGGCGGATGCGGATGCGGAGCTATGTTTTCTTGTGAAAGTTCCGCATTTGCGGAGGCGGACGCGAAGTACCGTTACAACCTCACTCAGGAGTAGGGTCCAAGCTTCCGGTGGTAAGGGCTCCAGGAGCCTCAATTGAATCAGTCTCTGGGTTGATCCAGCCACCTAACGAGAGCCTCGAGAGATGTTGGTCCAGGCTTTCGGCCATCAGGCCATTGGCCGTTGACAGTTGGAAAAATGACAGCCGACCCCACACTCTACATGACAAGAACCTCGTCGGGCAATAATATTAAAATTATTATTACAAGCAATGAAACACAGCTCTTTTATTAACTTGATTGTATTTCTTTATTTCCTCAGCCCAACAGCGCAAGAAGACTACAACGGCTGGTGGCATGCACTGCGGATCATCGGCTTCTGCTTGTCGTTCCTCAACAGCTGCGTAAATCCTATAGCGCTGTACTGCACCAGCGGCATCTTTAGGAAACATTTTAATAGGTAAGCAATAAACAAATCAACATACATCGAAACGTTGTCTGGTAGAGGTTGCTATACGCGATAAGACCGCCACATAGCAATATTTATATCATGAATTATAGACAAATATGTAGGCACCTCTAGAGCAGTGGTGGCCCAGTGGTAACGGCCGCGACTTATCGAACCCATACAGGCGCTTTACTTTGTGTAAATTATTTCATCACCACTGCGTTCGAAACGGAAAAGGAAAACATCGTGAGGAAACCGGCATGTCCTAGAAACAAAAATACAAAGACATGTGACATCTACCAACCCGCACTGGGCCCGCGTGGTGGATTACGGCCCACTCCCTCACACAGAGAGGAGGCCTGTGTCCCAGCAGTGGGAACATTAAAAGCTGATTATGCTAATGTACCTACGTCCGCACTGTCATCTGTCCGTTTGTTACCTTTTCATGCCTTAACAGCTGAACGGAGTTTGAACAAATTTGGCACACAGGTAGACCAAGACATGACCTGGGTTATGACGTAAGATACTTTTTATCACGGTAGGTACATTCCTGTGGGATAATATCCGACCTCCACGCGAGCGAAACCGCGAGCAAAATCTAGAAATAATAATAGTTCAAAACTTTTTTCGGTCCCACTTATAGGTAGGTTACCTAATGCTCGCAAAATGAAATACTTATAATAATTCATACCTATAATACCTACCAAATAAATAAAACAGTACGTCAAAAACCCACGCTACCGTAAAATTGCTCCGATTTTGTCTAAAAGTTTGACCACTATCGTCCGAGGTATTTGAATGCAGAAGTTTGACCGTTCCTACATAACTCAAAGGTATAACTGGAATCTTGGATGTTAGGGTTATAAAAAGGCACTATTATCACTTTAGTAATATAAACTAAAACCAAAAAAAGTAATATTTAATATAGACTTGGAAATATCTAAAATGTACAGAAAATGTTATAATCATTCTCTTGCCCATAACCAAAGGTGAACGGCAGATTTTGTACCGCTTATTTATTTTTTGTTATTTTTTTATTTTTAGTTTTTGTACTACATATTAAGGCAACTAAGCCATTTATTTTCATGTAAGTGTACTATTTTTAGAAGTTCGGATTAATTAATAATATAAAAAAAGATTTTAATAAGTAGTTATTAAAATCTTTTTTTTATATTATTAATTAATCCGAACTTCTAAAAATAGTACCAACATAATTAAGTAAGTAAGTAGTTAAGTAGTTAACATAATTTAGTCGTAAACTAAACGCAGATACTCGTATGTTGGTATTTAAGCTATGCTCGCCATGAGGGTATTACCCGACCTGCCCCCTTCTTAGATGAAGTAATATTAAGAATTAATTAATAATAAATAAAATAATTGTACTTAAAAAAAAACTACCTATTAACGGTATTGTTTTATTTACCTACACTCAAAACCCCATCAGGACTTCATCATTATCAAAATGTTGCAGTCAGCTGCTGGACATAGGTATCTCCTAATGCACTCCGCTGAGTAGATACGATCCTCCTCTCAATTTACCTACTTGATAGTAAGTAAAACACTACAAAAATAGCGACAACCAATCTAGAACATATCCTTTATTACCGAAACAATGTTTATGTGCCTTTAAGTCACAATCTACATTGGTACACTAGTACTTAACCTTAAAAAATAAAACTGGTTATAACTTTTACGTCCCAAGTTCTAAAAATCCAAGAATTTATAAAGGGCTTGTCTATCATATTAACTACCAATTAAAACAAAAAAATATCCCAAAACACGAAATTTTACTAACGGTACGAGATTTCCATACAAGTCTGCCGTTCGCCTTTATTTGGGGTTGGCGCAACACGCCTTTTTTTTCCATACTTATTATTTCTTTCTATTAGTCGTCATCTCGGTAGTATCTTTCACACAGTCCATCGTTTGTTTGGTCTTCCTCTACTCCTATAGCCATCCAAATTCATACTCAAAACTTTACTCGCCACATTTTCATTCTTCCGCATTACTTGTCCACACCATGACCGCCAGCTGAAACCAAAAAGTGGCGCCACAAGCGATGTGCTTTAGGATTAATTATATCTAGTTATAATCTAATTAGCCTATTAGATATTGTCCTACTGCAGGGTAAAGGCAACCTTCTTCATTTTCCACACAATTCTGTCTTTTGCTAGTACCGGCCAGTCCTTTCGATAGGAGTCGAGCCGCATGCCGGATGAGAATTGGGCTAAAGTCCCATTGAACGTACGACGACATGGCAGCAGGCCAGGGGGAAGGTGGCGGGACGAGCTCGACTGATTACACACTTAGCACTTAATTTTTTGTTAAGAGTTTTCAGTGTTTTATTGCACGTTGACCCTCTGTATAATCACGAGAAATTTGGTAATAGGCTTTTGCTCTAGGCCTCGTCCGCGTCGACGTAGAAGGATATCCCACGGGAACGTACTACCAGGACGTAAAGTATTCTATGTCCTAATCCAGGTCTATCCATGTGCCAAATTTCATGTATTTCCGATCAGCCGGTAAGGCGAAGAAAAGTAACAGACAGGACAGAGTTAATTTCGCATTCAAATATTAGTATGAATAAGTACCTTTATAAGTATAGGTGTGGATATGAATTATGGAGACCACCTTGTCTTTTAACCTATTGCCCGGCAAATCAAAAAAGCAAAAACGTGCTCTCGGCGCCAAGTTACGAATTATTCCCTTAGAACGCCGGATACCTAAGTTCTTATGCACCAATGGTGTATCACGCGACATTTAAGAGAGAGGCGTGACCGTGGCGTGCTAGGCACATTTTGGTCTGTCATCTATACATGACTGTGGCGGTCAAAAGGTTAACTAATGACTTAATTATTATGACTATGTTTCCAGGTACCTCTTATGCCGCAGCAGCTCTACACACGGTCCGCGAGGTTCCCTCTCCTTGTCCACCTCAAGAAGACTGCACTCTAGCAGGAAAACTAACATCAGCATGGTGCCTAGAACGTAAGTTTTTATATTATTAAGAAGCAAACATAAAGGCGGCCCACCTGCTTTGCAATTCAGTAACAACCTCTCAATCACAATCCAAAGGATTTTGAAGGAAATCGCTAATCCATTCTTGCTTCATATGTTTGACAACGTAAATGATGCAATGATGATGTTAGATTACTGTCAAAATTAAAGGCATCGCCATTGTAAGTGTATCACGTACTATTGGCAAAACTTAAGCATGCTCACTTAAGAAAATATTTCTCCGGTAAGCGCAGCTAGCGACAGACAAACCCCTTCCTGGTTTCGTCCAATTAGAGACAATATGCATTTGTGTGAGTATAGGGTATGTAACAAAAAATGTACAGATACAAGTGTGCTATTTTGGTCACCCACT
The DNA here is from genome assembly GCA_905333075.3 of Atethmia centrago. Lineage (NCBI taxonomy): Eukaryota > Metazoa > Arthropoda > Insecta > Lepidoptera > Noctuidae > Atethmia > Atethmia centrago. The sequence goes on from HG995386.1 coordinate 23,749,582, forward strand.
ACACTCGAGCCGGTATTACTCCGATAAAGGAGCCAAGTGTGTAATGATCAATACACACGCATTTCATACGACGGTTTTCAACCTGAGAGGAATAAAACAGACTTGTTAGTAGTTTCGTAGGCTGCTAGGTATTTCTCCCTAGTTTTTGGTGGCAACAGGCTGTCACTCGCGTTTCGTGCCTTGATTAGTATTTCCTGGGGGGTTAAATCTACGTGTTTCTCCTCACTCTTCTTTCCTACTTGAAGTCAACATTTTTGATAATAATAATTAACCACAATGAAAACGTACTTATGGATAATGGCGACCTGGTTTTGTTTCTTCAGCGCGCCGCGCTAGCAATTCGCGCGCAGGTATAAATAAAGGCACTGGCAAAACGCTAAACAGCCAATATAAAAAATATAATAAACACAAAATAATGT